>CM043317.1:59797323-61212504 GCA_023736055.1 Quercus glauca
ATGGTTTTGTTACAATATCATAAAAATGAAAAATAGAATGAAATGAAAAAGAAAAGAAGACTATAAAGGCACAAGTCGGCAAAACAAGATAGCCCGTCAAAGTGGCCTATTTCTTCAACTTGATAGACAGGACAAGTCCCTTCACTCCCAGCAGTAATGATGAAGTACTAGACAGAATCAAGGCCTTGCATGGTCCTCGGACTCAAACCTATTGGGAAACTAGTTACTTCAAGAAGAACCTAGGTGCTAGATAGAACCAATGTCTTGCATGGTCCTTGAACTCAAACCTATGGGGAAACTACTTACTTCAAGAAGAACCTAGGTGCTAGACAGAACCAAGGTCTTACATGGTCCTCGGACTCAAACTTATAGGGAAACTACTTACTTCAAGAAGAACCTAGGTGCTAGATAGAACCAAGGTCTTACATGGTCCTCGGATTCAAACCTATGGGGAAACTAGTTACTTCCAGAAGAATTTAAGTACTAGACAGAACCAAGGTCTTGCATCGTCCTCAGACTCAAACCTGTGGAGAAACTAGCTACTTTCAACAAATCGGAGTGTGAGCATTCGCCTATGTTACAAGCACAGCTAAAAAGGGGGGTTTGGTGCCTCGGATCACTTGCCCCATCCTACTTCAATAAAGATGTAAAACGAAAACAAGCCCATGAGCGTCACTTAAAGCATTTCAAGAGGAAACAAGTTGCATTGCTGAGACCGTGCAGCTTTCAATTAAAATCTGAAGCAAAAATTTACGACATGGGTTCGACGTTTTCAATTATCCAAGTATTATTGGCACACCACTAAAATTAACCAAGTATTGAGCAAAGCGTTAAAACATGATAAACAAAGGGCAACATCATTCGAAGAAATAAACACGGATGCTTAGATCTATTACAAAAAATGGTTTCGTTACAATATCATAAAAATGAAAAATAGAATGAAATGAAAATGAAAAGAAGCCTATAAAGGCACAAGTCAGCAAAACAAGATAGCCCGTCAAAGTGGCCTATTTCTTCAACTTGATAGACAGCTTGTCCTTAGGGGTCTGCTGAGAAGTTGTATCGGATGCTTTGGGATCCTAGCTCGGTGGGGCAACTTCGGAGAGCTCTTTCTCGATAGGAGGAGCTTGAGAGCCAGCAAGGGTGGCCTGAGAGTTAGCAGGAGGCTTCATCGCATCCTGGGGTGCTTCTTGGTTACTGGTTTTTTCTTTCTCTAACACCCCTTGATGCTCAGTATCCTCGGCAGGCTCATCAGTTGAAATTGGATCCTTGGCAGCACCGACCTGGCCTTTGTCTGTCGTTTCAGAGGTGGCGTTAGCTGCAGAGTTGGCAGAGGCAGCCTCACAAATAGCGGGGAGGGGTAGTACACTCTCTTAGCCCTCTTAAGCTCGGACAAAGCCTTAACCCCAACTTGGTTAAGGGCTTCATTCCAAGTCTGGAAGTAATAGCGTCTGCACACCTCAGGTACTTGGGCCTTGAGATTGGCCTCGGTCTCAACCACTCCCAAAGCAAAAGCCTCCCCCTCGGCTTGCTCCTTAGAGCTTTCAGCCTCTGTCCTTGTAAACTCAGCTTTTGCTTTAGCCCTCAAGGTCTCGTCCCTGGCCCACTCGGCAACATTTTTGGCCCCCTCTGCCTCAGCTAGCTTCTTCTTTAGATCTGCACTCTGCTCTTTGGCAATCTGCAGCTGATCCTCAGCCTCCCGTAGGCGCCCTGCCTGGTCCTTGGCCTGTTTTTGAGTGCCATCTAGGTCAGACACCGCACTATCTTTGGCCCTCGTCATCTCCTTCAGTTCCTCCCTTGCCTTCTTGAGGTCATCCTCAGAGTTCTTAAGGGTCTGGCGGCATCCAAGCGCTTGTCACGCTTTTAATCCAGGGCCCTGCTCTGGTTATTAGCCTCCTCCTCCAACCTAAAAGTGGCCTGGGCAGCTTGCGAGTTGAGAAAATCTCACCATAAGTTGGGAACCAAAGAGCAAAATTCAATAAAGGTACAAGTGTCAAAGGTTTTACCATGTCCAGGTACCTTTTGAGACTAAAGACCACTTCCTGCCTCCTTAAGTTCCTTAGCTTGGCCATATCAGTTGGTAGCAGTAAAGACCTTTCCAGCGCATCGGCAACATAGTTGCCCTTGCCTCCTTGGAAGTCCCTGAGGGAGGTGTTGTCCATCAGGGGAGCCCCGTGAAGCATAGGAGCAGGGAGCCAAGCTTGAGGTTCAGGCTGAGTATTAATTTCTCTATCCTAGCCCTGATGCCCGGTCTTTAGCTACTTTGAAGGTCGATGATCCTCATCCTTTTCCTGGGAGGAGCGAGATTTATCAGCCCCCATAGGCCGTTTGCCTTTATCCTTCTTCTGTTTAGGATCGGAGGTCTCAGGCCTTGGTGGCAAGCTTGGCTAAGGGGGAGGAGGTGGATGCTTAGATTGGGCGGAGGGCCTAGTTTGAGCAGGCTGAGACTTGGGGGGAGAAGGAGGAAGCTTGGAATGAGACCCCCCCTAGCGCATCCTTCCCTAGCTGGCCCTTAATCAGATTGAACAGGCTAGTTTGGGACTTCCTCTTAAAACCCATTTTGACCTGATAAGAAATCCCCTTTGACAAGATGTCTGTTTCGGTCAAGTTGGGGTCGGCAAAGTCACCAAAGAGATCCTCGGGCGAATTGTCTTGGTCGAAAGTGCCAAATTCGTTCTCGGAAGGACCCAAATCCGCAACTTCTTCCTCTCTCTCTGTACCTTTTCCCTCATCCTCCACAACCTGATGGGATGAAGAAGGGCCTGACGAAGGAACACCCTCTGGGATAGGAGATCCTTCAGGAAGCAGGAACCCGTGTTCTACTAAAGTAATCTTGTGAAGCCAAGGATCTTTGGCTCTAACCACGTACTTCGGAGCCGAGAACGATTTCTGTATTGGGTCGTATCCAAGGATCTTATGGGCAGCCCTAACTTGATTATTTGCTTCGTTCACAAAGATCTCCACCTTGAATATGGTTTCCAAGTCTGCCTTGTTGACCAAATGGAAGTGCCGTTCAAAAGCATGCGGATCTGCAAAAAAGAAGGCATGTTTGTATCAGCAACCAAGTAATGTAGACTACGATAACGCAAAAGGTCACACCCTCTCCTACTCTAAATACCCCACTTGGTGTCCCCTCCACTGTCGGACAATAGAGGCCGTCATTCCACTTCTCGGACAGAATGAGAAAGTCCTTATTTAATTCCTTGCTGGACTTAGGGAGGCATTAGATAAACTAAACCTTATCCTCCTTCGTCTTCATGTAAAAGGATTTACCCTTCAGGTGTTAGAGGTTGTAGCACCAGTTTACATCGTGGTGGGTTAACCTCAACCCCATTTTCTCATTTAGAGCATCCACATAACCCAGAATCATAAACACGTTAGTGGCGCACTGGGTAGGGGCTAATCGGAAGTGCCTAAGGTAGTCCCTCATCACTGGCCCCATAGGGATTCTCATACCACCTTCTAGGAAGACGATTATGGGAATCACTACTTCACCCCCTTTTCTCCTAATATACCACTCCTCTTCTTCACAGTACCTCAAACCTACATTACTGGGTATCCTATAATCAGCGATGAATTTTCCATTGCCTCCTCAGACTTAACAAACTTCTTAAACCTATCCATCTTAAAGATCGACCAAAAGACTCAGGGAAAAGCGAAAAGAGGGGAGAGGAATAAGAGGAAAAGAAACTCAGACGAGAGAAAATATGAGTCAGAAAGAGAAGAAAACTTACAGAAATGAGGAAAGGCTCCTCGAACAGGCTTTTTATGCTGAAAAGAGACGTAAGATCGGTTGGAGACTTGACCAAGTTCAGAGTATGTGTGCAAGAGCTCTTGAATGCAAAAGTAAAGAGGTAAATCAGTTCAAATGGGTATTTATTCCCCCAATTAAGAATAACCCTGTGGGTTTTCCTGCTCATAAAGTCAAAAAAGATCCCCACTATTTGATTGTCATGACACCGTTAAACGTAGGAAGCACAAAGCCACCAGAATTTAATGCGGGCGCGCTCCATATACCGAAGCGCTAGGAACACGCCTTGGGCAGGTGAAAGGGCTCTGGCACTGAAGGAGGACAAGGCTTGCCAAGCCATAACAAGGGCCAGAGGACATCAAAATCCTCCTTCCTGCCCGAGGAGACAGACAACATGATTTTTAGGGGCTATTGTGGGGCCTAAGAATTTGTTAACCCCGACCTACTTCATATTAAGCCTAAGGCCCATGCCGAGGAGGAAGCAACGTCCGAGGATGAACAAGGAAGGCCTAAATTGCTAAGGAACATCGCCGAGGACAATCCTGTCCTCAGCCAGCCGAGATTATAGAAGGGAGGAATGGCACACCATCAAAGGCAGCCTTCCAGAGCATCTCAAGGAAAAGGACAAGTACCATGGATCAGCCCTGGGAGCACGGTGGAGGAGCAATTCAAGGAGAAACTGTCACCTCCACATTAAATGCCCGCAATTGACATTCTGGCCGCATTAATGAGGAAATGACCTCTGAACAGTGCTGCCTTGGTTGCTGTAACTCACAGGAAGTTTGGAAAGGCGACTGATGGGACAGGCACTCAGGTATAGGCTTGGATGATCAACAAGTGGAAGACAGAGATCAATGAAAGAGAACTACATAATAGGAGAAACCCCTCATAGAAAAGGGGCTGGAGAATTCCTGTAACGAATTTTATTCATTAATTATTAGAGCAAAACTCCTCGGATTGTGCCGATGACAAACTTTCTTAATCTCATTTCATCCATGTTTGACTGCTATGAACACCATATTGACTGTTGTGTATGCACTAAAGCCTAGTTCTTTGGCCCACTCTCTACAAATTTATTGTATTGGGTTAGTTAGGCCAGAGTCCACCCATCGTGCTCGAACCCAGTCCCTACAACTAATATCAATCGAATGCACCTAAGTTTTTAAATAAATAAAAAAAACTCAAAATAATAGAATGATATATTTGTAAAGATGGAGAGATGAAGAATAGTTTTAGAAATAATATCTCTAGTACATTTTATAGAATAAATCATCAATCAATATATATATATATATATATATATATAAGCAGAGACCTCATGCAAGAGTGCATGAGGTTCTGCCATGTGGTGCTCTATATGAGTTCTTTGTAATCCTCTTTATTATGAAACGATGTTTTCCAACCTCAAAAATTAAAACAATGCAACTTTTACGTTTAGCACTTATTGCTTCATCAAAAATCAATTCGCTTCTTCCTCTCTCCTAACTCTTCACTTCTTTCCATCCAAAAAAAAAAAAAAAAAAACTTTCACTTCCCCGTTCAAATTTAAATGCACACTATGGATAAGCACCTGGCAAAGTGAGACCAAGCTTTGCACCATTACACCTTTACAATAATATTATACTTTCCATGTAATTTCCGTTGAGATCAAACCCATCTTAAATTTTTTAAATTTCATTCATTCTCTTTCTTAACTCTTCAGTTCTTACTCTGTCTCTTAACTCTTCACTTCTTCTAAAAAAACAAAAAAAACTCTTTCACTTCTCTTTTCAATAAAACGCACACTACTGTATCTGTTTATTTTGAAAATTATATATTGATGGATCAACGATTCCTCTATGAGTTCATGGACAAAAGCTCCTTTCTTAGTGTTTGTAAATAAATAAATATTGCCAACTCTCTCTCTCTCTCTCGCTCTCTTTTTCTTTCTTTCAATTTTTTTTTCAAAATTTTATTTGGGACACTGAGTTTGCAGTTTGCAATGTTTGAGGGAAGACAGACTAGGGGAGATTGAAGCTTCAACTTTACAAATTAAATTAGCTACGGCTAAGAAAGTTGTTATTATTTTTAGGTGAATAATTTTCTTTTACCTATTAAGGGGTTAAGTATTATTTGGTAGCAAAGTTTTAAAATAATCACCACAATCTACACATATTCTATGTCCTATTAAATGATAGAAACTCAATTGTTAAAAATAAGAACAAAGAAAGAAACAATAGAATCGCAAAGGTACAAATTCAGAACTAAGTGGCCAGAAAAAATTATGTGGTGTCTCCATTATCGAAGGTTAGCCTTGAATCTATATAAACTCAAAATGGTATAAAAAAAATTGTTAAATATATTATACTGGTACACCTTTGTTAAAAAATTGTTAAATATGTTAAATCATGTCTACCTCAACCATCATTGAAATTATTTGCTTTATTTATTTATTGGTCAAGTATCATGTATGGCAATCCGTAAAAGCCTTGACAATATCAAAGTGTGTTTGCTGCTTTGCCTAGACATAAATCACTATGCAACTTTAGCACTGCTATAGTTAAAATATTACTGAAGATGCTTCATAAGATCAACGCCTTAGTTAGAAATTTCGTATCACAAGGGATTGGTTCAAGGAGTTTGATATGCACAATGTATTCTTGCAATTAATTGGTTTACGATCAACTAATGGTAGGCAACAAAATATGCCTACATGCTCTGAAGTTTCTACTATAATTGTAGGTGATTTTAGTAATGAAAATATCCACCATTTATGCTATAATATATGTACAAAAATTTCAAAAACCATTATACATAAAAGCTTACAACATTATCTGCACAACGCGCGGGCAACCTTCTAGTATATTATAAAATGTTAAAAAATAGTTGTATATTCCAACGCATCACGTGGGTCTGCGACTAGTATACCTAAAATCAGTGATTCTATTTTTTACATCACAACTAAAAACTATTATTTTTTTATTCATTTCTCTCTCTCTCTCTCTCTCTCTCTCTGTCTCTCTCTCTCTCTCTCTTTGTTACTCTCTTTCTCTGTTTGAAGTAGCCACCCTCTCAACCCACCATTCACCACCTCCATAAGCCCACACCCAACCACCATCACCACCACCACCACAAGCCTTCAAAATATCCAAACATCCATTGTAAACAACCACAACCAACCATCCCAATTGCCATCCCTACAACCCTCAACCCACCATCTCAACCACTACTACCAAAACCCACTAGATCAACTAAAACCCATCCAAAATCAACCTCCATAGCCACCAAACCCACAACTACCAAACACACAACCAAAATCAACTCCCACCACCACCACTGCCACCAAACCCATAGCCAAAATTAACCACCACAGCCACCAAACCCACAACCACCATCAGTACGATCTTAATCCCAATGGGCTTACTCGATGGAATTGAGAGAGAAAGGGGTTTTGGTTTGGCACCATTGATAAAATTTGCTAAAATTGAGAGAGAAAGTTGCTAAAATTTTTTAGCTTTGGCACCATTGATAAAGATAGTTTTTTGGAGTTTCAGGTGTTAAAAATAACTTTTTTAACACCTCTATTGTGAATGCTCTTATAATATTTTTGTGAATGATATATGTTTCATTTGGTATATGTGAAAGAATACAAGGATTGGAATGCAAGAGATTGGAATTTAAAACCAATGCTGCACTTGGGTGATGGAAAACCTTATTACACACTCAATTTTGAAATTGTGTTTTAAAAACGCAATTTCAATCTATGTGGTCATTTGTGTATAATGAGTGTACAATAAAGAGTATGTGATAATCATTACTTCTTGGGTCAAGCAGGAAGAATAAGGCCATAGCTTTGACTAAGTACACAAAGAAATGCTTAACAAACAGAACACATAGCATTGACTGATTGACATTTGAATAATCTAAGCAAGAAGCTGTGCATACCACATCATTAGGGTGACAGTGCAGTGCGATGCACAGGTTTTTAAGACCCATGAAATGCATAAATAATCCATAAATATCCCTAAACCATCAACCAAAATGCTTGAAAAATGAGTTCAAGCCTTTAACTTTTTTTTTTTTGAGAAACCAAACAAGAAGCCTAGGCTATGATTGTAACATTTTATCAACATGGTGATGTGCAACATTAAATTTTCCCAAAATTTGACAAACAACTCAGATGGAATACAGATTCAAGTAGACAGTAGGTCCATGCTTCCAGATCAAATGAATAAACTTTCAACAATGTTTTAAAAAAATTCCCAATTTATGGACCCTAGGAGAAATTCCTTCAAAATGCATATAAAATATATGAAAGTTCAATAGTAACCAAGGAATGGTTACTCAGCCACATAATGGAAAATTGAAGACCCATTGCAGATTCCCAATCAAGAAGGTAAATCTAAGAATCCCTATGAGGCTCTCTTGAGCGAGATTGAAAAGAATTTGATTTTGACTGTTTCCAAATCCTGTTTGATGTAGTTTTTGCACCCTCACTTAAACCCTATTTGTGCACCTATATAAAAGGATTTTTTTTGGGTGCAAAATAACACCATTTTACTAACAATTTCGTTAGTTAACAATGTTTTCAAACTATTTAGGAAACTAACATCCCGAGTTTCTCAAACCTGAATTCACCATAGCAACTTTAGTCTTAGAAACTCGAGTTCCATGTGCTGACAGAGCTGAGGTGGATTTAAAATCCACGTGGAACTCAAGTCTCTTCCTGCTCTGAAAAACCCACTTCCTTCTTCCTTCTTCTCCTTTCTCACACATCCAAACCCATTTCTCAAAAACCCAAACCCAAAAATCACAATCTCAGAATTTTTTAAAAAAAAAAAGAAAAAAAAAAGAAAAAAAAGGAGAATCGCAGAAAAATAGAGAAAGCAGAGATAGACCTGCTGATTCGCCGATTTGCTAGTTTTTGTAGGTGATATCACAAGGTGAGTTTGGTTTAGTTGTGGGTCTTCTTCTTCTCCATGGGTATGGTCTCTTCTTCTTCTTCTTCTTCTTCTTCTTCTCCTCCTCTGTTTCTCATAAATGTAAAACTAAAATTGAGTGTGTGGGACTCGAGTTCTACATATATAAAAATTTCCACATTAGCCTTCTAGAGCATCAAAATTGAGTGTATGAGACTCAAGTTCCTTTGTTGAACTCAAGTCTAAGAAACTTGAGATGCTAGTTTGCTAAAATGTTTCAAAAACTTACCAACTAACGAAATTATTGCTAAAATGATGCTAAATGGCAAAAAAAAAAAAATCCCTATATAAACTCCACCTTACACTATTTTTCAGTGGATAACAGAGAGGAGAGAGTAAAAATATCAAAGCCTTTAGAGACAGTATTCGGCTATTTTTCTCCTTGGGTTTCAAAGATAAATTTATGCCATTGATCCAAAGAGTGTACTTGTTTGACACTAATGAGTTTATTTTCCAGTGAGTTCACTGCGGATCAAATCTTCAAGAGATTCATTGGAGTGAACTAGGGGTTTTAATTAGTGCAGAGAAGATTGTTAATGATGAATTTTAGAGGTTTTGGAATTACTACGATAGGAAGACAAGTGGATTGGTAACAAGTTTTGGTGCAAGTCCTGAACCATTATAACTGTTTCTTCATAATGCATTTTCAATGGGACTGACTTTGTCCCTATAGTGATTTTTTTTTAAAAATGGATTTCATCAGTTTTCCATTTCATCACCATATCGTGTGTTTCTATGAGACCATGTTGTAATTTCTTACTGCACCTTTTCAATTTTTCTTCAATTAAAACATTGGTTAACCAAATGGGCAATGATCACAGGCCATTTTAATTGTCTTCACAACCATTATCTATCATCTACATCTTTTCAAATCAAAAGGGTTTATATCTTTTAAGACTCGAACCCTCCAATCCAAAGTTTATCCATAATGCACAGAGAAGATGATACACCCAAGCTTCAGGATACTTAGCTACACAATCCACCATTGCCAAGCCATGGTCAAGTCTTTCCCACACTACCATCTCACCATTGTGATAATTACACAAAGTGAAAGGACAGCCCAAGGATCCAAGATCTATGAAACCACATTTAATGACGGCATCACAGAACAGTCCATTTGATGATTTGGTCTCATGGATCCACCTTGCTTTACATGAGGCCAAATAATTTCATTGAAATCCCCAGCACACAAGCAATGCAAAGAATGTCGTGGAGTAACTAGAGACTAATAAGGTTGCTTCATCCTTCCAAAAAATCATCAAACCACAACTTCTCATTGACCGAGAAATAGGCAAACTATTTTTGAACCTCAAACAACTACGAACTTGGTCCAAACGCCAACATCCAGCCATGATTCAATTAAGAACATGACTGTTGGATCATTCTCTCTGTTTGTGGGTTCCCAAGCTCATGACGATTCAAGACTAGGCAATTCATTGCTCTTGGTGGGGCTGAATACCAGCCTCCATCATTGGACAAATGAGCTAAATATTATCACTCAGCATCATTGCTTGCTTCTCAATTTTATTTCACACTCATTCATATTCACAATTGATGTAGGAATGTCCATATTTTAACACATAAAAGTGGACTGGAAAAAAAGAGATATGAAATAGTGAATGTATGAAGATCAAAACCCATGAAAATGTGACATAATGATTTGGTGAGGATTTTACTATTGTCAGCAATGGCATTTGTTATGATGGTTATAAATTTGCAACAACAAAAATTGTCCTCTCTATAAATTTCACAAATGCCAAATGATGGAAATATAATTGCTCAAACTAGAATTTTAAACTGATTTCTTCCAAATATTTCTAATAAGCTTAGTTTTTCCTCAGATCTATTAGGAAGAAATACTCCAGTTTTGATACACTTTAAACCATGTTTACTTCACTATTATTACCCCAACTTTGTCTAGTTAGAGAAAATGGTCCATTGATGCTTGTATTTCTTCCAGAGTTTGCCCCTTTGCCTCTGGTACCAATTTCGCGATGAATAGAACAGTCAAACCACAAATGGCAGAGTAGAAGAAAAATGTTCCTGGTGTAGCACGGCATAAATATTTACGTATGATTAGAGAAGAGAGAGGAAGAAACTTGAACTAAAATTGGAAGTGATTGTAACAATTTTTTTATTATTTAAATGAAGTGTATAAAAATCATTTCCATAACAAAGTAAAAGTGTATAAACAATTACCTGCTGTACTCCATTCCACCATAAAATTAAAAGAATGTGAAACAATCCAAGCAGAGAAGCAATTGACTAAAGTCACAAGGCTTCCACCTGTACCCTTAACATTTATGGGGGATATCTGAAATGGAAATTCATCCTTGAATTAGAGTTATATATGTAGTGACCCAAAAAGAGGGGTCTTGCATTCCATGGAATCCCACATCGCCTAGGGAAGCATATGAGAATGTGTTTATAAGGAATGACCTCCCTTCAATGTGCAGAGGCCTTTTCCCTAGCGCAACCTGGGGAAGAACAAAACCGTGAGGGGTATAGGACCCAAAGCGGACAATATCTACACAGTTGGGGCGGGGTCGTTACAGATGGTATCAGAGCCATACCCTAGCCGGAAGTGTGGGTCCCACACGCGAGGACGCGTGTGCTCGTAAGGGGGGTGGATTGTAGTGACCCAAAAAGAGGGGTCTTGCATTCCATGGAATCCCACATCGCCTAGGGAAGCATATGAGAATGTGTTTATAAGGAATGACCTCCCTTCAATGTGCAGAGGCCTTTTCCCTAGCGCAACCTGGGGAAGAACAAAACCGTGAGGGGTATAGGACCCAAAGCGGACAATATCTACACAGTTGGGGCGGGGTCGTTACAATATACATGCCGAACTCTGCCTGTTTATGCAAAATTCCTATTTATAAATCAATTCATAATTCAATAAATGACAAACCTCTAACATTATAACACAAGGTAATCCTCCCATGCCTAATGAGTAAGTCACACAATCAGCCTGCATGGATCATTAGCCAGTCAATCACAGGCATCTAAATTTGATATTTAAAACCTCAGTCCAGTATTGAAGTAAAAAAGAACACTAAACACCCCTTTGTTGCTTTTAAAGGATTTGATAGGATTAGAAACTTCAAAACATCTTGAAATGGTACGTCGAAATAGATCGGTACCGAAATATTCCATTTCACTAAAAAAAATTGAAACAGGGTCCAAAACACTATTCATAACATTGCTTTTAAGCATAAAGAAAAAGCTAAAAAAAAAAAAAAAAAAAAAGAACTAAAATCTAAAAAAGAAAAAATTGTAATAGAGATTTTGAAGAAAAAAAAAATTGTAACGAAGCAAGTTCACCAGGAACACCTTGAGGAAAATTTCTGGAGTCGCCACTGGGTAGGACGGAGGATGGCTAAAAATAAGAAAATGCCCCATAACACATACCAAGGATAGATGATAAGGATGAAGTCATCTGGGGCCTTTGTTTGCTGATTGATATAGACGAACATTCTAAGTGAATGAATGGAAGAACAATAGACCCAATGCCAAAGCTCAGTAGGACAACCTCTAAATAGGAATGCATGGTTCTCTGAGCACATGACCTATATCCACATAAATAAGGATCTAAGTCTTCTAGCTTTCCTAGGGTACTTTATCAAGTAAATTTCTTTAAATCCTTAACTCTTATTTAAAGTTAATAGTTTAAGATACTACCACCTCATCAATCCACTAACTTACTCTTTTAAAACCACAGAAAACACGAATTAAGCCTCTAAGCATAAACATTAGAGAACAAACGCCATTCAAATCCTGAAAATTCATCAACACAAATCACTCCTACCCTAAAACATCTTAATCCAAAAAAAACTCCCAGGCAAAATCGTTCAAGAAGAAAACCCTGGTGTTTCTTTTACAACTCTCTTGCATCCTTGAAACTTTCATTATTTTCAACCACAAATGATGGATCTATTTAGCTTAATCCCTTCAAATCGTCCATGGATGACCATTGATAGCCCAATGGAGGCCAGGTATATCAGCTATCCTACTCTCTATAGTTTTATAAATCCTGATAATCTCTACAAGCACAAGCTACAAAAACCTTCCAATACCAGCTATTCTTTTCTCTCTAAAAGGAGACATGAACTTATGCATTAAATTGCTTAGGCTGGTGCCACACTAACATCACCCTAGCCATCTTACTTGTTGAAGTTACATTTGGAGAGTTGCTCTTGTTCTTCATCACTAGGGCTTATGTGCAACCATTAATACACTAGCTATCAAGCTCTATACAAGGAAGGACACCTATCAGACACATGAGTGAGAGAATACCCATAATCAACAATAAATAATTCCCTTGTTCTGACTTAAGCATCATAGCAATTAGGTCAATATCACACTGACTATCGGAATTACGGTTTGGATCCCATGCAATGATTACATGGTACAATTATACATGGTACAATTATTGTGAGTGTGTGAGATGTAAAGGTTAGAAATTTTTTTTAAAGAAAAATTTTAAATATTAAAATTTTTTTTTTCTAATCCAATGGTTAAGATTAAAAGTGAAGTTTTAACTTTTAATATCATCCATTGATTCACTATTATATTTATATGGTGCAATCAAATTTTGATCTCAAAGTTATAATTTGATAATAACTCATAATTGCTGGTCACTAAGTGAAGTTCTAAACTTGAGAATATTATAAGCATTTGCACCCCAAAAAATAAAATAAAATAAAAAGATAATATTTTCTCTATTGGCTAAAGTTATAAGAACATTGGTAGCAGATTAATTAAAATAGGATAAGGAGTGAATATGAGTAATCAATACCAAAAAAATCCAAAAATTTACCTCCATTTTCTTCCCAAAAATGATAATATTTACTATAAATTTCGTAAATATTTGTTTATTATTTTTGTACCTTTGTAATTTTTTTTATTGAGTTAATTATAATATGCTGTTAACTCTGCAGCTCAAACTCTTTTCCCTTAAATCTTCAAGCACTTTATGCATGAAATCAATTCAGTTACAAGATCCTTGACTTGGTAAAGTAATTGTGATAAAGTATGGTGGGTACTTTTGAAAGTGAGAGGAATAAATTAAAATAATAATAATAATAAAGAAATAATGTTTAAATAAAATCGGATTTAGAATCCAAACCACTTTATTTATTCCAAAACTTGCTTGGTTTTGGCATTTTTAGAAGAGTCCGAATTTAGTAAGAATAGGATATAAAACTCATGTTTTACACTATCTAATAAAAGTTGCCAAATCTGTATTTTACTTAAAATTTAATATATTTTACCACACTTAATAACGTCTTAATAAACTCCTAATTTGGTTAGATTTATATATAGGTAATTAGGTATTGAATTAATTGGGTGTGGTTGTGCTTATTCTTAAATATGTAATAAGATGATATGGCATATTGAGATTAGAATGGTAAAACATGAGTTTTATACCACACTCTTACAGAATTTAGTCTCTTTTCATAATACTCTAAATTGTATTATTGGATCTGACAATATCACTTTTCTATTTTTAGTTGGGAATAATTTAAAAAGAGAGAACACTAGCATATAAATTAATGATTGCCATGGCCCTATTTTATTTGGCAAATAATGACATATCTTAAACAAAAGTCTACCGTTAGTTCATCAACTTGGTCTCACCAAACATAACCATCTCTCTCAATAAAAACTTGGTTCTCATCTTGTTATTCATATCCTGCAGTCTTTCCAGCCGCATGACTTTTCTTTGGGTGGGTATTTTTCCTGATAATAGGCCCATAGGACTGGTCCACACACATAAATTATTATTTTTATTATTATTCACTGCACATACCAAATGATTAAGCACTGGATTAGGTTTAAAGTAGAATTCTATTTCATATAAAATTAAAATTAAAAAAAGTTCTCTCTTTTCAACTACATTGTATTTTACCTAATTTATTTTTTAAGAAAAGTAATCTATAAAATAGATTTTGCCAAACAGGCATGTCACATTTTATTATAAAATATTAGACAACTAGTACAGATTCCAAAAAGAAAATTTTTTAAAAATAAATACCTAACACACATGTCACATTGTATGATAATATATTTGACAACTAGTACAGATTCTTGAAGAAAATTTTTAAAAGTAAATGCCAAACACACATGTCACATTTTATGATAGTATATTTGACAACTAGTACAGATTTCCGAAGAAAATTTTAAAAAATAGGTAAAAATTTTTTCATTAAAATAAAGAGAAGTTTATGTTCTACGAAGCATTAGCAGTTTGGCATGGTATTAGCCGATTTTCTTTGAACAAATGCATTATGATTGGCTTTAGAATAATTCTAGAACGACAACAATTACTACAAATTTTTTCACAACTATCTTATATGAGGCAAATTGTGATTGGCTTCTTATCACTTTCATATGGATTCACTATTTATTTTTTTCCTACCACTCACAATTTATCACATTAGAGTTATGGCAAAATTATAGTACATAAGGTTCTAATACTATCTTCTCAAAAAAAAAAAAAGTTCTAATACTAGATTTTTATGGTACTTTTATTGATAAGGTAAAACTTAAACCTGTGACTTGTCCTAATAGTTCCACCTCACATTGTACCATCTAAGCCAAAACAGAGGGCTTCGTTCCCTTCCACTACTATAATGCATCTACATTGTCTACACATATGTTTCAATGGAAGTTATATTATACTAAAACCATAGAGGGGGTTGTAAATATACACGTCAAACACGTACATATGTGCCAAATATAAAATTAATATACATGTAGCTTCAGAAAAAAAAAAAAAATATATATATATATATATATATATACACGCACACATAATTATGTGCTTATCAATGTTTCTAAACATAAACATTGTAGATATTTATGTATCGTTTTCACAGAATCACACATTATATGACCAATACAAAATAATTTTACACCAACATGCATAGTGTTGCCACAAGGATTTGTTCTTCACCCAGATTCATATTGTATTTTGTTTAGATTTAATAGGTTTGATAAATCGTACACAATGAGTAATAGAAACAAAATTAATAGAACTCACTTTGTTGCCAAAGCTTTTCTTTTTGTTGAAGTTCAGCAGAATGAAATGTTAAATTTATTTGTTTGAACATAACTCACTTTGTTGCATATCAACTCTGTTATTTTTCTTTCTTTTTATGCATTTTGCCGTATAGCAGACTTACTAGTCGGAGAGGTGTATGTTTCTTTTGTCACCTTTCAATTTGTTGATATTTTTTAAACTACAAAACTATCTCTCTCTTTCCTTTTTTTTTTTTTTTTGGATATTCCTTCCAATTTCTTGTTGAAATTGTAATGCAGGCAATGTGGTTCTCATATTTATTCAGCTTTGCAGGTTGGCTTGCCATGGTATTTGGAAAGGTTTTCTCTTTTCCTACTTTCCCTCTATAATCAGTGACTACTCTAGAAGCCTAGTACCTTGAATAACTGAATATTTTACTGATAGTATAGATTTGAAGGCTAGTACATTTCTTAATACCCTTTCCAATTAGTAAGTAACAATCCTAGATTTAGTCAGCATAGGAAATATAAGCAAATTAATTAAATTCATTTTCCAAAATTGACAGTAAAACATTCTTCAGCTTTCTTGATATTATGCCCACTACCCTTTCAAGTTGTCCAGTTAGCAGTTCCATCTGTCCTACATCAATTACTTAATTTACATTTTCTTTGGGGGGTTTCAATTGTTAGAATAATTGTATTTTATTCAGTAGGGTGTAAAAGGGAAGCTCTATTTATAGGAACACATTATGAATGCAATAAATGACATTGGTACTGTACAAGTAATGGGTCTGGACCTATTCATAATCAAAGACCCCAAGGTAGATTCAAATCCCAAAGGCAGTCGTACAATTTTGTAAATGGGAGTGTTGGCATTTTCAGATGTTGAAATTTCACTACAGTATCTCCAAACTAGGAAGGAAAACCAAAAAACTATCTAGATACAGACAAATGCTCTACATGAGAACTTTTTGGCTCAGCTCAGTAATGTAGAAGAAGGATAAAGAAGTTAAAAGAGAAAAAAGAGATAAGAGGAAATTGGAGTAATTTGCACTATTTGATAGAATGACGTCCATAGAGATTTATAAATCTATGCCAATTATGCACAATAAGAGGAACTTTAATATGTTACAGCACATGCACAACTAGCTTTAATGTTAACAACATATAACACTTCCAACTGGCAACTTCAATAACAGAAATATGACTATTCTATTGGTGAGCTTAGGTCGCTTTTGGCGATCCAGTGGCAGGAATGCAAACACAGCATCCAAAAAAGCAGTTAAATATTGATCCATTCTCACACCTCACAAATAAAGAAAGTAGTATATTTTTTTGAAAATAGAGAAAACACTTCAACAAAATTTCAACCACAATCCAGTGCCATATAATTATTTTGGTGCCAGTAAGTACAACAGGCACCTGCAAAAGGATTCACAGTTATGTCTTTGAAGCACTGGAGGACACCCCTGTTATTGTACTTTTGGCTGGTGCTATACTCTCTTGGCCTTCTGTATCAAACAGCATGGTTGGAAAGATGGGTAGTATCATGGTGGGAGTATTACTGTTGCTGCCATTCTGGTTGTTGCAGTTTCTGCTGTCTTTAACTTCAAGAAATCCAAGCAATTTGAAAAGCCCTCCTCAAAGAGTAGAGACATCATGGTGGATATAGTGAGCTATTGTCAGCACCAACATATTTCAATGCAGTTGTAGGTATTATTGCTGCAGTAGTCACAATTGTGGTGGTGGCATTTTTAGGTCTGTCTTTGGCTGTTACTCTACTTCGCTTATTCTATGAAATGCAAGATGGATGATCATGCCTTGCCTCAGGATCTCTTTGCTTGTGAGACACTGGGTCAGACATAACAATCTGCACTGACAAAACAGGCACCCTTACATTAAATGAGATGAAGGTAACAGAATTTTTTACATAAAGAAGCAATGAGAGAAGATAATTCCACATGATAATATCAAATGTTCTTGATATAATGCAAAAAGCAGTTGGTTTAAACACAACCAGTTACTTCAAACCTACTATTTAGAACATTGATTCTGAATCGTATGTAAAGATTTATGGGAGCCCCATCAAGAAAGGAATACATTGTTGGGCTGTTTTTGATTTGAATATGAATATCAATGAAATCTAAAATCCATGTTGAAGCCTTTAATTTAGAGAAAAAGAGATATCAATGAAAAACTAAGAAGCAACTACAAAGTAATTATTAGTTTTATTCCTACTGAAGTTAAAAGGAAAGTCAATCTTCATTGAATTTTCCTAGGAATACAATTGGAGTAAAAAACAAACAAGATCGGGGATAAAATTCATACACTCAAGTGGACAAGAAGTTATACACATCATAAGTTTGAGAAGCGCAGTAAAGAACTCATATTTAGTAGATCAAACAACTTGGTCCAAGTTGACTAACCACAATATCAGTCTATGTTTGATCTTATTTATATATTCTCATATTTAACAAATCACTAATGTAGAAGGCCTTAAATCATACTAAATAAAATTACAATGAAGCATATGCAAACCAAACTCAAAGCAAAGTGACCTGATCAATCCCGTATTGAAACCAAATTATAATAGCAACAATTACCAAAAGGTTAGGAAATTGAAACACACACACACATTTAAATCTGCACAAGTTACAAGAAATACATTTTTTTACTGCATAAGAAATTTTTTACCATCTTTTCATCAGTTGGATAATTGATATTGAATGATGATTAATTAGACTGTAAATTTATTTTTCTTCAATAAGAAGAAATTTTCAGAATGCTCAATTCCCAAGGTATTGCAACAATGCTCAGGTCACATCACATTTAGGTAGAATAGTAACTATGGCAAGAGAGCAACAATTCCAAAACAAGAAGATGAAGATATAAGTCTCATAAGTAGGATTAAAAAAAAAAAGATAATAATAATTGCAATTTCTAGTGTCCCTTCCTGAGCACCTCAACTGATGTTACAGGGGCAGTACAAATTAAAAAGACCATGATGAAAGGCAAAGCAAAGGAAGGCTAGGGTGGCTGTTGCCTCCCATTAAATTGGAATATCTTATATTTATTATTACATACGTCAATAATTCTTTGTATTGTACGTCCCAATTCTTCTAATATAATAAAATCGTTCCCTAGAGTTTTTGCAGATATCACAACCACTTAATCCCATCAAAAGCCAGAGGTTGTGATGGGATTAAGGTGACAATGGTACACCAGAAAAAAATATTGATCTTTATTAAGAAAATTTTTAATTGCTCTGTAATTTTATTTTTAGACATACCTTATCCTAAATACAAATATATTTTCCTTCAAAGAAGCTATTGTCACCCTAAATAAAAGACCATAGGTTATGTTATTGAAAAAAAAATGTGTGCATTATAGAGAGGCAATATACATAAAAAAATTGACCTAGATACGACGGCTAAGCAAGAAGAGAGTAATTTAAGAATGTATCATCAAATTGTTTTAAAACATATTCCTATGTAGAAATAAAGAAGTTGATTAATTTGGTGACAAGGTGATTATGAGAATCTGTAAACCAAGCATGCTAATTTATAAGTTATTGCTTTTAATTTTGGGTGCCCTTATCGCCACTAAGCTTTACATGCCCTGGCCAGGCAGTATAATCTTGCAACCAGGCCACTTTCAAGCTAACTTGTGGACAATCACCTTTGACAAGGCTTGTTTCAGGTGACTGTTTTATTAACCTACATATCAAAGTAAGTTTTGGTTTGATTTGAAAGAAGGTTAGTCATACTTTGATAGAGTTTTCTTTAGTTGAATTCAAGAATATCCCAAGCAGAGTAACATACAAAGTAATAGTTATGAACATACCTCAATGGCCTAAGACAATACTGTGGGGGCAATCAGGTACTTGTATTGAAATTGAAGCTCGTCTTTGCCCTTCCACTCAAATGTTAAGAGCATTTATCTACTCTGCAAACAAGTTTGCATGTTTCCAAAGCATAAAGCTCCTTCATACAAATAAAAACATTAGGATAAAATGTTAATAGTTTACCTATTTAGCCAGTGTCCTTGTTAAAATGTTTGTCTTTTAAGTTCTCTAATTTTGGGTTATTCAAAGCACATAATCAAATTATTGAAACCCACTTCTTAGATTCTTGAAATATAGTTCTTCTTCTTGGTCATTTAATGTATTTCAAATCACATAGGCATTTTCTATGTGACCATGTTTATTAGATAATGTGTTTTAGATAGCACCATAATTTTTCTTCCAAGTGTACAAGCACCCCCCCCCCCCCCCTCTCTCACAACAGCCCTTTAGCACATGTAGAAAGGGTCTGTTTCTACAATTGCAATATAAAAACGTCCTAAAAATAAAATCTATTACACACTGATGGATTTCATTACAAGAAAATCAAAGCATTTAAAATTATGTGTACTTCCCTTGTACTTATTGTAATTCATAAGGATGATAACACAGTTGCCATATAGGGAAAGAAGGTTGTAAATGACAAATAGTCAAACACAGCTGAACAGAAAGTATAAGACAAAAATTGACTCACAACTACCTTTCCAAAACATTGTCATGCATCCTAGATGGTGACTTTACTTTTCTGCTGATGGTTCTAAGGTGGAGAAGGTCTGTATGTAACAACATTAAAATGTTCATTCAATTTCATCTAACTACGAATGTTGCTACACCCTTGCATTGACTTTCTTGCAGCAGTTTTTTTTTTTTTTTTGGTCAGGTAAAGTCCCACTAACTGTAGCATTGTAGGTGAACCTGCTAAAGTATACACTGGGAGCTTTAGCCTTGGCCACTGAGCTATCCAACAATGACAGCATGGTAAAGTCATCTGCGGGTTGATCAAAGCCATTTGTAACCAGAGTCATAGCATTCTTAATTATGATACAATCTAGGGCAAGATCTATCTTTGGTGTGGATGAGAAAGTGAAGAAAACACTCATTTTTAAAACTTTTCATTTGTCAAGTCTTCAATGAATTTAATGCTAGGCAATAGGAGAATACATAGAAGGAGTTATTCAAGAACAAGCTGTTTTTAATAATTATAAGGTTTACCATAGTCCATCAACTGTTGATGTGGAGTTTCTGAAGCGGTTTGCCTGTATTGAGAGGCTAAATAGGGGGGCAATGGGGTGCTTGCATTTGGACTTGCATCTTCCTGTCGACTGATTGGTTGGCTCTTCAAGTGGATTCCAGTTGGATAAGAAAAGATTCTCTGCTCCTGAATGACTAACCAATAAGCAATACAATAACAACCCCCCTCCCCCCCACAAAAAAAAGTATGTTTAATCAATAATTCCAATCATTTGTAATTCATGACTTTTAGTTTTAGGTGAAGTGAAGATGAAAATGTAGTGCTAAGGGATATCAATTCAAGAGAAAGCTTCCAGTTAGTCTCTAACATAAGATATGTTCAAGTACACACGGAGTAATAACTGTTTTTTTTTTACAAGAATAACATAAAACTCATATTTCAGTGGAAAAGACAACTTCTTCCAAACTTGGCCTACTAGATTATCAATCAATGTTTAATCTTATTTATATTTTGTCAGATTTAACAAAACAGCAATACAAAAGGCCTTAAATCATACCAGCTAAAATTACAATGAAGCATATGTAGTCAATCTCAGCCTAGAGGAACCTCATGACTACTCCCTTATTGAAATCAAATTATATTGCTAGTATGCTATCATGTGAACTTAGGGGCAACAAACTGTATTTGAACCTGAGTTCTTTCAAAAGGACCAGCACCAAGAGATGCTGGACACATGAAACGATATTCTGGACCTTAGCATGTGATGAATTTTCAGAACTGGTCTTAAGAGCTATAAATTGATAGACCAAAGTCCAAATAGACATATTTTGCCAAAAGTAATTCACACCTCAGACAATAAGGGGTAATAGGCAATAAACGTATTCATGTCCACCAGGATGTATTTTAAAAGTCTTTCTTTTTTAAAATAATAAATTTTGCAGAAATAATACCTCCATATTCACATAAAAATAAAATTAAAACCAAGACCTCAATTTCCACCATGTAATAATTTGGTAGGAGGTACAATTTGGTCAAAAGACCATACCTTACTTATTAACCATAAAAGTAAGGCTCAAATCATCCAATAATCCTAATTCAGCTACAACCTACAAGTAACCTTTAAGTATGATCCACTAGATATTGATCTTTGTCAGTTTAAAAAATCATATGCCACTTGAGAAATAAAAATACTTTCATATCATGTTGAACAAATTCAGTAAGCTAAGAAAATGAAAAATATTTGTTTAGTATATTAGCAGCACATACTTGTCCAATGACAATCAAAAAAAATTTCTTAAAAAAATTTATAAGTTTTTTTCAATTAAAAGACGCTGAATTTAGCTGCATATTAAACGAAATAATTTCTTTGTATGGTTTATTAGATGCCAATATATTAATCTTACATTCACCTTTATAACTTAACCATTTTTTTTTCTTAAACAACTTAAAAGCATGACAATTTCTTTCATTAATTCTGATTTTTCCTTACATTAATGTCCTTTCAAATTGGATCAGTACCCATCATGTGAATAAGGCAGTTAATTTGAGAGAGAAGTGATACAAGAATGAAAAGATGCAAATGAAACAAGAAAATGTTTCAATGTTATAAGGGTACCTTGACATATTCTTAGAAGTTAAATCAAGAGGTTCTCATTTCTTCGAAAGTAGATATGTATTGAAGTCAGCATCCTACATGCAGCATAAGAGGTCAAGGCCATCTTTGCCGTTTTCCGAAAGTTCACAGGCAAAATCAGACTACAGTGATTCGACCCCAGACCCCATCTTATGAGGCTGTGGGCTACAGAATTAGTGAACCCCATACATAAAGCTGAAATTTCCTTCATTATGTTCTTCCATTCCTAACCGGGCTTGCAATGAAGTTGATGAAGCTAGCTGTGTCACTTTCTGTTGGCTCAGAATATGACAACAAAATTCAAGCAGAGCAACCCAAAGAGAAATGCTCGACAACAAGCTAACAAGACAAAAATTATCACTAGATCAGATTCATCCAACTACACTAAGGAAGAGAGATAGCAATCCAATTGTGTGATGTTTACTGAATTTTACCATTATATATACACGAAAACACTAAAACTCGTCTCTCAAAAAGTAAGAGAGTGAGGTCATTCATTCAAAACATAGTAACATTTTGTCAAATATTTGGAGTGCATACCTTTATACTCTCTATCACAACTTGCTCAAGTCTGTCCTGTTTGGCCAATGGCATTGCCCATCTTGCCGTTGATGTTTATGCCACGTTTGATTGCTCTCCCATTCCCACGTTCATCTTTGAGAATCGCAGCCAAGCCTACATTGTTTTGGTCATATGACCCATCAAAATTAAGCTTTACCCATCGGTCAGGTGGATTGAACCAAGCCCTTCCCCTGTTTTGCCCTTCAAGTGATCTCACGTAAGAGTCATACTGATTGTTAAGACGATGCACTAGCTGGTTTATGCTGTCTTTAGCGTTTGAAAACAGAGCATCCTCCCGTGCATCCAAAAGAATATTCATAGCCAATACTGCGTACAGTGTGAATTCATCTTTGTTCACTCTTTCTGCCAGTAATTTCTTTGGGGGCTTAATTATATGTTCAACGAACTCCCTTATAGATTGAGCTTGGATCATTTCTACTCTAAAACCCCATCTACCACCATACCACAATCCTTTGGCAAAGGGACAACATTGAAATAGATGTAAAACTGAATCTTCTGCTATTTCACAAAGAGGGCAGTAATATGCATCTTGAGCTTTGGAGCATCCGCCCAACTTCTGCTTAAAGGGGAGGACATCTACAGCCACTCTCGACAAAAACATCTTTAATCTTTCATCAAAACTCACTTTTAATCTTTCATGAATTCTTATGCAGGCCACCTTATCTGCAGTGGAGTTCTGAGGAGAACGCATGCATGCTACATGGACCCCACACTTTTTTATGGTAATTTCGGCTATTTCTGGGTTATAATTTGAAAATTCAAATTGAAGCTTAACGTCAGTAAGCTCATTTAGAATTATGCCTTCCAATGAACTATCCCTTATATAGAATACCCATAGACAAGAATAAGATGATGATGATGGTTGGGTTGGAGAAGTTATAATAGTATCTGAGCGCAATCGTTTATAACCATCAACGAAAATGTTGATAGCATAGTTACCTGATATACGATACTTATACTTATCCTTCGATTGCACTTGTATAACAACACAGAAAGCAAATGATGGAAGAAGTTTCCGATTGACTGAAAATGATATGGAACTTCCACCAATTTGATGGTTGAACCATTTTGGAATCTTACTTCCTTGGATTAAGACTTCTCCATCAATTTTAAATGAAAACCCCTTTTTATGAGCAAAGTCAGTTTCAGATGCATAGTCCCGGTGCGATGATCCCCTTGGACATACAATATTCCGTGGAAGCCCTACCTTTTCTGCGAACTGCATGCATTTAGCAAATTAAAGAAACCACAGTTTAGCAAATCTAGTAATATATATTTGGGAAAGTTAACCAAAATTGAATCTTTGAGAGAGATGAACCTGACTTAATAATCTTCTGCTTGATTGTGAATCCAACGATTTGCATCCTGTTACAAATACTCTATCCATACATGATGGAAGTTTTGGAATTTTCTGAAGATTACGGCAATTCGCAATACGAAGTATCTTTAATTGAGGAAATATGCTAGAGATGTCGGGGAAGGTAGTAATGTTGCTGTGCATAACTAATAACGATTTCAATTTGGGGCAGCAATCAGGAAAATCCAGGTTCTTTGGAAAATTTTCAAAATCAAGCATATAGAGGATCTTAAGATTTGGTAATGACGAAGGTAGAGCTAATCTTTCCATATTTTGCCCAATATCGGGGAACTTCCAAAGACCTCCACAGTCTTGGAGACATAAAACTTCAAGAGATTTCAACTTGAGATTCCTCGGAATGATTTTAAGACTTCCACATCTATAGAGACTCCAATATTCAAGCGCTTCAAGAAGTCCAACAGACTGATGAATCTCAACTAAATTTTCACAACTTTCAAGTTCCAGCCACTTTATGTTTGGGGCAATCATCGATAAGTCAGGTAATTTGGTAACGTTTTTACAGCCAGTGAAATCCATATATTTCAAAGTTGGGAGTCGGCATCTCTGCAGAGGATGGAAAAAAAAAATCAATAAATATAACTTAAAAATATAATAATTTATAAATGGTAACCGTCATACCTCAAAATGCTCATCCAATTTAATGCGGCCTCCTGGCACTTTAAGTGCAACAAGTTTTTGAAGATTAAGAGGGGCTGGCAAGGAAGGTAAAGGAAATTCATTCCAATCAATTAACCTTAACTCGTTTGGAAGATATTTAACGTCTTCACAAATTAAATTATGAACAGTCAAGTATTTGAGATTTTTCATCCTTCCAAAATCTATCTGCATGTTTCTTGGTTGTTGGAAGCACAATGTTATGCCTTCAACTTCTTCTAATCCCTAAATGGACAAAGAATTACAATAATTACGTTATACAAAAAAATTTACAATTATTAAGTTGTAAAAAAAATAAATGTGGATAAACCTATATTTTCTTCAGCATTAAACGGAAAAAAAAAAATGAGAAAAATATTCACTACAAAAGTACATATGCTTGGTGAGAAAAAGGAAAAGATAAATCAAAATAATTTATACCTTATCTGGTAGTTCGTAAGCATCTTCATAGCACAACAACCTTTTAAGTTTCTCTTGTTTGATAATTTCCAAACTCATTTGTTGTATCAAGTCATGCATCGATAATTTGCCATATTTATCAACAAATATGAGAGACTTATCTTTAAGTATTTCAATATCACAATATGGGTCATAAGAATAGCAACTTTCTACAACATCCATCTGTAATCCCTTGAGAAAACATGCAATATCAAGGAAAATATGCTGTTGAGTATGGTCCAATCCATCGTAGCTTATTTTGAGTACTTCTAGAATATTTGGATTAAGAATTCTTTTGTACTTCTTTAATGTACTTTCCCAATAGCGTCGATCTCTTTGATACAAATCAGAGCCTATTATTTCCAAAGCTAATGGAAGACCTTTGGCGTAGCTTATAAATAGGTCTACGAGCTCCGAATAACCTTCCTTAGTCTTGTTTTCTTTGAATGCATGTTGACAAAAGAGTTCACAAGATTCATGTTTATCTAATTCCTCGAGCCTGTAGTTATAGTAGGTTAAATGATAATCTTCTTGAAGAGTAGATAGAAATTTTTCATCTCTTGTTGTGATAATAATTCTACTTCCAGAAGCAAAACAATTGCATACGCCAAGCAAATCTGTTACTTGGATTAATTTGTCCACATTATCAAGAATTAAAAGAATTCTTCTGTGTTGAGGCATTTCCATTCTCATATTGATTCTTTTAATTGCACCGAGCTCCTTCAAAGTTCTACCTCCGAAGATCTCAGAATAAAGTGTCTCTCTTAATTGGAGTTTTCCATCAACTGTTCTTGAGTTTTCTTTAACATTCCCTAGAAAACTACATCCTTCAAAATGATATGCAATTAAATCATAAATAGCTTTTGCAATTGTTGTCTTACCTATTCCAGGAAGGCCATGGATCACTACCATACGCACATCATTTGAATCAATATCTAAAAGACAATTTATATCCTCCACACGGGAATCTATTCCAGCGGGGTATTTGACATCAAATATTTTCATATAATTTAATTTAACTCTTGAGATCACTTCTAAAACTTCTTTGATAAGTGTAAATTGAGGGTGGCTGCCAATTGCAAAGCACTAAAACTTGTTAGAAAATAGAATATAAAGATGAACTAAAATTCAAAATGTTTAGCTTGTGTACTATGACTAAAATATCGTTAATACAAGTTAATGGTGAGTAACTCATAGATCTAAGAACTATTAGTATGAACCATTTTTTCCTCAACTAGAAAATCAAATTTGGGCTTTTAGCACGATGACTCGTGAAAAACTAGTTAGGTAAGGAAACAAGCTTCTTGAATATCCACTTCTAATTGATAGACACTAGCTTGAATGCATTTGTTAAGATATTTTAGGGATCAAAGTTTGGTAAACATTATATGGGTGTGCAATGAATTTATAATGGGTCCCAAGACTCTCCATTACATTAAAAAAAAGAACCCAAATTTGTAGAATGATAATTGATTTCCTTTTTTAAAGGGGAAAAAAAAAAATAGTTTTGCATTCTTTCACCAATTCCAACAACGCCACAAAATATTAAACCATAGAAATCTAACTCAATTAAAACCGTAAATTGTTTGACAAAAAAAAAATGTTATGAGCATGCTGAATAATTATTGATAAGTTAATAAAACCTAAATACAAAAACTTAATAAGAAATTTTGCATCTTAAAAAAACAATTTTAAACAATATATATATAATATAGAAAGATGAATAAATAATATTTAATTGATATTGAAATATTAAAAAAAAAAACCCTAAAAACCTCAAAATATATAGAGTTGCCTGAAGTGGGAAAATCTTATAATTAATTGATAAGATAATCAACTATATGTGCTTACCTTTCTATCTAGCCTAACTAGCACATTATTAAAAGTTATGAACTTTCAAAAAATAAGGCAAAAAATAAGACTTCACTAGAGAGTTGTTTAACGTTAAAATTTTTTGGTGATAGCAAAAATAGTGATAGAATGCATACTCTTTTGTGCAATGCCATCCACCAATATTACCGGCTTCATGTAGAGCTATCCTCCATTTTTGCACTTCCATTTTATCCTCGAACTCTGTTTCATGTTTTGTCAAAGCTTCTCCAAACTTTCCCTTTTGGTTACGTACTTCTGATGGATCCACCATATAAAAAATTGGTAGCACAATTTGGCCTTTCTTTTCACACTCAAGAATTTGGACAAGTTCTTTCAAACACCAAGTGGAAAATGCGTAGTTTTCAGAAAATACAATGATTGAAATTCTCGAACTTTCAATGGCTTCGAAAAGTTTGTCTAAAATTTTTTTACTCCTTAAGTGCTCATCATCAAGGAAGATGTTGATACCATGATGATTCAAAATGCCTCTCAAAATATTCGTAAAATT
Source organism: Quercus glauca (assembly GCA_023736055.1). Taxonomy (NCBI): domain Eukaryota; kingdom Viridiplantae; phylum Streptophyta; class Magnoliopsida; order Fagales; family Fagaceae; genus Quercus; species Quercus glauca. The sequence continues at coordinate 59,825,154 of CM043317.1, forward strand.
ATTGCGAGTATCCTTACCTCCAAAACTCATGAATACATCATATCTACACTGGTGGGTGAAAGAGGAAGAAGAGTCTCCTTTGTTGATTGGAAAAGCCATGGTGATTTGGATAGAAAGTAGAACAGATTTAAAAGGAAGAGGAGAGTTTAAGTGATGAATTGGAATTGTAAGAGTTTAAGTGAGAATTTTCTGAATGGGTTTTTGTGAGAGAGAGAGAGAGGGAATATATGGGAATGGCAGAGTAAAGGAATTGAATGTTAGTTGAGTTCCTGTGACTGTAAGGTCATAAGACTATGTTAGTCTGTTATGAAAATACTAGTGGTGAGAGTTGGTGGCCCAAACGCGGAGAAGACTAATGTGAAAATGCTAATTGGAAAATTGCTTACCATTCATTTTCAAACTTGGGACCCAGAAGAAAAGTGGAGAGAAATTTCTTGGGTACGTGCTTATTTTTGGAGTGTAGTGTGTTACCATTAATGCATTCTGAATTCGTATTCAAAGTTTAAAGAAAGGGAGACACAATTTCTTTCTATGTGGTAATTAGCATTGGAAATCTTTGCTATGTGGTAATTTTTGTTGGGTTAGCATTTTTTAATTGATGTATCTGTTTAGAAAGACAAAATAATGATCAAGTTTTTATAACCAAATAGGTGCCTGTGCATATTGCAGAAATAACGCCTAAAAATATTAGGGGAAAATTTGCATCAGCTAACCAGGTATAATGAAATCATTGTGGCTTTAAAGTTTAAACTGAATAGCAACTCATTGTTAACACAACTTTGCTTTGTCAAGCATGCAGTTGATGGTAGCTTGTGGCTCTTCACTAATGTACATCATTGGAAGTTTCATTAACAGGCGCACCTTGGCATTAATTGGTAACTTTTTTTTTTCTTGGTCCTTCATTGCATGAACAAAATCCACTCGTAAAATTTTTAAAAGTATAGACTTGATTTTATTTCAGGTACTATTCCTTCTCTATTACAAGCAGTGGGATTATTCTTTGTTCCAGAGTCCCCTAGATGGCTGGTGAGTCCAAATAACTTGTTGGAAATGCTACTTGATTGATATGCTTTAAATATTGTATGCTTTCAGAAGGAAACATGTAAGGCTAGTAAAAATTTCTACTTATATTCTTTTAAGATTTTTTCTTTCAAAAGAAATTGAGTATCCATTCTGTTAGGATCATTATTTTTAAGTGTTAGCAAACCCATTCCAAAATGCACATTATATGTATTTTGAGTCTTAAGTTTTTAGTGTCCAAAGTATGTTGAAGAAAAAAGAAAACTGCTCCAGAAAGTATTGAAACAGGTCCCTCAATACCTCTCTGTCACACCCCGAACCCAAAAGAGTCCAAAGCATGAGAAACACATCCCAAGGGTACTTGTAGATTTTTCCTTTTTGGACAACCAACTATAGAAGATCTTTATTTTCCTTTCATTTCCACATGAGAAGATTATATAACCATAAATCTCCACATTATAAGTCAGAGCTCGATAACACATTTATGAACAATAACTAAAAATCATGTGCTTCCACATAATACATGAATATATTACAAACTCTGATTAAATTACACAAAGTGACAATCTTATCAAGAATAATGACCTTAACATCGAGTCTACGCCTACCACGCCAAAGACTAACAAACTTCAAGCGACCAACCTCCAATACAATTAATTAAGGCATCATTGAACTTAGCAAGATTAAGTCACCAACCATTTATAGCAAAAGTCTCCAAATTTAACATAGCATTCCAATTATCACCAATGATGTAAGCTCCATAGCCAAGGTATAGCTAATAAGTCTGAAAAACTGTTAAAAGGTGGGATGAGCTAAAGCCCAGTAAGTAGCATATTTAATGGGGGGTAGGGGAAATGCAAGTTTCATCTTCAATAATAATAATATGACAATAATGATTTAATAATAAAACACAAAGTTTCTCAAAGTAAATACCTTGAAACTATACATTATAATCTATGAGCATTAACAATATAATTTCCAAAGCCATAATATCTAGCATAAGATAAATTATCACAAATCTACCATACTACCACCTAGACCGGTCAGGGGATCCACCCATTCACAACTGGCATGATATTGTCCTCTCTGGTATGCAGACTCTTGGCCCCATGGATAGCAGCCTCACCCATACCCTCAAGGTTTTTCTCTCCCCCCATGGGCAGCAGAGAGAGCGCGTCAAATAGGACCTCTCTTGCATGTGGTCTCTTGGCCCCATGGGCAGTAGCCTCACCCACACACAATCAAGGAACCTCTTCCCCCCATGGATTGCAGGGAAGAACGCGTCATCCAAAGTGAAAGGGCACTGACCTGGATTTGATTCTATTGTCACAAAGACTACAGAAACCAAATCGGGTGATCACCGGGAAAATCACTCATGGCATGGTGTTAAAACCCCATAAACTCACAGGTTACATTACTTTCAAACACATAGTTTATATCCAGGTAGTTTCAGAAAACCTTAAATAATCTAACTTCCACAAAGTTTATAAGGTTTTCAACTTCATTCTTGTCAAAAAGATTTTCTATCAATTTCCCACATAACAAAAGGAGACAAGCATCTTTAAATTCTCTAATATACCATAAAATCAATGATTTTCTTATCAAAGATTAAATAAAAGATGCTAATTTTTCCATATCCACAATTCATACATTTCCCCAAATGCAATACCAAATATGATGCATTTTCATATATAAAAATATATAATAGGGTCACAACACCACACTTTTAAGAAAACACATATCCATATATAATTTTCCAAAATGTATTTGACCCAAAAACAATATTTATGAAACATGGCTATCTTCCAAAAATCCCATTAAAAAAGCTACTTACCTCGCAACCGCGAAAGCCTAATTTTCCAAGCTCCAAAGAGATTAGCTAGAACCTAAACAATGTCAAGTATACCTATCACAATAAATATAGAGCTTGAAATTGCATCTAGGCACAATTTAGGAATTGCCAAATAATCACTTAATTAGGCAAGCCTAGTATTCAACCTCACATGCAATGTATTCCACTTCCAAATTTTCTCAAAACAATTTAATTTGCAAGGCATAGACTCCCATTTATACTCATAAATCATTCGAGGTGTCATATCTAACATCAAAACCTCCACACTTTATAAGTACTTCTCATAAGATTCATATAACATCATCAAGTGACCCATGACACCAAAATCATAATTTTGTCAAAGACAAACAATTTAAATCTTTAACTAACTCCAAATAATTAATAAAAATTATATTCACCATCTATCACATGTTATAATTCAAAACCTCTAAATTTTCACCCTAACAAGCCTTAGATAGCCATCATTGTAAAAATCATGAACTCACTCATCAAATACATCCACCAAGACCAAAACCCATACATATAAACACATGAATATCACTATTAAAACTTGGGTAAAATAACCTCAAACAAGAACATTAATACCCATCAAAAGAGATTAGAACTTTTACCTCAAATAACTTATGTGAAGGTGTGATGTTCTTGAGGGTTTTCCAGTGATTTGCAGGAAAAAAAATGGTGGAGGGGATGATGAGGAGTGTACCGGTGGGAGAGTGAGGGAGAGGAGTGTGTGTGTGTGTTGTGTTGAGTGAAAATGAAAAGAAAAGAGAAACAAGAATGAGACAACCGGCCAAAGAGAGAAAAGAGAGAATTGTGAGATATGTGGTGGGAATGGGTGGGGTAGGTGGGGTAGTTGGGAGGCACGTGGGAACCATTAAAAATCTGAACTTTTTTTTTTTTTTTTTTTTTTTGACTTGTTGGGACGTTACACTCTCGATACTAGTCAACTAATCTAGACTTAATGAAGCTCTATACCTTGCTGTACACCTCTCGCCCGATCGAGCTATGGGATTTCAGAACCGATATGTCTATTCCAACCCATGATGACTTGGCTCATCTTGGGATCAATGCACTAGGGTTCCCGAAGATATAGCCGTCATCATACACAGAGAGGAGACATGCAGATTGAGAAGCTGCTACAACTTTGTGCACCTAGGATTTTGCACTGAGCTGCTACCAATTCATATTGGGGTGTGTTGTTGTGAAAACATTTACACCAATCAATTGCATCAACTAAGGATTTCTACAGGCTAAAAGCCTTGTAGCTGAATTGGCACCTCCCGATGTACAAAGTGTTTTGGGGTCTAGGGGTAAAAAATTTGAGCTGCAAAGTTAGCAGCATATTGTAATTATTTCTCAAAAATTAAGGATTTCTACAGGGAGTCAGTCTTGTCGATTGGAGATGCATGCAACAGTTAGCTACATCAATAGGAGAACTGCGCTAACAGATGAAGTTCATTAAGATTAAATTCCAAATGGGTTGGAGCTGAGCTAGTATCGGTGGGTTCTACTTTAATTAGGTATTTGGATCAGGTTAGATCTCTATAGTTGTAACCTCAATTTGATTAGTGGATTCTTAAAGAGTGGTGACCTACATAATCACCTGTTGGAGATTTTCCTGTGAAGTTTTTCCCCATCATGACCATATCGTCATGTCAATTTATTTTCTGTTGCATTGAACTCTAGATTGACAATGTGTTTATGCCTTTAAACAGACTTTGCATGTAATTGAATTAATTAATCAACTTGGATAATTGGTTTATTAAACTGGGGTCAACTTGTAACCCGACACATTCTAATGTAAAATGATGAGTACAAGTTGTATGCAGGCCAAAATTGGTAAAGAAAGAGAGCTTGAAGCTAGTCTCCAGCATCTTAGGGGAAAGAATGCTGATATCTCTCAAGAAGCAACTGATATTAGAGTAACTTTCTGATTTCACACAAATATTACAATGCATCTATTTTGTGAACTGAAGTTCTGAACTAGAGAAAAAAATTATATTTTTAAAAATTTTTGATGTTTAATTAACACAATGTGTTTCTTTTATAATCTTAACTAGAGGATTTTTTATTTTATTTTATGATTTATCAACTTTCTTAGCACAACTTCAAAATAATGACCTGTGATCCTGCCTTTTCACAGAATCATATAGAAACCTTTCAACAGCGATCAGAAACAAGAATTTTGGAGTTGTTTCAGCAAAAATACATTCATCCACTCATTGCAAGCCTAACTCATGGTGCCTCTTTTGCTTTCTGGGGCCTATCCAATTGTTTCATATATTCTATATAAATTGGTTTAGGTTGGAATTGGGTTGATCGTACTACAACAATTTTCAGGGAGCAGCGCGGTTGGTTATTATGCAAGCTCTATATTTGTAGAAGCTGGTAAATTAATGGCTTTAATAATTTTTTCATGTACCTCTATATGTATGTAAGATTCTAAAATCTGAATTATGGTAGGTTTTTCAAGCAAAATTGGGTCAAGTTCAATGGCTTTGTTGAAGGTACATGGCTTATTATAACTGTGAATGATTACAGTATTTCACTTTATACATATCCCAAACATATAAGCATTCTTTTGCAGATTCCAGCTACTTTTCTGAGTGTTATCTTGACAGATAAGTCAGGAAAGCCACCACTTCTTATGGTGAGGATGACAAAGATTCAACTTTAAGTATATGCTGTAGTTCATTAATAAGTTGATAGTAGTAATTCTATTCTACCAATTCTTTCATGTCTCTGCTGCTGGATTGTGCTTGAGTTGCTTCCTCGTAGGCTTGTCATTCCACATTCAGGTTTCTTTTAAAAACAAATTCAGAGCTTTCTTGTATGTATTTTTATTTTCTTCATATATGAATGATCATTTTTTTTTAAATCTTTTGTTATGAGTAGGAGCAGGGGTGTTCGCGGTGCGGTGCGGTGCGGTGCGGTGCCATTTTCAATATCGCACTTTGCGGTGCGGTTTAGCTAAAACCATAACTGCACCACACCTTATTTTTGCGGTCACATATTCGGTGCAGTGCGGTGCGGTGCGGTGTGGTGGGGTTTAGAGTTTAGCCAAAACCATAACCACACTACACCTCATTTTTGCGGTCACATGTGCGATACTATGTATAAGATGCGGTTTGAAGTCGGTATATTTTTCAAATTTTGGGTTTTTCCTACTCAGCCCAAAACTAATTTTTTTTCCTTTTTTTTAGGCCAAGTTTTAAATTATTGAGTTAGTTTTCCTTTATTTTGGGTTGGCTTTTCTAGTTAACACTTACTAGGGTTATTAAACTTTATTTTTTTTGAAAACTAGGGTTATTAAACTATTAATAATATTTTTAATATTAAAAATAAATAAATATATTAATATACAAAGAGGATGCGGTGCAGTTTATGCGGTTTTTTTATTATAAAACCACAAACCGCACTGCACCATGCGGTGTGGTGCAGTGCAGTGCGGTGGATTATTACTTGCGGTGCGGTGCAGTTATACCATTTTGCGGACGATTTTGGTGCGGTTTTTGGGATTTGTGCAGTTTTTGCGGTTTGATGAACACCCCTAAGCAGGAGACTAACCAGTTGATGGGGTTTATTCCCATTGTGGCACTAATCGGGACCTTGGTAATACAATATTTCGAAGTTAATTTCAACATTCTGTCTCATTTATGCTTCAGTAACCACTTAAGATGTAGGTGTCTACAGGGTTTTTGAAGGACATTTGATACTTTAGATCTTTAAGTTTTGGTGCTAAATGGCATATTTGTTGTCGTTTTCCCCCCTCAAGAAATGAAATAAAGATTTCTGTGTTAAATATATCACGTTATCTAATTTATACTTCAATTACAAGTTAGAAAATGGGACATTTAAAGGGCTTAAGTTCATAAATTACTTTGATGGATCTGTAATCTTTAGGACTCCAAAGCCTTCATATCAACTATTGCCGCAATTACTGACATGGCAAACTACGCACTTTTTATGATTTTTTCCTTTCTTATCCTTAAAAGCAACAAACTGATGTTTATTGTTCTTTTTTAAATTTTTTATTATTATTCATATCTGGACTTAAGTTTACAAAGTGGTAGATCAAGTTGCACTATATGAAATTGACTGGCTAATAATCCACGCAGGGAAATACTGTGGCTTCATCAATTGGCATGGCAGGATTACCATGGGTTATAATGGCAGAGGTATGAAACTTATTGAACTTTGAATCCATTTACAAATATCTAACAGGAGTTTTGCATTAACAAGCAGCTTTATAGCTTTAATTCAACGATGAATTATCGATTTCAGATATTCCCTATAAACATCAAGGGTGCGGGTGGAAGCCTGGTGACTACAGTGAAATGGTCCTGTACTTGGATTATTACATACACTTTCAATTATATGATGGAATGGAGTGAAGCAGGTAATTACACTTTTGATGGAATGGATATCTACAGCCACTATCAATTTTGATAATCTGTTACCTGTTCTCTCTTTTGTAATTATTCATGATTAATTTGGCCATGCTACACATCAGGAACATTTTTCTTATCCTCAAGCATTTGTGGTTTGACTGTTCTATTCAAAATTGGTGCCAAAGACAAAGGGTGAGCTCTGGAAGAAATAGAAGCATCAATTACCCATTCTTCTGCAATAAGATAAGGTCCAAGTAATGCTAGTAAATGATTCTTATAATAAGTAGTAAACAAGTCAGTTGAAGTATATCATAATTGGAGTATTTCTTCCTAATGGAAGTGAGAAAAAAAAATTGTTTTGAAAGATTTGGGAAGATATTAGTCCATTTCCTATCATTTAATATTTATGAAATTTATTTGCAACCTTAATAACGGTTCTTGTAACTTTCTATTTATTATAAACAAGTTGTGTTGATATATTCCAATGACGTCTCTCTTTAAGTGGACCAAAATAGACCGAATTGGATTGAATGAATCGATTGGACAGAAGTGGACCACAATAGACTAAATGGACCGAGGTTGATGAAAATAGACCGAATGGACTAAATTGGACAAAATGGACCTACTGCACGGAAGTGAACTAAAATAGTCTAAGTGGACAGAAATGGATGAAAATAGACTGAACGGACCGAATTAGGTAGAAGTGAACCAAAATGGACTGAAGTAGACTAAATTAGACTGAATTAGAAAGAATGGAGCAAAATGGACTGACTAGACCGAATGTATCAAAGTGGATCGAATAGTCCGAATGGACCGAAGTGGACCAATATAGACTAAATAAACCAAAGTGGACTATATGAATCAAAGTGGACTGAATGGGGCAAAATGGACTGAATAGGCCAAGGTGGACCAAAATAAACAGAAATGTCATTCTGATGTGGCTCAATAAGAACATAGTAATAATAAATACTAGTCGCTAACCCGTGCAATGCACGGGAAAGCTGTTAAGCTATCACTTATGACACTGCTAATTAGCCTTAAAACCTAAGACAAACCCATAAAATGGATTTGAAATTTTTTCACAAATAAAGAAAATCTTACGTGAAGTTTTGTAAATATGATACCTTACGTTTTGTGAAAGTGAGAGTCATATTTGATATATTTAAAAAGCAAATAAATATCTAATGTAATACTAATTAATATCTATCTCTCATCACAAAAAATGAATGCACATTCAATAAGTAAATGGAAAATATTAATTAACCAAAAATTACATATTTATTTATAAAAATAAGTAAACATAGATAATTATATTATAATAATATAAAAATTAAAAGTACTTAAGATATTTGTTGCATGTCAATCAATTGGACACGGCTCACATCATGTTGGGCTCAAAACTAAAAAAAACTAATAGCTAAAACATTTTGCCAGTTTTTTATTCAAAATTTAAAAGCTTTCTACTTTCCCAATGCAAGTCACAGACTCACATGGAGGCTTTGGAAACATAAAAAACAAAACAAAAACAAAAAGAGAGAAACTATAGCAGTGACTGGGGACGGACAAAAGAAAGAGGAGGAAAAGAAGAAAAAAGAAGAAACTGCGGTAGAAGATGAAGGCGTGAAGCCATGACCGGTGACTTATTTTGGCAACCTACTGCTTCAACTTGGCGCAGCCCCTGCTGCGTCGTCTTCTTTTTCTCTGTTTTTTTTTTTTTTCCCTTACAAATAAGAAATTTATGGAATGAAGAGGAAGATGACGAAGAGAGAGATGAGATTATTTTGGTTTTGGTGATTTATGGGTTTGGTTTGTGTTGGGTGTGTATTGTGTTTGAAGAAATTTATGGGATGAGGAAGATGACGAACTGCGTCGTCTTCTTTTTCTCTGTTTTTTTTTTTTTTTTTTTCCTTACAAATAAGAAATTTATGGAATGAAGAGGAAGATGACGAAGAGAGAGATGAGATTATTTTGGTTTTGGTGATTTATGGGTTTGGTTTGTGTTGGGTGTGTATTGTGTTTGAAGAAATTTATGGGATGAGGAAGATGACGAAGAGGGAGATGGGGAATTATTTTGGTTTTGGTTTGGGATTGTGCTCATATGGACTGTTTTGGTTTGTGTTGGGAAAGGCAGAGCATCGGGAGGTTGAGCATGATGAAAGGGAAAGGGTAGAGCATCGGGTTTTAGAAAACTATTATTACGTTGTTTTTTTTTTTTTTTTTAAGTAACGTGCTGACGTGAAAATTTGTGAGAGCTTTAAAAGCTTCGGTTTTATATGTATATATAGATTACGTTTAAGTTTTTAAATGTTATTATATAGATGGTCTATTCACCTAATTTTTTCTCTCCTATTTGTAACTATCATCTCCAATTTTCCTACGTATAAATCTTAAAAAAGGTACGTAAAGAAATTAAATCATAGATAATCGAATGCAAAACTATGAAAATTATGACCTTCTAAATTGAAAGAGAGTTACAGAGGCAGAATTTTTCATCACTACAACTTCGTAATCCGTAGCTATTAATAACATTATTGCAGATTCATCACATAACATTTTGATTATGGAGACACTGTCTGATTTAACAATCTATAGTTCAACTTTTTGGTTCTTTTTGTATTTAATTTTTGTATCAAAATCAGACCTACCCTTTATTCTTTTAATTTGAAATCGAAAGTTTCTAGCATTACGAAAATGGAAAAAATTGTTCATTTTATCTAGAAATGTAAGTGAACCAAGTTGTTTATGAATAGTTTGATCTCAGTTTAAGAACAAGCTTATTTATATTCATTTATTTGACAAATGAGTCAAGTTTAAGCCCAAGTTTAAACTCAAATATTAAACAAGTTGAGTTCAAATATAAGAATGTATTCATAAAAAAATTTATAAATATGAGACTCAAGTAAAATATATATGAAATTATATTTTTTTAGATATATAATTATATATATATATATATATATATATATTATATAATTGATATTGGATTATGTAAGTTTGTAAATAAGTTCTTAATAAATTATAAATCTAAACAAAATAAAAATCATTTAACATTTTTATTATTATTCTATTTTCACTCATTTCATCCTCGGGGCGGCATGGTGGGTTTAGTTTACCCACGGGTATAACATTATGAAGCCCATCCAACAACCGTTCACTCAGATTATAACAAATCACAGCCAGTAAGCCTTGTGGGCCCAAAACACCACTGAAAGTGCCATTCAAGATCTGTGGTCATGCGGCTGGTGAAGATCAACGTTGATCTCCAGCACTTAAGGGGAGGAAGATTTAGCTTAGAGAAAGAAGAAATATGAAAGGATGGGATAAAATTAAGTGAATTTTAATTTTTAAAAAAACAAATAATTTTTCTGATAATTAGAGAAATAGACAGAAATAATGGTTTTGCATAAGAGGCAGGGAAGATCAACTGACTCATCAATCATAAGAGCAAATAAACTACATGCCATGTCAATAAACACAAAACCTTGAACATGCATGACATTCTTACACACAAATGATGCATGAAGTCATGCATCATGGAATGAAATGAACTCCCCTTAAATTTTATGAGAAATTAGAACAATTTTGAATTTTATTGAAGAGTCTACTACATTAAGTTCAAGTTTATTAATTTTTCAAAACTATCCCAATTTCACCATTCTCAAGAAAATGCGGAGTGATTATTCAAACTAAGCATGGAAGCAGCAAGTTAAGGCCACTAGCAAAAAGAGTGATTGGATTTGAGAAGCTAAGTGAAGACCACACTTTCATGGCTCTAATACTATGTTGAAATTAAGGAGAAAAGTATTGTAAAGAAAGCGGGAAGCAGAGGAGAAAGAGAGGGAATATGGAGAATTATGTGATTCGGTTTAATAATCTATGTCCACGGAATCTAGCGGCTACATCTTTTACCATATGCCATATTGTCTTACAATGAAAACCCTAAATAGTGTATATAATTATATAAAGAGACTATGAGCTATGGTTATGTGTACGTATATGAGTTTTCCAATACATTTGGATCTATTAGGTCATTATATAATACTTACAAACTCAATATTACTTCCAATTATATAATCCGGCAATACATAAGTGCATCACTTTTTATTTTTGCTGAATTTACAAGTGCATCATTTTATAGGATTACAATCAGTAACCCTTGCCCCTTGGATGTTTCTGATCTAGTTATTTTATTGCTAAAGTCGAAACAAACAATTAAGACAAACATAAACTCAACCGATATATACTCTTTGTCATCATATCTTACTAACTTTATTTTTTACAGTATTTATTGTTCTATTTCTTTAACTTATTACATTATCATATCATGAAAAAAATATGAATAATTTGTCTCTCTCAAGTAGGGACGGGGCCAGAACTTTGAGTTAAGGGAGGCGGTTTTATTGTTAGCTGTGTGTGGCAGTTTCAATCTTTGACTCTACTACTACTTAATCACTGAGGTTTTTTTTTTTTTTTTTTTTTTTTTTTGTGTGGGTGAGAATAAAATTATTTTTGTTTAGAATTTTTTAAAGAGTATGGTTGTTTATTTTTGATAAAATTGGTTGATTGAGCTTAACTTTTTTTAGTTTTGCTGTTGGTAATTTTTGTTGTTGAGCTTTTTTTTTTTTTTTTTTTTTTTGGCTTGTATATTTTGTTTTAGATTTTAAATCTATAATTTTTTTTTTATGATCACTAAAATGAAGAAAATGTTAGACTTACAAACCTTTTTTTATAAATTGCTGATGGTTATTAGTAGATAAAAAAATGATGTAAGTAGTGGACTCATATCCATATGCGAACCAATAAAAAAAATTTGACACCAAAATAGTTTGTAAAAAAATTTGTAAGTATAATATTACTCTTAAAAGAATCAATTTTATTGTTTAATGGGTGTAAAATGTAATTTTATAAAATAAAATTGCTAAAATTAGTACATACATATAATAATATTAAAAAATATATATTAGGAGTTTCCCCCCTCGACCAACCGTGGCTCCGTCGCTGCTCTCAAGGAATGACCCAAATCTAACCTTAGACATTTTAACGTGTAGACTATTCCAACTCATTTCATGCATTCATTTTCACGATCCGGATGGTATTATTTTATCTACATTTTATCATTTATATTAACTCGTGTGGAATTGTCATATTAATTAATAGAAATCTCAACAAGGGTTTTGATGATAATTGAGTCTTCTTCCATTTTTTATTACGCCCATTCTTATCTAAACTACTACTTCAATAACATATTTATATCTATGAATAGTAATCAAATTGTTCAATTACTTTACTTTTATTGATGAGAGCATTATTCTAGGTATGCTTATAATTTTATTTAGTTGGAGGGGTGAAAAAGTGAGAGAATATAAAATTGTTAAGAGAATGAAAAAGTGAGAGGATAGAAAAGATTTAATTTTCCCTCTTATGTATTAGTTGGAGGGGTGAGAAAGTAAAAAATATGGAAAAATCTTTTGTTTGGTTGAGAAGAAAAATGAGAGTATAGAAAATATAGTTTATTTAAAATGTACTTATTAAATAATATAAAAATGAACACATCATACATATAAAATTATATTATTTTTCTTTATTATTATAGATAATATAATCTGGACATGCTGCTGGGTGGGGAAAAAAAAAAAAACTTGGCAACAAAACAGAATCTGGTTCAAAGACCATTTTGCATTCGTCTGGACATGTTCTTTCTTTCTTTTTTTTTTCTTTTTTTTTTTTTAATGAATAGAAAACTAGGCAAAACTGAACCACACAAATTCAGTAATCTAGACGTGTTGCGGTGGAGTAGGTGAGATGCGTAGGAAGCATTAAAATATGGAGGCATAGTCATTGCTTTGGAGCTGGAGTTTTCATTCCTGTTTTCTGATTTGGAGAAATGAGTTTTTGGTGAGTCGGGGAAAAAAATGCCTAAGCTCCACAAAAAAATTCTCATTATTTCTCTTCCTAACAAACAACATCAAAACCTATTTTCTTTCAATTATTTTTCATCATCCCTATTTCACCTCCAACCAAACATATTCTAAGGAAACAAAATGCTTTTATTGCATATTCAACGTTATGATGATGCCTATTTGATATTTCTCTATCTTATTCTAGTTAGTTGAAGTGGAATTCAAGTCGAAATTTCCACATTCTTAATATTCCTTCATCATAGAGAAGAGAGCTTGGAATGCTTCAAATGATATAATACTCATATTACATTTAAAAAACATTAAGATATTTATTTATTGCATGTATTGTTATTATTAAAACACAAATTTTCTGGTCACACAGAGAGAGAGAGAGACAGAGCTCTCCCTAACTAACGTGTACCATTTCTTCTTTGGCCTCAACTGTGGTTGTGCTCAGCACTTTGGGAGCTATCTCCGCTCTTTACGTTTTTTAATAACATATAGATCGACCTTCCCAAGTAGTAACCACTACACAAACAAAACAAAACCAAACAAAACAAAACAAAAAAAGAGCGACTACATGCACGTCATTATTGTCATTGACTCTCTCTCTCTCTCTCTCTCTCTCTCTCTCTATATATATATATATAGCTTAATAAATACTTATATCTCATCTTCTTCTCCAAAAACTACCTATCTTCCATTAAAAATAGGACATGGAGAGAAAAAGCATGCAAGCACCACTGTTGAGAAGGCCTTCACCTGTTGAAGCAAACACTACTACTAACGGTAGTAATACTACTACTACTGATGATGACTTGCAATCAAGTGGTTCCTCATCAGTCACGCTTCTTGTTGTGCTCAGCACCATGGTTGCCCTCTGTGGTTCCCTCGGTTCTGGGTGTGCTGTAAGTACCACTGCATAACCAAATGGCATGACTGCATGTAAGCTATATATATCAAAGAAAGACACGAATTTCTACTATACGGTCATCATTTCATGGGTTGTTTCTTTTGGGCACAAAGTCAAGCGTTGTAATTAAGAAAGTTTACACAACTTTTTTGCTTAACTCTTATCATATAGTATTATATTGTAGATGTTGTATACATAACAAAGTTCTATGAAGGATGCTAACTAACCAGTTAGGTGTATTTGAAATATTACTATCATTTTCGTGAATTGAAGAGATTGTTCATGGCAGTGCCAAAGTGAAATATGTTGTATGGATTAAACATTGTACAAATGTATTATATGCATTGTGCAGACAGGTTTTTCTTCACCTGCTAAATCTGGGATCATCGAAGATTTGAGTCTCTCTGATACATCTGTACGTACTAATTTTTTTCCTTAATATTTTTTGTAATTTCTGCTTATATCTATGTACATTTACTAAAATGGTAAAACTTGAACGTATGATTTTTTCAAATTCAACTCATCTTTTTAAATCCCAATTAAAAATGAGTAATTATACAATATTTTGGGAGTAAAATAACAACACACTCCATCTTTTCATATAATAGTGAATTCAACTAATAAAATTCATTGTAAGATTCGCCATTCCTTTGAGAGGAGTAAGTAAAACATTATTGTATTTCTGAAAAATTGTTTACTTTCCGATGAAAACTGACAGACATTTTCCTTAATTACACACTCCCAATGTTGGGCATTATAAAATACTTCGTAAACACAATAAAGTCGTACTCTGCCTATCCTCCATCTCATATAAATATAATAGTAGGTACAGCCAATTAAATTCATAATGGGCCCACAATTCAACCCATTTATTATAATTTTGAAGTATTTTATAATTTTTCCAAAATATTGACTAATCATTTTGATAGAAATAATTAATACTTCATTTTCTCATATAATGGTCGATCACTTTAATTAAATTCAAGCTAGAACCTACCATTTATTATGTTATAAGAAGGATCATTGCTCACGGATGTTGAATAATTTTCCCAAAATGTCTACCGTATGTTAAAGTAAAACGTTGTCTTAGATATATTTCTATTTAAGATATCTATGCACTTTTTTTTTAAAGAGATTTTCAACCTATAGCCTCCGCTCCTAATAATAATTCTTTATCATCAGGCTAAGAGACCAATCAGTTTTTTATGTAGGCGAAAATTGAACCCAAGATCTCTTTGCACTTGAACCATAAAAATTGGTATATATATTCATATATAACCATGCATTAAAATTTAAGCAAAAAAAAAAAAAAAATAACCATGCATTAAAATATTTTATTATTTAAATAATTTTTTGCTAGATAAATATCTTGGTGAGTTTATGAATTATATACAAGTCTTATAATTGCAAAAAATATCAAGATAATAAAAATTATGAACTGTCTTATTTCTAAAATGTTTATATTTCACTAAGAGTCTTGTAGCTCAATTGATTAGTACTTCCTGATATTTCTAACTAAGACATCTAGAATCTAAATTCTCATCTCTCATTGCAACCATCGAATTATTCAAAAATTAAAAATGTATATAGTTCAATTTTTATATATTTTAAATATAATAACAAAATTTTATAAATTAAATAATAATAAAATTAATTAATACAGGATTTGACATGCATATTCATTATCAATAAATGTGTAATTAAATAGTAAGATTATTGTGGGTTACTGTTAGGTTAACAAATAAAAACTCTTGTCGTCAAATAAAAGAATTGATATTCAATTTCCTCCAACATTAAATATCAATTGGTACATTTTAAAATGATGATAACAGTAATCATTATGGAGTGGGTGTCGTAGATTAATTGAAAGTCTATCGTACGTTTAAAAAAAATGATAAGATTATCAAATAGAACTCAACCCATGTGTGTATAACTTGTATACACATAGCTAAAGTCTGTAAATTATTATAAATATTTTTATCATTATATGTAGCTAGGCATGTCTGTATAGTGTACATCTATACATACCAATGTATTTGTATTTGAATAATCTAATATACAGTAATGCTACACATGTTGCATAAATGTAAATATCAATATATGTCTACTTCAAATATTTGTATCGCGTTTTAGATTTTGAATAATGCTAGAGATACAAACTATTTTACAAAAAAAAAAAAAAAATTTATAAAATGCTGATGTGATGAGTGATTATTGGTAAATGAAAAAGTGATATTAATGGTAGGTTTAGATAAAAACCAATAATAGGTTGGCCACATCAACATTTTGTAAAAATGTTGTAAACTAGTTTGTATCTCTAGCATTACTCTTAGATTTTACCAATTGTAAGTAGGTGTGCTATGTTTCCATCAATTCTCTTATCCATTGATAACAATTATATTCATTTGACTATGCAGTATTCCTTTTTCGCTTCGATGATGACAATAGGAGGAGTGATTGGCGGATTAGTAAATGGATTGATAGCAGATTATATCGGTCGAAAAAATGTTAGTTTATCTTTGCTTTTCACAACAAAATCTCACAATATTTTTAAAATAATATTATTTTGACCTTTTAGTGTTCGTATGCAATTTTCTTATTTTATTTTATTTTAGGACAAAGTTTAGCTATAAAATTGGTTGTAGCCTAAGGCTATAACCTTACTCAATAAAATAAACATTACTACATATTTTGAAAATCTAAATGTTGAATTGCATATTTTTTATGCTCTTAATACACATGTCAAATTTTACGTCAAATCGGATATTATTTACTATATGATCTATAAGCTAATATTTTATGCATAATTTCAAACTACAAAACTTGCAATTTAAACAATTTATTGATGACATAGCTATTGATATTTAAATTTCTAGAAAATTTGCAAGTTTGAAGGATATAACAAGAAGATGTAATCAAATTGTGGATTTGTCAAAATTCACTTTTAATAAAATATATCAAGTAAGGTTGTAGCCTTATGTTACAACCAATTTTGTTAGGGGTGTAATCGGTTTAGTTCGGCCAGTTTTCTTAGCGTTGGCCAACCGAAACCAAAATTTTTGATTTGTGAAATTCTAAACCGAACCGACTGAAATAATTGAAAATTAGTTGGTTTTGGTTCAATTTCAGTTTTGGTCGGTTTTCAGTTTTGGTGTCTTGGGTTTGGGCTAGTTGGGCCTTTGGTTTTCTTTTCTTTTTTTCAATTTTTTTTTTTCAAAACTCTAATATTAATAAGAAAATAACAACTCAACATCACAGTCACATATTCACACTTCACAGCAAGTCAACAACAATAACCAAATATACCAACAATCAATAAAGCAGCTAATTTTATATTTCAGAAGTCAACAAGCAACCTATATAGTATTTAAAAATTTAATCTTAAATAAAGAAACCAACCAGCACAAGCAGCCATGCACATGGGGTTTTTTCAAATATTTGAATATAAAAATTAAAAAAATAAACATCTTACGTTGTTACTACTAGGATATTAGCTTTAGTCTCATAAAAATATCATTGATTCAGTATTAAATAAAACCCAAAATACAAAAAAAAAAAAAAAAAAAAAGGGTTTTCAAGATTTTCAAAAGAGAGAGGGTCACTGTGAGAAGTCAATGATCAAGCCAGTGTGTGAAGGCGACAGTAGAGGTAGATTCGGCATAACTGTGAGAGGGACTGTGGAGCTGAATGTGAGAGTGAGAGTGAGAGTGAAATGTGTGGGGTATGTAGGGTAGGGTTTTCTAACTTTTGTTTTTATAGTTTAATTAGTTTAATTAGATATCTAATTAGTAATTAGTTTAATTATAGTTAATTAATCTAATGATAAAATGAAGAGGCTGGATCATATCAACAAAAAAAGAGGCCCAAATGTTTTAAAATAAAATGAAAAGGCCGGAGACCCAAATAAGTATGAATTAACCAGAGGCCTAAATATTTATAAAACTTATATTATATATTTAATATAAAATATATTATAATATGTTTCAGTTCAGTTTCGGCCAGTTTAGTGCATACAAACCTGCCACCGAAACCGAAACAGAACAGTTCAATTTTTTAAAAATGAAAACCTACAACGAACCAAACCAAAATTGAACCGAAATTTTGGCAACAGTTCGGCCAATTTTGGCCAGTTTTTTTGGTTTGTCGATTTTTTGCATACCCCTAAATTTTGTAACTAAATTTTGTTCTTAATTTTAACTTTGTAGTGGGCTTACAGCAAAATTTATTGTGAAAATATTATAAAATTTTGTTACAATCATAGAAAAACCTTTTTTTCCTCCTATATATCTCAAGGCTCATTGGCTTCATGACTGCACAATGGGAGATATTTTATATATTTTTCCTAATTAAATCCCAATTGTGTAGGTGGATCTAATGCTTGTCTCTTATTTAATGACAATTTTTCTGTTGAAGATAAAGTTTCAAAATAAAAAACCTGACTAACATCTTTTGGTTCCTCTCAATTTCATTTTGCGTATCAAAAACAGGCAAAGTGGTTCTCTGAAATATTCCGGATTGCAGGGTGGCTTGCAATAGCATTGGCACAGGTTTTTGTTTTTGTTTTTTTATACCTTCCAACTATGTTTTAGAAGAATGTAGTGGCTTGCAATAGCATTGGCACAGGTTTTTGTTTTTGTTTTTTTATACCTTCCAACTATGTTTTAGAAGAATGTAGTCTGAGTAACTTTAATTTCTAATCTCTATTTGTACGTTTTTAGACCCCTTAAACACAACCTGATTAACCTAGTTATTTAGCCAAGTAATTCACTCAGGTAAATTATGCAGATCTAGGTTAACACAGACAAATCATATCATTGAACAGTGCGGAAAATAAATAACACAACGATATGATAACTCAGGAAAACCAAACCTGTAAAAAACTTGGGGAGGTTTTAACCTAGCTATCCTCAAGGTAAAACAGATCTACTAGGAAAGAATTGAAGTTTACACAATAGCAACTTAGACCACTAACATCCTATTGCTACATCGAGTTGGAAACTTACTATCACGATCACATGACAGCTTTGAGTCCACGGACTACTTCTTTCTCAAATCCATAGCATCCACAAGTACTCTCACTTGTGCTTTCTTTAAACTCTTTATGCAGCAACTAAAGCAATCATTAAGCTCTTGACATAATCTTGATTCTTAATAACCCTAAGTATATGTGAAGGCAAACACCTCGAAATCTCACAAGAGATTCACATACACAATATAAACAACAAATGCAACAACAGCAAAATGTGGCTAGGGTTTTTCCTTTTATACTTCAGGCAAAACATAAAACCCTACACGTCATATGGGCTTGGGCTGAGTTGGAAAATTCTACAGAAAAACAATCTGCACGAGCTTCAATCGATCGAGTCTAATTTTTGATCGATCGAGCCAAGCAAAATTATAAAGTAAATCATGCAATACACTCAATTCCAACTTTACACATTAACATACTTTGATGAAGTCTAAAA
This sequence comes from Quercus glauca, assembly GCA_023736055.1. Classification (NCBI taxonomy): domain Eukaryota; kingdom Viridiplantae; phylum Streptophyta; class Magnoliopsida; order Fagales; family Fagaceae; genus Quercus; species Quercus glauca. The sequence continues at coordinate 59,844,695 of CM043317.1, forward strand.
CAAGACTAAACGTTTTGATCACGGTTTGCCAACATTATAAAATGAAGTTCTAATACATTTAAACCTAAAGTCTTAGAACCCAACAAACTCCCCATTTGGCAATCCGTGACAAAACACATAATAAACAAAATGCTCAAAGTTTACAAAAAAAAACAGCCCATTACAATAACATTGCCCAACATAAACAAATTCAACCTAACAACAATCTATCAGTTGCAAGTGTAGATAGCAGCACAACTGAATCAACTTGTATATTCTTGTAACACTTAACAAACACATAAACGCATATGTGAAAAATACAAGTAAACAAAATAAATTCTTGATTTCACATAACTTAAACTACAAGACATATATCATGAATAACCTCATAAATATAAATCAATAATCAATGTAGCATAATGTGAAATAAGAAATAGAAATAAACACATCATAGTATCTCCCCCTATCATAAACAATTCAAATAAAACAAAATACAACATGAGCCAAAAAATATAAATACAAGATGAAGCACCTAGATACAATCTAAAGATCCACAGCTCCAAAACAAAAAATCTCCCCCTAAACAAAATGAACAGGATTCCAACATTTCATCTATTTCTTCCCTTTTTTGTCACGTATTAACAAAGACAACCCAATCAGAAGGTAGACAAAAAACATACGCAATAGAGAATAAGAGAAAACAGAGAATCAAGGAAACAAATGAATCCAGTTCTATAGAGAACAGAGGCAACTCCCCTTATAAACGGTTGTATGAGTAGAGAAAATATTTGCACATTAATTATCCATCATATCTCTTAAGAAAAATATTTTCTGTAGTTTACACATAAAAATAGCATATACTAAAAGGTATATAACTCAAAAATTAATCAATCAATTTTTCAATCAAGTTGAGTACCCAATTTAGCTAAGTGTATGCATGTTATGTGTAAAAACAATGAGAGATATGACTGCAAAACTGCAAGATGGATACAAAAAAAAATGCAATGCATGTGAATCCTAGACATAAATGATGCATGGAAAAAAAAATGGTCAAAAACTTAAAAACTGAAAATTTTTCAATTTCGATCGGTCAAGCATCGATCAAATACCAATCAAGTCAAGCAAAAAGTAATAATTAAAAATCAAGGGATTTTCAATTGGTTGAGAAACACATTCGATCAATTGAAAATTTGGAACAATTGAAATTTTGAAAAACAACTGAAGTTTTATGCAGAAAACACTCAAACCAATTGATTTCATGAATGAAATGCATGAGTATGAGTTTAAAGTTTTTCAAAAACATATGTTTTCAACCTAGAACTTTCAAAAACAAGATTTTCAATCATCAAAGATACAATTTTTGCCAACCCTTAAACATATTTTGCATCAAACACCATAGAAAACATAATCTTGGATGGCCAAACCAAATTCACACACAATTTCATGTACTAAGTTTAGCAAAGAATAACTTGTGTAATGTATGCAATTAGTAACAGCATGAGATACATGTGAGGTGATATGTAGATAGTAATCAATCACAATTTCTACTAATTAAATTCATCACATAAATTTGAAAGTGACTATCACCTAAAGAGTTACATCATATAACTCCCACATCTCTTAGAATAAAAGCTTACGATCATGTAAGTTTCTTGATTTGCCTCATAATGTACACATCAATTTTATTTGAATATGAATTTATTAAAGCCCAATAATTTACACACAAGTTTTAGCATTTAATCCGAGACTACACCTTATGTTCTTTTTGTGCATGTGCTACACTTTCTCAAGCACAAAATCATACGATATGTACTAAGGTGTTCATGATTGGCTAGTAAACAGTGGTAAGATGGTCATTTATGCATTTCTCTTAGGATTTTTTAGTCCTAACAATCAAAAGTATATGACTTCAAAATCAAGATTATGTGATCAAAAACTATAATTACTCCCACACAACATGCACTACATAGCTAAAACTAGCAATGTGCATAAAAAATAAGATCATCCAAACTAAACAAGGTACATAGACATGTTATGCAAAGATAATGGGCCAATCTCAATTACATATTCATGATGTGTAATACAAAACACATAAAAATCTTTTTGGTTTAAAATAATTTTATTATCAAAACTAAAAGCACACATTCTGCTTAATGAATACAATGCAAAAACAATGCATGACAGTGCTAAACTGAGCTATAAAGGGTACACAAATAAGAAATATTAATTTCTTAATTAACCCATGAGTACATGTACAAACTAGTACATACTCACACAAAATCAGAAATAGCTTAGCACTTATACAACATGTACTATTCAAGTTTCTCCACAATGTCAAGCATATTTTAAATCAAGAGAGAGATATCATAATTCATGTAATCCTCAAGAAAAATAAAACTAGACACAAAATAAAATATTTTTGTCTTTTTGAAAATTTTCAACGTTTTTGGATTTTTTTTTTTATAATAAAAAACAACCTAAAAAACAAAACAACCAAAAACAAAAACAAAACATGTCCACAAACAATTGAAAGAATTAAATTAGGGACAAATCAGCAACACTCACCTTAGAGAATCTTTTCTCACCCATATAGCACGAGTCTTCGGCTTTGTAGGTGAAAATCCATGAGAAGCAGAATGTATTTGAGGGATTATACCAATCTTCTAAGAAAGACTGAAATCCTGCAAATTCCTTTCACAAACCAACAAGCTAAAATTTTTCAAAAGAATATGAAACAATTTATATGGACTTATGGCAGAAGAAATATCATCACATATCCTAGACTGAAACACAAAATGCTTAAATTTCAATTTATGACAATTAGGACGAATGTTACTGGAGACACCACAAAAGTGACAAACTTGAACAAATTTAGGAATATCAGTATTCCTAACAGCAAATCTAGTCTCAGATTTCGGTTATTACCTCAACAAAGAACAATTTGGTCTAATATGACCAACAACACCACAAAGGTGACAAGTAGGCACAAAAACATATTTATTGTGCTCTCTAACAGTAGGTTTAGACTTAGATTTAGAAACTTTAGCATCTACATCAGAACTTTTACCTTTATCTAACCTAGCAAAATAAGCATTTTCTTTATTATTCCTCTTGAAAGGAGGTATATAAACTTTTTCAGCTTTAGGCTTAAGAGAAATAGAAACACTTTTGTTATCAATAGCAGGTTTGGTACTAGTCAAATTTTCAATTTTAGCTTTAGATTCAACTAACTCTTGTTCCAAGCTTTTCATCTTCTCATCTTGAGAGGAAATTTGATTTCTCAAAAATTCATTCTTTTTATTAGATTCATCTAATCTAACAACAAATTCCTCTTTTTCAAGATTAGCCAATTTTAACTCTTCATTGAATTTCTTAGCAATTTTCATAGATTTCAATAATTTCTTACGAAGAGTTTCACAGGCATCAATAATATCAACAAAAACAATATCTTCTTTATTCAAATTATCACAAACATGAGTAAAAAGACACTTCAAATTATCCATGATAACAGGGATTAAGGATCAACTCTTAGATCAAAATATCTAACACAAGAGCTAACCTGCTCTAATACCACTTGTACGTTTTTATACCCCTTAACCACTATCAAATTAACCTAGTTATTTAGCCAAGTGATTAACTTAGGTAAATTATGCAGATCTAGGTTAACATAGATAAATCATATCATTGAACAGTGCGAAAAATAAATAATACAATGATATGATAACCCAGAAAAACCAAACTGATAAAAAACCTGGATAGGATTTAACCTAGCTATCCTCAAGATAAAACAGATCAACTATGAAAGAATTAAAGTTTATACAATAGCGACTTAGACCACTAATATCCTATTGCTACCTTGAGTAGGAAACTTACTACCATGACCACATGACAGCTCCGAGTCCATGGACTACTTCTTTCTTAGATTCACAGCATCCACAAGTACTCTTATTTGTGTTTTCTTTAAGCTCTATATGTAGCAACTGAAGCAATTATCAAGCTTTTGACATAATCTTGATTCTTGATAACCTTAAGTATATGTGAAGGCAAACACCTCGAGATCTCACAAAAGATTCACATACACAGCATAAACGACAACTGCAACAACAGTAAAATGTGGCTAGGATTTTCCCTTTTATACTTAAGGCAAAACATAAAACCCTACACGTCATATGGGCTTGGCCTGAGTTGGAAAATTCTGCAAAAAAAAACAATCTGCAAAAGTTTCAATCAATTGAGTCTAATTTTCGATCGATCGAGTCAAGTAGATTTACATAGTAAATCCTACAGTACACTTAATTCCAACTTTACACATAAACATACTTTGAGCAAGTCTAAAATAAAACTAAATATTTTTATCATGGTTTGCCAACATTACAAAATGAAGTTCTAATACATTTAAACTTAAAGTCTTAGAACCCAACACTATTCATTGAATTACATGGCCATTTCCTCACTAACTTGTACTTCATAAAATTTGTCCAAAGTAGGACACACTGTCAACTATTGTTGTAAAACTATTAGTAATTATTCTTGAAAGAATATTCCTAGAATTTTCATTAAGTGAAGATTAGAAAAAGAACTTAAAAATAAGTGCGAAACAAGCCATCAGAATTACTTTATACATGTTTTGCTCCTCCTGGGTTTCAATCAATATATAATGGAGTTCAATGCTTGTTGTAGAATGCTTGGTTGCTTGATCTCGGAAGCCTGTTATTGGGATTTGGGACTAGCATTAGTTTATATGTGGTAAGTTTTCTTGTACTAGCATTTCATAATTGATAATTTAATATACCAAATAACATAGTCTAAAAATAATAATCAAATTCTTATTACCAAGCAGGTACCTGTATACATAGCAGAAATCACGCCCAAGAATCTTAGGGGACAATTTACATCAGCTACTCAGGTATAATAAGATAATCATGGCCTTAAATTGTATAGCCAACTCATTGTTCACAATACCTACGTTATGTCATATGTGCAGTTGATGATAACTTGTGGCTTTCAACTAATGTATTTCGTTGGAAGTAACATTTCCTGGCGCATCCTAGCTGTAATTGGTAAATTTCTTGTTGCTTCATTCACTGAATTAATTTTACTAAATTCTTAAGAAAAATAAAGGGATAGATTTTATTCACATTGATTCTTATTTTCAGGTGCTATTCCATGTGTAGTAGAACTTGCGGGAGTATTCTTCATTGCAAAGTCACCTAGGTGGCTGGTCAGTCTAAATATCTTGCTGAGACTTATTTATGTGGTGTTTTAATTGAGTAATAAAAATAAAAATCATTTGAGCATTAATATGTTTCAAATTTCTATTTTGACCCCAATCTATATAATAGTTAAAAACTATAGCATAAAATTTATTGTTTCTACACTTCTTTTGAGTCACATCAACGTAACATTTTGGTCTATTTCAGTCCATTCGGTCTATATTGGTCCATTTCAATCTATTTGGTCCATTCGGTCTATTTGGTCTACTTCAATTCATTTGGTCCACATTGTCCAATTTAATCTCTTTTGGTCTATTTTGAACTAACTAGGTCTTAAATTGATTCTTTGAGTAGATTTCCTTTTTAGTTTTGGGCTAAAAAATTCATAATTTTCATAATTTTTGGGTTGAAAAGTATGAAATTTTATTTTATTTGTATCAAACTCTTTAGTTTATGGCTAAAAAATACAAACAAAATAGACATTAGAAATTAGAGATATAAACTCTAAAAATAAAAATGATGAATATTCAAAAGATTACCTTAAAATTCAAGTTTCAACACTATAGGCGTTATACTTATATTTGGAAAGAGAAAAAAAAATGTTGCAATTCTAAACTTAAATGTAACATGTTACATGAGTTCCATGGAATGGGATATACATTTTTTTTTTTTAATATACTTGGATATACTCTGTAAGGACTCAAATTGTATTGGACCCTACACAATAAAATTTGTAGAGTGTGGGTAGAAGGGCTAAGCACTAGCAAGACAAACAACGGATGACGTGAAATTCACAGGAATAATAGCAAAGTAATTTCACTAAGTGTTTTTGAGGATAATCACCATGACTTTGGTTAAGTATTTGTGAGAATCTTTATAATGATTTTGGCTAAGTGTTTGTGAAGCATGGTCATCCTCGGCTCAGCCCGAGGGTATCTTTCTTTAGAACTGACAAACACAAGGGTTTTTCCCGAACGCCCTCCAAGATCCCCCCTCCTTTCTTTTGGGGGTTCTATCTGTTATATATTCTCGTTTAGTTAATCCTCTACCGTCCACTTGTCGGTTATCCGAACTCTGTGTCTAAAGGTTTGTCCCATCATCTGCCTCTGCAAGCTTTCTGTTAGTTCCTAGCCGCCTTTGCAGGCTTTCTGTTAGTTGAAGTGACCAAGGCATCAGAGTTTGCTAGTCACTTCACCATTAAAGCAGCCAGAGTGTTGGCGGCGTACGTTTAATGGGTGAGTGACAGTTTCCCACCATAAATGTCGGTTTGTCGAGGACGTGAGTATCCTCAGCGAGGTCCCCTGATGATTTGGGCTTCGTACGCTCATCCTTAGGCTCTGCTTCTCCTCGGCGCGGACCTTGGGCCCGATATGGAATGGGCCGGGGTTGTTAGATATTTAAGGCCCCACATACTCAAATTAGTAAACCAATAACTATGGTATGTTTAATAACATCTTCTTCATTTATATAGAACAATATTATAATTATGTAAGTAAAATATTTTTATTAAATTATGTTTTTCATATATATATATATATATATAATTCTTTTAAATAATTCATGGACTATTTAACCTACAAATTTTACATTATATTCTTATAAAATAATTATATTACATTTTCTCATGCCTTGCGAATGACAAACAATTATCAAATTAAGCACATTATAAGTACATCAATAAATAGAGAACACAAAAATTGGAAAACGGAGTGGAGAACTGATGGTGTACATCTCCAATGAAAAAAAAACACTTGGGAACAACATACCCCAACAAAGCAATTCACTATAGAAGAATGACTAGACTTCTACACACAACACCTTGTGATCGACTAGCCTCTACTACTCAGTAGACAACTCGTTGAAGCCTCCAAAACCTCTGGACTTCTTCTACATGGACACCTTCATGAACGACATGTCCACTTCGTAGAACTCCGAGAGCACACTTCATGCAATGACGCACGGCTATATATTCTATCCACTTCTACTTGTTTTTACAACGTTCTTTATAAATGATAGACCATGAAGGTGCAAAATCAAAAACTAGATGGAACAGAGTTAAGGATTTGAATCTAGGGAAAGGCTCTAATATTTTTTTATGATATGACGGCTCTCCAGTAATTAAAGTAGTAGCATTAAGTACCTAATGAGTAAGGTTTAGGAACAGGATCAGAATCTCGATCCAAAATAGAGGAAACAAAATCTATGACAGTGAGGGTCAGGCAAGATGTGAACTTGTTTAATGACTTGCTCAAGCATGCTACAGGCAACCCTGGAGTCTCACTTGAGTGACTATCAGGCGAGGTATCCTTGTTTTCACTTCTTTTAGTAGCTTCAGCTTTGAATAGTTTTTCAACAATTTACCAACACTATCTTGGTGTGGGTGAGTGTGTGTTCAAATACTTTTGCTCTTTGTTACTTATCCCACTTTGGTTAGGAGTAATTTCACCTTATGCGTTTATAAGCCATTGAATCTACTCCCGGGGGTTGTTCAATTTTACATTGCCTACAGATATTGCCAATCTAAATCCTGTTGTTCTTGGCTTTTCCAAAAGCATGCTTTGCAACAAAGTCTCTTTAAGACTACTAAATCACGTACGTTGTGTTTACTCTATAAATGACAAGTAAGCATCCATTCATTGCATTGCTGAAATAATACAGGCAAACGTTGGTAAGCATGAAGAGTTTGAAGCTTCTCTACAGCTTCTTAGGGGAAAGAATGCTGATATTTCTCAAGAAGCAGCTGATATAAAAGTAATGTTTCCAATTCAAGTTTTTATAGTAGAGTCACTGTTATGTAACCTCAATTAGAGGGAAAAAAAATTCATTTATTATTATTTTAACAATTTTATTTTTCTTGACAACAAAAGAATGATACATGCGCTTTTGACAGGATTATACAAAAATATGTCAACAATTTTCAGAGACTGGAAAACTGCATTTTTTCCATAGTAGATATGTCTCTCCACTCACAGTGAGTGTCTCTTATAGTGGCCTCTTTTCCATAAATTGCTTGTGTGAGTGTGAAGTGTTTTTTAAAATTGGTTTAGGCCGGACTTGGGCTGATATTGCTTGATCAACTTGGAGGCAGCAGTGCAGTTGCCTACTATGCAAGCTATTTATTTACAGAAGCAGGTAAAACAAGGAACTATTTTTATATAATTAGTGGTACTATATTTTTTGAATAACTGTGTACACTACAACTCTCTGGTCTATATAGGATTTTCAAGTAGCATTGGGACTACAACTATGGCTATTATCCAGGTACTTGACTCACTCTAGCTTAAATGAATGTGGGAGTCTTCTTGATACATTTCCCAAACGTTTACATATTTTGTGCAGATTCCAGCCAACATTATCAGTGTACTCTTGTCAGATCATTTAGGAAGACGGCCACTTCTAATGGTGATAGTGGCAAATAATATATCTCTTTAAGTTTGCCTTACAGTTCAACAGTAATTGATTATCAAGTTTGCCAATGTTTTCAGGTTTCTGCCAGTGGACTGAGCTTGAGTTGCTTCCTTGTAGGCTTGTCATACATCTTTCAGGTTTCTACCAAAACCATATGTAGACACTTCTTATTTCATGGTTTTGTTTTCCATATTCAATAGTAACAAACTTAAATTTGTTATGCGCAGGACCTTAGCCTGTTGAAGGAGCTCACTCCCATTTTGGTGCTAATTGGTTTATCGGTAATACAATATTCTGCAGGACAATTGTTCCCCTTATCAAGAAAAGAACTGAAAAAAACTCTGTTGAACTTCTTACATTTTTCCTCATTTACTTACAAGTGCCAACTAGAATATTTGTGGGGATTTAAAATGCTTTAGCATATTCTAAGTTCTGAGCTTATGTTGGATGAAAATGGATTCAAGTTGTAGTCTTCTAGGACTTGAATCCCTCTTATCACCTATTAGCAGAGGAAAATAAGCAATTTCTTATGTTTGTTTTCCACTTGATCCTTAGAAGCCACAGGGAAGTTTTCATTGATCTTTTTCTTTAATTATTAGCTAAGTTGTCATGTACTGGTAGATCAGATTACATGTATTTATTTGACCAATTAACAATTTGTACAGGTATTTAGTATGGCTCAAGCAATAGGCATGGCAGGATTACCCTGGGTTATAATGTCAGAGGTATGTAACTTACTGAACTCAGAACTCAAAATTTAATAGCCTTCCGCACATACAAAGTTGCTTTCAATAATCACTACATATTGAACGAGAAAACTGGCTTTAACTATTTGTGATGGCATTTGGCTCTCTCAAATAGCAACATTCCTTGAAGTGGATTATGAACTTAACTCTTATTATCATCCAATGCTTCAATAACATGTTAAGTATGAAAGAATTTGCAAGGATTATAAATTTATAGAACTCACAGTCACAGTTTGATTCCTTCTATCCTTTTTCTTTTCTGTAGTACAAAACCACACAAGATGTAACTATAACTTGGATACTTGTGGCCATTTAGAAAAATGACACAAAAGGGGGGGCAAAAAAATAAAATCCGGAATTCCCTTTTCATGATAGTATAGAAGTATGAGTTTCACAGGACAAGCAAGATTATACATAAGATTGAACTTTGAAGGATGATTTTATTTCAGATATATCCTATAAACATCAAGGGTACAGCTGGAAGCCTAGTGACTTCAACACACTGGTCCTTCGCTTGGATTGTTGTATACGTCTTCAAGTTTATGATAGCATGGAGTTTAGCAGGTAACTCATAAGTAGCACCCCACCCACCACACATCTTCACTTTTACTTTCCAATTTCATGGTTTCTCTGTGGTAACTAATCATGATTATTTTGGCTATGATATTTCAGGAACATTTTTCATATTCTCAGTCATTTATGGTTTAGCTGTTGTATTTATTGCAAAGCTGGTACCAGAGACCAAGAAGCAAGCACTGGAAGAAATTCATGCATCATTTACCAATCCTCAGCGCAAAAACTCAAACCCTTAAGACATAAGAAAATTTGTTCATCTTAGTTCAATTGAAATCTAAAAACCCTATAGAACAAACTTCCACATGTGAATATATATTGTTTAAGTATGTTCAGTTGTGGGGTTATCTCATGCATCACGATCCTCGGTTCAGTTACCTATTCTACCCAATAAACCACTTAACATTTTTTTCATGGCAAAGAAAAATGTTATTGGGAACATTTTCGGAGAAATCAGCTTATTTATTTGGTGTGGATGATCATCTTTTCATCATCAAGTATTGTGAAATTTATGCACACATTTATCAAGGATATTGTAAACATCATTTTATCATCAAATTTTGTTTCTGTTATTTTCATGATGCATGATATCAAATTATTCGCTAACTGATTCAATAGTTTTATAGCTTACGAAAAAAAAAAAAAAGGATTGCAATTGATAATTCAGGGAACACAATTTTCCAAGCACGTTGACAATAGTTAAGTTGTCATTCTGAAGCTATTTGCTTCAGAAAACCACTTAGAAGAAAAGCTAACCATCTAAAATTTAAGAATATCACAGAAAACCACCACAGTGTAGCAAATTGCTAATTTGTAATATAACTTGGTTGCTTTCTATTAAACTTATAAACTGGAAATAGTGTAATAAGTTTTTCATATATTATCATTTATCCCAAAAACTTGATTTCAAAATTTTAATTTTAAAAGGTTGATAACTCCAAGAGATAACACAATCGGTTAGAAACCACACCTTATGAAGCAACTCTAAGTCAAAAGAGATTGGAAAAAGTGAATTTAATCATTTAATCAATATTTGAATATGTTCATGCTACAATTTAACCCAACATTGAGCATTTTAAGGTTCATGTAATAAGTTGTAATGGGACTTTTTCAAAGCCATCTCATGAGTTAGGGGTAGCAACAAAGGCTAGACACTAGACAAGCTGCCTTAATTGTAAATTTGGAGTAGAGCAATTCAGGGACTGCTGAAGTTAAATGTATAATATGGATGCTGACTAAAGCTCTAGGGATAGGACAATAAACGAGCCAAGTTTTGTCGAGTAGTAACTATTCAAGCACGGCTCGACAACAAAGGTAGAATGTTCAAGCTTGGTTTGAGCTTGATATGAGCCTACAAATAATACTCAAGCTTGAGCTCGGCTTGGCTTGACTTGATTCATTAGTCAAGCCAAGCTTGAGCTCAATATCAAGCCTAAACTCAAGCTCAATATCATGCTTTTGAGTTTGAGATCCGACACAAGTATATTATCAAGTTTATATCAAGTTTATTATCTAGCCTATTTGGTTTGGATGAGTGGTCTCAACTTATAATTAATTAAAGCTTTAGAAGGAAATGAGTAAACTTATCAAGCTCATATCAATTTTATTACCAAACTCATAAATAAACCTAGGCTTAATTTATTTTGTTACTTTTATATCAAACCTTGGTGTTCACGAGCTTGTTCATGAACAGTATTTTTAACTCAGGCTTAGCTTGTTTATTAAACAAGCTTAAAACTAAAGTTTAAACTTAGTTTGTTTATAAACAAACAAACATGAACGAGCTTTTTATCGAGCCAAGTCCAATCTGATTAAGAATTTTAATTTTTTTTTTTTTTAAATTTTTATTCAAGCATCTACACATGCTGGAAGTATTGGCACTTTATCTCAATCTGTAATAAAGAGGACAAGGACAAAGATAGCATCACATCCAAGAATAAAATTAAATAAATACCGATAAAAGTGTCCAATGATGAACTCCACATGGGTCCTAAACACTTCATCTCCACTCTCTTTAACTCAATATCTCTATCCGTCAAACTCAGAAACCGCCCTCTTCTTCTTGCCTTCGTTTCTGTGTTTGAAACACAAATTGAAGTTTTAATGCATACTGTACATACCATTTCTTTGCCATCCAAAGATATGGGCAGAGAAAGCATTGAAGAAGGAGAGCTATCTACTCCTCTAGTTGCCAAAGAAGAACACCATCAACTATATGGCAGTGGTGCTAGTAGTGGTGACCATGCTTGTGCCAACACTACTGGTTGTGATGATGGTGGTGAGAGTCAGAGTGGATCTTCCTCAGCCACAGGTGTGGTCGTGCTTAGCACTTTGGTTGCTGTCTCTGGTTCCTATGTTTTTGGCACAGCTGTAAGTGAAATTTTACTTTAGCATAGAATGGTCCACACTCTCTTTAGTCCACATGGTCCTTGGTCCAGGGATATTGTCTGCAAAGATTTTGATGTGTTTATGATGAGTGCCAAATTTTGCAAATCTGTAGAGAACTCAAATTCTATTAAGAATTATTCATTTCTGAATCTTCACTACAGTTTGAAGAGTCACAATGTTTTCTATGCTACTAGGCCATGATAGAAAATATATTAGTTGAACGCCAAATTTTTGTAGGGATTTTACATAGAAATGCATCTAAATGATTGAGGTATAGATTTGTCAATGGCTTGCAGGGAGTGTTTTGGTAACATTGGAGAGAATAACTGAATAAGACAATAAATGGGATGGGTATCTCAATGTGGGATGCCTAGACGTTTGATATGCTGACTACTGAACTGAAAATGGTGTATAATTGATTTTGTAGGTGGGATATTCAACCTGCTCAGTCTGGAATCACGGATGACCTGGGTCTTACTGTGGCAGAGGTGGGTGTAAAACCATAAAGTGCATTTTTACTTTTGGCAAATGATATTATCACTTTATAACACTTTTAAGCACTTGAACTATCTTGCTCTGGAAACATCTTCTGCTATGAATATAACATTTGTATTATTTTAACCATTTTTCCATTTCTATATTAATTTCATTTAAATTTTGTATAAATTTCAGTATTTATGCTTCTATTGTCTGGGACTATGGTGATTTATGACAACAAATCTTCATGTGAAGACACCACTATTTGAGCTCTACTACATGGTAAAAGAAGAAAGGTTAAGTTTGGAAAATCATGTCCGCATGGCAATATCACAGACACGGTTCATCACCTAGCTTGTGTTTTTCTGATCTGAAAATTATAATAAAGTTCAACTGTGATTTAGAGAAATGTTAAATAAAATTAAAAGGCATACAACATTTAGGATGAATGACGTTTCAAAGTTTGAGTGCAGAGAATAATTTTAGTTGGCAGTAAGGACTATATGATTTGGAGATACTGATCTGATCTTCGTAGAGAAGTCATTGTTTGAGGTTTCAAAATGAAGTGAAATGTTGTATCTTGTTGTTTTATGCAAAATCCACTTTGTTGCATTGCTTCGTAAACTATCTTTTGCTTGCCTTATACATTTTTGTATATGATTTTCTCAACATCTTTTGGTTATACTGCAGTACTCACTTTTTGGTTCGATATTGACAATTGGAGCAATGATAGGTGCAATAGTGAGTGGCCAATGGCCAAATAGCAGATTACATAGGTAAAAGAGGTGTAAGTACTTCACCCTGGAATCATTGCTGGTGGTATTATAAAGCTTCAACCTCCACAGCTCACCAGTTTTTCAATTTGTTGGTTGTTTTGCAAGGCAGACAATGGGCTCTTCAGAGATATTCTGCCTGGCAGGGTGGCTAGCCATAGCATTCTCAAAGGTTTTAAATCCCATCTCTCTGTTTTTTGCGGTTCCAAACATCAATGTTAATGTTACATGCATGACAACCCCTACATTTTATATGAAAAGATGTTTACATAAGGATAATGGAAATCGTTGAGGCAGCATCACAATTTTGTAGTTGCTCTTACATAAAACTAAAGTTTAGATGATCATACATGAATTAATTTGTTGTAAGTAGATATGTTATCTTAGCTTCACTTCATAATGTCAAATGTTTGGTGCTTGTTGAAAGGGTGCTTGGTGGCTTGACCTTGGGAGATTGTTGGTAGGTTGTGGGATGGGACTCCTTTCCTATGTGGTAAGTTGTTAGATTGCAATTTCAATGAATTATCTTTCATGTAAACAGTAAAATTAATTGTGTTCCTGATAGCAATTAGGTACCCATATATATAGCGGAAATAACACCTAAGAATCTTCGGGGAGGGTTTACAACTGTTCATCAGGTAAGGCAAAAGTCTCATGAATATGGAAACCGTGTAAGTCATTGCCCTGTTCACCGACTAATTGCCACTCATACAGTTGATGATTTGTTGTGGGGTATTGTTAAAATATCTAATTGGAGCTTTTGTGAACTGGCGAACTTTAGCTCTGATTGGTAAGCTTCCCTGCTCGTCCTGTATTCTTGTCATTTGAAGGTAGTTTCATAAGAAGGCTTTTTTTTTTTTTTTTTTTTTTTTTTTTAAATTCAGGAATTATACCATGTCTAGTACAACTTCTTGGTCTATTCTTCATTCCAGAATCTCCAAGATGGCTGGTGAGTTATTCAAAATTTTATTAGAAGATTTTTTTGGAAGGTGTTGGGAAGATAACACATTGGGAAGACTCCAATTGAGGAGTTAATATAACATATCACAACACCGCTTAATCCAAAAGCTTGAGGCAATGGGTTTAGGCTCAATTATGTTATATTTAATCACTCACTTTTGTCATTATTATCCAATGTGAGACTTCACTACTTTTAACTAAACAACTTACAACTAACCACACCACTCACACGTAAATATTCTAACAAAAGGTGCTCTTTGGATAATGCATTTGAAAAAAAAAAAAAAAAAAAAAAAAAGAGTTAAAGTTTTGCTAATCATTGCCTTTTCCATTATTCTTCTTTTTAGCCAAGTACATGTGATTTGACTAAGATGTCTAAATGCTATAAAGTGGCGATGCAAATTCAAGCATTGACTAACATGCTCATATGATTTTTTTAGGCAAAAATTGGTCGAAAGAAAGAGTGTGAAGCTACTCTACAGCACCTTAGGGGGCAGAATGCGGATATCACTCCAGAAGCTACTAAGATTAGAGTAAATTTTGGACTTTAGATGTCAATGAGAATATAACTCTTTGTTTCCTTTTTAACTAGAAAAATTACATACTTCAACATAGTCTTGAATATTTTCCAACAATTTTGCTTAGAAACAAGTATTGACATGGTTTTTGAATCATTTTATAGGAGTACACAGAAACCCTTCAACAGCTTTCTGAAGCTAGAATTCTTGACTTATTTCAATGGAAATATGCTCATTCACTTATTGTCAGCTTTTGTATCATAATCTTTGTCGCACATTTTTTAATTTTTTAGACAAGTTTGATCTTTTTGGCTAACATAAAAGTGGGTTAGGTTGGAGTTGGCCTAATGGTACTACAACAATTTGGAGGAGTCAATGGAATTGCATTTTATGCAAGTGCTATATTCATAATAGCTGGTAGAAAAAGGATTGTCTTTTTTCTTTCTCTTATTTTTTTCCCTTATTTAATGCTACTTATAGTTAACAAGAAATGGGAGTTGAATAGAGGAATACTTTGTCAATGACAGGGTTTTCAGGTAGTATTGGGACCATAGCAATGGTCATTGTTCAGGTTCTTGACTCTTTTTGCCAAATTCCGACGTTTGCTTCTGCTTAATGCTTTTTAAGTGATTTACATGATTTTGTACAGATTCCAATGACGACATTAGGGGTAATTTTGATGGATAAATTTGGAAGGTGGCCACTTCTATTGGGAAGAAGGTTAAGAAATCTCTACTATGTAATGGAGTTGAATGAAAATAATTTTGAATCCCACTATATTCACAGGTTTCTGCAACAGGAACATGCTTAGGTTGCTTGCTTGTGGGATTGTCATTCTTCTTGCAGGTATTTTCTATAGAAAATCTATTTTTCTTGAAAACTAGTTTCATCGGTTTTGTTGAATATTTCTTAAATGAATAAAGATTGAATTATGCAAGATCTTCAAACATGGACCAAGACAACGCCAATTTTAGCACTTGTTGGTGTACTGGTATTGCAATTATCCCAAGGACAGTTTTTTTTTTCTTATAAAACATCCAAAGAAAGGGCAGCCTGTGAAAAATGTTATTTTGCTTTTATCTCCAACTTTCTTCATTTTATCCATGGTCTTCGAGTACTTCTGAGTGTGGAAATCCTATTAAGTTTAAAAGCTCATAAAATGAATGTTGTTTAATACCATTACCATTGGTTGTATTTAACTAATTAGTAGCAATCTAGAACTAGTTTTTGCTGCTTTGAAAGCATGAGCATTTCAGAAGGTTTTGCATAAAGTTGTGGATTTTTATGATCTGATTTTGGTCATCTATTACAGCTCTCAATCTATATTCATGGTGCAATTGGCTTGAGGGTCACAATTCCAACGTTGTACACCAGTTGATGTTAACTGTTGGTTTGAGCCAAATTCTTAGTGGTTTAAAGATTGGTTAAGTTGAATTTATCTGTTTGGTTCTGCAATCAGGAGTACACAGGATCTTTCTCACTAGGCATGGGAGGAATTTCTTGGGTTATAATGTCAGAGGTAGATTTCCTTAGCATACTTGAAACACCCTCTTTTATTATCAAAATAATTTCCATGAAGGCCTATGGTTGGCTGAAATAGAGTTGATTCTATCTTAGATATTTCCCATAAACATGAAGGGCTCAGCTGGAAGCCTTGTTACATTGGTTAGCTAGTTAGGTTCTTGGATTGTATCATATGCTTTTAACTTTCTAATGGATTGGAGCTCAACAGGTAATGCCAAGCTAGTCTTATCTCTCAATATTGTTGTAATATTGGATGCAAACTGCAATATGATCACAATTAAATGGAGAGTTTTTTTGCCAGTTTGTGATGGCTGAGGTCCCTCAATTATTATCTTGGGTAGTCCCTATTACTGGTGTTTTGGTTTCCTTATGAATAAGAAACTCATCTCTGTATTGCCAGAAACAAAAATATACCACTGTATTTACCTAAAAATTAAAACCCAATTCTAATTCTTTGTTCAATTTTGTGACGTTTGTTTACCTATGGCAAGGTTGGCTTGGAACCAAATCACCAAGATCTCTCCCACTCATTGACTGTTTTTCAGGCTACAACTGTAAGTGACCTTTTTACTATCTTTTTATCTCTCTTCTATTTCTTCTGATATATTGATATGTTGTTTGGGTGGGTGCCTTAGGCTGCTTTCAACAATATTTGATGATTTGCTATGTGTTTGATTTTTTTTTTTTTTTTTTTTTTTTTTTTGCCTAAATGGACTAACCAACAAAACGTAACTCATATTTCTTTTGCACCATCTTAAAAGTTTATAGCCTTAAATTTTTCTCTCTCCACAATTAAAGCCCCAAAAGAACTATTTGCTTTGATCTAATTTGGGTGGATTGGAGGCTTGGCAGTGGCGAGTGGAACCAAACAATTGAAGCCCACACGTCCTACCAAATCCTTGCTAATTCTTTTTTTTTTTTTTTCTCTCTCTCTCTTTTTCTTAAGTTACTGTTTTATTACAATTTGTTCTCTCATGTCATACCCATTATATCAATGAAAATGAAGAGGCCCTTTTATCTTACTGTCCTAATATTAATTTCCCATATATAGAGCTTAAATTCTTCTAAGCAAAACTAACCATGTTTTGTGTTATTTCTATATTGCTTAGCGTGGGGGTAAGTTTTTCTAATTCCTATTATTAGTCCAAAATTTTTTGGAGACTTTGTGGTTGAATGAGTTTTCAAGGTTCAAATTTTAATAGGCTGGTGGTTGTTTTTCTGTGTTTTAAATTAAGTTGTGACCAAAAGATAATTGAAAAAAAAAATCTCCCAATTTTAACGGTTTGGTTTCAGGAAAAATGAGTGCAATGCATTTATGTTTCCATCTAGCACAAGCGTCATATTGTGCAAATCATAAACCTAGGTGGATTTTGTTCCATCTTCTCTTTGGCGCAAGAATTGGCTGGATTAGTAAAATACTAATGTTTTGGCACACCATATAAACTTCAAATTTTTATTTCTTTTTGACATGAATATTGATATTAGGAAAAAAAAAAAAAAACAATTGTTTTCCTTCTTTGTTGATAAACGTTCCGCAATTCTTCTGTTGACAATTATATTTGTTTCCCCACTATGCTATCATTCTATCATTTTGATTTTTTGTCCTTTTTTTTTTTTTTTTGAGAAACAATCACACAGAAGCAAAGGAGAGGGAATGAGTCTAACACAAAAGCATACCACAATACACTCTCTCAAGCAATGTAGAACAATTATCTTTTTATTTTTATTTTGAATCAAACACACATCACACATGAGGGATTGTGCCTTTGTGCTTGATTCTCTTCTTAATCTAACTCAAATCGTGAATAACTTTTCATTTTTGTGATTTTAGCAACCTATCAAACATTTTCTCAACCACTCGATTCTCACAACCAATTAAAGAGACCTTGATCACAAACACCCAATTAATTATCTCAATAAAATTAAGGAAATTATTTGTAAGTATCAACATAAAGAGAACATGATTAAACAAAGAGAAATTTGCTAAAAACATATTAATTTATCAAAATTCAATCGTCTTTAGTTGGGCTTTCGTATTCTTTAAAAAAAAAAGCGAAAAACACTTTTAAATCACCATTGATTTTTGTTTTTATCACTATGGCTCATACCACACAAAATAGCAGAACTGAATAATAAGTACCACACCTACCTTGCCATCTTGTAATAATGAAGCACCTGTGAATTTGTTTCAGGAAATATCAAGCACCATTTATTAGCCCTGACCATTACATTTTTTATGTGGAGTTTATCATTAGGTTTTTTTTACTGCTATGTAAAAGTTCACATTAACTTATTTTACTATTCACTCTCAAAAAAAAAAAAAAAACTTATTTTACTATTATCTCATTAATGTCTCATTAATTGACTAAGCTTACACCACATTTTTCTCTATTCTTCGTGTCTTTTAGCATACCCATCATTTTAATATTTTAAAAAAAGAAAAAAAAAATAAGGACTAATAGTAATAGCTAACCAGATAAGGTCTTGAAGAGAGATAGAGAGACACAAAACTGTTGTAGGTTATTAAATAAAACGTATTCTTTCACTATATATTACCAAAATAAAAGACTTGAGACTATCAAAGCATTTGAAAGAGAGAGAAAGACGAATCTAAGAAGTCATCACCTCTGTTATACAAGTCTCCCACTACCATCAAGACGCCAAAACCCCTACGGCTATTTTTTTTTTTTCCTTTTTTCTTTTTAAAATTAAGGGCTTAAATATGATTTAGGTTTTGGTAATTTAGTTGGATAGTTTTTGTTTTCGGTATATAAGTAGAGAGAATATTTGGTGTGCAGTGTAAAGCCATATTTTACCATGGTTTAATTTTAAATCATCTATAAGATACATGGATACACATTTGCCCACATCATGTCTTAATGTCACACTGTCAATGAGTAGAAGATGGTGAGACAATTGGACATGCTTTCATTTTATAGTATAAAATATGTGAACACAACACAAATTAATTGATTTTCATGGTCCTGTTACTCTTTTGCATTTATCTTTGGTTAATTTCATGATTTTTTTTTTTTAAATTAATCTTACCCTGAGTAGGTTACAAATATACAATGAAACTGTTAAGGACATATTTTTATGTAATTGACATATCCTTTGACAAAACGCACTTTACTTGTATTTGGGTAAATCTAAGTAGGTTCAAGATGATCATTACAAGTGGTTAAATTGAAGATATGAAGATTACTCAAGAATTGCTCAAGAAAAGTGCAATCTACAGGTCTCGATACCTCCTCGATAGAAGCTCGATCTATTGAGATTCATTAAAGCTCAACACATGTCTCGATCTATCGAGCTTATGGGTTTCAGACTATAGCTAGCAACGTTTTTATTTTAAAAGGCTATTTGTTTATGAGTTTGTATAATCCTTATAGGACTAGGAAAACCCAAGGTTTGTGGGTTTGTATAATCCTTATTGAACTAGGAAAGCCCAAGGTTTGTGTAAACCTATTTGGAATAGGAGAGCCCATTAAGCTCCTATTTAAAGGAGGTGGAAAAAAAAAACCTAACCCTAGAGAGCTTCATAAGTTTTCTTTTTGAAACCCTAGCCTCATCCTACAGAATAAAGAGTTCTTGCTGCATTTCTTGTATGCCTTTGGGTTTTGTAAACAAGCAAAGTCTCTTGCACCAACATTGAAGATCTTATTGGTGTTTCTATGTGAAGTTGCTGCAAATCAACTATAACAATCAAAGGGTTGCTGTGGAGTTAGTCATTTACTTGGATTTGTGCAAAGAAGTAAGCCGCGTACTGGGATCCGCACATCAGATTGGTTAGTCACGTACTGGGAGCCATGCATTAAAAGGAGAGATTGTCACTATAGAACAAGTCCAATTGGATATTGGGGTAAGGGTTTAACTGTAGATTGGTATAAAGTGCTGAGATTCCTTTACTTGTAACCGCTTGTGATAAAAATGGATTCTCGAGAGTAGTTACCTTAAAATCACCCGGTGGGGTTTTGCCTCAATGGTTTTCCCCGTTCGTAAACAAATCACCTGTGCCAAATTTAATTTCCGCTACATATTTACTTAGTTGGTGATTTGTTTGTGCTATCACGCTCATTGCATGTAATTGAATCTAATTAATTTCACTTGGCTAAATTAATTGGTTAATTTATCACAAGAGGCCAATTCGTTTTTGGCTTATCAGAAACTACTAAACTAATTTTAATATCTCAAAATGTATATGTTTCTTTACTATAATTTAGTTTACTTTTTCTTTATAATATATGTACAATATTATTCAAAACCGTCTTACATAAAATATCAAAACATTTTCCGTGCATTGCACGGGCAACTTACTAGTTTTTAAGAATGTTTGAGTAGAATTTTATATTTTAAAATGATTAAGTAGAATTAGTGCAAAGATAAAGAAGTGAAAGTTACACATGATAGCATTCAAGTTTGGAATAATCAATTTTATTAAATGATTGAGTAGAATCAAAGCAAAGATAAAAAAGTTCATTTCTTTAAAGTATTTTGTCTTTATTCTTTTTCTTTTTTCAATCTTCTTTCCTTTTCTCTTTTACGTCAATCTAATGTTTGTGTTTTTTCTTTTTGGACCTCAATGTTTATGTTTTTCAAAAACAAAGAAAATTGAAAAAGTAAACACACACAAAAAGGAAAACAATCTATTACACTTTTGAAGCAAAAGCGTTAAGTGTACTAGAACTCAAGTTACATATTTATTACAATTACTAATCTACTTATCTAAAAGAAATCAATTATACATTAATTAATATAAAAGATAACAAAAAAAAATCAATTAGTTAAGTCATATGAATAAAGCTAGGGACACAATATGTTCACAACAGGTGGTAAACTGTTAATAGTTGGTAAATAAATGATTTCTTTGATGGTCCAAATTAGAACCACTAACAAATTGTCTTCTATATATTAATATGGTTACACATATAATTAATAAAATATAATACAATATATGATGCTTCTTTTGGGTGTTGAATATATGACATAATTAGTATTGATCTATCATCATCAAATTACTATCTTATTGATGTGCATCTCAACTGGCACATCTTGATGTTTTCAAAGAATATATCTAAGGAACAAAAAGAAATATAATAAATGAATGAGAAATAAATTGATTGCATGGACATGTTTACAAAAAAATAAAGAGAAAATGTTAGTATGAAGTCTAGATACGATAAAGAAAAGATGATGATAATAATCTATATATTACTAAAAGATGTTGCTATGCTTCAGTTGAGCCACGTCAGCAGCCATGTCATTTTCCTTTTTTTTTCTAAATTTTTCCCATAATTTAAATATACTTTTTCTAAATATTTCTCATAATTTTAAAATACTATTAAAAAGAAATGATTTCCAACTTTACACCATAAAGCCCAATCTTACGATAATGTTGTTAATGTTGTCTTTAATGCTAACCCCTCTATCTCCCCTCCTCCTTTTGCTCTTCTTATCTTTCACACTTTCTAAACTTCAAAATTTCACCTTTCTTACGCCAAACTCTCTCTCTTCCCTCCTTGGTCTCTTCATCTCCTCTAAATCACTTCTTCGTACCTGTTCAATTGCCACCTTGCTAAAAAAATCACTTCTTCAGACCTGTTCATCTCCTAGGTATGCATTATCTCTTCCTTTTGTAATTAACATTTTGCTATTCTTTCAACTAATTGAGCATTAATTCAAACCTCATTCAAATCTGTCTCTTGATTAATGGCGATTCTTTCTATTCCCGATCAAGAGGTTTTTCAAAATGTTCAATTGTTGCTTATTGGAAATAATATATATATATATATATATATATATATATTATTTTGGGTACTTACACCCATTGTTGAAGCTTCAACCGCCATAAGATGCTATCAAACCATGAGATTGCCTCTGTCTCTCTCACTGTCGCTACATTTTCTCCATTTCTACAGGTTTTCTTTGCTTGACTATCACGGTGAAGGTTTGGGTTGTTGCAGAAGATGGACTGGTTGTGCTTGACCCATTCAACCCCTTATTTCTTTTGTAAATTGCCTTGGGCTGTGTTTTTACTTAATTGGTTTTTTAATGGGTGGACAAACCAATGTCCGCCCCTCTTCAATTTTTGTATTTTTGTATTTTTTATTTTGATAAGTGATTAATGGGGTTGGGCATAATAAAATAATATTGGGTAATTAAATGGGCTAGACATGATGTAAGATAATTTAAATAAAGACTTGCATAAAAAGTAGTAGAATATTAAACTCTAACAACAAGTTTGAGTATATTAATTTCATATATATATATATATATATATATATCCATTGATTGAGATTCTCAATATTTATTTATGTTTGCTTTTGATTTAATATTACTTATTTGTCTTATGAAAGTTATGATATATAATAATAAAAAAAAACATTTGAAATATAGATATTTATATTTATTTGAAATATTTTAGTCAATTTTTTATATTTTTACTAATTTAATATATTTATTTATTTTTTAAATAATTATTAAATTAATTATGATGTCATTATGGTTTGACCTCAATTCGACTTTAAAAATCTTAAATCTCTCCCTTTTATGGCTCTTTGAACTGTTCGAATTTCAAAACTATGTCTATAAATGACAATGTCATAAACAATCTCTACCCACTTGGTGTCACAGATACTATTTGATCCCTCAAGACATTGTCTTTGGTTGAATATATGTCATTGGTATAACAAATCGAAGAGCAAATTATGGAGAGAGATCACAACTTTTCTTTTCTTTGTTTCTCATGAAAAAAGTATATGGGAAAATGGTTTCTTTTTTCCAAATTTGGTAGGCTATGGTCGGTCATGATTATTGAGAGTTGAAGCTGTTTGGTTGTTGACGATAAATGCATGAATGTTTTTAGAAAATGGGTCATAAATGTTTTTAGGGTTTGACAAGTTAGTTGTCAGTTGGAGCTTGTGTGTGTCTATTTTTAAAAAAAAAAAATTATTTCACACTTTGTTATTAGAATAGTTGTTGCGTTGTAGGTATTGCATATATTCACCAATTGTAGGAGATAAGGTCCCGAATTCTATACATTTAATTTTTAACTTATCCCAATGAAAAATTATGTATATCTTTTAATAATTAAAGTACTATACAAAGAACAAACAGAGGGCTTATGATATTGTATGTATTTAAATTATAGGTGGGCAATTTTATCCAAACAAAAAATCATGTCTCAATTATGGCTTTGTGCAAAAAAAAAAAAAAAAAGTGTAGCAAATATGCTATTGCAATCCTGCTTTGTTTTTTAGTAGTTGTTTGTTTATTTTATTTTGGCCATACAAGAAATGCACATTGCGTTGAAGTGTGCATTGTCATTTGTTGTTGGACTAATATGTTTTTCTTATAAGGTTTTGTAATTCTATTTTAAAGATCAATGAACTCTAGCCTTTTTAGATATTGAATATAGACTTCCAAAGATATGCTTGCTATTTTTCTACTTGAAATTTCCAATGTTGTATGAAATTAGAACTTCTCTTTAAGGAGGTGAATGAAGAGCCAGTCAAGGAAAGACGAAATGTGGCCTTGAGCAAGAGCAGATTGTTGAACCATTCAAAAGTAATTGATAAGGATAAATATTTAATATTCACAAATAAGGATAAATACAATAATAATACTCTTTTTTTCCCGATGACAACTTATTCTTATCCCACGTATACCAAAATAACTTTATTTGCTTACCAGCCCAAAATATCTTTAAACTTTACTGTGCTAAAAAAAAATAAGCTAAAATATTAAGTGAGCCCAACAATTGTAGCTCATGTTTCCCTCATCTCAAACCTAGACATGGCACTGGCCTTTTTTCAAAGCCATCTATTATGCAGGTTTGGGCATTATATTTAGAGATAGTCATGGTTCTCTTGTTATAGTCCATAATTAATTAATTGCCAAGGAAACCCACTGTGGATGGCTGCCATACTCTATTGAGTGTTACGCTCCTCTCAAGAACTGTGGATCGGGGATTTGATTGTGGAGTTTGCCAACTCAGTTGCTAGCATTAATTGGGTTGTAGGAACCATGCTTGAAGGAGATTTCAAACGTGTTAGAACAAATTCATGCTTTTTTGTGAAATAGGTAGGACATATATCCTGTAGGACAGTTTCTAGATTGTGTAATAAGTAAGCATAAGTGTTGGAATTAGCGACTAGTAATAATAATAATAATAAAAAGGATAAGAGAAAATGAGAAAGATAAGTATAAACATCTAAACAAGTAAACATCAAATTCCTTGCCCAATTTCTTCTCATGTTCTTTCTTTTGTATTGGAGAATGTTTTTATATGCCAAAGCCATAATAAGCTTATATATAGAAGAAGTCATTGATGACCTCCACATGAACATACATTTGACAAAATTGATATTGAGACTATCTTGGAAGCTTTCCTAGGTGTATTTTGAAGTCAATATTGGATTATTCTTATAGTAAGTAATGATGGTTGTTTTTGCAAATTTATTTATATGCATGAGTGTTTTTCTATTACATTTCATAAATAATGTGCTGATTTGATTGCTTAAATTTTGTTGTATAGGTGTTAAATAAAGTAAAATTTTTGGCTTATTTAGTACTTGAATTAATATTTTATTTTTGTGAGATTATTGCTAAATGGGTTTGGTTCATGCTACATTTGACCTTACTTTCATAAAAATTACATCAATTAGTTAATTTTGTTTAATTACTATTTTCTTGAATTCACATTCTTATTAAATATCTATTATAGGTTAATCACTTGCAAGAACTCACAACAATCAGTTTCGATCTACTGTTAAATCTATATGGTTATTTGTTTAATATATTTAATAATTCAAAAAACTATAAGATCTCTTTATAAATTAATGAGTTTCTAATGCCTAATTGCTTCGATATTCAGAAAGAATGATAGATCATAATAATATTTGGTAAACCTCATAATTCGGAAAGAAATTTATTCCAACTGTGAATTAAGTATAAATTTTTTTAATATTCCAAAAGTAACAATCTCTCCTCTCATATAAATTTATATCCTCACCAAGAATTTAATTAGTGTGATCTACTATTATGTAGGAGGAAGAAACATTAATATTAGTGTAAAGAATTCAACATAAAGACCCTAATAAAACCTCATTCCTTTTGTAATGTAAAGAATAACTTATACACTGTACATATTAAGATTCATTTTATCTTTTATTAATAATCTTAGTTGAAAATTTTTTTCATAATTTTTTTTAATACTCATTTTAAACAACTTTTACCTATCTTAATATTTAAAACTTTTCAACATTGTCTTCAACACTTTACACTGGTTCAGAACTTTTAGATGGACGACCCACATTCTGAGGCCCAAATTCACCTAATAAACAAGTTGTAAACTCAAAATAGATAGTGTTCTAGAATCTAGATCCTCACACCTCTAATCTCACAAGCTAACATTAGAAATTGGATTTCCAAATCAAATTTGAGCAAGCCCAGCCAGCAACAGCATTAGCGTCTAAGCTTAGTGGAGAAGTGCGAGATTGTCTATTTGGTATTGGTCTTTACTCTTTGTACAAAACTTTACTAATTCTTCCATGTGGGTTTGTGACTTGATGATAACTAGTCAAAAAACAAATGCTACCAGACTTCAATCTAGCATCTCATGTGCATCTCTCTCTTTCTCAGTTTGATTTGCACTATCATTATTTTCTAACCAAATTTGATGTTGTCTAGACGATGGAGCTTCAACATTGGTGGCATTGGCAGCATCCATTGGTCTTTAATGAAGATGAAAGAAGTGGATGACCTTGTAATGGGTGCTTGGAACCAGTATTTGGTCCTAGCCACAGTTGTAAAGAATGCGAAGAAGGGTCGTGCCTTCATCATAAATCATGTGCAGAACTACCCCTTGGGTTGCACCATCCCTCACACCCAAATCATCCTCTTATTCTCTTTGGCATATATACATATTATGATAACAACGAAGAATAATTTAGCAGATTTAGCAAATGCGACATCTGCAGAGAAAAGAGTTTGGAATACAGTTATTGTTGTTACCATTGCAACTTCAACATTCACATTAGATGCTCTTCTTTTCCACTCACCATCCAAACTAAATTCCATGACCACCAATTGACCCACATTTGGAATCTTTTGAAGTTCACTTGCGACTTCTGTGGCAAGAAAGGCAATCTACCCTATTTTTGTGTCCAATGCAATTTCATTATACATTCACGTTGTGCTGCTTGCCCACGCAAACTGAAAGTTTATCATCACAACCACCCTCTCCACCGCACCCCTTCTCTTGAAGTCCATCAATCTGACACTCCAATTTGTCTACTCTATGTTCAAAAAGTGGATACACTCTGCCTTTACTATTGCTCAAGATGCGATTTTATTGCCCACCTCTATTGTGCTATGCTCCCCAATAATAGGGAGTACATAAATTTGTAGGACCTTAAAGAGGAGTAGTCCACCAAGTCAAAATTTGAAGATCCAGAGCTCCATCAATCCTTTGACTCAAAAATTTGCAAAGTCATAAAAAGCACTGTGGGGGAGGACGGAACTGAAATTGCTGTAGAAATTAAGCACTTCAGTCATGAGCATGATTTGAAGCTTACTGATGAGATTTCAAATAACACAAAATGCAACAAGTGCATGCAATCCATTCTCTCTCCATTTTACAGTTGTGCCCCGTGTAGCTTCTTTCTTCATAAATCTTGTTCTGAATTACCCAAAATAAAACAACACCCATTTGATTTGCACCCTCTTACCCTCAATTATCAGCAAGCTTCTTTTTTCTGTAATGGCTGTGAGCAGTGGTGCAATGGCTTAAAGTACAACTGTCAGTTATGCCACTATAATTTCAATGTTCAATGTATTTTATTAGCAGACACCCTTACTCATGCATGTCATGATTATCATCTTTACCTCTTCCTAAGAAACTATGCACAAAAGTGTAGTAGTTGTAATTCTAAAATGTATGGAGTATTTCATTGTGCCAGTTGTGAATTTGTTCTTGACTTCAAATGTGCTACACTACCACAAACCACATGGTACAACCAACATGAACATCCCTTCATTCTCTGTTATACTCCTAAAGATGACTTCGATGAATATTACTATGATATCTATGAAGAAGAACGAGATCCCAAGCAATGGTTCTACTACTGTGCAGAGTGCAGCTTTCCTGCTCATCGCGACTGTATTCTTGGGAAAACCCCAAATGTCAAGAATCACATATAATAGCCACATGTTGGTAGGTGCTACACATTAATTTGACTTTCAATGTGCCCAATGTAATTTCAACATTCACAATAATTGTTTATAGAAAGATCAATGTTGTTTTAATTTTTATTTGTATATTTTTCATTTGGGTTGAGCCTTTAGTTCTTTATTGTTGAATTTATTAAATTATTATGGTTGTCTATTGATGTAGTTTTGGGGAACTTTTTTTTAGAAAAAATCTTATTAAGCTATTTATTGGTTTGTGGCTAATCTATGTGTAATTTGAGTTGATTGTCGGTGTGCATGTGTAATTTGAGTTGGTTGTTTTCATTGTAGATTGGAAAAGATGTTGCCACACAATACATTCACGGTTCGGGGTTGGATGGCTCCTATAATGTGATTTTGTTACCTTTGGATCTTATTATTATTATTACTTTTTGGCCATAATGATATTGGTCCCTTATTATAAAAATAATAATAATAATAAAATTTAATAAAAAAAACACTAAATTTTTCCTGGAAGAACAAAATATAGAAATGAAATACAGTGGATTTATTAAATATAGCTAATATTTTGTCTGTCAAAAATCTAAGCATTTTCCATTTCTTAGATCCCATAAGTGGATATCATATTCAGGACAGGTTTCCATTTCTAATTTACTTGAGACGCTTGATCTTTGTAATTATTGTTAATAGTTTTTGGCATATCTCTTGTGTACTTCCCCTGTACATGGGTTCCGTACCCCTTCTTTTTAATGAAGCATTTACTTTAAAAAAAAAAAAAAGGATTTGAACAGGAAAATCACATGATGTCCACAAACATTCACTACATGGTGCTATTCCAGTTAAGGCAGTCTTATTAGATAGAAAGCCTAGCTGTAATGTTGCTTGTAAACTCAGACTTCATAACAGATGGTAGGCCCATCAAGGATTGACAAATTATTTTAATACCTGGTGGAATTTGGAAGAGAGATACCAAATGGAGTGGCACACTTTTGTTGCAAAGTCTAGAGAAGGAAGAAGACTCTTTGTTCGATGTTTTAACATCACATGCTTCAACTGGAAGGCGGTCAGATCTAATACTGCATGAAAAGCAAATTTTCAAAACTAAAAAAGGCACTAGATTTACAAATAATGACTCTTGATATCAGGTCTATTACTAGATGATTTGAATAGTGGTTCTCAAAAAAGATTGAGGGTTTAATTTGGGAATTAATTTTCTATAATTTCTACACATATTTATACCACTCCTTTCTCTAATAGCATGTTTGAGGTTAAGTGTTCTTAGAATCTGTGTTAAAACCATGGGGCATCTCATGTTCTATAAACTTATTTGTGAGTTGGGTATGATTATTATTACAACATGTACGTTTTTAGACCCCTTAAAACACAACCAGATTAACCTAGTTAATTAGCCAAGTGATTACTTAATCAAATTATCAAATCTAGATTAACACAAATATATCATATCATTGTAAAATGTGGAAAATAAAGAACACAACAATATGATAACTCAAGAAAACCAAACCGGTAAAAAACCTGAGAATGATTTAACCTAACTATCCTCAAGGTAAAACAAATCCACTATAAAAGAATTGAAGTTTACACAATAGCGACTTAGACTACTAACGTCTTATTACTACCTCAAGTAGGAAACTTACTACCACGACCATATGACAGCTCTGAGTCCACAGACTATTTTTTTCTTGGATTCACAGCAACTATAAGTACTCCCACTTGTGTTTACTTTAAGCTCTTTATGTAGCAACTGAAACGATCACCAAACTCTCAACATCAATCTTGAGATTGGAAACCCTAAGTATGTATGAAAGCAAACACCTCTAGATCTCACAAGAGATTCAAACACACAGCATAATGTGAGAGATCGCGCCCCCGGCCCCCTTTTTTATAGGAATGTGTTAGGCCAAACCCACGTGAATGGGTGGAGTCGTGTTATTGCCTCTCAAAATGGAGGTTCGACTAGTTATATTTTCCCCTTTAAATTAAGGGTTTTACAATGGAATCGCCACTTATTTAATTGTTGGAATAAATAAGAAAACCATGATTGAAAAATTCATCAGTTTATTAATTTGAAATTGAATTTACATTGAACATAGGAAATTACATGGCTTTGGTCCTAGATACAATCTAAGATAAAGTACATGGCTTTATTTCCTAGTTATAATCTAGAAATTGAAAATTACAAGGATAAGCATTTGATCTACTAACCCTTGATCTAAGTTCGGAGGCTATGTTACAAGGTGGGAAGGTGTTAGGCACCCACTTGCCCGGTGAAACCGGTCTTCTAGACTATGGTGGGCAACATTCATATCATATTATCCAATATGTCAATCAATTTGCATGTTGAATTTGATGTGTATGCATGTGATAAACCCTAATTCAATTAATTAGGCATTGCATTTGAAAAATAAAATTCTAGCGAATGTGTGTAGATGGTGATATCCTAGATTTAAGAATTGAAAGAATTATGAAACAAACATGTTTTTCATATTTTTGATGTGGATTTAAAATCAAAACTACTGTTTATGCATGAACATGTGATGAACAACCACGAACATGTGAAGAACACATAAGAACATTTAAGAACATTCAAATATATTTAAGAGAATTTAAATAATTATTATCATGCTTGAATCCTAAACTCTCATCGTGGAAATACAAAAAACAATTAGGGAAAGGGATTATACCTTCATGCAAGATCCATTTGGTGGAGGAGGAGACTTTTGAGGGAGATCCTATGGGTGGAGGAAAAAAAGAAGAACTAGGAGAGGGAGAGTGAGTCTCACTCAATACCTTGAGTTTCAAGAAGACCAAGATATGACAAGACTACTTTACTTTACTAGAACTCAAGAGAGGAGAAGAGAGAGGGGTTTCTTGTTTTTCCAAGAATGAATGAGAGGGAGGGTTTATATAGTAGTAGTGGAGGGAATATGAATGGAAGGCCATTTAATGAGGGTTGACAAGGATTATAAACCTAGACCTCGTTTTAGCCTTGGGAAAAATCTGGTGCATTAAATGGAGAGATTGGTGGGAGTGGGGAGCAAGCCAAAATTCAGTTTTTCCGTAACTACTGTAACAGCCTGTGGAGCCAACTTCAAAAAATCATATCTGACTCAATTCTGATCGGAATTGTCTCATTCTTATGCTCAAATTGAAGCCCCGAATGTCTAGTTTCTGGGAAAATTAACCTCATTCACAGATTCAAAATATTTTGAGAGATATCGATGAAATAGTGAGCAGAGGTCATTTGTTAGAAAATGGTTTCAGCATAATTAACATTAATAGGTCCCAAATTAGTCTCCAATTAACATTAAATGGCTCCAATCACTCCAATTTTAGACTTAATTGGTTCCAAATTTACACTAATTAAAAGATAATTGTACAAATTACTCATTGAAGAATTAATGTTTAACTATCTAATTAATTAGGTGTATGCAACCTCACCATAAAATGTAGTCCTAACCAATTAAATTATGACACATCATTGATCTCCAATTGATTACACTTATAACCAATTAAAATCAATTGTTCATAATCACATATAGTCAGACTCAATTTGTGATAGTGCATCTTAGCCATTAAAACTTGACTTGATGATAACTTTCAATCTAGTGGTCCGATTAGGGCTTATGACCAGTTGATTTGATCGTTACAACATCAAGATCATTTTGGTGAAATGAGATTAAGGATCTAATGGCCAGAATCAAGATACATATTTATGAGGTGAAAGAACTCCTTTTACCCTCCATGTGAGGTTAAATGCGGGTTACAAAATGGGGTGTCAACATATAAACAACCAACTTAGAGAGCTTTTGGGTACAAAACCCTAGATCTACAAAAGAGGCACAAGATGCACTCTAATCTCTCTAAAAAAATATATAAAAACGTTTTAGGGTTTCCTTTATATATAGGAGTGTTTTACTTGAAACCTAATACGTTTAAGTAGAGTTTGGGCTGAACTTAAATTCTGCAGAAAAATAAATCTGCACGTGGTTCAATCGATTGAGTCTAATTTTCGACTGATCGAGCCTTGCACATTTAGTTCAATAAATTCTGTAATCACTCAATTCCAATTTTACAAATAAACATACTTTGAGCAAGTCTAAACCTAGACTCTATGTTTTGATCATGGTTTGCCAACATAATACAAATTGAAGTTCTAATACATTTAGATCCTAAATCCTTAGAACCTAACACAACATTTAGCTTGGTAGTTCAAAAGATATTATGATTTTTCTATCCTGATCCCTATAGATTGTGTCTTTCAAGTTTCAAGTGTAATACATCTTCTAAATTAATTTTGATTATTTTTACTCTCTGTTTGATACTCAGTTAGTCACCATATAATGTATTTGTTTAGAGGTTTTTTCTTCTTCTTATGCTTCTTTAGTTCTATTCTTATTATTAAATTGTTATTTATCATTTCTTGGTATGTAATTTAATTAATTTCAAAATGGGAATGGTGCTTTAGAACGTTCTTTTTTTTCTACCGTTCTCTTTATTAGTTGTTCAATATGCTTCACTTAGTTTTAGTAATGCATCTATGAGTGTGTTTAATTTTCTCAAGACTGATTGAGTTAATGCCTTGTATTCTACACCACCTATCATTACCAAGGCAAAAAAATGTAGCAAATGAATTATGGTCAATAAAAACTAATGATTATTTCCCGTAAGCTTTACTGTTTTTCCTTCTAATTATAGTTGACTAAGCAAAATTTATTGAAATTTATTGCCATTAATAAGCTTGTCCAATGCTTGCTTGAAGGTATGCAGATAGGTCAAATGTTTATTAGACTGGCTTTTTCACTAGTCACCCAATCTTGAAGCAATATGTCCAAATTCTGAGTGGATATTATTTGTTATGATATCAGTGTCACTCTGCCTTGGTGGTTATATTGAATCAGAAGATAGGGAATAGATATAGATAGGTAATATATTCTTGGTATTTGGTCACAAAAGTTATCTACTTTATATTCCAAGAATTCTGCAAGGAACACAAAGATGTGTTCTATGCAAAGAGAGGATGATGTTTTCCTATCATCAATAGGGTGGAGTTTTCTCATCATTTATTTGGGTTATAAACATAAATGAAGGAAATTTCCTAATGTTAAAAATACGCAGCATCACAGCTTGAATATTTGGCTGGAAAGAGATCCAATGGTGCCAACCATGTCAGCCTGGAAGATGCTTTAGGGATTGCACAACACCATGATGCCATCACTGGCAATGCTAAACAACATACAACCAATGACTACGCAAAACACATGGCTTTTAGAGCCTCTGAGGCAGGCACCTAATCTTCATTTGAATTTGACATTCTGAGTCTTGTTTTATATTCTTTGCACCATTGTTATTGTATGATACAACTCTGTAAGCTATCCTTTAAAATGCAACAAATTTTCATCGGCAGAAGCTGTTGTAAATGCTGCCTTGTCATGCTTCACTAATAAGAAATCAAGAGATCAATATGGTTCTATGAACCTATTATTTTCTTGTGTAAACTATCCTTGTAAGCTATCCTTACAAAGTTATGCTGTATAAGATCAATACATCTCTGTAAGCTATCCTTGCAAAGTTAGCTTCATATGGTTCTATGAACCTATATGGTCTTGTGTAAACAATGGGGAAAGTAAATGAACTTATCTTCTTTTCTGTTATTTTTTGTTCTTGCTATTCTTCATTGCTTAGTACCAAAAACAAAATAATAAAAAAATCTGAGAGATAGAAAAAAAAAATAATTAGGTGGGAAGTAGGCATCCCAACTTCTCATATTTTTGTGCAATACAGCCATTCAAATCATTTGCATGATTTTTTTATATTGTACAACTAAGCATTTGAAAGCCTCCAAATTGCGCATACAAATAGAACAACTTCAGTTTGGGTTTATTTTTCCTTTTTTCTTTTTCTTTTTTTCGTGATTCTTAAATACCCTAAGATATTCTCACTCAAATCGTGCAGAATTAATCCGAAGAAGAATTTAATGCAAGTTACACCATGTTAAAGCTCTTGTTGAAATGATGATTTCTGATTTTAGGGTTATTAAAAAACATAAATCACTAGCAGACTTTAGAACATGGACACTTTTCCTTAAATGAAAAACAATTTGATCACTAAATTGAAGTTCCACTAGCTGACCAGCCTTGTTGCAAATTTTGTAGACTAAGATGAATGTTCTCCAGCATAATGAATCCGAAAACTCACATAAAGAAATTAGGCTAAAAACAACCAAGCAATCAATCTAGCATGTATATCAAGTGAGAAAGCATGGTAGTTGCTTTAAGAATAAAACCAAGAAAAACATGGTGGCAAAGATTGGTCGAGAGAAAGAGTGTGAAGCTGCTCTATAAAACCTTAAGAGGGGAGATTGCTGATATCTTTCAAGAAGCTGCTGAGATTAGAGAAATGTTTTGACTTCAGATGTCAATGAGATATCTCTTTGTTTCCATTTTAAGTAGCAAAATTTAAACATAGTCTTGAATTTGTCCCAACATTTTTTATTAGAAACAAATATTGACATGGTTTTTGAATAATTTTACAATAGTACACAGAAACCTTTCAACAGCTTTCTGGAGCTAGTATTCTCGACTTATTTCAATGGATTTAAGCTCATTCTCTCATTGTAAGCTCTCTATGCTAATCTTTGTAGCATGTTTCATTTGTGCGACCTATTTGATCTTTTGTGGCTAACATGAAGGTGGGTTAGGTAGGAGTTGGCCTGATGGTACAACAAGAAGTTGGTGGGGTCAATAGCATTGCATTTTATGCAACTATATTCTTTTTTTTCTTTTTTTTTTTTTTTTTTTTTTTGAGAAAGACAACTATATTCATATTAGCTGGTAGAAAAATACTTTTTCTTTCCTTTTTTGTTCCTTTTTAATTCAACCTACATTTGACAAGGAATTTGGAAGTTGAATAGAGGAATACTTTGTCTATGACAGGGTTTTCGGTTAGTGTTGAGACCGTGGCAATGGTTGTGGTTCAGGTTCTTGACTCTTTTCATGAAATTCCAACCTTTGGTTCTGCTTAATGCTTTTTAAGTAATTTCGATGATTTTGTATAGATTCCAATGACAGCATTAGGGGTAACTTTTATGGATAAATCTGGACAACAACTACTTCTATTGGTAAGAAGGTTGAGAAATCTGTACTGTGTAATGGAGTTGAATAAAAATAATTTTGAATCCCATTCACAAGTTTCTGCAACAGGAACATGCTTAGGCTGCTTTCTTGTGGGGTTGTCATTGTTCTTGCTAGTTTGTTCTAGAGAAAATCTATTTCTCTTGAATTGTATCTTCCTTGTTTCAGTTGAATATTTCTTGAAAGGATGAAGCTTCAATTATGCAGGATCTTCAAACATGGACCAAGATCACTCCGATTTTAGCGCTTGTTGGTGCACTGGTATTTCAATCATCCCAAGGACAGTTTTTTCTTCTTTATTCTCTCTCTCTCTCTCTCTCTCTCTCTCTCTCTCTCTCTCTCTCTCTCTCTCTCTATATATATATATATATATAAGGGTTCAACTGAGAAATTTGATGGCCAACATACTGCCACCATATCAAGGGAAAGAAACTAATTATGTTATTGCATGTATACATTGCATGCTAACACAAACATAATTAAAAAAAAAAAAAAAGTTTATAGTCTTATTTTCTTCACAAGTCATATATCGGTTATCTGTATAAGAATATAGAACCCTTAATTAAGGATATATATATATATATATATATATATATATATATATATGATTCAATAGTTCGGATGGTGGATTTGAACTCTGAATGTCTCAATTAAAAATACCAAAAGTATCAACCAATTAAGTTACAATTCGTGTTAGCTTTTGTACTTTAAGACATAGGGGCTTTGTTGGAAGTAAATATTTGAGAAGACATGACGTGTACTTATGCTAGTTTTTCCCTTCATTTTTTTCTCTTTTTTTTGTGTCCCTTATCCATTTTCCTTCTTTTTGGAAAACTTAAATGTTAGATTGGGGTAGAGAAAAAAAAAATGAAAGGGAATTACTTTCATTATAATGATGCTCTTTCATAAAATTATAAGACCACAACTATTTATGTATTTAGAAACAGTAAAAAAAAAAAAAAATGGCAAAAGGAAAAAAGAAAAAAGAATTTATAGTCTATAAAAAAATCTTACAAGATCTTCATATTCTTTTCTAAAAACCAAGTATATAAGAAACAGTACCAAGACAAAGATATTTTGAACAAAAGCTCCTCTATTTTTTTTTTTTTTTTAAATAGGTAGAATCTACCGAATCAAATTTAGAAAATTCTGTATATTTTGTTTGTTTAAATAAGTATATTGTAAAAAAATATTAAAAAAAAGTATATTGTTTTTTCTTTTGTAAGGGGGTTTTCATAATTCTAATGCCAAGCAAAGTAAAAAGATTTTCAATGTCCTTTTTGTAAAAACGAAAAACAAAAACAAAAAGTTGTAATACTTATTAGGGAAAACTAGTCGCTAACCCGTGCGATGCACGGGATAATTAAATAAAATGACAATTAACCAACATCACGTTAACGTAAAAGAATTAATGAAAGACTGATTTGCCCACCAAGAATTTAAAAGAAAAAAAGATTGATATAATAAAATCTAAGAAATTTAGAAATAGAAAATTGGGTTAATAATATGCATATTATAGACATTTTGCTAGTTAGCATTTAAAAAAAAATGGATCTATCATAATTAAATAAAATACAATGGGAATAAATATTTAACTTCTATGTTTTTCTATAGTTTAGAAGTGTTGTCTAACGTAGAATGTTATTGGGTTGTAAGAGAGATTTTTATAAAATGTTAATACCATATATATATGCTTATATTGTTAATGTCTCACTGCAGGTACATAGTTACTGAAATTTAAAAAGTAATTTACAATTCTTAAATTAATAAAGCAAAATTCCCAAAAGTTATATATATACACACACTCAAAACTGATATAAACTACAAAGATAAAAACAAATCTTATTTAGTCGTATTAATAACAATATAAACAATTCAAAACATTGAATATTATCAAATTTATAACACATAATTCCATTATTTTTTACGTTAAATCCAAACAACTAATTAATTGAAATTAATCCAAACAAATAATTAATCAATCAAAAATCAAAGCTTTAATTAAGAAAACAAAAAAATCACATGAACCCAAAATAAAAATTCTCAATAAAGGAAAAACATATAATGTAAAGAATTAAGATCAACCTACTAAGACGCAAATACCAAAAACTCCAAAACTTAAACCTTCCAAATTTTATAGAATTCCCAAATTCTACTTCAAAACCAAACAAAACCCTTCAAATTCAAAAAATTCATATATAATATACCAAATAAAAATTTACCACACCTTGGGTTAGAAGACATAGGTTGCAGCTTTAATTTTTCTCCAAAAAATAGAGATGCTTCATCTGCCGCATACAATATAAAATAATTATTAGAAATTTCAACCCAAAAACCAAACCCACAAAAACACTATCAAAATATAGAGATTAACCCAAATACTTAGAAGAAAATAAATTCTAAACATAACAAAATAATAAGATAGAATGAAAATTTTAGGCACATATGAAAGCAAATAAAAAAGATAAAACCTACGTTTTTTTTTTTTTTCTTTTAGTTGAGTCTCTCTCCTTCTTATTTTTTTAATTTTAAAGTGAAGTTAAGTTTAGAGTTTTGAGATGGTAATTGCTAGGGTTTTAAGGAAAGAAGAGAGAGTCCTACCAAGAGTCTAAATAATATAAACAATTCAAAATATGGAACATTATCAAATTTATAACACCTAATTCCATTATCTTTTACGTTGAATCTAAACAAATAATTAATTGAAATTAATCCAAACAAATAATTAATCAACCAAAAATCAAAACTTTAATAAAAAAACAAAAAATCACATGAACCTAAATAAAAATTCTCAATAAAGCAAGAACATATAAAAATTTACCACACATTGGGCTGGAAGACATAGGTTGCAGTTTTGAGTTTTCTCCAAAAAATAGAGATGCTTCATCTGTCATATACAATATAAAATAATTATTAGAATTTCAACCCAAAAACCAAACCCATAAAAACACTATCAAAATATAGAGATTAACCTAAATACTTAGAAGAAAATCAATTTTAAACATAATAAAACAATAAGATAGAATGAGAATTTCAGGCACATATGAAAGCAAATAAAAAAGACAAAACCTTTTTTTTTTTTTTTTTACATGAGTCTCTCTCCTTCTTATTTTTTTAATCTTAAAGTGAAGTTGAGTTTAAGGTTTTGAGATAGTAATTGCTAGGGTTTTAAGGAGAGAAGAGAGAGTCCTACCAGGAGTCTCTCTCTTTTTTTCTTAATCCTAAAGTTTTTTTTTTGGTGAGTCATTTTTAAAAAAAATAAAAAAATTCAAA
This sequence comes from Quercus glauca, assembly GCA_023736055.1. Taxonomy (NCBI): domain Eukaryota; kingdom Viridiplantae; phylum Streptophyta; class Magnoliopsida; order Fagales; family Fagaceae; genus Quercus; species Quercus glauca. The sequence goes on from CM043317.1 coordinate 59,882,868, forward strand.
CCTAAAGTGAGTCATTTTTTTTTTTTTTAAATTCTAAGGTGAGGTATTTTTATACAAAAAACGTTATTTTATGTCTAGGTGATTTATTTCCTTATTTTTAGGTTCTTTTAATGTTTGTTTAGGTCAAATTTGGTTCCTATTATGGTTAGGTATTAATTAGGACTTATTTTAGAATATATTTTCTTGTCCATCAAGTTTTATGGAGCCCTTAAATAGGCTTCCAAGTTTGTATATGTTTTTCAATATTATTGATATTAATAAAAATTCAAATTTTTGTCTATTGTTTCTCTGGTGGATTCTATATAAGATATAAAATCTAAAATAAAAAGAAAAAGAAAATAGTGATAATGTGAAAAATTGTGAGAATTTCAAAAGTTTCGGTTTTATATATATATATATATATATATATATACAATATGTTATAACAGGCTGGTTCCCATAATATATCCGTTGAAACTAGAAACACAAAAGAATCAGCTTAATTGCTTGATGATAACGATGGGTCTCAAAACGCGGTCGTTTTATGTCAGTTTATCACCTAACTGGAATCAAAACGACACAGTTTTGCAGGTCTTCTATTCTAATTTCTAATTGTGCGCACAACGTGCAGAGAGAGATGTACATGCACGCATAACGATCGGCATCGAGTACCGAAATTAAAGAAACGATTGTTCATTGCAGATCAGATCAGATTAGTTTCTGAAGTGATTTTGCAAGTAAATCTACGCTTTCCATGTTCTTTAACTTGATTTTGGATTTTCTATAATGTAATTTTAAAACTTTTGCTCTGCTCTTCTCTTTGTAGCATGTTTCATTTGTGCGACTTCGATTTTAAAAAATCTATTTCTCTTGAATTCTATCTTCATTGTTTCAGTTGAATATTTCTTGAAAGGATGAAGCTTCAATTATGCAGGATCTCCAATACGGCATTTTTATATTAACAACAAATATAATTTCACTTCACTAACTCTCATGTAGCGATTAGTCAAATCAGAGATATAAGTCATGTTTGTTATGGACATGAAGCGTTAGGTGCGGAAACTTTAGAAAATCTGTCAATTCAAATCAAGTGCAGAGATTTAAGATTATCCATGTACCACTACTTGTAATAGAAAAGGTCAAAATGAAGATAAAAGAGAGAATATTGTACTTTCTAATTTCAATAGTTTTGAAATTCGGACCGGACCGTACGATCCGACTCGATTAACTGTGAATCATTTACTAAAACGGTTCTTTTGCCTCTCAAAACCGGCCTAAGTAAATAAGTCAATCAACTGTGTGAACCGCAATCAAACCGTCCGGTTTTCAAAACCATATCACGGTTCTTACAGTTCAGATCAGAGCTTAAAAAAGCCAAAAAAAAAAAAAATTACAACACCTCGCCATTGTTAAGAAAATCCGAGAAGACAAAAGAAGAATCAATTGATACACAGAACCAAAAAGAAATAGCTGTATAAGAATTACTTAATCTTCAATGAATCAATAATCTTTCTTAAAAAAAAAAAAAAAAAGCTAAAATTTTCTCTTACACAGCCGCAGTGTCCACACTGTAATAACTCAAATGTTTGCCTCCACAAGTCGTCCAATGCCAGTCACAGCTTCAATCCTTGTCTTCCGCAGCATCCAGTCGATGACCAGTGAGCAATGTCTCTCACTGTTCTTGTTTCTTTGCTGAGAACTCTCATCTCATTCTGTCATTTGCTTGTTGAAGACTTGGAGTCTACCTATCTATATGGTAAAAGTAGTTTCCACTTTCTAGCTTAGGAAATGAGGCCTGCCACTTTGTGTACCACACTCTATCAAGACCACATAACTTCAGATTTTCACCAATACTTGTTATATTTAATTATTAGTTTTGTTGATATTTGTGTACTACAGCAGCTTTTGACTTCATCAACTCACTTTTTTAATATTTTAGTAATATTTTATGTTAGATTTAAATTTGATATCAGTGATTTATTATTTGTTTACTTCAACAGTAGTTTGATAAATCAACCATGTTTCTTTTGCTAAATAATTATTGGTTGATATTGTAATCAATTGATTGCACATTTATATAAAGGGTACAATATTAAATATATTTACATAAAAAATATATATAATATTATACACATTTATTTAGTTTATAATGTAAATGTTACGTAAATATTACAATGTAAATTAATAATTTTCTTTTTGATAATTAGAAGATCAACTATGATATTGTTATATGTTTTGTTTATGGTATTTGCTTAGGATTTCTTATTTTTTATTTATCTTATGAAAGTTATGATATAAAAAAATACATTTGAAAGATAGAATTCTATATTAATTGGAATACTTTAGTCATTTTTTTCATTTTTTACTAATTTAATATATTTATTTATATTTTAAATAATTATAAAATTAATTATGACATCATTACGGTTTGATCTCAGTTCGACCTTAAAAATCTTGAACATCTCTATTTTACGGTTCATTGAACCATCTGGGTTTCAAAGCTATATTAATTTCCCACCTTTTATTGTAACCCAACTCACTGTGCCAAATTTGGAATCCAACCTGTGGGTGGGGAAAGCCAAGTTGGACCATAAGTAAGGCCCATGGTACTTATGACTGTAAAGTTACAAACAATAAACAGGTTAAGCCCGGCCAAGGAACCGTGTTAAGGCCCATTTGGGTTTTCCAAAGAGAGAAGCCCAAAAACTCAATTAAGGACTCTAGACTTTGTAACAATGCCACGGTCTGCTTAATGGCGTATGACCCGATGACATAGGCAATATGGCTGATGGATCCGTCACCATCCGATGAAATTTGTCTGATGAACTAGAGAAGATAGCGCTTGGTTTCGGCAAAGGTCACCTTCACATTAAATGAATATTTTCCATCTAATAAATCTACATTTATTACTGAATGACCAACTTAAACAATGCTTCTCACCCAGTGATCCACTTACCTTTGCCAATTAAGTGTGTGAATTTTGGGTTTTAGAATTCGATTATTGACTCTAAGATGTTTATAACTTGATTTTTGAAGGGAATAAATAAATAAATTAACCCTAAACATGATTTAAAGTTAGAATTTTATAAAAATAACTGTGTATTTAGATTCTGGAAAATCCTAGTGTTAACTTGATTTGGTTAGTAAAATGATGTAGAAAAAAAAATAGAAATTAAGGGTCTTAAAAAAGCCTATTAGCAGGCCACATAATTAGGTATGTTAAATGCCCATTATCACCAAATCATTCTGCAAAGATTAGTGGACCCCACATTGGGTCAAAAGTAAATTACTCAAATATTAGAGTGGAATTTGTGTGGTATCAACCTAAGCTTTTTTTTTTTTTTTTAGTTTACCAAAAAAAAAAAAAAAAACCTAAGCTTTTTTAATACTCGGAGTGAGTGAGGCTAGGTGTATATATGGGTATCTTTCATGTACACTCCTTCCATAATATCTTTGAGGAAGAGGCAAAACAGAATCTCCCTTGTCATCAAGTCACCAACTTTCATGACCTTTTGATTAGAATTTGACCCGATTTTATGTGCCGTCCATTGTGGCTTAGGTAGTCATGACTACTTTACAAGGTCAATCTCCATCTGACCCGAGAAAACCTTTGCACATCCAACCCCTAATCACAACGTCCTAATTGCGAGTCTTATAATCAATTAGACTATGCCTTTCCATACAAGGTTGCTGTCCTTACATCCATATCTACTTCTCAGTTGGATGTTAGAACCTTATCCAACGTGCCTGGTCCGCAGAGCCTCATCCAACAGATGAGGAATATTGGAAAAGTGGTGCCATCAATATTATTTCAATCACAACTTCTTATTGTAATAAATTGTAAAAGAAGTGGTAAGAAAATAGTATCTCAACTTTGCTCAAATCCATTCCTCCTTCTCTTGAAAGAAAAATTTACAAGCACATGCAGCTCCATATGTCACATGCTAAAAATAAAATAAAAAACTCAAATTCTGATCCCAAATGGGTGATAGGTGTACGTTAAAATAATAACAATAACCCCACTATTATCCATCAACTCCAAAAAAAAAAAAAAAAAAAAAAACAAAACCCACTATTTAATTATTGTCATTAATTTTAAGATTAAGAAGATTGACCCGAGTGGCGGTGCTACGTTAAAGTAAGGGTGGTGACCTGAAAAAAAAATTATATATAATAATTTAAAATTTTTTATTTGTCTAACTTTAAAAAAAATTTTGAAAACACCTTCAGTTTTTTTTTTATACCAATAAAATTAAATTTTGCTTCATTATTAGTTCTACTTTCAAGCAAAAAGAAAAAGCCCAAAAAATTTTTTTAACTAAAATCTAAAAAAAAAAAAAAAAAATTTAACATAGCAACCCCACCCCAGGAAAAAAAAACCCAACATCAATCCTAAACAAAACTAACCCAAACGGATTCTCAAAAAATTTGTAGTTAAATTTTTATTAACTAAATACCCAACTAACCCAACCCAAATGGATTCTCAAAATAAATAAATAAATAAATAAACCCAACCAAAACCCAATACGTGTCCACAAATTGATCAAAATCATCAAATGGTAAAGCAAAACTGAAATCAACACTCCTAACCTAAACGAAAAAAACCTCATCAACGACCAAGCTCCAAGCACATCAGTGTGACGGCGCCTCCACTTGGACTGCCTCAAACTCGAGCAACCGCTTGGTTTCTCTGTTTCTCTATGTCTAAATGTCTAATTGCCTTTACTTTATAACTTTATTTGACACTTTGACTTTATTGGTTTGTGAGTTTGTCATTTTGTGTATTGTGACTTTTGTGTCTTGTGAATGTTTTAAATGTTTAATGTTTTGTGGAATGTTGATTGGCTCTTGTGACTCTTGTCTATTGAGTGAGGGGAGGATGGGGGCCATGGGGTGAGATATTTGAATTGGGGAAGTGGACAGGTAGAGGTAGTAAAGGCAGAAGGCATGCAAAGGCAGTAAAGGCTAACTAACTAATTTATATATTACTAAAAACTGAAGCATAGCATTTATTGTAACTAAGCTCTTGTTGCGCCACCTCATCACCACGTAATTATTATTTATTATTTATTCCTATTTTTTTTACAATATATATATATATATATATATATATAAATAGATTATCGACTTTACATATTCATCTTTGTTGGTTTTAACATTTATATATATTTCTTTTTTATTTCCAATTTTCCTATAATTTTTTTTTTTACATTCACTTATTTTTTAAATATTTACACTTTCTTCAACCTTTCTTCTTCCCTTACCTTTTCATCTCCCTACTACCATCTACTTTAATATTGTTATTCATCTTTCCCTTCATCTCCCTTTATTTGTCTCTTCTTATCCCTTCCCTCTTACTATAAATTTGTCACTCTTTTCCATTCTTTACATAGTTTTCTCTCACAAAAAGGTTCTCTCTCTCTCTCTCTCTCTCTCTCTCTCTCTCTCTCAATATATATATATATATATATATATATATTCTTTCTTTTGGTGGATGTTTAATTCTTTAGATTGATGAATTTTTATATTTAACTCTACTTTAGGTTGATATGATTTGGTTATATTTAAATTTTTTTATCTTTTTAATTTTTTTTTTGTTACATATTGTCCTATGAAATTACAGAATGATTTAATTTTATTCTATTACATAATATGACTTGGATAATTTGGTATTTACAACTATACATTTTCTTATGAATATTCTTCTACTCATCTTCTTTTAAATAATTTTGTTATTTGTCTCACATTCTCTTCCAAAAAAGGTGATGGTTCTCTCTCTCTCTCTCTCTCTCTCTCTCTCTCTCTTATTAATTCTTTCTTGCAACTCTATTTTAGATTGATGATTTTTTTTTTTTTTTTTTGTCTCTACTTTTGGATAATACACTTTGGTGATGTATTTTTTGAGTTATTTATCACATGTACTCTCTATTCCTCTTATAGTTTTGGTTTGAGTTTATTTTTTGATATTTTAGAAGTGAAATAATTATATATTTGAATGTCTTTATATAAATTATTTAAGTAATATTAATCATAAATTGGTGATAAGGTTTGATTATCATGATAATCTTCTTAAGAGAAAGAGAATTTGAAACTTAAACATTTTAGTTGTATAAAAAAAGAACCATATATAACTCACTATACAAAAGTTTGAATAATATAGATCACTTGAAAAAAAATAGTATTTCTATCTTTTATCTCAAAAACAATAATGGAATAATATCAATCAAATGCATCTAAGTTTTTCAAAAAAAAAAAAAAAAACTCAAAATAATAGAATGATATATTTGTAGAGATGAAGAGATGAAAAATAATTTTAGAAATAATATCTTCAGTAGTTTTAGAGAATAAATCATATATTATACCATGTTACAAAATAGTTGTATATTTCTATGCATCGCGTGGGTCTGCGACTAGTATATTATAAAAGATAAAAAATTAAATTATGTTAGGCACTAGGCAGTGGGTTGAGCTGTGGATAATGCATATTAGGTGTATTTTTTGCTTTTTGTTATTGTCAATATATGAATTTTTCTTTTTATTAAATTGTGTAATTTATGCTTCTTAATGAACACTATTAGAAAAATTCCTGGAGCCGCCACTGATTGACCCTTAACCATAGTTACTCACTAGTGGATCAAATCACACTTTAAAAATATGGTACACAACTACAAATACAACAACCGAGATATTGTTAGATATAATCATAATGTTCCTCTTCCTCCTTCTCAGTCAGTACATTACTTGCCCAATGGAAAGTCTTGGCCGTTTTCTTGGTCCTTTTCCTTATCCTTTGTTTGTTTTCCAAGAAAAAAAAAGATACGGAGAGAAAAAACAGAGAAGATGAGCACATTGCAAGTTCTTTGCTTGTTAGGATTATTTGGGGTTTACTTGAACTTCCCCGCATGGATCAAGTAGGAGCTCTAAATGTATGAAATACCAGTCATGAGCTAATAATATAGTTTTTTTTATTTATTTATTTATTTTTTTTATTTTTTTTTTTTTTTGCGGATAATCTAATTAATATAGGTTTTTTTGGTATATGGTAAAAGTTCTATTCCTTGCAAATGATAAACATTATATTTCTTGTAAAATATATATATATATATATATATATTTGAATTGGGTTCAGGGAAGTTTAAGAGTCAAGTGAAAATGAAAAAGAAAATCGTAAATAAAAGTGGGCAAAATTGAACTTAACTGAACCTACACATAATTTAGCAAAATTCAGTCAACTTATTTGGATTGAATTCTACATAGAAATTTTCTTTTCATATTTTAAAATAATTTACATTTTTTGGCATGCAACATGGCATAATGACATTTTAGAACACATATTGGCATAGAGAACCAAACGTACCATAAGTTCATCAAGAGTATAAAATCACTGGTATGGGTATATTTAACTGTATTAACCGCAAGAGATGTTATTACCTTTTTTGTAGATAGGATATTCGTCACCTACTGAGTCTAAAATTATGGAAGACTTGGGACTCTCTTTGGCAGAGGTAGGTATTGGACACTGAATATTAGCAGACTTATTGCATGAAAAAAAAACTAATGATGATTTTACTTTTGTAAGCGCAAACAATATCCATGTATTATCATACATTAACTTTTTCTTCTTTGGTTGGATTTCAAAAGTTGAGTTTCCTTTGTATTCATGTTTGGGGGATGACATTTTAGTGTGACATTCAAGTATGTTGAAGGTCTTTTAATTTTCTAGCAAACTAGAGGCTTGACATGTAATGAAGGCTTTAATTTATAGGTTGTTGAAGATGATGTCTTCCCCTGTCCATGTTTATAATACTCCAATATGAATAGATACTCTAAATTCTAAAGCATACAATTTTGTTTCACTAAATTATTAATAAAATTAATTGAGGTAGTGTTCTTTGAAAGAAATGCCATTGCTGACTCAAATTTTAAGATGCACTTTTTAGTGCTTTATGGCATTATATAGCCTTGATTCATCACTTTGAAAGTAACAGTAGCAATTTGTTAGTTGGTATTTGGAAACTGATGGATTTGAGCTGTTGTTCTTAACATTAACATGATGAAATACGAGTCCGCTGCTCTTTATGTCACATTGAAGTCAAAAGCTGTATGGTCTAATTCGAACGAATGGAGATTCTTGTGAACGAATATTAAAATTTTCATCAACAATTTCTTGCTTTAAATTCCGATATTCCTTTGTATGACCTGATTTGCAGTACTCAGTATTCGGGTCAATTATGACAATTGGGGCAATGTTAGGTGCAGTATTGAGTGGAAGAATAGCAAATCTCCTTGGTCGCAGAGGGGTAAGTTTTGCTAATTCCCTTTACATGTCTCTAGGTCTATGTAAAGATTTTAGGCGCATTATGTTCTTCAATTCATCAATTCTTCTTTTTAATTTTTTTTCTTATTACTCTTTCATTTGTTAGCTAAAGATATCTCTTCTATTAAAAAAAATAGGTGCCTGTATATATAGCAGAAATAACCCCCAAAAATCTCCGAGGAGGATTTGCTACTGTGCATCAGGTATGGCAAGACCACTAAGAAATTGTACAAGTGAGTATGTTTATAATTCATGTGCATAATTATTGATTATTGTGCAGTTCATGATTTCTTTTGGGTCAGCAGTTACATATTTTGTTGGAACTGTTGTCAGCTGGCGCACCTTGGCTCTGATAGCAGGTATCTTCAGTTCACTTTTCCTATTGTATAAAACTGAATATAATTGCTCTATCAACTGGATTTTAATTTATTTCATTTGCAGGAACTATTCCATGTCTTGCACAGCTTAAAGGTTTATTCTTTATTACTGAATCTCTAAGATGGCTGGTGAGTCAATTGGTTTAGAACTTATTGTTTTCTCTGTAATTGGATGTAAAGAATAATAACAAAAAATGAAAGGGTTTTCCCAGCTACATTTTTGCTGTTACACTTGCAACGCTCAGATTGTGAGACGGTGGTTGTGTAATTTTTTAATAATAATAAAAAAATCACGTTATTATTTTGTTAGATACATAGGCTAAAAAACTAACGGAATGATCAATAGGCAACAATACTCATTTTTTAAATTTAAGAGATCAGTAGCACTGAACACTCACTTGAAACTTAAGAGATTAATTACCCTTATAGAGTAAATTTTAAGGACCAACAATGTAATTTCGCTAAAATAATATTATTTATTTGTTATTAATAATTAAAAATAGCTTTATGATAAAAATAACCTCTTTAAAATTACAAATTTGCACGATTTCAATAATAATACATTTTGCACTAAAATCATGTTTTGAAAACACAATTTCAGTGTAAATACATTTACACTAAAATCATGTTTCAAAAATACAATTTTGTGCAAAATTTAAAATTTTAATACTTAAAATCATGTTTCAAAACACAATTTTCAAAAAATACCATTCTTGAGAATAGTTTCTTCCCCACGTTATTTTTAAAAAGAGAAATGGTACATTCATAACATTTTCATAATATTTTCACAACAGATCATAGATAGTTAATTGTTATTGGTTCAAATTTGAACCTACAACTGAGATTACTTTTTTGCCTTAATAATAACAACTAGTAACAAACTACTACTTAAGATTTGTTTTGAAAATATTGTAAATATAATATTGCTGCTTTAATAATTATACATAATAATATTATTTTTCTAAGAAACCCCACTTTCAAGTCATACAGGCTTAATTATAACTTGGTTAGGCCTAAAACCCAACAGAGTTGGATGATCCGCGGACTTATTAAAACAAGCGGGCCTAGGATGTGGGGTTGACTCATATGGGCCATATCTAAGTAATAAAATACGGGCTCTCCATTGACAATAATAAAAATTTACGTTTTAGCCACAATTTTTCATAGGCAATCAAGGATATATGATATATCACAATAGAACTTCAGCTTTCGCTCTTGACACCTCTAGGCCCTAGTAGCCGTGACTTCAAGAAAAAAAAAAGGAGAAATGTTAGTGTGAAGTCTAGACATTGATATATAAAAAATAAAAAGAAAAAGAAAAGAAAAGAAAAAAGAGAAAGATAGGTATATAAATCTAAGCAAATAAGTATAAATTCTTTATCTACTTGCTTGTTCTCATGTTCTTTCTTTAATTCACTTTCTTTTGTGTTGGAGAAGGTTTTTATGTTTTGGCACAGTAACATAATAATCCTATATATCTTAGGTGTGTTTGAAACCAAAACTGAATTCTTATTGTTGTAACTATTAATGATTGCTTTTGCAAATCTATTTAAATGTATGTATGTTTTTCTTTTTCCTTTCATAAATACTGGGTTGATTTGGACATGTTTAGGAAAAGAAAAGGGGGGGGGGGGGGGGAGAATGTTAGTATGAAGTCTAGATATAAATAATATTAAAAAAAAAAAGATAAAAGAAAAGAGAAAGATAGGTATATAAATCTAAACAAGCAAATATAAATGTTTGCTTGTGCTCTTTGTTTGTTTCATTTTCTTTTGTGTTGGAGAAGATTTTTCTTTTTTGGAATAAGGACATAACAATTCTATATATAGTAGAAGTTATAGATGAGCTCTACATGAACTTGGCTTTAATAAAACTAAAATTAAGGCTAACTTGGAAACCTCCCTAGGTATGTTTTCAAGCCAAAATTGGATTCTTCTTGTTGAAAATATTGATAATATATTTTTGTGAAATATATTATTGCTAAATGAGTTTAGTTCTTGGTGCATTTAATGTAACTTTGATAAAAATTACATCACTTGACCCGTTACTTTTTATAAATCATTATTTTCTTGAATTCACGTTATTATTAAATCCTTGTTATAGGTTAATCACAAGCAAATATTTCACAACAATTAATTGCTAGTTATTGTTATATTTATAAGGTTACTTGTTTATTATATTTAAGAACACAAAAATGAAAAAACTATTGAATGTGGGAATGAAGGGAAGTGGGCGTCCTTTTTTTAAGGTTCATGAGGTGGGCCTGATTCTTCTTAAGCCCAGTAGAGAAGTAGAGAAAAGGAGACGCAGTTTTAAATCTGAGTTGTCAAATGAAAACAGGTTAAGGCACAAAGCCCATGCTGCTTGGAAGCCCAAAGTTATAACTCAAGTTGAGCCCAAAAAACTTGTGCTTCATAAGCCTTATACGCAATGTTTCGCTCTAGTTAAAAGCAATGCAACTGTCTCCAAATTGATGTTTAGTGATAACTACTGGTTTGAGCCAAATTCTTAGTAAGGATATTTAGGGTAAAAATTTTGAGAGATGGACTTTCTCAAGTCCAATGAAAAAAATTAGGACCCCTCAAATTCAAGAGAGAGAAAGATAATTAGAACTTTTCACTTGTATTTACCACTTCAAACCCCTCTTTGTACCATGAGAACATCATTTCTTCAAATATAAACGCATGATTCAGCTATTTTCTGTCTTTGATTAACTTCTTTGTCTTTCCATTGTGGATTCTTCTCTCTCATTTTTTAGAAATTAATTGTGTTGATCAAGAATTCTTGTTCAGGACTTCTATCAAGTGTTTTTGACTCCCACAATCATAATTAATATATTTATAGATTTTATTATAATTAGTCTTCTTTCATATATATGTCGTTTAACTTATGTAATATGTTTGAAAATTATTTAAATTTTAGCAGATACTTTTTTAATCAAGGTTATTAAATTTTAGGCTAAAATGCAAAACACACTCTCTAAGTTTCCCCTTAATCCATGGCCGAAGCTTCAAATTTGAGAGGGAGAGAGTGAGATTGAATTTTGTTGAGTGAAAATTGAAAAAAATACAAAGAGAAAGAAATCCAGTTTAATATTATGAATAGACCAAAACAACTGCATTTTAAGGGGAGTTAACGGATAAGTTTAATGAAAGAATAACAAAGGCCTTAATTGAACACTTTTGAAACTTAGAAGATTGAATTGAACGAAAGCAAAGTTAGAGAACTAAAATGAATTTTAATGAAATTTAAAGAGTGGGTTTTGTATTCCATCCCAATTCAAAAGCATACCCATGTCTTTTCTATCACCAAAATACACTTTCTCTCTTCTAAACCACTTATTTATAATATCGCACCCAACAACTTAACAAAAGATGCAACTTGTAGAGTGAGTGACTGTCTAAATTTGATAAAGATAGGTTTTCTTGTTGAAAAGTGAGCTACAAGGAGGATATGTATCATTGCGTAATATAAAAGACTAAGAATTGATAGCCACTCCTCTTGAGTTAGAAAATGTCCAAGTAGATAACTAAAAATTGTAGTATATATAGCATCATGGTTTTCAAACCTAAAACATTTAAAGAATCAGAACAAGGAGAAGTTTAAGGTTATTGTGGTCAGATCAATGTCGAACCATAATGATGTCATATTTAATTTTGTAATTAATAAAAATAAAAATAAAGGTATATTAAATTTATAGATATTAGCAAAATTAACTAAAAATATTTATAAAAAATTAAAACAAAATTTCAAATAAAATTTCATGATCTTATAAGGTTAGTAGAAAATAGTACAACATAAATAAGCATGAAAAAAAAATCGTATAACAATCCTTTCATAGTTTTTAAAACGGAACTGGGCTGACCAATTGAATCTGTTCAACTACGAACCAAACACAAAACCAGATAAAAAAAAAAAACTAAGAAAATTGTCGGTTCAACCAGTAAAAATCAAAATTAGACCCATTTTTTGTTCTTTGATCAATTCGGTTTTTAAAACCATGAATCCTTCAAGTAGAAATCATTTTAATTAAATAAAAATTCACTTTGAAATATTTAAGCAAATTCCAATGCAAAGGCATTATTCTTAAATCACAAGTAAATTTATCAAAGAAATCAAACTTAATAATATTTAATAATTTGAGAGAGAGAGAGAGAGGTAATGGAATAAATTGAAAAATTATAAATCACGTAAATCTAAAATAAATATAATAATACTTCATAGTTGTTCCAAGGAACCTAAGTGGTACTTGGTTATAATACAAGCCTTGGTTTTTTAATAAGACATGAGGTCTCAGGTCCCAGGTTCTAAAATAAATGCAACTCTTTAACCCAGTTGAATAATGGCTCACAGTTCAAACGGTTTTTCGGGTCAAACCCTAGTTTAAAAGGTTCTCTCAAATTATTTGAATGCCCAATTCTCAACTGTAAAAAATCAATTCCATGACTGGTTCACGGTTAACCCAATCGAACTGACTAGTGCGGTCCAGGTTTGACAAAATTTTTTTTTTTGGTTAAGAAAAGATCAACGCTACTTATATTAAGAAATTGAAAAATTAGAAATAAGGGAATTTAAAATACCTAGAGGAACAAACTCCATCCAAACTAAGAAAAAAGAAGAAAGTCTAGCTCTCCTCATTAAGACATGAGTAACTACATTGCCCTACCTCCTAATATGAGAGAATGAATAGTGTTGGAGATATTACACAAAGTGATAATGGGAGAACAAGGTTAACACATAAGACAAACAAAAAATAGATAAATTGAAGGCACAATATCGTTTTCCTTAGACAATATTTGTCCTCCACACTATTGTTGCTAAAGGATTATCACAAATTTGTTCTCAGGATATAACCAAGATGTTGGGTTCTACATATAGCAATTCTGGAGAATGACCACAGGATTTCTTGTGTTTTTCTCTATTTATACCCATAGGGATATATTTCATCAAAAGTCACGTATGGAGAGTTAAAATATTTCACAAAACCGTTCACAAGGCTTGAAACTTCTTCAATCTTTTTGAACAGTCACCAGAAATTTCTGCAAAAAATCATGTTTCACGACTTTCGATCAGTTGAAAGTTCCTTTTGATCGATCGAGTGCTCTTTTCGATCGATCGTACAGCGATCGAGACATCTAGAGACTCCAGGATTTTTTCTTTACCATTTTCAATCAATCGAGCCAAAGTTTTGACTGATTGAAAATACTAATTTTCGAATTTTCACTTAGAAAATTTCAAAACTTAAATTTTTACTTTATGAAACCATATTCTCCAAACTCAAACATCATTATTACAACCTATCCTTGTATATACCTATATATACAACAAAAAATTCACAAGCAAACCAGCAATAGAGTGGGTAATACCAACATTCAGAGTAAGAGACTTGTAAACAATCTTAGAGTCTCCTTCAAATATAAAATGGGTAATACCAATTTCTGTCACAAATTGTATTTGTATTGCATCACTCTAATTCAGTTGTAATCCAAATTAAAAAACTATACTTTTATATTGGAATAAAAAATTGATTTAATGTAAAAAAATTACGCTGGTTTCTAACATGTGAAAAATTGATTTCACAACGGTTAGCCCAGTCATATTGGATCAAACAATTATTAATTTTTTAACTATAGTTTCCATGATATTAGTAAAATAATTTTTTTAATTTACATGATCTAATATATATTTTTAATAAATCACATTATTAAAATATTTTATTAACTTACATTAATTATTAGTATTTTTTATTCAGTAGTGACGGAAAAGTGATTTCAACCTTGAAAAGTGCCACTTATTAAACTGACAACACCTGCCATTTCTTGTTCAAAGGAGGAGATTTGTTGATTGGGTGAATCAAGTACTGAATTTACGTAAGGGTCCACATTTGGATGAATTCAACCTTCACTTTGCTGTTTATGGTGATTATTTTAAAAGTGATATTTATAGTTGGATCAGCTTTGCATTTCAAAAGAGAGTTCAAAGGCTTCATTTGATTTTCACACGTAACTAGGCTTTAAATAACAGGCCATACACTCTTACACTTCCAATGCTTCGTAATTACAGACTTGATTCGTTAATTGAACTTCATCTCTGCTCTGTTGCTTGCCCACTTCTTGAATCCTTATATGTATCTATAGAGTCCAAATCTTCTATCCCATTTTTCCTACTCCACTCTATACTCCACCAATAAATACTTGACACGTGTTCACTTAACTAATTAAATATTGTCCAAATCTGTGACAGAAGATTTGGACAGTATTTAATTAATTAAGTGAACAAGTGGCAAGTATTTATTAGTAGAGTATAGAGTGGAGCAAGAAAAGTGGGACAGAAAATTTGGACTCGTATCTATGTCACATGTGATGAATTTCAAAATTTCTGGCCCATCACTCAAGCTAAAGCATCTTGATATTTATACAGAAAATCTTGTGTCATTTTAATACATGGGAGCAATGAAAAGCATTTCATTAAACTACGTACCCCAGCTCATTAAGGCATCTTTTGCTGGGCCTCATGCCTGTTATATCATCAAGAGTCTTTGCTAGCCTCCAAGCTATATCTTTCAGCTACAGACACTTGTATTGGACATAGGTTCTGAGGTCAGTATGTAAATCCAATTTTTTGCTCCTCCACCCCCTCTCTACATCTTTTGAAAGAAAGACAATAGAAACAAAAGAAGAAAGCTTATCAATTTTTTGTTGTGATTTAACACGGTTTCCCAAATTTTGCAAGTTAAAGAATCTCAAACAATTGGAATTGGTACTGAATTATTGTGTGTTCTGCCTCCTCCTTTACACATCCCTACTACGCGCAGCTCCTTCATTAAATAAATTTACAATTAAGGTGAATATTCTTACTTCAAAGCTATAGTTGTGGATTATAGGATGTTGTTTCTTTTTGGCTGATTTTATTTTGCCACCCACCCTAAAGTATTACTAATTTTGCAATGTTACCCTAAAATATTGATGTGTGCAATTCACACTCCATTTTAAGAAATTGTAGCAATGTACCCTTAAATATGAAAAATGCATAAATTACCCTTAACACAAATAATGAAATGGCAGTTTAGTACACTTGGCATGTCAATTAAAAATAAGAAATTTTTTATTTTCTTAGTTTTCTAATTAAATCTATTGCATTTTTTCTTATTTTTTAACATAAATGTTTGATATGGCATATGCCACATGTACTAAACTACCATGTCACCAAATGTATCAGGCATAGATTTTGTATTTTTTTTCCCCTGATTTTATAGGATACTTGATACAATTCTTTGAAATTGGGTGTTAATTGAAAAAATTGGTTGCAAAAGGGGTGTTAGTTTTGGAAGGTAAAGTGTATGTTTACTTCATTACTATGCATTTTACATATTTGTTTTATTTGTATATATTAAGAGGATTCAGAAAGTTAGTTATTGCTTTTTTTCCTGTCAAAAATACCCCTAAATCAATTAACCAACAACTTAAAAATTGGGTTAAAATAGTAAATTGGCAAAAGAAAGTTAGTTATTGTTTTTTTTTATTATCAAAAATACCTCTACCTAAAACTTAAAAATGAGGTTAAAATAGTAAATGGACAAAAATAATAAATTTCTACTTTTGCGTTGAAATGTCTTCTTACTTCTAATAAACTCCTACTTTTACGTTGATTTAAATTCCTACTTTTGCTCACTAACTCCCTACAAAATAGGATCACTCTTTTATTAATTTTAAAACTCCTCCAATCTACAAAACTCGCCCCACATATTCTTTTTTTTTTACCCAAAAAATAGAAGAGCCTCTCACGCAGGCTAGTGCTTATTATAAAGCTTTCCTTTCCCACCAATTATTTACAGGTTGGTAGTTGGTCAAGTGTACTATTCTTTTTCATATTTTGAGATTTTATATAAAAAATAAAAAAATAAAAAAATCTCATATCTTCATTTACAACTTGAATGTCACTAAACAACACAGCTACATCTTGTTTTAACTTCTAACATTATGTTTTGTTTTTTTTTCAGACCTGATGTCCTCATATTAAACATAGCATGGATCGATTAGCTTTATTTATCATGAAGTTTGTGTTACTCATTTATGTTTTTATCTTCATTATAGTTCACTGTTTTTTTCCTTTTCTTATTATTGGAGGAACTAAAGGAAAACTTCTTTTGATTAGTAATGAGTTAATTATATAAGCAAACAAGTACAATGTGAGGCTACATCATAGGGTTACAATCTAAACTTGAGAAGAGTGATAAAAAGTAACGAGCATTGGGTACTGTTTATTACAGTCATCTAATCATACAAGGATCGTAAAACAAATATTTGATACTGTTCAAGGAGGGCCACTAAGCTGGAAGCAACTAAATATTGTAATTAGGGGTGTGCATAGGTCGGGTTGGGTCAGGTTGAGAGGAGTTGGGTCGGGTTGAGGGGATTTTTTGACCCAACCCACTATGATGGGTCAAAAAAAATTTAACCCAACCCAACCCATCACATAAGTTCAACCCAACCCAACCCAACCCAACCCACATGGGTCGGGTTGGGTCGGATTGAACCCATGAGTTTGACAATTTTTTTTTATTATTATTAAATTGAGTAGAAAAAAATATAAATATTAACATATTAAAAAAAACTCAAAGATTAGTATCAATGTAACTCCTTAAAGGCAAACAACACTAATGACTAAACAATAATAGTAATTTACTAGGGTTTGTATGAAGTAATTGGTTTTTTTATGAGATAGGAAGAGCTGGTTATTTTAAAAATTTTATTAATTACATAATATTCTATATATATATATATATATATATATATATATATATTAAATTAGTATTAGTAGGAGGAATTAAGGAAGTGCTGCTCTACAGCTGGTTTTTTTTTTAAATTATTAAATATATAATATATATTAAATATATATAAGTGCCCTACAACTAGTTTAAAAAAAATTATTAAATATATATTATATTTTAAATATATATATTAAATATGAGTGGGTCGGGTCGGGTCGGATTAGGGTTGGCGGGTTTGTAATTTTATGACCAAAACCCAACCCGACCCACTATAAAAATAATTTTTGTAACCCAACCCAACCCATCAAGCCTTAAAAACCGACCTAACCCGGCAGGTGGGGTTGGGTCGGGTCGGGTTTGGTGGGTCGGTGGGTTTTCTGCACACCCCCAATTGTAATAATAGTTTAACAAAGCTGCAGCGTTTCTTCTCAGCTGCTTGTCACGTGCTACCCTTAAGGGTTTTTTATAGAAGGACGCTGTTGCACTGTTTTGCTTTCTTTCATTAAGCAAAACGACCTCGTAGGAACTCTTTCTTTCTTCTGCTTAACTCCATGTCCTTTACTTTTTCTCTTTAACTCTTTAATCCTTTTTCTTTTTCATCTGTTTTCTTATTCTTTAGTTCTTTTTTTTTTTTTTTTTTTTCCTTCATGTTCATATATTTTTACGTTTCCCCCCTATTTTCTTAACCATGACCGAATCTCTCTTCCATCTTTTGCTTTTCTTTATCATTTTTCCTTTTTCTTTATGACAACCATATGTTTGTATTAATTTTATTTTGAGTCGCAATTCCAAATTATTTAATTCATAGATGTCTCCAAGTCTTAAACCTAAATTAAATTTTTATATCCTTTATCTTATAAATTGCATGAAAGTTGCTAAAATTTTGTAATTCAGTGACATAAAAATTTTCATTTAAAATTAAAAAAGAAAAAAAAGGAATAAGTTTGAGTCTCTTATTTTCTTTTTTCTTTTTTTAATTATTAAATTATCAAAAAACATGGTATGAGAGTTGATTTTGTCTAGAGAAATGCTATATCCACTATTTTCACATCACTTTCACAACAAGTCTTAAATGGCAGGTTATTATTGGTTGTTATAGATGGACAAAAAAGTAATTTAAGTTGTGTATTCAAATTAAAATTAATAACAACTTATCATCTATGATTTGTTATGAAAGTATTATGAAAATATTGTGTATTTAAATGTTTTTTTATGCTTGTTGAAAGGATGCTTGGTGGCTTCACCTTGGGAGACTGTTGGTGGGTCGTGGGATGGGACTCCTATCCTATCTTGGTGGATACATTTGTGGAATCAATTCATGGAATTCAAATATTCAATCATGAGAGAATATGACAAGTCAATCCATACGTGTACAGAACTTTTAGAATTCCCTGTACAAATTAATAAAATTATTATCACTCACCATAGGTGCTAACCATAACAATAATGCTAAAAACAAGTATATGGTAAAATCATGTGTCCAAAACAAGTAGCTGGGGTTCAATCCCCGTCTACACCAAAAATTGATTGGTGTTTTGATCTAACGATAAAAAGCTATCATCAAAAGCGGACGCCATAGGTTAAAACTTTCTCCAAAAAAAAAAACTTATAGTTCACTGGTATGAAAATCCTAATATACCTTGTGTGCATTGGTCTGCTCACATCTGCCATTGGTTTGCAATCCGTTTTTACCATTTCCACCTTGCTCTTACACTTCACAATTCACTTTCTCTCACATTTCAATTTTAAAAAAAAGTTTTAAAAAATGAGTGGTATTGGTCCTTCTATTAGCTTTCTTCACTAACTCACAATCCCCAAACAACCCAAATCCCTTTAAGCAGAAGCTCCATACCAACCTCCATAGCAATTCCAAATATCAAGCCACAACCACGGAAGACTTCATCGCAAAATCCAAATCCCATTGCTAAACGCCACAACTCTTGACAAAAGCTACATCAACCCCATGATGATACTTTACTAGCAACATAAAATATCCATATCTATATAAAAGAATGGATCAGCTTCAAAAAGCCCTAATATTACATGAAAGATCCAAAACTATATGAAAGAAATCATTTTTTCCAATTTCAAATTTTGATTTGAAACTTGGTTGTCGTTATTGCAATGGAGGTTGACATTGAGGTTTTGGTGAAAGGGATTTGGGTTATTTGAGTATTGGGATAAGTCTAATTTGTTAATTTTTTTTTGATAACTTAGATTGTGAGATGGTGGTCATGTTTAACTTTTTAATAAAAAAAAATGTCACATTATTGTTTTGTTAGACATGTAGGCAAGAAAACGAACAAAAGGACCAACAATAGTCATTTTTTTAAAACTTAAGAGACTAATAGCACTCTCTTGAAACTTTAGAGACTAATTACCCTAGGGAAAACTTTAGAGATTACCAATATAATTTCACCAAAATAATATTATTCGTTTGTTATTAATAATTAAAAATAACTTTGTGATAAAATTATTTGAAAGAATAACCTCTTTAAAAGTTACACACGATTTCAATTATAATACATTTTGCACTGAAATCATGTTTAAAAAATACAATTTTGTGCAAAATTTAAAATTTTAATACTTAAAATCATGTTTTCAAAACACAATTTTCAAAAAGAAATTAAACTATTCTTAGTAATAGTTTCTTCCCAATGTTATTTTTAATAAGGCAAAAATGTAAAACTGACTCTCTAACTTTCACCGTTTTTCATTTCAGTCCTCTAACTTTCATTTTTGTCAATTCAGTCCTCTAACTTTCAATTTTTGTCAATTCATGGCTCCGTTACAAATCCGTTACTGTTGCCGTTACTGCTGCCGAAACGACGCTGTTTTCATGGTTTTTTTTTTTTTTAATTTGGAATTAAAAGAAAATTTTGAAAAAAAAAAATAAAAAAAAGGAAAAAGAAAACATTAAGGGGAACGACGTCGTCTTTCCCCTTCCTTGAATCAAAACAAAAAAAAGGGATTCGTTCCCCTTCACTGAATCAAAACGAAAATAAGGGATTCAAGTATCAATAGCTTTGAGAGAGAGAGAGAGAGAGAGCGAGCCTCAGTCCAAGAAGAATTAGGAACAGCGGGCAGCTCAGGTTCATCCACGCCGGCGAGAAAAGGATGATCCAAAAGCATCTCAGCCATGAGCCACAATTGTTTCATAGGCAATCAATGATATATTACAATAGAACTTCAGCTTTCCCTCTTGACACCCCTAGTAGCTGTGGCTTCAAGAAAAAAAGTAATTAAAAAAAAAGGGGAGATGTTAGTTTGAAGTTTAGACATGGATATATAAAAATAAAAGAGAAAGATATGAATATAAAAACTCATAATCACTTAGAAGAAAAGCTAACCATCTAAAATCTAAGAATATCACAGAAAACCACCAGAGTGTAGCAAATTGCTAATTTTGTAATATAACTTGGTTGATTTTTATTGAACTTATAAATAGAAAAAAATTTAATAAGTTTTTCATAAACTATCAATTTTATCCCAAAAACTAGATTTCAAAATTTTAATTTTAAAAGGTTGATAACTCCAAGGGATAACACAATCGATTGAGAACCGTTCCTATACGAACTAACTCAAGTCAAAAGTGGTGGGAAAAAGTGAATTTAAGAATTTTTTTTCCATTTAACAATAAATATAAAAAATTTTAGATAGTTGTCATTTTGGAGAAGAATAATGAAAATTAGCATCTCGAGTGTTTAAAACTCGAGTTCCAACATAAAACTCGACTTTTTAAGTCTCGATTTGTAAACGGATAGGTCTGATTTGGAAAAAAATTCATGTGGAAATCGAGTTTTAAACACTCGAGTTCCGAAAAACGCCGCTATAGGGTTTTAAAACGTCACTGTAGAGCATAAAAACACCACTATAGGGCTCCCTGAACCTGGTATGGACACTTATAAAAATTTTTTGCAGAAAAACGCTGCTATAGGGATTTAAAACGTCACTATAAGACTTAAAAACGCCACAATAGGGGCGATAAAACTAATTTTTTTTTGCATGGAACTCGAGTTTTGGAAACTCGAGATCTATGTGAATGGATCTCGAGTTTCTAAAACTCGAGATGCCTAGTTTCCTTTATAGTTTCACGCGTTGTCTAACTAACCAAATTCAACACTTACCCATTGTCATTCTGCACATTTCCTCGTGAATTTAATCACTTAATCAAAATTTAAATATGTTCATGTGGCAATTTAACCGTCAATGAGCATTTAAAGGTTCATGTATTAAGTTGCAATAGGAATTTTTCAAAGCCATCTCATGAGTTAGGGGTAGCAACAAAGGCTAGACACTAGACCGGCTGCCTCAATTGCATATTTGGAGTAGAGCAAATCAGGGAGTGCTGATATGGGCTGTCCAATTAGATTAGAGGTTTATAGAAATAAAAATTAAAAAAAAAAAAGAAGATCGGAGGATATTCTCACACAAATATTTTTAGTACTTCAATTTTTAACTCTTTTTTTTTTTTTTTATAATTTTTTTTATTCAAGCACTTATCTCAATCTGTAATAAAGAGGACAAGGACAAAGATCCCGACAAAAGTGTCCAATGATAAACCCCATGTGGGTCCCCCCTCAACACTTCATCTCCATTCTCTGTAGCTCGGTATCTCTATCCGTCAAACTCAAACTCCACTCTTCTGCGTATCTTCCTCTCTTTGTGTTTGTCACACAAATTGAAGTTTTAATTCATACTTTGTACATACCATTTCTTTGCCATCCAAAGAGATGGGCAGAGAAAGCATTGAAGAAGAAGAGCTATCAACTCCTCTAGTTGCCAAAGAAGAACACCATCAACTATATGGCAGTGGTACTAGTAGTGGTGACCATGCTTGTGCCAACACTACTGGTTGTGATGATGGTGGTGAGAGTCAGAGTGGATCTTCCTCAGCCACAGGTGTGGTTGTGCTTAGCACTTTGGTTGCTGTCTCTGGTTCCTATGTTTTTGGCACAGCTGTAAGTGAAATTTTACTTTAGCATAGAGTGGTCCACACTCTCTCTAGTCCACATGGTCCTTGGTCCAGGGATATTGTCTGCAAAGATTCTGATGTGTTTATGATGAGTACCAAATTTTGCAAATCTGTAAAGAACTCATATTCTATGAAGAATTATTAATTTCTGAATCTTCACTACACTTTGAAGAGTCACAATGTTTTCTATGCTACTAGGCCATGATAGAATATATATTATTTGAACGCTGTAGGGATTTTACGTACAAATGCATCTAAATGATTGAGGTATAGATTTGTCAATGGATTGCAGGGAGTGTTTTGGAAACATTGGAGATAATTAACTGAATAAGACAATAAATGGGATGGGTATCTCTATGTGGGATGCCTAGACGTTTGATATGCTGACTACTGAACTGAAAATGGTGTATAATTGATTTTGTAGGTGGGATATTCATCACCTGCTCAGTCTGGAATCGTGGATGACCTGGGTCTTACTGTGGCAGAGGTGGGTTTAAAACTATAGAGTGCATTTTTACTTTTGGCAAATGATATTATCACTTTAGAACACTTTTAAGCACTTGAACTATCTTGCTCTAGAAACATCTTCTCCTATGAATAAAACATTATTTTAACCTTTTTTTTTCATTTCTATATTAATTTCACTGAAATTTTGTATAAATTTCAGTATTTATGCTTCTATTGTCTGGGATTATGGTGATTTATGACAACAAATCTTCATGTGAAGATACCACTATTTGAGCTCTACTACATGGAAAAAGAAGAAAGGTTATGTTCAGAAAATCATGTCCGCATGGCAATATCACAGACACGATTCATCACCTAGCTTGTGTTTTTCTGATCTGAAAATTAGAATAAAGTTCAACTATGATTTAGAGAAATGTTAAATACAATTAAAAGGCATACAGCATTTAGGATGAATGACATTTCAAAGTTTTAGTGCAGAGAATAATTTTAGTTGGCAGTAAGGACTATATGACTTGGAGATACTGATCTGATCTTCATAGAGAAATCACTGTTTGAGGTTTCAAAATGAAGTGAAATGTTGTATCTTGTTGTTTTATGCAAAATCCATTTTGTTGCATTACTTCGTAAACTATCTTTTGCTTGCCTTATACATTTTTGTATATGATTTTCTCAACATTTTTTGGTTATACTGCAGTACTCACTTTTTGGTTCAATATTGACAATTGGAGCAATGATAGGTGCAATAGTGAGTGGCCAAATAGCAGATTACATAGGTAGAAGAGGTGTAAGTACTTCACCCTGGAATCATTGCTGGTGGTATTATTAAGGTTCAAAGTCCACAACTCACCAGTTTTTCAATTTGTTGGTTGTTTTGCAAGGCAGACAATGGGCTTTTCAGAGATATTCTGCCTGGCAGGGTGGCTAGCCATAGTATTCTCAAAGGTTTTAAATCCCATCTCTCTGTTTTTTGCGGTTCCAAACATCAATGTTAATGTTACATGCATGACAACCCCTACATTTTATCTAAAAAGATGTTTACATAAGGATAATGGAAATCGTTGAGGCAGCATCACAATTTTGTTGTTGCTCTTACATAAAACTAAAGTTTAGATGATCATACATGATCAAAAACAACTATGTCACAGAATTGTTTCAGGAATTAATTTGTCGTAAGTAGATATGATATCTTAGCTTCACTTCATAATGTCAAATGCTTGGTGCTTGATGAAAGGGTGCTTGGTGGCTTGACCTTGGGAGACTCTTGGTTGGTTGTGGGATGGGACTCCTTTCCTATGTGGTAAATTGTTAGATTGCAATTTCAATGATTTATCTTTCATGTAAACAGTAAAATTAATTGTGTTCCCGATAGCAATCAGGTACCTATATATATAGCAGAAATAACACCTAAGAATCTTCGGGGAGGGTTTACAACTGTTCATCAGGTAAGGAAAAAGTCTCATGAATATGGAAACCGTGTTAAGGCATTACCCTGTTCACCTACTAATTGCCACTCATACAGTTGATGATTTGTTGTGGGGTATCATTAACATATCTAATTGGAGCTTTTGTGAACTGGCGAACTTTGGCTCTGATTGGTAAGCTTCCCTGCTCTTGTCTTGTATTCTTGTCATTTGAAGGTAGTTTCATAAGAAGGTTTCTTCTTTTTTTTCTTTAATTCAGGAACTATACCATGCCTAGTACAACTTCTTGGTCTATTCTTCATTCCAGAATCTCCAAGATGGCTGGTGAGTTATTCAAAATTTTATTAGAAGATTTTTTTGGAAGGTGTCGGGAAGATAACAAATTGGGAAGACTCCAATTGAGGAGTTAATATAACATATAGCGACATCACTTAACCCAAAAGCTTGAGGCAATGGGTTTAAGCTCAATTATGTTATATTTAATCACTCACTTTTGTCATTATTATCCAATGTGGGACTTCACTACTTTTAACTAAACAACTTACAACTAACCACACAACTCACACATAAATATTCTAACAAAAGGTGCTCTTTGGATAATGCATTTGAAAAAGAAAAAAAAAAAAATAACAACAACAACAACAAAGAGTTATAGTTTTGCTAATCGTTGCCTTTTCCATTATTCTTCTTTTTAGCCAAGTACATGTGATTTGACTAAGATGTCTAAATGCTATAAAGTGGCAAAGCAAATCCAAGCATTAACTGATATGCTCATATGATTTTTTTTAGGCAAAAATTGGTCGAAAGAAAGAAAGTGAAGCTGCTCTACAACACCTTAGGGGGCAGAATGTGGATATCACTCCAGAAGCTACTGAGATTAGAGTAAATTTTGGACTTCAAATGTCAATGAGAATATAACTCTTTGTTTCCTCTTTAACTAGAAAAATTACATACTTCAACATAGTCTTGAATATATTCCAACAATTTTGCTTAGAAACAAGTATTGACATAGTTTTTGAATCATTTTATAGGAGTACACAGAAACCCTTCAACAGCTTTCTGAAGCTAGAATTCTTGACTTATTTCAATGGAAATATGCTCATTCACTTATTGTAAGCTTTTGTATCATAATCTTTGTAGCACGTTTTTTAATTTTTTAGATAGGTTTGATCCTTTTGGCTAACATAAAAGTGGGTTAGGTTGGAGTTGGCCTGATGGTACTACAACAATTTGGAGGCGTCAATGGAATTGCATTTTATGCAAGTGCTATATTCATAACAGCTGGTAGAAAAAGGATTGTCTTTTTTCTTTCTCTTAGTTTTTTTCCCTTATTTAATGCTACTTATAATTAACAAGAAATGGAAGTTGAATAGAGGAATACTTTGTCAATGACAGGGTTTTCGGGTAGTATTGGGACTATAGCAATGGTCGTTGTTCAGGTTCTCGACTCTCTTTG
Organism: Quercus glauca; assembly: GCA_023736055.1. NCBI lineage: Eukaryota > Viridiplantae > Streptophyta > Magnoliopsida > Fagales > Fagaceae > Quercus > Quercus glauca. Next base: position 59,908,631 of record CM043317.1, read on the forward strand.
CCGAATTCCGACATTTGCTTTTGCTTAATGCTTTTTAAGTGATTTACATGATTTTGTACAGATTCCAATGACGGCATTAGGGGTAATTTTGATGGATAAATCTGGAAGGCGGCCACTTCTATTGGTAAGAAGGTTAAGAAATCTCTACTGTGTAATGGAGTTGAATGAAAATAATTTTGAATCCCACTATGTTCACAGGTTTCTGCTGCAGGAACATGCTTAGGTTGCTTGCTTGTGGGATTGTCATTCTTCTTGCAGGTATTTTCTACAAAAAACCCTATTTTTCTTGAAAACTAGTTTCATCGGTTTTGTTGAATATTTCTTAATAGAATAAAGATTCAATTATGCAGGATCTTCAAACATGGACCAAGACAACACCAATTGTAGCACTTGTTGGTGTACTGGTATTGCAATTATCCCAAGGACAGTTTTTTTTTTTTTTTTTTTTCTTCCTTATAAAACATCCAAAGAAAGAATAGCATGTGAAAAATGTGATTTTGCTTTTATCTCCGACTTTTTTCATTTTATCCATGGTCTTTGAGTACTTCTGAGTGTGGAAATCCTATTAAGTTTAAAAGCTCATAAAATGAATGTTGTTTAATACCATTACCATTGGCTGTATTTAACCAATTAGTAACAATCTGGAAATAGTTTTTGTTGCTTTGAAAGCGTGAGCATTTCAGAAGGTCTTACATAAAGTTGTGGATTTTTATGATCTAATTTTGGTCATCTATTACAGCTCTCAATCTATAGTCATGGTGCAATTGGCTTGAGGTTCACAATTCCAACATTGTACACCAGTTGATGTTAATTGTTGGTTTGAGTCAAATTCTTAGTGGTTTAAAGATTGGTTAAGTTGAATTTATCTATTTGGTTCTGCAATCAGGTGTACACAGGATCTTTCTCACTAGGCATGGGAGGAATTCCTTGGGTTATAATGTCAGAGGTAGATTTTCCTTGTCATACTTGAAACACCATCTTTTATTATCAAAATAATTGCCATGAAGGCCTATGGTTGGCTGAAATAAAGTTGATTATGTCTCAGATATTTCCCATAAACATGAAGGGCTCCGCGGGAAGCCTTGTTACATTGGTTAGCTGGTTAGGTTCTTGGATTGTATCATATGCTTTTAACTTTCTAATGGATTGGAGCTCAGCAGGTAATGCCAAACTAGTCTTATCTCTAAATATTGTTGTTATATTGGATGCAAATTGCAATATGATCACTTTAGCTTTTAATTTATGTTTACCTTTTGTCAGGAACATTCTTCACACTCTCAAGCATATGTGGCTTAACTGTTTTGTTCGTAGCAAAGTTGGTACCAGAGACCAAGGGGCGAACACTTGAAGAAATTCAAGCATCATTGAATCCATTTTCAGCAAAAAAATGAATTTTGCATGCCTGTACGACAGCACCAATCCGTGTTTGAATAAGAAAAATAATTTCTAAAACATCAACCCCATAAAATTGTGGCACTGAGTGCTAGACTAATCGGTGACTGGTTGTCACAATAAGCAAGGGTTTTTTTTTCCAAAAGTCAAGATATCTTTGCAGCTTAGATCATCCAGGAACTATTTTCTAAAACTATTGTGGTATAGATAACCATAGCTTGAAACTCTACATTGCACTTGGAGATAAACTACCTATTCACCACCTAATTTTGGGAATGTGAAAGGTAAATCTTGAATTTTTAAACATTTAGAGACCATTTGGCTTGTGGAATCTTTCATTCCTGAAATCATATCCATGGAAATATAAAATTATCAAGTTTGGTTTGTTAGATTCATTCCTAGCAAATTTTTGAGAATATAACATTTATGTTTCTAGTTAAATCATAATTTTGAGTGAAGAATGTTATAGCTTAATTGACACTAGCTGGTGTTTCTAACACTAGGTATTTTCAAAATTTTAATTTTATTAAGTGGTACAATATTGCTTAAAGTTACAATAGGTATTAATAAATTAGAATATAATGGACTAACTGATATTTTATGCTTATTAGAGGTACCAGATATTAATTGCAACATTTGACATGATTAAGTCACACTAAAGATAACATTCAAGTTGAATCATCAATACGTTTGACATGAAAATATAACATTCAAGTCTGGAATCATCAATTTTTTAAAACGATTGAGTAGAATTTTATATTTTAAAATGATTGAGTGGAACTAGTGCAAAGATAAAGAAGTGAAAGTTACACAAGATATAGCATTCAAGTTTCGAATAATCAATTTTTAAAAATGATTGAGTAGAATCAAAGTAAAGATAAAGAAGTTCATTTCTTTATAGTATTTTTGTCTTTATTCTTTTTCTTTTTTCAATCTTCTTTCATTTTCTCTTTTACGTCAATTTAATGTTTGTGTTTTTCTTTTCTTTTTTTACCTCAATTTTTATGTTTTTCAAAAACAAAGAAAATGGAAAGAGGAAACACACACAAAAAGGAAAACAATCTGTTACACTTTTGAAGCAAAAGCATTAATTGTACTAGAACCCAAGTTATATATTTATTACAGTTACTAATCTACTTATCTAAAAGAAATCAATTATACATTAATTAATATAAAAGATAAACAAAATAAATTCAATTAGTTAAGTTGTATGAATAAAGCTAGGGACACAATATATTCACAACAAGTGGTAAACTGATAATAGTTGGTAAATAAATGATGTCTTTGAGGGTCCAGATTAGAACCATTAACAAATTGTCATCTATATTTTAATATGGTTACAAATATAATTAATAAAATATAATACAATATATGATGCTTCTTTTGGGGGTTGAATATATGACATAATTAGGATTGATCTATCATCATCAAATTGCTATCTTATAAGTGTGCATCTCAACCGGCACATGTTGATGTTTTCAAAGAATATATCTAAGGAACGAAAAGATAGAGTTTCATGCATGCGTGTATAACCTAAATGGAGATGCATAAAGAAATATAATAATGAATGAGAAATAAATTGATTCTATGGACATGTTTAAAAAAAATAAAGAGGAAATGTTAGTATGAAGTCTAGACATGATAAAGAAAAGATGATGATGATAATAATAATAATAATAATAATAATAATAATAATAATAATAATAAGAGAAAATGAGAAAGATAAGTATAAGACAAATGAATACAGTTATTGTTGTTACCGTTGCAACTTCAACATTCACATCAGATGTTCTTCTTTATCACTTACCATCCAAACTAAAGTCCATGACCACCAATTGACCCGTAACATTTGGAAGCTGATGAAATTCATTTGCGACTTCTGTGGCAAAGAAGGCAATCCGCCCTATTGTTGTGTCCAATGCGATTTCGCTATACACTCACATTATGCTGCTTGCCCACACAGACTGAAAGTTTATCGTTACAACCACCCTCTCCACCTCACCCCTTCTCTTGAAGTCCATCAATCCGACTCTCCAATTTGTCTACTCTGTGTTCGAAAAGTGGATACACTCTGCCTTTACTATTGCTCAAGATGCGATTTTGCTGCCCACCTCTATTGTGCTATGCTCCCCTAAAACAGGGAGTACATAAATTTGCAGGAACTTAAAGAGAAGCAGTCCACCGAGTCAAAATTTGAAGATCCAGAGCTCCATCAATCCTTTGACTTAGAAATTTGCAAAGTCATAAAAACCACTGTGGGGGAAGACGAAACTGAAATGGCCATAGAAATCAAGCACTTCAGTCATAAGCATGATTTGATGCTTACTGATGAGATTCTGAATAACACAAAATGCAACGGGTGCATATGAGCCATTCTCTCTCCATTTTATAAATGTGCTAAATGTAGCTTTTTTCTTCATAAATCTTGTGCTAAATTACCTAAAACAAAACCACACCCACTTCATAGACACCCATTCACCCTTAACTATCAGCAAGCTTCTTTTTTCTGTGGTGCCTATGGCCAGTGGTGCAATGGCTTAAATTGCAAATGTCAGAAATGCAACCGGAATTACAATGTTTAATGTATTTTATTATCGAACACCTTCACTCTTGCCTGTCATGAGCATCGCCTTTACCTCTCCAAAACAAACTATAAACAAAAGTGTAGTAGTTGTAATTCTGAAAATTATAAAGTATTCCGCTATTCCACTTGTGAATTTGTTCTAGACTTAAAATGTGCTACACTACCACAAACCACATGGTACAACCAACATGAACATCCCTTCACTCTTTGTTATACTCCAGAAGATGACTTCGGTGAATATTACTGTGAAATATGTGAAGAAGAACGAGATCTCAACGAATGGTTCTACTACTGTGAGGATTGCAATTTTCCTACTTATCGCGACTGTATTCTTGGGAAAAAACCAAATGTCAAGTAACACATATAATGGTCAGCTATTGGGAGGTGCTACACATTAATTTGACTTTCAATGTGCCCAGTGTAATTTCAACATTCACAATAATTGTTTATAGAAAGACCAATGTTGTTTTAATTTTTATTGTATATTTTTCATTTGGGTTGAGTCTTTAGTTCTTTATTGTTGAATCTATTGTGTTATTATGGTTGTCTATTGGTGTAGTTTTGGGGAACTTCTTTTTTTTTTTTTAGAAGAGGCTTATTAGGTTGTTTATTGATTTGTGGCTAATCTGTGTGTAATTTGAGTTGAGTGTGGGCGTGCATGTGTAAAACCTGCAATATAACAATAATTTGTTTTCATAGTAAATTGGAAAAGATGTTGCCACACAATATGTTCACGGTTGGGGGTTGGATGGCTTCTATAATGTGACTATGTTACCTTTGGATCTTATTATTATTATTATTACTTTTTGGCCATAATGATATTGTTTCCTCTAGCTTCTTGCTAGAGTATGAAAGACAACAAATGCATATTGATAAGAACTGAAAATTCCTATAAAAACCAAGCAGACAACCATAATAATAAAAAATTCTTGTCACAACCAAAACGAGACAAGTTATTGTCTATGGGTGTTTGAAACATTTTTTAGTGAATTGTATTGGTGTGATAATTCATTGTGTGATATGTTGTATGGTCTAGAATTGTTTGGTTGAAAATGGGTGGCACATAAGAATAAAGCTTATGAGTTTATGCAGCTCATTCATGACAGTTTTGCATTTGAGAGAAAAAGAGGAATCACAAGAACAAGTGTAAGGGTGTCTTGGTAATGAAAATGGACCAATGCACTGGGTGAGCTTTTGAAGGTATGTTTAGAGATTAGATGTGAACATGGTTGGGCTTAATAGTAAGGAATTTTATGTTTAATTGGTGGCATAAGAACACAAAAAGCGTTAACTAAGTTTTTCCTCGAAGAACAGAATAAAGAAATGAAATATAGAGGACTTATTAAATATAGCTAATATTTTGTCTTTCAAAACTCTAAGCATTCTTAGATCCCATAAGTGGATATCATATTCAGGACATGCTTCCATTTCTAATTAACTTGAAATGCTTGATCTTTGTAATTATTGTTAATAGTTTTTGGTATATCTCTTGTGTACTTCTCATGTACATGAGTTCCACACCCCTGCTTTTAAATGAATTATTATTATTTTTTATTTAAAAAAAGAACTTGAACAGGAAAATCACATGATGTCCACGAAGATTCACTGCTTGTGTTTTTTGGCTTCTAAGATTCTGTTTTCATTCTATTTTAACCTATCCATAGGATCTCCTGTCAGTTGAGAGGAACCTTACATTTATAGAACAAAATAATTTTGTGAGAATGAGGTATTTGAGAATGGGAAGTGATGATGACAGTAACAGTGCTAAAACTAATAATTTAACGGTGAACTCTAGAAAATCTTGTGGAATGTTACAATTTCTGCAAAGTTTCACTTTTTATCTGGAATATACTGCATGATGCTATACTAGTTAAGGCAGTCTTATTAGATAGAAAGCCTAGCTATGATGTTGCTTGTAAAATTAGACTTCAGAACAGAAGGTAGGATCATCAAGGATTGACAAATTATTTTAATCCCAGATAGAATTTGGAAAAGAGATACCAAATGGAGTGGCACGCTTTAACAACACATGCTCCAAAAGGATGGTGGCCAGATCTAATACTACATGAAAAGCAAATTTTTAAAACTCAAATATGGCACTAGATGTACAAATAATGACTCTTTATATCAGGTCCATTTCTAGATGATTTGGATAATGGCTCTCAATAAAGATTAAGGGTTTAATTTGGGAATTAAGTTTCTATAATTTCTATACGTATTTATACCACTCATTTCTCTACTAGCATATTTGAGGTTAATGTGTTCATAGAATTTGTGTTAAAACCATGCGGCATCTCATGTTCTGTAAACTTAGTTGTGAGTTGGGTATGTTAATTATTACAACATTTAGCTTGGTACTTTGAAAGATTTTATGATTTCTTGGCCTAATCCCTATAGATTATGTCTTTCAAGTGTGATACATCTTCTAAATTAATTTTGATTATTTTTACTCTCTGTTTGATACTCAGTTAGTCACCATATAATGTATTTGTTTAGAAGTATTCTCTTCTTTTAATGCTTCTTTAGTTCTATTCTTATTGTTAAATTGTTATTTATCATTTCTTGGTATGTAATTTAATTAATTTCAAAATGGGAATGGAGCTTTAGAACATTCTTGTTTTTCTACCTTTCTCTTTATCAGTTGTTCAATATATTTCACTTAGTTATAATAATGCATTTAAGTGTTTAATTTTCTCAAGATGATCAAGTTAGTGCCTTGTATTCTACACCATCTATCTGAACTAAGGCAAAAAAATGCAGCAAATGAATTATGGCCAGTAAAAACTGATGATTATTTCCGTAAGCTTTACTTTTTTTCCTTCTACCTTTAGTTTACTAAGCAAAATTTATTGAAATCTACTGCCATTAATAAGCTTGACCAATGCTTGCTAGAAGGTACGTAGACAGGGCAAATGTTTATTGCTAGAAGGTATGAAGCAATATGTCCAAATTCTGAGTGGATGTTATTTGGTATGACATCAGTGTCACTCTGCCTTGGTGTTTATGTTGAATCAGAATAGATAGGGCATAGCTATTTCCTCCATTCCTCTACACTTGATCTGTTGGATGCAAATGACCTAGCATCTCATGCTGCCATCCTGGAAATTCCTGGTAATTTATTCTTGGTATTTGATCACAAAAGTTATCTACTTTATATTCCAAGAACTCTGCAAGGAACACAAGATGTGTTCTATGCAGAGAGAGGATGATGTTTTGTGGTCATCAATAGGGTGGAATTTTCTCATCATTTATTTGGGTTATAAACATAAATGAAGGAAATTTCCTTATGTTAAAATTTTGCAGGATGACAACTTGAATATTTGGTTGGAAAGAGATCCGATGGTGCCAACTATCTCAGCCTGGAAGATGCTTTAGGGATTGCACAACACCATGATGCCATCGCAGGCAATGCTAAACAACATACAACCAATGACTATGCAAAACACGTGGCTTTTGGAGCCTCTAAGGTAGGCAGCTAATCTTCATTTGAATTTGACATTCTAAGTCTAGTTTTATATTCTTTGCACCATTGTTATTTTATGATACAACTCTGTAAGCTATCCTTTAAAATGCAACAAATTTTCATATCCAGAAGCTATTGTGAATGCTACCCTGACATGCTTCACTAATAAGAAATCAAGAGATCAATACGGTTCTATGAACCTATTATGGTCTTGTGTAAACTATCCTTGTAAGCTATCCTTGCAAAGTTAGCTTCATATGTGTTGGGTTTTAGAGCCCTTAAAAACAACCAAATTGGTTAGCCTAGATTAATTAGCCAAGTTGTTACTTAGTCAAATTATGCAGTACTAGGTTAAAGCAATCAAATAATCATATCAAAAGAATAAAGCAGCGGAATAATAAAAGACACAATGATATGATCACCTAGGAAACCACACGGTAAAAACTTAGAGAGAATTTGACCCACCAATCCTCAAGGCAAAACCAAATTCACTATGAAAGAATTGAAGTTCTTACAAAAGGACTACAAGCTCCCCGCTTGACTTCCTAATGCTACCCACCAGTAGAACTTACTGACACGATCACGTGCAAGCTCCGAATCCATGGACTCCTTCTTTCTTGAATTCTTCAATCAGCTACAAGCACCCACGCTTGATATTGTTTAAGCTTCAATAGTTGCAACTATGTTGATCATCAAGATATTGAAGTAATCTTAATCTTGAAAACCCTAAGTTTTGTGTAAAGGAAAACTCCTCTAGATCTCACAAGAGATTTACACAAAACCGCAATGTATGAGCAACAATGCAATATGGACAACCTCTAAAAACGTGGCTAGGGTTTTGTTTAAATACCTAGAGTAAAAACATAAAACCCTAAATGTCTAATAAAGTAGGGCTGAGTTGGAAATTCTGCAGAAAATTCAACCTGTGCAATTTTCGATCGATCGAGCCTATCCTTCGATCGATCGAGCCAGGCCGAAAGTCCCAAAGACTTCTGCAGCCACTCGATTCCAACTTTACATTAATAGATCAACTTTGAGCAAGCCTAAACAAGACTAAATACATTGTTTTGATCATGGTTTGCCAACATTACAAATTAGAGTTCTAAATACATAAAATCCTAAGACCTTAGAATCTAACAATATGGTTCTATGAACCTATATGGTCTTGTGTAAACAATGGGGCAAGTAAATGAACTTATCTTCTTTTCTGATATTTTTTGTTCTTGCTATTCTTCATTACTTAGTACCAAAAACAAAATAAAAAAAGTTGAGAGATAGGTAAAAATAATAATTAGGTGGGAAGTAGGGATCCCAACTTCTCACTTATTGTGCAATACCACCAATCAAATTATTTGCATGAATTTTTATATTGTACAACTAAGTCAACATTTGTAAGCCTCCGAATTGCGCATACAAATAGAACAACTTCAATTTGGGGTTTTTTTTTTTTTTTTTTTTTTTTTTTTGTGATTCTTAAAGATATTATCACTCAAATCATGCAAAATTAATCCGAAGAAGAATTTAATGCAAGTTGCATCATGTTAAAGCTCTTGTTGAAATGATGATTTCTGATTTCAGGGTTATTAAAAAACATAAATCACTAGCAGACTTCAAAACGTAGATAATTTTCCTTAAATGAAAAACAAATTAATCACTAAAATGAAGTTGAACTAGCTAACCAGCCCTGTTGCAAATTTTGTCAACTAAGATGAATGTTCTCCAGCATAATGAATCCAAGAACTCTCATAGAGAAATAAGGCTAAAAAAAAACCAAGCAATCAATCTAGCATGTATATCATGTGAGAAAGCATGGTAGTTCCACTTACTTCAAAGCCACATTTTGTTCGATTAGATGTAGATATAAATATGTGAGTTGAAAAAATTTAGGTTAGCATGTATTCATGTAAAGGCACAATAATACCGTTTTCTTGCTTGAGAATTGTTTTTCCTTACTTGTTTGGGATCCTCATTGAAATCTCCAGAATTGCTAAATTCTGACAACTTCATTTTGTCCAACAGTGCCTAGGGACTTAGCCTTCCCACTTTAGTACTCCTAGAATGTAGTGATGTTGTGCTCTTTCTTCTTATATTTATGGTGGAGTCTAGAAATTAAATTCATTGTAAGGTCAACTATGAATGTGAGAAGAAAGGGCACAATTTCACCGTACTATAACCTAATAATTTTCACCCACTTTGATTCTTTCCTTAATCAAGGGGTTATTTATTTTTATACAAATAATGAGATATATGACTTGTGAAGAAGATAAAACTATGAACAATTTTTTTTTTTTTTTTTAAATGTTTGTGTTAGCATGTAATGAATACATGCAATAACATCCAGGTTGATAATTTGGATAAGGGTCAAGTACCATCGTTGCAATATGATATTAACATATTTGGTTTCTTTCCCTTGATATATATGTGTGTGTGTGTGTGTATATAATTCGATGGTTGAGAGGTGAAGAATTTGACTAGATATCTCTATTAGAAAGACCAAGAAGTGTGAACCAATTAAGTTACAAGTCATGTTAGCTTTTGTGCTTCAAAACATAGGAGCTTTGTTGGGAGTAATATTTGAGAAGACATGATGAATGGTACTTATGCTCTTTTTTACCTCTTTTTTTTGGTATCCCTTTTCCATTTTTCTTCTTTTTGGAAAGCTTATATATTAGATTGGGGAAGAAAAAAAAAAAGATGAAAGGGAATTACTTTCATTATAATGATACTCTTTCATAAAATTATAAGACCACGATTATTTATGTATTTAGAAACGCTATAAAAAGGGCAAAAGGAAAAAAGAAAAAAGAATTTATAGTCTATAAAAAAATCTTACAATATCTTCATATTATTTTCTAATAACCAAGTAAATAAGAAACAACATCAAGACAAAGATATTTTGAAGAGGTACTCTTCTATTTTTCTCTTCTTTTATTATTTAAGGTAGGATCTACAAAATCAAATTTAGAAAATTAAGTATATTTTTTTTGTTTGTTTAAAGAAGTATATTGTATTTTCTTTTGTAAGGGGGTTTTCATAATTCTAATGCCAAGCAAAGTATAAAGATTTTCTATGTCCTTTTTGTAAAAAATAAAAATAAAAAGAAAAAGTTGTTGACCTTAGTTGAAACTAGAAACACAAAAGAATCAGTTTAATTGCTTGATGATAACAATGGGTCTCAAAACGCAGTCGTTTTATGGCATTAGTTTATTTTACCTAACTGGAATCAAAACGACATAGTTTTGCTTGTTGTACCTTGTGCTTTCATATAGATAGCTAAGATAGGGGTTGTTTACCAGTTTGTAACAATTCTAGTGTTTTTCTATTCTGTACTTGTGAGTTATGTCTACTGAATTTTCATGTTGAGGTTCTGTTAATGAAATGAATCTTCTTGCTTTTGCACGTCCAATGGGCCTTCTTTTGATATCTTGTTTTAATCAAATAAAATTGAAAGGGTAATAGATTGTATGGTGTTGCTAGTATCTACAGGACAGAATGGTAATTTGATACTTCTGTGAAGATGGTTCTGGTGGAATTTTGCATTCTCTGCAGTGCATTAACATCTTTCATTAGATGCTCATTTTGTTATTGCACTTTTGATATTGATATGGCATCTGGGTGTTTCAGTTAAGTATAAGAGCTAGCCTGGTATGTGTTATTGTATTTTTTTTTTCTATACAAGAAAGAATTCCTACTCTAGCATAATCTAAGTGTATATGTGTGTGAAGTTCCTTTCTAGAGATTTAAACTCCGGTCCTTACCCCACACACCCCTCAAGTATAAATACTTGTGGAGTGAACACCGCACCAAGCATTTATAAGTGTATTTTACTTTTAATACAAATAATTTATACCACTTTTTGTGTTCTATTTAATGCTTTACTAATTATGGTTGTGAATCCTATCAAAAAAAGAAATTTATGGTTGTGAATGTCTTTTCTTTTTTTTCTTTTTTTTTTTTAACTTCAATTTTTTTATAAGAAAAGTGAAAAGATTACATAATAAGTTGTAATTAGTGGAATGTAAACTATAATCATTCTAATATTTATAATAATAAGGATAATGATGATAATGATAATTATTATTATTTATTTATTTTTATTGACATTCATTTTTAGATTAAGGTTGACTCTTGACTTATAGTTACCCATGGCTGGACTTAGTGGATTGTGGATAATCCTATGTTTTTGGAGCTGCCGGGAGTAACATATATATATATATATATATATATATATATATACAGAGAGAGAGAGAGAGAGAGAGAGAGAGAGAGAGAGAGAGAGATTTTATTGACCTCATAAGCCACATCAACAAATTTACACCTCACTATTATCTTTATTCATTTATTTAGAAATGTTTAAATAACAAGATCCAAAAAGTGTCTAATAACCCAAAAACTCTTTTCTTCATCTAAACTAAATTTTATTAGGACTAGTCTCGTCACACGCGCTTTACACTTATGATAAAACATTTTTTTTTTTTTTGTCTAGTGTCATAATTTTCATTTTTTAAGTTTGTTTTGAAAACATGAATTAGTAGAAGAGTGTCCTATTTTGTAGGCATTTTAATTGAAGTTAGAGATATATTTTTACTGGGTTATCCTTAAGTTTTTTCTAGTTAAACCTAAAGTTTAAGGGTATTTCTAAACTAAAGAGGAGAATTATTTTATAGATAATTGTTAAGAGTCATTTTCGAAAAGTCAGCCCAACCCAGCATAACAGACAATAAGAGTGGCAGGAACATAATAAAACTATTAGGCCCGAGCGGCAAGAATAACAGAACACAGGCCCATAACACGAGCAAATGGGTCTTGAGGAAGCAAATGGGCCTAAAGTGCCTGGAAAGAGAGAAATGACACCCATGGGCAATGTATGGTATGAAAAAGTGAAAATGGGCCGCGGCAGGCCCAAAGCAATGTAAAGAAAGTAGGGGTTAATGGCAAGCCTATGAACCCCAAGGATGAGAATGAGGAGATTAGGCCGAGGAAGCCCAATCAAGTTAGTAAAAGCCTATGGGAACACAAAGTCAGTAAATGGGCCAAGGAAGCCCGAGGAAAGTAAAAGGGCCGCAGGCCCAAAGAAAAAAGAAAGGGACAATGGAGCCCATAAAGTGAGAACACCAGCAGACTTTCTTAAGTCACTGGGGGAAGAAGTGAAACGGCAGGTTTGAAAGGGGCCTAGCAGGAACATGTTGCCATGGCAGGAAAGGCTAAGCAATGAAACAAGACATAAGCATAAACCGAAAAATGGGCCAAGGGAGATGTATTAAAAAAAATCCAATCCCAAAGGGAAGCAGTGAAAGTACAAAACGGCCCACATGAAAGAATGAAGAAGTATGGCAGACAAATGCAAAACAAAGCTCCATAAGCCACAGGCAGACTTTGAACGTGCGTAGCAGGGAATCACGCGCAAGGCCTAGGTGCCACCAGCCTGTACCCAACCAATATGGGTCGTGGTGAGGCCATGGGTCAGTGGTAAGAGGTAAGGGGGGGGGTGTGGTTTGGTGGTGGGGAGGGGGGAAAAGATTTATTTTGCGTTCCCTGTCCAAACCCTTTTGGAGGTACGTCCTACTGGGATGACAGACCGCCCAAAAGAGGTAAGATTGGAGAGGGAACGTTGGGTGCATGCCATAGGAAGAGAGAGAGCATTTAAAGCCACGGTAGAGAACAGTGCCACGGTGGACAGAAACAAAACAAACCTGTCTTTGTCTGGCGAGGGCGAGCAATGTGCAGACAGTGGTCGGCAAGCATGCCCAGACCAAACAAAGGCCGTTAGAGGGTAAAATGGTAAAAGAACGATTACGGCAGGCCCTATAAAAGGAGCCTCGCCGTGCCCTGTAAAAGGGATCGAAAAACAGAGGAAGAAAATACATAGAAAGAAAACTAAAAGGAAAAAGAAAAGAAAGGAAAAAAAGATAAGAAAACAAGTTGTGAGGATAGTAAGGATGCACCAGTAGATCTTTTCTTTCCTCTCCCCTTCAAGATCCCACTCTCTAAGGGATAATTAAGCGGTAAAAAACTTTCTTCACGCATCCATCATTTAGGTCCGATTCCCTCAAAGTCATTAATCCCCACGCTAGGATATTCTCCTGGGAGGTTAGTTTCATTGAGAGGAAGCGTTCTTCCTCTTTGGACGGTTACCATTACAGACTCGGTTCTGGCATGGTCTTTATCTTTGATTAAACTTCCATCATTGTTCAATCCATTGTTTTCTTTTCTTTTAAAAGCCATTATTATTATTACTACTATTACTACTGTGACATTCGGTCATCATTATTATTGAAAGTTATGACACTCTGTTTTTTTTTTTATTTTGTTATCATTGTATCTGCCTGCTGTAATTTTGTGGTAATAGCTCTGTTTGCCGTAAGGGGTGTTCCTGGCAGATAAGGTTGAGTTTGTGCACAAGCCGACCCAAAGTGAGTTGCAGTTGGGCCGGTCTCAACTTCCCTACTCAGAAACACATCAGGGCCTATCACTTGCAGAGGGCAGCCCAGCCCAAACACAAGAAAGGCTCCTACAATAATATAGATATATTTTCTAATTTACATTAATTATTATTTTTTATTTGATAGTTGGTGAGTGCCAATTAAACTACAAGTTACTTAGACAATTAAAATTTTAATAATATAAAAAATAATTACACTCCTCTCTTTTGAGTTTTAAGGAAATGACACTCTACCACAAACTTGTATAAAAAAAAAAAAACATTTTCCTCCCTTAACATCCAATTGATCAAACTTTGTTAAATTAATACTGTATCAAATTTTGTTGCTGTTGTTGGTGTAGAAAATTAGAAATATTAAAAAAAAAAATTATTAACCTGCCTTTTGTTAAGGGTATGTTTTCAAAATTATTTTATTTCATAATTAAAATTTATTATTTTAAATTTTTAATTAAAATGTATTTTAAAATATTAATTACGAATTTTGCTTCTTCTTTTTTTTTTTTACCTATTATGAAGAGATTTTTTGGTACTTGATAAATTTTGTATTTTATTCTGAATTTATTGATTTTTTTTTACTAACAATAATTAAATATTTTTTTAAAGAGATTCTTATAAACAAAAGGGGAGTCTTAATTTCTCTCTCTCTCAAAAAGAAAAAAAAAAAGAAAAAAAAAGAGAAAAAAAAAGAAAAAAAAAAAAAAAAGAGAAAAAAGAAAAAAGAAAAAAAAGGGGTATTGTTCTTTTCTCTTCTGATTTATTCATTCCGTACACCGGCATAAGTCCGAAAAGGCTCAGACCGACAAGACCTAATTCGCTATTTAAACGTCTAGAAGTCTAAACAGCGTACCCTCTCTCTTTCTCATTCAGCTCAGGTATTCTCTCTCTATCTCTCTATTTCGCCGGGGACCCAATTTCGGTTTTCTGTTTCTGTTGCCGACCTTCATCATCTGTATCTGTATGTATAATGTTGTTGTTTTGATACATCTTCTAGCTCATGCATGATAAATCCAATGTATTAGATTAAAAAGGTTTGTCACACTTATAATATCTGATTCTCGGAGATAAAAGAGGAAAAGGGTTTTTTTTTTTTTTAATTTCAGATTGTTTCAATTTTTTATTTGAATTTGTGCTCAAAATTTTGGTTTTTGCCTGTTTGCCTTGTAGAGTGTAATAATTTGAAGCTAAAGTGAAAAGAAAATTCCAACACCATGGCGGGGTTCTCAAGTAAAAGAAGGAAAATAAGGCAGCCTGATTCAGAGTTTCCTCTGCTCAAGGTGACACCTTCACGTTTTGTTTCTGATTTCTACGCATTTAATCTATAATGCTATTGCTACTTCAAAATATTATCTTCAAAGGTTGCACAATTTTTATTTTTATGTGCTTGTTGCTAACATGTGTCAAATTGTCTTTTCTTCAAATTTTTTTAGTGTCACAAGACTCAAAATGACCTGGAGGATTGGATTGGTATTGGTAAATTGCCAGATGAAATACTTGTTTCCATTTTGTCTCTCTTACCTATGAAACAAGCAATTAGAACTAGTGTCCTCGCCCGTAGATGGCGGTATTTGTGGACTTCCATTACTCATTTAGAGTTTGATGATCTCAGCGTAAACTATCTATTGTTTTCTCGGCCTCGATCGCCCTCTCCCACTCCCTTTGATATGCGTGCACCCATAGAACCTACATACCCGCCATTTCTTGTTAAAAGGAGGAGATTTGTTGATTGGGTCAATCAAGTATTGAATTTACATAAGGGTTCGCATGTAGATGAATTCAGCCTTGAGTTTTCTGTGTATGGTGATTATTTTAAAAGTGATATTGATAGCTGGATAAACTTCGCTTTTCAAAAGAGAGTTAAAAGGCTTCATTTGATATTCGAATGCACATGGGCTTCAACAAACAGGTCATACACTCTTACGCCTCCAATGCTTCTTAATTACAGACTCGATTCGTTAGTACAACTTCGTCTGTGCTATGTGGAGGTGACTGGAGAAGTTCTTGAATGCTTTTTGTCTGCTTGCCCACTTCTTGAATTCTTATCTGTATCAGACTCGCATGTGATGAATTTTAAAATTTCCGGACCATCACTCAAGCTAAAGCAATTAGAGATAACTTACTGCACGTTGACAAGTCTTGATATTTATGCTGTGAATCTTATGTCATTTAAATATCAGGGAAACTATGAATGCGTTTCTTTGAAGTACACACCCCCGCTTGTTAATGCACATTTTGGTGGGACTTATGCCAGCTATATTATCAAGAGCTTTTTCCAGTTTCAAAGCTATCTGTCTCAGCTAGAGACACTGGTGTTGGATTTAAGGTTTGAGGTCAGTATGTAAAAATCCACTTTTCTGTTCCAAAGTACAAACAAAATAAGATGCTTATCCATTTTGTTGTGATTGAATTTTTCAGAAGTTAACCTGCTTTCCCAAACTGCCCGAATTAAGGAATCTTAAGCAATTGGAATTGGAACTGAATAGCCGTGTGTTCTGCCTCCTCCTTTGCACATCCCTACTACGTGCGTCTCCTTCATTAAATAGATTTAAAATTAAGGTGAATATTCTTACTTTTGAGAGCTTTAATTGTGGATTTTTTTTTTTTTTTTTGACGCAAATGTCTAATGTGCCATATGCTGCCATGTCACCAGTTGTGTCAGGCATAGCTTTTGTATTTTTTTCCCCTTGATTTATGGGGTATGTTGATACAATTCTTTCAAATTGGGTGTTAATTGAAAATTTGATTATCTAGGGGAGATTGCAAAAGGGGTGGGAGGAAGTATGGCTCTTTTGGGGGCAGTTGTTGGGGGGGGGGGGGGGGGGGGGGGTGGGAGCCTTTGGACGTTTATATTCGGAGGGGCTGGGAAAAGTCTTCAAGATTTATTGCTTTTGAAGTGGGAGATGGTACTAGATTTAGTTTTTAGAGTGATTTATGGTGTGTTGAATACAAGAGAAGAACCCTAAACAATATTAACATCTATGAGTTAAAAGATCTAGAACTGCATTTATCTTTTGCTCCACATAATCCCAAGCGAGCTGTTATCCTAGGGATCTCCCTTAAGGGGCATCAAACCCTACTGAGTGCTGACAATTTTTTTTTTTGTCTTACACAGTTACACTACCTAGGGTAGACCATTTCTTCCCATTTTTATAGTTTTTTACTGAATTAGCTAATTTTGTATTGTTGTATATTAGAGCATCTACAGCAGATTCTCCAAATTTTTGTACTGTTTGGAGAATGAATAGTGATTTTTACCTTTAATTACCCACTTTTTCAAATATACTTTCCAACAGATTCTCTATCTCATCAAGATCTCATTTAAATATTATTTCTTTATTTATTCTTTATTCTTTTTTTAACAACTATGCATCTTCCAACATTTTTTTTATTCAATACCTAATTATTATAATAGAAAAAAACATTTGAAGGATGAATAGTAAAAGCTACAGTGTTCTCTACTTATAGAAAAGCACTGTAGCAACTCTACTCTAAAAAATAGAGATAGAGAAGCTGTTGGAGTGAGTTTTGGGGGTGTTGATGCTCTAAAATTGGCTTTAAAGAAGCCATTGGAGATGCTCTTATGATTTCAATATGACTTGTGAACAAGGTAGGCCTATGAACTTTCTATTAGGAACTTTTTGTTAGTTTTGTGTTATCATGAATAATCAAATATGGTATACATGTAATAACTATCTAGATTGATAGTTGGATGTGCGACATATTAAACTGCACTTTGAGTCTCTGACTCACTATTGGATTTGCTGCCCCTCTCTAACCAAGAAACAAACCATACAATATGTTCAAGTAATTTACTTTGAATCCAAACTGACCCTTAGTTCTCAGAAACCCCAGCAGAACCTGTTAGGTTGGGATGCCTGCAATTTGTTGTTGAGGTCCTCGTGTGTGTGTTTTAAATTTATAAAGGACTTGCTTTCTTTTCTTTTTGAATGTTAGTTGCATAGTTTCTTACAAACTATTCTCTTTCTCTGAAAAAAGGTTGTGGCATGGGATAATCTCTGTACTTAATTTGAACCCCTAAATGGAATACTTGTATTATTATTTCTAAATTTTCTGTAGTTGCCATGAATAATACCACGTGTCCCTATCAAAGCATGACTCTTATGTTAGTTTCCACTTATTAAAACGCCACATTTTGTTCCACTACATGTGGAGATATATTTGTGTATTGAAAAGATTTAAGCTAAGGTGTAATTAATGCAAAGGCGCAATGAAACCATAATCTTACTTGAAAATTTTGTTTTCTTGCTTGTTTGTAAAATTGTGAGATAAATTGATTTCTTGTTTCTCTTTGTACCGGAAAAAAAGATGAAACTCTACTTTTTTATGGTTTATTTGTTTCATTTTGCCTTTATTTTATTTTTTATTTTTGAATGCACCAAACAATCTAGAAACAAGTTAAGATTTTGGGGATCCCCATTGAGGACTTCAGAACCTGCTGAGTCTTGACAACTTTATTTTATCTTATAGTGCCTAGGGTAGACTTAACCTTCCCACTTTGATGGCTTTTCCCTTAATTAGCAGGTTATATATTCTTACATAGGTTAACAAGATATATAAATTGTGAAAAAGATAGGCCTATGAACAATTTTTTTTATTTAATGTTTGTGTTAGCGTGTAATGTATACATGCAATAACGTCCAGTTGATGATTTGGATATGGGTCAAGCACTATCAGCACTCTGACCTTACGGTAAGGTTGAACATATTTGGTTTTCTTTCCCTTGATATGGTGGGAGTAACCAGTAGGTTGGCCAGAAAATTTCTCTGTTGAACCTATCTCTTCATAGCAATATGAGATTTGCTTTTAACTGACAGTAGAAGATGCTTTTGCTGCACTAAAGAACTGTCCATTTGGAAGGAATGGTGGAAAACTGTTTTTTAGTTTTAACTGCCATCCATCTTGCGTAGAAGCTGGATTATTGTGGAATGCAGGAATTGAAACGGGAATGTTTTATCCCACTTACACAGAATGTGGTATGTTGGGGTTAGGCCTTTGCAGCTCATATAAATTGCTTATGTTGTCACTAAAATCCATGAGGAAGTTTCAATTTGAAATCCCTATAAGTTTATTATGATGGCTTCTTGTTGTCAGAAAACCTCAACAATCTCAATCACTTTCTTTTTATGTTAATTTTTATGCTTGAAAAGAAAATGTACGATGCCAAGTGTTTTTGAATTGAAGTGTATACCATTTTGGATTTGCACCTAAGAGGGATGTGTTAAGACAGGCTTGCAATTTAGTGTGCAAGGAAATCAGGTACTTTGGCTTCAAAACATACCACTCCCCCAATGGGCCTCCGAGCCCACATGGGGGCCCAATTTTTGTAGGCAAGAAGTGGGCATAAGGCAGCATTGTTGATGCTCTAGCTGGACTTGTTTATTCTGTCTGTATTGCTTTTGATGTGGTAACCTTTTGTTATGTGCTACAACGATTTCTTTCACTTCTTTTGAATGGGACAACTAGATGGTTTATTCCCTATTACAAATCACTTCTTCATGTTAGGTTCATATTTTGGAGTGAGAGCACTATTCCCTTTTCTACTTATTATGAGAATTGATGGCTTATATTCTCTCTTTAACTTCCCGTCTTTGAATAACCATGGGGTGCTAACCTTTTTTCTTATGCAGTTCTTTGACTTGGAGAAGCGTACGAAAGAGAAAATGGAGATAAAAAAGTCTGAAGGTAAACATAAATGCCTCAAGGTGGTTAAATTAATTGGCTTTGTTGGGTGTAGAGTTGATCTGGAGATTGCAAGGTACATATTGAGTCATACTTTGTCACTTGAAAAGATAATTATCAATCCCCGCCATCCATTTATAGTGACCTTTGAGGATACTGATGAGCATCTAAAGGCAAGAAGTCGTGCTAGGCAACACCTTGAACATAGATTACCTCTAGGAACACAATTAGTGGTACTCTAAATATGATCAACTTCTGATGGTGAGGCTGGGATGGTGCTTCTGAAGTGCGCTTTGTTTTTGGTAGCAGCAATGGATTTTGAATCGTATCATGTGTATTATTATGTTATAGAACTCAGTATTTTTTTTATATTATTTGTTTTTTATTTATTGTTATAATATGAGCTTCTTTCTTCTTTCTTCTACTTTTATTTTTTAATTTTTTCCAGAGTTGGGCAGAGAACAATTTTTGTGTTAAAAGATATTATTTGCCCTAATGGATGTTGAAACCCTTTATCTACCCCAAGGTCCCCATTGTTGAACATTATTCTAGCCATACCTCACCCATCCCAACAATCATCTTTCTGTTCAAGATTTTTAAATTTGGAATTCTTCTCCCTCTAGTTTGTTTCCTTTATTATAGTAAGACTTATCCCAACCCATTCTTATATCTATCCCTAACTTTTATTTTGGTCATATGTCATGTCAGCAATTTTCATCGAAAAAGTAACAGTAGGGACTAAATCGACGTTGCATTGCAAGGTTAGAGACTAAATTTTCACAATTGAAAAAGTATGGACCAAATTGAAATATGATGTAAAGAATAAGAACAAAATACGTGATTTACCTTAGAAAATATAAAAAATGTGCCAAAAAAAAAAAAGTTAAAAAAAAATATTTTCCAATAAAGAGTTTCTAAAAATGTTTTTTAAACTAATACCCTTAAGGTATTTGATAACTTTTTCCAATCTATATATGATCAATCTATATATGAGTGGTTGCAAGCTACAACTCGCCTTCCACAAATCTCTAAAATTCACCTTCCACAAATCTCTAAAGAATATTTTGACCTTATAACTTTCAGGATGCAGTTCTCTTATTCTATACACCATGTGTAAAAGGGTTACTTCCCTTTTGCACTTTCTTTCATGAATGAAATCCATTACTTATTAAAATAAATTATAAAAATAAAAAATAAAAAATAAAAAACAAATTTGTTAGTACATTTAAGAGAACAAAATGCGGCATTTGAAATTAACAACAAATATAATTTAACTAACTCTGATGCAATGATTAGTCAAAACAGATATATGAGTCATGTTTTGTTGTGGACATGAAGCATTAGATGTGGAAACTTTAGAACATTTAGAAGTAAGAATACAAAATTTTCACATCAAGTGTAGAAATTTAAGATCATCCATGTACCACTACTAGTAATAAAAAAGGTCAAAGTGAAAATAAAAGAAAGAATGTACTTTCTAATTTCCCACCCTTTACTGTTACCTAACCTACCATGCCAAATTTAGAAGAGAGCTTTTTCCTCTCGTAGAAAGTAGGCTTGTTGAAGAATCAACCACTAAACTACTCCATTTCTTTTGTTACAATAAGAAGCTAACAATTATTTATTCTCAAAAGGTTTTGATATTTTTCAAACAAAAAGATGTATGAGGTATTTTTTTGGCTTTTTAAAAATTTTTAGTTATGAAAACCCGAGATGGTGAATTTGAACTTTGAACATTTTCGTCAAAAACATCAAAAAATGACAATTAGCATATACAACTAAAATTTTTTTAAAAATTAATATAATTAATATTTTTATAGATTTTATTGTATATACAATAAAATCTATAAATTTATTTCCCTAAATTTTGAGATTATATGTTTGTTTATGAAATTATGCCACATTTTTTATTTGTGGAATAATTTATCAATAAAATAAATAAAGTTTTGTTTTATATATATATATAGTTTAACTCATGTAATATGTTTGAAAATTACTTAAATTTTAGCAGATACTTTTTTAATCAAGGTCATAAAATTTTAGGTTAAAATACAAAACACCCTTTCCATGGCCGAAGCTTCAGATTTGAGAGAGAGAGAGAGAGATTAGAGAGAGGGAGATTGAATTTTGTTGAATGAAAATTAAAAAGAAAGAAGAAAAGACATAGAGAAATAAATCCAGTTTAAATATTATGAATAGACCGAAACAACCTCATTTTAAGAGTAGTTGACAGATGAGTTTAACGGAAGAATAACAGAGAACTTAATTTAACATTTTTGAAACTTAGAAGACTGAATTGAACGAAAGAAAAATTAAAGAACTAAAATGAATTTTAGTGAAATTTAGAGGGTGGGTTTTGCATTCCATCCCAATTCAAAAACATACCCATGTTTTCTCTGTCACCAAAATACACTTTCTTTCTTCTAAACCACTTATTTATAATATTACACCCAAACATTTAACAAAAGATGCAACTTGTAGAGTGAGTGGTTGTCTAAATTTAATAAAGATGGGTTTTCTCCTTGAAAAGTAGCTACAAGGAGGATATGGTCGGGTCATGGTTTTCAAACCCAAATCGTTTAAAAAACTAGAAAAATGAGAGGTTCAAGGTTTTTATGTTCGGATTGAGATTGAACCATAATGATGTTATAATTAATTTTGTAATTAATTAAAATACAAATAAAGGTATATGAAATTTATAAATATTAGCAAATTTGACTAAAAATATCTAAAAAAATTAAAACAGAATTTCAAATAAAATTTCATAATATTGTTAATAGAAAATAGTACAACATAAATAAGCACAAAAAAAAATCGTATAATAATCCTTCCTTGGTATTGATAAATTGCCAGATGAAATACTTGTTTCCATTTTGTCTCTCTTACCTATAGAAGAAGTAATAAGAACCAGTGTCCCTGCCCGCAAATGGCATTACCTATGGACTTTTGCTACTCATTTAGAGTTAGATGATGTGAGCATAGCGAATCTTTTAAAAGCTCAACCTCCTAGTCCCACTCTCTTTGATTTGTCTCAATTCATACCTAAATACCACAGTTTATTGTCCAAAGGAAGAGATTTGTTGATTGGGTAAATCAAGTATTGAATTTACATAAGGGTACACTTTAGATGAATTTCGCCTTCACTTTTCTATGTATGGTGATCATTTTAAAAGTGATATTGATAGTTGGACCAGCTTTGCATTTCAAAAGGGAGTTAAAAGGTTTCATTTGATTTTCACATGTAACTGAGCTTTAAATTACCGGTCATACACTCTTACACCACCAATGCATTGCAATTAATGACTTTATTTGTCAACTGAACTTCGTCTGTGCTCTGTCAAGGTGACTGGAGAAGCTCTTGATTACATTTTATTTGCTTGCCCATTTCTTGAATCCTTATATATAAATATATATATATATATATATATCAATGTCACATGTGATGAATTGCAAAATTTCTAGCCCATCACTCAAGCTAAAGCACTTGGAGATATTCTCTTGTGTCTTGGAAAGCCTTTATATTTATGCAAAAAATCTTGTGTCATTTAAAAATCTAGGAGCAGTGGAAAAGATTTCATTCAAGTACACACCCCAACCTTTTGCAAGGCCTCATGCCTGCTATATCATCAAGAGTCTTTTCCAGCCTCCAAGCTATATCTTTTAGCTATAGACAATTGTATGGGACATAGGTACCAAGGTTAGTACATAAATCCAATTTTTTGCTCCCCACCACCCCTCTCTTTATATTTGAAAGAAAGAACATAGAAACAAAAGAAGAAAGCTTATAAATTTTGTGGTGATTTAAATTTTCCAAAAGTTAACACGGTTCCCCAAATTGTCAAAGTTAAGGTCAAATAATTGGAATTTGTACTGAATTTCCCACTTGTTTGGCATCTTCCTTTGCACATTCCTACTATACGCAACACCTTCATTAAATAGATTTGTCTCTTATCCCTTTTCATTCTTTTTGGAAAACTTAAATATTAGATTGGGGAGGAAAAAAAATGAAAGAGGATTACTTTCATTATAGTCGGGCTAGTTTAAGCCTTTAAGGGTAAAAAAAAAACCCTTTTAGTTAACAAGGTTCAGGGATAAAGAAATCTGTTCCAAACCCGGCCCGTTGCAATTCCTATTAAAAACACTAAAAAGAAAAAGAAAAAAGAAATATAGGCAAAAGGAAAAAAGAAAAAGGAATCTATAGTCTATAAGAAATCTTAAAATATCTTCATATTCTTTTCTAATAACCAAGTATATAAGAAACAATATCAAGACAAAGATATTTGAAAAAGAGCTCCTCTGTTTTTATTTTTATTATTTTTAAATAGGTAAAATGTACTGAATTTAAAAATAAAAAAAAATAAAAAAAGAAAGAGGATTACTTTCATTATAATGATGCTCTTTCATAAAATGCTGATGGGGCATTTTTTGTTATTATTAATGCCACGTCTGCTTCATGTATGTCAATTGTGTACATCATTTGCCACATGGATATTTTCCGTTAAGGATCAAATTGATTATAAATTGAAAATAATAGAGATAAAATTGATTGTTACAAAAATATAGAGGCCAAATTAACTGTGCCCCAAAATGTAAGGACAAAAAAAAAAGAGAAAGGAATTACTTTCATTATAATGATGCTCTTTCATAAAATTATAAGGCCACGATTATTTATGTATTTAGAAACACTAAAAAAGAGAAAGGCAAAAGAAAAAGAAGTTATAGTCTACAAAAAATTCTTACAATATCTATATATTCTTTTCTAATAACCAAGTAAATAAGAAACAACAACCAGACAAAAGATATTTTGAAGAAGAGCTACTCTGTTTTTGTTTGTTTGTTTTTTTTTTTTTTTTCCCTTTTTCTTTTTTAAATAGGTAGAATCTACTGAATAGAAAATTGAGTATATTTTGTTTTTTTGTTTAAAGTATATTGTATGGGTCTCAAAACGCGGTCGTTCTATGTCATTAGTTTGTTACCTAACTGGAATAAAAACGACACAGTTTGCGGGACTTCTATTCTAAATTCTAAATTCTAAATTCCAAATTCTAATTCTACAACGTGCAGAGTTCAGTCGAGAGAGAGAGAGAGAGAGAGAGAGAGATGGGGAAAACGAGATGTAGATGTAGATGTAGATGTAGGCGTAACGATCAGGTTCGAGTACCGAAATTCAAGAAACGATGCTTCGTTGCAGATCAGATCAGATTAGTTTCTGAAGTGATTTTGCAGGTAAATCTACGCTTCCATGTTCTCTCAATTTGATTTGGATTTTCTTTACTTTTGCTCTGCTGCTATGTTAGCATTATTTGATTTGGAATAATATATACATATAGGTTTCATGCTTCAAATTAATATAGTTGCTTTCAACACCACTACCACCGGAGATGGTGGATGGTGGTGGCGGCGTGAGCTTTTTTTTTTTTTGGTTAAGGCTGAGCTCTCAGTGGAAGTGAAACTAGGATACGGGTCGGGTCGGGTAGGGAGGGTAGGGTCGACCATATTTGAACCAACCCCGATTTCTCCCTTTAGACCCACCCACCCGTTCACTTGAATATTGTTTTATTTAAGCCCATTCTCACTATCGTACTGCAAGCCCAGGCCCATACAACAATGATATATAATACTAATAGTAATAAAAAACGTGGGCCTGTAATAATCGGGTCCGTTTGAGAACTTATAATAAGAAGTTCAAAACTGAATTTTGCCTCTCTTTCTCTTCTTTCTTGCACGCTCTCACTCTCTCTCACAGTCACAACAGATTTCACATTAGAGTAGAGTAGAGAAAATCTAAGTACACAGAGAATTTGATAACAGATTTCACACTTTTGCTGATTTGGCCGTCTGTAATTGGTGTGTATAAAAGTTGCAAAATTTTTTTTTGGTTAAAAAAATAAGAATGGGTAGTGGCCTAGTGGGGGGTTGCAAATTTTGTTGTGCATATATAGCATTGCACATTCTTACTAACAAACCAATCCTCATAAAAAGACTTACCTTTCCTACTCTCTCTCTCTCTCTCTCTCTCATATTTCCAAGAAAGATACTTTCTTTTTTCCCAAGAAAGTGAAATATCCATGGTTCCTTACAAAAGATGTTATGGGAAAGGGTTGAGATCCAGAACCAAGCGGATGGACCAGGGGCTAGAGTGGGTCACACATGCAATGTTGTTGGTAATTTCCTTTACGTTTTTGGGGGCTATGACGCTAATAGGAACTTCACCAACAGTGTATTCATCTTTGATACTGGTGGGTCTTTTCGTAATCTTTCATCAAAATTCCCGTTCTTGTTTGACACTGCTTCTTTAACATCTATTTTTAATTTCTGTTACCCTTCTTTCTATATTCAATTATGACATTGTTGTGTATCTTGCAAACTTCTATTTTACTTTGCTTTCTTATCAAATTTGTGGAATATTCGTGGTTTCACATTGATTAATCTTTGTTTGGATGCTTCTTCTCTTTTTTTTTTTTTTGTATACCCATTTTATCAAACTCCTATTTTTCTTTGTTTTCTTGTAAAATTTGTTTATATTTTATTAATCTCTGCTAACTTCTATTTTTCTGTGTTTTCTTGTAAAATTTGTGGAATATGCATGGTTTTAACCCAAAAAAGATGAACTAATGGATTGAATTGATTTAGGCTTGCGTGTAATTAGTGCGAGAACAAAATAAAACCATAATTTTGCATGAAAATTGTGCTTCTAACTTTTTCTTTTGAACTTTTAAGAGAGATTGATTTCCCGCCCTTTTACTATAGAAAAGATGAAACCCTATTCTGGTTTATTTCTTATTTGCAATTTGCATTTATCTCTGTGCACCACATATTTTACAACCAAGCTATTATCCTGACAATTTTATTTAGTTTTACAATACTTGGGGTAGAACTTTTTTTCCCACTTTGGTAGTTTTTCCCTGAACTGGTGTTTTATTCTCATATAGTATGATATGAAAGGATTTGTGAACAAGATAGACCCATTAACTTTCTGTTAGGTTTGTGCCATAATGTTAGTATACATGCAGTAACATCTGGATTGATAATTTGGATTTGGGTCATGTGGGTCATGTTATTGTTGCACACTGATTAGTGAACTCTTGGATTAGCTGGCCCCTCTCTCACCCATGAACCAAGCCAGAGTCCCAGACATGTTGAGTAATTTAATTGAATCCAAACTGACCCATAGTTCTTACAAACCCATCCAGGACCTGTCTTGTCTTTTTGAATGTTAGTCGCATAAAACCATATGAACTATTCTCTCTCTCTCTCTAAAAAAAGTTGTGGGATGGGGATAATCTCCATCTACACTTGGTTTCAACCTCTAAATGAAACTGTTATATTCATATATCTAAACTTTATGGAGTTGTCATGGCTAACACATTTTGTCCATATCAAGATATGACTCACATGTCTGTTTCCTCTTATTAAATTGCCACATTTGTTCTGGTAGATGTAAGAATGAACTTGTGAATTGAAAACATTTCGGCTAGCGTGTAATTAATGCATAGGCACAATAAAAATTTAATCTTGCCTGAGAATTGTGTTTCCTTGTTTGTAAACTTGTAAGATAAATTGATTTCTTGTTTCTTTTTTTTTTTTTTTAATGGGAAAGATGAAACCTTGCTCCTTTGTGAGGTTTTTATTTATTTATTTTGCACTGCATAATCCAAAAAAAGCTACTATGTTGGGGATATTGAAGGCTTCAAAACCTGCTGAGTGTTGATGATTTTATTTTGTCTGACAGTGCCTAGGGTAGACTTCTTTTTCCCCACTTTGATGGTTTTACTGTGAATTAGCTGGTTATGTATTTTTATGTGCAATGACAGGATATATGACTTGTGAAGAAAGTAGGCCTATGATCTCCTTATTTTGTTTGTCTTAGTTTGTATATGTGCAATAACATCTGGGTTGATATTGATAATTGGGATTTGGGTCAAGCATTATCAATCTGACATTATGGTAAGGTTGAGCGTACTCATGGCAACATGAGTTTTGCTTCTACCTGCTAGCTGATGCTGCTTTCGCTGTACTCCAGAGCTTTCCATTAGGCAAGAATAGTGGAAAGCTTATTTTAGGTTTAACTACTGGTTAAAGCAGTTAATTTCTTTACTTACATCCATCTTGCCTAGAATCCGGATTGTTGCGGTAATGTGGTATCCCACTTGCACAGAATATAGTTTGATAGGATTAGTCCTTTGCAGCTCACTAAAACCCCTTAAGGAAGTTTCAATTTAGAATCCTTACAAATTCATTATGATACTTAGATTATTTAACCCATGCATATTGGTTGGATTAGTGATACAGCGATTTAACTTATTTTTCATGGGACACCTAGATGGCATATTGCCTAGTGTTAGATTCATATTTTGGGTGATGACACCATTGCTTGTCATACTTTTTGTTAGTATTGATAAGGGTTTCTTTTCGTTAAATTTTTATCCCATTGTTGTGTATCTCGTTTCTTTTTTTTTTTTCTTTTTTTGGTATACCTATTTAATTTTATTAATCTCTGCAAACTTCTATTTTACTTTGTTTTCTTGTAAAATTTGTGGAATGTGCATGGTTTTACATTGATTAATCTTTGTTGGGATGCTCTTCTTTTATTCTTTTTGGGGTAAATTTTTGTTAAATTTTTATGCCACTGTTGTGTATCTTGGCATTATTGTTCTTTTTTCTCCATTTCTTCTTCTCCTTCTCTCGGTAACTTTTTCGGATATTGTTAATAGAACTCTGTAATTTTCTTTCTGTCCTTCTTCCTTACTAGCAAAAGTCAAATCCTTCCTCATCTTTTGAAACCCTTAAACTTTACGTACTTATTCTACCAAACAAGCATAAAAAAAACTTACCAAACTAAAGCCAATTTTGTGTCGTAAAACTTTATTCTATAAATTTAAACCCTATATCCACAAGCATATGCAGGCAAGTTCTCCAACCTCTCTTGCATTGCTGTTAAAGAAGTTAATTAGATTACTTGCATCTAGCTTTCCTAAATTCTGGGTTGTGGTTTGTAGAATTTAGAAAAGAGTGAAAATGTGGTATAGTGTCCCTAGAAATAAAGATTTCAGTTTATCTATAGATATCTCTCTCCCCTGAAAATAGGGCACATCCTTTTCCTATGAATGCACCACATCAAACTTAGAGGAGCTGCCTTCCATACGTCAATGCCATCTTGTTTACTGAACTTTTCCTTCCAACGTGCTCAATAACTCTGCCACTGTCTTTGGGATCACCCAATTTAACCAAAAATAAATGAACTTATGAATTGAATTGATGTAGGCTAGTGTGTAATTAGTGCAAGGACACAAAGAAACCATTATTTTTCATGAAAATTGTGTTCCTAACCTTTTTTTTTTTTTTTTTTGAACTTTTAAGAGAGATTGATTCCCCCCTCCTTTTATTATAGAAAAGATAAGACCCTATTCTGTCTTATTTCTTATTTGCAATTTGCATTCATCTTTGTGCACCACATATTCCACAAGCAAACTATTATCCTAGGGATCTCCTTTAAAGGGCATCAAACCCTACTGAATGCTGATAATTTTGTTTAGTCTTACAATACTTGGGGTAGAACTTTTCCTCCCACTTTGGTAGTTTTTCCCTGAAACTGGTGTTGTATTCTCATATAGTATGCTTCTTTTTTTGAAGGGTTTGTTTTCATTAAATTGTTATGCCAATCCTATGTATCTTGTTTCAATTATTGTTATTTTTGTACACCCATTTTATTTTATTAATCTTTGCTGGATTTCCTTGAACTTCTTATAGGATTTGTTTTTCTTAGATTGTTATGGGTTTTGTTTTTAACTGATTTCTCTTGACACCAGCGGCAGAGTAGCTACTCAAACTTTTAATTATATTTCAATAAGCCCTAGATAAAATTCTGGTTAGTGTAAGTGTATTCATGGATCATATACAAAAAAATTCAGGTTAGTGTTAATTGTATCTTAAAAAAAAAGTTAAATAAAATTCCAGGGCTGCCTGACAACTCTGCGGTCTACGCATTTTTTCGCAATAAGAACTGAACCCAGAATTTGCCTCTCCTGCACAATTGCATTTTATAATTGGGAAATTACTTTCCCTAACACCTCCTTCAATATATTTGCTAAAATTTTAGCCAATATCCTGTACACGCATCCTACAAACTTATAGGTCTGAAATCATTGAGATCTGAGGCCCCTCCCTTCTTAGGAATAAGAGACACAAAAGTCTCATTCAAGCTCTTTTTTTAATACACCACACTCATGAAAAGGCTGCAAAGTGGCTAATACCTCCTCTCTAACCACCACCCAACAGTGATTGAAGAAAGCAATCGTAAAACCATGAAGACCCAGAGCTTTATCCCCACACAATGCCTGAACCGCTTCCTCCTCTGTAAACTGCCTTTCTAGCTAGATGGCATCACAACTGTCCAAGTCTTTAAGGAAATGCTTTCCACTTAGGTGTCCGAAATCTTGTTTCTGCATAAAGTCCCTTATACAAATTTACAACACCCTCCCGGATTGCATCTTGAGTAACCTAGTTGCTCTCCATATTTGTTATATTTGCAATAAAAGTACGGCAATGATGAGAATCAGGAAACCAGGGGAAAAGCTTGCTTTTTTATCACCTTTTAGCCGCAAAGCTCTTGATTTTTGTTTTCTCCAAGGGATCTCCTCCGTTACATTGTTTTTTCCAAGGTTGCCTTCACCTCCACCATTTTTTTATCTATCTTCCTCAGACAAATATCCACTGTTCCTTTTCTCCTCCATCAACCTAAGATCATTTAGTTGGTTTATGTTCCTAGTCCCCACATTTCCAAATACTTTATTGTTCCATAACTTCAAATCTTGTTTCAGGGTTTGCAATTTGCTAGTTAGAACAAAACTGGGAGTAACCTGCAAACTATAACTCTGCCACCAGCCTCTAACCTTGTCTGCAAAACCATCCTTTCAAAGCCACAAGTGCTCGAATTCAAAATGAGATTTATTTTCTGTTACACATCTTTTTATTAAATTATGCCATTGTTGTGTATCTTGTTTCAATTTTTCTTTGCTTTCTTGTTAAATTTGTGGAATTATCAAGGTTTGACATTGATTAATATATATGTATATATGTTATTTTTATTTTGGTATACTTATTTTATCTTAGTAGTCTTTTCTGGGATGGCCTTGAATATCTTTTTGTTAGATTGTTATCTGTGTTATTTTTCATTGATTTCTCTTGGCACCAGTGGCAGAGTGGCTCCCCAAACTTTTAATTATATTTCAATGAGCCCTAGATAAAATGTTACTTGACCCCTCAAAAAATCTTAAATGTTTAAATTCTGGTTAGTTTAAGTGTATTCTTAGATAATACTCAAAACAATTAAGACTTTATCCTCTCTAAATATTTTAATTGTTCTTGATCATCTGTCTCGAATTTTGTGATTTATAATTGATTCAATTACAATCAGATAATCGTACATGGAGCCAACCCGTAATTAGAGGCAGACGACCCTCTCCGCGGGCCTTCCACAGCTGCACCACTGTTCGTGATGAACTATTTGTGTTTGGGGGTATAGATGCGAACAACCATTTCAATGATATGCATATTTTCAACACTTGTAAGTTGTTTCTTTTAATCTTTAGCCACTTTGCACAGACAATTGATATGCTCACCAAGTGAGTGCTAATAGAAGTTTGACTGAAATCTGTATATTTTATCTATTAATTGTGAATTCCACTGCGTGCTTGCTAACATGTTTAACATATTTATAGCTTCTCATACATGGAGATCTCCGCGTGTCATCGGTAACATACCTGAGCGACGAAAATGGCACAGTGCAACTCTTTATCGTCAAAGTCTGTACATATTTGGTGGCAGTGGGAGATCTAGTGATAATAATGATGAGACATACTATAGAAATGTCTACATGTTCCATACAGGTTATTTTTTAACATAACTGGTTACCGATCAAAAAATAATAGTAGACACTGATTTATTTTCTTTTTTCTTTTTTTCTTTACTTGTAGCTCGTTTTGTATGGAACCGTATTGCTACATTTGGCAGTCTACCATCTCCCCGCAACAGCCATATCTGTTCATATCAACTAGACAAGATGATTGTGGTTGGTGGTAAAGATGGGCATGATTCTTTTTGTTCCGATGTCTATGTGATGGAAGGTTATATAATTTTCTTTGATGCCAAATTTAATTGCAATTGTGATTTTCTAAAAAAAAGTTCATCATATAAAACTTGTGCTGCATATCTTGGGGCTAGCAATTAAGCGTTTTTTAGGAGCTTATTAATAATTTGAATTCTTGGGTTTGTTTCATCAGGTTTAACTTGGAGAGAGCGGCGAACTTCAGGACATTTGTTGCCCCCTCGAGCTGGTCATGCAGCTGTTAACTTTGGTGCCAAAGGAACAAAGTTGTATATATTTGGGGGATATACGAATCAATTCCTATACAACGATGTCTATGTACTTGATATTGGTAAGTAAGAAATAAGCTGACAAGATTAGTTGTGATAATATATATATATATATATATATATATAGTTATTATGTTAGTGTATTTTTTATAATCCCAAATTTTTTTGCAACTGGTGCAGTTACTGGTGTATGGACAAAGGCAACCATGACAGGCAGTAGGCCTTCAGCTAGAGCTTTTATGACTGGTGACTCCTTGGATTTACAACGTTTTGTGTTCTACGGTGGTTTCAATGAGAGATCTGAAGTTTGTGATGACATGTACTACTTACACACAGGTATAACATTTTCTTCACATTTACACTCATCACTTAAAGTTTTTCGTTGGTAGAATAAATCTAGAATCTGTAGCTTTTTTCTTTTCTTTTTTTTTTTCTTTTTTGGTTTGGAATATACCTACTCTAATTTGGTTTATATTTACAGCTTATGTTGAGAGATTTAGAATTTGTGACCTATACATCAACCAGGAGGAGTGGCAGAATGGACATGAATGGTTTGAAGGAGAACTGAGCCGTTGTGACATTTTGAATTTTGGATTTTTGGGAGAACTATGGGAGGAGGAAGAAACGTTGAAGGAAACTCGTAATAGAGTTAAAGCAGCAATTGATAGGGTTAAAGATTCAATTAGTCGCATGAAAGTATTGCGATCGTCTAGGAATCAATTTGTTTTTCAAAAGATACACTCTAATATCATAAAGAATCTCCAAAAACGCCAAAATCGTCTAGTATTAGAGAAAAGTTTGCTTTCATCCGCTATATGGGAAGTGAGATATGAAGTGGACGTTGTTTTGAAAAAACTCAAACCATCCGAACAGAGTGTGCTCTTTATTAATAGCCGTTCATCTTATGAGGCAGCAGTAAGATTGCGGAACAAATATGAATGCGAAGCAATATTTCATTTTTGCTGTAAAGAAGGGGAGGCGAAAATGATGGGGAAGTTGGCTGAGTTAGCTCACCGACATAAATATCCATATACTGTGAGCGGTGATATGGGTGTGATGTCTAATGGAAAATTCTGTGCAGCATATCCGTGGGGATGCAAGTTGAGAGCGGATGAGAGAAAGATGGAAAGGATTTTTGAAGAGAGGGCAAAAGATGAGAGACCTAACAGGAATGCAAATGAGGGGAGTGGGAGAAACAAAAATGTAAAAGAAGAGGAAGAGAGAAAGG
Organism: Quercus glauca; assembly: GCA_023736055.1. Taxonomy (NCBI): domain Eukaryota; kingdom Viridiplantae; phylum Streptophyta; class Magnoliopsida; order Fagales; family Fagaceae; genus Quercus; species Quercus glauca. The sequence continues at coordinate 59,941,812 of CM043317.1, forward strand.
AGGGGCCATCAAGCTCCCACTACTCGTATAATAACCACTAACAGGTAGTGCCAGTGCCTTCTTCCTTTGCTTCTTTATTTGAATATGCTATGCTGTTAAGGAAGCTTTTAGTAAGACCTGTGAAGTGTAATTTCATCTCTTATTCATGTAAATATGCTATGCTGTTAGGGAAGCTTTTAGTAAAACCTGTTTGACTGTACAATTAGGTTAATATGGGTTTGGTTTTGGCATGTGTATTTTCATTCAGGTACAGGAGTGTACTGGAAATGCAGTGAGGGACAATAAGAAGAATCGAGGAGTGAACTTGCTAGGAATGGGCAAACTTTTGGGGTCTGTGACTATTGCCAGGGGAGGATTGTTTCCCAATAACCACCAGACCCTTATGCCTATAAGGTTGGCAAAGGGAAGGGCTGACATTGGATTTACTTCTCAGGATTTGTAATTCTAGTGCTTTCGAATAGATAGGGGCTGTTTACCAGTTTGTAACAATTTTAGTGTTTTCCTGTTCTGTTCTTGTGTCAACTGAATTTTCATGTTGAAGTTCTGTTAATGAAATGAATCTTCTTGCTTTTGCACGTCTAATGGGCCTTCTTTTGATATCTTGTTTTAATCAAATTAAATTGAAAGGGTGATAGATTGTATGGTGTTGCTAGTATATACAGGACAGAATGGAAATTTGATACTTCTGTGAAGAGGGTTCTGGTGGAATTTGGCATTCTCTGCAATGCATTAACATCTTTCATTAGATGCTCATTGTGTTATTGCACTTTTGATATTGATACGGCCTCCGGGTGTTTCAGTTAAGTGAAAGAGCCTGGTATGTGTTATTGTACTTTTAATACAAATAATTTGTACCACGTTTTGTTTTCTTTAATGCTCAACCTCCTAGTCCCACTCTCTTTGATTTGTCTCAGTTCATACCTACATACCACCGTTTCTTGTTCGGCAGAAGAGATTTGTTGATTGGGTAAATCAAGTACTGAATTTACAATAGGGTACACTTTAGATGAATTTCGCCTTCACTTTTCTATGTATGGTGATCATTTTAGAAGTGATATTGATAGTTGGATCAGCTTTGCACTTCAAAAGGGAGTTAAACGGCTTCATTTGATTTCACATGTAACTGGGCTTTAAATAACCGGCCATACACTCTTACGCCTCCAATGCTTCGTAATTAAAGACTTTATTTGTCAACAGAACTTCGTTTGTGCTCTGTCAAGCTGAGTGGAGAAGCTCTTGAATACATTTTATTTGACTGCCCATTTCTTGAATCCTTATATATATATATATATATATATACACACATATATCAATGTGTCACATGTGATGAATTGCAAAATTTCTAGCCCATCACTCAAGCTAAAGCACTTGGAGATAGTCTCGTGTCTTGGAAAGCCTTTATATTTATGCAGAAAATCTTGTGTCATTTAAATATCTAGGAGCAATGGAAAAGATTTTATTCAAGTACACACCCCAGCCTTTTGCAAGGCCTCGTGCCTGCTATATCATCAAGAGTCTTTTCCAGCCTCCAAGCTATATCTTTCAGCTAGAGACAATTGTATAGGACATAGGTACCGAGGTTAGTATATAAATCCAACTTTTTTGCTCCCCCCCTCCCCTCTCTTTATTTTTGAAAGAAAGAACATAGAAACAAAAGAAGAAAGCCTATCAATTTTTGTGGTGATTTAAATTTTCCAGAAGTTAACACGGTTCTCCAAATTGTCCAAGTTAAGGTTAAATAATTGGAATTTGTATTGAATTTCCCGCTTGTTTTGCCTCCTCCTTTGCACATCCCTACTATGCGCAGCACCTTCATTAAATAAGTTTACAGTTAAGGTGAATATTCTTACTTCAAAACTTTAGTTGTGGATTGGATGTTGTTTCTTTTTGGGTGAATTTTACTTTACCACCCACCCTAAAGTATTATTGATTTTGCAATGTTAACTTAAAATTTTGATGTGGGCAATTCACACCCCATTTTAAGAAATTGTAGCATTGTAGCCCTAAATGTGAAAAATGCATAAATTACCCATAGCAAAAATAATGAGATGGCGGTTTAGTACACTTGCCATGTCATCTAAAAATAAGAAATTGTTTATTTTCTTAGTTTTCAAATTAAATCTATTTTTTTTTAACATAAATGTTTGATATGGCTTATGCCACATGTACTAAACTACCATGTCACCAAATGTATTAGGCGTAGCTTTTGTATATTTTTTTTCTCTGATTTATGGGGTGCGTGATACAGTTCTTTGAAATTGGGTGTTAATTGAAAATTTGATTATTTGGGGGGGTTGCAAAAGGGGTGTTAGTTTTTCCTTACTTGCACGGAATGTGGTTTGATGGGTCTAGACCATTTTGTTCGATTAGATGTAGATAAAATTTTGTGAGTTGAAAAAATTTAGGCCAACGTGTATCATGCAAAGGCACAATAAAACCATTTTCTTGCTTGAGAATTGTTTTTCCTTACTTGTTGGGGGATTTCTGTTAAAATTTTTAGAATTGCTGAGTTTTGACAACTTCATTTTGTCTAATTGTACCTAAGCACTTAGCCTTCCCACTTTGGTACTCTTAGAATATAGTGATGTTGTGCTCTTTCAAACATTGACAATATCAAACCACAAGGCAATTAAAATTTGGTGAGTGCCGATTAAACTACAAGTTACTTAGACAATTAAAATTTTAATAATATAAAAGGTAATTACACTCCCCTCTTTTGAGTTTTGAGGAAATGACACTCTACCATAAACTTGTATGAAAAAAACACTTTCCCTCCTTAACATTCAATTGACCAAACTTTGTTAAATTAATATTGTATCAAATTTTGTTGCTGTTGTTGGTGTAAAAAATTAGAAATATTAAAAAAAAATTATTAACCTGCCCTTTGCTAAGGGTATGCTTCCAAAATTATCTTATTTCATAATTAAAATTTATCATTTTAAATTTTTAATTAATGTGTATTTTAAAATATTAATTACGAATTTTGCTTTTTTTTTTTTTAGCAGATTATGAAGAGATTTTTGGTTACAAGTGTTTTTTTGGTACTTGATAAATTTCATATTTTACTCTAAATTTATCGATTATTTTTTTACTAACAATGATTAAATGTTTTTTAAAGAGGTTCTTATAAAAATTTAGATCATTCCATTATTAATTAAATATAAACAAAAGGGGAGTCCTAATTTCTTCAAATTTTATATTAAAAAAAAAAAAAAAGGGTATTGTTCTTTTTTTTTTTTTGAGAAACAAAGGGTATTGTTCTTTTCTCTTCTTATTTATTCATTCCGTGCACCGGCATAAGTCCGAAAAGGCTAATTCACTATTTAAACGTCTAGAGGCCAAAATGGCCCAATACCACTTTTTTTTGAAATTTTTAGCAAAAAATCACTGTTTCGGAAATAAATAGCAGAGTACCACTTTTTCTGGAAATCGAGTTTCAGAAACTCGAGTTCCCCTCAATTCTGCCACCGTGGCATTGCTGACATGGAATTTGTATGATTAAAAAAATTTATGTGGTACTCGAGTTTGAGAAACTCGAGTTCCATGCAACACGGTACTCGAGTATACCAAACTCGAGTACGTTTTACATATAAAATGCAGGAAAAAAAAAAATTTACACAGTACTCGAGTTTGGGAAACTCGAGTACTGTGTAAATTTTTTTTTTTTGTTTTTTTTTTGTTTTTGTTTTTGTTTTTGTTTTTGTTTGGGGATAATGAACAAATAAACATAAATGTAAAAATAAGTGACTTTTTTATGTTTTTATTTATTTAAACAGAAGCATTGTAAAATATAGAGATTTTAATTTCAAAATATGAATTTAATTTCTACATTAATTAAAATTGTTCATTGTTTTCTCATAAAAATTGTTCACTGTTTTCTGTATAAACTATTTCTACGATTTTGCATAAAATTATTTTCTGTTCAGCATTATTTAAGAAATTGTTCACTCTCTTTTCTGCATAAATTATTTTCTGTTTACTGTTTAAAAAATTGTTCATTGTTATCTCATAAAACACCTAGTGAAATCGCGTTTTCTAAATTTAAACGCTAAATCTGAATGCTTTTTCATGTTTGAATTTCACAATAATCGAATATATTTTTCTGCATTGATAAAATCTGTTTCTACATTAATAAAATTTGCTCTTTGCGCATCATATTTAATGTATATTCAAATCTACTTACTGCATTTATTAAATTTTTTTTTTTTTTTTTGCATTAATTAAAACTATTCACTGTTTTCTCATAAAAATTGTTCACTGTTTTCTACATAAACTATTTCTAGCATTGGCGCAGTTATTGCACTTAAATGGTTTTTGTGTTTTTTTAAATATGTAACCATATGTATAATGGACAAACTCCATGAAAGAAAAATGAATGATTCGTATAAATCACCTAATGGTAAATGCCTCGAAAAATTCGAATTTGTAAAAAAGTTCGAATTAGTTGAATGTAGAAATTCGAGAAAAATCGATGGAAAATCAATGAACGTACCAAATCATGAAGGTGTATATAAGATGTACAGATAGTCTAGACTTGTTGAGAAATTTTATTTCATTAAAAGTACAAAATAATGAAAATTCAATGGAAAAGTATGTACGTTAGATTTATAGATCGTATGAATTTGTTTAAAAATTTGAATTCTTTGAATGTACAAAACTGTGAAAACTCAAGGAAAAATTGTTTACATTAGATGTACAGATAGTACGAATTTGTTGAAAAATTTGAATTTGTTGAGTGTGTAAAATCGTGAAAATTCAAATGAAAATTGAAGAACATACCAAATTGAGTAAACTTAATGGAAAATTAATTACATTAGATGCACAGATCATCTATTTTTTTGCATTGATAAAATCTGTTTTTACATTAATAAAATTTGCTCTCTGCACACCATGTTCACCGCTTTCTCATAAAAATTGTTCATTGTTTTTCGCATAAACTGTTTCTAGCATTATGCATAAAATTATTTTTTGTTCAACATTATTTAAAAAATTGTTCACTCTCTTTTCTGCGTAAATTATTTTCTGTTCATTATTTAAAAAATTGTTCACTGTTTTTTCATAAACTATTTCTAGCATTCTACATAAAATTATTTTCTGTTCAGCATTATTTAAAAAATTGTTCACTCTCTTTTCTGCGTAAATTATTTTCTGTTCACTATTTAAAAAATTGTTCACTGTTTTCTCATAAACTATTTCTAGCATTCTACATAAAATTATTTTCTGTTCAGCATTATTTAAAAAATTGTTCACTCTCTTTTCTGCGTAAATTATTTTCTGTTCACTATTTAAAAAATTGTTCGCTGTTTTCTCATAAAACACCTAGTGAAATTGTGTTTTTTAAATTAAAAAGCCAAATCTGTATGTTTTTTCATGTTCGAATTTCACAATAATCGAACTTTTTTTTTTTTTTTGCTTTGATAAAATCTATTTTGATACACACTTTGTCAAAATTATTCAACAATGATGGATTGTGATTGGTTGTTTATCACTTTCTAATAAACTCACTATTTTTTCTACTTCACCTATAGTCTACCATGTAGAAGTATAGAACAAGTGTGACAAAATAAGTAGAAATTAGAGATGATTTGAATACAATGAATTGTAATGTATTGAAAATTTCCCTTTATTACATTTTATTATTATTATTACTATTACTCCTTATTTAGTTTATCGAAAAAGTTAAACATTTTTGGGTTTATCCAAAAATCTATGCCACAAAATACATGGTGGGAAATCTAGACCAAAGAACTGCCAAAATAAAAAATTGAGTGGCATTGTTGCTGTACTTAAATAATTTGTCACAAGCAACATAAATTACCAACCAACAAAAAAAAAAAAAAAAAAAAAAAAAACAGAAACTACATCCACCTAATCAAATAAAGGAAGTAGGTTGGGTTTTTAGTTTTCACATACAACTTCGAAGCAGGTTCTTGACCAAATATTTTGTTTTTTTAAAGTCTTTCAATATCAGATTTGTTATATACTTTCCCTCTGTCTAGGGGCTGAGAGAATAGAATCTATATGTCTGGAAAAAAAAATGTTTGTAATAGAATCTATGTTGGTTTAATGGCTGCAATCGTGCCTGAAAAATAAAATAAAATGTAGCTCAATAATCAATTTTCTATTATGACTTTTACCTCAAAGCATGTTTTGAGTATCCGTTTGTGTGAGTGATTTTGAACTTGTTTCTGTGTTTTTTTGGTGTTTGAAAGTAGTTGTGTCTGTTAAAAGTACTGAATGTTGATGTTATGATCCTTAACACTCAAAACTATTTGTAAGATGGATTTTGGCTCAAGTAGGACATGATATACTGTTCACTATTTTCTGCATAAAATATTTCTAGTATTCTACATAAAATTATTTTCTGTTCAGCATTATTTAAAAAATTGTTCACTCTCTTTTCTGCGTAAATTATTCTCTGTTCACTATTTAAAAAATTGTTCGTTGTTTTCTCATAAAACACCTAGTGAAATCATGTTTTCTAAATTTAAACGCCAAATTTAAATGCTTTTTCATTTTTGAATTTCACAATAATCGATCTGCATTGATAAAATCTGTTTCTACATTAATAAAATTTGCTCTCTACACATCATGAGTTAGTACAAATTTAATATTGATGATTTTTGTCATTTAAAAGAAGGTCGTTTTTTCTTTTAATAGATAAATTGTATTTTAATATATTAAGAAATAATTATTTTGTATTTTTTTATTTGTTGATAGTTTCTTAATACTAAATAGATGATACACATTTTTTGTTTATATTTTAATCCCCTCAATCAAACTTCTATCTCCATCTCTGAATCCAAAATGGCCGAAACACATTGGAATGACCCTGAAACACATCGGAATGACCTGAAATTATTCCGAAGGTGGAACATGTGGTGCTACTACTGAAACAAAATGGTAATATAATAGCAATTTCTAAGGTTCTACTATTTTTAAACTTAGTTTCCGTTTATAGCTTATTTAGCTGTTTGCTAAACTTTCTGCTAAAAGTGTGCTAAAGTATATTTGTACTTTGAAAAAATTTGAAAAGGTGAAAAATAATGCAGAAAAAAATGAGGTTTTAAAAAGCTGTACACAAAAACTAAAAGGTAAAAGTTGAAATTGATGCCAAACAGACTATGCAAATGCCAAACAGATTATTAAGAATTAAATCCTTCACTAACCAATATTTCACTATGCAAATGGCTCAATTTTGCTAGATAGTCCAGATAGATACAGACAGATGTTCAAAAGTTACAACTGTTTACTAGCATGTGTAAAAAGAGATCTATTAGATTCCCAAGATTTGAAAGATTCCCAGACAGACGCAGACAGACTATTACTCATTAGTACTAATTGCCATACCACCAACAGATTAACTTGAGTTCAATTTACCTACTCAAGTTACTTTACCATGGTTCATTTCACCTATAAAAGAGATGGACTATTATGACAGAAGACAAGTTTCTAAGATTCTAAGCTTTTAAGTTCCAAGTTTTAGAAAACCTTTTGTAATAGCCTTCCATCTCTCTCAGAAAGACTTTTGTACTCTCTCCCCTCTTGTAATCTTGTAACCTTTCTCTTTAGACAGTTTTATTTGCAAGCTTGTATCAAAGACAGCAATTTGTTTTCAAGTTTATGAAAGACTGAAGTTTTTATTCAAGTAAGATTTTACTAGTTTAAGTAAGATTTTACTAGTTTCTATTTTCATATTCCACACTGTATTTTAACCTTATTTTGAATATATCTATTTTGCTATTTACTTCTTTATTATCTATTTTATCATTGTTTATGCTTCCATATTATTGCTGTGCTTTTTCCTGGATAGTCATTGCTATTAGAGCATCCAGATCATAAAACACCTAATGAACATTGAATAATTTATGCAGAAAAAATAGTAAACAATTTTTCAAATAATGCTGAAGAGAAAATACTTTTATGCAGAATGCTAAAAATAGTTTATGCAGAAAACAATAAAAAATTTTATCAGAAAATAGTGAACAGTTTTAATTAATGCAGAAAATAGATTTTATGAATGCAGTAAGCAGATTTGAATATACAGTAAACATGATGTACAAAGAGCAAATTTTATTAATGCAAAAAAACCAATTCGATTATTGTGAAATTTAAACATGAAAAAGCATTCAAATTTGGCTTTTAAATTTAGAAAACACGATTTTAATAGATGTTTTATGAGAAAACAGTGAACATTTTTTTAAATAATGAACATAAAATAATTTACACAGACGCCAACTATAGTCATACGAACCACATGCAGAAAACAGTTTGAATTAATATAGAAAACAGATTTTATGAATGCAGTAAGCAGATTTGAATATACAGTAAACATGATGTAGCACCAACTACGGCATTTGAAGACACGTCACTAGCCTGCTGCTGTAGCACCAACTGTAGTCATACGAACCACATGCACCAACAGACTGTAGGTGAAGTAGAAAAAATAGTGAGTTTATTAGAAAGTGATAAACAACCAATCACAATCCATCATTGTTGGATAATTTTGACAAAGTGTGTATCAAAATAGATTTTATCAATGCAAAAAAAAAAAAGTTCGATTATTGTGAAATTCGAACATGAAAAAACATACAGATTTGGCTTTTCAATTTCAAAAACACAATTTCACTAGGTGTTTTATGAGAAAACAGCAAACAATGTTTTAAATAGTGAACAAAAAATAATTTATACAGAAAAGAGAGTGAACAATTTTTTAAATAATGCTGAACAGAAAATAATTTTATGCAAAATCAGAGAAATAGTTTATGTAGAAAACAGTGAACAATTTTTATGAGAAAACAATGAACAGTTTTAATTAATGCAGAAAACAGATTTTATAAATGCAATAAGTAGATTCGAATATAGAGTAAACATAATGTGCAGAGAGCAAATTTTATTAACGTAGAAACAAATTTTATCAATGCAGAAAAACAAATTCAATTATTGTGAAATTTAAACATGAAAAAGCATTTAGATTTGGCGTTTAAATTTAGAAAACACGATTTTACTAGGTGTTTTACGAGAAAACTGTGAACAATTTTTTAAATAGTGAACAAAAAATAATTTATGCAGAAAAGAGAGTGAACAATTTTTTAAATAATGCTGAACAAAAAATAATTATTTTGTATTTTTTATTTGTTGATAGTTTCTTAATACTAAATAGATGATACACATTTTTTGTTTATATTTTAATCCCCTCAATCAAACTTCTATCTCCATCTCTGAATCCAAAATAGCCAAAACACATCGGAATGACCTAAAATTATTCCCGGGGTGGAACATAGGGTGTTACTACTGAAAAAAAATGGTAATATAATAGCTATTTCTAAGGTTCTACTATTTTTAAGCTTAGTGTCCGTTTACAGCTTATTTAGCTGTTTGCTAAACTTTTTGTTGAAAGTGTGCTAAATTACATTTGTACTTTGAAAAAATTTGAAAAGGTGAAAAATAATGCAGGAAAAAATGAGGTTTTAAAAAGCTGTACACAAAAACTAAAAGTTAAAAGCTGAAATTGATGCCAAACAAACTCTTATCTCTCTAAAGGTTTTATTTTTTTGCATAATTTTTTTCTTCTTTCTTAGATAGTTGTAATAAATAAAAGAGAGAAAAAAATGTTCTAGAATTAAATAATTTAGCAAGCAATAACTATGCAGTAATACCATATTTTTATTAGAATCCAACAACTCCTCAGCTATAGTGTGTGTATGTATATTTTGCTAGCACATAGAGTATTAGAAGTGAATTTAACCCAACGAAAGATTTGTTAAAATTCACATCCAACAAAGAAATATTGCATGATGTAAAATAACTTAGAGTTACACAATGTGTAACTAGGACCCAAATCCACATGTATATCATACTCTCAAATCTAACGCCGTCTCCATCTAAATAGTCTCCCCTCGATCTAGCTACCAAAAGCTCGAGCTAATGAACTCACATTCTTGTGTATTTTTTTTTAACACATCTGTTTTTCCTACATCACCAAACAAAAAACATGAATCTATTAGGGCTGTTATTAGTTGTGTCCTGATCTGATCTTAATGCTAGCATTTTTTATGTTATTTTTGAAATAGAGTTTAGCAAGTCATCTTTGGTAATCTGGAGCTCCTCAGGCAATTTGCTAAGCAGTTTGCAAGTACTTTCAATTCAGAGCAGACCTATAATTTGATTGTTAGGCTGCAGCAAAATGTCATAAGAACTGAACCATTGAAAAATATTGTTTTGTTCTTTTCAAATTAGTTGAGCAAGTCCATCTCTTCCTACTAAACTACACTAGGCAATTTATGTGTTTGTCACAATTTGAGCTATTTTATGTTTTAGAAACTATATTTGTCTATACTTTGAACATAGTGAAATAATGGATTTGATAAACAATTTAATAAGGTGATTTGCATTATGACGGAAAGGCGCAATTCTATATATGTTAAATATAGTTTTTCTTATGTTCTTTATATCTTCCCTATTTACTTGTATTGTGGTTTGCTTCCAACAATTTTATTCTCTGATTGTAAACATTAGAAAGCAAGGTAAATGTGTTTCATTTATTTTCTCTTTTGTGTATATTATTCACATATTTCAATTAAGTAGTCAAAAGTAATTTGGCTGGTATTAAAGGTATTGTTCTTTAGTGCCAAATATTTCTTTGAATTGGAAGCCTTAAGGAAAAAATTTCATGAACAAGGAACCCTCATTTTTTTGGTATATTTTTTGTTCAACTGGCCCTTGGTGTTATATGGCTTGATCTTAATGAAAGATTTTTATCAAGACAAATTAACTGGGGTTTTTGTACAATTGTTTATCTCTGAGTTGTGGACTTCTTTTATTGTAATTTTGGATTGTTCTAGCTTCATGTTGAATGAAATTTCTTGAATATGCCAATGTACACGTATGAGAGTCTTAGAGGCGTCGAGCACATCATGGTCGACAAACCTACAAAACTAAGTATAGATACCACCGCAATAGAGTTCATTTAAACATCAAATTTAAACATGAAAAACAAATTCGATTATTGTGAAATTTAAACATGAAAAAGTATTCAGATTTGGCTTTTAAATTTAGAAAACACGATTTCACTAGGTGTTTTATGAGAAAACAGTAAACAATTTTTTAAATAGTGAGCAGAGAATAATTTGCACAAAAAAGAGAGTGAATTTTTTTTTCAATAATGTTGAACAGAAAATAATTTTATGCAAAATACTATAAATAGTTTATGCAGAAAATAGTGAACAATTTTCATGAGAAAACAGTGAACAGTTTTACTTAATGCAGAAAATAGTTTTACTTAATGAACAGTTCTACATTCAACTAATTCGAACTTTTTTACAAATTCAAATTTTTCGAGGCATTTACCGTTAGGTGATCTATGCGAATCATTCATTTTTCTTTCATGGAGTTTGTCCATTATTCAGATGGTTACATATTTAAAAAAACACAAAAACCATTTAAATGTAATAACTGCGCCAATGCTAAAAACAGTTTATGCAGAAAATAGTGAACAATTTTTATGACAAAACAGTGAACAGTTTTAATTAATGCAAAAAGAAAATTTTATGAATGCGGTAAGTAGCTTCGAATATATAGTAAACATAATGTGTAGAGAACAAATTTTATTAACGTAGAAACAGATTTTATCAATGCAAAAAAACAAATTCGATTATTGTGAAATTTAAACATGAAAAAGTATTCAGATTTGGCTTTTAAATTTAGAAAGCATGATTTCACTAGGTGTTTTATGAGAAAACAGTAAACAATTTTTTAAATAGTGAACAGAGAATAATTTGCACAAAAAAGAGAGTGAATTTTTTTTTCAATAATGCTGAACAGAAAATAATTTTATGCAAAATACTATAAATAGTTTATGCAGAAAATAGTGAACAATTTTCATGAGAAAACAGTGAACAGTTTTACTTAATGCAGAAAACAGTTTTACTTAATGAACAGTTCTACATTCAACTAATTCGAACTTTCTTACAAATTCAAATTTTTTGAGGCATTTACCGTTAGGTGATCTATGCGAATCATTCATTTTTCTTTCATGGAGTTTGTCCATTATTCAGATGGTTACATATTTAAAAAAGCACAAAAACCATTTAAATGCAATAACTGCGCCAATGCTAAAAACAGTTTATGCAGAAAATAGTGAACAATTTTTATGACAAAACAGTGAACAGTTTTAATTAATGCAAAAAGCAAATTTTATGAATGCAGTAAGCAGCTTCGAATATATAGTAAACATGATGTGTAGAGAACAAATTTTATTAACGTAGAAACAAATTTTATCAATGCAGAAAAACAAATTCAATTATTGTGAAATTTAAACATGAAAAGCATCCAGATTTGGCTTTTAAATTTAGAAAACACGATTTCACTAGGTGTTACATGAGAAAACAGTGAACAATTTTTTAAATAGTGAACAGAAAATAATATACGCAAAAAAGAGAGTGAACAATTTTTTCAATAATGCTGAACAGAAAATAATTTTATGCAGAATGCTAGAAATAGTTTATATAGAAAACAGTGAACAATTTTTATAAGAAAACAGTGAATAGTTTTAATTAATGTAAAAAAAAAAAAAAAATTAATGAATGCAGTAAGTAGATTTGAATATACAGTAAATATGATGTGCAAAGAGCAAATTTTATTAATGTAGAAACAGATTTTATCAATGCAGAAAAATATATTCGATTATTGTGAAATTCAAACATGAAAAAGCATTTAGATTTGGCATTTAAATTTAGAAAACACGATTTCACTTGGTGTTTTATGAGAAAACAATGAACAATTTTTTAAATAGTAAACAGAAAATAATTTATGCAAAAAAGAGAGTGAACAATTTCTTAAATAATGCTGAACAGAAAATAATTTTATGCAAAATTGTAGAAATAGTTTATACAAAAAACAATGAACAATTTTTATGAGAAAACAATGAACAATTTTAATTAATGTAGAAATTAAATTTATATTTTGAAATTAAAATCTCTATATTTTACAGTGCTTCTGTTTAAATAAATAAAAACATAAAAAAAGTCACTTATTTTTACATTTATGTTTATTTGTTCATTATCCCCAAACAAAAACAAAAACAAAAACAAAAACAAAAACAAAAACAAAAAAAAAAAAATTTACACAGTACTCGAGTTTCCCAAACTCGAGTACTGTGTAAATTTTTTTTTCCCTGCATTTTATATGTAAAACGTACTCGAGTTTGGTATACTCGAGTACCGTGTTGCATGGAACTCGAGTTTCTCAAACTCGAGTACCACATAAATTTTTTTAGTCATACAAATTCCATGTCAGCAATGCCACGGTGGCAGAATTGAGGGGAACTCGAGTTTCTGAAACTCGATTTCCAGAAAAAGTGGTACTCTGCTATTTATTTCCGAAACAGTGATTTTTTGCTAAAAATTTCAAAAAAAAATGGTATTGGGCCATTTTGGCCAACGTCTAGAAGTCTAAACAGCGTACTCTCTCTCTCTCCCCTCATTCAGCCCAGGTATTCTCTCTCTATCTCTCTCTCTCTTTCGCTGGGGGCCCAATTTCGGTTTTCTGTTTCTGTTGCCGACCTTCATCATCTGTATCTGTATGTATAATGTTGTTGTTTTGATACATCTTCTAGCTCATGTATAATAAATCCAATGTATTAGATTAAAAAGGTTTGTCACACTTATAATTTCAGCGGAAAAGGGTTTTTTTTTTTTTTTTTTTTTAATTTCAGATTGTTTCAATTTATTTATTTGAATTTGTGCTCAAAATTTTGGTTTTTGCCTGTTTGCCTTGTAGAGTGTAATAATTTGAAGCTAAAGTGAAAAGAAAATTCCAACACCATGGCGGGGTTCTCAAGTAAAAGAAGGAAAATAAGGCAGCCTGATTCAGAGTTTCCTCTGCTCAAGGTGACACCTTCACATTTTGTTTCTGATTTCTATGCATTTAATCTATAATACTATTGCTACTTCAAAATATTATCTTCAAAGGTTGCACAATTTTTATTTTTATGTGCTTGTTGCTAACATGTGTCAAATCGTGTTTTCTTCAAATTTTTTTAGTGTCACAAGACTCAAAATGACCTGGAGGATTGGATTGGTATTGGTAAATTGCCAGATGAAATACTTGTTTCCATTTTGTCTCTCTTACCTATGAAACAAGCAATTAGAACTAGTGTCCTCGCCCGTAGATGGCGGTATTTGTGGACTTTCGTTACTCATTTAGAGTTTGATGATCTCAGCGTAAACTATCTATTGTTTTCTCGACCTCGATCGCCCTCTCCCACTCCCTTTGATATGTGTGCACCCATAGAACCTACATACCCGCCATTTCTTGTTAAAAGGAGGAGATTTGTTGATTGGGTCAATCAAGTATTGAATTTACATAAGGGTTCGCATGTAGATGAATTCAGCCTTGAGTTTTCCGTGTATGGTGATTATTTTAAAAGTGATATTGATAGCTGGATAAACTTTGCTTTTCAAAAGAGAGTTAAAAGGCTTCATTTGATATTCGAATGCACATGGGCTTCCACAAACAGGTCATACACTCTTATGCCTCCAATGCTTCGTAATTACAGACTCGATTCGTTAGTACAACTTCGTCTGTGCTATGTGGAGGTGACTGGAGAAGTTCTCGAATGCTTTTTGTCTGCTTGCCCACTTCTTGAATTCTTATCTGTATCAGACTCGCATGTGATGAATTTTAAAATTTCCGGACCATCACTCAAGCTAAAGCAATTAGAGATAACTTACTGCATGTTGACAAGTCTTGATATTTATGCTGTGAATCTTATGTCATTTAAATATCTGGGAAACTATGAATGCGTTTCTTTGAAGCACACACCCCCGCTTGTTAATGCACATTTTGGTGGGACTTATGCCAGCTATATTATCAAGAGCTTTTTCCAGTTTCAAAGCTATCTGTCTCAGCTAGAGACACTGGTGTTGGACTTAAGGTTTGAGGTCAGCATGTAAAAACCAACTTTTCTGTTCCAATGTACAAACAAAATAAGATGCTTATCCATTTTGTTGTGATTGAATTTTTCAGAAGTTAACCTGCTTTCCCAAACTGCCCAAATTAAGGAATCTTAAGCAATTGGAATTGGAACTGAATAGCCGTGTGTTCTGCCTCCTCCTTGCACATCCCTACTACGTGCGTCTCCTTCATTAAATAGATTTAAAATTAAGGTGAATATTCTTACTTTTGAGAGCTTTAATTGTGGATTTTTTTTTTCTTTTTTGACACAAATGTCTGATGTGCCATATGCTGCCATGTCACCAGTTGTGTCAGGCATAGCTTTTGTATTTTTTTTCCCTTGATTTATGGGGTATGTTGATACAATTCTTTCAAATTGGGTGTTAATTGAAAATTTGATTATCTAGGGGAGATTGTGAAAGGGGTGTGAGGAAGTATGGCTCTTTTGGGGGCAGTTGGGGGGGGGAACCTTTGGACATTTATATTTGGAGGGGCTGGGAAAAGTCTTCAAGATTTATTGCTTTTGAAGTGGGAGATGGTACTAGATTTAGTTTTTAGAGTGATTTATGGTGTGTTGAATACAAGAGAAGAACCCTAAGCAATATTAACATCTATGAGTTAAAAGATCTAGAACTGCATTTATCTTTTGCTCCACATAATCCCAAGCGAGCTATTATCCTGGGGATCTCCCTTAAGGGGCATCAAACCCTACTGAGTGCTGACAATTTTTTTTTTTGTCTCACACAGTTACAGTACCTAGGGTAGACCATTTCTTCCCATTATTATAGTTTTTTACTGAATTAGCTAATTTTTATTGTTGCATGTTATGATTTCAATATGACTTGTGAACAAGGTAGGCCTATGAACTGTCTATTAGGAACTTTCTGTTAGTTTTGTGTTATCATGTATAATCAAATATAGTGTACATGTAATAACTATCTAGATTGATAGTTGGATGCGGGACATATTATTGTGCACTTTGAGTCTCTGACTCACTATTGGATTTGCTACCCCTCTCTAACCAAGAAACAAACCATACAATATGTTCAAGTAATTTACTTTGAATCCAAACTGACCCTTAGTTCTCAGAAACCCAAGCAGAACCTGTTAGGTTGGGATGCCTGCAATTTGTTGTTGAGGTTCTCGTGTGTGTGTTTTAAATTTATAAAGGACTTGCTTTCTTTTCTTTTTGAATGTTAGTTGCATGGTTTCTTACAAACTATTCTCTTTCTCTGAAAAAAGGTTGTGGCATGGGATAATCTCTACACTTAATTTGAACCCCTAAATGGAATAGTTGTATTATTATTTCTAAATTTTCTGTAGTTGCCATGAATAATACCATGTGTCCCTATCAAAGCATGACTCTCATGTTAGTTTCCACTTATTAAAACGCCACATTTTGTTCCACTAGATGTAGAGATATATTTGTGTGTTGAAAAAATTTAGGCTAAGGTGTAATTAATGCAAAGGCGCAATGAAACCATAATCTTACTTGAAATTTTTGTTTTCTTGCTTGTCTGTAAAATTGTGAGATAAATTGATTTCTTGTTTCTCTTTGTACCGGAAAAAAAGATGAAACTCTACTTTTTTATGGTTTATTTGTTTCATTTTGCCTTTATTTTATTTTTTATTTTTGAATGCACCAAACAATCTAGAAACAAGTTATGATTTTGGGGATCCCCATTGAGGACTTCAGAACCTGCTGAGTCTTGACAACTTTATTTTATCTTATAGTGCCTAGGGTAGACTTAACCTTCCCACTTTCATGGCTTTTCCCTTAATTAGCAGGTTATATATTCTTACATAGGTTAACAAGATATATAAATTGTGAAAAAGATAGGGCTATGAACAATTTTTTTTTATTTAATGTTTGTGTTAGCGTGTAATGTATACATGCAATAACGTCCAGTTGATGATTTGGATATGGGTCAAGCACTATCAGCACTCTGACCTTATGGTAAGGTTGAACATATTTGGTTTTCTTTCCCTTGATATGGTGGCAGTAACCAGTAGGTTGGCCATAAAATTTCTCTGTCGAACCTATCTCTTCATAGCAATATGAGATTTGCTTTTAACTAACAGTAGAAGATGCTTTTGCTGCACTAAAGAACTGTCCATTTGGAAGGAATGGTGGAAAACTGTTTTTTAGTTTTAACTGCCATCCATCTTGCGTAGAATCTGGATTATTGTGGAATGCAGGAATTGAAATGGGAATGTTTTATCCCACTTGCAAAGAAGTGGTATGTTGGGGTTAGGCCTTTGCAGCTCATATAAATTGCTCATGTAGTCACTAAAATCCATAAGGAAGTTTCAATTTGAAATCCTTATAAATTTATTATGATGGCTTCTTGTTGTCAGAAAATCTCAACAATCTTAATAACTTTCTTTTTATGTTAATTTTTATGCTTGAAAAGAAAATGTATGATGCCAAGTGTTTTTGAATTGAAGTGTATACCATTTTGGATTTGCACCTAAGAGGGGTGTGTTAAGACAGGCTTGCAGTTTAGTGTGCAAGGAAATTAGGTACTTTGGTTTCAAAACATACCACTCTCCCAATGGCACGGGGGCCCAATTTTTGTAGGCAAGAAGTGGGCATAAGGCAGCATTGTTGATGCTCTAGCTGGACTTGTTTATTCTGTCTGTATTGCTTTTGATGTGGTAACCTTTTGTTATGTGCTACAGCGATTTCTTTCACTTCTTTTAAATGGGACAACTAGATGGTTTATTCCCTATTACAAATCACTTCTTCATGTTAGGTTCATATTTTGGAGTGAGAGCACTATTCCCTTTTCTACTTATTATGAGTATTGATGGCTTATATTCTCTCTTTAACTTCCAGTCTTTGAATAACCATGGGGTGCTAACCTTTTTTCTTATGCAGTTCTTTGACTTGGAGAAGCGTACGAAAGAGAAAATGGAGGTAAAAAAGTCTGAAGGTAAACATAAATGCCTCAAGGTGGTTAAATTAATTGGCTTTGTTGGGTGTAGAGTTGATCTGGAGATTGCAAGGTATTTATTGAGTCATGCTTTGTCACTTGAAAAGATAATTATCAATCCCCGCCATCCATTTATAGTGACATTTGAGGATACTGATGAGCATCTAAAGGCAAGAAGTCGTGCTAGGCAACACCTTGAACATAGATTACCTCCAGGAACACAATTAGTGGTACTCTAAATATGATCAACTTCTGATGGTGAGGCTGGGATGGTGCTTCTGAAGTGCGCTTTGTTTTTTGGTAGCAGCAATGGATTTTGAATCGTATCATGTGTATTATTATGTTATAGAGCTCAGTATTTTTTTTTATATTATTTGGTTTTTATTTATTGTTATAATATGAGCTTCTTTCTTCTTTCTTCTACTTTTATTTTTTTTATTTTTTCCACAGTTGGGCAGAGAACAATTTTTGTGTTAAAAGATATTATTTGCCCTAATGGATGTTGAAACCCTTTATCTACCCCAAGGTCCCCATTGTTGAACATTATTCTAGCCATACCTCCCCCATCCCAACAATCATCTTTCTGTTCAATATTTTTAAATTTGGAATTCTTCTCCCTCTAGTTTGTTCCCTTTATTATAGTAAGACTTATCCCAACCCGTTCTTATATCTATCCCTAACTTTTATTTTGGCCATATGTCATGTCAGCAATTTCCATTGAAAAAGTAACAGTAGGGACTAAATCTCCACTGCACTGCAAGGTTAGAGGCCAAATTTGCACAATTGAAAAACTAGGGACCAAATTGAAATATGGTGTAAAGAATAAGAACAAAATACGTGATTTACCTTAGAAAATATAAAAAATGTATAAAAAAAAAAAGTTAAAAAATATATATATTTTCCAATAAAGAGTCTCTAAAAATGTTTTTTAAGCCAATACCTTTAAAGTATTTGTTAACTTTTGCCAATCTATATATGATCAATCTATATATGAGTGGTTGCATGCTGCAACTCACCTTCCACAAATCTCTACAATTCACCTTCCACAAATCTCTAAGGAATATTTTGACCTTATAACTTTCAGGATGCGGTTCTTTTATTCTATACACCATGTGTAACAGGGTTACTTCCCTTTTGCACTTTCTTTCATGAATGAAATCCATTACTTATTAAAATAAATTATAATTAAAAAAAAAAAAAAAAACAATAAGTTTGTTACTACATTTAAGAGAACAAAATGCGGCATTTGAAATTAACAAAAAATATAATTTAACTAACTCTCATGCAATGATTAGTCAAAACAGATATATGAGTCATGTTTTGTTATGGACATGAAGCATTAGATGTGGAAACTTTAGAGCATTTAGAAGTAAGAATACAAAATTTTCACATCAAGTGTAGAAATTTAAGATCATCCATGTACCACTACTAGTAATAAAAAAGGTCAAAGTGAAAATAAAAGAAAGAATGTACTTTCTAATTTCCCACCCTTTATTGTTACCTAACCCACTATGCCAAATTTAGAAGAGAGCTTTTTCCTCTAGTAGAAAGTAGGCTTGTTGAAGAATCAACCACTAAACTACTCCATTTTTTTTTTGGTTACAATAAGAAGCTAATAATTATTTATTCTCAAAAGGTTTTGATATTTTTCAAACAAAAAGATGTATGAGGTTTTTTTTGGCTTTTTAAAAAGTTTTAGTTATGAAAACCCGAGATGGTGAATTTGAATTTTGAACATTTTCGTTAAAAACATCAAAAAATGCTAGTTAGCATATACAACTAAAATTAAAAAAATTTAATATAATTAATATTTTTATAGATTTTATTGAATATACAATAAAATCTATAAATTTATTTCCCTAAATTTTGAGATTATATGTTTGTTTATGAAATTATGCCACATTTTTTATTTGTGGAATAATTTATCAATAAAATAAATAAAGTTTTGTTATATATATATATATATATATATAGTTTAACTCATGTAATATGTTTGAAAATTACTTAAATTTTAGCAGATACTTTTTTAATCAAGGTCATAAAATTTTAGGTTAAAATACAAAACATCCTTTCCATGGCCAAAGCTTCAGATTAGAGAGGGAGAGAGAGAGAGATTAGAGAGAGGGAGATTGAATTTTGTTGGATGAAAATTGAAAAAAAAAAAGAAAAAAGAGAGAAAGAAATAGAGAAATAAATCCAGTTTAAATATTATGAATAGACCAAAACACCTCATTTTAAGGGAACTTGACAGATAAGTTTAATAGAAGAATAACAAAGGCCTTAATTTAACATTTTAGAAACTTAGAAGACTGAATTGAAAAAAAGAAAAATTAAAGAACTAAAATGAATTTTAGTGAAATTTAGAGGGTGGGTTTTGCATTCCATCCCAATTCAAAAACATACCCATGTCTTCTCTATCACCAAAATACACTTTCTCTCTTCTAAACCACTTATTTATAATATTACACCCAAACATTTAACAAAAGATGCAACTTGTAGAGTGAGTGGTTGTCTAAATTTAATAAAGATGGGTTTTCTCCTTGAAAAGTAGCTACAAGGAGGATATGGTCAGATCATGGTTTTCAAACCCAAACCGTTTAAAAAACTAGAAATATAAGAGGTTCAAGGTTTTTATGGTCGGATCAAGATTGAACCATAATGATGTTATAATTAATTTTGTAATTAATTAAAATACAAATAAAGGTATATGAAATTTATAAATATTAGAAAATTTGACTAAAAATATCTAAAAAAAATTAAATTATAATTTCAAATAAAATTTCATAATATTGTTAATAGAAAATAGGACAACATAAATAAGCATGAAAAAAATTGTATAATAATCCTTCCTTGGTATTGATAAATTGCCAGATGAAATACTTGTTTCCATTTTGTCTCTCTTAGCTATAGAAGAAGTAATAGGAACCAGTGTCCCTGCCCGCAGATGGCATTACCTGTGGACTTTCGCTACTCATTTAGAGTTAGATGATGTGAGCATAGTGAATCTTTTAAAAGCTCAACCTCCTAGTCCCACTCTTGTTGATTTGTCTCAATTCATACCTACATACCACCGTTTCTTGTTCAAAGGAAGAGATTTGTTGATTGGGTAAATCAAGTACTGAATTTACATAAGGGTACACTTTAGATGAATTTCGCCTTCACTTTACTATGTATGGTGATAATTTTAAAAGTGATATTGATAGTTGGATCAGCTTTGCATTTCAAAAGGGAGTTAAAAGGCTTCATTTGATTTTCACATGTAATTGAGCTTTAAATAACCGGTCATACACTCTTACGCCTCCAATGCTTCGTAATTAAAGACTTTATTTGTCAATTGAACTTCGTCTGTGCCCTGTCAAGGTGACTAGAGAAGCTCTTGAATACATTTTATTTGCTTGCCCATTTCTTGAATCCTTATATATATATATATATATATATATCAATGTCACATGTGATGAATTGCAAAATTTCTAGCCTATCACTCAAGCTAAAGCACTTGGAGATATTCTCTTGTGTCTTGGAAAGCCTTTATATTTATGCAGAAAATCTTGTGTCATTTAAAAATCTAGGAGCAGTGGAAAAGATTTCATTCAAGTACACACCCCAGCCTTTTGCAAGGCCTCATGCCTGCTATATCATCAAGAGTCTTTTCCAGCCTCCAAGCTATATCTTTTAGCTAGAGACAATTGTATGGGACATAGGTATCGAGGTTAGTATATAAATCCAATTTTTTGCTCCCCCCCACCCCTCTCTTTATTTTTGAAAGAAAGAACATAGAAACAAAAGAAGAAAGCTTATCAATTTTGTGGTGATTTAAATTTTCCAGAAGTTAACACGGTTTCCCAAATTGTCCAAGTGAAGGTCAAATAATTATAATTTGTACTGAATTTCCTGCTTGTTTTGCCTCCTCCTTTGCACATCCCTACTATACGCAACACCTTCATTAAATAGATTTGTCTCTTATCCATTTTCCTTCTTTTTGGAAAACTTAAATATTTAGATTGGGGGAGGAAAAAAAAAATGAAAGAGGATTACTTTCATTATATTTGGGCTAGTTTAAGGGTAAAAAAAAAAAAAAAAAAAAAAAAAAAAAAAAAAAAAAAAAAAAAAAAAAACCTTTTAGTTAACAGGGTTCAGGGATAAAGAAATTTATTCCAAACCCGACCCATTGCAATTCCTATTAGAAACACTAAAAAGAAAAAGAAAAAAGAAATATAGGCAAAAGGAAAAAAGAAAAAGGAATCTATAGTCTATAAGAAATCTTAAAATATCTTCATATTCTTTTCTAATAACCAAGTATATAAGAAACAACATCAAGACAAAGATATTTGAAAAAGAGCTCCTTTGTTTTTATTTTTATTATTTTTAAATAGGTAAAATGTACTAAATTAAAAAAAAATATATATGAAAGAGGACTACTTTCATTAAAATGACGCTCTTTCATAAAATGTTGATGGGGAAAACGAGATGTAGATGTAGATGTACGCGTAACGATCAGGTTCGAGTATCGAAATTCAAGAAACGATGGTTCGTTGCAAATCAGATCAGATTAGTTTCTGAAGTGATTTTGCAAGTAAATCTACGCTTCCATGTTTTCTCAATTTGATTTGGATTTTCTTTACTTTTGCCCTGCTGCTATGTTAATATTATTTTATTTGGAATAATATATACATATAGGTTTCATTCTTCAAATTAATATAGTTGCTTTCAACACCACTACCACCGGAGATGGTGGATGGTGGTGGCGGCGTGAGCTTCTTTTTGGTTTAGGCTGAGCACTCAGTGGAAGTGAAACTAGGATACGGGTCAAGTCGGGTAGGGTAGGGTCGACCACATTTAAACCAACCCCAATTTCTCCCTTTAGACCCACCCACCCGTTCACTTGAATATTGTTTTATTTAAGACCATTCTCACTAGCGTACTGCAAGCCCAGGCCCATACAACAATGATATATAATAGTAATAGTAAAAAAAAAATGTGGGTCTGTAATAATCGGGTCCGTTTGAGTACTTATAATAAGAAGTTCAAAACTGAATTTTGCCTCTCTCTCTTCTTTCTTGCACACTCTCACTCTCTCTCACAGTCACAACAGATTTCACAGTAGAGAGTAGAGTAGAGAAAATCTAAGTACACAGAGAATTTGATAACAGATTTCACACTTTTGCTGAATTGGCAATCTGTAATTGGTATGTGCGCCAGTAAGATGACAATGGTGTTGCCACCGATTATATTCTCCCAACTTAACAAGATGTGAAAAAAAATAAAAGTTGCAATTTTTTCTTTTTTTTTTGGTTAAGAAAATAAGAATGGGTAGTGGCCTAGTGAGGGGTTGCAAAATTTGTTGTGCATATAGCATTGCACATTCTTTCTCACAAACCAATCCTCATAAAAAGACTACCTTTCCTACTCTCTCTCTCTCTCTCTCTCTCTCTCTCATATTTCCCAAGAAATATACTTTCTTTTTTCCCAAGAAAGTGAAATATCCATGGGTTCCTTACAAAAGATGTTATGGGAAAGGGTTGAGATCCAGAACCAAGCAGGTGGACCAGGGGCTAGAGTGGGTCACATAGGCAATGTTGTTGGTAATTTCCTTTATGATTTTGGGGGCTATGACGCTAATAGGAACTTCACCAACGGTGTAAAATTTGTGGAATATGCATGGTTTTAACCCAAAAAAGATGAACTAATGAATTGAATTGATTTAGGCTAGCGTGTAATTAGTGTGAGAACAAAATAAAACCATAATTTTGCATGAAAATTGTGCTCCTAACTTTTTCTTTTGAACTTTTAAGAAAGATTGATATCCCCCCCTTTTACTATAGAAAAGATGAAACCCTATTCTGGTTTATTTCTTATTTGCAATTTGCATTTATCTTTGTGCACCACATATTTTACAACCATGCTATTATCCTGACAATTTTATTTAGTTTTACAATACTTGGGGTAGAACTTTTTTTCCCACTTTAATTGGTAGTTTTTCCCTGAACTGGTGTTTTATTCTCATATAGTATGATATGAAATGATTTGTGAACAAGATAGGCCTATTAACTTTTTGTTAGGTTTGTGCTATGATGTATACAGTATACATGCAATAACAGCTGGATTGATAATTTGGATTTGGGTCATCTTCTTGTTGCACACTGATTTGTGAACTCTTGGATTAGCTGGCCCCTCTCTAACCCGTGAACCAACCTAGAGTCCCAGACATGTTGAGTAATTTAATTGAATCCAAATTGACCCATAGTTCTTAGAAACCCATCCAAGACTTGTCTTGTCTTTTTGAATGTTAGTCGCATAAAACCATATGAACTATTCTCTCTCTCTCTCTAAAAAAAGTTGTGGGATGGGGATAATCTCCATCTACACTTGGTTTTAACCTCTAAATGAAACTGTTATATTCATATGTCTAAACTTTATGGAGTTGTCATGGCTAACACCTTTTGTCCATATCAAGATATGACTCACATGTTTGTTTCCCCTTATTAAATTGCCACATTTGTTCTGGTAGAAATAAGAATGAACTTGTGAATTGAAAACATTTAGGCTAGCGTGTAATTAATGCATAGGCACAATAAAAATTTAATCTTGCCTAAGAATTGTGTTTCCTTGTTCGTAAACTTGTAAGATAAGTCAATTTCTTGTTATTTATTTATTTATTTATTTTTTTAATAATTTTAATGGGAAAGATGAAACCTTGCTCCTTTGTGAGGTTTTTATTTATTTTGCACTACATAATCCAAAAAAAGCTACTATGTTGGGGATATTGAAGGCTTCAAAACCTGCTGAGTGTTGATGATTTTATTTTGTCTTACAGTGCCTAGGGTAGACTTATAATCCCCCTCCCTTCTTTGGAATAAGAGACACAAAAGTCTCATTCAAGCTCTTTTTTGAATACCCACTTGCACAGAATATGGTATGATAGGATTAATCCTTTGCAACTCATTTAGTCACTAAAACCCCTTAAGGAAGTTTCAATTTAGAATCCTTACAAATTCATTATGATACTTAGATTATTTAACCCATGCATATTGGTTGGATTAGTGATACAGCGATTTAACTTATTTTTCATGGGACACCTTGATGGCATATTGCCTAGTGTTAGACTCATATTTTGGGTGATGATACCATTGCTTGTCATACTTTTTGTTAGTATTGATTGTTTATATTCTCTCTTTGACTTCTTGTCTTTGAACAACCATGTGATGTTAACCCTTTTCTTGTGCAGTTCAAAGACTTGGGCAAGCCTAGGAAAGAGAAAATGGAGTATTTTTTTTAAAGGGTTTCTTTTCGTTAAAGTTTTATGCAATTGTTGTGTATCTCGTTTCTTTTTTTTTCTTTTTTTTTTTTTTCTGTTTTTGTATACCTATTTAATTTTATTAATCTTTGCAAACTTCTATTTTACTTTGTTTTCTTGTAAAATTTGTGGAATATGCATGGTTTTACTTAGATTAATCTTTGTTGGGATGCTCTTCTTTTATTCTTTTTGGGGTAAATTTTCGTTAAATTTTTATGTCATTGTTGTGTATCTTGGCATTATTGTTCTTTTTTCTCCATTTCTCTTATCTCATTTCTTCTTCTCCTTCTTGCGGTAACTTTTTCGGATATTGTTAATAGAACTCTGTAAATTTCTTTCTGTCCTTCCTTACCAGCCAAAGTCAAATCCTTCCTCATCTTTTGGAACCCTTAAACTTTACGTACTTATTCTATCAAATAGGCATAAAAAAAACTTACCAAACTAAAGCCAATTTTGTGTCATAAAACTTTATTCTGTAAATTTAAACCCTATATCCACAAGCATATGTAGGCAAATTCTCCAACTTATCTTGCCCTGCTGTTAAAGAAGTTAATTAGATTACTTGCATCTAGCTTTCCTAAATTCTAGATCGTGGTTTGTAGAATTTAGAAATGATTGGAAATGTGGTATAGTGTCCCTAGAAATAAAGATTTTAGTTTATCTATAGATATCTCTCTCCCCTAAAAATAGGCCACATCCTTTTCCTATGAATGCACCACATCAAACTTAGAGGACCTGCCTTCCATACTTCAATGCCATCTTGTTTACTGAACCTTTGCATCCAACATGCTCAATAACTCTGCCACTGTCTTTGGGATCACCCAATTTAACCCAAAATAAATGAACTTATGAATTGAATTGACGTAGGCTACCGTGTAATTAGAGCAAGGACACAATAAAACCATAATTTTTCATGAAAATTGTGTTCCTAACTTTTTCTTTTGAACTTTTAAGAGAGATTGATTCCCCCCCGCCCCCACCCCCTTTATTATAGAAAAGATGAAACCCTATTCTGTCTTATTTCTTATTTGCAATTTGCATTTATCTTTGTGCACCATGTATTCCACAAGCAAACTATTATCCTAGGGATCTCCTTTAAGGGGGCATCAAACCCTACTGAATGCTGATAATTTTATTTAGTCTTACAATACTTGGGGTAGAACTTTTCTTCCAACTTTGGTAGTTTTTCCCTGAAACTGGTGTTGTATTCTCATATATTATGCTTCTTTTTTTCTTTCTTTGAAGGGTTTCTTTTCGTTAAATTGTTATGCCATTGCTATGTTTCTTGTTTCAATTATTGTTATTTTTGTACACGCATTTTATTTTATTAATCTTTGCTGGATGTCCTTGAACTTCTTATGGGATTTGTTTTTGTTAGATTGTTATGGGTCTTGTTTTTAATTGATTTCTCTTGACACCAGCGGCAGAGTAGCTACCCAAACTTGTAATTATATTTCAATAAGCCCTCGATAAAATTCTGGTTAGTGTAAGTGTATTCATGGATCATATACAAAAAAATTCTGGTTAGTGTTAAGTGTATCTAAAAAAAAAATGTTGTATAAAATTCCAGGGGTGCCTGACAACTCTGCTGTCTACTCATTTTTTCACAATAGGAACTGAACCCAGAATTTTCCTCTCCTGCACAATTGCATTATATAATTGGGAAATTACTTTCCCTAACACCTCCTTCAATATATTTGTTAAAATTTTAGCCAATATCCTGTGCACACATCCTACAAACTTATAGGTCTGAAATCGTTGAGATTTGAGGCCCCTCCCTTCTTTGGAATAAGAGACACAAAAGTCTCATTCAAGCTCTTTTTTGAATACACCACACTCATGAAAAGGCTGCAAAGTGGCTAATACCTCCACTCTAACCACCACCCAACAGTGATTGAAGAAAGCAATCGTAAAACCATCAAGATCCAGAGCTTTATCTCCACACGATGCCTGAACCACTTCCTCCTCTGTAAACTGCCTTTCTAGCCAGATGGCATCACAAATGTTTTAGTCTTAAGGAAATGCCTTCCACTTAGGTGTCCAAAATTTTGTTTCTGCATAAAGTCCCTTATACAAATTTTCAACACCCTCCTGGATTGCATCTTGAGTAACCTAGTTGCTCTCCATATTTGTTACATTTGCAATAAAAGTACGGCAATGATGAGAATCAGAAAACAGGGGGAAAAGTTTGTTTTTTTTATCTCCTTCTTTTAGCCACAAAGCTCTTGATTTTTTTTCTCCAAGAGATCTCCACCAAAACATTGTTTTTTCCAAGGTTGCCTTCACCTCCACCATTTTTGATCTATCTTCCTCAGACAAATATCCACTGTTCCTTTTCTCCTCCATCAACCTAAGATCATTTAGAGGTTTATCTTCCTAATCCCCACATTTCCAAATATTTTATAGTTCCATAACTTCAAATCTTGTTTCAGAGTTTGCAATTTGCTAGTTAGAACAAAACTAGGAGTAACCTGGAAACTATAACTCTGCCACCAGCCTCTAATCTGTCCACAAAACCATCCTCTCGAAGCCACAAGTTCTTGAATTTGAAATGAGATTTATTTTCTGTTACACTTCTTTTTATTAAATTATGCCATTGTTGTGTATCTTGTTTCAATTTTTCTTTGTTTTCGTGTTAAATTTTTGGAATTATCATGGTTTGACATTGATTAATATATATATATATATATATAGGTAATAATAGCTTTATTGATAATAAAAGCACAATGAATTTTATATATATATATATATATATTGGGTATACTTATTTTATTTTAGTAGTCTTTTCTGGAATGGCCTTGAAATATATTTCATTGATTTCTCTTGGCACTAGCGGCAGAGTGGCTCCCCAAAATTTTAATTATATTTCAATGAGCCCTAGATAAAATGTGACTTGACCCCTCAAAAAATTTGAAATGTTTAAATTCTGGTTAGTTTAAGTGTATCCTTAGATAATACTCAAACAATTAAGCCTTTATCCTCCCTGAATATTTAATTGTTATTGATCATCATTCTCTGATTTTGTGATTTATAATTGATTCAATTACAATCAGATAATCATACATGGAGCCAACCCATAATTAGAGGCAGATGACCCTCTCCGCAGGCCTTCCACAATTACACCACTGTTGGTGATGAACTATTTGTGTTTGGGGTATAGATTCAAACAACCATCTCAACGATATGCATATTTTCAACACTTGTAAGTTGTTTCTTTTAATCATTAGCCACTTTGCACAGGCAATTGATATGCTCATTAAGTTAGTGCTAATAGAAGTTTTACTGAAATCTGTATATTTTATCTATTAATTGTGAATTCCACTGCATATTTGCTAACATGTTTAACATATTTATAGCTTCTCATAGATGGAGATTTCCACGTGTCATCGGTAATATACCTGAGCGACGAAGATGGCACAGTGCAACTCTTTATTGTCGAAGTCTGTTCATATTTGGTGGCAGTGGGAGATCTATTGATAATAATGATGAGACATACTGTAGAAATGTCTACATGTTCCATACAGGATATTTTTTAACATAACTGGTTACCGATCAAAAATTAAAGTAGACACTGATCTTTTTTTTCTTTTTATCTCTGCTTGTAGTTCATTTCGTATGGAACCGTATTGCTACATTTGGCAGTCTACCATCTCCTTGCTACAGCCATGTCTATTCATATCAAGTTATCAACTAGACAATATGATTGTGCTTGGTGGTAAAGATGGGTATGATTCTTTTTGTTCCGATGTCTATATGATGTAAAGTTATATAATTTTTTTTGTCGCCAAATTTAATTGCAATTGTGATTTTCTCAAAAATATTTCATCATATAAAACTTTTGCAGCATAGCTTGGGGCTATCAATTATGCGTTTTTTAGGAGCTGACATTTGCTGCAAGAGTAAATTCAAGAATTGACTGACATGCTTATATGATGTTTTTTTTTATAGGCAAAATTTCGTTGAAAGAAAGAGTGTGAAGTTGCTCTACAGCAACTTAGGGTGCAAAACACTGATATCTCTCAAGAAGCTACTGAGATTAGTGTAACTTTTGGACTTTCGACATCAATTAGTCGTGAACCCGTGCATTGCGCGTGATAATTTTTTTATTTTATGATAGCGTTATTATTTTGAATATTTTTCAATGTATTACTACTTAAGCTGCATTATATATTTATGACCAATCTATCTATATCTATATCTATATATTACTAAAAGCTGAAGCGTAGCATTTAATGTTGCTATGCTCCCGTTGAGCCACATCAGCCGCCATGTCATTTTCATCCTCTTTTATATAGATTTTAAAATAGTTTTTGACAATTTTAAATTACTAATAAATATAAAATATTTTCCAGCCCTATCTCCACCTTAAAGCCCACTTATTATAAATTTAATTCCACCATAAAGTCCAAACCCAAAGCCTTTTTAACTAAAACCCTTTTTGAAACCCTGTTTTCACGGTTTCAACTTTCTATTTCTCTTTTCCTTTTGTTGTACGGTTTTAGATTCCTCTCTCCCACGTTCTGTTTCAGATTCACCGTTTCATATTTTGTTCCTTCCCCTTCCCCATCTCTTTCTCACGCACATTTAGTTCCTTCCCCTTCCCCTTCCCCACCTTCTGTTCTACGGTTTCACACTTATTTCACGCTAGCCTCTCTCCCTTCTAACGGTAGCCTTTCTGTCTCCCTTCCTTCCTTACTCTCCTCACCGTATATAAATATTGACAGAACCTGGATGATTGAGTTAAGGTATCTCTAAATCCCAATTTCTTTTGTGCTTTGTTCTTTTGCTTGATTTTTTTTTTCCTTTTACTTTCTAAATCGTTTTTCTTAGGGTGTTGAATATTTTATTGGTGGGTTTTTTAATTGGAGCTCTACCTCTTTTGGGTATATTCATTTTGAGTTTTTTGATTGGGTCTTATCCTGTGAAAATTTTCTACTTATTGTTGGGTATTGTACATAGCAGATGAAGTGCATCTGTTTTTGGTAAAAAAATTGAAGCTAGAAGAGGAAAGCATGGTGGAGAAAAGAAATCGGATTGCTTTTATCCATGACTGATTAAAAGAAGGAACAAATATGGAGGTGATAAATATGTTCACAACCTGTGTAATTTTGACCATGTTAATTTCCTCTCAAATGTTTTTTTTTTTTTTTTTTCTGTTATGATTTGACCCTCTCAAAATTTTTTTTTCTTTTACGATTTGATAGATAACAGTAACTCAGCAAAGATTGGTATATTTCTGAGTTCGTGTTGATTGGTATATTGCTTATTACTATTTTTTAATGAGAAAGGGGCTACTCATTGTTGTTTGAAATTTTCTTTGTGGTTTTATATTTCTGAATGTGATCTACCTACAGGTTCCCAGTCTATCCTCTACTTAATTGATCTTATATTTTCCCCTATATTGATTGGTTCTTGTGATTGATTTAATATTATTATAGAGTGAATTGGGGAATTGAACATTTACTTAGCATAAAAATGCTTTTGTTAGATTTTTATTCAATGGGCCAACGAATTGTCTTCATAGATAATTTATAATAAATTTGCTTCAATGGAACTCCAAAAGTTGCTTACAAATTTAGATGTTATTTTAAGTAGAATCAAAGTTCATATGCTTGATGCAAAGTGCCCTGCACTGTCATCTATTACTTCATTTTTTTTTTTTTTAATTCTTATAACATTGTTCCCAATATTAAAACCACGCAAAGAGATTATTTTTAAAAGTCCAAGTTCATTCATTATTTATGATGTTTGTAGGTATTAGGGGAAGCATATCAAGTTTTAAGTGATCCACTGCATCTTTTCAAAAAAAAAAAAATTCTTCTTTGCATCATCAGGTGCTCATATTTTGAAGTTCTTTTGGAATTTCACAATTCAATGCAACATTAGGCTTGGAGATAAGAAAACAATAAGCAATAAGTGCTTCAAAAGCAATGACTAGGCTTATTACCATCCAGTCAAACTTTTTGGAAACCCAACTTTGAAGGACAGAACAACATGCTTGAAAAGTGATTGGAGGGAGAGCAAGCTCATTTAAAAATAATTCAAATTATTTTAGAAATTGCAAGGAAAACAACTAGGCTATTCAACATTGGTTTGCAAGTTTTGAATTACCCTTACCCTCACAGTTTCAGTCTCATTTAATGCGCAACTTCATTGATTATGAAAACTAAGTTTTCAGTGTGGTGGTACTAATTGAAGTTGTCCAGAAGTTGACAAGGTTGGTTGGATATCCAAGTTGTTTAGAGAGCTTGGTGGTTGTGGGCATTAGAAAATTAATTAATGTGGATTCCATCAATTCCCATATTTGCTTGGTGCTTAGCATGTTTGATTGGATTGTAATGCCTGGACCATGTCTCAAAAGATATTTACTTTTATGATAATGTATTTATAAAGATATTAAAGTAATTTTGTACGTGTAAAAATTTGTTGCACACCATTTTCCTACTTTGGCAGCTAGCTTTTTGGGAACTAATTATAGTTTATTGTTAAGAGTTAATTGCATAGCCACTTTAAGTAACTTGATGTTGGTTTTATTAACTTGAGTTGGGTTGTAGCTTAATTTGTTGATTTGGTTCAATTTATAAGAAGTTAACGTCTGGGGAAGTTCTAGGTAGGGATAAACCAAAAATAGTGTGACAATCATGTAGTGCAAAATCAGGCAATATTGTAGTAGCTGAAGAAAATTTCCCAATACAGCATTTATACCTGTAAACTTTCATTCGAACCATTGTCTCTTGCCACAAGCTGTGATGCAAGAGCCACATCATCACCTTCCATAGTATCCCATATGCCTTTTGGGATATGATTTTGCAGGTTCTCTTTTGTAATGCACAATAAATAACCGAAGTACATCAGCCATGTGCCTCTTTGGTCCACAGGTGTCATAGATAGATTCAGAGCTATTACCACTATGGAGGCAGAGGTAGCAGTCTATTTGAATAAAAAACAAATATGCGTGCGGTCAAAGCTTGATACAGTTGCACATAGCCAGAACATATTACTTCTACTTTTCTGCAGTGTATTGTTTAATGAGTTGCTTTGTTGGGAAATTCCACTGTTGCCCGAACAGTTTGTCTAACCAATGAAAATAACCAAAAAAAAAAATAGCACATTGTTGAATGAGTTGCTTTGTTGGGAAATTCCATTGTAAATAAAGCTGGAATGTTT
Source organism: Quercus glauca (assembly GCA_023736055.1). Taxonomy (NCBI): domain Eukaryota; kingdom Viridiplantae; phylum Streptophyta; class Magnoliopsida; order Fagales; family Fagaceae; genus Quercus; species Quercus glauca. The sequence continues at coordinate 59,974,164 of CM043317.1, forward strand.
TTTCAAGTATGTCCAACACTCATAAAAAAAATGAAAAAGCTATGCTAAAATATTTTTATAATATCTTTTGGTATGCTTGAATAATTTTATATTATCTTTTGGTTGTGTAGGCTGTTCAGTTCAAAAACTGGAATATTTCTTCAAGTATCTCTAAATGTTAGTTGTAAATAAAATGAAATGTTTTGCTAAAATAGTCCTCATATTATTTTTGGTAGTGTAGCAGTTCATATTATTCACCAGTTATTTGAAGTGATTTTTAGGTGGGTGTAATCCAATGGCTTTCTATAATTTAACTGAGAAATGAGAATTAAGACAAATTTTTCATGTAAGAGATATTGCTACTTCTGGAATTGTTTCGAAGACACCAATCAGAGCTTGAATTCCTATGAGGTTGAATATATGTCATTGCTCAGTGAAATGGATAGCTTCGGAGAGAATAAAAGTTAAGGGGAATAAAATAGGGCAAAAGATAAGGTTCCTCAAGTTGTCTTTCTTGGGTTCATAAAATTTGAACTATAAAAGAAAAAAAAAAGGCATATAGAGCATGTAAGTGAGAATTCGGGGCAGTGCTAAAATAGGCAGTGGAAGCTTTTAACACAAAGTGAGAGAGTAAAAGCAGAGGGAAGTTAAAAACAAAAGCAGAGGGAAGTTAAAAGCAAAAATAGAGGGAGATTAAAAAAAAAATGAGGTTGGTCTAAAAATGGAGGTTGGTTTAAGTATTTAGGTTGGGTCTTACCCTGTGATATTTTCATTTTTAATGGAACTGCATAAAGCCGGGAATCTCCAAATAGTCTTAGAAAAATGCTCTTTTGGTTACTTGTGTGAACTTACTTACCAAGATAATAATTAGTTTGGTCTTCTTTTCCTTCTTCTTTCCTCTTCTTCTTTACTTCTTTGTCTTCTTCATTTTTGAAGTCCAAGATAATGCTTCCTTTACAATTCAAGTGTCCAAAAGTGAAAACAAAGTTTAACTCAGCTATGAATTTTCTTCTTCTCTTTACCTATTACATCTTTATATATATATATATATATATATATATATATATATATATAAGATTAGTTTCAAATATTAACCTCATTTTTTCCATTGGTTAATAGCCACCACCCACTGCTTTAAAAAAAAAAAAAAAAATTACGTAGTCTCATGTCACTACTAGGTTACTCCTTCCCACAAATCAATAACCCATTAAAATACATATACTATATTTATATGTTCATTTTACTTTTTCATTAGTTCTAGTGGACAGTTGCATTTTCCTTGATATGGTTTAGATTTGTTTGCTATCAAAACACTCCTTTTTTTTTTGAAGTGTTATATTCATAATATTTTTGCAACATTTTCACAACAAATCACATATGATAAGTTGTTATTAGTTCTAATTTGAATCTACAACTTAAATTACATTTTTATCTACTTATAACAACCTAACACTTAGGATTTGTTGTAAAAGTGTTAATATTGTAGACATAGCATTTCTCTTTTCTTTTTTTCCCTGGTAACAACTTATTCTTACCCCACTTATTACCAAAATAACTTTAACTATTTACGAGACTAAAATATCTTTAAACTTAACTATGCTAAAAAATAAAAGCTTAAATAATAAGTGAGCCCAACAACTGCAGCTCCGGTTTCTCCTCATCTCAAAACTGGACATGACATTGGCCTTTTTTCAGAACCACCTATCATGCAGGTTTGAGCACTATTTTTAAAGATAGTCATAGTTCTCCTATTATAGTCCATATTAAATTAATTCCTTGCCAAGGAAACACATTGTGGATGGTTGCCATGCTCTATGGAGTGTTACACCCCTGTCATGAACTGAGGATCATAGATTTAATTGTGAAGTTTGCTAACTCACAATTACTAGCATCAATTGGGTTGCAAGAACCATGCTTGAAGGAAATTTCATGTGTTAAAACAAATGCATGCTTTCTGTGAAATAGGCAGGACATATATCTTATAGGATAGTTTCTAGACTATGTAATAAGTAGGTGTAAGTGTTGGAGTTCTGTCACTTTTGAATTTTTTTTTATTAAAAAAATACCTATTTACGATGTTTTATAAATATTTCATTTTTGGAATTTTTCCGTGCATCGTACGGGTTAGCGACTAGTATATTGTAAAATTCATGATGATAGGAGGTTTTGGTCTTGGAATTAGGTGCAGAAAGTTATGGCAATGATGCCTTATGTTGTAAATACCGGAATCCTAAATTACATCATACTATTTGAGTCTAGTTTTTTACTATTTAATATAAGGTAACAGATGAGCCTAAATATAGATTTATATCTTGCATATGTACTTGCATATTATTTTATTATAGAATGCTATTAAAAGCAGTCATCAGAGTACAAAGGATATAACTATAATTTATTCATTTCAATTCGGCAGGCTCTTAACCATAGCCCTTACTTCATTGCCTTACTTGGCCTTGTAGTTACTCCAAAAGCTGATCAACCGTCTTCCCAACCTAGTAAAATTTAATTCACTTCAAAATAAATAGATAGGATTTTATAAATTTCAAGTTAGAGTCATGCTAAAAACTTTAGAGGACTCTAAAATCCTTGCAAGTCTTTTTAAACAAATCTATATCTATATATTACTAAAAGCCGAAGCGTAGCATTTATTGCTGCTATACTCCAGTTAAGCCACATCAGCACCACGTCATTATTTATTTTCTTATTTTATTTTTTATTTTTAGATTTACCGGTTGACATTTATTAAGTATCTCTTTAAATTCGGATGTTACTCTTATCTTCAACTTTATCATGTGTCCCTCCATTAACCAAGACTCTTCAAATGCCGCTATTATTTGGAATTCTGACAATCACCAATAGGTTACAACCTCCTCACATCCTTTATTTGTTGTAACTTCTTCCATTTATTGGGTATGATATGACAATTCTACACACACACACACACACACACACACACACACAAATTTCAGCCAAGTGGCTACATAAATTTCAGCCACGTTAACATTTAAAAACACCAAACATTGTGACTTTTCAAGATTTTACGTTTTTAACTAACCGTTTAATTCAATACTTTTTAAACACACCTTTTAAGAATTAACTATAACAGGTGCCTTTTCGTTTGGTTGTTGATGTGAAACGTTTTGATTTCTAAATTCTACAAATAATATCACACGACTAAAAAAGAAAAAATGCAAACTAGCACAACATTTTGCCTGGCTTTGGATAGTTTTAATTTTTACAGGTTTCATAGCAGTACTTCTTTCCAAAAAAAAAACCACAAACACTTCTCTCCTCCCTATCTTTGTACGTACTTCTCTTTTTCTCCACCTCCCACTGTACTTTATTTCCTAAAATAATAATTTTAAGACTTTAACTTCATAAAAGTTTTGCTCATTTTGTAGAAATCTCAGAATCACGTAAATTGTCAAAGCAAGCCCAAAAACCAAAGGTCAGATGTCAGATCCCTTCTCTCATTCTATAATTTAGTAATCTAATTTTGCCTATCTTAAACCCAAACCAATAGATACAATGAATGGATAGAATTGCTTTTAGCCTTCTAACCCTTTTGATTCTTTGAATGACGCAACAGGTTTTTCTAATTCATCTTACACGCAAGTGAAGGATATGGGAGAGTAAGCGGTTGACGAGGAAAACAAAGAGTCAAAGTCGAAGTTTCCGTTCTTTCTGAACTTCAAAGTCCTCAGTCTCCACTCCACTCTCTTCCTCGACAACGATATTGCTCAAGACACCAACTCCTTCAAGATGGTCACTCTCTTTCTCTCTCTCCAACTAAATTCATTTTAGTACGAATAACATCAGATATCTATGAACCGTTTTAACTTTTATTTAGTTTTACTAATTCGTGAATGTGTGAATTGCTTTTAGTTTGAGTATTGTTGGTTTCAAAAACAAATTTGGATTATAGGAGTCTATTATAAACCTAAGAATTTTTTAAATTGATTGGGTTTGTTAGTTCATTTACTCATTAATTTTTTAATGTAATTCCTTACTATGATTTCGTAGCCGATAAAGCACATCTCAAGGTCCCTAAAAATTGAAACTTCTATTGTAGTTCTTGTGAATTAAAACTGAGTTTTTGGAAAAAAGTTTGATTTCTTGATTGAATATTACTTAGTATTGGATTTGCATTTTAAATTTTTGTATGGTAGCTATTTTTATAGGTTGGTAGAATGGTAGGCGAGTTTGCGAAACCGAAATTAGAACCGTTACAGAGGGGACTGCACCTTTGGATTTCACAAAGCATGGGTATGTGCCATTTAATATGCGGATTCTCTTTGGTTTCTTTTATTTTTCTTTTTGTTCATTAGCCCACCATGAAGCTTAAATATAATTCAAATTATTGATATTGGACCATACTTTTATTTTGTTGTTTTGTTGTGATTGTTTAATACCTAGAACATGCTGCTTCTTTTTTTTACTGCTATCCCATTTGGTTTTACAAGTTGAACATCTGATATCTATGTTTTGAAGATATCATACAGATACAGATCAGTGGAGATAAAAGATGATATCATATCCTTTTTATGTTTTGCTGATATGATGCATGCATATTCTTCAAAAAATTAGGTTCCAGACTTCTCTTTACAAGCCATGACCTTCCAGTTTAAAGCCTTTGTTGTGAATTATTGTGATTAACTCAGGTGAGCAATGGTGAAATGAAGACATTATGGTTGTTGATTGTAAAATCTATTTATTTTCCTTTTCAAGTGTTATGGAAACTAAGAATTAATTTTGCCAATGAAGCTTACAATTGTTTTCCATAAACAGTTCATCTTGGCAAAGCTAATAACTTCCAAGTAATAAGGTCTAGCTTTGATTGCTATTGGACTCACATTGAAATTCTCTCAACCTGTTCTTTTTAATTATGTGGAATCACAAAAAGAATAGAGCTTATACATTGATTGTTTAATCTATTGAGTTTTTTGTATGCTTTTTGGTTAGAACTTAGTTTACTTTTTCCTTTTCTAAATGCATCAATATATGCATGACTTCCGAAATCTTTATTGCTTTATCCTAGAATTTTTTCTAAGTTATGGAGCCTGGACATGACTTTTTATTTCTATATTGCATTTTGATTTACTAGATATGCCTGTTGTGGGGAAATAACTTTTTGAAAAGATATAAATAGAGAGAAATTTCCGTGTCATTGATGAAAGAAATTATATAGCAATTGATAATTTTTGTAGGTAAAGGTTGCAATATCTATGTTATTTAGCAAAAAAAAAAAGAAAGATTATAATATCTATGATTTGAATTTATAAAAAAAACATGTGGCTACTCATTCCATCATTGGTTCTTTATTCTTAGTCTTTTTACATTCATAAATGTGGGGTTTACAAATTATTTGATTCCAAAAAAATTTGTCACTAACAAACATTTAATAATCAGCAATTAATGACCGTTAGCTTATTTGGTTATTTGCTTATGTACAACTTTGAACAATTTTTAAGACTTTCACTTACAACTGTATTTCTGTCAACTTTCAACAAATAAAATTTTCTTAATTAAATTCATTAAAACCATTGTTCAAATTTTCTTTATATGTTTGTATGGTGTTTTCTATCAGAAGGCAGCTTGGGTTTTGAAAAAGGTTTTCAAATTGGTTTTTAGTGGGTGAATAGTTTTGTATTATTAAAATAATTTAATTTTCTATTTAATTATAGATTTTTTTTGGGGAGGTTTGTTCAATGAATTGTATTTCTTCCTAATGTATCATATAATATTATATATTGTGATACATGTTATATACTCAGTAGCTTCCCCGTGCATTGCACGGGTTTGCGACTAGTCTATATAATACTAAAAACTGAAGCATAGCATTTAATGTTGCTACGTTCACATTGAGCCACGTCAGCAGCCACGTCATTACCTTTTTTTTTTTTCCTAAATTTTTTTCATAATTTTAATATACTATTAAAAAGAAATTATTCTCAACCCTATCTCCACTTTAATGGCCAATCATTGTATATTACGGTTAATGTTGACCACTGTGAAGCCCTAACCAAGCTCAATAGTCTTTAATGCTAACCCTCTTTGTCTTCCTGACTTTCAAGCTTACAAAACTTCACAACCTTCCTGTCTTTCAGGCTTACAAAACTTCACAACTTCAGCTTTCTAACTGCCTCCCTGTCTTTCACGCTTTCAAAAATTCATAACTTCAGCTTTCTAATGCCAAACTCTCTCTCTTCCGTCCTTGGTCTCTTCCTCTCCTCATTTAACTAAATCACTCCTTCATACCTATTCAATTGCCACTATACTGAGAAAAAAAAAAAAAAATTAGAGTCCATATTAGGTACACATTATCCCTTCCTTTTGTAATTAATATTTTGCTATTCTTTCAACTAATTGAGCATTAATTCGGACCTTCTTCAAATCTATCTTGATTAGTGGTGATTCTTCCTATTCTCGATCAAGTGGTTTTTCAAAACGTTCAATTGTTGCCTATTGGAAATAGAAGACCCACTGCTTTATTTTTTCTATATATATCTGCAATCTCTCTTCCTCCATAGATAAAGAGCCTATCAGCCTAACTTATGCCATTGCAGAATCCAAACCTTCTCAGCAAGGAGTCCCCACGAAATTATTAGATTTGAAGCCATGGATATTTGTTGTGGGGTTCTTAGCAAGCAAACAGACCCGGCCAAAAAAAAAAAAAACAAAACAAAACAAAAGCTTTTAGAATCAAAGCCCTTGAACCTCCAAACCAAAATATTGTCAACATTAAAAAAGTGCTTGAACAATCTGTAAACATGATTTTGAAACCTGGATTGGACCGCACAGTCCGACTGGGTTAACTGTGAACCATTCACCAAAACGATTCTTTTAACCCATAAAACTGCCCTATGCAAGAAAATTAGTGAAATCGCCCTATCACAGGTTCAGATCAGAGATATTTTTTTTGGGTACTTACAGCCATTGTTGAAGCTTCAAACACCATGAGATGCTGTCAAACCATGAGGTTGCATTGCTATTTCTTCTTATTCTTCTTCTCTGTCTTTGTCTCTCTTGCTCTCACTGCGTTTTCACCATTTCTGAAGGTCTCTTTGCTTGACTGTCACAGTGAATGTCAAGTTGTTGTAGACGATGGACGGACAAACCAATGCTTAGGCAAGCTTGCTGTCATCCACTCGTACCATATGCTTGCAAGCCTTTAAGGCTTTAACCACTTATTTCTTTCTTAAATTGGCTTGGGCTTCCACATGTACTTGATCAATTAAGGGGCGGACAATCCAATGTCAGTCCTTCTTCCAGTTTTTGTATTTTTATTTTTTAATTTCATAAATACTAAATGGTATTAGGTAATCAAATGAGTTAAACATGATTTAAGATAATTTAGATGAAGACTTACCTAGAATACTGAACTCTAGCAAAAAGTTTAAGTATATTAATCTCTCTCTCTCTCTCTCTCTCTCTCTCTCTCTCACACACACACACACACACACATATATATATATATATATTATATATCCATTGATTGAGAAACTCAATATTTTTTTTATATTTGATTATGATTTAATATTACTTATTTGTCTTATGAATGTTATGATATGAAAAATACATTTGAAATATAAACATTTATATTTATTTGAATTATTTTAGCCAATTTTTATATTTTTACTAATTTAATATATATTTTTAATTAATTATTAAATTAATTATAACGTTATCACGGTATGACCTTAGTTTAACTTCAGTCTGACTTTAAAAATCTTGAACCTCTCTCTTTTACTATCCTTTGAACAATCTAAGTTTCAAAACTATGTCTGTAAATGATAATGTCATAGACAATCTCTACTCACTTGGTGTCACAAATTTTATTTGGCCCCTCAAGACATTGTCTTTGCTTGAATATATGTTATTGGTATAACAAATCAGAAAGCAAATTATGGAGAGAGTTCATAACTTTTCTTTTCTTTGTTTCTCATGAAAAAAGTATAAGGGAAATGGTTTTTTTTTTTCCAAATTTGGTAGGTTGTGGTTGGGAAGGATTATTGAGAGTTGGAGTTGTTTGGTTGTTGACAATAAATGGGTCAAGAATGTTTTTATGGTTTGATAAGTTAGTTGTCAGTTTGAGCTTTTGTGTGTGTGTGTGTGTGTGCGCGCGCGTGTGTTTTATTTAAATTATTTCACACTTTGTTATTGGAACAGTTGTTACGTTGTAGGTATTGCATATATTCACCAATTATAGGAGATAAGGTCCCAAATTTTACAGAATTAATTTTTAACTTGACCCAACGAAAAATTATGTATTTCTTTTAATGATAAAAGAACTATACAAAGGACAAACAAAGGACTTATGATATTATATGTATTTAAATTAGGGAAACGTTACTCAATGCCCTTAGGGCATTGGTTTAGGAACTATTTTTAGAAATCTTTTATTAGGAGAATGATAAAACAATAAATGTTGTTGACAACTTTTTATAATTCTCATGAAAATGATGTCAAAACTTTCCTATTATGGCTTATTAACAATTGCCCTAAGGGCACCCATTAACATAACCCTTTAAATTATAGGTGGGTGATTTTATCTATAAAAAAAAAATTAACCATGTCTTATTTAAGGTTTTGTGTACAAAAAATGTTATGTATTCAATAATTGTAGCAAACATGCTCTTGCAATCCTGCTTTTTTTTTTTTTTTTTTTTTTTTTTTTTGAGTAGCTGTTTTTTTATTTTATTTTGGCCATACGAGGAATGCACATTGCATCAAAGTGTGAATTGCCATTTGTTGTTGGACTAATACGTTTTTCTTATAAGGTTTTGTAGTTCTATTTTAAAGATCAATGACACTAGCCTTTTTAGATATTGAATTTAGACTTCCAAAGATATGCTTGCTATTTTTCTACTTGAAATTTCCAATATTGTATGAAATTGGTACTTCTCTTTAAGGAGGTGAATGAACAGCCAGCTAAGAAAAGACAAAACTTTGCCTTAAGTAAGAGAAGATTGTTAAACCATTCAAAAGAAATTCATAAGGATAAATATTTAATACTCACAAATAAGGCGAAATACAATATTAATAAATGCATTTCTTTCATTCCATATATGAGCTCCATAACATTTGGCACATACATCTATATCTATTATATCTAAAAGTTGAAGTGTAGCATTTATTGTTGTTATTCTCTAGTTGAGCCACATCAGCGTTCACGGCATTATCATTTTGCTTTTCAATTTTCCTATAGTTTTATTTATTTATTTATTTTTTTAACATTCACTCATTTTTTAAAAAAATATTTACACTTTCTTCAACATTTCTATATCCCTTACCTTATCACTCTTCATCTTTCTCTTCATCTTCCTTTTTTTTTTTGTCCTTTCTTATTCACAACCTTTTACTATAAATTTATCACTCTCTTCCATTCTTTACATACTTTTCCCTCACCAAAAAAAAGGGTTCTCTCTCTCTCGCTCTCTCAATTTTGTGGTGGATTTTTTTATTTTTCTTTCATGTTTGCTTTAGGTTGATAAATTGTTGTGTTCTTTAGAACTTTATATTGAGCTGATACGATTTAGTTTTGTGATTTAAGTTTTTTTTTTTTCCTCTCTTTAATTGTTAATTTTATTACATGTGTTTTTCTTTAAATTTTAGTTTGGGTTGCTTTGAATTCACCTATGTAGTTGTTCTATATATGTTATTTTTGTACAACATGACATTTGTTCTATGAAATTCCTTTTAGACTTGATACTTTATCTTTTCATTTGATTTTTTTTTTCTCTCCTCATGTGTAGTAATTGACTTCTAACCAAAATTATTCTATTTGTATATTTAGAAATCTATTTCTTCTTAATTCCAATAGTTTAAATTTTGTATGGGCCATAAGGAACAAAGGGGTCCATAATGCATTCATGTTCTCCTCATGTCGTGATAAATTTAAGTAGTTGAATAGTATTGTTTAATTTACCACTATTACATATTTTTTCCTAAAAGCTACATACCATCGATCATAACACCAAATGGATATTTCAAAGTTCATTTGCATGATTACTTTGCTATGTGGTGAGTTGAAACATTTTTGGGTAATGATGTACGTTAGATTGTATGTATAATCTCTTGACTTGCAAAGGGTAAGTACTGATTTATACTAATTTTTTGTTTTTGGTATTCTTTAGAGCTCTAATGGTTGATAAGTCTAATGAGGCTCCATTAATTTATGCGAGGCTTCAATCTCACCCAAATGACAAGCAATAAAACAAGAAAATTCATGTTTAGCTTTTAGGTTTATTCTTTCATTAAATTATTAATATTTTCTTTCATTTTTTTTTAATTTTTTAAAATTAAACATATAATGTTTTAATTAAATACAAATAAATAAAAAAATCCCTTATAAAACCGTACCCATTTTTTTTAACATTTACACTTTCTCCAACATTTCTCATTCCCTTCACATTTTCATCTCCTAACTACCATCTACCTTAATACCACTCTTCATCTTTCCATTTCTCTTCATTTATTTTGTTTCTTCTTATTCTTATCATCTTATTATAAAATTTTCATTATCTTTTCTATGCTATATTTCTATGCATAATTTTCCCTCACAAAAAAGGTTATTTCTCTCTCTCAATTTTTTGGTGGATTTTTTTTTTCTTGCATCTCTACTTTAGGTTATTAATTTTTTGTATTTTTAATAACTCTACTCTAAGTTGATGCAATTTAGTTTTGTATTTTAAGTTTTTTTTTTCCTCTCTAATTGTTAAATGTTATCCTATTGCTTTATAAAGAATATTATTTTATTTTATTACATAGAATGATTTGGATAATTTTATCATAGAAGAATTTTACATGAGTTACATAGACAATAGTAAAACAACAACAACAACAACAACAACAATAATAATAATAATAATAATAATATATTTATGAGATAACTCTAAAATAATTATCACGCGTAGCGCGCGGGTCTGCGACTAGTTATTATTAAAAGTTAAAGCGTAGCATTTAATATTGCTACGCTCACATTGAGCCACGTCAGCAGCCATGTCATTCTCATCTTCTTTCCTAAATTTATCCTACAATTTTAAAATAGTTTTTATCAATTTTAAAATACTAATAAAACTAAAATTATTTCCAGCCTATCTCTACAATAAAGCTCACTTCCTATAAATTTAATTCCACCAGCCCATTTCCTCTAAATTTATTTCTAACATAAAAGCCCAAACCCAAGCCTTCTCAATCGAAAACCCTTTGAAAATCACGGTTACAACTTCTTGGATTTCCTTCCCTTTTGTTTCTCATGCAAAACGTGTTCCTTCCCCTTCCCCACCTTCTAACGGCAGATTTCTCACACAAACCGTGTTCCTTCCCCTTCCCCACATTCTAACAAAGGACTATCAAAATGCTGTCCACCATAATGCCCAAACCCATTCTTAATAGCCTTTACTCTATAACACCAACCCTTTCTGTATCCCCTCCTTTTGCTCTACCTGTGTTCCATGGTTTCAAAACTTTAGCCCTTCGGCTAGCTAACGCCAACCTCTCTCTCTTCCAAAGAAAGTTTCAAAACTTCAGACCTTTGGCTTTCTAAAACAATATATTTCATGATTCACTTCAGACCTTTAAAACTTGAACGCAACACTAGGTGAGAGCTATTGAAGAGGGGCCAGATTTCATAGAAACAGGCATCCTCGGCAGTCAAGATGGAGTGCTGATATGCTCCCATGATGTAACACTAGATCTCGATAATAGAACAAATATTGCAAACTTCAGTTAGTTTGCTGATCGAAAAAGAACTTATGAGGTCCAAGGTGTGAATATGACTGGGTGTATGTCTATCAATTTTTGGCTTAATATTACTGTACATCTTAAGTCCTTTATATGAAAACTGGGGTATAAATCTATTCAATTATTTTAAAGTTTTTTCTTTCTTCTTTTCCCCTTTTGGTTTCAGGTTACTATGGTGAGAATTACAAAAAGAGTCGTTAATACTTTACTTTGCCAGACTATATTTTAGCAAGGTGGTTTGAAATTTACGATTAGTATGTCTTGATTATGTTCAATTCAGTTTTATGTTACATCAAGGCATTTGTTATCTGCAGTAGCCTGGGAAAAATGACATTCTAAGTGTGGATGCACGTCCCTCAGATGCCATATATGTGGCAAATAGATGCAAGGTATATATTTTCTATAGATTAGCATTGCATTTGGTACAAGTCAATTTTGCACAATAATGAAATTCAGACTTTCAAGTTCAAGACAATTGAAGTTACCTTGATGTGAATATGGAGTTTCCAATTGGTGGTTTTATTATTTTTTTTTTTAAATTAATAGGCTGTTGTTTGAGTGTGTGTGTGTGTGTGTGTGTGTCTTGAAATCTGACAGGGAGTGCACAACAATGCCACCCCCTTATCCCTCTTGACGTCCTTTGAGACTTCAATAGATCTAATTACATTCCTTGGTTATGTATGAATGTTTCTTTAAAGCTTCTATAATCAGTTTAAAATTTGCTTTGTGCAGGCACCAATATTTGTAAGTAGACAAATTGTCTTGGAAGATGCTATTAAAATCGGTTATGGGATGGGCAGAAAACGTGATACTAAGTCTACTTATGATGTGTCCCTTGACAGGTATTGTGCACATAGTTGGGGGCCTTATATTTGCTATCATCTGTTATTGTTGTATTTGGTAGCATGAGTTGTTTCTTCTCCTGTGCTGCAGATGGTCCAGATATACTGTCGGACCTGCTTGCTTTTTTATGTATTTATTTAAATGTTAAAATATGTATAATGGGTTTTATTTATTTTGATCATTATGATATTTGCAGGTGAACATCTTTGCAGTTTTTGCAGTTGCTAATTTTTTTTCCCCCTCCGTTGCCACATGAAGTTTGTGAGTTTTTTTCTGCATAATTAACATACATGAACATAGCTAGCTATGTACCTATTTCTCAGTTTATATGATTGAAATCATGTTTCAAGTGATTCAATTAATTTTGCATTTTTGGGAAAATCTAATGGTGGGACCTAGCTTCATGCTAACTCAGTTTCATTTTATTTATTTGCCTTAGTGTCTTTAAAGTTATACGGAAGCAGAACTATATATGCTTAAGCTCTTTTAGGCTACAGCTCAATAATTTTTCTCTTTTCTTTAACATATAAGAACGGAATATTTAAGAAGAAAAGAGAGAAATAAGTTGTACCCTTTATATAACTGGCAGAGATCTCTTTTAGCTATTTCAATTTGGATTTGCCTTGTATATATCAATTTAGTGATTGGAATTTCTTTTTCCCTTTTTTTTTTTTGGGTGTATCCCTTCTAAGGTCATGAGTTTCAGAATGTCTAGGTTCAGGACAACTACCTTAGTGTTTTGTAGCTGTCCTTTATAAAAAGACCCCATAGTTAAGATCCTAATTCAAGAGTTTATGGCTAATTCAAGGTAGCCTAACCTCCAAGAGAATTGAAAGAATAAAAGAGGGAAATTAGAGAAAATAACTAATAGAGGAATAGAGAGAGATGCAGACTGTAATTTTTCATAGCTTGAGAAGAATTACAGCACACACACCACTTTTATGTTTTTCATATTCTTTCTGATTTTAATTCACACAAACTCCAGGTACTTTCATTTTTTAAACACATACTATACATTCTTGCTTTATTTATTTATTTAATTATTTAAATGTTAAATTTTGTATAATGGATTTTATTTATTTTGATCATTATGATATTTGTAGGTGAACATCTTTGCAGTTTTTCCCTTTGCATCTCCGCATGAAGTTTGTGAGTTTTTTCCTGCATAATTAACATATATGAACATAGCTAGCTATGTAACTATTTCTCTGTTCATATGATTGAATTCCTGTTTCGGGTGATTCAATTAATTTTGAATTTTTTTTCAAACATGTTTTCAGAAAAGATGTGGGTTTTATCTTTTCACTGTGTCATATAGTCCATATACCTGGGTTTAGGAACATATTGTGTGTATCATTGAAGTTCTACAAACATGTTTGGGCAAAGGTGGGGGGTTTTCTATTTCCCACCATGTCTCATAGTTATTGTATGTGGATTTTTTAGGATGTCACTCGATTGTCCAATGGACCTTTCAGCTTTTGCAATCTTCTCTCCTAATTAGGTGGGTGTAAAAGTTTCCCACTTTCAAGAATGTACTTCTTCGGGTTCGGAATTTGTTGCTAGAAAAAAAAAAAAAAAACACAAAAAATCAACAAGCCCCTTGATGCAAATAATTTGATTTATGTAGTTCCTTGGTACAAAACTATTAATAACTTACACCTGTGGAATGTGTCTTTATTGATTTATGCAATTCCTTGGCACAAATTTAAATTCACAACTGATGTCTATTACTTATAATTCAATGTAAGGATTAGATTAATAGTATTCTTTCTTTTAATTGCTGTTTTTCCCCCCCTTTTATTAGTACCTCTTTTGTGTTGTGGGTCTTATATGGGTCTATTCATTTTTAAGTATTTGGACAATACTTGAAGTAATTGTTACTTTTTATATATTACACATTATTACGTAATATTTATATTTCCACGCATCGCCTAATTTTGCGATTAGTAATAATAATAAAAGATCTATTCTTATTGCTCCACAATTGATTTTCCAATTGCTATAATTGCAGTTAACACATTCCCTTTGAATGAGATCAATAGACAAAAAACTCAAAGCAATACCAGTTTTGTTTTTCTGTAATTCAAAATGTATTATGTATATAACCATGTTTTGAAGCTTGGCCTTTGGTAGCAATTATTTCACAGAATGGACCTCATAAGAAGACTAAATTATTGAACTTAATGAGATATATAAGGATACATTCAAGAAATAATTAATTAACCATGTTCTAAGGCATCGATATGGTTGCTATAAAATGTGCTAGACACTGATCTCAATGTTGATTTCTTTTCCCTTAGCTCATCCTGCTTAAATAGTAGTCACATGACATAAGAGGCATAGATTTAAAAAAAGTTCGCAGTTAATTACAACTTCTCAATTTGAGGAAAATATTGCGCCTACAATAGTTTAGGACGTGCCCATCAGAAACAAATATTACAAAAGATTCAAAGAATTTTCCAAACAGCTCAATAAATAATTTGGGATACTTCTCAAGGCTAAAATGACTAAGGCAGACAGTTTAGTGCTCAAGGCACCGTTTGAGGGACTTTTCTGGAGACATATAGCTTCATAGGACTGATAGAATATTTGAGAGAAATGGAGTCAAACAACAAAGTAAAAACTTTAATCCAATTACCATGGGTATCAATCTACACTAACATAGAACACTTGATAGAAGTGGAGACAAACAACAAAGTCAAAAATCTAATCCCACAATCATAAAGGAAAGCTGTTACAATATTCAAAACTCCCATTGAATTACCTTCGGTATCAATCTACAATTACACAAATATTTGATACAATTTTTAAAATTGGAATATATACATAGATTTCTCATCACACTATCACAAAGGAGATTTGCTACAATATTGAAAACTCTAATCGAATGACCTTGGGTTCACAGATTTCTCATCCCACAACCCCAAAGCAAAGCTGCTATATTCAAAACTCTAATCAAATTACCTTCAGTACCAATTTATAATGACATAGATATTTGATACAGTTTGTTTAAATTGAAATACGTACACAGAGGAGATCTGCTACAATATTGAAAACTCTAATCGAATGACCTTGGGTATCAATCTACACTGACACAAATATTTGGCATTGTAATAAATACACAAAATTGTTTCAGCTGCAACAATATTGCCTTATTTTGCATAGACTACATGAACTAATCTAAGTCGTATCACAACACTTAAAAGGCAGTAAGCAATAACAAAATGTAAGGGAATAAAAAACATCAAGCAATCAAGCAAAAAGAATAGAGCAGAAAACATACTGGGATTAAGAGATATTTTGGGATTTTGAAAAAAACTATTTTAAATTGTAGGATAAATTTAGGAAAGAGGATAGGAATGACATGACTATTGACGTGGCTTAATGTGAGTGTAGTAATATTAAATACCACGTTTCAGCTTTTAGTAACATATAGAATATAGATGAGAAAATAACTCTTTGTTTCCATTTTAACTAGCAAAATTACATCCTTCAACACAGTCTTGAATTTTTCCTAAAAATTTTGCTTAAAAACAAGTATTGACATGTTTTTGAATCATCTTACAGGAGTACATAGAAACTCTTCAGCGGCTTTCTGAAGCTAGTATTCTTGACTTATTCGAATGGAAATATGCTCATTCACTCATTTTAAGCTTTTCTATTATAATCTTGGTTGCATGTTTCATTCTTTAGAAAGATTTGATCTTTTTGTTGCTTATGTAAAAGTAGGTTAGGTTGGACTTGGCCTAATGGTACTACATCAATTTGGAGGAGTCCATGGAATTGCATTTTATGCAAGTGCTATATTCATATCAGTTGGTAAAAAAAGGACTTTCTTTTTATTTTTTGCCCTTATTTAATGCTACCTATAGTTAACAAGTAATGGAAGTTGAATAGAGGAATACTTTGTCAATGATAGGGTTTTCGGGTAATATTGGGACCATAGTAATGGTCATTGTTCAGGTTCTTGACTCTCTTCGTGTAATTCAACATTTGCTTCTGCTTAATGCTTTTTAAGTATTTAGATGATTTTTTTACAGATTCCAACGATTGCATTAGGGGTATTTTTGATGGATAGAAGGTTGAGACATCGCTACTGTGTAATGGAGTTGAATGAAAATAAGTTTGAACCCACTATCTTCCCAGGTTTTCTACAACAGGAATATGCTTAGGTTGCTCGCTTGTGGGATTGTCATTCTTCTTGCAGGTCTTTTCTTGAGAAAAATCTATTTCTCTTGAAATCTAGTTTCATCAGTTTATTGGATATTTCTTAGAAGAATAAAGCTTCAATTGTGCAGGATCTTCAATCATGGATCGAGACCACGCCAATTTTAGCACTTACTGGGGTACACTTACCGGTGTATTGGTATTGCAATCATCACAAGGGCAGTTTTTTGTTCTTATAATATAACCAAAGGAAGAATAGCCCATGAAACATGTTAATTTTGCTTTTTTCTCCAACTTTTGTTATTTTATCCGTGGTCTTCGAATATTTTGAGTGTGGAAGTCCTATTAAGCTTAAAGCTAATTAAACTGAAGCCATTTACTACCATTACCATTGGTTGTATTTAACCAGTTAGTATCAATCTGGAAATACTTCTTGCTGCTTTGAAAGCATGAGTATTTGCAGAAGGTCTTGCATAAAGTGGTGCGTTTTTATGTTTTGATTTTAGTCATCTATTACAGCTCTCAATCTATATTCAAGGTGCAATTGGCTTGAGGGTCACAATTTCAACATCATACACCAGTTGATGTTAACTGTTGGTTTAAGCCAAATTCTTGGTGTTTAAAGATTGGTTAAGTTGAATTTATCTGTTTGGTTCTGCAATCAAGTGTACACAAGATCTTTCTTATTAGGCATGGGAGGAATTCCTTTGGCTATAATGTCAGAGGCAGATTTACCTTATCAGACTTGAAACTCCATCTTTTATTGTCAAATAATTTCCATGAAGGTCTATGGTTGACTGAATGGAATGGTTTTTGTCTCAGGTATTTTCCATAAACATGAAAGGCTCAGCAGGTAGCCTTGTGACATTGGTTATCTGGTTAGGTTATTGGATTATATCATATGTTTTGAACTTTCTAATGGATTGAAGCTCAGCAGGTACTGCCAAACCAGTCTTGTCTCTTCATAGAGTTGTTATATTAGGTACAAACTGCAATAAGATCACTTTAGTTTTAAATATATGTTTACTTTTTATCAGGAACATTTTGCATATTCTCAAGCATATGTGGCTTAATTGTTTTGTTCATAGCAAAGTTGGTACCTAGGACCTAGGGGCGAACACTAGAAGAAATTCAAGCATCATTGAATCCATTTTCAGCAAAAAAAAAAATGAATCTCCTATACCATTCGATGGTACCAATCCGTGTTTGAATAAGAAAAATAATTTTCAAAACATTGACACCATAGAATTGTGGCACTGAGTGTTAGAGACTAATTGAGGACTATTTGTCACATGAAGCAAGGTTCTTAACCACATCCAAGAATTATTTAGCAATAATTGGGTGATTTAAAC
Organism: Quercus glauca; assembly: GCA_023736055.1. Taxonomy (NCBI): domain Eukaryota; kingdom Viridiplantae; phylum Streptophyta; class Magnoliopsida; order Fagales; family Fagaceae; genus Quercus; species Quercus glauca. Next base: position 59,992,250 of record CM043317.1, read on the forward strand.
TAATTTTGGTTTTTATATGGTCTTTTTTTTTTAGAAAATATCTTCTTACACTCATTTACATCCACTATATAAAACAAAAAACATGAAAATAAAAATGTTCAAATTTAAAAAATGAGAGTGGATATGAAAAAATGGAAATAAAAATGTGGATGTGACAGTGTCATTGCCTTAATGCATCACTGTGTGTTTGTAGTTCTTGTCTTATGAGTTATGAATTGTGTTTTTGTGTGTTTGAATAAACATAAAGGCAGTAGGTATTCATAGGAGACAGGTTATGGCTTTGGGTTAGTAGTTTTGTGGTGGTTTCAGGTCATATGTATAGATTTGGATTTTGGACTTTGGACCATCTGTGTGGCGGTTTTTTTGAACGATTTTAATTACCATTAAGTAATTGTTTGGATTTGAAGGGATTGGGTGTTGGTTGGGCCTAGTGTGGCTTTGGGCCTTAGACATTTTGAAGCAAAAGTGTTCATTCTATAGTATCACTCATGACTAATGAAGAAGATCTTCCAACTATCTACAGAAAACATTTTGAGAGATGGACTCCTCAAGTCTACTGTAAAATAGTTAAGCAATTTGTATTAAAACACAAGTTGTTGATGCACTCTATAGTAGAAAATTGATATATTTATTTGAAAAGTAAGGGTTTTTTTTTTTTAAGGTATCATAATTTATTAGCAAAGATTGAACATATCATTTTATATATATTCATGTACACATGTAGAGCAATGGATTGGGACACATGAAAGATAACTTTTGAATAATTGCTTTTCAAAAAGAAAATATATTTTCTTAAATTCACTTGACTTCTTAATGTAATTTATTATTTTCTTAAAAATCAAGAAATAATTAAAAAAAAAGAATCTCTTCATTGAAGGGAAACATTAATCCAATAAAATATAGAAAGAGAAATGTAACAAATGAGAGAAGGAAAAGCACATGATTAAGTTTATTTAGTATGTTGGAGTATCTTACTTTATCTTTTCCTTTTCTTTTACTCCAATGCCTTTGAATTTTCACATAATGGTATAAACAGGTGGCAGAAATGGGGATGTGGTGGCAGTGGCAAAAGCATTAACAGTGATGATGGTGGTAGTGGTGTTGTCAATGGCAGTATGAAGAATAGTTGCAGCGAAACTATAATGTCAAAAGTAGGGGCTCAAAGTAATAACAATTATATAAATAAATTTAGAAGATTCATATAAAATTAAGAAAGTTTGGGGGGTACTGATATACTTGTTGCAAAATTAAATCTGAAACATAAATGTAAAGTTTGACAATTTAAAATGTTTGGATCCCCAAGCATATATGTGTTTTTTTTGTCCAAGAGTGTAGTCATGGCAGGTTGGTTAATAGTATGACAATTGTAATGTTGGTAGAATTTATAAATGATGCATTCCTTCATAGAGATTGAAATTCAAATTTGGTTTCTTCAAAATCTAAATCATAAAACAGCTCAAAAATTTTGAATTACCTTTCTCGTTAACATAAACAAAGGAAATCAATATTAGAAATTTTTAAATTACAAATTTGAGTATCTTTTACCTCAAAAGTCATAATCCAAATATAACAGATGAGATAGAATAGTGTGTGTATATAATCTAGATAGAGATGTGTAAAGAAATCTCATTAATTAAAGAATTAGAGAATAAAACATTAGTATGGACAAGTTTAGGAAAAGAATGGGGGGCTGGGGAAAATAAGAGGAAAAGTTAGCATAAAGTCTAAACATGGGAAAAAAAAAGATAAAATTAAAGAGAAAGAAAGAAATATAAGCAAGCAAGAATCAAGGACTTGTCTACGTGTTTGCTTATGTTTTTTCTTTGTTTCACTTTCTTTTGTGTTGGAGAAGGTATTTTTGGCACAATAGCATAATGATCATATGCTTAGTAGAAGTTATAAATTAACTACACATGAACTTAGCTTATCGAAATTGGAATTGAGGCTAGCTTGGAAGCTTCCCTAGGTGTGCTTTAATGCTAAATAAAAGAGAAAGAAAGGTATATAAATCTAATCTAGTAAGCATAAATGCCTTAGGTATATAAACCTAAACAAGCAAGGATCAATAATTGTCTATATGTTAGCTTCTTATGTTTGAACTTCACATGAACTTAGCTTTAACAACATTGATATTGAGGCTAACTTGAAAGCTTCTCTAGGTGTTTTCTGAAGCCAAATAAAAGAGAAAGAAAGGTATATAAATCCAATCAAGCAAACATTATGCCTTAGATATATAAATCTATGCAAGCAAGAATCAATGACATCTTTACGTGTTTGCTTCTTATGTTCTTTCTTTGTTTCACTTTCTTTTGTGTTGGAGAAGGTGTTTTTGGCACAATGGCATAATGATCATACGTATAGTAGAAGTTATAAATTAACTACACATGAACTTAGCTTAACAAAATTGAAATTGAGGCTAGCTTGGAAGCTTCCCTAGGTGTAATTTAAAGCCAAATAAAAGAGAAAGAAAGGTATATAAATTTAATATATTAAGCATAAATGCCTTAGGCATATAAATCTAAACAAGCAAGGATCAATACTTGTCTATATGTTTGCTTCTTATCTATAAACTCCACATGAACTTAGTTTTAACAACATTGAAATTGAGGCTAACTTGAAAGCTTCCCTAGCTGTTTTTTGAAGCCAAATAAAGGAGAAAGAATTAAAGGTATTATAATCCAATCAAGCAAACATAAATTCCTTAGGTGCATAAAATTATAAAACTATGCAAGCAAGAATCAATGACATCTTTACGTGTTTCCTTCTTACATTCTTTCTTTGTTTCACTTTCTTTTGTGTTGGAGAAGGTATTATTGGTACAATGGCATAATGATGCTATATATAGTAGAAGCTATAGATGAACTTTACATGAACTTAGATTTGACAAAGTTGAAGTTGCGGCTAATTTGGAAGCTTCCCTAGGTGTGTTTTGAAGCCAAAGTCAGACTCTTCTTTATGTAAGTACAAATGGTTGCTCTTGCAAACTTTTTTATATGGATGTGTGTTCTTTTATTGCTTTTTATAAATAGTATGTTGATTTGCTTGCTTAAAAATTTTCATATAGATGTTAAATGTAGTAAAATTTCGGGTGTATTTAGTTGTTGATTTGTACTTGAATTAACAGTATATTTTTGTGAGATATATTCTTGAATCCACATTCTTATTAAATATCTATCATAGGTTTATCACATGCAAAATTTCACAACACTTAGTTGTCAATGCCATCTACTGTTAAATCTATAAGGTTATCGTGCTGGTCTGGCGCCGCACCCGCGTCGGACACGCACGGACACGGCGACGCGGTCCGGACACCGTTGACCGCGTGTCCGTGCCGCGTCGGGCCGCGTCGGCCACGTGGCGAAGCCGACGCGCGCCAACGCGGCTCAAAATCGGGCCGACTCGGCCCGATTCGGGCCGTTTCGGCTGTATCGGCCGAAACCGCCGATACGGCCGGTTCAGGCCGAAATTCAAAAAAAAAAAAAAAAAAAAGGTACAAAACGCACCGTTTTACTAAACCTAAAACCTAACACACTCTCACACACTCTCAGTTTGTCCAGAAACACTCCAAAGCCCTCCGTCCCTCTCATTCCATCTCTCCGTCGCTCTCCATCTCCATCACTCTCTGGTTGCTGCTTGCTGGGCTGCTCAGTGCTCAGCTGCTCACTCCCTCCCTCACTCCAAACTCCATTGTTAGTTAATAATTTGTTTGTTATCTTATTATTTGTTAGTTAATAGTTTGATTTGTGATTTGTTAGTTAGTTTGATTTGTGAGTTGTGAGTTGTGATTTGTGTTCTGTGAAGTGTGAACTGGGTTTAATTTATTACTAAATTTGGTATATGTTTTTATAATGTGAAAAATTATGCTTAGCAATATATTAAAAATATAAATAATAATACTTTTAATAATTTTTTAATCGCCGAGTCCCCCCGCACCCGCACCCACCTTTTTCAAAAATTGCCGAGTCCCGCACCCGTACCCGCACCCGCACCCGAATCCCGAAACGCACCCGTGCTTCTTAGGTTATTTGTTTAATACATTTATAAGAATACAAATAACTATAAGAGCTCTTTATAGATTAGTGAGTTTTAAATGCCTAATTAATTTTATACATGAATAGAATGTTAGATCACCATACACCAAATTGACAAACCCTGACTTTTATTTTTAAATTGACCACATACGTCAAATTTTGGCCAACAAGCATAAGAGAAATGCAAAGCAAAAATTACCTCATATAAGCCCAGTAATATCAATTAGGTAAATGTAAAAAAATGTATAGAAAGACTAACAAAGAGCTGATAGACAACATTGGAAATCTAAACCTCAACACTGATACGCAAATATTACTAAGCAAAACAACAACAAACACCAAGCGACCATTTAATTAGAATTTAAAAAAAAAAAAAAAGTCTAAAGCAACGAAAGAGCAAATCAAACAGAGGTTGTAGAAATCTCTAGAAACAACAAACACCACACGATGGGCAAGAGAGTAGATGTAGGAGACTCAGATGTAACAAACAAAAGTTCGCCTCCTTTGCTTCAAGAAAACACATACCTCAATAGAAATAAGATGTAATCTGCCTTTAAGCTCCTGGTTTCATAAATATAGAAATTCGGCGTCGGGGCTTGTTGTAGTCGTGGATCTTTGTCGCTGTCGCTAAGCTCGATCGGCTGCCATCTGTGAATGACAACAAACAATGGTGGCTATGTTTAACAAAATGCTGTTTTCTGGAGTTGTTTTGATTCTGTCATGAAAGGTAGTTTAGGTTTTTCAATTTGATTGAGAATTTAAGAATGATAAATATATGTATTATAAGGATAGTAACCGGTGGGTTTGTTTAATTTGAATAAAAGTCTGTGAACTGAGGAAGGTGGGAGATGTATCCTTGTGGTTGTGGGAGCAGAGATAGTGATACGCTTGTGGTTCCCCTGTTTCAGACTCTGGTGTGGTGGCTTAGTGGGAGTTGAGATAGAGTGAGTATTTTGGAGCAGTAAGTTTACATTGTTAACCCTATTAGTAATGCAATTTTAACATTTTGAAATGAGGGCAATTTTGTATAATTAAAAAGTGAAACCCAAATAGGAGAATTTCACGAAATTATTATTATTATTTTTTATACATTTGAATTAGAAAATAAAAATAATCAAAAGTGGATAGGGAGAGTTTTTTTTTTTATGAACCGGGATTTTTATTTTTATTTTTCATATTTTAATCTAGTTAATTGTTGTGATAATTGTATGGATTGGGATAAAAATACGGAGTTTTTTTTGTAAAAAAATTTAGTATTTGAATTCAAATATAAGTAATCATTTTCTTTTAGTACGGACAAAGAATATTGATGGAGCCTACATTGGGTGGTATGCTTTTGATGAAGAGTTTGTTATAGGCGGCGAAAAAATGGGTAAGTTTTAAGAATCTTAAATGGCTCTCATTAACTTTTTGTCTTTTGTTGGAAATAATATTAAATTAAAGTATATATTGTTTTGGAATTTGTGTGACAATATTTTGGTACGTCAAAATGGTGACCTAAACAGAAAAATCCAACTATTGTTTTTGAAAAGGAAAATTCCTATTATTAGTAGTACTAGTTATAAGCCCATGCCTTGCATGAGTTCTGTTTATTTATTTATTTGAAAATATATGAATGAAAACCATATCATTTGGGGAAATTTTTTCTTCCATTCATGCTCCTTGGAAAAGTACTTAGCCAATATATTTGTCAAATTCAATTTATATTTTCTATTATATTTAATTGACTTTAATAACTGAAATGAAATAATATCACAAAAAGGTATATGATATATTTTGTTAAATATATATATGAAATATATTTTGTTAAATATATATATGAAATATATTTACACAAAATAAAACTCATTGAACATTTGAGATATAAATATAGGTATAAATCATATAACAGATGGGAAGTTAATATATTCTTTATTTTTTATATATTAGGGGTCTGTTTGGATACAGCTTATTTTGCTGAAAACTGAAAACACTGTAGCAAAATAATTTTTAAATGTGTAAATAGTACCATTGAATCCATTTTAGATGAAAAAGTTACTGAAAAGTGAGGTTTGTGAGTCCCGTAAACAATACACGGGATCCAGTGGTGTTGCTGAAAAGTCAAATATTACGGCTAAAAAAAAAAAAAAAAAGGAAACGCAAATGCGCAATCCAAACGCTGCTTAGATCTCATATCATAGCTTGAAAATTTGAACCCTTTTTTTCTCATGTCAGTCATATAACCATTGGAATGTTGCCACATGATATACTCCATTGTTATTTGTTTCATTATATAAAGTATGAAAAAATATATATGAAAAAAAATAGCGTCAATTACTTTAATTATATTTATAAAAAAAATTATGTGGTGTTTTAATTCTCCCTCCAATTAATAATTGAACAATATTGCGTTTGTTCTTCTTTCGCTGGAAGTGAATTGTGTTTTTTTTTTTAAAATGACTGTTCATTTGTGGTAATGATTTTTCATTTTCTCAGTTTTATAAGTGTAGAATATGCCTTGAATGCATAATTTCTTTTTTCTTTTTTTTTCAATCTTCTTTCTTTTTCTTTTCTACGTCAATTTAATGTTTATGTTTTTCAAAAACAAAGAAAATGGAAAGAGGAAACACACACAAAAAAGGAAAATAAGCTTGTACATATTACTCCTAACAAAGCCATTACACTTTTGAAGCAAAATCGTTAAATGTACTAAATGTTCTAGTTACAAATTAATTACAGTTACTAATCTACTTCTCTATAAGAATCTAGTTAAAATAATTATTAAATATCTTCAAAAACCTTTGTACATTAATTAATATAAAAGATAACAAAAGAAATTCAATTAGTTAAGTCATATGAAAAAAGCTAGAGACAACATATTTACAACAACTTCTAAGTGGCAAACTGTTAATGTTAGATAAAAAAGTAATATTATTGATGGGCTTAAATTAGAACCATTAACAGATTGTCATCTAAGATTTAATATAGTTACACATATAATTAATAGTATAATATAATACAATATATAATGTTTTTTGTTTTTTGTTTTCTGGTGTGAAATATATGACATAGTTAGGATTGATCTATCATCACCCAATTACAATCTTATCGCCAAGAGCTGTACAGCTCAATTGGCACCTATTAATGTTTTCAACGAAAATATTCAGGGTTTAAATCCCCCTTCCCATTACCGAATTACTATCTCTTATCACTAGTTTTTTGTTAAGTGGCCATTATTGTGCCAGTGAAACCTAGAAATAAAGCTAGAGCTTAATGCGTGTATAACCTAGATTGAAGTCTCATAAATAAATGAGAAAATAAATTGATTGTTTGGACATGTTTTGGGGAAAAAAGAGATAAAATGTTAATAAGAAATTAAGATATGGATAAAAAAGATTATAATAAAAATAAAAATAATAAAAAGGATAAGAGAAAAGGGAAAGAGAAGTATATAAATCTAAGCAAGTAAACATCAAATTCCTTGTCCAATTGCTTCTTATATTATTTCTTTTGTGGTGGAAAATGTTTTAATGTGCCAAAGGCATTATAAGCATATATATAGAAGAAGTTATGGATGGTCTCCGCATGAACTTTTATTTGACAAAATTGAGAATTGAGGCTAACTTTTGGATTATTGTTATTTTAAGTAATGATGGTTGCTTTTGTCTATATGCATGTGTGTTTTTCTATTACTTTACATAAATAATATGTTGATTTGTTTGCTTAAATTTTGTCGTATAGATGTTAAATGCAATAAAATTTTGGGCTTATTTAGTACTTGAATTAAAATTATTTTTTTGTGAGATATATATTGTTGCTAAATGGGTTTGATTTATGCTACACTAGTATGTAACCTATGTTTACGCACGGGAATGAAGAATCGTAGTGGTACTATTGATATTAGCTTGAATTGTTGAACATAAAGGACATAGTTTGATCGATACATTTGGAGGTACTAAAATAGTTTTTTCTTGTAATTTTCATGATATTGGTTACGCTAAGTTTCCCATTATATTGCTATTACGTATATAATTTTGAAAATCACTATTAGATCTACATATATAATGTTAATTCACAATTATTATCTGCGAAAGTCTACTAAATACAACACAAAATAAAATAATAAATTGGTCAAATAATATCTCTTAAATTAAATGGAGATAGGTGTATGGGATCGTTCAGCTCAATTACAATTTGTTATGTTCAATATCTTCGTATACAAATATCTAAATAGAAACTGTATAAAAAATATATTCATTAGTTTAGAGCTAGAAAAAATAATAACAAAATTCTAAACAATTTAATTTGTATGGAAAGCTAACAAAAGCAAAATCCAATTTTGATTCTAATTGAATTTTCTATAAACTATTGTTTAATATTTATATATATAACCTAGTTAGTAATGGATCGCACATAGTCATGGTATATTACATAAATGACTTATAAATTTGAATTATTTTTAATTATATGATTAGGTGTTTTATAGTTTATTTATATTGGACTCCTCATTTTCTACACTAAATTAACTCATTTGGCACAAAAATTAAAAAAAAAAACTTAGATTAGATGGGATACGTGACGCAAGATTAAATTCTAATTGAAATCCAATTTTTACACTGAATTAACTCACTTGGCACAAAAATTTAAAACTTAGATTAGATGGGACACGTGACACAAAATTAAACTTTAATTGAATTCCAACTTGAATTCCAATTGGATTTTCTCTCAGTTTTACCTATTAATATATACTAGCATGTAATTCCATGCAAACGCATGGATGCATTTAAAATTAAATAAAATTTTATTATAAAAATATAAATAATTAGTCAAATTAATTTTTTTAAAGCATGTAACCCATGCATTCATGCATACATATAGATACATTTTTAAACAAATTTTTTATCATAAAATATAGATAACTAGTCAAATTGTTTTTTTAAGTAAACATAATTAGTCATATATTAAAATTCTTACTTAAATTTAATATTACTTATGATCATTTTTTTCTAATTTTTAATAAGATAGAGCATGTGGTGATTTTTGTTATGTGATGATTTTTTTTTCTTGAGAAACATGTGGTAATTTTTATTGAGTATATGTGATTGTTTTTTTTTTTTTTTTTTTTTAATTTTATAGTTCATTAATATTTGATTCTTAGTTTTGCACGCATTAACTCACTTGACACAAAGATTAAAAACTTAAGCAGACACATGGTAGAAGCTTAAGTGGATAATTATATTGTAATTCCCACATAAATTTAGATACACGACGCAAAATTGGATTATAATCTCAAATTCTAATTCAATTTTCTCTAAACTTTACCTATTAATATATATATATATATATATAGATGACTTATAAATTTGAATTTTTCATAGTTATATGATTATGATTTTTATGGTTAATTATATTGTACTCCTCGTTTTCTACACTAAATTAAATAATTTGACACAAAAATTTAAAAATTTAGATTTGATGGGACATATAGCGCAAAATTAAACTCTAATCGAAATTCAATTTTTACACTGAATTAACTCACTTGGCACAAAATTCTAAAATTTAGATTAGATAAGACACATGGCGCAAAATTAGACTCTAATTAAATTCTAATTTGAAATTTAATTGTATTTTCTCTCTACTTTACCTATTATTATTATTATATATATATATATATATATATATATATATATATATTTGATGTAGTTTTCATAAAAATTAGTAAATTACATCACTTTGTACATTTTATAAATTACTATTTTCTTGAATTCACATTCTTATTAAATGTCTATTATAGGTTATTCACATGCAAAAATTCGTAAAAATTAGTTGCATCTACTATTAAATCTATAAGGTTATTTGTTTAATATATTTAATAATACAAAAAACTACAAGATCTCTTTTTAATTAATGAGATTTTAATGTCTAAATGCTTCAATATTCAGAAAGAATGGTAGATCCCCATTATATTTGTATACATGATAGTTTAGAAAGAAATTTATCCCAATTGTAAGTTTAGAGAAAAATTATTGAATATTCTGAGAGTAATGATTTCTTCTCTCATATAAATGTAAATTCTAGCCATAAATTTAATTAGTGGGACCTACTACTATGTGGGAAGAAGAAACATTATTCTTGGTGTATTAAATAATTACTTGGGTTTAAAAACTATTATTATAGGAAAATAGTTTTTAAGTAGTATAAATTTTGGAAAATTTCCCTAGTTTAACTTTTTAAATTTTAATGAATGATAAGAATGATAGAAACAAAAGAAAGTGATACAAAATATACTTTACTAGTCATAGGAATTGGAGATCAATTAAAGACATGGTTGAAACTTTTGTTGTGTTAAGTGTAATGTCTTATTGTTTATTCCTAGCTTTTTAGTCATTTTTTATTTATGTATAATTTCTATCATTTTCAGGTTGAAAAATGAGACTATTAAAATAAGAGGTTTTTACATTCAGATATTTGAGATGGAGACCCGAATCAGTTCCTATCAAATATTCATTTTGAGTGGGAACGCGGATCCACGTTTGCGTTTCAGCCGTTTCTTTCCTTTTTTCTTTTTTCTTCCTTCAGCTGCGACCAAGTCAGCAGTGAACAGTGCACCCGTGCACTGTTCACGGGTCCCACAAACTTCACTTTTCAGCAACTTTTTCATTAAAAATAGGTCCCACGACACTATTCACTCATTTAAAAATTATTTTGCTACAATGTTTTCAGTTTTCAGTTTTTAGTTTCAGCAAAATAAGTTCTATCTAAACGGACCCTTTATCTTCTATCAAAGCCTTAGTTAAAAATTCTCAATATTTTTAACCTTTCAACAATATATTCTGCATTTCAATTGCAAAAATGAAAATAAGTAAAAAAATAAACTAAATAAAATAGAATTTAGAGAAACTTAATCACTTGCTATATTTAATATTTGTGTTGGTGAAGGTATATAAATTTGAGCAAAGCAAGAATCAATGATTTTTCTACATGTTTGCTTCTTATGTTCTTTCTTTGTTTCACTTTCTTTTGTGTTGGAGAAGGTATTTTTAGTGCAATGGCATAAAGATCCTATATATGGCAGAAGATATAAATGAATTTCACATGAACTTACTTTTAACAAAATTGAATTTGAGGTTAATTTGGAAGTTTCCTTAGGTTATGTGTGTTTTAAAGCCAAAATTGGATTCTTCTTTATATAGGTAGATGGTTGCTTTTGCAAATTTGTTTATATAGATGTGTGTGTGTATGTGTTTTTAATAATTGCTTTTCATAAACAGTATGTTGATTTGCTTGCTTAAAATTTGTCATATAGATGTTCAATGCAGTAAACTTTTGGGCTTAGTTAGTTGTTTATTTGTTCTTGAATTAAGATTATTTTTGTTGAGATATATTCTTGAATCCACATTCTTATTAAATATCTATCGTTGGTTTATTACATGCAAAATTTTTCAACATTCATTTGCCAATACCATCTATTGTTATATCTATAAGGTCAAATATTTGACATGAGGACCCTAATCAAATCTCATTCATTTTGTAATTTAAAGAATAATTTATACATAGTGACTATCAAATATTCATTTTATCTTCTATGCCTTAGTTGAAAATTCATAATATTTTCAAATACTAATTTAAAAAAATCTTATCTATTTGCCAAACGCTTTGTAGCTGAATTGGCACCTCCTCATGCACAAAGTGCTTGGGGGTCTAGGGGAAAAAGGGTTCGAGCTGCGAGGCAGCATGTTATAATTATCTCTTAAAAAAAAAATCTTATCTATCTCAATATTTATAACTTTTCAAAAGGTCTTCCATATTTTACATTGGAAAAAAAACCAATAAACATTACTTTATGGAAACTAAATCAGTAGCTCTATTTAATATTTATTAACTGACAAAATACACCACCATCGGTCCTACCCCCATTTTGACAAACAAGCGATTCACTCGTACTTGAATGCAGCAATCCAAAATAAATCCCCCATTAAGCCCACCCACCTTCTCAGGCCCAAATTCACCCTACTAATTCTAAACAACCTGTAAACTCAAAATAGAGGTAGTGTTCTAGATCCTTCCAAACTAGTCCAAACTCATCAGCATCCACCTCCGAATGTACCCAAATGGCTCCTATATTTCCTAAAATCCCATAGTCCCCACCTCTAATCTCACAAGCTGACATTAAAAATTGGATTTCCAAATCAAATTTGAGCAAGCCCAGCCAGCGAGAGCATTAGCGTCTAAGCTTAGTGGAGAAGTGCGAGCTAGATTGTCTATTTGGTATTGGTCTTTACTCTTTATACAAAACTTTACTAATTGTTCCAGAAAACAAATGCTACCAAACTTCAATCAAGCATCTCATGTGCATCTCTCTTTCTCAGTTTGTTTTGCACTGTAATTATTTTCTAACTAAATTTTATTTTGTCTAGACGATGGAGCTTCAACATTGGCGGCATTTGCAGCATCCGTTGGTGTTTAATGAAGACGAGAGAAGTGGACGTCATTGTTGGGGGTGCAAGGAACCAGTATTTGGTCCTAGCTACAGTTGTGGTTGCAAAGAAAACAGAGGGTACATTCATCATAGATCATGTGCAGAACTACCCCTTGGGTTGCACCATCCCTCACACCCAAATCATCCTCTTATTCTCTTCGATAGATATATATATCATGACAACAACAAAGAAGAATATGACAAATTTAGCAAATGCGACGTCTGCGGAGAAAAGAGTAATGAATACAGTTATTGTTGTTACTGGTGCAACTTTAACATTCATAGAAGATGTTCTTCTTTTCCACTCTCCATTGAAACTCAATTCCATGACCACCAATTGACCCGCATTTGGTATCTGACGAAGTTCACTTGCGAAATCTGTGGCAAAGAAGGTAATCTGCCCTATTTTTGTGTCCAATGCGATTTCGTTATACATTCACGTTGTGCTGCTTGTCCACGTAAACTGAAAGTCTTCCGTCACAACCACCCTCTCCACCTGACCCTTTCTCTTAAAATCCATCAATCCGACTCTCCAATTTGTCTACTCTGTGTTCGAAAAGTGGATACATTCTGCCTTTACTATTGCTCAAGATGCGATTTTTCTGCCCACCTCTATTGTGCTATGCTCCCCTATAACAGGGAGTACATAAATTTGCAGGAACTTAAACAGGAGCAGTCCACCAAGTCAAAAACTGAAGATCTAGAGCTTCATCAATCTTTTGACTCAAAAATTTGCAAAGTCATAAAAAGTACTGTGAGTGAGGATGGAACTGAAATAGTCACAGAAATCAAGCACTTCAGTCATGAGCATGATTTGAAGCTTACTAATGAGATTCTGAATAACACAAAATGCAACGGGTGCGTACGAGTCATTCTCTCTCCATTTTATAATTGTGCTAAGTGTAGCTTTTTTCTTCATAAATCTTGTGCTGAATTACCTAAAACAAAACCACACCCATTTCATAGACACCCACTCACCCTTACTTATAACAAATATAGTAGTTTTTCATGTAATGCCTGTGGCCAATGGGGCAATGGTTTAAACTACAATTGTCAGAGCTGCAACTTTGATCTTGATGTTCAATGTAGTTTATCATCAAACACCATTACTCATACCAGTCATGAGCATCTTCTTTACCTCTCTTTAACAAACTATAAAGAGATGTGTAATATTTGTAATTCTGAAACGTATGGAGTATTTCGTTGTCCCACTTGTGAATTTGCTCTAGACTTCAAATGCGCTACACTACCACAAACCATGTGGTACAGCCAACATGAACATCCCTTCACTCTCTGTTATACTCCTGAAGATGACTCCGGTGAGTATTATTGTGAAATCTGTGAAGAAGAACGAGATTCCAAGCAATGGTTCTACTACTGTGAGGATTGCAGTTTTTTTGCTCCTCTCCACTGTAATCTTAGGGAAAACCCTAATGTCAAGAAACACATATAATGGCCACCTGTTGGGAGGAGCTACATGTTAGTTTGACTTTCACCCACACGCAATTACATTCATTGAAGAAATAAAGACCACTGGCAATGTCAAAAGTAATCTATCAATGTGCCAAGTGTAATTTCAACATTCACAATAATTGTTTATAGAAATACCAATGTTGTTTTAATTTTTATTTGTATATTTTTCATTTGGGTTGAGCCTTTAATTCTTTATTGTTGAATATATTGTGTTATTATGGTTGTCTATTGGTGTAGTTTTGAGAAACTTTTCTTTTTAGATGAAGCTTATTAGGTTGTTTATTGGTTTATTGGGGGTTGGATGGCTCCTATAAGGTGACTATGTTACCTTTGGATCTTATTATTTTTATTATTTTTTGCCCAAAATGATATTGTTTCCTCTAGTTTCTTGTTGGAGTATGAGAGATAGTAGTTGCATATTGATAACAACAAAAAATTCTTGTAACACCAAGCAGACAACCATAAGAACAGAAAATACCTATCACAACCAAGCATACAACCAAACGAGACAAGTAATTGTCTATGGGTGCTTGAAACATTTTTTAGTGAAGTATCAGTGTGATAATTCATTGAGAGATATATATGGTCTAGAATTGTTTGGTTGAAAATGGGTGGCACATAAGAATAAAGCTTATGAGTTTATGCAACTCCTTCATGACAGTTCTGCATTTGAGAGAAAAAGAGGAATCACACAAACAAGTGTAAGGGTGCCTTGGTAACGAAAATGGACTAATGCACTGGGTGAACTTCTGAAGGAATGTTTAGAGATTAGATGTGAACATGGTTGGGCTTACTAGTCAAGAATTTTATGTTTAATTGGTGGCAAAAGAACACAAAGAGTATTAACTAAATTTGGCATAGAAGAACAAAATATAGAAATGAAATAAAGAGGATTTTTTATATGTAGCTAAGGTTTTGTCTTTCAAAACGCTAAGCATTTTCCATTTCTTAGATCCCATAAGTGGATATCACCTTCAAGACAGGTTTCCATTTCTAATTTACTTAAGATGCTTGATCTTTGTAATTATAATTAATAGTTGTTGACATATCTCTTGTGTACTTCCCATGTACGTGGGTTGCACACCCTTGCTTTTTACTGAATTATTTACTAATTATTTCATATAAAAAAAGGATTTGAAAAGAAAAATCACATGTCCACGAACATTCACTTTTTCTTGTGTTTTTTTTTTTTTTTTTGCTTTTAAGATTCTGTTTTCATTCTATTTTAACCTATCCATAAGGTCTCCTGCCAGTTGAGTGGAACATATCAAATCAAAATAAATCTATTTATAAGGTACTTGACCTTTTCACTATCACAAGGATAGTATTCTAGCATGTGGAAATAGGGTTATTTGAGAATGGGAAGTGATGATGATTGTGACAGTGCTAGAACTAATAATGTTAACAATGAAGTCAAGAAAATCTTGTGGAAAGTTAAAACTTCTGCAAAGTTTCACTTTTACCTGGAAAATACTGCATGATGCTATAACAGTTAAGGCAGTCTTATTAGATAGAAAGCTTAGCTGTGATGTTGCTTGTAATTTTTGTCACAGAGAAACTGAAATAATGGTCCACCTATTTGTGTTCTACACCTTTTCCAGAGCTATCTAGTTTGGGTCAGATTAATCCATAATGACAATAGAGTTTCAACGTAATTCACTATAATAGGCGCTTTAAAAATGGCTCATTCGACAGATTTGATATAGAAACCTTTAACTTTGTTTCCCAAGCTCTACTTACCACTCTCTAGCCATATGGCACCACAGAAATCAAGTGCTAATGCCTATAATGTTCTCCTAATGTCTAAGGCTTTGGTTTGCATGTATCAACAAGATTATGCAGAGAATCACAGGAACAAGTTAACAGAATAAACTTAGGCTTCATAACAAAAGGTAGGCCCATCAAGGATTGACAAATTATTTTAATCCCAGATGAAATTTGGAAGAGAGATACCAAATGGAGTGGCACACTTTTGTTGCAAAGTCTAAAGAAGGAAGAAGACTCTTTGTTAGATGTTTTAACATCACATGCTTCAACAGGAAGGCGGCCAGATCTAATACTGCATGAAAAGCAAATTTTCAAAACTCAAATATAGCACTAGATTTACAAAAAATGACTTTTGATATCAGGTCCATTACTAGATGATTTGGTTAATGGCTCTCACAAAAGATTGAGGGTTTAAGTTGGGAATTAAATTTCTATAATTTCTCCACTTATTTACACCACTCCTTTCTCTACTAGCATATTTGAGGTTAAAGTGTTCTTAGAATCTATGTTCAAACCATGCTGCATCTCATGTTCTATAAACTTATTTGTGAGTTGGGTATATTTAATTATTACAACATTTAGCTTGTTACTTCAAAAGATATTATGATTTCTTTTCCTGATCCTTGTAGATTGTGTCTTTTGACTTCTAAATTAATTTTGATTAGTTTTACTCTCTGTTTGATACTTTTAGTTAGCCACTATATAATGTACTTGTTTAGAGGTATTCACTTCTTCTTTGGCTTCTTTAGTTCTATTCTTATTGTTAAATTGTTATCTATCATTTCTTAGTATGTAATTTAATTAATTTCAAAATGGGAATGGAGCTTTCAAACATTCTTGTTTTTCTACCTTTCTCTTTATTAGTTGTTCAATATGTTTCACTTAGTTTAGTAAAGCATTTATGAGTGTATTTAATTTTCTCAAGAAGATCAAGTTAATGCCTTGTATTCTACACCATCTATCTGTACTATGGCAAAATATGCAGCAAATGAATCATGGCCACTGAGAACTGATGATTATTTCCCTTAAGTATTACTGTTTTTCCTTCTACCTTTAGTTGACTAAGCAAAATTTAATGAAATTTACTGCCATTAATAAGCCTGTCCAATGCATGCTAGAAGTTATGCAGACAGGGAAAATGCTTATTGGACTGGCTTTTTCACTAGTCGCCCAGCCTTGAAGTGATGTGTCTGAATCCTGAGTGGATATTATTTGGTATGATATCAGTGTCACTCTGGCTTGATGCTTATGTTGAATCAGAATAGATAGGGAATAACTCTTTCCTCCATTCCTCTGCACTTGATTTGCTGGATTCAAACGATCTCTTCACGATGACTACACAAAATGTGTGGCTTTTGGAGCCTCTAAGGTGAGCAGCTAATCTTCATTTGAATTTGACCTTCTGAGTCATGTTTTATAGTCTTTGCACCATTGTTATTGTATAATACATCTTTGTGAGCTATCCCTTAAAAGGCAACAAATTTTCATAGGCAGAAGCTGTTGTAAATGCTGCCCTGTCATGCTTCTCTAATAAGAAATGAAGAGATCAATATACACAGCCTGCAAGTTATATTTTTGGTATTTTTGAAAGCCCAAGATCTAACTTTTGAAAAGCAAGATGGAAGACACGTATGGAAAGGAAGATCAATACTTCCTTGGTAGGCCTCTCTAGTAATAGAAGAACTATTCTTTTGTGTTATGATAGTTCCATGAACCATGCTAGCAGAAACAAAGGCCCTTGCAAAGTTAGCTTCATGTGGTTCTATGAACCTATTATGGTCTTGTGGAAACAATAGGGCAAGTAAATGAACTAATCTTCTTTTCTGTATTTTTTGTTCTTGCTATTCTTCATTGCTTAGTACCAAAAACAAAAGCAAAAAAAGCTGAGAATTAGATAAAAATAATAATTAGGTGGGAATTAAGCATCCCAAATTCTCACTTCTTGTCCAATACAGACAATCAAATCATTTGCATGATTTTTTCTATTGTACAATTAAGTCAGCATTTGAAAGCCTCCAAATTGCGCATACAAATAGAACAACTACATTTAGTTTTTTTTTTCCTTGTGATTATTAAATATCCTAAGATTTTATCACTCAAAATCATGTAGAATTAAGCCGAAGAAGAATTTAATGCAAGTTACTTCATTTGTCTGATTAGTGAACGTGAGATTGAATCACACATAAATACTATTCAGCAAAAATAAAAGAATCACACATAAATACTAGCTCCAAGTTGGTATGCATTAAAAAATATGGTTAATGGAGCCTCCAACAATGTCCTCTTTCTAGCAGAAGCCTCTAGCTAGCATTTAAGAAGATGCTAGGCTTTCTTAACTGCTCATAAATTTAGAAGCTTACTTTTATCATGCAAACCTTTCATCAAGCCAATAGCCAAATGCTTTTATGGGAGTGCTGGGATGATTGCATGATTTTGGATATGGGTTTTTGGTCTATTATGTTATCGAGATCTTTGGCTGTAGACACTGTCGGAATATACCATTTCTTTTAAAGACTATAAGTCTTGGAGATAAAATGTCTTATTTTCTTTTCTTAGCGATTCAATAATTTGAATTTCTAACGTATCAATTTGTCAAGGCAAAAATGCATGAACAAGTTCACGTGGTCCATAATAAAAGATTAGTAGTATTTAGGAATTGAGCAAAGTTGAATTTTGATTCTATTAAGCACACCAACTTGCACACATGTTGGTACACATAGGTGAAAAACAACTAAAATCGTGTGTCGTGTCTTCAACACAAGATTTTAGATGTTTTTCTTATGTGTACGGACGTGTGTGTGTGTTGGTGTGTGCAATAGATTTATTTTACTGACTTTTAAATCATACTACTAAAACTCTCTCTCTCTTTCAGAGAGACCACACCAAATAGACAGTTTTGTTCCCAACTTTCATGTCATCAAAATACAAAAAATCATCAAACTGGGATCATATCATACAACTAAGACCACACAAATGCTTCAATATTCTACCTCATTCCACATATTGATGCACAATCAAATTCAAAATCATTGATAGAAATTTTCCCTTTCAAGCACTCTGAGCCCTAAGCTCTGATGCATCCCACACGGAGAATTATGCATACAACATTAAAGATGACAAGACTTGTGTTACCCCGAGAAGTTCAGATGCATCTCTGCCTTCCACATGGACTCAAATACATCAATCTAATTAACAAAGCGAGTTAAAAGTTCCTTCATTGGAAAACCATCATGGCCAATCTTTTAATGATTCCTAGACAATGTCCTTGATTTTTATTTGTCTGCAAATTAACTCTATTCCTTGTAATTTCAGTTAGCAAGAAAAGTGGAGCCTTTAAGTTTAGTGAATCAGTTTGAATACAAGAAAGTTATAGAATAAAGTTCTGCAGCATCAGAAGAATATTGCTATCAAGATTCTATAAAAATCATGTTTCCATTAAAGATTAATGATGGTGATGCCTCTCTTTCCCGGTTTGGATTTTCAATTGAGTAGGGCATACACCAAAAATAAACTAGCTTATTTATTCAAAAAAAACACCACCACAAAAATCCTAGCCTATCTACTTAATGCTATCTTTTAGTTACAAACTTCAATAATCATCTATTTAAACATGCTATCATATCCATTAGTTTAAAAGAAATACTAGTCTCCAATACTTTTAATGTTCCAGATTCTCTTTATTATTCCCAATTAATCAGAAATCAAATAAACCGTAAAAGAAAGCCTAATTTCAAATGCTTTACTATAGAACTAGTGTTTGGCCAATGTCATGAAGTCGGATTGATCTCACTAACGGAGGCTATCAATTTTCATAAATCATATAATTTTGTATTAGGATGTCCTGAAGAAATAAATTTTAACTGTTTATGCTTTTGGCAATTAATCCAAAATCCCAATGGAGATATCCATAAAAGTTTCGTTGCATGATAAATGTTTAGTGGTCAAATGACTGTAAACTGGGTGTGGACTTGTGACCCCTTGGCTAGGGAGATAAATTATCTAAGATATGAGCTTAAGAACCTTATCACTAACCAAGTATAGTGAGCTAAGCATCATCCATGATAAAATATTGCACAAATTAGATTGCTGCCATTGTGCAAGAAACCTGGCTTACCTTGCTGGAAAAGGGTTCATAGCTGTCTGCATTTCTTCAAGCGTTAGCCCCTCCGTCTCTGGTACTAGCTTTGATAAAAATAGAACAGTCAATCCAGATATATTTGAAAATTTCACATTAGGCAATAAAGTGGACTAAAAAATTTGCACTGGACAATGGAGAGAGAAAGAGGCATCACCTGTTGACCTCCATTCCTTTAAGAAGCTATAAACATATAACACAATACAAAAACTAAACCAGTTTACCAAAGACACAAGGTTTCCAGCTGAACCCTTCATGTTTATTAGAAATATCTGGAATAGCAAACTACAATTGAATTAGAAGCCATGCTTTAGTGGACTAATTTTTGAAGTTCTCATTGAAGTATCCAGAGTTCATGGTGTATATAAAGGTATATACAATGTAGGTTGTAATATATTTAAGATTAAAGAGGAGAAATTTCCCATTGAAAGTGCTGCTAAGTCTTGGTTTAAGGAGCTATGACTCCTGTTTGATGGCCAAACTAGTTTTGATCAATTGAGATGTGGCTCGATAAGTTGAAGCCTGTATAATATGAGAACCCTGATCTTTGTTCAATTCCTGGCTCGATGACAAAGGAATTCTTGATCGATCGTAAAAACTGTTTTTCTGCAGTTTTCTAGATGGGGATTTTCTGGTTTGCCAGACGGCTAATATTCTATGTGAATATTATAGCCAACCAAAGTGACTCTCCAATAGTGTTTTTGAAGGGGCATAACCCATTGATTATAAATAGTGATCCATATTCATTTTTCTAACTACCTCCTTTTACCATTTTTCATAAAAATTCACAAAATTCTCTCAATAATACTACTTCAAGAATTCCAAGCTTAGTTTTATCTAGGAACAAATTTGTAGTAACCTTTTGATATCTTTTGTTTGGAGGAAAATATCGTTTAAGAATAGCAGAGTGATTGTGCCTTTTGTTATCTATTTATTGTTATTCCTTCATTGTAATCATATACTTTTCCAACAGTTCTTCCACGATAACTGACCTCTGACATTATGAGCCTTGTTTTTCGTGCAAGGCCTAGTCCAATTGAGAAAAACAGCACAACTGCACAAGATACTATATTCATTGTCAAATGTCATGAAACGGCTCCCTTTTGTCTAACCATTAACAATTTCAATCCTGGATGCTTGAAATATCTCCTTTTCTGAACATTAATAATGTTTTAAGTAGTTAACAAGCTCTAGGTTTGATTCAGCCAGCAAACTTCCTCAACTTTTAATTTCAGAAGAGGAAGGTTTTGTTGTTGTTGTTGTTGTTGTTGTTGTTGTCCACTACAAGAGAAAGTGTGTACGTAGTCCATGATATGTCTATTAGTATTGTGTAATGAGCCTCTAATAAAATATCAGAATGATTTATCATGCCGAATATGTTAACGTGGGAATTGTTAGTATTTACAAAAAAAAAAAAAAAAAAAAAAAGATTTGTGGAATATGTTTATGGTAGAATAGGAAAATTGTGGGTGTTAATTGATTTAACTGTCACTCGCTTAGTGGTAATTAAGTGGTACCAAATAAAGAAACCAAAGCATGTCCCCACGCTAAAATTACGTTACCAGTATACAGGGACGGACCTACGGGCAGGGGGCATTCCTCCAACACCCCCCCCCACCCCCCCCCCCCCCCCAATTTAAATAAATAAAATAAAAAACTGACAAACTAAAAACTACAAAATAAAAAATACAAAATAAAAAATAAATATGAACTGAAAACCTAAATTACAATTCTCAAATTTTTACCCTAATCTCACTCTTCTTCCACTCAACCTCATCAACGCCTCCAATCTTCATCACTGCTGCCGGCTTGCTGCTGTTCTTTTCCTTAGATCAGATCCGGACTGTTGCTGCTGCTGCTCCTCCTCAGATCCTTTGCTATATTGCTCTGCCTTAGCCGTTTAGCCCTCTGCTCTCTGCTTTTTTTATGAACTGTGGTGTGTTGATTGTTGTGTTTGTGAGTTGTGGCTTTTTAACTGGTGTGTTGTGTCTCTCAACTACTGTGTAATTGTGGCTTTTGTGTGGACCGGTTTCAGTGTTTGTAAATTGTCAACTTTTTTTTTTTAGGTTTTATCTATAAAGAAATAAAGGGGACCACTAGGACAGTAGGACGTGACTAGTTTTGTGAATTTGTGAGAGTGAGACTAGTGTTTGGTAAGTCATTAGTTACTTTTTTGTGAGATCAATTGACCAAAGTCTTTGGTCTGATTATTTTGATTTTATCAAAATTTTTGTCTTTGTGACTTTGTATGATGTGGCTAATATTAGTAATATATATAAAGTTGTGCTTGTCTATTTGTGATTATTTTGATTTTAGATTTTTTTTTTTTTTGGTTGAGAAGTCCCCTTTTTTTTAGTTGGTGTATAGAACTACGAAATATGGAAATAATGAAACATTTTTTTTAATTTGTAGAGCGTCGAGTAAGTCCACTACAATATTAAAAGAGCATCGAGTTCCGTTTTGATAAATGTGTTGAAATGTTTAAAAAACACTTATTTTGTATGTTATACTTTGTCGACATTTGTATAATATCAAATGTTTAAGAAACACTTATTTTATATGTAGTATTTTGTTGAATATGAAATAGGTGTTAGTTTTTATTTTCATAAAAAGAAAAAAATTTGTTTTAAGCTTTGGCCCCCCAAGTTCGAATCCTGGTTCCATCCCTGCCAGTATATACCAACAACCACCATAACAGAAGTGAACTCCTTCCACCATTGAAGGTCCTGATCACAACAAGCTTTACATCTCAGGAAATGACACATAAGGTAAAAGTAGCAAACGGTATCCAAAAGAGAAGAGCATGGAGGTTGAACATATTCTAGAAGGAACCTACAATAAGAATGACAACCCTATGATGAAGCAACCCAAGCATGTCCCCAATAAACCTGTAAGTGTTAGCATTAGATAAAAGTCAGCCTCATCAAAACTCACAGATAAAAAAGTGTCTCCCCAATTGTAACATTAAAAGAGGTTGGTCATTGGGATCTGCATTGAAGATATACTTTGTATCAGAATCACATCAAGTTAAAAATTGTACATTTTTTTTTTCATATTATGTATTGAAATCATATTAGGAAAACAAAACGTAGATAAAATTTCATATCACTGGTTTATTGCAGGTTTTTTTTCAGCTAAGGTTGGGAGTATGGTAATGGCTGTTGTCCAGGTTCTTGACTTACAAATTACAATTTGAAAAATCTACCCTTTTGGGAGCTGTTGATTGTTGAAGGGGTTCTGTATAATCCTGAAAGAAAAGAAGGCCAATCATTTGAAAGCTGTACCAACAAAAGTATCAATTGGAAATTTGTGACTCTCTAATTAAAAACATTTCAAAAGTTACTCTAAATCTCAGTTGCTTTCTGAAAAACTAAGGCTAAGGTTCTGTTAGACTGTAGAGCAGCTTCACACTTTTACTCTTGACCAATCTTTGCCTGTAGCTGACGGGCTTAGGTGAGGTGTGGGCCTACTGTTATGATTGAGAACATGGGCTTACAGAAGTGTGTTTCGTATTGGTGGGTCTTAAGCAACTCATGGGCTTAGTGGATTGGGCTGTTTAAGGTTGGGCTTGGTATGAAAATTAGGCCTAAATTCAAATAGAGCAGATTGGGCTTCCTAAATGGGTCGGGTTGACCTGGCCCAAACCTTATTTCTTCTCAGCCGAATACCCACTCTCCTCTTAATCTAGAATGTTCCTAACCTTTCTTTTGTATTTTTGGTTATTTGTGGATTTGATTTTGTGATTGGGTTTCGGGTTTGTTAAAACAAGTGGGATTCAAAATATGTTTGATCCGGTACTTTTTTCTTAAATATTTCAAAGAATTATGCTATTTGGCAAAATATGCCAGTGGGTTTGTTTGTGGGATTCGGGTGTATGGAATTTTTTTTTTTTTGAGAATGGGTGTATGGAAATTTGGCGGCTTTGGTCTGGAGAGATGGGTTTGGGTGTATGTTTGTGATTATGTCTTCATGTGTTTGTGAACTGTGTCTGTGTATACAAATCATACAAAAAGATATGTCGATGAAAATGTACAACAATATGAGAAAGAAATGAGAAGAGGGTAGATATATATTTCCCTTTTTCTTGTCATTTGTATCTCTTGTTCTGCTTCTCTTCTTTTCCTGTGTTGTTTGTTGGACATTTTGAGCTCAGTTGGAAAGTAGACATGAAGCTCTAAATTAGGAAGTAAATAAGAAAAAGAGAACCAAAGCAATAAAGAGAAGAAAGCTTATTGGGGTTTTTGAGTGTTCTCTGCTTCTGAATGTTCTGTTTCCTCTCCCTCTGTTCTGTTTCTTTAGTGTCAATGATTTCTCCTTTCTTTGTCTCATTTGATGCTGATGTTGTTGTTGTTGAGGGTTAAGGTATATGAAAAAGGTGGGATTTTTCTGTGTCTTCGGGTTTGTAATAGAAAGGAAGGTGCTTTTTTGTGTTTTCTGTTTTGGCTTCCATTTTCTGGAGTTTTGTTGGAGCTGTGATATGGCGGTTTTTCTTGTGAGACCTTCGACTAGGAAAGGAAGAAGCTTTTTTGGGTTTTTTGTGTGTGTGTTATGACAGTTCCAGTAACAACGCTAACAGAAATGGAAATACTTCTTGTTGCTTTGAAAGCATGAGTATTTGCAGAAGGTCTTGCATAAAATTGTGCATTTTTATGATTTGATTTTAGTCATGAATTACAGCTCTCAATCTATATTCATGGTGCAGTTGGCTTGAGGGTCACAATTCCAACATCATACGCCAGTTGATGTTAATTGTTGGTTTAAGCCAAACTCTTGGTGTTTAAAGATTGGTTTAGTTGTGTAAGGTTGAATTTAATCAACCATCTTATTGGCTTTATTCCGTAACCAATTTGCTTGTAATTTAGTACTTAGTAACCTTATATTTAGGTGGGAAAATTGTAAGGGTAGTGTGTAAAAAGATGTGAAGAAAAGGTCAAGAGTGTGCAAGAAAAACAGACTCTCGCGACTAGATCTCGTGGGTGAGTCGCAGCTTGCGAGTCGCCAAATGTTAGCACACGTGCCAAGCATGCTAGAAGCTGAAAAGTCGCGCCAGCTGTCGCACTACAAGACAAAAGTCCCAGGCTGGCCAGGCCGTTAGCTTGCGGGTTGAACTTGCGACTTAACCCAGTCGCAAGGTCAAGTCGCCAAAATGCCATGATTGGCAAAAATTGACGTTTTGCATTTCCTTCTCACCCTACTATATATACACCCTTATACACACCATATTGTAAGAGCTTCTAGAGAGAATTTTGTGAGAGAAACCCTAGAAAAATACAAGATTGTTCATCCACAATCTTAACCTTAGAGACTCTACAAATTCCTCTACTCTCTTCCTCTCAATTGTTATACCCTTGAGAGGCCTTTAGCCAAATCCTTATCTCACCACACCCACGTCTATGAGAAGGTCTATTTGGTACTGTTGGGAAGCAGTTAAGAAGGAACCAATCTACATTGGTTGATGCTATGGTCTAGTTGCGGAATCTGGTAAGCTAGAAAAGAAAAAGGTTCGGCGCAACCTCATTGGAGCAAGAAGCTTAGAGGGCTTAGATACTTGGGTAGATTAGGTTTGGAGGGTCTATTACTGTTCATGTATCCCAACTACATTTACTGCTGTGGATGTGTTTATATTTGGCTTAGATTAGTTATCAATTCTGTTATAAGCTTGTTGTCATATTCCGCACATTAACTGTTTGATATAAAGCTTGAATTGGTATTTTTGTATTTGGGGTCTAAACGTTCAAGGGTGTTATATACCCATATTGAACTTTCAAGTTGAATTTATCTGTTTGGTTATGCAATCAAGTGTACATAGGACCTTTCTCATTAGGCATGGGAGGAATTCCATGAGTTATAATGTCGGAGGTAGATTTACCTTATCAGACTTGAAACTCTATCTTTTATTGTCAAATAATTTCCATGAAGGTCTATGGTTGACTGAATGGAGTGGTTTGTGTCTTAGATATTTCCCATAAACATGAAGGGCTCAGTAGGTAGCCATGTGACATTGGTTAGCTGGCTAGGTTCTTGGATTATATCATATGCTTTTAACTTTCTAATGGAGTGGAGCTCAACAGGTAATGCCAAATCAGTCTTGTTTCTTCATAGAGTTGTTATATTGGGTACAAACTGCAATATGTTCACTTTAGTTTTAAATTTATGTTTACTTTTTATCAGGAACATTCTTCATATTCTCAAGCATATGTGGCTTAACTGTTCTGTTCGTAGCAAAGTTGGCATCGGAGACCAAGGGGCAAACACTAGAAGAAATTCAAGCATTATTGAATCCATTTTTAGCAAAAGGATGAATATCCTATTCCCACATGATGCTACCTATCCGTGTTTGGATAAGCAAAATAATTTTCAAAACATTGACACCATAAAATTGTGGCACTGAGTGTTAGAGACTATTGGTGGTGACTGTTTGTCACATGAAGCAAGGTTCTTAGCCCCATCCAAGAATTATTTAGCATTTATTTTCTATAACTATTATGGGATTGATAACTGTACCTTGAATTTTTATCTTTAACCCTTTAATCCTCTTCTTTTTATTTTTAAAAATCTATTTTCTTAGTCTTTAATGCTTTTTTCCCCATCTTTCTCTATTTTCCTCCTACTGTCTTAACCTTAACTGAAACTCTCTTTTATCTTTTTCTTTATTTTCTTTATAGTTTTTCCTTTTTCTGTTTAACCTAAATCATTCTCTTATTGCTGGCATGGGTGACAGGTTGTTTTGGATTTGGTGAGGATGGTTTGATTGGGTTTAGGAGATTGGGTAATTGGGTGATTTAAACTAATTTTGGTTTTCATATGGTTTTTTTTTTTTTTTTTTTTTGAGAAAATAGTTTCTTACACTCATTTACATCTATTTAAAACAAAAAATGAGAAAAAAAAATGTTCACATTTAAAAAATGAGTGGATTGGGTTAGTAGTTTTGTGGTGGGTTTAGGTCATATGTATGGATTTGGATTTTGGACTTTGGACCATGTGTGTGTGGCAGTTTTTGTTGAACGACTTTAATGGCCTTTAAGTAATTGTTTGGGTTGGGCCAACTGTGGCTTTTGGGTCTTAGACATTTTGAAGCAAAAGTGTTCATTAATCATTCTTGATGATCACTCATGACTAATGAACAAGATCTTCCAACCATCTACAGAAAACATTTTGAGAGATGGACTTCTCAAGTCTACTCTAAAATAGTTAGACAAATTGGTATTAAAACAAAAATTGTTGATGGTAGAAAATTTATATATATTATTTGAAAAGTAAGGGTTTTATTTTTTATTTTTGAAGGTATCATAATTTATTAGCAAAGATTTAACATATCATTTTTTTTAAATATATTTTTAATGTAAACATGTACAGCAATGGATTGGGACACATGAAAGATAACTTTTTTAAGTTTAGAATAATCGCTTTTTCAATAAGAAAATATATTTTCTTAAATTCCTTAACTTCTTAATGTAAGTTATTTCTTTTAATCATTAGTTGTTTTGCACAAATAATTATATACTCACTAAGTTATGATGATTCATTTAGTGTAATTTCATTTTGTAGATGTTGATCAAAGTTGTCTCAATTTGTTAATTGTGATTCATAGCTTCACATACGTGAACATCTCCACCAGTCAATGCTGATAAACTTAAGCCTCCGAAGCGTCATAATGCATAGAATAAAAGAAGATACTCATTTCTTTTTACTTTTTATCTTGTAATTCGTTTTAAATAGCAACGTATTCAAACATTTAGCAACACTACCATCTTTGCACGATAGCCACATTAGCTCATATCAATTCAAAATGATTGTAATCAATGGTAGTCATATTTACTCATATCTATTCAAAATGATTGTAATCGGTGGTAAAAATGGATATGGTTCTTATTTGTCCGATGTAGATGTTATGACATGTCATATTATTTTCTTGATTCTCAAAGCTATTGTGATTTTCTCAACAACAATATATATATATATATATATATATATATATATATATCATCATCATCATCATTTGAAATTTAGAGTCACAATTATAAGGTTTTTTTTTTTTTTTTTTTTAAATTTTAATTTTAATTTTTTTATTTTATTTTTAAAACTTGTTAATAATTATATTCTTGGTGTTTGTCACATTAGATTCTCAGACAAAATTGCCCTTTACCCTTTTTGGGCAAATTATATAGCCTTTTGCCCCCCTTCCCAAACTAATTAAGAAAATGCTCCTATTTTAAAACTCGATTTGTGATAAATCGAGTTAAAAAATAAAAAAAAATCTGGAGCCCTATAGTGGCGTTTTAAGGAGTCTATAGTGAAGTTTTAAGGACTTATAATGACGTTTCTTAACTCGACGTCAATGAAATCAAGTTATAGGCAATTTTTTTACCTATAACTCAATTTCATTGAAGTCGAGTTACAAAACGCCACTATAGGTCTTTAAAATGTCACTATAGGCTCCTTAAAAATGCCACTATAGGGCCTAATTCGATTTATCACAAATCAAGTTTTAAAAGATGGGCATTTTCCTAATTAGTTTGAGAAATGGGGCATAAAGCTATATAATTTATCCGAAAAGGGTAAAGGGAAATTTTGTCCTTAGATTCTCCATTTTGGAGTGAGTTGTACACTTCAAGAGATCTGTCACCTCCTCTAGCTAGTCATGCAGTTGTTAGCTTTTGTGACTATGGTTTCGATGTCCATGTTATGAGTTATGACAAGCAGGGCGGAACTAGAATTTTATGAATGGTGTGCCAAAATAATATTATCATACAAGAAATGTGAAGAGTTTGAGGGGCTAGCCATATTTCTTTTGAAAATTTTAGGTAAATTATATAAATTTTGTCACATGGTTTATATTAATTGTTAAGATTGTTAATTTATTCTATGAAAAGTTTCAAGTCACCAAAATAACTATAGTTTGCATGATACTAGTAAAATAATTTCTTAATATATATTTTTAATAATGTACATTAATTAAAATATTTTATTAATTTACATTAATTTATTGGAGTAGTATTTTTTATTTAGTAGTTAGGGAAAAGTGATTTGATTCTTGAAAAGTGCCACTTATTAAACTGACAATTAAATTTGTAATATAATTTTAATCACGGAAAAAGAAACAAGGAAAAAAAGAAAAAAAAAATTAAAATCGAATCCAAATCGTAAAAAATCAGTGTGGGGGCGGACCGACACTTTAAAAGTCTAAAGTATTAAATAAAGAAAAAAATTAAAACCAAATCCAAATCTGAAATCTTTGACCTTTTTTCTTCTAAAAATTAAAAAAAAAATAAAAATAAAAAACTTTGATCTTTCACATCCCTAACCCTAACTGTAACTGTTTGACACCGCCCTCGGAAATTTCCTCACTGCCTTCAGCTTCAGACTCTCTCGCCAATGGGGTAGCCTGATTCAAAGTTTCCTCTACTCAAGGTCACATTTTCACACTTTGTTTCCATGCATTTAATCTAATACTGCCCTTTTTTTTCTACACCAAAATATTATCTTTTGCTTTTTAAAAAAAAAAAAAAAAATTTAGGCTCCGTTTGGTTTGGGTGAAAATGATTTCAGGAAATCATTTTCACCCAGACCCCAGTGTTTGGAAGGCAACTGAAAAACGCATTTCCGGAAAATAGCATTTTACGTTGACTGAATTTACGCCTTTGACCCAGAAATCATTTTACACTCTCATTTTACCTTCAAATGATTTCCGGAAAAGAGAGAGCCAGAACCTCAACGAACCAAACCGAGCGAGAGCGAGAGAGAGAACGAGCCTTCGACTTCGACTTCACCGGCGTTCACGAGCCTTCGACTTCTCCGGCGCCATGAACCGACGAACCCACGAACCGCGCCATCGCACCGGTCTCGCGCCGATCGCAGCACCTCGCCATCGCACCGCGCCGATCGCGCCATCACACCGTCGCCATCGCACCTCGATCGCGCCATCGCACCTCGATCGCGCCATCGCACCTCGTCGTCGACCCAGACCCATCGCCTCCTCGATCGCGCCATCGCTCCAACGCCGCTCGACCCAGACCCAGACCCTCGATCGCACCATCGCACCTCGAGCTCTCTCTTCCTCGATCTCTCAGTTTTTTTTTTTTTTTTAATTTGATTGTTGTTGCTGTTTTTTTTGTAATTTGATTGTTGTTGTTGTTTTTATTTTTTGGTGAACTGATTGTTGTTGTTGTTGTTGTTGGTGGAATTTGTTGTTGTTGTTGTTGTTGTGTTGTTGCCGGGTTGTTGTGTTGTTGCCGGAATTTACCGCCGGAAAATAGCATTTTCCTAATAAAACCAAACACATAAAAATATTTTCCACCACAATTTTCATTATTCAACCAAACACTTAAAAATTTTCCTTTTTCGGAAAATAGCATTTCCGGAAAATATGTATTTTCCGGAAAACATTTTACGCGAAACAAACACAGCCTTAATCTAACACTTTTACATGCTTTGGTTGCCATGTGCTTGTTGCCAACATTTGTCAAATTGTCTTTTCTTTGAAATTTTTTTTTTTTTTTAAGCGTCACAAGACTCAAAATGAGCAAGTAATCTAACACTAGGTATTTTCAAAATTTTAATTTTATTAAGGGATATAACATTGTTTAGAGTTATACACTTACATTGATGTTGATAAACTAGAATATAATGGATTAACTGATATTTTATTCTCATTAGAGGCACCAGATATTAATGGCAACGTTCTTTCTCAAAAAAAAAAAATAAAAATGAAGAAGATATTAATGGCAACATTTGACATTGTTAGGTTCTAAGATTTAAGGATCTAAATGTATTAGAACTTCAATGTGTAATGTTAGCAAACCATGATTAAAACATTTAGTTTAGATTTAGGCTGCTCAAAGTGTCATTGTGTAAAGTTGGAATCGAGTAATTGCAGGAAATTACTATTTAATTTTTGCAAGGCTCGATCGATCGAAAATTAGACTCGATTGATCGAAGCTTGTGTAGATTGTTTTTTTTGTAAAATTTCCAACTCAGCCCAAGCCCATATGATGTGCAGGGTTTTATGTTTTGCTATTTTACAACTCAGCCCAAGCCCATATGACGTGCAGGGTTTTATGTTTTGCTTCAAGTATAAAAGGAAAAACCCTAGTCACGTTTTAGATGTTGTTGATATGCTCTGTGTGTGAATCTCTTGTAAGATCTAGAGGTGATTACCTTCATACATACTTAGGGTTATCAAGATCAAGATTGATGTTAAGAGCTTGGTGATCTCTTTAGTTGCTAGCCACGTTTTAGATGTTGTTGATATGCTCTATGTGTGAATCTCTTGTGAGATCTAGAGGTGATTACCTTCATACATACTTAGGGTTATCAAGATCAAGATTGATGTTAAGAGCTTGGTGATCTCTTCAGTTGCTGTTTCAAGAGCTTAAAGAAAACACTAGTGGGAGTACTTGTGGTTGCTGTGGATCAAAGAAAGAAGTAGTCTGCGGACTCGGAGCTGTCACGTGGTCGTGGTAGTAAGTTTTCGACTCGAGGTAGCAATAGGATGTTAGTGGTTTAAGTCGCTATTGTAAAACTTCAATTCTTTCATAGTGGATCTGTTTTACCTTGAGGATAGCTAGATTAAATCCTCTCCGGGTTTTTTACTGGTTTGGTTTTCCTAGGTTATCATATCGTTGTATTCTTTATTTTCTGCATTGTTTACATGATATGATTTACTTGTGTTAACTTAGATTTGAATAATTTACCTAAGTAATCACTTAGCTAAATAACTAGGTTAAACAACTTGTGTTTTAAGGGGTCTAAAAGTGTACAAGTGGTATCAGAGCTGGTTAGCTCTAGTATTTAGATCCTTTGATCTAAGAGTTGATCCTTGACCCCAGTTGTCATGGAACATGGTCACTCTTTTGTGATCCCACCTTACTTTGATAGGAACAATTTTGCCTACTGGAAAGTAAGGATGAAAGCATTCTTGAAATCTATTGATGAGAGAGTTTGGAATTCCATCGAATACGGATGGGAGAAGCCGACTACTCCTATAAGCGAATGTCAAACTTCTCAGAAAGGAGCAGCCGCTTTTAATAGCAAAACCATGAATGCTAATTTTAATGCTGTTTCTATGGAGGAATTCAAGATAATCTTTAATGTTGAAGTTGCTCACACTACATGGAACATTCTCCAAACTGTGCATGAAGGCACAAAGATAGTTAAGATCAATAAGTTGCAGCAGTTAACAACTAGATTTGAAAGCATTAGGATGTCTGATGATGAAAGTTTGGATGAATTCTATGCTAAGCTTAATGATATTGTTAATTCTGCTTATAATTTGGGTGAAATTTATGATTAACCTAAGATTGTTAGGAAGATTCTTAGATCCTTGACTGAGAATTTTAAACCCAAAGTGATTGCCATTACTGAAAGTAAGGATGTGGACTCCATCCCTGTTGATGAACTTGTAAGATCTCTCCAGTCCTATGAGTTAGACCTACCTAAGACAAACAAATCCAAATCAATGGCTCTTAAGTCAGTTCATGATGTTGATGGAAATAGATTTGATGATGAACTCTCTGCTACAGAGATTGCATATCTTGCCAAGAATTTTAGAAATGTTCTTAGAAACAATAACAGAAAGGCAAAAGGTAAAAACAATGCTGAACCTAGGAATTTTAGAAGGAATGAACCCACTAAAGTGAACAATATGATAAACCTAAAGAGAAAGTAGGTCAAACCTCTAATAATTCCATGGGTCAACAATGTTTTGGTTGTCAAGGGTATAGTCATGTGAAATCAAAATGTCCTACATTCTTGAGATCAAAGGGGAAAGCTATGGCTGTAACCCTTAGTGATGATGAAGTTTCTGACCATGAGTCTGGTAGTGATGAGGATGGAAACTTCATTACTTTCACAGCTACTGCTATAGTTGATGAAAGTGTTGTGGTTGATAAGAAGCCTTCTGATGGGGAATTCTCTGAGAATGTTGATTTGCAAGAAGCCTATAATAAGCTATGCAAGGTTGCTGCAAAGGATGCTATGAATATTGATTTAGGCTTAAAGAAAATTGCTTCTCTTGAACTTGATAAGAAAAATTTGCTGTTGAAACTGTTTGATGATAATGAATTGATTGATAAGGTGAAGACTGAAAACATGTTGTTACTTAATAAAGTTAAGAATTTGGAACTTGAATTATTTATTGTTAGAGAATAAACAAATAGGTTTGCTAGTTCTAAACTTGAACACATGTTGAGTATTCAGAAGTCTCCCTTAGACAAAACTGGTCTAGGTTTTGAAAATAACATCTCGGTGTCTAAGACTCATTCCACAAACTTTGTTTCTTCTTTTGAGCCTCTCATGAGTAAGATAGTCAAACCATTAGAAGTTACATCTCCTAAGAAGATAAAGTTGATCTAAAAGATTCTAAGCCTAAAATCCTACCCTTCCGAAGGATAAGTTGCATGATAGACCTGTATGGGTTTGTCATTTTTGTGGAAAGTCTAGGCACATTCATCCAAACTGTTTCAAGTTACAAGCTGCTAAGCAAGAAAATAAGCCAAAAGTACCTGTGCCTCAAGCACAAGATCCTATGGCACTTATTGGTGAGTTGGTAAAAGCTTTAAACCTTTATTCCAATCCTGGAGTTGCTCATCATTCTAATATGAATAATAACTCCAATGCAAGAGTTGCATCTAAAAAGTTTTGGATGCAAAAGGCTCAATCTAATTGAGTCTTTTTGACATGGTCCTTGTGCTTCATATCTCTATTCTTTGTGATCATTCTTCTTTGTTGTGTTATTTTCTTTGTTTTTAGGATTTGCATTGCATAACATTCATGCATTTCATAATAGGCTTTTTTTTTTTTTTTTTTTAAAAGGGAAAAATGTGTTTTGCATTATTTTTCTTGGATTTATAATCAAGGTTGGCCATATTATCTTTACATAACATGTTTATGTACCTTGTTTAACTTGGATGAGCTTATTTTACTACACCTTGCTAGTTTTAGGTTTGTAGTGCATGTTGTGTGGGAGTTGTTTATAATTTTTAATCACATGATCTTGATCTTGAAGTCACATGCTTTTGATTGTAAGGACTAAAAAATCCTAAGAAAAATGCATAAATAATCATCCCACCGCTGTTTACTAGCCAATCATGAACACCTTAGTGCATATCATATGATTTTTTACTCGAAAAAGTGTAGCACATGCACAAAAAGAACATAAGGTGTAGCCTTGACTTATAATAATTAAATTGGTGTGTACATTATTGGGATATAATAAATTGAAATTGAAATAAAATTTGTTTGTACATTATGAGGCAAAACAAGAAACTTACATGATTACAAGCTTGTTTTCTAGGAGATGTGAGAGTTATATGATGTAACTCTTTAAGTGTTAGTCACTTTAAAACTTATGTGATGAATTTTGTAGAAATTGTGATTGATTACTATCTACATATCACCTCACATGTATCTCAAGTTATTGTTAGTTGCATACACTACACAAGTTATTCTTTGTTAAACTTAGTACATGATATTATGTGTGAACTTGTTGTGGCCATCCAAGATTAAAAGTTCCTTGATTTTAATACAAAATGTGTTTAATGTTTGAGTTTTGAGGACAAATTGTTAGGTTCTAAGACTTTAGGAACTAATGTATTAGAACTTCAATTTTATTATGTTGGCAAACCATGATCAAAACATAGAGTCTAGGTTTAGGCTTGCTCAAAGTATGTTTATTTGTAAAATTGGAATCGAGTGATTGCAAAATTTATTGGACTAAATCTGTAAGGCTCGATCAATCGAAAATTAGACTCAATCGATCAAACCACGTGTAGATTTATTTTTCTGCAAAATTCCAATTCAGACCAAACTCTACTTAAATGTATTGGGTTTCAAGTAAAACACTCTTAGTATATAAAGGAAACCTTAAGGATGTTTTTATAAGTTTTTTAGAGAGATTAGAGTGCATCTGGTGCCTCTTTTATAGATCTAGGGTTTTGTACCCAAAAGCTCTCTAATGTTGTTGTTTATGCCATGTGTATGAATTTCTTGTGAGATCTAGAGGTGTTTGCCTTCACACATACTTAGGGTTATCAAGATCAAGATTGATGTCGAGAGCTTGGTGATCGTTTCAGTTGCTGCATAAAGAGCTTAAAGAAAAACACAAGTGGGAGTACTTGTGACTGTTGTGAATCCAAGAAAGAAGTAGTCCATGAACTCGGAGCTGTCAAGTGGTCGTGGTAGTAAGTTTTCTACTCAAGGTAACAATAAGATGTTAGTGGTCTAAGTCGCTATTGCAAAACTTCAATTTTTTCATAATGAATATGTTTACCTTGATGATAGCTAGGTTAAATCTTCCCTAGGTTTTTTATCGGTTTGGTTTTCCTGGGTTATCATATTGTTGTGTTCTTTATTTTTCGCACTGTTTCAGTGATATGATTTACTTGTGTTATCCTAGATCTGAATAATTTACCTAAGTTATTGTTAGGGTCTAAAAACGTACACAAATTGATTGAAAATCTTGTTTTAGGAAGATCTGGGTTGAATTCAAGTGTTTTTGAAAAACTTTTCATCTTATACTCATGCATTTTATTCATAAAACAATGTGCTTTGAGGAGTTTCTGCATTAAAATGCTATGTTTTTCAAAAAATTGATTTTTCCAGATTTTCGATCGATCGTCCCTGTTGCTTGACCGATCGAAAATGCAATAAACATTTTGGTTACAATCTGCTTGGCTTGATTGGTGCTCGATTGGTGCTCGATTGGTGCTGGATCGATTGAAATTTATTTTTGATCGATCGAATCTAATTTTCAATTGATCGAAAATCGATCAAAGAGTTTTTTTAAAAGCTTTTCTCACGTGTTCATCACACTGTTCATACTTTTTCAAAAACTTTCTCTCTCTTCTTCTTCGAATGATCCACTTCAAGTCAAATTTGTTGTTTTCTTCCTAATTTTTCTCAAGTTTCTTTGTCTTCAAGTGCCGGTAAGACCTTTTTACCCCTTCTTTTTCATTTTATTCACATTTTTCATGCATTTTAGGTGAGAGTTTTAGACCTAAAGATTTTTGGGGTTTTTTATTTTTGAGTTGGTTTCTTTCAAATTTGATCACTGGGTTTTTGTTCTTAGATGTTGTAAACATGTTTTCCATGCATTAATTTGGTGTTTTGAGAACAATTTGAAATTCTAAGGCTTGAAACTACATTAAATTGGGGATTTTGTTCAATTGGGCTATAATTAGTAAAATTGACTTGTGTAATTGATTGATTAATTCATTATATGATATTTGCCAACTAGAATGATGGTTAATTGCTCAATTTGGGTTACTTTTTGAAATTGGGTTTTTCAAAATTTGGGTTTTTGTTCTAAAACTCTATGTTCAAGTCAATTGTTGGTCTCTAAAATTTGCATATGTAACTCTTGTGCAACTTGTGTAACCCTTGAAGACCCTTAAAATAATCCTTATATATGTTTAGGTTTGTGAGAAAAGAAGGGTATCTATCGAGCTAGCTATTGAGCTTCGGGCTTCACAGCTTTTTTTTTTAAACCTCGATAGGTGCTAGCTGTCGAGGTTTAAAATCCTGCACTTTCTCACTTGATTCTTGGATAGACTTTCATGACTTTAATACTTGAACTTGAAATCTTGTTTCTTGAAGCATTAAACACATTCTAGATCTATCCAATTACAAGTAACGTGTGTTTTGTCAAAAGATTAGCCAATTACATAAAATATTGACATATGTTCCTAACATGAATCACATATGTCCTAACACTTTGGTTTCTGTTTTGATCTTTCCTTTCCTTCCCTTAGCATCATGGTTAGGAAGACTAGAGCAAATAAGAAAACCACCTCCACCTCTACCCCTGCCTTTGATAGTGATAGGTTTCGATTTGAGAAAAACCAAGAAGCCTATGAGAAGCTAACATATTTAGGTCTGTGCGGGCTGAGAGAAAGGTTGTGTTAGATGAGTTAGATTTGGAAATTATGAGGAACTTTGAGCGTAGGGCCTGGTTACCTTTGTTGGACATTTCTCATCCTCTTCCGGCTGCCTTGATTAAAGAGTTCTACTCGAACCTCTCTGTCCACTCCGATGATTCCAACATCTAGTATGTGATGAGTTGGGTTAGGGGTGAAGAGTATGTCATTACTCCTTCAGTAGTGGCCTTTGCTTTTAGGGTACCTTTGGTACGACAGCCAGTCTACCCTTATGATGAGACTCCTTCTTTTGATGACATTATGTCATATCTCACTGGTACTTCCATTCAGTGGGGTACTGATCCTCGTATTACCTCCCATGAGCTTACTGAGATTCATTATTTGTTTTTCCAGATTTCTTATCATTCTATCTGGCCTATCTCTCATTTGCACACCATTCCTATTGAGAGATATGCATTTTTGTATGCCCTTATGACTGATGCTCCTATGAGTTTTCCTACTCTTTTCATTCGTTCCTTGGTTGAGGTTCATAGGAGTAGCTTTGCAGCTCATGGTATTTTCTTCCCTATTTTTATACATAGGATTTTGTTACATTTAGGATTAGAAGTTTTTCTTGCGTCTGAGCCCGTACATATTATAGCTCCTATAGGTGCCACCTTTCTTAGGTAGAGAGCAGCTCAAATGAGAGCTAGCTCTAAATGCCCTAGAGTTGAGTCTTCCACAGGTGCTACAGCTTAGCCTCCTTCTTCAGGTGACCCTACTGCTGAGGCCTATGTCGATCCCACCACTGCTGCTGATCCTCCACCTTCTACTTCAGGTGATTCCACCATTCGGAGTATGTTGGATACTGTCATGACCGTTCAGGCGGCGCATGGTCAGCTTTTGGTGGATGTGCTCACAGAGCTTCAGGCCTTGCGTGCGGATTTGGCGAGTGTTCGGCGGTCTCCTCCACCACCTCCTTTTGATAATGAGTCTTGATTGCCCTTTGGTAATTTGTCACAAAAAGGGGGAGTGTATATTGATGGAGATAGGGGGAGATTTTGTGTTTTTGGAGTTTTGGAGCTTTAGATTGTATCTAGGTGCTTCATGTTGTATTTTTTTTTTTTTGGCTCATGATGTATTTACCTTGATGTATTTATTTTTATGGGTTGTATATGTTAGGGGGAGATACTTTGTTTTATGTTTTTATCTTTATTATTGTTTCTTGTTTCACATGTGCTACATTGATTATTGATTTATATTATGAGGTTATTCATGATATATGTCTTTTATTTTATGTTTTGTGAAATCAAGAATTTATATTCTTTTACTTATATTGTCCACACATGTGTTTATGTGTTTGTTGAAGTGTTTCGAGAATATACAGTTTTATTCA
Source organism: Quercus glauca (assembly GCA_023736055.1). Classification (NCBI taxonomy): domain Eukaryota; kingdom Viridiplantae; phylum Streptophyta; class Magnoliopsida; order Fagales; family Fagaceae; genus Quercus; species Quercus glauca. The sequence continues at coordinate 60,030,363 of CM043317.1, forward strand.
GTCATGCTGCTGTCTACATTGGCAACTAATAGATAGTAGTTAGGTTGAATTGTTTTTGGGCATGTTTAATGTTTAATGGGCTGTTTTGTAACTTTAAACATTTTTTGTTTTGGTATGTGTTTTGTCACGGATTGCCAAAGGAGGAGTTTGTTAGGTTTTAAGACTTTAGAATCTAAATGTATTAAAATTTCAATATGTAATTTTGGCAAACCATTATCAAAACATTTAGTCTGAATTTAGGCTGCTCAAAGTGTGGTTGTGTAAAGTTGGAATCAAGTAATTGTAGGAAATTACTATTTAATTTCTACAAGGCTCGATCGATCGAAAATTAGACTCGATCGATCGAAGCTTATGCAGATTGTTTTTTCTGTAGAATTTCCAACTCAGCCCAAGCCCATATGACGTGTAGGGTTCTATGTTTTGCTTTAAGTATAAAAGGAAAAACTCTAGCCACGTTTTAGATGTTGTTGATATACTGTGTGTGTGAATCTCTTGTGAGATTTAGAGGTATTTACCTTCATACATACTTAGAGTTATCAAGATTAAGATTGACGTCGAGAGCTTGGTGATCTCTTTAGTTGCTGTTTCAAGAGCTTAAAGAAAACACAAGTGGGAGTACTTGTGGTTGCTGTGGATTAAAGAAAGAAGTAGTCCGTGGATTCGGAGTTGTCACGTGGTCGTGGTAGTAAGTTTTCTACTTGAGGTAGCAATAGGATGTTAGTGGTCTAAGTCGCTATTGTAAAACTTTAATTCTTTCATAGTGGATCTGTTTTACCTTGAGGATAGCTAGGTTAAATCCTCCCCAGGTTTTTTACCAGTTTGGTTTTCCTGGGTTATCATATCGTTGTGTTCTTTATTTTTCGCATTGTTTACATGATATGATTTACTTGTGTTAACCTAGATTTGAATAATTTACCTAAGTAATCACTTGGGTAAATAACTAGGTTAAACAACTTGTGTTTTAAGAGGCCTAAAAACGTACAGACATGATTAAGTCACACTAAAGATAACATTCAAGTTTGGAATCATTAATTTTTAAAAAATGATTGCATAGAATTTATGCAAAGATAAAGAAGTGAAATTTACACAAGATATAGCATTCAAGTTTCGAATAATCAATTTTATTAAATGATTGAGCAGAATCAAAGCAAAGATAAAGAAGTTCATTTCTTTAAAGTATTTTTGTCTTTATATTTTTTCTTATTTTCTTGATTATTAGGAAAGAATATATGAAGAGATGGTAAGAATTCTTATAGACCATAATTTCTTTTTCTTTTTTCAATCTTCTTTCTTTTTCTCTTTTACATCAATGTTTTTCAAAAACAAAGAAAATGGAAATAGGAAACACACACACAAAAAGGAAAACAATATATTACACTTTTGAAGCAAATGCATTATTACACACCCAAGTTACATATTTATTACATTACTAATCTACTTATTTAAAAGAAATCAATTATACATTAATTAATATAAAAGATAACAAAATAAATTCAATTAGTTAAGTCATATGATTGTCATCTATGTTTTAATATATTTACACATATAATTAATAAAATATAATACAATATATGATGCTTCTTTTGGGAGTTGAATATATGACATAATTAGGATTGATCTATGATCATCAAATTACTATCTTATCACCGAAGGGTGTGCATCTCAACATGCAAATCTTGATGTTTTCAAATAATATATCTAAGGAACCAAAAGATAGAGTTTCATGCGTGTGTGTATAATCTAGATAGAGATGCATAAAAAAAATATAATAAATGAATGAGAAATAAATTGATTGTATGGACATGTTTACAACAACAACAACAACAACAACAACAACAACAACAACAACAAAAGAGGAAATGTTAGTATGAAGTCTAGATATGATAATAATAATAAGAGAAAATAAGAAAGATAAGCATAATCATCTAAACAAGTAAGCATCAAATTCCTTTTCTTCTCATGTTCTTTCTTTTGTGTTGGAGAATGCTTTTACGTGCCAAAGGCATAATAAGCCTATATATAAAAGAAGTTATGAATGACCTCCACGTGAACATATACTTGACAAAATTGATATTGAGACTAACTTAGAAGCTTTCCTAGGTGTGTTTAGAAGTCAATATTGGATTATAGTTACAGTAAGTATTGATGGTTGTTTTTGCAAATTTATTTATTTGTATATGTGTTTTTCTATTACTTTTCATAAATAATATGTTGATTTGATTGTTTAAAATTTGTTGTATAGATGTTAAATAAAGTAAAATTTTTGGCTTATTTAGTACTTGAATTAACATTATATTTTTGTGAGATATATATTATTGCTAAATGGGTTTGGTTCATGCTACATTTGACTTTGCTTTTGTAAAAATTACATCAATTAGTTACTTTTTTTTTAATTACTTATTTATTGAATTCACATTCTTATTAAATATCTATTATTGGTTAATCGCATGCAAGAATTCACAATAATCAGTTGCGATCTACTGTTAAATCTATATGGTTATTTGTTTGAAAAGTTTAATAATTCAAAAAACTATAGATATCTTCATAAATTAATGAGTTTCTAATGCCTAATTGCTTCGATATTCAGAAAGAATGATAGATCATAATAATATTTGGTAAACCTCATAGTTCGGAAAGAAATTTATTCCAATTGTGAGTTAAGCAAAAAATTGCTAAATGAGTTTCGTTCATGCCACATTTGACTTTGCTTTCGTAAAAATTACATCAATTAGTTACTTTTTTTTTTAAATTACTATTTTATTGACTTCACATTCTTATTAAATATCTATTATAGGTTAATCACATGCAAGAATTCACAACAATCAGTTGCGATCTTCTGTTAAATCTATATGGTTATTTGTTTGAAAAGTTTAATAATTCAAAAAACTATAAGATATATTCATAAATTAATGAGTTTCTAATGCCTAATTGCTTTGATATTTAGAAAGAATGATAGATCATAATAATATTTGGTAAACCTCATAGTTCGGAAAGAAATTTATTCCAACTGTGAGTTAAGCAGAAAATTGCTAAATGGGTTTCGTTCATGCTACATTTGACTTTGCTTTCGTAAAAATTACATCAATTAGTTACTTTTTTTTTTAAATTACTATTTTATTGACTTCACATTCTTATTAAATATCTATTATAGGCTAATCACATGCAAGAATTCACAACAATCAGTTGTGATCTTCTGTTAAATCTATATGGTTTTTTGTTTGAAAAGTTTAATAATTCAAAAAACTATAAGATATCTTCATAAATTAATGAGTTTCTAATGCCTAATTGCTTCAATATTTAGAAAGAATGATAGATCATAATAATATTTGGTAAACCTCATAGTTCGGAAAGAAATTTATTCCAACTGTGAGTTAAGCAGAAAATTTTTGAATATTCCAAAAGTAACAATCCCTCCTCTGATATAAATGTAGATCCTCGTCAAGAATTTAATTAGTGTGACCTACTATTATGTGGGAGGAAGGAACATTAATCTTAGTGTAAAGAATTTGACATGAGGACCCTAATAAATTCTCATTCCTTTTGTAATGTAAAGAATAACTTATACATAGGCCTGTTAAATATTAATTTTATCTTTTATTAATAATCTTAGTTGAAAATTCATAATTTTTTGTAATACTCATTTTGAAGAACTTTTATCTATCTCAATATTTAAAACTTTTCAACATTGTTTTCCACATTTTACATTGGAAAAAAAAACAATAAACATTTACTTATTGAACTAAATCACTAACTCTATTTAATATTTATTAACAAGTGACAAAATACTGAAAATACACCTCCACCCGGTCCACCCCCAATTCGACAAACCATGAGTTTTATTTTTAATTAATCACTTCTTCCAAATCCAACAACTTTATTTTTACAAAACTCCAACCAAGCCCAAATATTGAGCATCCACCTCCAAATGAACCCAAATGCCTCCCATCTTACTTATGCAAAGAAATTTATTTTAACATTAGATTTGATGAAAAATATTGAATACTTCTGGAGCAATAATCATTTCTCTAAAAAATGGTGGGTTCCTATCATGAATTTAAATAGTAGTACCCTCTATTATATGAGAGGAAAGAGTATTACTCTCAACATGTAGAATATTTACATAGGCTTAGAAAACTATTATTATAAAATAAAGTTATTTAGTAGAACAACTTTTATAAAATTACCCAAAGTCTAATTTTTTTAATTATAATGAATATTTATTGATATAAACAAAAGAAACTGAAACAAATTCTACTTCTCTAACATAATAATAATAATAATTGTGGTATCAATTAAAGACATGATTAGAACTTGTATTGTGCAAGAATAATGTCTCTATTTTTTTTCTTCTTAGAATTAATGTCTTATTATTTATCCCTACCCTTTAGACACCTTTTCTTTAATTCCATAATTTTATATTGGAGTGTGAGACCACCAAAATTAGGGGAAATTTGGTTCATTACTTTTAGATGGAGACCCAAATCAAATCCAAATTCTTTTTTAAAGGGTTATTTAACCCCGTTATGTCTATCAAATATTCATGTTATACTTTTATTTTTTTTTTAAATGAAAATATTCAGGTTATACACTTATACTAATACCCTTAGTTTTCTATCTTTTAATTTTTTTTTTTTTTGAACCTTTATACTGTAAGTAAGCATTTTATTTTATTTGTTGGTAACTTCTATTTTCTATTTTTATATTTTTAAAAAAAGTATTGCACTTGTCCAAAACAAATAATTTTCGGTATAAAACAATGAATCATAAACTATTATGATTATTTTTGGGAGATGACATGTCCCGTCACACGTATTGTGCATGACTCACTTGATTGATCGAGTTAATTGTGTGCATTGCACATAACAAGGACTAATGTGATTTTCTTATTGGTGGTTGGAGCCAAACTTTGTAACCCAAATGTGTAGAGAGAGAGAGAGAGTGTGTGTGTGTGTGTGTGATGTTCAACATTGTCTTCGACATTTTACATTGAAAAAAAAAAAACCAGTAAACATTACGTTAGGGAAATAAATCACTAGTTTTATTTAATACTAATCGCTAACCCGTGCGATGCACGGGAAAATCTTATGAAAGTATAGTTTATACATTAAAGCTTTTTAATTTTACATGAACTATCATAGTTTTAATAATATTTGAAAAATAAAATAAAAAGTGAAAATTCAAGCCAATTTAGGATGAACCATTGCAATAACAAAGGCAATCCTCCCATTCGTTTTCAGCAAGCAATATCAAGTAAAAATCACATTTGCACAAAACCTAAACAGACATCAACAATTTTACCAAGTTTTTTGCTAACTTCATAATAATTATGGAACACCTTGCAAGCTTTAATCACCGCTGGTACATCATTGATGTTGAAGTTTATACATGTTTTGCATGTGGTATTAAGTTTTAGGGTTTTATAGATGTGCCAGCCAAATGATACTTGGACAGACTTTTATCACATAATGATGATGCAGCAATCAATATATAAATATATTGTGTAACAACATTTAAAAGGAACAAATAAAAAATAAGTGTACTCATTGTTTTGAATTATCCATTCATCTTAATCAGAATTTAACAAAATAAATTTGATAAAATAGTTTTCAAATGAATAAAACTTTATAAAGCTTGAGTATAGTTTCCTCTTATTTGCAAACGTTTCCACATAGTTCATCCAAAAAAGTCTACAACTCTTCCTAGACCTTTTTTGGATAAGTGAATGACTCTTCCCAGACCTTACCAAACCTAAAAGAAAAGATTGAAAGAAAACTTTAAATCAAATAATCATTTAGAGGAACAACTGCAAACAACCTTGAAAATTTTATGACTTGAGTTTTTATTCATTGAAATTGAACATTTACATGTTTCCTACCATAAGGTTTTGGATTCTAACTCCAATTCCAAATGCCATGTTGCTTAATGTAAAGTTGTAAATTGTCAGCTTCCCATCTATTTTAGGAACCCATCACCTCTTCTCAAAGGCGTCATCCTAGCACACTAGGCCTTCACCATCCCTGTTAAACTTTAGCCCAAACAACTATAGAAAGATGCTTGAATCCCAAACGTACTAAATAAAAATCCAAAACTTATCATGTGTATTATATCCCTACACTTTCTTAATAAACAAACCGGAATTTTTTTTATAAAAAAAATACAAACTTGCACACAATAATACAAAAAGAAAGAGAGTGTTTTTAAGATAATACCCAATTGTGATAATCAGAGTCCACTGGCAGCCCATGTAAAAAATACTTGTAGTCAACAACAGTGCAATGCAATCTGCTAGATAGATTAAGATCATTCACCCAAAAGAAAAAAAAAAAAGTGCAAAATAGGAAGGGACATAGATAATAAACTTGAACATCTTAGTAAATCCTATGAAAATTTCAAAGTAATCTGACTTTCAAATTAAAATTTTCTAGAGCACACATCTAGGAATTTAGGATTTTGAACAGTATTGAGTCAAGATCTATAAAAATACACAAAATAGTCCATCAGATTTGTGTAGACAAATCATCAAATTTAAATGGGATTAGTTCTAAAACTATTAACATCAAATGGAGGAGAAAAGAGAACTTCATGGGAATGACGATAAACTCGCTCTTCTATGTTTCGCTCATCGCAAGTAATTCTGAAAATGATGCACACATTTTTAACTCTCATTGCACCTTTGCAGTTAGACATAGAAAGACAGAAGAAAAATGTTTAAATCAAACTCAAACACTTCAACAAAATAAAATAAATATATAGAATATATTAAAAACCATCTTTTCTGTAGGAAGTAAGGTTAATTTAAAAACACAAACTGGTCTAGTTTTAGATTACCAATATTGATGCAGCAAAAATTAGTTGAGATTGTCACCGATATCAATGGCAACAGCAGCTCCTTAAATCTCAACCATTTCAAATAAAAGATTTTCTCTCACTTTGAGTAAACATGAAAAATTCATACCAAAGTTAATAAAATGCTTAATTGGAAATGTGAGAACTCTAAAAGAAAACTGAAAGAAGCACACTTCACAATTTTTTTTTTTTTTTTTTTTTTTTAAATTTCTCCTCCCAAATGAAATCTCAGGGTAGCTTTGATTATACCAAAATGTGCATAAATATTAATTATAGCTGCTACATGCAAAGCAGTGAAGTTGTCTAATTTTGAACAGTTCCATAGTGGTGCACTCTACACAGCACACTCACTTTGTCTTCCTGCTTGGTTTGAATTGTAGTCTTTTATGTTCTAATATTATAGGCCAGGTTCAAAAACATATTGGGCTTTTCGTTTTCTGTCTTTCAAAGATGTTAACTGACAGTGAAAAATGCTAAGAGGTTTGTAACTTAGAGAGAATATCTGATCTCATAAAAGCAAAAAACAAAGGTTCAAATCTCCCTCCCTCACTTAGTATAACAATTGTATTATTAAAAAAAAAAAAAATTGACAATGAAGAATGAAGATGATGGTAATGTCTAAAAAACTCCCAAACAAATTCTCATATGGATCCTTAAATGAATAAATAAATGTGTCTTTGCATCATCTACAAAATAAATTCTTCAATACCATTTATCATGGTCCAAGAAAAATGTTAGTCACATCTCAAATTGCAATTAAGGATTTTCGTTAATCATCTATATAACCAATTTCTACCTGATAAACACTTAGCACACATTTGGAGAACTAATTCAATAAAAATATAAAATCCATATCAGCTGGGTCTCACAGTAAAGTAGGTTCATCAATTTTACTAAGATCTAGTATTGTGTTTGACAGCAGTGCCGGCTTAATCATAGAAGCAATTGATGTAATGGCCTAAGGCCCCAAATAAAAGAAGGCCCCTCAATGCAAATTAATTACCACTCCTTCACCTAGGAAAAAAATTTAAGGCGCCACTAATAGAAATAAACTGATATGAAGAAAAAAAATTAAGGACGCTTGAAGAGAGAAATTAGGCCCCTTTATAATCGATGGTTTATCAAAAAAAAAAAAAAAAAAAAAAAATTAAAGCCCCCGTTCCCAAAACATAGAAATTGAAGAGATAATGTTCCTATTTAATATCTAAATTAATGTCTTTATAAATAACTAGGGGTGTCAATTCGGGTTAGCGTGTCGGGTTCGTGTCATGTCGAGGTAGCGGTATTCGACTAAATGGCTCAACCCTAACCCGGCCCATTTAATAATCGTGTCATGACCCTTCAACCCCAACCCAACTTGTTAATATGGTGGGTTGACCTGACCCAACCCATTTGACACACTTAATAAACGAGTCGTGTTGGGTTGACACAAATGTAACGCAACCCATTTCAACCTACATAATATTAAATATAACATCCACCTAGAAATTTTTTTACACATCCCAAAAGCAGTGCATACACTTCAAATCTTCAACCCACATTCAAAATAATATAGTTCAACAAAAATATAACATTCATCTAGAAATAAGTTCTTTACACTATAAAAGAAGTGCATCCACTTCAACCCAAATTCAAAATAACATAGTTTAACAAAAATGAAATAACATAGTTCAACAAAATTATAATATCCTTGGAACTCACCAAATGCTAAATATCAATTTGAAAGAATTGGAGCAAACAGTAGACTAATCCTGACTATGACTACGATTATCATCCATAGATTCTTTGTTGATGTCCAAATTCATAAAATCTTCCACAAACTCATCCAATTTCATTTGTGCAAGTTTTATGCCAAATATATATGTATATATATATATATATATATATATATAAGTATTAGTAGTTACAAAATATGATCATGCCTCAACAATTTTAAAAGCAACACCCATCAGATCTAGTTTATAAACTATCTCAATAAACCCACTTGCAAGATATGCAGATGGTGTCCAACACTAATACAAACACCAAAAAAAAAAAAAAAAAACACACGACACAAGACAAAAGCTACAACTGTGGCCTTAATCAACAATTAATATATCTCATATATTAATAACAGCACATAGGTTTGAAGTTTATAGAACAAAAACATTATGTAGAAAAAATTACTACAGAATTTTGAAACACCAAGAAGACGGTTTTCTTTAATTCTAAAACTCACTAAACACATTAGAGAGAGAGAGAGAGAGAGAAATAACCAGTTTGAGACTTTGAGTTTGAGAATTGGGTGTGAGTCTATAAGATAGTAGAGTGAATAGAACAACTGAAATACAAAAATAAAATTAGATATTTATAAGAAGGTTTAGAGATTTAGGGTTTGTAGGGTTTAGAGATTTAGGATTTGTAAAGTTTCAATTTCCAATTATATCCCTTATAAGTTTTTGTAATTACTCAGTTTTCTTTTTAAATTTAAAATATATGTTGGATATAAAAGGTATTTGACAAATCTAAAATAAAATGAATATTTATTTGTTATACGAGTTAAACGGGTTGTGTTAAGTTGGTCATTTTGGGTTGACACAAATAACTTGGCGTGTCAAACGTGTCAATTATGGGTTATGCAGGTTGACCCGCTTATGACACGTTTCTAATCGTGTCGCTTTTGGGTTGACCCATTTATGACCCAAACCCATTAAGGTCCAATCCTAACCCGCAAAAACCCATGTCAGGTTCGTGTCGTGTTTGCGGGTTGGGTCGAACATTGACACCCCTAAAATAACTTCATTGATAGAAACTAACTTTTCTTAGTTGAATCTATAGGAAAAAACAGACAAAAAAAAAAAAAAAAAAACATTCTCTCTCCATCTTAAATCTCAAGAAATCAAATACAATATTGATTAGTATTTTTTTTTTCCCTGCTCACCTTGGTTCTCTCTAGTCTCCATCTTTATTCTATTTTTATAGCATTCTTCGTTGTTGGCTAGATACTCTTCTTTGATTTTCATTTAGGTTTGCTTCTATTTGCTCTCTTTTTTTTTTCTTTTTTTTTCTTTTTTTTTTTTTTTTTCTGGTTAGAAGGCTAGATATATTAACAACAAAAGAACTTACAAACTGTCCACAGATGCCAAAGTAGTGGCTACCTGCCTGTTATAGTACAATCCATTCACATCAGATATAAGAAGTCTATCTAATTCAACAGAGGAGGAAGCTTCAAAAATAACAAAATCCTCCCTCATACAGCAACCATTCTTGGCCAAAAGATCAGCACAGGTGTTTACTTCTCTATACACATGAGCTACCCGAACCTGTGTGAATCTTGCTAGAAGGGATCTGCAATCAGAAAGCAATGGAGAAACTTTAATATTAGTGTTGTTAGTATTTTTTAACATCTCCACAATAACCTTAGCATAAGCTCCACTTCCAAGCACCCAATACCCAACTGAATAGCAAGGTTTAAACCATCTCTCAGTGCCCATAATTCAGCCATCACACTTGTCGTGTGCCCAATAGATCTCGAATACCCTCTAATCCATCTCCCTTCACTGTCTCGGATCAACCCTCCACCACTCGCCTTACCTGGGTTCCCCAATGAAGCTCCATCAGTGTTGAGCTTGTGCCAACCCGGAAGAGGCTTGGACCATTTAATAGGAATAGCAATTCTGGGAGTTACTTGCTTAACCTTGCTGACACAAATATGAAATTCCTTAGCTTAACTTAAGCACACCTTATCAAGTGTTGGATTTGGAATAGAATTTTCAAACACAACAAAGTTTCTATTCTTCCATAAGGACCAAACAGTATAAAGAAATAACGTGCACCAAGGAATGAATCCTTTATGCAACACTACACTCAAACAGTTGGTCTTTAACCAAGCCTCAAGACCATCAGCAAAGGAAGCAACATGCGTTGGAGGAACCTCCAATTTTTGCCACAAATCACGAGCATAAGCACAATCATGAAGTATATGAATAATGGATTCATTTTGTTCTCTACATATCGGGCATAACTTATCACAATTGATACCCCTACCCGCTAACACTTCTTTAACTGGAATACTATCATGTAAGCACAGCCAAAGAAAATTTATAATTTTTGGTAGAATATCCAATTTCCAAATCCACTGCCCACTGAACTGTGTGACATGTTCTTCACCTTGATTTGCAAGTCTGTAAGCTGAATTTGTAGTGAATTCTCCATTCTTGGAGAACTTCCACATCACTGTATCTCTCCCATTCCCATACATTTGGAGTGGAATTGCCTTAATTTTTTCTTTGATGGCTTGTGGTAAGTCGAAAGAAATAAGATCCCACTTCCATTCATAACAACAGTACAGGTCTAAAACCGTCAAATTTAACTCTTTCTGCCTAAGAAGACCTTCAATCATACCCCGTAATGAATCACCATTAATCCAATTATCCATCCATACACTCACCCCGGATCCATTACCAATCCCCCAAGCAATCCCTTTCCTGAAGATAGGAAAACCCAAATTGATGGCTTTCCAATTAGGAGAAGAGGGAAATTTTTCAGGATCTCTTGACCTTACTCTCGAGTTAGCACAATATTTTTTCAGTATAACCTTTGCCCACAAAGCATCCTGCTCATGATACATCCTCCAATTCAGCTTGGATAACAAAGCTATATTTTTAGCTCTTGCCTCTTGTATTCCCAATCCCCCTTCATCTTTGGACTTCACTATTTTATTCCAACCTACCATGTGCATCTTCCTTTTCTCATTCGTGGACCCCCACAAAAAATCTCGGTTTATTTTATCCAACTTATCACAAACATGCACAGGTAAGACAGCCCCTTGCATCACATGATTTGGAATGGCAGACATAACTGACTTAATAAGCACAACCCACCCTGCAAAGGAAAGATATTTCGCCTTCCATCCCGTAAACTTATTCATAACCCTCTCCACTATGAAGTTATAGGGACTTCTAGGGACCCCTTGATGTTTAAGAGGAAACCCAAGATACTTCCCTATATTATTGGTCTCCCTGATACCTAACCTTTCACATATTTCCTCCTTCAACTCATCACTCACATTTGGAGAAAAATAAATTCTAGATTTATCAGGGCTAATCTTTTGGCCAGATTCTCTACAAAATTTTCCAAGCACATCTGAAATTGCTTCGCATCCACGCGTATCAGTTTTGCTAAATAAGATTATGTCATCCGCAAAAAGGAGATGAGAAAAACCCACATTGTCCTTTGAAGCCTTTAGAGGTGTCCAATCTCCCTTCACACATTTCTGCTCCATGAGATGCCCCAAATACTCCATACAAAGTATAAAAAGGTATGGGGATAAAGGATCCCCCTGCCTTATGCCCCTCGATGGCTCAAAGCGCTCTAAGGCAACACCAATAATCAAAATAGAGGTATTTGCGGACGAAACACAACTCATGATTACCTTAGAGATTGTTGATACCCATTTTCGCGACACATTTCGTACAAGCCCGATTCAATTAAGCCCGACTTCTTTGTGGGCTTAATTTATGTATTATATTTTATTTATGCTTTTAAGCATAGCCCAAGCCCATGCGACATAACGGGGAAATTGAGGAAGTGTGGTTTGGAGGGTATGGGTTGGTTCCTTTCGGACCTTTTGCATGAGCCCAGCCCATGCGTGCTACCAAGTGGGCAAGGGACACTGGTAGCACCTCAGGCTCATGGAGGAGGTCTTGTATCCAAAATTTCCACCCCAAAATAGCTTTTATGCTCTGTGTGACTGTGGCCCAAAGTTTCTGTCCGAACCTTCTTTTTCCTTTAAAAATGGTTGGCTCTCATTGGCCAACTTCAGCTGCTAGCTCTCATCTAGTTAAGCTTCCCAAAAGTCTGAAACAACTGAAAATGAGGAGCCAATGAGGGTTTAGTCAAGCTTTCCCTTAATGATGATAAAAGTAATCCTTCCTTTTATCCAAACAAAAGCAAACCTGAAAATCACTCATTGCTTAACACCTTGGGGTCCAAAGCCTTTTCTATTAGCCAAAAACCAGTCACTTAGAGCACCCCAAACTTAATATAAATTCCACAATCATATTCAAAACAGGGAGGACGTTTTACTCTAAGAGCAACACCCCAAGCTCAATACAAGAGTCTTTCTTCAACTAAAAAACAACCAGCCACGTTCTACCTAGAGACCTGAAACTTCAGAGCAAAAACCCGTTCAACCAGTCAACAATCTCACAAATCCGAACCTTAGGGGTGGAAATATGGGTACAGGGGAACCTTTCCTCTCTTCCTCACGACCTCCCTCAATTCCCTCTTCTGTGTGATTGCGGGTCGAAGTTTCAGACCTGTTATGTTTTTTTTATGGTTTTCTGCACTTTCGTTGTTAGCATTTTGATTCTCTCTTGTCAAAGCACCATTAGCCTTTGTTTTTTTTATACATTGTGAATTTTGGGCTTGATTCTCCATAAACAAACACTTCTAAAGAACCCAAGGGGAGATTTGGGCTATTTTCGCATTTTTGGCCCTTGTCGCAAAAACGTCCCCGACAGAGATTTTAGTGGGAAAATGAAAGGCTTGAAGCACGCTATGGATAAAGTCCCACTCTAATCTATCATAAGCTTTTTCCAAATCTAACTTTACTGCCATGAAGCCCATTTTCCCTTTCTTTTTATCCAAAGCATAAAACAATGCTTGAGCAATTAGAACATTATCCGTACCTCTTCTGCTTGGAACAAAGGCAGCTTGCATAGGCGATATCAAACTACTAAGCAACGGCCTAATCCGAGCCACCAAAATCTTTGACACAATCTTGTACATTGAATTACATAAGCTAATGGGCCTATAGTTGTTCAGGGTTTCAGGATTTTGACATTCGGGAATCAAAGAAATCAAGGTCTCATTGAGATAACTTGGCACACAACCCTTTTCAAAAATTCCTTTTACCTCCCTGTACACAGAATTTTTTACCACCATCCAGAAGCGTTGATAGAAACCCGTATGCAATCCATCTAGCCCTGGAGCCTTAAAAGGCTTAAGAGCCCATAATCCAGCTTGGACCTCCTCTTCAGTAACACCACCATCAATTCTAGCTCTATCGTCCTCCTCTAGAAAACAACAAGAGAAATTAGAGACATCTGAAATCATGGTGGACACATTTAGCTTAGTCATATACAATCTCTTAAAGCCATTTATGATATAATCCTTAACTTCAACCTCATCAGTCAGCCACTTGCCCTCCGCATCCTTAAGGCACCTAATCTTATTTCTCTGCCTTCTAACAATCATAGATATATGAAAGAAGGACGTATTTCGATCTCTAAAAGTGGCAGTATTTAATCTAGATTTAAGAGCCCGATATTCTTCTTCCTGTAAAAGGATTAGGGAATATTCTAAAATCAACTGCTGCTCTAGATCCAAAAGGAAGTCATTAGGCTTATTAGCTAAAGCCTTTTGGGCACCATGTAGTCTAGCTAATAACCTCCTCTTTTTAGCAAACAAATTCCCAAACACTTCAATATTCCATCGTTTAGCTCTGTTAACAAACTCCAAAATTGCATCCTGTAAAATTCTATCCTCAGCCCAAGCTTGCTGGACAACCCTCGGAAAATCTTGATGGAATAACTGCATGGTTTGGAAGTGAAAGGGCTTATTCTATTGATTCCTATTAACTCTACATAACTCAATCAAGACTGGACAGTGATTAGAGAAAGTCCTCGGAAGATGAGTCACTAAAGCTTCCGGATAAAGAAGGCGCCACACAAGATTAGCAAAACACCTGTCTATCCTTTCTGATATCAAATTTGAAATGGGTCTACGATTTTTCCACGTGAACTTCGAACCCGCAAAACCCAAATCCAACATATTACATTCATCTATTCAAATTTACATAGTTGCCACCAAACTTATCATCATCACAAAGAACTTCATTAAAGTCCCCCAGCATCAACCAAGGTAAATTATGGAGATGAGCAACAGTTTTCAAATTTTCCCATAAAATTCTTCTTTCAGCCAACCTAGGACTAGCATAAATAGCAGATAAAAGCCAGGTAAGGTTGGATGAATGCACCTTAACAGTACTGTGTATTTCCTGCTCAGTGGAAGATAAAGGAAGAATTTCCACCTCCTTTGATTTTCAGAGAATCCACAAGCCCCCAACATAGCCAATTGTATATTTGCTCTTCCTTTCTTTTTATTCTTCTTGCTACAAGTTTTTTTTTTTTTTTTACTTGTTGCCAATTTTCACTGATTTGGGTTTCTCTTTTTTTTTTTTTTTTTTTTTTTTTTTTTTTTTTTTTTTTTTTTTTTTTTTTTTTTTTTTTTAGGAATTGGAACTAAACACTTTCTGCTCAAAGTCACCACCCACGTCTTTTTACTAGACTTTTAAAATTTTTAATATTTTTCTCCAAAGTACAAGTTGTACACGTTTATGGCTGGGAAGCATTCCACTTTTTTCTATGCTATGAGTTATCATGTCAATCTACAGGAGTTATTAGAAGTCAGGACCCATGTGAATTGTAAACTATAGTTACACGTTTACAAAAAGCATTCCACTTTATTTTAGTGCTTCTATTTTCAACACTATAGTTACATGTATACATAAAGACTATCTGGTGATTATTATTTTTATTTTTATTTTTGCTTTTTTTTCCCATCCATTTAGAAAGTCATTAATTTGTTTTTGTAGAGTGTTGTCTTAATTTAATTAAATTACAAGTTTAGGATCATATATTTTGTATTAAAATTAATTTGTTAAGTTATGTGATAAATAATTTTTTATTCCAAAAAATTAATAATTTTTCTATTACAGATCATGTTTTATTTTAATTATAAATGTTTACTAAAAGATTAAGTGATATTAAAAGGAAATGTTAATGAAACTTAAATGCAAAAATTTAATTAGTAATTTTGTGTCTCAAAGAGAATGATAAATAGATTCTAAATATAAAAAAAAAAATTTAAAAGTTAAATAAATATTATCTAATTAATATTTAAATAATTAATAAAAGCCCAGCCTAAATTTTTCACCTAAGGCCCCCAAATTTGTTGAGCCGGCCCTGTTTGATAGCCACCTTAACAGCTAATCAATAAATAAAGTAATTAACAAAAGAACAAAAAAGTTATGATTTTATATGAATGGCAAAAAGACAATGTCTTATACTTTCAATGACCATAAATATAATCCAAGCTTTCAGGGTGCTATGATTTCACTTTAAGCAGTAATGCTTTCAGTCTGCAATTCTCAGCTTCTTCCCTGAGCAATCCACAACTACAATACTACTTTGGAAGTGGGCATGGCTAAACTCCCAATTGTAGTGGCTTTCAACCACAAATCAATAAAGTAAGAACACCCAAAGTATTTGTCCATTCAAACAAAGTCTGAAAGAAGATTAGCTTCAACTCATGATATTATGAAATCCCCTCAAATCCTCTCTCCCTCAAAACATCCAATTAGGAGAAGGGTAACTCCCCACCCCATTCCTCATCTTTCCTCTCCACTCATATCCTTGTAACACACTCGAGTCAAGGATTGAACTTAGCTGATTTAGCTCCCTCATTGGGTTTTTTTTTTTTTTTTTTTGGGATCGGTGGATGTAAAACTTTATCAGAAATGAAAAAGAGGCACAGAAAAAAAATAGCCAGGTAAACAGAGCGTGCAAAGGGAAATAAAGCACTATACACAACTACATAAATATTGAAAATCAAACTAAGAAGATACAGGAATACCACCTAAGCCAAAAGTACAATTTCAACACAACTAATTGGGTACCAATCCAAACTAAGAAGATACAAGAATACCACCTAAGCCAAAAGTACAGTTTCACCACAACTAATTGGGTACCAATCTAACTATAGCTTATTTCATAAATTAAAACCTACCTTTAGTATAAAAAATAGGACATAGAAAAGAAAATGGTAAGAAGGAAACTATACAATGTTTTGCCAAAGCACACTCCGTATTCAATATAGATAAGACTTAAAGAGTGGACCGCCTATGATAGCAGCTATCAATCAATTTGCCAAAGCACAGCACAGAGATATAGATAATCTTTAAAGAGTCCATATCCGATCAATTTTCCTGGGCTTTTCTATCTCTCTCTATTTCTCAATTAATCAATTATATCTCCGTCAAAGTCCCAAACTCTCAGAATAATAATAAAGATTCAAACCCAAGCAGCAAACCAATCCATATAACAAAATGTAATAAGGGAAACAAAAATCAACAAGCAAAAGAATGGAGCAAAAAAGAACTGAGATTTAGAGATACCTTAACTGAAGCAGGCATTGTCAGTATTTATACACTGTGGAAAGGAAGACAGGAAGGAAGGAACTCAAAAAGGTGGCCATTAATGTGAAACAGTAGAGCAGGAAGGTGGGGAGCACAATTTCGGACTCTCTATTTTCCTTCACGGTTTTAGTCTCTCTACTTTCCTCATGTTATATCACGCAAAACCCTTCAGGGTTCCACACTTCCACCTGCCACAGTTTTTATTTTATTTTTTGTTCTTCCTTTTCACCTTCTACAATTTTTATTTTTTATTTTTTCCTTTAAGCTGAAAAGGTTTGGGTTGGGCTTAATAGTGGAAGTAAATAAATAAGAAGTGGGCTAGGATTTATTATATAGATTTATTATAGGACTGGGATTTATTATGCAAGAGTTACTATAGTTTTGAAATTTGCAAAAACCATTTTCAAATTGTAGGACAAAAAAAAAAAAAAAAATCGAAATGGCATGACTGCTAATGTGGCGCAACCTGAGCACAGCAGAATTAAATGCTGCGCTTCAGCTTTTAGTAATACTAGTCGCAGACCCGCGCGTTGCGCGTGATAATTATTTTAGAGTTATCTCATAAATATATTATTATTATTATTATTATTATTATTATTATTATTGTTTTACTATTGTCTATTTAACTCATGTAAAATTCTTCTATGATAAAATTATCCAAATCATGCTATGTAATAAAATAAAATAATATTCTTTATAAAGCAATAGGATAACATTTAACAATTAGAGAGAGAGAAAAAAAAAAAAAACTTAAAATACAAAACTAAATTGCATCAACTCAGAGTAGAGTTATTAAAAATACAAAAAATTAATAACCTAAAGTAGAGATGCAAGAAAAAAAAAATCCACCAAAAAATTGAGAGAGAGAAATAACCTTTTTTGTGAGGAAAAATTATGCATAGAAATATAGCATAGAAAAGATAATGAAAATTTTATAATAAGATGATAAGAATAAGAAGAAACAAAATAAATGAAGAGAAATGGAAAGATGAAGAGTGGTATTAAGGTAGATGGTAGTGAGGAGATGAAAATGTGAAAGGAATGAGAAATGTTGGAGAAAGTGTAAATGTTAAAAAAAATGGATACGGTTTTATAAGGAATTTATTTATTTATTTGTATTTAATTAAAACATTATATGTTTAATTTAAAAAAATTAAAAAAAAATGAGAGAAAATATTAATAATTTAATGAAAGAATAAACCTGAAAGCTAAACATGATTTTTCTTGTTTTATTGCTTGTCATTTGGGTGAGATTGAAGCCTCGCATAAATTAATGGAGCCTCATTAGACTTATCAACCATTAGAGCTCTAAAGAATACCAAAAACAAAAAATTAGTATAAATCAGTACTTACCCTTTGCAAGTCAAGAGGTTATACATACAATCTAACGTACATCATTACCCAAAAATGTTTCAACTCACCACATAGCAAAGTAATCATGCAAATGAACTTTGAAATATCCATTTGGTGTTACAATCGATGGTATGTAGCTTTTAGGAAAAAAATATGTAATAATGGTAAATTAAACAATACTATTCAACTACTCAGATTTATCACGACATGAGGAGAACATGAATGCATTATGGACCCCTTTGTTCCTTATGGCCCATACAAAATTTAAACTATTGGAATTAAGAAGAAATAGATTTCTAAATATACAAATAGAATAATTTTGGTTAGAAGTCAATCACCACACATGAGGAGAGAAAAAAAAAATCAAATGAAAAGATAAAGTATCAAGTCTAAAAGGAATTTCATAGAACAAATGTCATGTTGTACAAAAATAACATATATAGAACAACTACATAGGTGAATTCAAAGCAACCCAAACTAAAATTTAAGAAAAACACATGTAATAAAATTAACAATTAAAGAGAGGGGAAAAAAAAAAAAAACTTAAATCACAAAACTAAATCATATCAACTCAATATAAAGTTCTAAAGAACACAACAATTTATCAACCTAAAGCAAACATGAAAGAAAAATAAAAAAATCCACCACAAAATTGAGAGAGCGAGAGAGAGAGAACCCTTTTTTTTTTGTGAGGGAAAAGTATGTAAAGAATGGAAGAGAGTGATAAATTTATAGTAAAAGGTTGTGAATAAGAAAGGACAAAAAAAAGGAAGATGAAGAGAAAGATGAAGAGTGATATTAAGGTAGAGGGTAGTGGGGAGATGAAAAGGTAAGGGATATAGAAATGTTGAAGAAAGTGTAAATATTTTTTTAAAAAAATGAGTAAATGTAAAAAAAAAAAAAAAAAAAAAAACAAAACTATAGGAAAATTGAAAAGCAAAATGATAATGTCGTAAACGCTGATGTGGCTCAACTGGAGAATAACAACAATAAATGCTACGCTTCAACTTTTAGATATAATAGATATAGATGCATGTGCCAAATGTTATGGAGCTCATATATGGAATGAAATAAATGCATTTATTAATATTGTATTTCACCTTATTTGTGAGTATTAAATATTTATTCTTATGAATTTCTTTTGAATGGTTTAACAATCTTCTCTTGCTTAAGGCAAAGTTTTGTCTTTTCTTAGCTGGCTGTTCATTCACCTCCTTAAAGAGAAGTACCAATTTCATACAATATTGGAAATTTCAAGTAGAAAAATAGCAAGCATATCTTTGGAAGTCTAAATTCAATATCTAAAAAGGCTAGTGTCATTGATCTTTAAAATAGAACTACAAAACCTTATAAGAGAAACGTATTAGTCCAACAACAAATGACAATTCACACTTTGATGCAATGTGCATTCCTCGTATGGCCAAAATAAAATAAAAAAACAGCTACTCAAAAAAAAAAAAAAAAATGCAGGATTGCAAGAGCATGTTTGCTACAATTATTGAATACATAACATTTTTTGTGCACAAAGCCTTAAATAAGACATGGTTTTTTTTTTGGATAAAATCACCCACCTATAATTTAAAGGGTTATGTTAATGGGTGCCTTTAGGGCAATTGTTAAAAAACCATAATAGGAAAGTTTTGACATCATTTTCATGGGAATTATAAAAAGTTGTCAACAACATTTATTGTTTTATCATTCTCCTAATAAAAGATTTCTAAAAATAGTTCCTAAACCAACGCCCTAAGGGCATTGAGTAACATTTCCCTAATTTAAATACATATAATATCATAAGTCCTCTGTTTGTCCTTTGTATAGTTCTTTAATCATTAAAAGAAATACATAATTTTTTGTTGGGTCAAGTTAAAAATTAATTCTGTAAAATTTGGGACCTTATCTCCTATAATTGGTAAATATATGCAATACCTACAACGTAACAACTGTTCCAATAACAAAGTGTGAAATAATTTAAATAAAACACACACATGCGCGCGTGCGCATACACACACACACACAAGCTCAAACTGACAACTAACTTATCAAACCATAAAAACATTCTTGACCCATTTATTGTCAACAACCAAACAACTCCAACTCTCAATAATCCTTCCCAACCACAACCTACCAAATTTGGGAAAAAAAAAACCATTTCCCTTATACTTTTTTCATGAGAAACAAAAAAAAGAAAAGTTGTGAACTCTCTCCATAATTTGCTTTCTGATTTGTTATACCAATAACATATATTCAAGCAAAGACAGTGTCTTGAGGGGCCAAATAAAATCTGTGACACCAAGTGGGTAGAGATTGTCTATGACATTATCATTTACAGACATAGTTTTGAAACTTAGATTGTTCAAAGGATCGTAAAAGGGAGAGGTTCAAGATTTTTAATTTAATAATTAATTAAAAATATATATTAAATTAGTAAAAATATAAAAATTGGCTAAAATAATTCAAATAAATATAAATGTTTATATTTCAAATGTATTTTTCATATCATAACATTCATAAGACAAATAAGTAATATTAAATCATAATCAAATATAAAAAAATATTGAGTTTCTCAATCCATGGATATATAATATATATGTGTGTGTGTGTGTGAGAAATTAATATACTTAAAACTTTTTGTTAGAGTTCAGTATTCTAGGCAAGTCTTCATCTAAATTATCTTAAATCATGTTTAACTCATTTGATTACCCAATACCATTTAGTATTTATGAAATTAAAAAATAAAAATACAAAAACTGGAAGAAGGGCTGACATTGGTTTGTCCGCCCCTTAATTGATCAAGTACATGCAGAAGCCCAAGCCAATTTAAGAAAGAAATAAGTGGTTAAAGCCTTAAAGGCTTGCAAGCATATGGTACGAGTGGATGACAGCAAGCTTGCCTAAGCATTGGTTTGTCCGTCCATCGTTTACAACAACTTGACCTTCACTGTGACAGTCAAGCAAAGAGACCTGCAGAAATGGTGAAAACGCAATGAGAGCGAGAGAGACAAAGATAGAGAAGAAGAATAAGAAGAAATAGCAATGCAACCTCATGGTTTGACAGCATCTCATGGTGTTTGAAGCTTCAACAATGGCTGTAAGTACCCAAAAAAAATATCTCTGATCTGAACCTGTGATAGGGCGATTTCACTGATTTTCTTGCATAGGGCAGTTTTATGGGTTAAAAGAATCATTTTGGTGAACGGTTCACAGTTAACCCGGTTGGTCTGTATGGTCCAATCTAGGTTTCAAAACCATGTTTACAGATTGTTCAAGCACTTTTTTAATGTTGACAATATTTTGGTTTGGAGGTTCAAGGGCTTTGATTCTAAAAGCTTTTGTTTTTGTTTTTGTTTTTTTTTTTTTTTTTGGCCGGGTCTGTTTGCTTGCTAAGAACCCCACAACAAATATCCATGGCTTCAAATCTGATAATTTCGTGGGGACTCCTTGTTGAGAAGGTTTGAATTCTGCAATGGCATAAGTTAGGCTGATAGGCTCTTTATCTATGGAGGAAGAGAGATTGCAGATATTGAACGGTTTTATATCCCTTAAAAACAACCAGATTGCGTAGCCTAATTTAATTAACCAAGTTGTTACTTAGTCAAATTATGCAATTCTAGGTTAAAGCAATCAAATAATCATATCATGTATATAAAACAAATAAAGCAGTAGAAATAATAAAGAACACAATGATATGATCACCCAGGAAACCACACGGTAAAAACCTGGGGAGGATTTGACCCACCGATCCTCAAGGCAAACCTGAATCCACTATGAAAGAATCGAAGTTCATACAAAAGGACTACAAGCTCCCCGCTCGACTTCCTAATGCTACCCACCAGTAGAACTTACTGACACGACCACGTGCAAGCTCCGAATCCACGGACTCCTTCTTTCTTGAATTCTTCAATCAGCTATAAGCTCCCCGCTTATTTATCTTTATGTTCTAATGGTTGCAACTATAATGATCTTCAAGATGTTGAAATCATCTCTACCTTGAAAACTCTAAGTTTTGTGTAAAGGAAAGCTCCTTTAAGATCTCACAAGAGATTCACACAAAACAGCAATGTATGAGCAACAAAACAATATGGACAACCTCCAAAAACGTGGCTAGGGTTTAGTTTAAATACCTAGGGTAAAAACATAAAACCCTAAACGTTTAATGAAGTAGGGCTGAGTTGGAAATTCTGTAGAAAATTCAACCTGTGCGATTTTCGATCGATCGAGCCAGGCCGAAAGTCCCAAGTACTTCTGCAGCCACTCGATTCCAACTTTACAATAATAAACCAACTTTGAGTAAGCCTAAATAAGACTAAATACATTGTTTTGATCATGGTTTGCCAACATTACAAATTAGAGTTCTAAATACATAAAATCTTAAGACCTTAGAACCTAACAAACTCCCCCTTTGGCAATCTGTGACAAAACACAAACTAAAAGCTTGAAGTTTACAATAAAAAGCCCTTTACAAAAAGTAATGCTCATAAACCAAATTCAATCCTAACTACTATCCATCAGTTGCAAGTGTAGACAGCAGCCAAGTCGAATGCACCTGTATATTCCTGAAACACTCAACAAACGCATAAACGCATGTGTGACAGAAAAATAGTAAATCAACAGATATGTAATCTAACTCTACCCCTATGTTAGATACACCAAAAATAAACACATTCTTGAAAGTTCACACAACATATAATAAAGACATATATCAATGAATAACTCATAAATATAAATCAATAAATAGTGAACACATAGAATCAAGAATCATATATATAAAAAATGTATTTCCCAACAAGTATAGCCCAAAAGAAAGTATACATAGTGAAGCACCTAGATACAATCTAATCTCAAAAACTCCACTAGCTCCTCAAAAAGTAACAAAAACTCCCCCTAGCTACAAAAACCCCTCTACAAGACAAGTATCCAAACTTTACTCCCCCTTTTTGTGACGGAATGCCAAAGGACATCACAGGCCATCATCAAAAGGAGGCGGTGAGGATGAACGAAGATGCGCCAAATCCGCTCTCAGAGCACGAATCTCATCGAACAAGTCCACCAAAAGCTGACCATGAGCCGCCTGAACGGTCATGACAATCTCCAAGGTACGACGAACATCGAAGTCAGCTGCAGGAGGTGGAGGAACAGCAGAAGCAGCACCTACAGGATCAGGAACAACCTTACGAGCAGGACCTGTAGAAGAAGAAGGGGGTGCGGTACCATAAGGCTCAGACCTAGCGTGTTTAGAGCCAGCTCGAATATGAGCAGCCCTCTGTCTAAGGAAAGAGGCACCTATGGGAGCAATCACATGAATGGGCTCAGAAGAAGGGAAATCATCTAAACCAAGATGAAGCAAAATCCTATGAATAAAGATAGGATGAACAAAAGCATGAGCAGTAGATGAACTCCTATAAACTTCGTTCAAAGAACGAAGAAAAAGATGAGGAAAACTGATAGGAGCATCAGTGACAAGAGCGTATAAAAAGACACACCTCTCGAGATGAATGGTGTGCAGATGAGAAATGGGTCAAAGAGAGTGACAAGCTATCCTAAAGAAGAGATAGACAGTCTTAGGAAGCTCAGCGGTGGTGATCCGAAGATTAGAACCCTACTGGATAGAAGACCCAGTGATGTAAGACATGACATCACTCAACTCAGGTGATTCATCATAAGGATAGACAAGGTGCTGTACCAAAGGTACACCTAGAGCATCAGACACTACTGTAGGAGTAATAACATACTTTACGCCTCGTATCCAACTCTTAACTAGAGTGTTGGAATCATAGACGCGGATAGAGATGTTCGAGAAGAACTCTCTAATCAGGGTAACTGGAGGAGGAGGATCAGAAACATCTAGCAGTGGTAACCAGCCTCTACGCTCAAAGTTTGCCCTAATGGCAGGATCAACCTCATCTAAGGTGACAGAACGCTTAGCCCAAACTTTTCTCTTAAAGTTTAGAGTCTCATAAATCTCTTGGTTTTTCTCACTCGGAAACCTCTCACTATCAAAGGAAGGTGGGGGAGGTGAAGGAGAAGGAATAGTCTTACGGGCTCTAGTCTTCCTAGGCATGATGCTAAGGAAAGGACAGAGACACAAGGAAAAACCAAAAAGAATAAAATAAAACCAAAGGCAGACTGCAAGTTAGCACAAAAAACAATAGAATAAAAATCTATATGATGCATGAACAAATACAATGCCATGATGCATGTACTAATGCAGTAAACAATTAAGTTCAATTGAGATTAAAATTTGACAAAATTGGCCTGAACAAGGAATTTCTATAAAAAATCCCAAAAATTGAAAACCACTTGTTGAAATTTTTAAACAAATTGATGAATTAAGCATTACAAAACACAGCACATAGATTATAATGCTTAATTACATCAACACAACAAGCCAATTTCATCAAATTCTACCCAATTTAACAAAAGCCCCAAATCGGATCAAGAACAAACCCTAGATTTTTCAAATTTTCACCAAACTCAAAATTGATCAAATTAACAGGTAAGGATCATGTTTATGATGTGTCCCCACAAAAACCCAATGATCAATTGCACAAAATAGAGCTTGAATCAACAGAAAATCCCATTTATGCAAAGTCCGAAAATCTCCCTCAAATGCATGGATTAATGCATGAAATCATGAAAATAAAATCAAAAGGAAGGGCAAAAGAGTCTTACCGGCTTGAGGAAAGAGAAACTTTGCAAAAAATTCGGAGGAAAACGACAAAAATTTGAACTATTGAGCTTGCCTCGTCGGAGAGAGAAAGAAAAAGTTTGAAAAAGATTTGAAAAAGTCAGATCTGATCTTTTAAAAAAGCTTTTCCACGATCTTCGATCGATCGAAAATTACATTAGATCGATCGAATGAGACAGTCATTTTAAAACAAATTAAGGCACTTTTTCGATCGATCGAAAATCAGAATGGATCGATCAAACTGGGCAAAGGCTCACAAAATTTTTGAGAAAATACACAGTTTTGAAAAACACAAACATAATTTTGAAAAAAACTCCTCAAAGCATTAAACAACGAAAGCAAAATGCATGAATATGAGATGGAATGCTTTTTCAAAAATCCAAATTTTAAACCTAATTTTCTCAAAGACAAGTTTCAATCATTCTCCCATTGAATTTTCTTAAGCAACAAATTTATTGTGCACAAATCTCAAGATATTTTCAAACTTGGTTGGTCAGACCAAAAACACACACACTAGCATGTACAGTGTTTAACAAAGAGTAACTTGTGTAGTGTGTGATACTAGCAAAAACTTGAGATACATGTGAGGTGATATGTGAATAGCAATCAAACACAAAGTCTACACAGTTCATCACATAGAATTTAAAAGAGACTATCACCTAAAGAGTTACATCCTATAACTCCCACATCTCCTAGAACAAAAGCTTGCAATCATGTAAGTTTCTTGCATTTTTGCCTCTTATTTATATGAATTGGCATTCAGCCTAATAGTACACACCGGTTTGAATTAAGTGAATTGGCATCAAGCCTAATAGTATACACCAATTTTAATTTAATTGAGGCTACACCTTATGTTCTTTTTGTGCATGTGCTACACTTTCTCGAGCACAAAATCTTATGATATGCACTAAGGTGTTCATGATTGGCTAGTGAACAGTGGTGAGATGGTTATTTATGCCTTTCTCAAAAGGATCAAGTCCAACAGTCAAAAAACATATGACTTCATGATTAAGATAAAGTGATTAAAAACCACACACATCTTTCCCACACAACATGCACTACAAAATTTCAACTAGTCAAGTGCAATGAATAAGCTCATCAAAGTTAAACAAGGTACACAAGACATGACATGTGAAAATAGATTGACCAACCTTGTTTTCAAAAATCAAGAAAAATAGTGTTAAACATAGTTTTTGCTTTCTCCCTTTTCTCCTTTTTTTTATTATTATTTTTTATTAAAAGAGAAAAAAAATAAATCCTAGAATGAAATGCATGAATGTAATGCAATGCAAGTCCTAGAACAAAAAAAACACAAAAACCAAAGAACAATGGTCACAAAAAAAAAATAGAGCAATGAAGCATAAGGACCATGTCAGAAAGACTCAGTTAATTCGAGTCTTTTACATCCAAAACTTTTTAGATGCACCACGAGCATTGGAGTTCTTATTCACATTCGAGTGATTCCCAACTCCAGGATTGGAATAAAGGTTTAACACCTTTACCAATTCACCAATTAGTGCCATAGGATCTTGTGCTTGAAGCACATGCACTTTTGGTTTATTTGCTCTCTTATCAGCTTGAAACTTATAACAGTTAGGACGAATGTGTCCAGACTTACCACAATAATGATAAACCCAAGCAGGTTTACCATGCATCTTGTCCTTAGATTTGGTAGGCTCCTTAGGTTTAGATTCTCTTAAGTCTACCCTAATCTTCTTAGGTGCTGAAACTTCTACATGTTTAACAACCTCACTCATAGGGGGTTTAACAGTTTCACTCACAACCTCACTCACAGAAGGTACAGAAGAAGAAGACGGAACAAAAATAGTGGAATGTGGTCCAGAATCAAAGATGCTTTCAACATATCCTAACCCAGATTTATCAGAAGGATACTTTTGAACATTCAGCATGTGATCAAGTTTAGAACTAGCAGATCTAGCAACAGATAAATCATGTTCCAAAGTTTTAACTTTATCAAGCAAAAACATATTCTCAGATTTAACATTGTTCAAAAAATCATTAGTATCAAACAGTTTAACAAGCAAATTTTTCTTTTCAAGCTCAAGAGCTTCAATTTTCTTCAAGTCAAGTTCAACATTCATAGCATCCCTTGCAGCAATTTTGTAAAGTTTATTGTAGGCCTCTTGAAGATCTGCATCCTCAGAAAGTTCCCCATTAGTAGGGTTCTCTTCAACAGATATGCTTTCATTGACTGCAGCAGTAGCAGTGAAAGTAATGAAGTTTCCATCCTCGTCACCACCAGACTCATCATCAGAAACCTCATTATCACTAAGGGTTACAGCCATAGCTTTACCCTTAGTCCTCAAGAAGGTAGGACATTCAGATTTTACATGACCATACCCTTGACAGCCAAAACACTGAGGACCCAAAGAATTATTTGAAGATTGACCAACTTTTTCTCTAGGTTTTTCAAAGTTATTAACCTTAGTGGGATCATTCTTCCTAACATTTCTAGGTTCAGTAGTGTAAGTACCTCTTGCCTTTCTGTTGGTATTTCTAAGAAAGTTTTTAAAGTTTTTGGCAAGATACGCAATCTCTGTAGCAGAGAGCTCATCATCAAATCCACCACCATCAACATCATCAACTGACTTAAGAGCCATTGATTTGGATTTGTTCACTTTAGGTAGGTCAGACTCATAGGACTCAAGAGATCCTACAAGCTCATCAACAGGGATAGAGTCCACATCCTTGCTTTCAGTGATGGCAGTTACTTTGGGTCTAAAGTTTTCAGTTAAAGATCTAAGTATCTTCCTAACAATTTTAGGTTGATCATAGATTTCACCCAAATTAAAAGCAGAATTGACAATATCATTTAATTTAGCATAGAATTCTTCAAAAGATTCATCATCAGACATTCTAATGCTTTCAAATCTGGAAGTTAATTGTTGCAATTTATTGATCTTAACTGCCTTTGTGCCTTCATGCACAGTTTGGAGGATTTTTCATGCAGTATGAGCAACCTCAACATTTGAGATCCTCTTAAATTCCTCCATTGAAACAGCATTGAAGATGGCATTCATAGCTTTGCTATTGAAGCCTGCTGCTTCTTTTTCAGAAGTTTGTCACTCACTCACAGGAGTAGTGGGCTTCTGCCATCCGTATTCAACGGAATTCCAAACCCTCTCATCAATAAATTTCAGGAATGCTTTCATCCTTACTTTCCAATAAGTATAGTTGTTCCCATCAAAGTGAGGAGGAAAAAACAGAGAGTGTCCATGCTCCATGACAACAAGGGTCAAGGATCAGCTCAGAGATAAAAAATCTCAAACAAAAGAGCAACCTGCTCTGATACCGCTTGAACGGTTTTAGACCCCTTAAAAACAACCAGATTGCGTAGCCTAATTTAATTAACTAAGTTAAAGCAATCAAATAATCATATCATGTATATAAAACAAATAAAGCAGCGGAAATAATAAAGAACACAATGATATGATCACCCAGGAAACCACACGGTAAAAACCTTGGGAGGATTTGACCCACCGATCCTCAAGGCAAACCTGAATCCACTATGAAAGAATCGAAGTTCATACAAAAGGACTACAAACTCCCCGCTCGACTTCCTAATGCTACCCACTAGTAGAATTTACTGACACGACCATGTGCAAGCTCCGAATCCACAGACTCCTTCTTTCTTGAATTCTTCAATCAGCTACAAACTCCCCGCTTGTTTATCTTTATGTTCCAATGGTTGCAACTATAATGATCTTCAAGATGTTGAAATCATCTCTACCTTGAAAACCCTAAGTTTTGTGTAAAGGAAAGCTCCTCTAAGATCTCACAAGAGATTGACACAAAACAGCAATGTATGAGCAACAAAACAATATGGACAACCTCCAAAAACGTGGCTAGGGTTTAGTTTAAATACCTAGGGTAAAAACATAAAACCCTAAACGTTTAATGAAGTAGGGCTGAGTTGGAAATTCTGTAGAAAATTCAACCTGTGCGATTTTCGATCGATCGAGCCAGGCCGAAAGTCCCAAGTACTTCTGCAGCCACCCGATTCCAACTTTACAATAATAAACCAACTTTGAGCAAGCCTAAATAAGACTAAATACATTGTTTTGATCATGGTTTGCCAACATTACAAATTAGAGTTCTAAACACATAAAATCTTAAGACCTTAGAACCTAACAGATATATATATAGAAAAAATAAAGCAGTGGGTCTTCTATTTCCAATAGGCAACAATTGAAAGTTTTGAAAAACCGCTTGATCGAGAATAGGAAGAATCACCAGTAATTAAGATAGATTTGAAGAAGGTCCGAATTAATGCTCAATTAGTTGAAAGAATAGCAAAATATTAATTACAAAAGGAAGGGATAATGTGTACCTAATATGGACTCTGAATTTTTTTTTTCTCAGTATAGTGGCAATTGAACAGGTATGAAGGAGTGATTCAGTCAAATGAGGAGAGGAAGAGACCAAGAAGGGAAGAGAGAGAGTTTGGCATTAGAAAGCTGAAGTTATGAATTTTTGAAAGCGTGAAAGACAGGGAGGCAGTTAGAAAGCTGAAGTTGTGAAGTTTTGTAAGCCTGAAAGACAGGAAGGTTGTGAAGTTTTGTAAGCTTGAAAGTCAGGAAGACAGAGAGAGGTTAGCATTAAAGACTATTGAGCTTGGTTGGGGCTTTACAGTGGTCAGCATTAACCGTAATATACAAAGATTGGCCATTAAAGTGGAGATAGAGTTGAGAATAATTTCTTTTTAATACTATATTAAAATTATGAAAAAAATTTAGGAAAAAAAAAGGTAATGATGTGGCTGTTGATGCGGCTCAATGTGAGCGTAGCAATATTAAATGCTACGCTTCAGCTTTTAGTATTATATAGATATAGATATAGAATATAGATATAAATTTATTAACAGCCTTTTATTTGTAATTAATTTTTTTTTTATAAACTCTATTTTTAATTAATCACTTCTCCAAATCCAACAACTTTACTTTAACAAGAACCAAATCAAACACCTGACGTGCGTGCAAGTGCAACACTCACTTGAACCCAAATGCTAAGCATCCACTTCATAATGAACCCAAATGTCTCCTATCTTTCCAAATCAAATTTGAGCAAACCTAGCTAGCGAGAGCATTAGCGTCTAAGCTTAGTGGAGAAGTGTGCGACTGTCTATTTGGTATTGGTCTTTAATCTTTATACAAAAGTTTACTAATTGTTCCATGTTGACAATAATTAGTGAGAAAACAAATGCTACCGGGCTTCAATCAAATATCTCATGAGCTTCTCTCTCTTTCTCAGTTTATTTTGCACTATGATTATTTTCTAACCAAATCTGATGTTGTCAAGACGATGGAGCTTCAACATTGGCGGCATTTGCAGCATCCATTGGTCTTTAATGAAGACGAGAGAAGTGGAGATCTTTGTCATGGGTGCAAGGAACCAGTATTTAGTCCTAGCTACAGTTGTAAAGAATGCATAGATTACGTTCATCATAAATCATGTGCAGAACTACCCCTTGGGTTGCACCATCCCTCACACCCAAATCATCCTCTTATTCTCTTCGACAGATATACATATCGTAGAAACAAGGAAGAATATGACAAGTTTAGCAATTGCGAAGTCTGCAGAGAAAAGAGTTTTGAATACATTTATTGTTGTTACCGTTGCAACTTCAACATTCACATCAAATGTTCTTCTTTATCACTCACCATCGAAATTGAAGTCCATGACCACCAATTGACCTGCAGCATTTGGAAGCTGATGAAGTTCATTTGCGACTTCTGTGGCAAAGAAGGCAATTTGCCCTACCTTTGTGCCCAATACAATTTCGCTATACATTCACACTGTGCCGCTTGCCCATGCAAGTTGAAAGTTTATTGTCACAACCACCATCTCCACCTCACCCTTTCTCTTGAAGTCCATCAATCCAACTCTCCAATTTTTCTACTTTGTGTTCGAAAAGTGGATACACTCTAGCTTTACTATTGCTCAAGATGCGATTTTGCTACCCACCTCTATTGTGCTATGCTCCACTCGAACCAGGAGTACAAAAATTTGCAGGAACTTAAAGAGGAGCAGTCCACCGAGTTAGAAGACAGAATTGAAATAGCCACAGAAATCAAGCACTTCAATCATGAGCATGATTTGAAGCTTATTGATAAGATTCCAAATAACACAAAATGCAATGGGTGCGTACAATACATTCTCACTCCATTTTACAGTTGTACCCAGTGTAACTTCTTTCTTCACAAATCTTGTTCTAAATTACCCGAAATAAAATGACACCCACTTGATCCACACCCTCTCACCCTCAATTATCAGCAAGCTTCTTTTTCCTGTGATGCTTGTCACCAGCGGCGCAATGGCTTAAAATACAGCTGTTAGATATGTAACTATAATTACAATGTTCAATGTATTTTATTATCAAACATCCTTACTCATGCCTGTCATGAGCATTGTCTTTACCTCTCCAAGAGAAATCTTTACAAAAGCATGTTGCATCAACATTACACTGTTCCACTTGTGAATTTTCTCTAGACTTAAGATTTGTTACACTACCACAAACCACATGGGACAACCAACATGAGCATCCCTTCACTCATGCCAATCATGAGCATAGTTTTTTCCTTTCCTACTCAGACATTAAACTAAAGTGTAGTAGTTGTAATTCTGAAAGGCATAATGTATTCTGCTATTTCTTTTGTGAATTTGATCTTGACTTAAAATGCGCTACAATGCCACAAACCACATGGTACACCCAACATGAACATCCCTTCACTCTTCGTTATACTCCTGAAGATGACTTCGATGAATATTACTATGATATCTGTGAAGAAGAACGAGATCCCAAGCAATGGTTCTACCACTTTGAAGAGTGCAGTTTTCCTGCTCATTGTGACTGTATTCATTGGGGAAAATCCAAATGTCAAGTAACACATATAATGGTCACCATTTGGGAGGTGCTACACATTAATTTGACTGTCACCCACACAAAATTACTTTCATTGAAGAAATAAAGATCACCAGCAATGTCAAAAGTGATCTATCAATGTGCCCAATGTAATTTCAACATTCATAAAAATTGTTTATAGAAAGACCATGGTTGTTTTAATTTTTAAGTATATTTTTCATTTAGGTTAAGTCTTTAATTCTTTATTTTTGAATCTATTGTATTATTATGGTTGTCTATTGGTGTAGTTTTGGGGAACTTTATTTTTTTAGATGAAGCTTATTAGGCTGTTTATTGGTTTGTGGCTAATTTGTGTGTAATTTGAGTTGGTTGGGGATTGGAACATTGGTCGGTTGCTGATGATGTGACTACTTTGGGTCTATAGGTGGTGTTTGGGCTATATCCTACCTATTTAACAAAAGATCTTAGTAACCTTAAGACTCAAGTTGCATCGATTACATGATATACAAACATGTAAGGCTCAAAATTTTAAAAATTCAATGTTTTTTTCTTTTTTGGGTGAATTTGCATATTATTTGTTACAACCATAGTTATTAGGTATATCTAAATTACAAATTCTCTTAAGATATATGAAATTTCTTTGAAGTAATTGTTAATAAAAATGTGAAGTTGGACTTTTCTTCTAGCATCTACTATTTTACTTAAATAATACCTAAATACTAAAAATATCAACTTTACTGCATTCTAAGTATAGAAAAATCATCTTAAATGAGGGGGAAGTTGAGGTCATCAAAATAGCCCCTGAAATAAGAAAATAATTTTCAAAGTTACTTGTGAATTGGACAGCTGTTTATGGTGATATGATGTACTATTTCATTCATTCATTGTCTCTATATAATTTTCAAAGATATTATGATTTCCTGTCCTGTTCCCTATGGATTAGGTCTTTCAAGTGTGGTACATCTTCTCTGTTTGATACTCTCAGTTAGCCACTATATAATGTACTTGTTTAGAGGTATTCGCTTCTTCTTTTGCTTCTTTAGTTCTATTCTTATTGTTAAATTGCTATGTATCTTTTCTTGGTATGTAATTTATTTAATTTCAAAATGGGAATGGTGCGTTATAACATTCTTGTTTTTCTATTGTTCTCTTTATCAGTTGTTCAATATGTTTCACTTAGTCTTAGTAATGCATTTACGAGTGTGTTTAATTTTCTCAGGACGATTGACTTAATGCCTTGTATTCTACACCATCTATTTGTATTAAGGAAAAATATGCAGCAAATGAATCATGGCCACGGAAAACTGATGATTATTTCCTGTAAGCATTACTGTTTTTCCTTCTACCTTTAGTTGACTAAGCAAAATTTATTGAAATTTTATACCATTAATAATCAAGGCCCGTGCTTGTCCAATGCATGCTAGAAGGTATGCAGACAGGGCAAATGCTTATTGGACTGGCTTTTTCACTAGTCATCCAGCTAGCCTTGAAGCAATATGTTCAAACTCTGCCTTGGTGGTTATGTTGATTCAGAATAGATAGGCAATAGCTATTTACTCCATTCCTCTGCATTCTCTCTCTCTCTCTCTCTCTCTCTCTCTCTCACCGAGGACCCAATTTCTGTTTTCTGTTTCTGTTGCCAACACGTATCATGTTATTATTGTTGTTGTTTTAATACCTCTTCTATCTCATACGTAGTAAATCCAATGTGTTAGATAAGGGTCTATCACACTTATAATATCTAATTCTTAGAGATAAAGAGGAAAAAGGTCTCGCCTTTATTTACGCTAGAGGATTAATTCTCTGTTTTTTTAATTACTGATTATTTCAATTTTTATTTGAATTTGTGCTTAAGTTTGGTTTTTGATTGTTTGCTTGGTTTTGCAGACTGTAATAATTTGAAGCTAAATTGAAAAGAAAACTCCAACACCATGGAAGGGATCTCAAGTAAGAGAAGGAAATAGGGCAACCTAATTCAAAATTTCCTCTACTCAAGGTGACACATTCACACTTTGTTTCGATGCATTTAATCTAATACTATTGAAACTCCAAAATATCCTTTAAGGTTGCACAATTTATTTATTTTTATGTGCTTGTTGCTAACATGTGTCAAATTGTCTTTTCTTTGAAATTTTTTTAGTGTCATAAGACTCAAAATTACCTCGAGGATTGGATTGGTATTGATAAATTGCCAGATGAAATACTTGTTTCCATTTTGTCTCTCTTACCTGCAGAAGAAGTAATAAGAACTAGTGTCCTCGCCCGTAGATGGCATTACTTGTGGACTTTCGCTACTCATTTAGAGTTAGATGATGTGAGCATAGTGAATCTTTTAAACACTCAACCTCCCACTCCCAATCTCTTTGATTTGTCTCAATTTGTACCTACATACCACCGTTTCTTGTTCAAAGGAAGAGATTTGTTGATTGGGTTGTGGGATGGAGATAATCTCTATCTACACTTGGTTTCAACCTCTAAATGAAATTGTTATATTCTTATGTCTAAATTTTATGAAGTTGTCATTGCTAACACCTTTTGTCCATATCAAGATATGACTCACATGTCAGTCTCTCCTTATTAAAGGGCCACATTTGCTCTGGTAGATGTAACATTGAACTTGTGAATTGAAAACATTTAGGCTAGTGTGTAATTAATGCAAAGGCACAATAAAACTTTAATTTTGCATGAAAATTGTGTTTACTTGTTGTAAACTTGTAAGATAATGGGAAAAGGCAAAACCTTGCTCCTTTGTGAGGATTTTTTTTTTGCACTGCATAATCCAAAAACAAGCTACTATATTGGGGATATTGAGGGTTTTAGAACCTGTTGAGTGCTAATGATTGGGGATATTAAGGGCTTCAATTTGAAATCCTTACAAACTACTATGTTGGGTAGACTTATTTTTCCCATTTTGACGGTTTTTGTTTGTTCGTTTAGACCCCTAAAACCAGATTGTTTAATCTAATTTATTAACCATGTGATTACTTAGATTAATTTTCAGATCTAGGTTAAGCACAAATAAATCATATCATGCAAAGACGCAAAAAAGTAAATAACACCACGATATGATGGTCCGGGAAAACCAATGAAACTAACCGCTTTAAGGTAAAAACCTAGAGAGGATTTGATAGAGCTATCCTCAAAGTAAAGCAAATCCACTATAAGAGAATTGAAGTTTTTACAATCAGATTTAACCCTAAATCTTTTGCTACCTCATGTAGTAACATACTGACATGACCACGTGCAAGTTTCGAATCTACAGACTCTTTCTCTTTTTTGATTTACACCAACACAAGCCGCTTTGCTTGTGACTTTGAGATTCCATTCAAAAGTTTCAAATCACCATCAGTAATGATCTTGATGCAACAAATATGTTCTACCAAACACTTTATTGTAGTTTTAGTTCCAGTAGATTCCTGTGTAGTTAGAAGGTACAAACCTCTCAGATCACACAAAAAGTAACCCACAAGTCTTCTCAAAGTCTTCAAAACTTGGCTAGGGTTTCCCTTTTATATGTGGAGAAGTTTGAATGAAACCCTAAACGTTTTCATAGGCTTGGGCCTGTTTAAAAATTTTGTAGAAAATCTAGACCTGCAATTTTCGATCGGTCGAGCAAGGCAAAACCACACTCTTTTTTTGCAATCAGTTGGACTATAACCTTGAAACAACCACTTTTAAGCATTGCCTAAAAATATAGACTAGACATGTTTTGTTCTCAGTTTGCCAACATAATACAAACATAATTCTAAATATTTAAATCTAAATCTTTGGAATCTAATTGTTTTACTCTGAATTAGTTGGTTATGTATTTTTATGTAGAATAACAGGGTATATGACTTGTGATGAAAGTAGGTCTATGATCTCTTTATTTTGTTTGTCTTAGCTTTTATATGTGCAATAACATCTGGGTTGATACTGATAATTTGGATTTGGATCAAGTATTTTCTATCTGACATTATGTTAAGGTTGAACATATTCATGGCAATATCAGTTTTGCTTCTACCTACTTGCTGAAGCTGCTTTTGCTGCACTAAAGAGGGTTCCATTAGGAAAGAATAGTGGAAAACTTTTTCTAGGTTTAAATACTATTTAAAGCAGTTAATTTCTTGACTTACATCCATCTTGCCTAGAATCTGGATTATTGTGGGAATGTGGTACTTGCACAGAATGTGGTATGATGGGATTAGGCCTTCAGCCCATTTAAATGGCTCATTTAGTTGGTAAAACTCCTTAAAGAAGTTTCAATTTGAAATCCTTACAAATTTATTATGACACTTAGATTATTTAAGCCATGCATATTGGTTGGATTACATGTAAAAAGAGCTACAGTGATTTAACTTATTTTTCATGGGACAACAAGATGGCATATTGCCTAGTGTTAGATTCATATTTTGGGTGATGATACCATTGTTTTTTTTTTATTTTTATTTTTATACTTTTTGTTAGTATTGATTGTTTATATCTGCTCTTTGACTTCTTGTCTTTGAACAACCATGTGATGTTAACCTTTTCCTTGTACAGTTTTAAGACTTAGGCAAGCCTACGAAAGAGAAAGTGGAGGTAAAAAAGTCTAAACGTCGACATAAATGCCTCGAGGTGATTGAATTAATTGGCTTTGTTGGGTGCGGAGTTGATCTGCAGATTGCGGCTTACATACTTAGTCATAATGTGTCACTTGAAAAGATAATTATTGATGCTTGCCATCCATATAGATGGACACCTAAGAATTCTGACAAGCGAGTCTAGAAGTCATGCCAGGCAACACCTTGAAACAAGATTACCTCTAGGAACACAATTAGTGGTACTATAAAATTATCAACTTTTGATGGTAAGGTGGGGGTGGAGCTTTTGAAATATGCTTGGGTTTTTGACATCTTCAAACAGTGAGGAGAGAATGAGAAAACCTCATATTCATTTTGAATTTGAGATGGATCCTGATAAGTATTATGTGTATTATGAAGTTTTAAGGTTCAATAGTTATTTACATTATTTGGTTTTTATTTCTTTGTTTGAATTTGATCCTCCTCCCCGTCCCTTTTTTTTTTTATACAATTGCCCAGAGAACAATCTGGGTGTTAAAAGATATTATTTGTCCCATTGGAGATTGAAACCTCTCTTCTTTAGGCTTCCCTTTTAATTACCCCAAATCTTGTTGAGCATTATTCCAGTTTGTCTTTCTGTTTAAGGTTTTTAAATTTTGAAGTCTTCTCCCTCTAGTCTTTGTTCCCTTTCTAATTTCTATCCTTCAAATTTGTATCAGCTCCTTTTAAGTCAAATTTGTTTTCACCAGTGGTTGTATTCGTTCCTTCAACCTGGGTTTGAGGAAAATTGGCTTCACACAACTTCTTAGGAACTTTCTTTTTTTGTTTGTTGTGATAATTAATTACTGACGAGAAGATCTTGTTTATTCAGTATCTAGCATTATAAATGATCCAAGCCAATTCAAGTATTAAAAGTATGGGCAAGACTTAGGTACAGTACTTAGGTGTTGTTCCTTAGGTTCTCCTTTTAAGATTCTGTCATGTAAATTTTTCTTTATGGGATTGAAGTGTATTTTTAAGTTAAGTAATCATATAGCTCAATTTTGGAACAGCACCTAAGGTATTGTACTTAAGTTTTATCCTAAAATATTGTCAAATTTATTAGCTAGGCCTCTGGGGCCATTTAAGACCTAATGAAACAACTTGTAAAGAGACTTTACAAACCCTAAAGTCTAGCTTTGAATTAGATGTCTAATTCTAATAATTGGGCTTTGAGGCCAAATTTGTGTAAGTGGAGAGATTCTGGTAGTGCACCATTCTAAAGGCTGTTAGTAGAACCATAATTGGATTGATAAATTGTCACCTTTTGCATCAATAGTGAATATGTTTGCAGGCTACATTGCACTAATTTTTATGGTTACTACTTACTAAATGGGTTTATTAGGGATTTTCTTGTTAGAACAAGGAGGACTACCCTTCTTCTTCTTTTTTTTTTTTTGGGGGGGGGGTATCTGGCAAGGAGGACTACCTTGATGCTGAACCAAAGGGGTTAAGTTTTTCAATACTGTTGACTAGTATTATTTTACAAAGAACAATGTTAACTTTGGACTTTCTCTTATTAAGAGGGTTTACCCTAAACTTAAATAAAGGACTAGAAATGGTATTGTACTAAATTTTTTTTAATAATTTAAATTAAAAAAAAAAAAAGGTGGACCTCGGTCCATCTAGTTGTTGGTTAGCTTGGAAACTTGGAAGACTCTGTTAAGGCCTAAAGCTAAACTTGTTCACGGATTCAACAAAATAAAAGAAAAAAGTTCAAGGTCCTTGTGTTGCACGGTATTAGTTGTGAAACAGAATATAGAATTTTATTGAGAAATAATGAAATAAACTAAATATAAGTGATATCATGGTAATTCTTTTCTATTTTTACTTCTAAATTATTCTCTCCCTCAAGTTGTGGCATGTGATAATCTCTACACTTTAGTTTGAACCATAAATGAAATAGTTGTATTCTTACGTCTAAATTTTTTGTAGTTTCCATGGCTAATACGTTGTGTTAGTTTTCCCCATCAAAGCATGAGAGTACTTAGTTTCCACTTACTAAAATGCCACATTTTGTAAGTGTAGATATAATTCTGTGAGTTGAAAAAATGGCCAGCGTGTATTCATGCAAAGGTGCAATATAGCCGTTTTCTTGCTTGAGAATTGTTTTTCCTTACTTGTTTGGGATCCCCATTGAAATCTTCAGAATTGCTAAATTCTGACAACTTCATTTTGTCTAACAGTTTCTAGGGCCTTGGCCTTCCCACTTTGGTACTCCTAGAATATAGTGATGTTGTGCTCTTTCTTCTCATATATATGGTGGAGTCCACAAATTAAATTCATTATAAGATCCACCATAAATATGAGAGAAAAGTGCACAATTTCACTATACTATAACATAATAATTTTCCCCGACTTTGATTCTTTCCTTAATAAAAGGGTTATTTATTTTTGTACAAATAATAAGATATATGACTTGTGAAGAAGATAAGACTATGAACAATTTTTTTTTAATGTTTGTGTTAGCATGTGATGTATACATGCAATAACATCCATGTTGATAATTTGGATATGGATCAAGTACCATCGTTGTAATCTAACATTAACATATTTGGTTTCTTTCCCTTGATACGGTGGTAGTATGTCGACCAACAAATTTCTGATACATACACAATTTTTGGAGAGGGAAAATATAAATATTTAGAGGGCAGGGAAATAGAATTTTGGTTGTTTCTAATGAAACTCTTGATACGTAATAAGAACAAAAGATAACAAAGGAATAAAGTTTGAATTTGACTGAGGAAAGCCTAACCTTTGTGAAACTTTAGGATTTGATTGAGGAAATCTTGACCTTTAGAAACCAATTAGGATCCAATTCCATTAAACTTATATGATATCTTTATTCAATAATACTTGGCTAGTAGTTGCTACAACTTAACAATCAAAAAATAAGGAGTTCACTACATTTACAATCTAAAAACAAGGAATTTCCCACAACGTGAGTTCATGAATTCAAAATGAGATTTATTTTCTATTACACTTCTTTTTATTAAATTATGCCATTGTTGTGTATCTTGTTTCAATTTGTTCTTTGCTTTCTTGTTAAATTTGTGAAATTATCAAGGTTTGACATTGATTAATCTTCTTCTTTTTTTGCATACTTATTTTATTTTAGTAGTCTTTTCTGGGATGGCCTTGAATATCTTTGTGTTAGATTGTTATTGGTGTTATTTTAGTAGTCTTTTCTAGAATTTTAAATGTTTAAATTCTAGTTAGTTTAAGTGTATATTCTTAGATAATACTCAAACAATTAAGCCTTTATCCTCCCTAAATATTTTAATGGTTATTGATCATCTCTCTCTGATTTTGTGATTTATAATTG
Source organism: Quercus glauca (assembly GCA_023736055.1). NCBI lineage: Eukaryota > Viridiplantae > Streptophyta > Magnoliopsida > Fagales > Fagaceae > Quercus > Quercus glauca. Next base: position 60,070,275 of record CM043317.1, read on the forward strand.
ATTCAATTACAATCAGATAATCATACATGGAGCCAACCCGTAATTAGAGGCAGGTGACCCTCTCCGCGGGTCTTCCACAGCTGCACCACTGTTGGTGATGAACTATTTGTGTTTGGGGGCCTAGATTCAAACAACCATCTCAATGATATGCATATTTTCAACACTTAGTTGTTTCTTTTCATCATTAGCCACTTTGCACAGATAATTGATATGCTCACTAAGTTAGTGCTAATAGAAGTTTAACTGAAATCTATATATTTTATCTATTAATTGTGAATTCCACTGCATACTTGCTAACATGTTTAACATATTTATAGCTTCTCATAGATGGAGATCTCCGAGTGTCATTGGTAATATAGCCGAAGTAATATTACAGTCACAAACTGTTTTGTAAATGTGGCCAACTTCTTATTGGTTTTCACCAAAGCCCACCATTAATATTACTTATTCATTTACCAATAACCACTCACCACATCAGCCGTTTGTAAATTTTTTTGTAAAAAAGTTTGTATTTCTAGCACTACTCATATACCTGAGCAACGAAGATGGCACAGTGCAACTCTTTATCGTTAAAGTCTGTACATATGTGGTGGCAGTGGGAGATCTATTGATAATAATGATGAGACATACTATAGAAATGTCTACATGTTCCATACAGGTTATTTTTTAACATAATTGATTACCGATCAAAAAAAAAAGTAGACACTGATTTTTTTTTTTCTTTTTATCTTTACTTGTAGTTTGTTTCGTATGGAACCGTATTGCTACATTTGGCAATCTACCATCTCCTTGCAATAGCCATGTCTGTTCATATCAGCTAGACAAAATGATTGTGGTTGGTGGTAAAGATGGGCATGATTCTTTTTGTTCCGATGTCTATATGATGCAAGGTTATATAATTTTCTTTGTTGCCAAATTTAATTGCAATTGTGATTTTCTCAAAAATATTTCATCATATAAAACTTGTGCGGCATAGCTTAGGGCTATCAAATTATGCGTTTTTTAGGAGCTTATTAATAAATTGAATTCTTGGGGTTGTTTCATCAGGTTTAACTTGGAGAGAGCGGCAAACTTCAGGACATTTATTGCAAGACTAAATTCAAGAATTGACTGACATGCTTATATGATTTTTTTTTTTTTTTTTTTTTTAAATTTTTATAGGCAAAAATTGGTTGAAAGAAAGAGTGTGAAGTTGCTCTACAGTACCTTAGGGGGCAAAACATTGATATCTCTCAAGAAGCTGCTGAGATTAGAGTAACTTCTGGACTTTAAACATCAACGAGAAAATAACTCTTTGTTTCCATTTTAACTAGCAAATTATATCCTTCAACACAGTCTTGAATTTTTCCCAAAATTTTTTCTTAAAAACAAGTATTGACATGTTTTTGAATCATTTTACAGGAGTACGCACAAACCCTTCAACGACTTTCTGAAGCTAGTATTTTTGACTTATTCCAATGGAAATATGTTCATTCACTCATTGTAAGCTTTTCTATTATAATCTTGGTTGCACGTTTCATTCTTTAGAAAGATTTGATCTTTTTGTTGCTAACATAAAAGTAGATTAGGTTGGACTTGGCCTGATGGTACTACAACAATTTGGAGGAGTCCATTCAATTGCATTTTATGCAAGTGCTATATTCATATCAGCTGGTAAAAAAAGGATTTTCTTTTTATTTTTCCCCTTATTTAATGCTACCTATAGTTAACAAGTAATGGAAGTTGAATAGAGGAATACTTTGTCAATGATAGGGTTTTCGGGTAATATTGGGATCGTAGCAATGGTCATTGTTCAGGTTCTTAACTCTCTTCGTGTAATTCCAACATTTGCTTCTGCTTAATTCTTTTTAAGTGATTTAGATAATTTTTTTACATATTCCAATGACTGCATTGGGGGTAATTTTGATGGATAAATCTGGACAACGACCACTTCTATTGGTAAGAAGGTTGAGACATCTCCACTGTGTAATGGAGTTGAATGAAAATAAGTTTGAATCCCACTATCTTCCCAGCTTTTTGCAGCAGGAACATGCTTAGGTTGCTTGCAGGTCTTTTCTTGAGAAAAATCTATTTCTCTTGAAATCTAGTTTCATTCGTTTATTGGATATTTTTGAAAAGAATAAAGCTTCAATTGCACAAGATCTTCAATGATGGACCGAGACCACGCCAATTTTAGCACTTACAGGGTTACACTTACTGGTGTACTAGTATTGCAATCATCACAAGGATAGTTTTTTGTTCTTACAATATGACCAAAGGAAGAACAGCCCATGAAAAATGTTAATTTTGCTTTTTTCTCCAACTTTTGTAATTTTATCCATGGTCTTTGAATACGTAGTGTGGAAGTCCTATTAAGCTTAAAGCTAATTAAACTGAAGCCATTTACTACCATTACCTTTGGTTGTACTTAACCGGTTAGTAGCAATCTGGAAATACTTCTTGCTGCTTTGAAAGAATGAGTATTTGTAGAAGGTCTTGTATAAAGTTGTGCATTTTTATGTTCTGATTTTAGTCATCTATTACAGCTCTCTATCTATATTCATGGTGCAATTGGCTTGAGGGTCACAATTTCAACATCATACACCAGTTGATGTTAACTATTGGTTTAAGCCAAATTCTTGGTGTTTAAAGATTGGTTAAGTTGAATTTATCTATTTGGTTCTACAATCATGTGTACACAGGATCTTTCTTATTAGGCATGGGAGGAATTCCTTGGGTTATAATGTCAGAGGCAGATTTACCTTATCAGACTTGAGAATCCATCTTTTATTGTCAAATAATTTCCATGGAGGCCTATGGTTGACTGAATGAAGTGGTTTCTGTCTAAAATATTTCCCATAAACATGAAAGGCTCAACAGTTAGCCTTGTGACATTGGTTAGCTGGTTAGGTTCTTGGATTATATCATATGCTTTTAACTTTCTAATGGATTGGAGCTTAGTAGGTAATGCCAAACCAGTCTTGTCTCTTCATAGAGTTGTTATATTAGGTACAAACTGCAATAAGATCACTTTAGTTTTAAATATATGTTTACTTTTTATCAGGAACATTCTGCATATTCTCAAGCATATGTGGCTTAATTGTTTTGTTCGTAGCAAAGTTGGTACCTGAGACCAAGGGGCGAACACTAGAAGAAATTCAAGCATCATTGAATCCATTTTCAGCAAAAAAAATGAATCTCCTATACCATTCGATGGTACTGATCCGTGTTTGAATAAGAAAAATAATTTTCAAAACATTGACACTATAGAAATGTGGCACTAAGTGTTAAGAGACTAATTGGTGACTGTTTGTCACATGAAGCAAGGTTCTTAACCACATCCAAGAATTATTTAGCAATAATTGGGTGATTTAAACTAATTTTGGTTTTTATATGGTCTTTTTTTTTAGAAAATATCTTCTTACACTCATTTACATCTACTATTAAAAAAAAAAAAAAGAAAAAAAAATGAGAGTGGATGTGAAAAAATGGAAATAAAAAAGTGGATGTGACAGTATCATTGCCTTAATGCATCACTGTGTGTTTGTAGTTCTTGTCTTATGACTTATGAATTGTGTTTTTCTGTTTGAATCAACATAAAGGCAGTAGGTATTCATAGGAGACAGTTTATGGCTTTGGGTTATAAGTTTTGTGGTGGTTTCAGGTCATGGCTTTGGGTTAGTAGTTTTGTTGTGGTTTTAGGTCGTATGTATAGATTTGGATTTTGGACTTTGGACCATCTGTGTGGCAGTTTTTGTTGAAAGATTTTAATTGCCTCAAGTAATTGTCTGGATTTAAAGGGATTGGGTGTTGGTTGGGCCTAGTGTGGCTTTGGGTCTTAGACATTTTGAAGCAAAAGTGTTCATTCTATAGTATCACTCATGACTAATGAAGAAGATCTTCCAACTATCTACAGAAAACATTTTGAGAGATGGACTTCTCAAGTCTACTGTAAAATAGTTAAGCAAATTTGTATTAAAACACAAATTGTTGATACACTCTATAGTAGAAAATTGATATATTTATTATAAAAGTAAGGGTTTTTTTTGAAGGTATCATAATTTATTAGCAAAGATTGAACATATCATTTTATTTATATTCATGTACACATGTAGAGCAATGGATTGGGACACATGAAAGATAACTTTAGAATAATCGCTTTTCAATAAGAAAATATATTTTCTTAAATTCACTTGACTTCTTAATGTAATTTATTATTTTCTTAAAAATCAAGAAATAATTAAAAAAAATCTCTTCATTAAAGGGAAACATTAATCCAATAATATATAGAAAGAGAAATGTAACGAATGAGAGAAGGAAAAGCACATGATTAAGTTTATTTAGTATGTTGGAGTATCTTACTTTATCTTTTCCTTTTCTTCTACTCCAATGCCTTTGAATTTTCGCATAATGGTATAAATAGGTGGCAGAAATGGGGATGTGGTGGCAGTGGCAAAAGCATTAACAGTGATGATGGTGGCAGTGGTGTTGACAATGGCAGTATGAAGAATAGTTAGCAGTGAAACTATAATGTCAAAATTGGGGGCTCAAAGTAATAACAACTATATAAATAAATTTAGAAGATTCATATAAAATTAAGTTAGTTTGGGAGGTACCTTTATACTTGTTGCAAAATTAAATCTGAAACATAATGTAAAGTTTGACAATTTAAAATGTTTGGATTCCCATGCATGTATGTATTTTTTTGTCCAAGAGTGTAGTCATGGCAGGTTGGTTAATAGTATGACAATTGTAATGTTGGTAGAATTTATAAATGATGCATTCCTTCATAAAGATTGAACTTCAAATTTGGTTTCTTCAAAATCTAAATCATAAAACAACTCAAAATTTTTGAGTTACCTTTCTCATTAACATAAACAAAGGAAATCAATATTAGAAATTTCTAAATTACAATTTTGAGTATCTTCTACCTCAAAAGTCATAATCCAAATATAACAGATGAGATAGAATAGTGTGTGTGTGTGTTTATATAATCTAGGTAGAGATATGTAAAGAAATCTCATCAATTAATGAATTAGAGAATAAAACATTAGTGTGGACAAGTTTAGGAAAAGAAAGGGGGGCAGGGGAAAGAAAGAGGAAAAGTTAGCATAAAGTCTAAACATGGGAAAAAAAAAAATTAAAGAGAAAGAAAGAAATATAAGCAAGCAAGAATCAATGACTTGTCTACATGTTTGCTTATGTTTTTTCTTTGTTTCACTTTCTCTTGTATTGGAGAAGGTATTTTTGGCACAATGGCATTATGATCATATGCATAGTAGAAGATATAAATTAACTACACATGAACTTAGCTTAACGAAATTGAAATTGGCTAACTTGGAAGCTTTCCCTAGGTGTGTTTTAAAAAAAGAGAAAGAAAGGTATATACATCTAATCTAGTAAGCATAAATGCCTTAGATATATAAATCTAAACAAGCAAGGATCAATACTTGTCTATATGTTTGCTTCTTATCTTTGAACTCCACATGAACATAGTTTTAACAACATTGAAATTGAGGCTAACTTGAAAGCTTCCCTAGCTGTTTTTTGAAGCCAAATAAAAGAGAAAGAAAGGTATATAAATCCAATCAAGCAAACATAAATTCCTTAGGTATATAAAATCATAAATCTATGCAAGCAAGAATCAATGACATCTTTACGTGTTTCCTTCTTACATTCTTTCTTTGTTTCACTTTCTTTTGTGTTGGAGAAGGCATTATTGGTACAATGGCATAATGATCCTATATATAGTAGAAGCTATAGATGAACTTTACATGAACTTAGATTTGACAAAGTTGAAGTTGAGGCTAATTGGAAGCTTCCCTAGGTGTGTTTTGAAGCCAAAGTCAGATTCTTCTTTATGTAAGTACAAATGGTTGCTCTTGCAAATTTTTTTATATGGAAGTGTGTTCTTTTATTGCTTTTTATAAATAATATGTTGATTTGCTTGCTTAAAAATTTTCATATAGATGTTAAATGTAGTAAACCTTTGGGCATATTTAGTTGTTAATTTGTATTTGAATTAACAGCATATTTTTGTGAGATATATTCTTGAATCCACATTCTTATTAAATATCTATCATAGGTTTATCACATGCAAAATTTCACAATACTTAGTTGTCAATGCCATCTACTGTTAAATCTATAAGGTTATTTGTTTAATACATTTATAAGAATACAAATAACTATAAGAGCTCTTTATAGATTAGTGAGTTTTAAATGCCTAATTAATTTTATATTTGAATAGAATGTTAGATCACCATAGACCAATTTGACAAACCCTGAATTTTATTTTTAAATTGACCACAATCACCGTAATAAATTTGGTATTACGCTTGTGGGAGATGCATCCTTGTGGTTGTGGGAGTTGAGATAGTGATACGCTTGTGGTTCCCCTGTTTCAGACTCTGGTGTAGTTGAGAATCTTGAGATAGAGTGGGTACTTTGGAGCAGTAAGTTTACGTTGTTATCCCTACTATTGATGCAATTTTAGGATTTTGAAATGGGGGTAATTTTGTCCAATCAAAAAGTAAAGCCCAGAGGAATCCCACGAAATTGTCTTTATATTGTTTCTTATTTTCGTGATTATTAGTAAAGAATATATGAATTATTATGAAGTGATAATAAGAGTTTTTATAGACCATAATTTCCTATTCTTTTTTTAACTTCCTTCCTTTTCTTTTCTACATCAATCTAATGTTAATGTTTTTCAAAAACAAAGGAAATGGAAAGAGGAAACACACACAAAAAAAGGAAAACAAGCTTGTACATTTTACTCCTAACAAAGCCATTACACTTTTGAAGCAAAATCGTTAAATGTACTAAATGTTCAAGTTACAAATCTACTTCTCTATAAGAAACTAGTTAAAATAATTATTAAATATCTTTAAATACTTTTATACATTAATTAATATAAAAGATAACAAAAGAAATTCAATTAGTTAAGTCATATGAAAAAAGCTAGGGACAATATATTTACAACAACTTCTAAGTGACAAATTGTTAATGTTAGATAAAATAGTAATGTCATTGCTGAGCTTAGATTAGAACCATTAACAAATTGTCACATAAGATTTAATATAGTTACACATATAATTAATAGTATAATATAATATATGATGTTTTTTTTTTTTAGTTTTCTGGTGTGAAATATATGACATAGTTAGGATTGATCTATCATCACCCAATTACAATCTTATCGCCAAGAACTGTACAGCTCAATTGGCACTTATTAATGTTTTCAACAAAAATATTCAGGGTTTTAAATTCCCCTTCCCATCACCCAATTACTATCTTATCACTAGTTTTTTGTTAAGTTGCCATTATTGTGCTAGTGAACTCTAGGAATAAAGCTAGAGCTTAATGCCTGTATAACCTAAATAGAAGTCTCATAAATAAATGAGAAAATATATTGATTGTTTGGACATGTTTTGGGGAAAAAAGAGAGGAAATGTTAATATGAAATTAAGATATGGATAAAAAAAGATTATAATAAAAATATAAATAATAAAAACGACAAGAGATAAGAGAAAGATAAGTATATAAATCTAAGCAAGTAAACATCAAAATTCCTTGTCCAATTGCTTCTTATATTCTTTATTTTGTGTTGGAGAATGTTTTTATGTGCCAAAGGCATAATAAGCCTATATATAGAAGAAGTTATGGATGGTCTCTGCATGAACTTTTATTTGACAAAATTGAAATTGAGGCTAACTTTTGGATTATTGTTATTGTAAGTAATGATGGTTGTTTTTGCAAATTTGTCTATATGCACTTTTTTTTTTTACTTTATATAAATAATATGTTGATTTGTTTGCTTAAATTTTGTTGTATAGATGTTAAATGCAATAAAATTTTGGACTTATTTAGTACTTGAATTAAAATTATATTTTTGTGAGATATATATTATTGCTCAATGGGTTTGGTTTATGCTTCATGTGATGTAGTTTTCATAAAAATTAGTAAATTACATCACTTTGTACATTTTATAAATTACTGTTTTCTTGAATTCACATTCTTATTAAATGTCTATTATAGGTTAATCACATGCAAAAATTCGTAATAGTCAGTTCCCATCTACTGTTAAATCTACAAGGTTATTTGTTTAATATATTTAATAATACAAAAAACTACAAGTTCTCTTTTTAATTAATGAGATTTTAATGTCTAAATGCTTCGATATTTGGAAAGAATGGTAGATCATCATAATATTTGGTATACATGATAGTTCAGAAAGAAATTTATCGCAATTGTAAGTTTAGAAAAAAATTTATTGAATATTCTAAGAGAAATGATCTCTCCTCTCATATAAATGTAAATTTTCACTATAAATTTAATTAGTGAGACCTACTATTATGTGGGAGGAAGGAACATTATTCTTGGTGTATTAAATAATTACTCAGGTTTAAAAAACTATTATTACAGTAAAATAGTTTTTAATTAGTATAAATAATCCCTAGTTTAACTTTATAAATTTTAATGAATGATAAGAATGATAGAAACAAAAGAAAGTGATACAAAATATACTTTTCTAGTCATAGGAATTGAAGATCAATTAAAGACATGGTTGAAACTTTTGTTGAGTAAGTGTATTGTCTTATTGTTTATTCCTAGCTTTTTAGGCATTTTTTAATTATAATTTCTATCATTTTCAGGTTGAAAAATGAGACTACTAAAATAAGAGGTTTTTACATTCAGATATTTGAGATGGAGACCCTTATTAAATCCTAATCCTCTAGTATAAAAATAGCTAATACATGGTGCCTATCAAATATTCATTTTATCTTCTATTAATAGCCTTAGTTAAAAATTCTCAATATTTTTAACCTTTCAACAATGTATTCTGCATTTCAAATTGCAAAAATGAAAATAAGTAAATAAATAAACTAAATAAAATAAAATTTAGAGAAACTAAATCACTTGCTATATTTAATATTAGTATTGGTGAAGGTATATAAATTTAAGCAAGCAAGAATCAATGACTTGTCTACATGTTTGCTTCTTATGTTCTTTCTTTTGTGTTGGAGAAGTTATTTTTAGTACAATGGCATAATGATCCTATTTATGGTAGAAGTTATAAATAAATTTCACATGAGTTTACTTTTAACAAAATTGAAATTGAGGTTAATTTGGAAGCTTCCTTAGGTTAGGTGTGTTTTAAAGCCAAAATTGGATTCTTCTTTATGTAAGTATAGATGGTTGCTTTTGCAAATTTGTTTATATGGGTGTGTGTGCGTGTTTTTAATCATTGCTTTTCATAAATAGTATGCTGATTTACTTGCTTAAAAATTGTCATATACATGTTCAATGCAGTAAACTTTTGGGCTTAGTTAGTTGTTAATTTGTTCTTGAATTAACATTATATTTTTGTTGAGATATATTCTTGAATCCACATTCTTATTAAATATCTATCGTTGGTTTATCACATGCAAAATTTTTCAACATTCATTTGCCAATACCATCTACTGTTAAATCTATAAGTTCAAATATTTGACATGAGGACTCTAATCAATTCTCATTCATTTTGTAATTTAAATAATAAATTATACATAGTGTCTATCAAATATTCATTTTATCATCTATTAATAGTCTTAGTTGAAAATTCATAATATTTTCAAATACTCATTTAAAAAAATCTTATCTATCTCAATATTTATAACTTTTCAAAATTTATAACTTTTCAAAAGATCCTCCACATTTTACATTGGAAAAAAAAACCAATAAACATTACTTTAGGGAAACTAAATCAGTAGCTCTATTTAATATTTATTAACTGACAAAATACACCACCACCCAATTTCACAATCCCGGCCTTTTTTTAATTTTTACTCGTGATTCTTCAACAACTTTATTCACGAGACCCAAATCAAACACTTCATGTGCGTGAGTACCTATTTCACTCACGCCTACAAAACTCCAGCCAATTCCAAGCCCAAACACTTCAGCTCCAAATGTACCCGAATGTCTCCTATCTTTCTTAAAATCCCATAATTCTCACCTCTAATCTCACAAGCTGACATTAAAAATTGGATTTCCAAATCAAATTTGAGCAAGCCCAGCCAGCGAGAGCATTAGCGTCTAAGCTTAGTGGAGAAGTGCGTGATTGTCTATTTGGTATTGGTCTTTACTCTTTATACAAAACTTTACTAATTGTTCCATGTGACTTGATGATAATTAGTGAGAAAACAAATGCTACCAGACTTCAATCAAGCATCTCATGTGCATCTCTCTCTTTCTCAGTTTGTTTTGCACTGTCATTAGTTTCTAACCAAATTTGATGTTGTCCAGACGATGGAGCTTCAACATTGGTGGTATTGGCAGCATCCGTTGGTCTTTAATGAAGACGAAAGAAGTGGACAACCTTGTAATGGGTGCTTCGAACCAGTATTTGGTCCTAGCTACAGTTGTAAAGAATTCAGAGGGTGGTACATTCATCATAAATCATGTGCAGAACTACCCCTTGGGTTGCACCATCCCTCACACCCAGATCATCCTCTTATTCTCTTCGGCAGATATAAATATTATAGCAACAAAGAAGAATATAACAAATTTAGCAAATGCGACGTCTGCGGAGAAAAGAGTAATGAATACAGTTATTGTTGTTACCGTTGCAACTTCATCATTCACATCAAATGTTCTTCTTTATCACTCACCATCCAAACTGAAGTCCATGACCACCAATTGACCCGTAGCATTTGGAAGCTGATGAAGTTCACTTGCGACTTCTGTGGCAAAGAAGGCAATCTGCCCTATTTTTGTTTCCAATGTGATTTCGCTATACATTCACGTTGTGCTGCTTGCCCACGCATACTGAAAGTTTATCGTCACAACCACCCTCTTCACCTCACCCCTTCTTTTGAAGTCCATCAATCTGACTATCCAATTTGTCGACTCTGTGTTCGAAAAGTGGATACACTCTGCCTTTACTATTGCTCAAGATGCGATTTTGCTGCTCACCTCTATTGTGCTATGCTTCCCTTAAACCGGGAGTACATAAATTTACAGGAACTTAAAGAGGAGCAGTCCACCGAGTCAAAATCTGAAGATCCAGCGCTCCATCAATCCTTTGACTCAGAAATTTGCAAAGTCATAAAAACCATTGTGGGGGAGGACGGAACTGAAATAGCCACAGAAATTGAACACTTCAGTCACGAGCATGATTTGAAGCTTACTGATGAGATTCCTAATAACATAAAATGCAACGGGTGCGTACAATACATTCTCCCTCCATTTTATAGTTGTACCCAATGTAGCTTCTTTCTTCATAAATCTTGTTCTAAATTACCCAAAACAAAACGACACTCATTTCATGATCACCCTCTCACCCTCAATTATCAGCAAGATTCTTTTTTCTGTGGTACCTGTGGCCAGTGGTGGAATGGCTTAAAATACAACTGTCAAATATGCGACTTTGATTACAATGTTCAATGTATTTTATTATTAGACACCCTTTCTTATGCCTGTCATGAGCATCGTCTTTACCTCTCCATGACAAACTCTCTACAAAGGTGTAGTAGTTGTAGTTCTGAAACGTATAGAGTATTTCGTTGTGCCACTTGTGATTTTGTTCTTGACTTCAAATGCGCTACACTACCACTAACCACATGGTACAATCAACATGAACATCCATTCACTCTCTATTATACTCCTGAAGATGACTCCGGTGAATATTTCTGTGATATTTGTGAAGAAGAACGAGATCCTAAGAAATGGTTCTACTATTGTGCAGAGTGCAACTTTCCTGCTCATTGCGACTGTATTCTTGGGGAAAATCCAAATGTTAAGAAACACATATAATGGCCACCAGTTGGGAAGTGCTACACAGTAATTTGACTTTCACCCACACACAATTTACTTTCACTGACAAAATAAAGACCAATGACAATGTAAAAAGTGACTTATCAATGTGCCCAATGTAGATTCAACATTCACAATAATTGTTTATAGAAAGACCAATGTTGTTTTAATTTTTATTTGTTTATTTTCATTTGGGTTGAGCCTTTAGTTCTTTATTATTGAATCTATTGTGTTATTATGGCTATTTATTGGTGTGGTTTAGGAAAAATTCCTTTTTTTTTTATATGAAGCTTATCAGTCTGGCCATTAGTTTGTGGCTAATCTGTGTGTAATTTGAATTGGTTGTGGGTGCGCATGTGTAAAACCTGCAATCTAACAATAATTTGTTTTCATATTATTATTATTATTATTATTTCATCTAGTTTATTACTGGAGTATGAAAGACGATAGACGTATATTGATAAGAATTGAAAATTCCTGTAACAACCGAGTAGACAACCATAAGAGTAGAAAATTCCTATCAAAACCAAGCATACAACCAAAATGAGACAAGTTATTGTCTATGGATGCTTGAAACATTTTTAGTGAATAGTGTCAGTGTGATAATTCATTGCATGATATGTTATATGGTCTAGACTTGTTTGGTTGAAAATGGGTGGCACATAAGAATAAAGCTTATGATTTTATGTAGCTCGTTCATGACAGTTCTGCATTTGAGAGAAAAAGAGGAATCACAAGAACAAATGTAAGGGTGTCTTGGTAATGAAAATGGACCAATGCACTGGGTGAACTTCTAAAGGTATGTTTAGAGACTAGATGTGAACATGGTTGGAATTTTATGTTTAATTGGTGGTAGTTGAGAGGAGCCTTACATATATAGAACAAAATAATTTTGTTTCTAAGGTACTTGACATTTTTACTATCACAAGGATAGTGTTCCGGCATGTGGGAACAAGGTATTTGATAATGGGAAGTGATAATGACAATAACCGTGATAGAACTAATAATGTTAACAGTGAAGTCTAGAAAATCTTGTGGAAAGTTAAAATTTCTGCAAAGTTTTACTTTTTATCTGGAAAATACTAAATGATGCTATACCAGTTAAGGCAGTCTTATTAGATAGAAAGCTTAGCTATGATGCTATCTGTAAACTTAGACTTCATAATAGAAGGTAGGCCCATCAAGGATTGACAAATAATTTTAGTCCCAGATGGAATTTGGAAAAGTGATACCAAATGGGGTGGCACGCTTTTGTTGCAAAGTCTAGAGAAGGAAGAAGACTCTTTGTTGGATGTTTTAACATCACATGCTTCAACAGGAAGGTGGATGGATCTAATATGGCACTAGATTTACAAATAATGACTCTTGATATCAGGTCCATTACTAGAAGATTTGGATAATAGCTCTCAATAAAGATTAAGGATTTAGTTTGGGAATTAAGTTTCTATAATTTCTACACATATTTATTCCACTCCTTTCTCTACTAGAGTATTTGAGGTTAAAGTATTCTTAGAATCTGTGATAAAACCATGCGGCATCTCATGTTCTATAAACTTATTTGTGAGTTGGGTATGTTGCTTATTATAACATTTAGCTTGGTACTTTGAAAGATATTATGATTTCCTGTCCTGATCCCTGTAGATTGTGTCTTTCAAGTGTGATACATCTTCTAAATTAATTTGATTATTTTTACCCTCTGTTTGATACTCAGTTAATCACCATATAATGTACTTGTTTAGAGGTATTCTCTTCTTCTTATGCTTCTTTAGTTCTATTCTTATTGTTAAATTGTTTTTTTTTATTTATTTATTTATCATTTCTTGGTATGTTATTAAATTAATTTCAAAATGGGAATGGAGCTTTAGAACATTCTTGTTTTTCTACCTTTCTTTCTATCAGTTCAATATGTTTCACTTAGTTTTAGTAATGTATCTTGTATTCTACACCATCCATCTGTACTAAGGCAAAAAAATGTAGCAAGTTAATTATGGCCAGTAAAAATTGATGATTATTTCCAGTAAGCTTTACTATTTTTCCTTCTACCTATAGTTGACTAAGAAAAATTTATGGAATTTACTGCCATTAATAAGCTTGTCTAATGCTTGCTAGAAGGTATGTAGATAGGGAAAATGCTTATTGGACTGGCTTTTTCACTAGTCGCCCAGTCTTGAAGCAATATGTCGAATTCTGTGTGGATATTATTTGGTATGACATCAGTGTCACTCTGCCTTGGTGGTTATGTTGAATCAGAATAAATAGGGAATGACTATTTCCTCCATTCCTCTACACTTGATTTTCTGGATGCAAATGACCTAGCACCTCTTGCTGCCATCCTGGAAATTCCTGGTAATATATTCTTGGTATTTGGTCACAAAATTTATCTACTTTATATTTCAAGAATTCTGCAAGTTACACAAAGATGTGTTCTATGCAAAGAGAGGAAAATGTTTTCTGATCATCAATAGGGTGGAGTTTTTTCATCATTTATTTGGGTTATAAACATAAATGAAGGAAATTTCCCTATGTTAAAAATACACAGCACGACAACTTGAATATTTGGTTGGAAAGACTTCCAATGGAGCCAACTCTGTCAGCCTGGAAGATGCTTTAGGGATTGCACAGCACCATGATGCCATCATCACTGGCAATGCTAAACAACATACAACCAATGACTACACAAAACACATGGCTTTTGGAGCCTCTGAGGTAGGCAGCTAATCTTCATTTGAATTTGACATTCCGACTCTTGTTTTATATTCTTTGCACCATTGTTATTGTATGATACAACTCTGTAAGCTATCCTTTAAAATGCAACAAATTTTCATAGGCAGAAGCTGTTGTAAATGCTGCCCTATCATGCTTCACTAATAAGACATCAACAGATCAATATGGTTCTATGAACGTATTATGGTCTTGTGTAAACTATCCTTGTAAGCTATCCTTGCAAAGTTAGCTTCATATGGTTCTATGAATCTCTATGGTCTTGTGTAAACAAGGGGCAAGTAAATGATCTTATCTTCTTTTCTGTTATTCTTTGTTCTTGCTATTCTTCATTGCTTAGTACCAAAACAAAATTTAAAAAAAAAAAAAAAAAAAAAAAAAAAAAAAGAGCTCAGAGATAAATAAAAATAATAATTAGGTGGGAAGTAGGCATCCCAACTTCTCACATATTGTGCAATACATCCAATCAAATCATTTGCATGATTTTTTATATTGTACAACTAAGTTAGCATTTGAAAGCCTCCAAATTGCGCATACAAATTGAACAACTTCAGTTTGGGGTTTTTTTTTTTCATGATTCTTAAATACCCTAAGATATTTTCACTCAAATCAAGCAGAATTAATTCGAAGAAGAATTTAATGCAAGTTACATCATATTAAAGCTCTTGCTGAAATGATGATTTTATGATTTTAGGTTATTAAAAAACATAAATCACTAGCAGACTTTCAGAACATGGAAAATTTTCCTTAAATGAAAAACAAATTGATCACTAAAATAAAGTTCAACTAGCTGACCAACCCTATTGCAAATTTTGTCGACTAAGATGAATTCCTCCAGCATAATGAATCCAAAACTCACATAAAGAAATAAGGCTAAAAACAACCAAGCAATCAATCTAGCATGTATATCAAGTGAGAAAGCATTGTAATTTCTTTAGGAATAAAATCAAGAAAAACATGGTGGCAGTTAGAAACATTGCAACTTCGTGCCATTATCTTCGCAGACCTAACATAGAGGCTATCCACAACCTTGCTGGTATTTGTAATGGTTTACTTTTGTCAAGCATCAGCTGACATGCTCAAATGATGAATTTATTTTTTTGCAGGCAAAGACTGGTCGAAAGAAAGAGCGTGAAGCTGCTGTACAAAACCTTAAGAGGGAAGATTGCTGATATCTCTCAAGAAGCTGCTGAGATTAGAGAAATGTTTTGACTTCAGATGTCAATGAGAAATCTATTTGTTTCCATTTTAAGTAGCAAAATTTAAACATAGTCTTGAATTTTTCCCAACATTTTTTATAGAAATAGATATTGACATGGTTTTTGAATAATTTTACAGCAGTACACAGAAACCCTTCAGCAACTTTCTAGAGCTAGTATTCTTGACTTATTCCAATGGAATTACACTCATTCACTCATTGTAAGCTTTCTATGTTAATCTTTGTAGCATGTTTCGTTTGTGTGACTTATTTGACCTTTTGTGGCTAACATGAAGGTGGGTTAGGTAGGAGTTGACTTGATGGTACTACAACAAGTTGGAGGGGTCAATAGCATTGCGTTTTATGCAACTATATTCATATTAGCCGGAAGAAAAATAATTTTTCTTTTTCTTTTTTGTTCCTTTTTAATTCAACCTACAGTTGACAAGGAATTTGGAAGTTGAATAGAGGAATACTTTGTCTATGACAGGGTTTTTGACTAGTGTTGGGACCGTGGCAATGGTTGTGGTTCAGGTTGTTGACTCTTTTCATGTAATTCCAACCTTTGGTTCTACTTAATTCTTTTTATGTAATTTAGATGATTTTGTACAGATTCCAATGACAGCATTAGGGGTAATTTTTATGAATAAATCTGGACAACAACTACTTCTATTGGTAAGAAGGTTGAGAAATCTAACTGTCTAATGGAGTTGATTAAAACTAATTTTGAATCCCATTCACAGGTTTCTGCAGCAGGAACATGCTTAGGCTGCTTTCTTGTGGGATTGTCATTGTTCTTGCAGGTTTTTTCTAGATAAAAATCTATTTCTCTTGAATTCTATCTTTGTTGTTTCAGTCGAATATTTCTTGAAAGGATAAAGCTTCAATTATGCAAGATCTTCAAACATGGACCAAGATCACTCCAATTTTAGCGCTTGTTGGTGTACTGGTATTGCTATCATCCCAAGGACCGTTCTTTCTTCTTTATACTATATACCAAAGGAAAAACAGAAAGTAGAAAAAAAAAGTTTCTTTCTGCTTTTATCTCCAACTTTCATATTTTTGTTTATGGTCTTCCTATTACAACGAGGGTGAAGTCCTATGAAGTTTATGCTCATTATATGGAAGCCCATTTACTACCATTACTTGTGGTTGTATTCAACCCGTTAGAAGCAATTCAAAAATACTATTTGCCCCTTTGAAAGAATGAATATTGCCCTCCACGGAATGAGTATTTCAGCAACACTATCAAGTTTCTAGGTTCTTGCAAAAATTTGTGCATTTTTATATCTGATTTTAGCTATCCATTACAGCTCCCAATCTATGTTTATGGTGCAATTGCCTTTAACATTCGCATTCTGTCTTGAAGGTCATAATTCCAGCATCATACACCAGTTAATGTTAACTATTGGTTTGAGCCAAATCCTTAAGAGGTTTAAAGATTGATAAATTCAATTGTACCCCAGTTAATGTTAACTGTTGGTTTGAGCCAAATCCGTAAGAGGTTTAAAGATTGATAAGTTCAATTCTGTGGATAAATCAGGTATACACAGGATCTTTCTCATTAGACATGGTTGGAATTCCTTTGGTTATAATGTCAGAGCTAGACTTATCTTATTAGACTTGAAACTCCGTCGTTTATAATCAAAATAATTTCCATGAAAGGCTTTGGTTGACTGAAATGGAGTTTTTTGTGTCTCACTTATTTCCCATAAACTTGAAGGTCTCGGCTGGTAACCTTGTGACATTGGTTAGCTGGTTGGGTTCTTGGATTATCTCATATGCTTTTAACTTTGTAATAGATTGGAGCTCAGCAGGTAATGCCAAATTAGTCTCTATCTTTCAATAGAATTGTTATATTGGGTATAAACTGCAATATGATCACTTTAGTTTTTTAATTTATGTTTATCTTTTGTCAGGAATGTTCTTGATATTCTCAAGTATATGTGGCTTAACTATTCTGTTCGTTGCAAAGTTGGTTCCTGAGACCATGGTGTAAACACTAGAAGAATATCAAGCATCGATGAATCCATTTTCAGCAAATAGAAAAATTTTGCATGCCTGTATGAGAGCACTAGTCCAGGTTTGAATAAGCAAAATAGTTTTGAAAACGATAACACCATAAAAGTGTGGCGCTGAGTATTTGAGACTAATTGGTGTGACTGATCACGTGAAACAGG
Source organism: Quercus glauca (assembly GCA_023736055.1). Lineage (NCBI taxonomy): Eukaryota > Viridiplantae > Streptophyta > Magnoliopsida > Fagales > Fagaceae > Quercus > Quercus glauca. The sequence continues at coordinate 60,088,149 of CM043317.1, forward strand.
GTTCTTAACCCCAGCATAGTTTTGAAATGTCAAGATATCTTTGCAGCTTATATCCATCCAAGATTTATTTAGCAATTATTTTCTGAATCTGTTGTGGGATTGATAACCATAGCTTGAAATGGTGCATTGCACTTGGAAAGGTGCTAGCAATTCACCGACCGCTATTTTGTTTCAAACATTAAAAGAGACCATTTTTGTTTGTGGAATCTTTGATTCTTGAAATCATATTCATGGAAATATAGAAATTTCGCCTTTGGTTTGTTAGTTGCATACCTATCAAATTCTTGAGAATACAACATTAATGTGTTTTGTTTTGTTTTGTTTTGTTTTGTTTTTGTTTTTGTTTGTTTTGTTTGTTTTTTTTTTTTTTTTGGAGAATACTAAGTATTTTAACACATACACATGGAGAGAGGGGAGAAGGTCTTTTAAAGAAATTTACAGTGATGTGTATCCAAAAGTTAGACTCACACTCATTTTTTAATATGGGATTAACCCACTTTTTTTTTTTTTTTTTTTTTTTTTTTTAAGAATACTAAGTATTTTTAACACACACACGGGGAAGAGAAATTATAAGATCCACATGGTGGATAAATGACTGAGCAATTTTAAACAAATAGAAGTTTTTTAGTGGAATGGTGGACAAGTGACGTGGTCCACCAGAGTACCCTATAATTTCTCCATGGAGAGAAGGTTTTTTAAAGAAACTTACAGTGGTGTATATCCAATTTATGTGTTTTGTTAAATCGTTAAACTTACAAGAATAAATACAAATTTTATTTTAAATTCCCCCCCCCCCCCCCAAAAAAAAAAAAAAAAAAAAACTCTAGTGCATTGTATGTATGTGCGCGTCATATGTATATTATGCTCACACACATACACATGTTAATCATGTTCCAAATTCCGATGCTTTAGTTGAGCCAATAGATGCAAAAAATACTTTTTTTTTAAAAAGGGTATGCTCTGACTCTCCCAAGAGGAAGGGGGTCTATGCTTGGGGAGATTTAGTGTATGTTTGCAGTAAGCTTATTTGGGTTTTTGTTAATTGTGTTTTTGCGGAGAATAAATTAAAGTATAATTGTCCTTTGAAAAAGTAAGAAAAAGTAAAGTTGAAAAAAAAAAACTATACTTAGGCAAAAAACAAATAATAAATAAATAAATAAATAAACCTGTACGTATTTTAAAAATAAAAGCACTTATATTAAAGAAGGAGTGTGGCAGAAATTACAAAGGTGGGAAGGGAAATTACTTTATCAAGCCAGATGTAAAGTTTTGATCAAGTCAATGATTCAAGCTATCCTAACCTTTGTTATGGGTTGTTTTGAGCTCCCTTTGGGGTTGTGTCATGAAATTGAAGCCTTAATTAAAATTTTTTGGTGAGGGCAACATGGTGATTGTCATAAAATATTCTTGCTCAAAGGGGGAGATATGACTAAATCTAAATTGGCAGGTGGCGTGGGCTATAAAGATTTGGTCATGTTCAATGATTCACTTTTGGCAAAACAAGCGTGGAGGTTTTTGCATAATAAAAACACTCTATAAAAGAGTTTTTAAAAGCCGTTTCTTCCCTTATTGTTCTATTATGGAGGTCAAAGATTCTAGATCCGGTTCATACGCATGGAGAAGTCTCTTACAAAGGAGGGATATCATTCAAAGGGGCTCAAGGTGGCGGATTGGGAATGGACAATTTGTGAAAATATGGCAGTACCATTGGCTGTGATACGACCCCCTCCACAGCCGTGTGCAGATCCTCTTTTCCGTCGAGGGGCTGTGGTTAGATCTTAAGGATTTTTAGAAATAAAACAGTAGACAAGAGGAAATTTATGGTTATACTTTGAGGGATAATCGGGACCTCCTTAACAAGCAAAAGCTTGATTGTTTTACTGGAATATTCAGATGACTTCTTATTAATAAGGACAAAATTGCTAAATGCCCTTTTTGGGCAAACTAAGCAGCGTTTTGCCTTATTTTTCAAACTAATTAGGGGAATGCCCCTCTTTTGAAACCCGATTTTCTCAAAATTGAGTTATAAAAAAAAAAAATTTCTAGAGCCCTATAGCAGCGTTTTTAAGGACCTATAGTGACGTTTTCAGGACCTATAGTGACGTTTTTAGGACCTATATTGACGTTTTGTAACTCGACTTCCATTAAATCGAGTTATAGGCAATTTTTTTTTCCTATAACTCAATTTCATATAAATTGAGTTACAAAACGCCACTATAGGTCCTAAAAATGTCACTATAGGCTCCTTAAAAACGCCGCTATAGGGCCTAACTCGATTTTGAGAAAATCGATTTTCAAAAAAGAGGCATTTTCTTAATTAGTTTGAAAAATAGGGCAAAACGCTGCTTAGTTTACCCAAAAAGGGCATTTGGCAATTTTTTTCCTATTAATAAACGTAGACTATAAATAGCCTCCAACTGAGCATACAATGCATTCCTAATGATAAGGATAAAATAACATCAAGTCCTATCCTATTTCCAACTCCTACATCTGTTGGACACACCCAAGCAGAGTCATTATTTGAAAAGCAACCCTATAAACATAAATAAGATAACCATTAATAACTCCTAAACAAATCCTAAACAATCAGATAACTTCAACAAGCTAGAACCAATCTTGTGCAGCAGATAACACTCATCCAGAGCAGCCAAGAGATAGTAACAACTGTGCTGCATAATCTGATCTGAACTGCTGTCCAAATCCACTTCAACAAGCTGGTTCGTAACAGGCTGCCAATTAGCGCCCCTCCCATGACCCAATCACCTATAATTGATTCAATAGAGGAGGCCCCAGTGGATATTCTAATTGAAGCAGAAAATAGGCGGTGGAACATTGATTTGGTCGATGGTCTTTTTGCACCTCGGGAAGCTGAAATTATCAAATAAATTTCCTCTAGCCCATTTTGAATATGAGGATGTTCTCTATCGGCCTTTATCTCAGGAGGGTGGGTATACATGCAAGTTGGGTTATAGATTTTTAAAGGAAGAGGATGATTTATTTCCCCAGGAGGATATTGGGTCTTGGGATAAGCTACTATGGAAAGGTGTGTGGTCTTTACAATCACCAAATAAGATCAAGAATTTGATGTCAGGAGGATGTTGGGTCTTGGGATAAGCTACTATGGAAAGGTGTGTGGTCTTTACAATCACCAAATAGGATCAAGAATTTGATGTAAAGAGCTTGCCGAAATTCCTTGCATACAAAGGAGAATCTTGTTCGTTGAACAGCACAGGATGATCCAGTTTGTGATCGCTGTCACGCAGCACTAGAAACTCCTTTGCATGCCTTCCAGTCATGCTCTAAACTTGATGCGGTATGGTCTGACCTGAAGCCATGGAATTTCCGAAGAACTCGATGGTTTGTGGACTTTAAGGAACTTCTCTCGGGGACGGAGCCAAGATTCAGAAATGGGGGAGAGGAGTATAAATAAAAAAAGGTTGGTATAGACCAAACCTAACACAAGCTTGTTCAATTTCATTGTGTTAATTAACATCATAATTATATTTGTGGTAATTCTAGATTATTTAGTAATGAACTATTACCAATTTTATCAATGGTGATTTTTCAAAAAATAATTTGATGGATTTTAGAAATTGGGACATCAAACAAGATGTTGACAATATTGCATTTTCAATATGAACTATATTTCTTTTTTGTTTAGACCTGAATTTGGGTCTGTCTAAAGGTTATTCTTGAGGCAATTGGGTATGTTTAGCCCATATTTGTGCTTTATTTTTGTTGTCAATAGTAATTTGTCTACAGGTAATTAATATTATTCTTTGGGCAATTGGGTTTCTTTAGACTAGATTTGGGCTTTATTTTTTTTTCTTATTATCTAGAGGTTATCTATATCTATATCTATATCTATATATTACTAAAAGTTAAAACGTAGCATTTAATATTGCTACGCTCACGTTGAGCTACATCAGCAGCCATGTCATTTCTATAATTTTTTTATAAATTTTTCCTACAATTTTAAAATAATTTTTATCAATTTTAAAATACTGATAAATATAAAATATTTTCCAGCATCTCCACCATTAAGCCCACTTCTTATACATTTAATTCCACTATAAAGCCCAAACCCAAAGCCTTTTCAACTGAAACCTTTTAAAACCCTCTGTTTTCACGGTTTCAATATTTTGTTTTCCTGCACGGTTTCAATTTCCTCTCCCCACGTTTTAGTTCTTTCCCCTTCCCCACTTTGTTCTACAGTTTCACATTTAATTCACACTAGCCTCTCTCCCTTCTAACGGTGGCCTCTCTGTCTTCCTTCCTTCTTGTCTTCCTCTCCTCACACTACTATATAAATACTGACAAAGGCTGGATGATTCGGTTGAGGTATCTCTAAATTCCAGTTTCTTTTGTGGTCCATTCTTTTGCTTGATGTTTCCCCCCCCCCCCCCCCCTCTTTTTACTGCCTTTTTCGTGTTGTGGTGTGGATGATTGTTTACTGACTCTTTCATAGAGTGTTGAATTTTTGGTTGCTAGGTTTTTTAATTGGAGTTTTACCTCTTTGGGTCTGTTCATTTTGAGTTTTTTATTGCTGGGTTTTATTAATTCTATGTGATTCCAATGACTTAGTATGACTCTAATTTCTTAGCGTAGCGCTGTGGTGTTTGCTTTCGTTGTTTTCCAACAATTGTTATCAGTGCCTACTTCAATATCATGATTGTATAATATGTTGATTGGGTTTTAGAATCAAAGCAAATTGTTTTCCTGGTGTTTCAATTTTTTGCAGTAATTTTTCTACATAATTGTGTTTATCATGGTCTTTGGTTTAGACAGGTTTGACATTCATGGTTTTGAATTTAATTGCAAGCGTTTTTATTTTGTGCTAAGATTGTGTTTTTTAATCGAGATTTATAAGGCTGCTATGGTGTGGCTAATTGTTTACCGCCTCTTCGTTAGGGTGTTGAATTTTTTATTGATGGGTTTTTTAATTGGAGCTCTACCTCTTTTGGGTCTCTTCATTTTGAGTTTTTTGAAAATTGCTGGGTTTTTAATTCTATGTGATTCCAACGACTTAGTGTGACTTTGATTTCTTTGTATAGTGTTGTGGTGTTTGTTTCCACTCTTTTCCAAAAATTGGTATCATAGCCTAATTCAATATCATGATTGTATAACATGTTGATTGGGTTTTAGAATCAAAGCAAATTGTTTTCCTAGTGTTTCAAATTTCTGCAGTAATTTTTCTGCATAATTGTGTTTGTCATGGTCTTTGGTTTAGATATGGTTTGATATTCATGGTTTCAATTTAAAGAATTTGTGAATTTCTTTTATCAAATTCGTGAAACTCAAGTCATTGTGCAAGCGTTTTTAAGTTGTGCTAAGATCGTGTGCATACTTCTATAGTTCTACCTAATGGTTGGTTTTCAGAGTTTTCTAGATAAGCTATACAAACAAGACGTAAGCCTATTCATATTAAGTATTAATCTTTCAAAAATAAAGATAAAGATAAGTAGAATTGAGCATACGACTCTAATACGACCCTAAGAGACTTTATATATATATATATGTGTGTGTGTGTAAGTATAAAACTATCCCGAACCCAAATTATTGTTAGTTACAATAACTATTCTTTTCTCATTCAAAACCTCTTGGAAGAAAGAGTTTGGAACACGTATTACTCATCATAATTGTATGCTTGTGTGAGAATGTTCATGCCTCAACATTGGTGGGAGGAGATCAAAATATGACTTGGATCCACACAAGATTTAAATATTAAATAATTCCATTCTTTTAGTTTTTGAGAAGAACCATTCTTTTAGTTAGTGGGGTTTTAAAACGTGAGTGATGATGATTGATAGATTTATTTGAGGGAGTGTCGGTAAATATCTCATATAAGTCCCGCTCCTTAAATAATGAGGGTTTTTAAAAAAATATTTATTTATTTATTTTAATATGGGCTCCAAATTTCCAATAAACTCAACCCGACCTGTCCAATAAAAGACCTAAAATTGAATTCCATTTATAAATAAATAAATAAATAAATAAATAAAATATATATATATATATATATATAAGCTGAAGTGGAATATTTATTGTTGTTACATTCCTGTTGAGCCACATCAGTGACCCCATCATACTTTTTTTTTCTTTTTTCTATTTTCTTTTTTTTTTCCCTCTTTCTTTACCTCAAATTCAACTCGGACTTTCTGTTTTCTCTGTCTCTCTATTTAGTATTGATTGTGCCTTTTCAGTGTCCTTCCTTGTCCTGATGTTTGCCCTTAAGTTTTTGTTGGATATTTTAATAAAAAATATTATATTTATTTTGATACTCATTTATGTGTATCAATTATCCCTTAATGTCAGATACGTTGAATACTAAATTTTGAAATTCAAATTTAATTCAAAATTTGAATAGATTTTGTCAATGGTTTTAATTAGGAAATTTATGAACATTAATGTAATATTAATACCATAATTGCCAGTATATTTGGTTTTATTATCTTATTTGAATATGACATAATAACGTCATATATGGAAGAATTTCAGCACTTAAATGTACAGTTATTGCTGAATTATTTTATGCTCTAATTAGTTACCATATATATATATATATATATATATATACAAATATTTACTATTTGAAAAGTAGTCAAACAGCCAGCAATTTATTGTAATATATATATATATATATATATATATTCAGAAACTTTCAAAATGATATTGTAACAATGTACAACAACGTAATTTTGGGGCATTAATTTCAAAGCTTTATGACTTCTTCTTTGTTCCAACGTACAGATTGAGATTTTGGCAAAGATAACTTTCCGGTTATATTATATATATATATATATATATATAAAGAAGCCATTGATTGTATATATTAATTTTAGTAACGTTTTGACTATTTAATTGCTATCAAACGTTTTATTTTCTGGCTAAGTACAAGCAACATATCTAGTTCTATATATATGGAAAGAAATAAAAGTTTTATAGACACATTTTTATTTTAGAAAGCTACATACTTTTCAAAAACAACTTTTTATTGTCGTAAACACTTATCATCTATTGTTTTTTACTACTCACAAAAATATTCTATCTTTACAAAATTTTCTGGGAAAAAAAAGTGCTATAGAGAGCTTATATCCTACGAGCAGTGTAGGCTCGCAAGGATAATCAGCAAAGGTGGCTGGGCTGTTGTATTCTGGGGGCAACGTGCAGAAATTATTTGTCTAACTACATCGGATATACCGTAGACGGCACGATTTGTCTCAAGACAGTGACTTGGTCCACGCCTCATCTCTGTCACCTCTCTTGGTAAAATCAAATTGTGTAAATTTCCAAGGAAAATTCAGGTATTATCTCTCCTTTATTTCCAACAATTTGAGACAAAACGTTATGGAGAACACAAAATCATCCTTGGAAAATGGTAATGTTATGTCTAATTCCTCTGGAGCGGGTGATCTTAATAAGCCATTCCGCTTCCGTGGTGTTAACTTTAAGAGATGGAGACAAAAGACTTTGTTTTATCTTACTCTCTTGAATGTGGCTTATGTGTTAACTGAGAAAAAACCAAAGAAAAAGAAATCTGAACAATTGACTGAAGAAGAACTTTCTCAACATGAAAAAGATGTTAAGAAATGGGATAAGGATCATCTTTACTGTAGAAATTATTTACTTAATTGTCTTTCTGATGATTTGTATGATTATTATGATCAAGCTTACAAATCAGCCAAAAAGATATGGAAAGCATTGAATCAAAAATATGATACAGAGGAAGCTGGATCCAAGAAATATGCATGTAGTCGATTTTTCAGGTTTCAGATGGTTGAAGGCAAGTCCGTGGTGGAACAATCCTATGAACTCCAAATGATTTCACAAGATGTTCGATCTGAAGGCATTCGAGTAGATGAACAAATGCAAGTTTCAGCCATCATTGACAAGCTGCCTGAGTCTTGGAAGGAGTTTGCCAAAGTTCTGAGACACAAGCAAAAGGAACTCTCCATTGAATCCCTTATCACCCGTTTGAGAGTGGAGGTAGAGGCAAGGAACCAAGACAAAGCTGTTGAATTCCATGGAGCAAATGGTCCTAAGGTAAATTTCATCTCCTCAAATGAAAACATGTCAAAAGCCAATGCAAAAAATAATGACTATGTAAGGCCTAAGAAAAGAAACTTCAAACGTAGGCCAAATGGAAATTAGCCTCAACGTAAGACCCACTCTAATCAAAGAAAGAATCAAGCACACCATCCTAAGCATGCTCCAAATAATGGCAGCCACAATAATAATAACAATTATGCATGTTTTGTATGTGGAAAGCCTGGACATTCGGCTAGAAATTGTCGCTTTCGAAAACATGGGCCTATGGCTCAAGCCAATGTCATTAAAGAGCCTCTTGTGGCTATGGTTACCAAGATTAATATTCTCGAAGGCTTAGGAGGGTGGTGGATTGATTCTGGGGCAACTAGACATGTTTGCTATGATAAAAATTGGTTCAAGACCTACACCATCTTGGATGAGAAAATGAAAATTATGCTTGGTGATTCTCATACCATTGAAGTTGTGGGTATTGGAGATGTGCTTCTCAAATTTACTTCTGGGAGAGAAGTCACTCTCAAAGATGTCTTTCATGTTCCTGACATTAGAAAGAATCTAGTTTCTAGTTTTTTGTTGAATAAGGCTGGTTTCAAACAAGTCTTTGAGGCTGATCAATATGTACTCTCTAAAAAGGGCATGTTTGTTGGCAAAGGCTATGCTTGTGATGACATGTTTAAACTTAATGTTGAGATGAATGAAAATTCAAGTTTTGCTTATATTGTTTCTTGTGTGAATGTTTGGCATGGTAGATTATGTCATATTAATAATAAATATATGAAAAATATGAATGGTTTAGGTTTAATTCCTAAACTTGAAAATGAACTTGAAAAATGTGAAATTTGTAGCATGACTAAAATTACTCAAAAGTCTCATAAATCAGTTGAAAGAAATACTGAATTACTAGAACTTATTCATAGTGATATTTGTGAATTTGAAGGACATTTGACACGTGGAGGTAATCGGTATTTTATAACCTTTATAGATGATTTTTCAAAATATTCATATGTCTATCTTATGAAAAATAAAAGTGATGCTTTTGAAAAATTATCAATTTTCTTAAAAGAAGTTGAGAATACTTTTGATAAAAAGGTTAAAAGGTTTAGAACTGATAGAGGAAAAGAATATGATACTCTTGGTCTTAATAATTATATTCAATCTCTTGGTGTTGTTCATGAGACTACTGCCCCGTATTCTCCATCTTCTAATGGAGTAGCTGAACATAAAAATAGGACTCTTATAAATTTAACTAATGCTATGCTTGTTAGTTCTGGGGCTCCTAAATATTTTTGGGGTGAAGCTGTTTTAACTGCAAATTTTGTTTTAAATAGAGTACCTCATAAAAAGACTTTTTTAACTCCTTTTGAATTTTGGAAAAAATATAAACCAAATCTGAATTTTTTCAAAGTTTGGGGTTGCTTAGCATATGTGAGGCTACCTGATCCCAAAAGACCTAAACTTGGGGTAAAGGCTTCTACATGTGTATTTTTGGGTTATTCTTTATATAGCACAACTTATAGATTTTATGATATTGATAATAATACAATAATTGAATCTAGAGATGCAATTTTTCATGAAAATAAATTTCCATTTAAATATAAAAATAGTGGGGGTTTTGAACAACAAGAGAAATTTGAATGTTCAACATCTAAGTCAAGAGATGTTAATGAATATGAGATTGAACCTAGGAGGAGTAAAAGACCTAGAATTGAAAAAGATTTTGGTCCTGAATATTATGTGTATAATTTACAAGGTGACCCTACTTCTTTAGAAGAAGCTTTATCTTCTCCTGATTCAGGTTTTTGGAAAGAAGCCATCAATGATGAGATGGATTCTATTATATCTAATAATACTTGGAAACTTGTAGATTTACCTCCAGGTTGTAAAACAATTGGATGTAAATGGGTACTTAGGAGGAAATTAAAACCTGATGGATCTATTGAAAAATTCAAAGCAAGGCTTGTAGCTAAAGGTTTTAAACAAAAAGAAGATATTGATTTTTTCGATACTTTTTCTCCTGTTACTAAAGTTACATCTATTAGATTATTGATTGCTATAGCAACTATTCATAATTTGATGATACATCAAATGGATGTAAAGACAGCATTTCTAAATGGAGATTTAGAAGAAGAAATCTACATGGACCAACCAGAAGGTTTTACAATGCCAGGTAATGAGCACAAGGTATGTAAATTATTAAAATCTTTATATGGTCTAAAACAAGCACCTAGACAGTGGCATGAGAAATTTGATCAATGTTTGCTTTCTAATGGTTTTAAAACAAATGAAAGTGACAAATGTATATATTATAAAACATTTGATGATGCTCATGTTATAATTTGTTTATATGTTGATGATCTTCTAATTTTTGGTCCTAATATGGATATTATAAATGCTGCCAAAATTCTTCTTAAAAATAACTTTGATATGAAAGATTTAGGAGAAGCTAATGTGATTCTTGGCATGAAAATCTCTAGAACTTCAAATGGCATATTTGTAGATCAATCTCATTATATAGAAAAAATTTTGAAAAAATATAATTACTTTGATTGTAAGCCTGCAAGTATTCCTCTTGACTCTAGTGTGTATCTTTTTCCTACTAAAGATGAAAATGATATTTACAATCAAAAGGAATATGCTAGTATTATTGGTAGTCTTAGATATGCTACTGATTGTAATAGACCTGATATTGCTTATGCCGTAGGAGTTTTAGCAAGATTTACTAGCAAACCTAATTTTGAGCATTGGAATGCCATGACTCAATTAATGAGATATTTAAAAAGAACTGCGCACTATGGTTTGCTATATCAAAGATATCCTGCTGTTCTTGAAGGATATAGTGATGCTAGTTGGAACACCTTATCAGGTGATTCTTTGTCTACCACTGGCTATGTATTTACAATAGGTGGTGGAGCAATAAGTTGGAAATCTAAAAAACAACAGATTATTGCTAAATCCACCATGGAGGCAGAATTAATTGCCTTATCTTCAGCTAGTGAAGAAGCGGGTTGGTTACGAGATTTATTATCTGAAATTCCCATGTGGGAGAAACTTATTTCACCCGTCTTAATACATTGTGATAGTACTGCCACTATTGGTAGAGTGCGCAACAAATACTATAATGGTAAATCCAGATCTATTAGAAGAAAACACAATACTGTGAGATCATACATAAACAATGGTACCATAAATGTTGATTATATTAGTACAAATGATAATATTGCGGATCCATTAACTAAAGCTCTAGCTAGAGAAAAGATCTGGATAGCATCGAGGGGGATGGGACTTAAGCCCAAAGAAGAATAAACTACCTATGAGGATACCCTACCTAGGGACTGGAGATCCCAAGAACTAGGTTCAAAGGGAAAAACGAATCATAGAGTAGTTTGATTAACATGCACGAAATATATGTATGAGTAATAATACTCATGTCCCTCCCTATGGTGTGTGTGCATGTATCTTGTAACGTTATATAGGATGAGTTTTTATAAAAACTCTTAATGTGGACTATAGCTCTTATGAGTGGGATGTTAGAGTTACAAGAACATCCTTGATAGCCACACCTAAGTGAGCCTGGAAGTGAGGCCGCTTCCTTTGAGAATGGGGCTAGTTCTCTAAATAGCTCATGGATGCTGGGATAAAGCACAAGGCCGTAATGTGCTGGCTTAAAAGCTCGTAGTAGAGTACTGGAATATTATGTGTGTAATGTAATGTTTTGTATCCATAGAAAAAGTTATAGTTCAAGACTTAAATCACTATTAACTTTGGAACAATGTTGCTGAAACACTAAATGAGGGTTCAAGCCATTGGCACTCCCATTATGCATAATGTTCTACTTAACCCAGAAAATTTCTTATATATATTTACCTATTTATTTTTTATAAAAATAAGTGGGGGATTGTTGGATATTTTAATAAAAAATATTATATTTATTTTGATACTCATTTATGTGTATCAATTATTCCTTAATGTCAGATATGTTGAATACTAAATTTTGAAATTCAAATTTAATTCAAAATTTGAATAAATTTTGTCAATGGTTTTAATCAGGAAATTTATGAACATTAATGTAATATTAATACCATAATTGCCAGTATATTTGGTTTTATTATCTTATTTGAATATGACATAATAACGTCATATATGGAAGAATTTCAGCACTTAAATGTATAGTTATTGCTGAATTATTTTATGCTCTAATTAGTTACCATATATATATATATATATATACAAATATTTACTATTTGAAAAGTAGTCAAACAGCCAGCAATTTATTGTAATATATATATATATATATATATATATATATTCAGAAACTTTCAAAATGATATTGTAACAATGTACAACAACGTAATTTTGGGGCATTAATTTCAAAGCTTTATGACTTCTTCTTTGTTCCAACGTACAGATTGAGATTTTGGCAAAGATAACTTTTCGGTTATATTATATTATATTATATATATATATATATATATATATATATAAAGAAGCCATTGATTGTATATATTAATTTTAGTAACTTTTTGACTATTTAATTGCTATCAAATGTTTTATTTTCTGGCTAGGGACAAGCAACATATCTAGTTCTATATATATGGAAAGAAATAAAAGTTTTATAGACACATTTTTATTTTAGAAAGCTACAGACTTTTCAAAAACAACTTTTTATTGTCGTAAACACTTATCATCTATTGTTTTTTACTACTCACAAAAATATTCTATCTTTACAAAATTTTCTGGGAAAAGAAAGTGCTATAGAGAGCTTATATCCTACGAGCAGTGTAGGCTCGCAAGGATAATCAGCAAAGGTGGTTGGGCTGTTGTATCCTGGGGGCAACGTGCAGAAATTATTTGTCTAACTACATCGGATATACCGTAGACGGTACGATTTGTCTCAAGACAGTGACTTGGTCCACGTCTCATCTCTGCCACCTCTCTTGGTAAAATCAAATTGTGTAAATTTCCAAGGAAAATTCAGGTATTATCTCTCTTTTATTTCCAACATTGTTGGATATTTTAATAAAAAATATTATATTTATTTTGATACTCATTTATGTATATCAATTATCCCTTAATGTCAGATACGTTGAATACTAAATTTTGAAATTCAAATTTAATTCAAAATTTGAATAGATTTTGTCAATGGTTTTAATCAGGAAATTTATGAACATTAATGTAATATTAATACCATAATTGCCAGTATATTTGGTTTTATTATCTTATTTGAATATGACATAATAACGTCATATATGGAAGAATTTCAGCACTTAAATGTACAGTTATTGCTGAATTATTTTATGCTCTAATTAGTTACCATAAATTGGATTGAAAGTGTAGAACCATAGAAAATTCAATGTTATGACAGAGAGTTTCAGATGACAGTTACTTTTGAAGTAATTTAGAGAGTCGGTTTGTGTCCATCTCCCATAATTGCAGCACAAACATGGTATTGTTCCGCTTTCAATCAGTATATTATATTTAGAAATCTATTGAACTCGAGTTCACATAGAGAAGTGGGTGGAATTGATCAGGAAGAACAACACATAATGTAGGACAAGAGAAGCTTAAAGACAGTAGTTGGGATTTTGGAGTGGCATGTCAGAGAAGACTTACAACTTAATGTTCAATTTGCTGTATAAAGCTCCAAACATCTTTTTTTTTTTTTTTTTTTTTTTAACATTATTGTTTAACCTTTTCAATTTAATTGTTATGCCATAGTTCATGGATTGCAGGTGTTAAAAACTTACCCCCTTTGTGCAAAAAGATTGTGTAGAAAATCAGATGGCTATATCTGTTAGGTCTTTGACCAAAGGCCTCTAAGAGATTTGCACGTTGTGAAAAGCTTACCACCATTTGTGTAGTAAGATTTCCTCTATTTTTTGTTTCCTTCTTTTTCATTTTCCCAAAATACAATGTTCCCATATTGAAATAAATTAACCATGGAAAGTCAAAATTGTTCCAATTGAATCACTAATACACCAGAGAAACAATTATTGTAGGAGTTATGTTTCAAATGATCATTCTTTAATAGTTTTACGAGCATCCTTTCTCATTATATTTTATTAAACTCCAATTCTTTAGCCTTTTATTTTTCCCCCTTTGAAGTCAATTGATGGGTTGACTTGATTCTTTGTTTTTCTATCAACTCATTAATTTCTCTTCCTGAATTGGCATGTAAAATTTGAAGCTAGAGAGCTTTCAGGTGGAACTTAGTCAAGCTTCCTCTTATCCATCTTAATTAAATTTTTTATTAATTTTATTATAATATTGACAATGATAAGGTTATGCATTATGCCCGTTATTATATGATTTAGCTCATTAGCGTTGTCTAAAATAGTAAAACTACATTCTTGAAGAATATATGTCAAAATTGAAACTCATATTTTTTTCTCAATGTTTGTAGCTATTCTTACTTTATTTATTAAAATTTTGCCTTTGTTGTTTTGTGATATAAGGAAATAGGTTATTGACTCAAAGAAAAGCTGAAGCAAAAAATCTTCTAAAAATGTTTCTTTTTTTTTTTTTTTTTTTTTTTTCTAACTCTCTAAATTTAATTGAAGCAGATGATTAAATGGTTTAAATATTTTCTAGGCAATTTCACACTTCACAAGAGAAAAAAAAAATCATGTAATGTCTAATTTCTAATATATCAATAGTATCATACATTTAAAAATTGAGTTCAATTTGAGTTGGAAAACTTATAAATTCAATGTTGTAAAAGCAAACTTTAATGTGTAGTGTTCTTTAAGGAAGTCTTGGAGTAATCATCTGAGATGCAAAGGGAGCAACATAATTGAAAATTTTTCTCCAACTCCAACTGCCACTACTGTATTGAACTCTATTTGACATAATTGAAAATTTTTCTCTTCAAAAAAAGAATCAATATTTTTCAAGTTCTTTATTTAATTTGCATTTGCATCACCTTGCATTATTTCTTAGGGACGAGGTTTCATTCCAGAAATTGATATGTTGTAATTATTTGAAATGGTTTTTTATTGGAACATTATTGAACCATATCATTGTGGCTATTAGATGAATGTTGTTTATTTGACTAATCTATTTATACATATTTTCAATGATTGTTTTGAATTAGAATTATCAAATTTGATTGGTTTCACCAATAAAAGTGATTGCGTATAACTTTTGTTCAAATATCCCGTGCATCGCACGGGTTAGCGACTAGTAATATATAATAATAATAACACTATCATAAACAAATTTTTCACGCGCAACTTGCGGGTCTGCGACTAGTTGTAATTATTCTTGAGGCAACTAGGCAAAAGTGATAGAGCATTTATATTTTGGATTTCATGGGCCAATTTATAATTTTTAAAATTTTTTTTAGATGAGGGGGCCAAGATTACGTATTTTTGGGCAAATTGTAAATTTTCTGTGTAAACACATACTAAGCATTTTTTTTTTCCAAAATTTGGGGAGGCTAGGGTCTGTCTTTGGCTGCTCCTATGGATCATTCAGCAACAAAAAAACTGAGTTGTTTGCCATGATAGTTTGGTCGCTTTGGAGTCAACGAAACCAAGTTCGATTAGCCCAGTTGAGCTGCAGTCTCCACCAACTCGTTCAAGTCTTAAAGGAGAGCTAAGAAGAATTCTTAGCCTGCAACCACCCCAAAAGTCTTCCCAACCATAGCCTCGTGCCTCTTGGTGGCCTCCTCCACCCAATCTATTCAAGATTAATTTCGATGGAACCTCCTTTGCAATAGAAAACAAGTATGGCATTGGTGTTGTCATTAGAGACAATCAAGGCATGGTCATTGCCTCTCTCTCTCAAAAACTCCCCTAGGCCTACCTAGCAATGGAAGTTGAAGCCTTAGCAACAACTAGGGCTTTGGAGTTCGCCTTTGAATTGGGGATTGTCAATGCAGTTCTAAAGGGAAACTCTAAGGTGATAATGAAAGCTCTAACTGAGGAGGAAATTTCTTTATCGTCATATAGTCTTCTGATTGCAGATGCAAAATTATGTTCTAATGTTTTTAATCAATTACATTACTCTTATGTTAGGAGAGAAAGTAATAAAGTTGGTCATAACTTAGCTAGGCATGTTATAACTGTTTCGGATTTTATTTTGTTGATGGAGGCTATTCCACCACAATTTGTTTTTACACTTCAAGCTGATTTAGCTGGCTTTTCTTAATATAAGCATTGCTGTCTTTTCCCTTAAAAAAAAACAAAGAGAAAGAAATACTGATCTCTAAGGCCTTTAAAATCAAGTATTTTACTAGGGGAGACATCTACCACAATTCCTGAACTTGGACATCGAGAGATATAAAGTCAAAAATCTAATACCTTGCTTCGTTTATATTGTTTTATCATAATAGACATCAAGAGATATAACCTATTGAATGAAATGAATACTTAAAAATAAAAAATTTAAAAACAAAAAGAAATATATTGAAATAACAAAGAGAGAGTTACAAGAAAGTAAGTTATGAAATCAAAAATGAAATTTATTTTAGGTCTTCAAATGGAAATGAACTTACTTTTTCTTTATTAAGTTGTCTTTTTTTTCTTTTTTTTTCTTTTTTAAATTTGATTCTATAATTGGTACTAAATTTTTTAGGATAACCTTATTCATGCAAGTATTTGAAAAGTTTTTATTGATTTTTTTGGAGATATTATACAAGAAAGGCAAATAAATAGAATAGAGCATTTCGAAGTTGTTTTATCAAAAAAGTATTTCGAAGCTGTGAAATACAAGGATGCCAATGGAATTGAGAATCAAAAGTACGTTATAGATTTTATCTAGCACATACAAATAGATAATCAACTAATTTCAAAACAAAAGTTTCAATTGGTATCATTTAATGACTTGAAGTATCTTGCTGAAAAAAAAAGTTTCAAGATACTTAAAATAAGATTTATAATCTATTTTAAATTTATAATTTATATTTATTGGTTTTGATAAGAAGTTTACTTATATGAAAGTTCTTTTCTTTGACATAAGATTCTATATTTAGAATACGTTTTGCACTTATTTTATAAAATATATTTAATACTCAAAAATATTTTGTTCTATTTACGTATGATTAAAGAAAATACCTTGACCGCACACCTTTGGTGCGGTGGTCATTCCACAAGTATAAATGCTTGTAGGGTGTGGGAGGGTAAGGACCGGGGTTTAAGTCTTTAAGAGGGAGTTTCACATACATATACACTTAGATTAAGCTAGAGTAGAAATTCTATCTTGTAAAAAAAAAAAAAAAAACCCTTGAAAGCAAAAGGAAATATATTTATATAAAAATCCAGTAGTCACTAACTAATAGTGTCAATACCTTAATGATATGAATGAATAAAGTCAATTGACTCAAAAATTTTCACAAATATTTTTTGTGGGGCCCAAATATTTGGCAACCCCGGCTCACTCCATATCGGGCCCAAGGCCCATGCCGAGGAGAGTATAGAATCCGAGAATGAGTGGGAGAGGCCCAAGTCCTCAAGGAACTTCGCCGAGGATGCCCACGTCCTCGGCAGGCCGACATTGAAGAAAGGAAGCTGTCATC
The DNA here is from genome assembly GCA_023736055.1 of Quercus glauca. Lineage (NCBI taxonomy): Eukaryota > Viridiplantae > Streptophyta > Magnoliopsida > Fagales > Fagaceae > Quercus > Quercus glauca. Next base: position 60,105,709 of record CM043317.1, read on the forward strand.
CACCCATTAAATGTACGCAACCAACACTCTGACTGCATTAATGGTGAATTGACCAGCGAACAGTGATGTCTTGGTTACTTCAACTAACAGAAAGCCTGCAAAGGCGACTGATGGGACGAACCCTCGATACAAGTTCAGATGGCCGACAAGTGGACAGCAAAGATCAACTGAACAATGCTATATAATAGATTGAACCCCCAAAGTTGAAGAGGTTGGTCCTTCGGTTTTGGGAGGTTAAAGGGTTTTGGGGGTATTCTAGGGCAACCCTTGTATTCATTAGTTCTGAGGAAAGAGCTCCTCGGACTGAGCCGAAGACGAACTTTCCCTTAGAACACTTAGCCAAATCCCAGTTATTGATCTTGTAAACTCACGTCGACTGTTGTATCTTTCGCTAACGCCTAGTCCTTCTACCCACTCTCTACAAATTTATTGTACAGGGTCACCTAGGCTCGGGTCAACCCATCCCCAGGAGGGAGGTGCCCAAACCGGGTCCCTACAATTAGCGCCATCTGTGGGAAGGACTTGAGCATTAGCAAGTGCGACGGTTGGTGTGGAAAGATCAAGAACAACACTTCTTTCAAGTTCACAAAAAAAAAAAAAAAAAAAAAAAAAAAAAAAAAAAAAAAAAAAAAAACATACAAGCAATGGCAACATACTCATTTAGAAGGCAATCATCACAAAGAACCGAAAAGATGCAAGAAGTAAAAGAAGTGAAATAGGGCTACTTCTTTATTAATAAGTGAAGAGAAGTTACATTATACAAAAAATGCCCAAGCAGGCTTGTTCTAAAGCTAACTACGTGGGTGAATGCCCAAGCAGGCTTGTTCCAAAGCTAACTGCGAAGGTAAATGCCCAAACGGGCTTGTGCTGAAGCTAAAAGAAAAAGAAAAAGAGAGGGGCCTAGGTAGGCATGTTTTAAAGCCAAGCCAAGTGTTGGAGGGAAAGGTGGAGACAGGCCTATGTTAAGGCCGTCAACAGTTCCCCAACCAACACTTGCGGTGCTCTGAAGGAGAAAGAAGAAGAGGCCGCAGCACATGACGGTTCCACCTCAAGGTTTCTCTTAGTTTCCCTCCCAGTCCCACAACGATCGGGAGCCGGCAAATCACTACCAACTTGGAGGGCCGGTAGATTTGCACACGGAGGAGAGACGTTACGTTCCTTTCGGATCCCCCTCCAAACAATAAGGGGAGTCTCATCTCTGGCTAGGTTGAAAAGAAGGAGTATCTTCAGCCTCTGCCTATTCCGCCTCCATTGTGTCGTCTAGAATTGGAGTGGCATCCTCGATTCCTAAAGGGGGCTCGGCTTCCTGGTCACCACCCTTTCCCAGGGCCACTTCATCTCGTCAGGCACAAGTTACTATTCTGGCAAAGCCCTTAAGATGCCTAGAAAACAGAGTGTTTGTGTTATTTGAACTTAAGTGTTTGTGAGAATTGAAGAAATGATCACCCTAAAATGCCTTATATAGAAGGCAAAAACTGGTGAAAGCCAACCTGCACAGAATCCTAAGGAGAAATTATCAGAGGTATTAACTCCACCCAATTTTCAAGGAGCTTACTAGCCGTTGGACCCTCGTAAATCCACAAGGATATTAATGAGGAGGCGCCTCAAGTGTCAAGCGCGTTACTCGAATAGCCTAAAAGACGCCTCGTAATTGGAAGTGGCGCGCTGAACGAAGGAGCCAGACCGAAGAAGAGTCCTCCCTCGGCGGAGCAGGCTCAAGGCCGCTGTCACTCCAAGGGCAGACTCCCCAACGCTGAGGATGAGTTCCCTCACTCCAAGCAGTCTAGAAGAACTAAGTACTAGACAGAACCAAGGTCTTGCATAGTCATCGGACTCAAACCTATGGGGAAACTAGTCACTTAAGAAGAACCAAGTATTAGACAGAACCAAGGTCTTGCATAGTCCTCGGACTCAAACTTATGGGGAAATTAGTTACTTCAGAAGACAAGTACTGGACAGAACCAAGACCTTGCATAGTCCTCGGACTCAAGCCTATGGGGAAACCAGTTACTAAAGAAGAAATAAGTACTAGACAGAACCAATGTCTTGCATAATCCTCGGACTCAAACCTATGGAGAAACTAGTCACTTTAGAAGACAAGTGTTAGACAGAACCTAAGACTTGCATGGTCCTCGGACTCAAGCCTACGGGGAAACTAACCACTAAAGAAGAACTAAGTGCTAGACAGAACCAAGGTCTTGCATAATTCTCAGACTTAAACCTATGGAGAAACTAGTTACTTCAGAAGACAAGTGTTAGACAAAACCTAGGACTTGCATGATCCTCGGACTCAAGCCTACGGGGAAACTAACTACTAAAGAAGAATTAAGTGCTAGACAGAACTAAGGTCTTGCATAGTCCTCAGACTCAAACTTATGGGGAAACTAGTCACTTAAGAAGAACCAAGTACTAGATAGAACCAAGGTCTTACATAGTCCTTGGACTCAAACCTATGGGGAAACTAGTCACTTAAGAAGAACCAAGTACTAGACAGAACCAAGGTCTTGCATAGTCTTCGGATTCAAACCTATAGGGAAACTAGTCACTTAAGAAGAACCAAGTACTAGACAGAACCAAGGTCTTGCATAGTCCTTGGACTTAAACCTATGAGGAAACTAGTCACTTAAGAAGAACCAAGTACTAGACAGAACCAATGTCTTGCATAGTCCTCGGACTCAAACCCATGGGGAAACTAGTTACTTCAGAAGACAAGTGTTAGACAGAACCTAGGACTTGCATGGTCTTCAGACTCAAGCCTATGGGGAAACTAACTACTAAAGAAGAACTAAGTGCTAGACAGAATCAAGGTCTTGCATAGTCCTCGGACTCAAACCTATGGGGAAACTAGTCACTTCAGAAGATAAGTATTAGATAGAACCTAGGCCTTGCATGGTCCTCGGACTCAAGCCTACGGGGAAACTAACTACTAAAGAAAAACTAAGTGCTAGACAAAACCAAGGTCTTGCATAGTCCTCGAACTCAAACGTATGAGGAAATTAGTTATTTCAGAAGACAAGTGTTAGACAAAACCTAGGACTTGCATGGTCCTCAGACTCAAGCCTACAAGGAAACTAATTACTAAAGAAGAACTAAGTACTAGACAGAACCAAGGTCTTGCATAGTCCTCGGACTCAAACTTATAGGGAAACTAGTTACTTCAGAAGACAAGTATTAGACAGAACCTAGGCCTTGCATGGTCCTCGGACTCAAACCTACGGGAAAACTAACTACTAAACAAGAACTAAGTGCTAGACAGAACCAAGGTCTTGCATAGTCCTCGGACTCAAACCTATGGGGAAACTAGTTACTTCAGAAGATAAGTACTGGATAGAACCAAGGCCTTGCATGGTCCTCGTACTCAAGCCTATGGGGAAACCAGTTACTAAAAAAGAATCAAGTACCAGACAGAACTATGGCCTTGCATGGTTCTCGGACTCAAGCCAATGGAGAAACCATCCCCTTACAAAGTACCAAGTGTTATGCAGAGCCCAGGTCTTGTATGTTCCTCGGCGTCAAACCTATGAGGAAACTAGTTGCTTCAAGTGAATCCAAGTACTAGACAGAACCAAGGTCTTGCATGGTCCAAGGACTCAAACCTATGGGGAAACTAGTCACGTTAGGAGGATCTAAGCACTAGACAGAATCAAGGTCTTGTATTGACCGCGGGCCCAAACCTACGGCGAGGTTGGCTGCTTTGGTACTAGTAATAAGCATTGCAGGGGACGATGATCAATGTAGTCGGCTGAGGCGCAATTAAAGCCAGAATCGTGCAAGTAAAAAAAAAAAAATATATATATATATATATATATATATATATTTATATGTATAATATAATACAAGCAAAACGAGTAAGAAAAGATAAAATATGCACTTCACTAAATCTTTAAAAAAGTTATACAAGGCAAATGTGCCATTACAATACTAAAAAAAAAAAAAAAAAAAAAAAAAAAAAAAAAAGAAGAAAAACAAGGCAAAGGCGCAACGGAGGATCATTCCTTCGACTCCATCTCAACTTCCCCCTCAGGGGGCTGGGCAGAAGAGGTCTCAAGGTCCTTATGGCCCTCGCTTGGGATTGCAACCTGGAGAGGGTCAGCTGGAAGAGGTATATCTTTAGTAGGACCCTCACTTATCTCAATGGCCCCAGGAGGATCAGCTTCCTTAGTGGGCTCGCCCGAAGTGATAGCAGCTGGGACGCCTTTCTCAAGAACCACCCCAACTCCCTCGGCAGCCATCTCGGCCTCAAAACTTGAAGGGGCAGCCTTGCGGATGGCAATGGGATAGTATACATTCTCCACCTTCCATAGGTCGGACGAGGCCTCAACCCCAGCTTGTTTAAGGGCCTCACTCCAAACCTAGGAGCAGTAAAGTCTGTACACCCCAAGCACTTAGGCTCTAAGGTTGTCTTCTGTTTCAGCCACCCCTGCCTCATAAGCCTCTTGCATGGCCTTACCTTTGGAGGCCTCAGCCTCGGCCCTGGCAAACTAAGCCTCTTCCTTGGCCTTCAGAGCCTCGTCCCTAGCAGACTTCGCGGCGCCTCTGGCCCCCTCTGCCTCAAGCACCCTCTTCTCCAGGGTCGCGATCTCCTCTTTAGCAACCCTTAGCTGATCCTCTGCCTTGAGCAGGCGGTCCGTTTGATCTAGGGTCAAATTTTCAGCAGTAGTAAGGGCCAACTCGACGGTGTCTCAAGCCCTCGTCATCTCCTCCAACTGGTCTATCGCCTTTGAAAGATCAGCCTTAGAGGCGTTGAGGGTCCACACAGCGTCCAACAGCTTGATACGCTCTGAGCCCATGGCCTTGCTTTGGCTACTGGCTATATCCTCCAATCTGAAAGTAGCCTGGATAGCCTGCCAATTAAAACCAATGCGCAACTGATGAGGAGGCAAGAAACAGGAAGTCAAGAGAATCACAAGCAACCAGGAAACTTACCATGCCCAAGTATTGTTTGAGGCCGAGGAAGACCTCCTTACTCCTCAAAGCCTCCAACTGGGCCGTGTCCACATGGAGTAGCAAGGACTTCCCCAATGCGTCAGCCACACGTGCACCCTCTCCCCCTTGAGGGTCCTTGAGGGAGGCGTCGTCCATCAAGGGCTTCCCATGAAGCATGGGGGCAGGAAGCCAAGCCTAGGCCCCGGCCTGGATGGTGGCCTATTTCTCCTGGCCTCAGTGCCCAACCCTCGGCTGTTTCAATGTCTGCCGAGCACTGCCATCACCTTGGGAAGGATTAGACTCTTCGCCCCTCCTAGGCCTCTTGCTTTTGTCCTTCTTCTGCAGAGGGCTGGTGGGCTTGGACTCAGATGGTGAACTCTGTTGGGGTGGGGGAGGAGGAAGCTTGGGAGGAGACTTTCCCGGCGCATCCTTCCCTGGCTGCCCCTCAATTAGGGCTAGCAAGCTCGCCTGGGGTCGCTTTTTGAAACTCATCTTCGACCGAGGAGGGGCTTATTCGGATAAAAAATTCGCTTCAGTTAAGCTGGGGTCACCCAAATCGCCGAAAGGGTCCTCGGGCGAATGGAACTAGTCGAACACACCAAACTTGTCTTCAGACGAACCTGAGTCAGCAACTTCCTCTTCCCCTAGCTCTCCCCCTTCAGCCTCGGCAGCTTAAGCTGATAAAGAGGTACCTACCAACGGTACGCCCTCGGGAATAGGAGACCTTTCGGGGATTAGAAATCCGTGCTCGACTACAGTAATGCTATGCAGTCGAGAATCTTTAGTTCGGATCACGTACTTCGGAGCCGAGAACGATTTTTGGATCGGATCGTATCCCAAGATCACGTGAGCGACTCTAACTTGGTTGTCGGCTTTGTTCACAAAGATCTCCGGCCTCAGCACTTTTTCCAAGTCCTCTTTATTGACCAAGCCGAAGTGACGCTCAAAAGCGCGCGGATCTTCATAAAAGAAATCTAGTTCCCGTAAAAAACCAAGCAAAGCGGAGCGCTAAAACGCAAGAACTTAAATCCTCTCCTAGTCTAAATGCCCCACCTGGTGTACCCTCCACTGTTGGACAATGAAGGCCATCGTGCCACTCTCCAGACACAATGAGGAAGTCTTTGTTCAAACCCTTGCGGGACTTAGGGAGGCACTGGATGAGCCGGACCCTGTCGTCTCTCGTCTTCATGTAAAAAGACTTCCCCCTCAGGCGTTAGAGGTTATAGCACCAGTTCACATTATGATGGGTTAGCCTCAGCCCCATCTTCTCATTCAGTGCATCCACACAGCCTAAGATCCTAAATACATTAGTGGCACACTGTGTGGGAGATAAGCCGAAGTGCCTAAGATAATCCCTCATCACCGGCCCCATGGGGATCCTCATACCACCCTCTAGGAAAGCGATTATAGGAATCACCACCTTACCCTCTTTTCTCCTCGTACTCCATTCCCCTTCTTCACAGTACCTCAAACCCACTGTATCGGGGATCCTATAGTAAGCCACGAATTTGTCCATCATCTCCTCAGACTCGACTAACTTCTTAAACCTACCCATCCTAAAGAGCTAACAAGGGGCTCAAGGAAAATGAAGGAGGGAGAAAGAAGAGTAAAAGGACAAAGAACTCGGGCAAAAAAGTATGAACCAGAGAGAGAAGAGGATTTACAGAAATGAGGAAAAGCTCATCGGGCAGACTTTTTGTGCTAAAGGAGGTCGCAAGTACAGTTGAAGATGTGACCGAATTCGAAGTATGTGCGCAAGGTCTCTTGAATGCAAAAGTGAAGGGGCAAATCAGTTCAATTGGGTATTTATACCCCCAATTAAAAGTAACCGCACGGGCTTTCCCGCCCAATGAGTTAGAAGCATCCCTACCGTCCATTCATCATCACACCGTTGAACGTGGAGGACACAGAGCCGCCGAAATTTAATGAAGGCGTGCTCCAAATACCGAAACGCCAGGAACGTCCCCTGGGCAATTGAAAGGATTTTGACACTGACAGAAAGACAAGGCTCGCCAGGCTAGGACAAGGACCTAAGAACATCAAAATCCTCTTCCCTGCCCAAGAGGCTAGGCAGCAGAATTTTGAGGGGCTATTGTGGTTGCCAAACATTTGGCAACCCCGGCCCACTCCATATCGGGCCCAAGGCCCATGTCAAGAAGAGTACAGAATCCGAGAATGAGTGGGAGAGGCCCAAGTCCTCAAGGAACTTCGCCGAGGATGCCCACGTCCTTGACAGGCAGACATTGAAGAAAGGAAGCTGTCATCCACCCATTAAATGTACGCAACATACATTCTGGCTGCATTAATGGTGAATTGACCAGCAAACAGTGATGCCTTGGTTACTTCAACTAACAGAAAGCCTGCAAAGGCGACTGATGGGACGAATCCTCGACACAAGTTCAGATGGCCGACAAGTGGATGGCGAAGATCAACTGAACAATGCTATATAATAGATTGAACCCCCAAAGTTGAAGAGGTTGGTCCTTCGGTTTTGGGAGGTTAAAGGGTTTTTGGGGTATTTTAGGGCAACCCTTGTATTCATTAGTTCTGAGGAAAGAGCTCCTCGGACTTGGCCGATGACGAACTTTCCCTTAGAACACTTAGCCAAATCCCAGTTATTGATCTTGTAAACCCACGTCGACTGTTGTATCTTTCGCTAACGCCTAGTCCTTCTACCCACTCTCTACAAATTTATTGTACAGGGTCACCTGGACTCAAGTCAACCCATCCCCAGGAGGGAGGTGCCCAAACCGGGTCCCTACATTTTCATAATAATTCAACAACATGTAATTAATGCATAAATAAAAATCATATGTTGTGGTAGGATCATGCAAAAGTAATGTTGTATTACTTATAACTTGACACCAACAACTTCTCTATTATCTCTTTTATTCCATGTAATAGCGTTTCATACTCTCTCATTTTCTCGACTCAATTCACTCAAACTCAAAAGAGAGGAAGAGATAGTATCAAGCTTCACAAATTGCATATGGCAGACATATCAATTTTCACCTAGACCATTTGATTAGCCCCTCCTCACAATAGCTACACATCACCTTCATCCTCATTCCTTCCTCCACCAATGCCCCTGGTCTACAAACGACCTTAATGAAGTTGTGAACACCAATATCAAACACAGCTCAACAACCTGGACCTACGATTCCTCAAGTACAATTTGTGCCACTTGTTCTTATGATTTTTCTAGCACAAAATTAACATCATTTTTCAAAGGAGACAACATTCACGTGTATGGTTGATTTGCCATGAACAAAGGGCACTATGGGGAACCAAGGATTTCTTTTTATAATAACGGTAGAGAAATTCCAGTCTTTTTCATGTTTGGAATGGGCGGTCTTGGGAAAAAAAGATATAGGTAATAAATTTATTGTTTGTTTTATTATATAATTATTGAACCTAATTTTTTTTCCTTTAACTCACCAATTTTTTATGATGATTTGATTTAATTTATGTTTGAGTAAACTATTAATAAATATGTAAAAACATGATAATACATCTGATTAATAGGAAAATGTTTTATTTATTTTTTATAATTTAATAGAAAAAAAATTAATGCTTCTAGTCTTACCCTTCTTGTAAAAATTACAAACACTAATTAAACATTAAACTTCTAAAAATAAAACTGGAATTAAAATGACTATAATTAGGAAATCTAAGAAAAGTTGGGATTGGTAACTGAACAATCTAGTAAGAGAATATATGAAATATGATTTCATACCTAAATGATAAAAAATTCGAAATTTACTTCAACTAAAGTTCTATTACTAAAAGTTTAAAGTAAATTTTTTTTTTTGGCAAGTTTAAAGTAATTTAAAATAAAAATTAATCTTGATTTTTAACAATTTGAATATCTATAATCTAATATCTATTATATTATATTGTATTGTATTATATATATATATATATATATAAATCAAAGACGTTGACTTTTTGACCTCATGATTTTGTGACACATCCATTTTTGGGACCTCAGAACTTCACAAGTCACAATTTTGCACATAGTTATTTTAATATAAAATTTTTATTGAATTTAAATTCTATTCTACATTTAAACCATCCATAAAAATTTTGGCACATCATATTTTTTTTAAATGCTAGAATATAATTTCATGAATAAATAAAATCATAATAAATATCTAAATAACCTAGAATATGTAATTCCATATACAAATACATTCATAATAAATTCTTCCTAATATCTACTATAATTATCAAATTTAATAATTAGAATAAGAAAAAAAAAATCATATTATATAAATTTTTCTGTGCATTATATATATAACTAGTCGCTAACCCGTGCGATACACGGAAAAATTCCAAAAATGAAATATTTATGAAACATCCTAAATAGTTTTTTTTTTTAATAAAAAAAATTCAAAAGAGAGAACTCTAACACTTACACTTATTACACAATCTAGAAATTGTCCCATAGGATATATGTCCTACCTATTTCACAAATAGTATGAGTTTGTTCTAACACATCCAAAATCTCCTTCAAGCATGGTCCCTACAACCCAATTGATGCCAGCAACTGAGTTGGCAAACTCCGCAATCAAATCCTCGATCCACATTTCGTGACAGGAGTGTAACATTCAATAAAGCAAGGCAGCCATCCATAATGGGTTTCTTTGGCAATGAATTAATTATGGACTATAACAGGAGAACCATGACTATCTCTAAATATTATGCCCAAACTTGCATAATAGATGGCTTTCAAAAAAGGCCAGTGCCATGTCTAGTTTTGAGATGAGGAGAAACAGGAGTTGCAATTGTTGGGCTCACTTAATATTTTAGCTTATGTTTTTTAGCATAGTAAAGTTTAAAGATATTTTGGGCTGGTAAACAATTAAAGTTATTTTGGTAATATGTGGGATAAGAATAAGTTGTCATCGGGAAAAAAAGAGTATTAGTATTGTATTTATCCTTATTTGTGAGTATTAAATATTTATCCTTGTCAATTCCTTTTGAATGGTTCAACAATCTTCTCTTGCTCAAGACCACATTTCATCTTTCCTTGAGTGGCTCTTCATTCACCTCCTTAAAGAGAACTTCTAATTTCATACAACATAGGAAATTTCAAGTAGAAAATTAGCAAGCATATCTTTGGAAGTCTATATTTAATATCTAAAAAGGCTAGTGTTCATTGATTTTTAAAATAGAATTACAAAACCTTATACGAAAAACATATTAGTCCAACAACAGATGACAATGCACACTTCAATGCAATGTGCATTCCTTGTATGGCCAAAATAAAATAAACAAACAGCTACTCAAAAACAAAGCAGGATTGCAATAGCATATTTGCTACACTTTTTTTTGGGATAAAGCCATAATTGGGACATGTTTTTTTGTTTGGATAAAATTGCCCACCTATAATTTAAATACATACAATATCATAAGCCCTCTGTTTGTTCTTTGTATAGTACTTTAATTATTAAAAGAAATACATAATTTTTCATTGGGATAAGTTAAAAATTAAATCTATAGAATTCGGGACCTTATCTCTTACAATTGGTGAATATATGCAATACCTACAATGTAACAATTGTTCCAATAACAAAGTGTGAAATAATTTATAAAATAAAAAAAAATAAAAAAATAAAAAACATACACACACAATCTCCAACTGACAACTAACTTGTCAAACCCTAAAAACATTTATGACCCATTCCTAAAAACATTCATGCATTTATAGTCAACAACGAAACAACTCTAACTCTCAATAATCATGACCAACCATAGCCTACCAAATTTGGAAAAAAGAAAACATTTTCTCATATACTTTTTTCATGAGAAACAAAGGAAAGAAAAGTTGTGATTTGTCTCCATAATTTGCTCTCCAATTTGTTATACCAATAACATATATTCAAGCGAAGATAATGTCTTGAGGGATCAAATAGGATTTGTGACACCAAGTGGGTAGAGATTGTTTATGACATTGTCATTTACAGACATAGTTTTGAAATCCGGGCCGTTCAAAGAACCATAAAAGGGAGAGGTTTAAAGTTTTTAAAGTCGAACTAAAGTCGAACCATGATGATATCATAATTAATTTAATAATTATTTTAAAAATAAATATATTAAATTAGTAAAAATATAAAAATTGACTAAAATAATTCAAATAAATATAAATATCTATATTTCAAAAATAAAAAATTATATCATAACTTTCATAAGACAAATAAGTAATATTAAATCAAAAGCAAACATAAATAAATATTGAGTATTTCAATCAATGGATATATATATATATATATATATGAAATTAATATACTTAAACTTTTTGTTAGAGTTTAATATTCTACAACTGTTTATGCAAGTCTTTATTTAAATTTTCTTACATCATGTCTAGCCCATTTGATTACCCAATATTTTTTTATTTTGTTATGAAATTATAAAAAAAAAAAAATACAAAAATTGAAGAGGGGCGGACATTGGTTTGTCCGCCCATTAAAAAACCGATTAAGTAAAAACACAAGCCCAAGGAAATTTACGAAAGAAATAAGCAGTTGACGGCTTGCAAGCGTTTGACACACTATAAAGTGGCTAATAGCGAAGCTTGCCTAAGCATTTAGTGGGTCAAGCACAACCATAAGCATTTAGTGGGTCAAGCACAACCAGTCCATCTTCTGCAACAGCCAAAACCTTCACCGTGACAGTCAAGCAAAGACAACCTATAGAAATGGAGAAAATGCAGTGAGAGCGAGAGAGATAGAGACAATCTCATGGTTTGATAGCATCTCATGGCGGTTGAAGCTTCAACAATGGTTGTAAGTACCCAAAATAATATATATATATATATATATATATATATATGATCTGAACCTGTGAGAACCGAATTACAAATTGTTCAAGCACTTCTTTAACGTTGACAACGTTTTGGTTCAGAGGTTGAAGGGCTTTGATTCTAAAAGCATTTGGTTTTTTTTTTTTTTTTTGTTTGTTTTGTTTTTGTTTTGGTCTATTTGTTTGCTGAGAACCCCACAACAAATATCCATGGCTTTAAATATGATAATTTTGTGGGGGCTTATTAGTGGGAAGGATTGGATTCTACATTGGTATAGGTTAGGCTGATAAGCTCTTTATCTATGGAGGCAAAGAGATTGCAGATATATATTGAAAAATAAAGCAGTGGGAGTTCTATTTCCAATAGGCAACAATTGAACGTTTTGAAAAACCTCTTGATTGGGAATAGGAAGAATCACCATTAATCAAGAGACAGATTTGAAGAAGGTCTAAATTAATGCTCAATTAGTTGAAAGAATAGCAAAATGTTAATTACAAAAGGAAGAGATAATGTGTACCTAGGAGATGAACAGGTATGAAGAAGTGATTTTTTTAGAAAAGTGACAATTGAACAGGTATGAAGAAGTGATTCAGAGGAGATGAAGAGACCAAGGAGGGAAGAGAGAGAGTTTGGCGTTAGAAAGGTGAAATTCTGAAGTCTTGAAAGTGTGAAAGAGAAGAAGAGCAAAAGGAGAAGGAGGGGAGACAGATGGGTTAGCATTAAAGACAACATTAACAACATTAACGTAAGATTGGCTTTATGGTGCAGATAGGGTTGGAAATTATTTATTTTTAATAGTATTTTAAAATTATGAGAAATATTTAGAAAAAGTATTTTTAAATTATAGGAAAAATTTAGAAAAAATAAAGGTAGCGACATGGTTGCTGATGTGGCTCAACAGGAGCGTAGCAATATTAAATGCTACGCTTCAGCTTTTAGTAATATATAGATATAGATGTACAAATAATGATACATGAGCCAACCATAAATAAAAATGTAAATCACCCATGGTCTTCCACAGCTACACCATAGGATTGATATAGGCAATGAAAAACTTTTTGTTTTTGGTTATGGATGAAAACAATCATTTCAATGATTTGCGCATACTGGATACTTGTAAGTTATTTATTTATTTATTTATAGTCGTTTTGCACAACCAATTATATGCTACTACCATACACAATCTTGGAATCAGGTTGGCTAGTGATATTATTGCTTGAATCAGGTGTGATAGGGTTTCTCTGTAGCTAAGAAAGTGCTCTGACTTTTCTTAGGCAGTAGAATAGTTGTACCTTCTACGAAGGCTTGTCTGTCTTCCACGTTTTAACAGTGTTACAATGTTGGCTTGTTGGGCTTTCTTAAAGGGAATTGGGAAACAGTGTCTTTTTCTTTTCTTACTCTCGTTTGGTTAATTTCTGTCTTTACAATGGACGAATTGTCACAAAGTTGGACGAAACTATCGCTTCCTGATAGAGAGGGTCCAAGTTGCTGTCTAGAGAGTGAATTCAGTTTGCAAGAACATGTTATAGCAGCAAAGTTTCTTACGAAACGAGCTCTTAATATCGAGGCCATTGCAAAAACTTTCACTCCTTTGTGGCGCTCGAAGAGTGGATTCAAGGTCAGAAACCTTGGAGATCATGTAGTTCTATTCATCTTTGATAATACAAGTGAAGTTGACAAGGTGCTTAGAGCAGAGCCGTGGAGTTTTGACCAGTGGCGGCTCCAGGAATTTTGTTTAGGGGGGTCATTAAAAATTTTTAATAAAAAAAGAACTTGAATATATCAAGTTACCAACAAAAAAAAAAAAAAAAAAAAATTTACTATATGAAGTTTTACAATTTCCTTCTACAAGTATTCAAATTTTGAATTGTTATATGATAGTTTATTATAAGTATTTATTGCCAATATGGGTAGCTATGAGCTTATAATCATTTTATTTTGTTAAGTTTATCTAACATTTTTATTTTTATGCAGTTTTTATTATCTATTTGTTATTGTTTTTATAAAAATATTTTAAACTAAATGACTAAACTAAACTCATTAGCTTTGTATTAATTATTGACGTACACAACCACACTCATTCATACATAAAATTATACACTAATGTCTAGTTAACCAATCAAATACTTGGACAATCACTAACTTTACGTTTTTTTTTTCTTGAATTTTACTTACTTTATAACAAAAAGTTATTGTAACATGATAACAATATACACACATGTAACAAACCATATCTATTTCCTAATTATTAAATTATATATATTTATATTATAATGTACACACAAACATCCACACAAATAATATTATAACAAAAAATAATGCACACAATCAATATTAGACACACTCACACACATAATATAAATTTATAAAAAATAATGACACTTACAATTCACAAACACTAACTTTTTATTCTTAGAGTTGGAAAAACTTATACTAAGGGTGTGTAAAATTTAAGTCAAGGTGTGCAAATATATTTTTAAGAAAAAAAATTATAGTATTAAACTAACAAAAAAAAATATTTTTATATATAAATTTTTTTTTGGGGAAGTCAGGGGGTTCATTTGAACCCCCTGAGAATAGTGTAGCGCCGCCCATGGTTTTGACAAACATTTAGTGATCATGCAAAAGTATGATAAAAGCATTGCTGTGGAAGAACTGAAATTTGAGAGGACTATATTCTGGGTGCAGGTTCATGGGATTCCTTATAAATACATGAATGTCAAGGCGGCCGAGAAAATCTGTGAAGTTGTAGGCCAAGTTATACACACTGATAATCCAGCTGAAACCGAGGGTGGCAATTTTGTGAGGATTCGGGTGAGGTTGGATGTATCCTTACCTCATTGCCGTGGTCGAGTTGTATCCTTGGAGAATGGGAAAAAAACTTGGATCACGTTCAAATATGAACGTCTGCCAAATATATGCTATTGGTGCGGCAGACTAGATCACACGGATCGGGATTGTGATATTTGGTTGGAAAGTGAAGGAAGCTTAGAAGAAAATCAGAAACAATTTGGTCCGTCTCTGCGTGCTCCGCCGTTTATTCCGTCAAGAAAGAGTGTCTTCACCGTTCCAGGATTCTACACTTCTAAGCAAAAGACAACAACGCCACCTGCTAGCGAGACCAGACCTGCACAGAAGGGACAAAACAGCGACGGACCACCACCAACGGAGGAGGGCACGGTGGTGTACAACCTGGCACCATCTGTCGCTGAATTAAAGTCTCAGTTATTGGAGGAAACTGATACCATTAAGGAGTCTATTCAATCATGCAACGGCAATAGTGATATTAACGTCCACGTTCCTAAAAAAATTCCACACAATCCGGACTTAATAAATGCAGCAGTTAATGAGACAATCATGACCGAAAATTCAGGAGCTAGTCACGTTTCTCCCTCAACGGATATGGGTGACTTTATTCCATTTAAAGTCTCGGATCAATCATTAAAGCCCAATCAAGTCCAAGCGGCGGCTGAACTGAAACCTAGACAGCAAATTAATTCACATGAAGCCCTCCCACGTGAGAAGCATGAGAGTACTAGGGCACAAAAAAAACCTAGCACGTGGACAAGGCTGGACAGAGCAAGCACGACTCAGAAAGTTTGTCAACCAGATTTTTTAGGTGCATGCAAGAGGAATTTTTCGGCGATTGATGACCATTTAGAATTACCTTGCAACAAAAAACAGGTTTTGAAGGATGGTTATGATTTTTCTTTCCAAGTGGTGGAGGCTGATGATTGGCCCTGCCAACAGCCATGAATCTCTTAATGTGGAACTGTCGTGAGCTTGGAAACCTGCGTACAGAGAAGGAGCTTGGAACTATCATCCGGGCAAAAAATCCCTCTGTTGTGTTTTTAGCCAAAACATGGGCAGATAAAATTAGACTAGATCGAGTTCTTCACAACATTAATTTTGATCATAAGTGGGAAGTTTCTAGTGGGAGGAGAGGGGGTGGACTGGTGCCCTTCTGGAAGCAAGATGCCAATGTAACGATTGAGGATTCTCATAGGTATTTTATTAATGCAACATTCAATAAAAATATGGAAACGGAATGGAGATTCATTGGATTTTACAGAGAACCTGAGACTAATCGGAGAATGGAAGCTTGGAATAAACTGAGGGGGTTAAACAATGGGCCATCCATACCATGGATTTGTGCAGGGGACTTTAATGAAATCAGTAGACAAGATGAAAAATTGGGGGGAGCTTTGAGGGGTCACACTCAAATGCAAAACTTCAGAGATGTTATTGATGAGTGCGGGTTCATTGACTTGGGATTTGAGGGTCCTAAATTTACTTGGAGCAAACACTTTAGTGATGGTCATTCCATATGGGAACGATTGGATAGAGGGTTGGTAAATAGCGAATTCCTTCTAAAATTCCCAGCTTCAAAGGTGTCTCATCTCAGATGTGTGTCATCAGATCATGTACCAATTTTTATTAACCTTTCGGGGTTGGAAGCTCCAACCAGGAAAAAGGTGTTTTGTTTTGAAGAGATGTGGCTGTCTGATTCACGGTGTGGTGAAACAGTGGAGGCGGCATGGAGGAGTGGGGAGGCAGGTGACATTTTGAAAAAAATAGAAAAATGTAGCAAAGACTTAGAATAGTGGGAGAAGAATTGCTTTGGGAATGTTAGGAGGGATTTGGAGGAGAAAAAAAAAATTGCTAGCTAAAGTTGAGGCCGATGCAATGAGGAGGGGAGATAATTCTCGGCTTAGAGAATTAAAAGTTGAAATTCATGTACTCATGGATAGAGAAACCCGATTATGGAGCCAAAGATCAAGAGTTTTATGGTTGAAGTATGGTGACAGCAATTCCAAGTTCTTTCACAACAAAGCAACTCAGCGGTTTAGGAAAAACACCATCCTTGGAATTAATGATAGAGGTGGAATTTGGCAAGAGCAACCAGATTTGATTGGGGACATTATTGTTGATTTTTTTTGGGGAGTTGTTCACTACTTGTAATCCGGCCTTAGGAGAGGATTCTCTCTCCTTCATCCCACAACTAGTTATAGATGAGATCAATGAGCAGCTAACAGGTGAATTCGTGGAATGGGAAATCCAGGCAGCACTCAAACAAATGGCGCCTCTAAAAGCACCAGGGCCAGATGGGATGCCACCACTATTCTACCAACACTTTTGGAGGATGATCAACCAAGAGGTAACATCCACAATACTCACTTGGCTGAACTCAGGTAAATTGCCTCACCCAATAAATCACACCTTCATCACTTTAATCCCTAAAGTGAAAAATCCTGTATTTGTCTCTGAATATCGCCCTATAAGCCTATGTAATGTATTGTACAAGATTTTCTCCAAAGTTCTAGCATACAGATTAAAAAAAAATTCTTGCCAGAACTTATAACTGAGCATCAATCTGCTTTTGCAAAAAATAGGCTTATTTCAGATAATGTTTTAGTTGCCTTCGAGACTTTACATTGTATGAAAAATCATAATTCAGGAAAAATAGATTTTATGGCTATTAAGCTAAATATGAGTAAAGCTTATGACAGGGTGGAGTGGATTTATTTACAGAAATTGATGGAGAAAATGGGTTTCAGCAATAGGTGGATTGGATTAATCATGGAGTGTGTTCGTACTATTTCATACTCAATTCTAGTGAACGGTGAACCGAAGGGGCTAATCACTCCAACAAGAGGCATAAGGCAAGGGGAACCCCTCTCCCCTTTCCTCTTTCTCTTATGCACGGAAGGATTACATGGTCTAATTACAAAGGCAGCAAGAGCAAAGGAAATCAACGGCTTCTCTCTTTGTAAGAGAGGCCCTAAACTAACCCATTTATTTTTTGCAAAGGACAACTTGCTTTTTTGCAAAGCCAATCCCCAAGAATGTGGAAATGTGCTCAAAATCTTATCAGAGTATGAAGCGGTATCTGGCCAAAAAATAAATAGAGAAAAGACATCTCTTTTCTTTAGCAAGTCCACAAAAGAGGATATGAGGCAGGAGATAAAAAGAGTGTTGGGGGTGCAAGAAATAAAATTTTATGAGAAATATTTGGGGCTACCTTCATTAGTGGGAAGGGGAAAAAAAGCAAGCTTTAGCTATATAAAGGAGAGGGTATGGAGAAAGTTACAAGGGTGGGAAGGAAAGCTTTTGTCTCAAGCAGGTAGAGAAGTCCTAATCAAAGCTATTGTCCAAGCCATTCCAACATATACCATGGGATGCTTCAAAATACCATTGGGGTTATGTCATGATATTGAAGCAATGATTAAAAAAAAAATTTGGGGGCAGCGGGGAGATAGGAGAAAAATACATTGGATTAAATGGTCGGAGCTGACAAAATCGAAGCTAGCTGGAGGAATGGGTTTTAGGGACCTTGCATTGTTCAATGACTCACTCCTTGCCAAGCAAGCTTGGCAACTTTTACATAATAAAGATACTCTTTTTTACAGGATATTCAAGGCAAGATTTTTCCCACATTGCTCATTCATGGAAGCTAAGGAATCGGCATCTGGATCATATGCGTGGAAAAGCATTTTGAAAGGAAGGGAGGTCATCAAAATGGGGTCAAGATTTCGGGTTGGTAATGGGAAAACATCAAAATATGGCAGCACCATTGGCTTCCCATTAAACATCCACCATTAGTCACTTCTCCAATCATTGAATCCATGGAGGATGCCACGGTTGATTGTCTAATAGATGAGGACACAAGAAAATGGGATGCCGAAATGGTGGATGGAATTCTGGTACCAGCTGAAGCAGCACTTGTAAAGAAGATCCCACTTGCCCGAAGTCCAATTGAAGACTCTCTGTTCTGGCCTTTCACAGCAAATGGGCAGTATAATTGTAAGTCGGGTTATAGGTTTCTCAAGGAGTTGGAGGCAGGGGCTGTGGAGGATTCACAACCGGACTTGGATAGACAATTATGGAAAAGTATTTGGTCCTTGGAAGTCCCTAACAAGAATAAAAACTTGATGTGGCGGGCATGTAGAAACTCTCTCCCCACAAAGCTCAATCTGACTTGAAAAACTATCATAGAAAACTCAACATGTGACCGTTGCTGTTCACACATTGAGGATGCGTTGCATGCTCTCTGGGGCTGTTCGGGGTTGGACGATGTTTGGGATGGAGAAAGATGGTGCTTTCGGACAAGGGAGTGGTTTGCTGACTAGGAATTATGCAGATGGATAATGGAACATGGGAACTCACCTGAACTCTTTGCAGTACAAGTATGGCATATATGGCACCAGAGAAACCAATTGCGTTTACAGCAACCTTGCTGCCTCACAAAGGACCTGAAACATGCTGTCAAGCACGCTGGGATGAGATTAGAGCTATCAATCCACTGCCAAACCAGGTCAGATCTGAACTAAAGCCAAAATGGTAGCACCACCACCTAATACATACAAGATAAATTATGATGGAGCGGTTTCAGATGAGGAGAATAAAGCAGGGGTTGGAGTGGTAATTAAGGACTGTAATGGAGAGGTAATTGCTTCCTTAATTCAGCAATTGGATCAAGCATATCAGCCCGTGGAAGTTGAGGCAATTGCTGCGTGCAGAGCCAGGGACAGAGCCAGGATTTGGAGTTAGGGGGGGCAACTCTACTACTAGCTGTGTGCGGCGGCTTCAAACTTTGAGTCTACTACTTTACTACTAAGGATTTTTGTTTAAAATTTTTTAAATGGCCAAGTTGTTTGTTTTGGGTAAAATAGATTGATTGGTCTTAATTTTTTTAGTTTTATTATTGGTAATTTTTGTTGTTGGGCTAATTTTTTTGGACTTGTATATTTTGTTTTAAATTTAATTGATTTATTTTTTATGTCTTTTAAAAAGTGAAAAATACTAAAACTACAAATTTTTTTACAAATCGCTAATATGGTGAGTGGTTATTGATAAGTAAAAAGTGATGCAAGTGTACGAACTAATAAAAATTTGCTAACTCAATATTTTGTATAAACATTGTAAAAATGTTTGTGGTTATAACATTACTTTCAAAAGAATTGATGGCATTATTAAGGGAGGCAAAGTGTAATTTTATTAAACAAAATTGCTAAAATTAATACCTATTAATATAGTAATATTTTTTAAAAAAAAATTAGGGGGGCCATTGCCCCCCCTAGCCCAATAACATCTCCGTACATGAGCAGAGCAGTGGAGTTTGGCAGCGAATTGGGAGTGGGCTGTGCTATTGTGGAGGGTGATTCAGAGGTGATTGTTAAGGCTTTGAGGAACAACGATAATGGTTTAACTTCTTTTACACCTTTGATAAATGATGTCTCTTTATTTTCAAGTTTGTTTTCAAAATTGTCATACTCTCACATTAGGAGAGATGGCAACAAAGTTGCTCATAGTTTAGCTAATCAAACTTTGATCACACCAGATTGTACTGTGTGGATGGAGGATGTTCCGTTTCGCACCTTACGTTTTGTTCAAGCTGATTTGGCCGTGCTTTAATTTTATTTGATGAACTGCCTTCTTTCTCAAAAAAAAAAAAAAAAAAAAAAAAAAAAATTATATGCTCACTAAATTATGATGATTCGCGCATTTTCTATTATTTAGTGTAATTTCATTTTGTAGATGTTGATCAAAGTTTTAATGAATTGTATTTTCTCTACCTATTAATTGTGATTCATAGCTTCATATACATGGACATTTACATCCATCAGTGTTGATAAATTTGAGTCTCAAAAATGTCATAGCGCTTTTATGGCTGGTGACTCTTTGGATTTACAACATTTTGTGTTTTTCAGTGGTTACAATGAGAGGTTTGAAACTTGTGATGACGTGTAGTACCTATACACAGGTATAGCATTTTCTTTACATTAAAATCTCATCACTAGAAGTTTTTCTTTGGTGGAATAAATCTAGATACTGTAGCTCTTTGTTTTTGTTTGTTTTTTTTTTTTTTTTTTTTTTTCTCTTTGGCTTGGAATATACCTAATCTGATTTGGCTTATATTTATTTTTGGGAGAACTTTGGAAGGAGGAAATCATGTTGAAAGAAATTCGTAATATAGTTAAAGCATCAATTAACAGAGTTAAAGCATCAATTAGTCGCATGAAAGTCTTGAAAGACATCTTGCAAATGTCTAGAAATCACTTTGTTTCTCATAAGATATACTCTAACTCTAACATCATGAAGAAGTACCAGTACTCTAATATCATGAAGAAGTTCCAAAAACACCGAAACTGCCTAGACTTGGAGAAAATTTTGCTCTCATCTGCTTTATAATAAGTCAAATATGAAGTGAGCATTGTTTTGGAGAAATTCAAACAAACCATAAACTCCAAATATTTTAATGAAAACTTTGATGCAATGATATATATATATATATATATATATATATATATATATTGTTGCAATAAAAGATTTACTGCTTCAAATATATTGTAATAGACTATTACTGCATGAATCTTATTGCAATAGATTGCAAACTATTGACCAAAATAAGTCATATCAAATTATTGCAATGACATTTTTATTGTAATAGATAATTATTTTATTTTGTTAGATTATAAAATAATTGATATTAGATTATTGCAATGATATTTTTGTTATAGTTTTGTGTTTGCCATTGCAATAGATTGTAAAAGAATTTATATCAAATTATTACAATGATAACTTTATTGCATTAAGCTATTAGTTCGAAATTTTCATTGTAATAGATTGCAAAAATAATTGGTATTAATTTATTGCAACGATTTCTTTATTTTAAGTTATTGCAACTTTTTCCTTAATGTATTAAAGCTTCTATTGCAACTGAACAGTATAGGTTATTAAAACTTATTATTGTTGATTCAATCATTTAACATTTTAAGTTACTATTGCGACAAGTTTTACTTGTAGATGCAATATTTTGTCTAATACTACTATACCTTTTATTTGTTGTATTAATACTTGATGTAATAGACTTATTTTCGTATAGTGTAGCCTTTTATCTTTTGAAGTTGCGATATGATTGCACCACAAATATGATTGCAAGCGATATTTCATTTTTGTTGCAAAGAAGGGAAGATGAAAATGATGGAGGACTTGGCTTTGTTAGCTGACTAATGTGAATATCCATATACTGTGAGTGACAATATGGGTAAGATCTATAATGGAGAATTCTATATGAGAGCAGGAAAAAAATCCATATGTATTTGATTTATTAAATTTAAAAAGAAAAATAGCAGTATTACTTTTATTAATTTGTATTTGGAATCTGTTGCACTTTAGTTCACAATTCTAAGTAATCTTCAATTTATTCATTCATAAAGAAGCTTTGCCTTTTTGGATATTAATAGACTCAATTCAATACCCAATTAATATGGCAAGTTAGTTGGCAAGTTGTCATTGATGCATAATAATAGTTTATATTCCTGGTGTTGATGATTTTTTTTTTGAGTAAATAGTAATACTTATTAGAACACACACGAAAATAGTAATACTGATGTTGATAATTGATTCTATCATATTCGGAGAACAGGACATGGAGCTGGCCAAAAATAATAGGCTGACCACCCACTCGGCAAGCACCATTGTCGAAGAGGAACTTTTTGTTTTTGGGTATAGATGGGAACAAGTGTTTAAATGATTTGCGTATACTAAATACTAATAAGTTATTTTTTTTAATCACTAGCGTCTTGCCCATTTTCAATTATATGCTCCCAACACATTTTCAATTATGTGCTCCCCAATTTATCCAAAAAAAAAATTATGTACTCTCAAGTTATGATGATTTACACATTTTCAATTATGGAACCAAATTTCATTTTGTAGATGCAAATTTTTACTGAATTGTAGCTTCCCATACTAGGACAGCTCCGTGCATCAGTGGTCATAAAAATGAGCCAAGAAAGCATCATATTTCAATTATTTAAAAAAAAAAAAAACTTATTAGTATTGGTTAATAGGAGAAATCTAAGAATTTTAGAAGCAGTATAGGTTTGATAGTATTGGTTAATCATAGTAGACTTAGTCTCTGTTTGGATACAGATGAAAATTATAAATTATTTCACTATTCAGCTTATTTTTGTTACTATTCATTGGTCCCACTGCACCTTTTTGGCACTATTCATGAGTCTCACTGTATTATTTCAACCAACTTTTACCTTTATCTACAGTACTTTCAACAATAAGTTTTCAGTTTCAGCAAAATAAGCGGTATCTAAACACACCTTTAGTATAAGTTAATAGGATTGATATTATAGGTTAATAGGAGAAGTAGTTTATAATGATGAGCAAAATGAGTAGTTAATATAACATAGTTGAGTTCTTTCAAATTCTACCCACAATAGATTTAAAATTTTAAAATTCCAATTCATTGACATGTTAAAGTCTTAAAGCTATTAACGCCATTTAACTTGTCATCTAAAATACAAGAACACATAAACATTTACAAAAAGACGAGTAAATCTTGAGAAGAAATTCAAAGAGAAAAATTTTAATCTTATGAGAAAGAAGGCAATTCATAAAATAATTCCTGATAGAGCTGCGAAATGTGTCTCATGCGACTAAGTCTCCTTTCAATCCTATTAACCTATACTACTTCTCCTATTAATCTATACTAATTTTAAAGCTCCAACTATTAGGGAGATAAACATCTTGGGAAGACTCTTGAGTTAGATTAGCTAAAGAGGAGTAAAGAAATAAAATAAATATATAAACTTTGAACCGTTCAAAATTTCAATTCATTAACATGTTAAAGGCTTAAAGCTATTAAGGTCATTTAACTTGCCATCTAAAACACAAGAATAGATAAAAAAATTAGAACAAAATGAGGAGTACTTCTTAAATTTCTATTTTTAAAAATAATTTTAAAAAAAATATATTATATTTTAAATCTTACAATTTAGAATCTGTAACAATTTAAATTTTTAGTTTAAAAAGTAACAAATCAAACCATTTATTTTTAAAAGTAATAGATTAACATTTGGGATATTAGAAAAATAACAAATTAAAGTCTAATCCATTTAAGTAGGACAACATTGTGTTTGACGTTCAATATAGGTGAGTTCAATTTATTACTTTTTATAAAAAAAATTTCTATTTGTTATTTTTAAAATTATAATTTTTTTTTTGAGAAAGTAAAATTATAATATTTAATTCTTTCCTTTTGAAACTTTATTATCTAACATAGTACATTGAGCACCAAATTATAACTGAGAGAGAGGGAGTTTCAGCTATAGGATTTGAAAATTGTCTCGATCGTGTTAAGGCTCTTGCAACTTCGCATGCTCAACAAACATCAAAGCTTTTTACATTTGGGTCAAAATTTAACGTTACTCAATTCCTAAATACAACTTATCTTTTTATTAAGACCATGTGAAATTGTTCATACATTTTTGCATTGATAAATTGATTCATAAGAATTTCAAATTAGTGAATCACTAGAAAACAAGACATTTTATCTCCAAGACTATTGTGAAAAACCAACCCAAAGGTTGGTCAATTGAAAGAACTGGTACATTCCATTAAGCTAATTAAGTCTAACTGTATACAAATTAGCTTAGACAAAAGGTGAATTTAATTTTCTTTTCTATTTTTTTTTTCCAATTATGATACAATGATCTTAATGCAGGCATTATATCTAGAGATGACAAAAATTCATTAACCCATTTAACTTGCTCTTGCAGCCAGTCTCCTTTCGCCTTAAATGTGTGTGGCTATATATATATATATATATATATATATATATAGGGCAAAACTTAGATACAGTACCTTGTGTACAATATGTTAGGTTTCCTCCCTAAAAATTAGACACGTGGATATTTAACGATTTTAGTAAACGGGCGTTAAAGTCCAACAAAATTCAGCTAGTCCTCTTCTCTCTCAGTTTAGTCCCTCTTTCTCTCTTTTTTTCGTAATTACGCATCCATGTCTTCCTGAATAGAGATCATGCAGTTTTGGTGGGATTACTCTAATAAGTGTAGTGGTGGGCTTGAAATTCAAATGGGAGGTGAAACTCCAAGGCTTTCATTGATGGATCTGGGATTTGTGTGGGTATGAAGGGCGAGGATGGGTTTAGGGACTTTGCTGTGAAAAGACTCAAATTTGTAGAATTGACTAGTTGTGAGAATTTCAGAGGTTATTGTGGACCTATTCTGTGTGGTGTGAAGGGGATGGGAAAAAAAATCTGGTTTTTGCTTTTAATTCTTGGGTTTTTTCCAATATTGGTTGTTGAATAAGTTAACGTACAAAGAGCGATTGAGGTTAAATAAAATTTCTCGTTTTGGAACTTTTTTTCCATCAATTTTTGGTTTATTTTTTCCCCTGGTTTCCTCTTCTTCTTCCATTTTTTTAATAAAAATAATCTTGAGTGTGAATCTGGAAAATTCTACAAGAAGTATTTAATATAAATGAAAGGCAAAGATTCAGCAAAGACAGTGAATAATGGATTGAGCTTTTGTCAAGGCATGATATATCATATATCTGGGTTTGTGAATGTGATGCTACAGCCTTCATCCTCTCCAAATTTGGATCCGTCAATGAAAGCCTTGGAGTTCCACTAGAGAAAAGGGGGAACGAACAGAGACAGAAAGCGTTGATTTTTCTAAGGGAAAGAAGAAAGTTTTAACGCCTGTTTACTAATATTGTGAAATAGCCACATTGCTGATTTTTAGAGAGGGAACCTAAGGCACTGTATATAAAGCACTGTATCTAAGTTTTGCCCATATATATATAATTTATATTATAAATTTTCTATTATTATTCCCCAAAAATACTGGTTTTCTCTCATTTTTTATCACTCTCATGATTGCTCATCTCATTTTTCTTTTATTTCTTGGAATCACTTCATTAGGGATGACAATATATCTCCAACTCACCTCACCCCCGACCTATCCCACTATGGTAGCACTAAATTTTCTTGCCTCAATGAGAGGACGAGGTGGGGATTGAACCTCTTCGATCCAACCCACTCCAACCTGTTGCCATCTCAAATTTATACCATAATAGGAATTAATTAAAATTTTTGAACAAGTCTATCATTGCATTGGCTCAGTGCTTATCCCTCATACCAAATTAGAGAGAATTATTCCTGATGATGTAAACTGTTGGGAGAAAAAAAGGAACAAAAAAAAATCCTTCATCCTCAGATTTGTATCAAGTAGCTAATGTAATGCATGAATCATATGTCATTATTTTTCATAAGCACACAAATTAAGCCTAAGGTAAAGTCACTGATGTTATCTCACTAGAAAAGCTTACACCGCATGATTGACATGTTCATACATAGGCACATTTTATCCCAAACTCCACAGCAGGCCTAATTTCTTAAGAAGGATACCCACCCAACATCATATTTATTTTTTATTTTTAGGCGTAAATGCATTTTTGGTCCTTACATTTTGAGTCATTTATCGATTTGGTCCTTAAACTGATTTTGCTCCTAGGTCAATCCCTGAAATCAGAAAATTGATTCTATTTTAGTCTCTGCCGTCAACCCACTAACAGAAAATACATATGTTGCAAACGGAATACATTATTTGCTGACATAACTAATAAAATTATAATTAAAAAAAATATTTAACATTTTTCAAATGTCATGTCAGCATTTAAATTAATAATAAAAAAAAGCTAGCTCAGAAATTTAACAAAAGGTAAATTAATTTTTTTTTAACCCTTAAATCTAATTTAAACTAAAATCATTTCTTAAAAAAAAAAAAATTTTTTAAATCTTATCTTTTTATTTATTTTTCTTTTTATTTTTATTTTTCTTTTACCTCATCAGCTTTAAAAACTATAACAACTTTATCTTTTGAGATTATCTTTTTTTTCTTTGAGATAATCTCAAAAAGACTAATCTCAATGGTCCTCCACCAAATATCCAAACAAATTAAATTCTCTCTTTGAGATAATCACATCAAAGATTAATCTCAAATTCTCTCTCTCTCTCTCTCTCTCTCTCTCTCTCTCTCTCTCTCTCTCTCTTCACCCTCCATGGATAGAATCTCTCACTCTCCACTATAGGTCCATTGCCGAAGCTCACTCAACCTTCTTCTCCACCACGCACCAGAGCTCACAAGCAGAACAACGGCAAGTAGATCAAGGCGAGCAGATCATGCTTCTCTCTTGATGTGGAGAAAATGATGGGAACAATCGATTTTGTCGGAAAAACGAACTCGACCTGCGTGAGAGAAAATGATGCAACGAGGCCAAACTCTCTCTTCGATTGATAAGGACGACGACAACGAGGAGGTAGTCGTTTGTCAGGACAGCGTCGTTTGACGAAGTGGCTGAGGAGGCAGAAATGGTAGGGTTTGACAGCGTCGTTTTAGTGGAGTTAGGGTTGGTGGTGTGAAATGGTTTCGTTGGAATTGAGGAAGCAAAAATGATGCTGTTGGATCTGCTCCAAACCCAAAATCTCTGATTTGCTCCAAACCCAAAAACCATTGAATTTTTCTTTGAGTTTGTTGTTACTTGTTGCTGTGTTTGGCTACTATGAGATGGGTTTGTTTGGTTGAGTTTGACTTGCTCTTAATCGATGGTGGTGGAGGGTTTGATTGTGAGAACGTGAAGTTTGCTGGCTATTCTTGCTCTTATTCTGGGTTTGATTGTGAGAATGTGAAGTTTGGTTCTGGGTTTGCTCTTGTTCTCTTTGACATGCACTATTGGTTTCTTTGATTTATTTCTTGTTTCTCTGGATTTGATAGAGATTAGATTTGGTTGCTGGATCTTTTTTTGAAAACAATTTGATTGCTGGATTTACATTCAGGGTTTGTCATATATTGGTTTAGGGGTGAAAATAGCCAAATACCACGATTTGGCAAAATTTTTGGCGAACTAGCACTGGTTTTTAGTACTCGAGTTTCACAAAATCGAGTTCTAAATAGAACTCAAGTTCAGTGAACTCGAGTTCCTAGGTGACCTAGAATTCGAGTAATTAAAAAAGTAATGTAGTACTCAATATTAGGGAAATCGAGTACTTCTTTATAGTACTCGAGCTTAACGAAGTCGAGTACCTTGTTTTTCTTTTTCTTCTTTTCTACTTTTTGTTTCGTACAAAACTTTTACTTATTTCATCTTCAACTGCTTGTGATCGTTCTGTCCACCAAACTAAGGTGGGGCCGAGCCAGCCACGTGGACGATGGGTTAAAAAAACACTATATTAAATTTTGCCGACACATATGTATACAACAAACAATTTTCCATGTCATGGCTTCTAATAGTAATGAACTGAAAGGTCCTATCCATGTGTGTCTTTGATGATTTCTGATTATAAACATCAGGTAAAATTACCAACTCTTATCATTTTTTTTTTGTTTAGAATCATATCAAATTAACAACTCTTATCAAATTTTTTTTTTTTTTTTTTTTTTTTTTTGTGCAGCACTTTTACCACAGTATAGTCAATGAGACCTCTGCCATCCATTGCTTTGTTTAGGTGTTATCCAGGGTAAGGACCATTTTGCATCTTACTGACTTCCTAACATCTCATAGGCACCTTTAGTGAATAGTTTCTGCCAATCTACACTGTGCTTAGCTAACTGCAACTCCAGTTACTTGCACATGAACTTTTTCAAGTCCAGACACTGTACTTAGTTTGGTGGACACAACAATCACAAGCAGTTGAATATGAAATAAGTAAAAGTTTTGTACGAAACAAAAAGTAGAAAAAGGAAAAAAAAAAAAAAAAAAA
This sequence comes from Quercus glauca, assembly GCA_023736055.1. NCBI lineage: Eukaryota > Viridiplantae > Streptophyta > Magnoliopsida > Fagales > Fagaceae > Quercus > Quercus glauca. Next base: position 60,134,022 of record CM043317.1, read on the forward strand.
AAAAAAAAAAAAACAAGGTACTTGGCTGTGTAGGCTGGAGTACTATAAAGAAGTACTTGATTTTCGTAATATTGAGTACTATATTACTTTTTTAATTACACAAATTTCAGGTCAGCAGTGTCACGCTGGCGACTCACCTAAGAACTCGAGTTCACTAAACTGGAGTATTATTTAAAACTCGATTTTGTGAAACTCGAGTACTAAAAAAGTGGTAAATTGCTAAATATTTTCGAAACAGTGCTAGTTTGCCACAAATTTTGCCAAAACGTGGTATTTGGCTATTTTTGCCTTGGTTTGGGTGCTGGGTTTATTTCTTGGATTTGGGAAGAACATGAAGAACAAGTTCTTATTTTCTTATTAAAAAAATAATGAAATTAGATTTAAGGTTTTTTTTTTTTTTTTTAGTTTAAATTTTCCTAGCTGGCTTTTTTTTTTTTAAATTAATTTAAATGCTGACGTGGCATTTAAAAAATGCTAAATAAATTTTTTTATTATTATCTTATTAGCCACGTCACCAAACAGTGTATTCCGTCTACCACATATGTATTTTCTGTTAGTGGGTTGACAGTAGGGACCAAAATAGAATCGATTTTCAGATTTCAGGACTGACCTAGGAGCAAAATCAATTTATGGACCAAATTGAGAAATGACCCAAAATGTAGGGACCAAAAGTGCATTTACGCATTTTTTTTAAAAAGCTAATCCATAATTCTCTCTTTTTCTCTTCTACTCTCAAGCATCATACAAATATGGTTAATTAGAGAAAATAAATGTATTAGGAATGTAGACATGCATATCACACAAACCTTGGCACATGGAACGTGAAAACGATTAGATGCTACACGTATATTTTATTTGGTAACACTAAATTAACAATACAAGTTCTTGAAAGATAACCAGATCATTTCATAACAAAGTGGGCAAGTGAAAGTAAAAGCAACACACACCCACAAGAACTCCCTATTCAGCCAAAAAAAAAAAACCCCACAATTCACTGGTTCATATACTAGTCAGTTGGCATGTGAAGTGAGTTTGATATTTTTTTTGGGAGTGGTGATAATTACCCCTGTTTGCACGGGACAAAACAAAAATTGTATTTTTGAAACATAAATTTAACTAGAGCAAAGATAGAGTTAGGATTTTGAGTTAAGAGTTAAGAAGTGGGACAATAAGCCAAAAATAAAAATAAAAATAAGCACCTATTTAGTATTAACAAACTATCAATAAAAACAAAGATACAAAATCGTTTTTTCCTAATACATTACAATGCAATCATCTACTAATAAAGATAAAAGCACAAAATACTATGTTTTTAACTACATAAGAGCACTTGCAGCAACTTATGCAAAAATTCTTGTCTATTTTAGTATAAGAACTTACGTTTTCTATTTTATGTATTCATTTTTCAAAATATCTTACATTAGATTATCTATTTTGCACTAAATTCATTAAAATACTATTTCCTTGTCAATTTTTTTATTATTATCTCAAATCATATTTCTCTATTCCTTAACCAAAAACCACTGCGCTCAATCTAAAAAATTACTAAAATATTCATTTGCATAGCTATAGTGACTATGTAAATTTACATAGTTATTATAGCACAAATTTATTTTTGCACAATGATATATAGATTGATGTAGATGTATTTTGGGGTTGATTGGGCAAATTTGAAACATTAAGTTATTTTACAACAACTAATGCAAATACTCTTAATCTCTGAGCACCCACATCCGGATGCTATATCTTATCTTATTTTACCATCCCAAAAAGTTATTTTATCAATTATACCATACCATTTTACAATACACCAAACATCCCAAAACTCTATATCTCATCCTTTTATTAAAATATTATTTTTTAAATCTTTCTTTTTTATTACTTTTCCAACCACCATTTTTTTTGTTTCAAATTCAACTACTCCCTTTTCAAATTCATCTATTCCAACGGTTGGAATATCCCCAACAACCTGCCAATTTTTTTTTCTTTTCAATTTCTTTCCAACTATTTCAACAACCTGCCATTTTTTTTTTTTAAGAAAGTACCTACCAAATATCAATGTACTCAAATTTGCCAACTTAAAAAATTCACATACATATACATTCCATCAAACCTGTCAAATATTAATGTAAAATCTACATATATATTTATAGATGCATCATGTCAAATATTAATATATTCAACCTGCCAATTTTAATGATCCACAGACACACACACACACACACACACACACACACACACACATATATATATAGAACCTGCCAATTTTTCATTTTTTTTTTTTAGAAAGAACTTGCCAAATATCAATTTACTCAAACTTGCTAACTTTAAAAATCCACATACATACATATAAATGCAACTTGCCAAATATCAATGTACTCAACCTGCCAACTTAAAAAATCTACATACAGTTTCTCAAAAAAAAAAAAAATCTACATACATATATATACATACAACCTGCCAAATATCAATGTATTCAACCTGCCAATTTTTAAATTCCACATACATATATATACATACAACCTGTCAAATATCAATGTACTCAACCTACCAACTTTTATAATCCACATACATATATATAAATACAATCCACATACATAACTATCATTGTTGTCTTTAGAAGACTTGTACATATATCAAATTACAATAAAACCCCACATGCATAACTTACACACTTATGTTCCTACAGCTCCCCTTGTAATTGCCATAAATGTTTAATGAGGTCTAATTGGAGTTGAGAATGAATTTTATGGTCTCGAATACATTGATGGGTTTCAATGAACTCCGTAAATTCATTTGTGTTCTCCCGTGATAGTTGTATAGTAGGATTGTCATCAATTTGCTCATAATCTTCTTCCACCGCTTCATTTGCAAAGCCTAGAGCGACCCATAGAAACAACCTTGAAGACAACAGTATTAGGAAATTATCACAATTATTGCAAAGCAAGCAAAGATTACATTATAGAAAGGGAACAAGTAAATATATTATTCAATAAACAAAGCTTAAAATCTGTCAAAGCAAAAGTCCCTGGTAAAGATTGATAAGAAATAGAGGAGTTTTCAACCAAAAAAAAAAGAAATAGAGGAGTTAAGGATCCAGTTCACATGGTATTGCTTGTAACCTAGAGAAATGTGTCATTCTTTTTTTGCTAAACTAGAGAAAGGTGTCATTGATTTGCATTTAAAATGAAATTATTTTATTCCCTAAGCAGATATGCCATTGATATGTTTAGGGAATCACATTATTAGCGTGAGAAATTATTTGGTACACCGAGTGTTTCTTTTGACATAAATTATTGTATATCTCATCATGATTATGTTTCAGTATTAGCATCTTCCGGGGCATACCGGGTTACGGTTCAGACCATATGAATCACATATATAACTCCTTTTCCCTTGCACTGGAACAATCACAGAATGATAGAAAACCGATCAACATAATTCTATCAAATTGATGGTAACCACTGCCAGGAATGACAAAGTATATAATTCACCATTAAACTATCCCCCATGCGCTCATATTGAATTAGAAAAAGAACAATCCACAATGACACGCTCCTATGTTAACAAATTAGAAGTGATAAGACAAGCTATCTTTAAAAATATTATAATGTCAAATAATAGTGATCGATAATCATAAAAAAGAATCAAAGTAAAGCAGCATTGCAGCAACCACAAATATAGTAGCAGTGGGACAAATAGTTTATGATAATAAGAAAACAAAAAGAAAAACAAGTGGCTTACATCTTATAGGAGTTCAAGTCAAAATCACATCAAGAAAAATCTTATGACCATAGACATGTGTGAATAAGTCTAAATTACATGAAGGGACTGGTAGACATTGATAGCAATACCATCCTAGCTATTCATCTCCAAAATTTCTCACTTCATCACCATCTCCGAAATTTCAGACTTCATCACCATTGCCGAAATTTCTCACCCATCCCCATCTCCGAAATTTCTCACCCGATTCACCCTCACCCATCTCAACCGATTCACCCTCACCCATTCATCCTCACCCATCTCCATCGCTGAAGCTTCACCCTCACCCATTCACCGATTCAACCTCACCTCACCCATTCACCGATTCACCCTCACCCATCTCAACCGATTCACCCTCACCCATTCTCAAGGGTTTTTGGGTTTGGTTCAGATTTTGCAAAAACGAAGCTCCGTCGGTGTTGGGGGATTTAGCTCCGTCGGTGTTGGTGCTGACTGAAAGGTGGGTTTTGATCAATGTATTAGAGTTTTGTGTTTGTGTTTCTTTTCTCTCTCTGCAATAAAAAGAGGGTTTCAGCTTGTGTTTGTGTTTGGGTTTTGATAAAAGAATTGTTGTTGATGTTTGCAGAGTTTTTGTTGTTGATTTAGCATCTTCAGAAAGTTTGCTCAGTTCTTCAATTACTAGTAAGTATCTCTCTCTATCTATTTCTCTCCCTTCTCTCTTTTCTCTTTGTTTCTGTACCCCTCTGTAACCGTTCTTTGATAAGCATTTTTTTTCCTCACAAATCATTCAACAACTCCTCCTTTCTACCAAAATTCCAATTTTATGTATGTAATTGGTGTTCTTGTATTCTATTTAGTATTTAGTTGCAACTCATAAATTGAATAACGTTGTACCGTTTGCACTTATTAGTGTTTAATAGAAATGGGGTTCAGACTTCAGAATGTTCAGCTACAGAATTTTTGTGATTGCTAATTGGAAGGTTTTGCTGTGGCTTTCTGTGATAGCAAAAAGTAATGGTAACAACGTATAGAGAGAAATGATTAATGGGTTATATGTGGGATTGCTTGAATTGCCACAGGCACAGCTCAATTAGTTTTATAATTACGATATCTAGTTGCTCTCTGGTGTTTTATGCTTTCATTTTTATTATTTATTCTTCTTGTTTAGAAGGGTGTGTACTATGTATCACCAAGTTTGTCAGCAACACATGTTGTTTCTCTTATCTATCTATCTAATCTTTTAACTTTTCCACATTGCTGTGGTTACGAATGCATATGTATCAAGGGTCCAAACTAATATAGAGTAAATTGCAATGTTCTTGTCATCCAAGTAATGCACTTGATGTTGATGGGGCCATTTAACATTCGTAAGTTGGAGTCATATTATGGAGCCAAAATATGTGCTGACTTCCACAGATATTCTCCTATTGAATGAGATGAAAATATTAAATATGCATAGGCGGTTTCAGTAACCTGACAATTGAATTGTGAAGTAGTTACGATGTATAGTAAAGTCCTAGTGAGGATTTTAAGGGGAAATATGGTGATGACCTTACAGAAATGTTTGAACTCTGAACTGAAACAAGGTGAGGCATGAAATATAAATCCTTCATGAGCTGCTAAATTATGCAAAAAATAATGATGGCATTATGCGCAGTGGTCAATTGCTAATTCTTTTGACACCGGAGGGTCTCATGAATAACAAATAACTTAGTGACAATTGAACATCAAATTAGTGAAGTCTTAGCAGAACCTCACTTAATTTTTTGGGGTCATTTTCAAAATTTATTCTGAAATGATCCTGAAAGAATTAACTAGCAAGTCATGGAAAATTCTATATCTGTAGTTTTCAAGTATCAAACAGTGTGCAATTTGGAGTTTTCAAGAGGAGGTTATGGCTATAGATAATTTTGAATTCTATTGCTTTTAGTGTGTCTTTTTGCTCTCCAAAGTGTATTTTCCAATTCCTAAGTCCTGTTAGTTGTGTTTGAATATTTGGTCAAGTCATTGTTATTTATTATGGCTTTTGCTAACAAGTGTCCTAATAAGTGGCCATATTTATTTGTGTTTTATTGTTTACAAAAGAGGTTCAAGGGAGTAAATTTTGTTGATGATATGAGGATTCTCCATAGAAGTTGCTAAACTTGTATTTTTCTGCATAGTCTCTTAATTTTTAGTTTCAACACCTTAGGATCTAGTCTTGAGCCCTTTTGTGATCAATCTAATTTAGTTTCTCCAGGTGTTTTTGAATCATTGGATTGTCGTGCCTTACATATATTGTTTTGATTAGGAGTTGTCAACATATATTGTAGAATGTTGCTATATGTGAGAAGTTGCCACCAAAATATTATGAGTAGCTTATACTGATTGTAAAGATACAAATAAGAATTGACTTCATACGCTAATTGACTTCATACACTAATTGTTTTAAGTTCCCTATTTAAAAGGGATGGCTAGGCAAGAAGACTATGAACAATATGGTAATTTCTTACAAGCGGATGAACACTTGGACTATTGCTGACACTTGAACACAAGAAGACTAGTAACTATTGCTGACACTTGTTGTATGAACACTTGGACTACCTCAACACTTGGGTTTTTTATTGTCATTATTCAGTTGTGATGTTTGAATGTTACAAAGGCTGTGATATGTTTGAAAGGCTGTTAAAGAGAAGAGGGGTTTTTTATTTGTCTTATATTTGAATGTTTGAATGTTACAAAGGCTGTGAATGTTTATTGTCATTATTTAGATGAGAAAAGTTGGGCTATTGATGCTAAAGTGAGAAGGGATTGATTTGGTGTTGCTGGGTTTTCAGGTTTGATATTGAATAATGACAAAAGTTGGGCTATTGATGCTAAAGTGGGAAGGGATTGATTGGGTGTTGTTGGGTTTTCAGGTTTGATATTTTGATTGGGATGCATATGTGTTGGATATTTGGGTGAATTATATAAGTTTTGTTGTGAATTATATCAGTGTGAAACTATTGTTGCGGAACCCAACAATAACACAGGTAGAGATTTTAATGCTGTTGCACATGAGCTAGCTCAGTTTGCGCGTAGAACTGGGACTTCTTGCATGTGGAACGAGGATACCCCATCTGTGGTGTCTAGGCTAGTTCAAAAGGATCTTTTGGCGTTGGTATAGCTTCTGTTGTATTTGTTGATTGCTGTGGCCTTTGTCTCTTGTTGTATTCCTTGTTGGCTTTTATGTTATAAAGTTTCCACTTCAAAAAAAAAAAAAAAAAAAAAAAAAAAAAAAAAGGAAGAACCCAGCAAAATGTAACCGTTGGAAATCATAGGTAAAAGCTGAAAAACTGAAAAAAAGTGACAGTTAAGAAAGAAATAATAAAAAAAGATTAAAAAATAATATTTTAATAAAAATAGAGTTTTGGGATGCTAGAAGTATTGTAAAATGGTATGATATAATGATAAAGTGAGGTTTTAGAATGGTAAAATAGAATAGCATTAGCATTTTCCAATGCTAATGCTCTGAGAGACCAAACGGAGAAACAGAGAGGGAATAGAGTGAGAAGTCCCCGCGCAGAATGTAGTGATGAGAGAGAAGTTTCGGGGGGAAAACATGAATAAAATATATTATTTCTGATACAATAGTTGCTACAGTGCACTTTTATGTTTAGAATTGCACTGTAGCACTATTGCAAAAAAATTTGCAATAGTGCCATTTACAATTCTCTGATGCAGCTAGTTTTAAGGCTTAAAATGCTATATTTCTCTTAGATTTGGCTTTAGCATCTACCAATGCTAATGCTCTTAGCATTTCAGGTCAGTCCAACAAATGATTCAGTCAAGTCATAGTAGCACGCGTTAGAAAATGAAAAATCTATTTCGAGTCTGTACGATTAATATAGCGGAGTTTTAGTGATTTTATTGATCAATAACACTAATTATAAAACAATTCACACAAATAAGTAGTTCAAAGCACATATATGAAATTATGAATACCAAAATCTAAATGCAATAAAATATGAAAGCAGTAAAACCAATATATAAGATTTGATAAATGCGCGCGTGTACGTTTGTGCATATGTGTGCAGCTGCATGTGCGCGTCCTTGTTTAGAGTCTCAAGCCTGCGTAATATTTTTTGGCTAGTGTGAGTGTTTGTGTGCACGCTTGTGTGTGTGTGCAGAGAGTCCCAAGCCTCCGTATTTTTTTTTTCCTGATTTAGTTGGCTTTATGTTAGTGGGATTATTATTATTTTTATTGGATTTGGATTTTCTGATTTACCCTATGGTTTATTTGGCTTTCTTGTGGTTATCAGTTTTGATATATTGGTACGTGCTTGTGAAAATGCAAGTTTTTTTCAGTCAAAAAAGAAAATGCAAGTTTGTTTTTTGGAACAAAATGCAAGCCCATTAACTCATCTGACACCCAACATTATTCTATCATAGTGATGATACCCATTGACCATGCGCAAATATTGAATTAGAAAAGGAACAATCCACGCTCCTATGTTTACAAATTAAAATGAAAGGACAAGCTATCTTTAAAAATATTATCATGAGCAAATAATAATGATCAAAAATCATAAAAAAGAATCAAAGTAGAGCAGCAACCGCAACAACTAATTGTGCCAGGCCAATAACATGATTCATGTCGCCTTGATACTATTTTTGACCCATGCAAACCCACTTTTATGTAAATCCCATTACGAGCTACAAAAAAAAATGCATAAATCAACAAGCATTTTACAAAATCCGAATTGTACAACAAAATTTTCATGTTCACAATAGGAATTTAGAACAAAGACACGGATGATATCAAAATGTGGAAGAAATAAGGGATCTGAGATGAGAAGGGATTTGGGTTTGGGTTCCGTACCTTTCTTTTGAGGACCCAAATTTGAAGCAAAGCAAAGTGAGAGAGAGAGTGAATAAGAACCAAATGCAAAGCAAAGCAACCAAGTTGAATCCCACCTCTGCAAACATCAAGAGCAATTATTTGATCAAAACCAAAACACAAACACAAATTTTCTTGTAGAAAGAGAAAAGAAACATAAACACAAAAACTCAAATACATTGATCAAAACCCACCTAGTAAATTGCTTTGATTTTGATCTTGATTTGATTTGAGAGACCGACGGAGCTTCGTGAAGAGATTTTGCAAACAAAATCTTAATCCGAACCCACAAACCCTTGAGATGGGTGAATCGGTAAAAAAAGATGAGTGAATCGGTGAATCCAAACCCACAAATCTTAATGGAGTGAAAAGTGAAATGGGTATCTAGATTGTTGGATTTATGAGTGCCTGTGAATCGGTAAAGGGATCGGAGCACGGATTCTCGTCGGAATCATAATCGGAGAGAGAGGGTCATCGGAGAGAGAGACAGAGGGGCATCGGAGAGAGTTTGGGTCTGAAGAGAGCACAGAGCAGAGGAGAAAGAGAGAACGAAGAGAGAGAAAAGATGGGAAAAAATTAGAGAGGAGAGAGAGAATTGCCGGGTAAAAAAGCATTAAAAAATTAATTTTTGTTATACCATTCAGCTACAGTATCATCTTACATTTGAGATGGTACTGTAGCTAAATCTCAAAAAAAATTTGGCATATGCCATATGGCCTTCCCATTGCTGAGTGATTTGTGGCTCTTAATGCTAAATAACCTTTGCATTTGGCATTCTCACTTTCGGATGCTGATGCTCTTACAATGAGATCAATGTAAAGCTGTAGGAGTGGTGGGCCACACCTTTTGAAAATGGGCCCAATTATAAAATTTAGAGAACATACCTAACTTCTTTTTCCATTCTTAAGTTAAAGTGTGCGCGATAATGAATAACTTAACATGTGCAATAGTAACCAGTGCTTTATCAGAGGTACATAACCACGAGTTCCAATAGACATTTGGACTACGTACACACACTTTCTCATTCATGCGTGCTTCTAGTACTAGTCTCAGGTACAGCACAGTAGCACACAACATCCAGAAATGAGAAATTGTAGGCTTAGGCCCAGCTACCCAATACTTTGAATGCGTTGAACTTGAATGAGTGGTCTAGCAAACTAGTTCGTAGAGTCCGTATGTACTAAGTTGTTACAATAGGCTCAGCATTAAGGGGATACATTGTAATTAAATTTATGATCAAGGTTAACTCTTGTCCTATAGTTTATCCACTAGTGGATTAAATAATGGTCTGAAATTATGGTACAACAACCATAATAGTATATAAAAATATTAACACATGTTCCTCGTTGTTTCACTCTACTCCCAACGTGTTCTTTGACTTTTTTCTTGCTCTTCTTTCTAGTTGTTCTGTTTGTTTCCAAAGAAAATAGGATATGAAGAGAACAGACATAGAAGACAGAGACATTACAAGTTCCCTTCTTGCTAAAGAAAACCTTGACACTAATGGCGTTAGTAGCAGCAGAAATGTTGCAGCGAATAGTGGCGGTGCCGCCACAGCTACAGTGGTGTTCAGCACCTTCATTGCCGTTTGTGGATCCTATGTTTTTGGTGCTGCTGTGAGTATTATTATACTATTACAATAATCTTAGTATTATTATACTATTCATTTTTCAAAATATTTTATATTAGATTATCTATTTTGCACAAAATTCATTAAAATACTATTTCCTTGTCACTTTTTTTTTATTATCTCAAATCATATTTCTTTATTCTTTAACCAAAAACCACTACCCTCAATCTAAAAAATTACTAAAATATTCATTTGCATAACTAGAGTGACTATGTAAATTTACATAGTTACTATAGCACAAATTTATTTTTGCACAACGATATATAGATTGATGCAGGTTGATGTAGGTGTATTTTGGGATTGATTGGACAAATTTGAAACCTTAAGTTGTTTTACAACAACTACTGCAAATGCTCTTACGAGATTAATGTAAAAAGGTCGGAGAGGTGGGCCATGCTTTTTGAAAATGGGGCCCAATTATAAAATTTAGAGGGCATACCTAAAACTTTTTCTTTCTTAAGATCAGGTTGGGCTCTGACCTAGTTCCATCCCTAAGCTAGAGTGTATGCCATAATGTATAACTTAGCTACTCAATGGTAATTAGTGGTCTAGCAAACTAGTTCGTAGAGTCCGTATGCACTAAGTTGTTACTATAGGTTTCTCAAAAAAAAAGTTGTTACAATAGGCTCAGCATTAAGGGGATACATTGTAATTAAATTTATGATCAAGGTTAGCTCTTGTCCTATAGTTTATCCACTAGTGGATTAAATAATGGTCTGAAATTATGGTACAACAACCATAATACTATATAATATTAACGCATGTTCCTCGTTGTTTCACTCTACTCCCAACGTGTTCTTTGACTTTTTTCTTGCTCTTCTTTCTAGTTGTTCTGTTTGTTTCCAAAGAAAATAGGATATGGAGAGCAAAGACATAGAAGACAGAGACATTTCAAGTTCCCTTCTTGCTAAAGAAAACCTTGACACTAATGGCGTTAGTAGCAGCAGAAATGTTGCAGTGAATAGTGGCGGTGCCGCCACAGCTACGGTGGTGTTCAGCACCTTCATTGCCGTTTGTGGATCCTATGTTTTTGGTGCTGCTGTGAGTATTATTATACTATTACTATAATCTTAGTATTAATTTTATTTAACATTTTTGGGTTTCATTCTGGGCTCAGTTAGATGGTTGGGGCACCACTTTAGGCCCAATTTATTATATATTTGGCCCCATGTATAATTGTCATAATTCTTTCAAAGCCCAAAAAGGAATAGCAAGTTTATGTATATGTATTTTTTTTTTATATAAATTTTAATCAAGATCAATTGAGCTTTTATGATTTTTCCTTCCTCAATTTCACAAATATATATTGCAGCATGCAACAAATTTATCTCTAGTATTTGGGGTTCACATGAATTTCCAACCTTTCCCATTTGGATCATTTAGGAGCTCTAAATGTACGAAATGCCATGTGTGACCTAATTGTAGTTCTTTTGGTATATGGTAGAAAACTTTTTGAAGTTCTGTACCTTGTAAATGAAAATATATTCCATTTAACCAGGTCCTAATTTAGAAGATCAACTATCATAATTCAACTTAAGTGAACTCAGAAAACTTTCTGTTGGACAAATTACATTTTAATTTGGATTTTATGATTCAAGAAGTGTTCAGATTTTAAAACCAATCATATTCAATAATTACATTAAAAAGGCCTCAGTTAGTGGGTCCTATTTCTATGTGTCTTATGTTTCATCATACACAAAAGATCATTAGTATGGATTACTGTGTTACTGTTAACCAAAAGAGATGCCATGAAGCATCCAAATAAAAAGGGATGGCATTTTAAAACTAAAGCAATGGATATGGCTTGTTTTACAGATAGGATATTCGTCACCAGCTATGTCTGGAATCATGGAAGACTTGGGCATCTCTTTGGCACAGGTAGGTAGTGAGTAAAACTTGTTTTGATAAATGGAAAGTAATGGTGATATTTGTTTTGCACTATCTCTATGGCATTTCTTACTACTGCAAAGTACAAGATATTTTAGTAGCTATAACATGAGACCCTTTGATTGTATAACACAGCTTAGACTCTTTAAATGGGATATTACTAAATTACAATTTTTTATCCTTAAAGTTTGCAGTTGCTTTCAATTTGGTCTCGGTCTCTTAAGTTTGAGATTTTTCAATTTGGTACGTTAATTTTGATTCCTTGTTAAAATGGTATTTCCGTCCATGTCCATGACTTGATATGGCCATCAAGTACCAACAAAACAATGTCCTCTCCCTCTCAACGGCCAGATCAGTCACAAAGATGGATAGAAGGACCATTTTGAAACAAGAATTAAACTAGGTGGACTAGTGAACCAAAATGAAAAATCTCAGACTTAACGGGCTAAGACAAAAACAGCCCAAAATTTTAAGACTCAAAAGTGCAACTTAGTCTAATCTTTGAGAAAAACTCTCATAATCCACTATCATTCATTGCATTTCTTTTTAAGTTTCTGAAGTCCAATTTGCTTTGGTTTTAAATTTGTAACCACATTTGTAATGTAACATTCAAGAGTGCTAGTAGAAGGTCCTAGTTTTTTTCTTCTAATTCCAAATAAGACGTTTGAGTGTAATGGAGGTTTTAGAGTCAAGGTCTCAGATGGTGTCTTCCTTTGTCAATGCTTATCACACAGGAAATACAAGTTAGTACTTTAAGTTAAGCTGTTTTGTTGAATAATGTTATGGATAAAGTTAATTGAGGTAGTGTTCTATAAAAGAAATTCCATTAGCAGCTCCATGAACTTTAAAATGCACTTTTTAGTGCTTTACTGCATTAGATGGCCTTGATTTATCACTTTGAAAGTAAGACAATAGCAATTTATTAGTTAGTATTTGAAACGAATAGATCAAAGCTAAATGCAGCAATTTGTTATTCGGTATTTTTAAACTAATAGATCAAAGCTATATGTATTTGAGCTGTTTGATATGATGAAATACAAGTCTGTACCTTATGTCACACTAAGGTCAAAAGCTGTATCGTCTAATTCAAACGAATTAGATTTTTCTTCAACTGGTATTATATATTTAATTAACTATTTCTTGCTTCAAATTCTTTTATTCTTTTGTACATTCTTATTTGCAGTTCTCGGTATTTGGGTCAGTGATGACAATTGGAGCAATGTTGGGTGCAACATTTAGTGGGAGGATAGCAGATCTCCTTGGCCGCAGATGGGTATGTTCTGCTAAACCCCTTTACATGTCTCTAGGATTGTATAAAGATTTTAGGTGCAACATCTTCATTAACTCATTTGTTCTTCTTAATTTTGGTTTTGATTGTGAGGCAGGCAATGGGATTATCTGAAATATCCTGTGTCGTGGGATGGCTAGCAATAATGTTCTCAAAGGTTTTTTGTGTTTTCCTTGTAACCCTATGTGATTCCATTGTTCCATTTATGCTCCATTTGACAGGAGGAAAATGCTGACTTTCAAGCCAAGACATGAGATCTCCTAAGAACAACTTGAGAAAGAAAGACTTAAAACTTGTCACATCTAGTTTTTGAACTTTAACTTTTGAGATCAAGAAAAATAGCATATCACGGATCAGGTCTATAGAAGCCATCTTTTTTCTCAGGAACCTTGCATCTAACACATGTCACATGTTTATATATTTGCCTATTTGCCTAGGAAATATAAATGGCAATTTCTCATTTTTTTTCTTTGATGAACAGATTTAAGGGCTCAGAACAACCGAGAATAATGACTATTGCATCTCAATTAATCAAACTTTAGGAGATTCAGGGAGTCAATTCACATTGTTAACCAGTTTTTGGTTTTTTCATAGGGTGCTTGGTCACTTGACCTTGGGAGGCTGTTGATAGGCTGCGGGGTTGGGGTTCTTTCTTTTGTGGTAATAGCAGTTGTTGCAAGTTGCAACTTCAAAATTTATGTTTCATTACTTATTCATATGTTGGCTAAAGATATTTCTTCCATTAAAAAATAGGTACCTGTATATATAGCAGAAATAACACCCAAAAGGCTTCGTGGAGGTTTCACTACTGCTCATCAGGTATGACAAAACCACTAAGAATTTGTTCTAGTGAATATATATATGATTAATGTGTATATTTATTGATTACTCTACAGTTCATGCTTTCTGTTGGCTTAGCGCTTACATATTTTATTGGAACTGTTGTAAACTGGCGCACATTGGCTCTCATAGGTAATTTCAGTTCACTGTTTTCTTGTAGAAAGCTGAATATTGTAGCTTTATCAACTAGCTTTTAGTGGATTTTATTTGCAGGAACTATTCCCAGTCTAGTACAGCTTGTTGGTCTATTCTTTATTCCAGAATCTCCAAGATGGCTGGTGAGTCAAGATTTTTAACTCTTAGAAATTAATTTTAACATGGTGATTTGATGTATTATAAGGATGAATAATTAAATAAATAAAAACAGAAGAGTATATTTAGCTACATCTTGTTGTTACACCTATAACACTCAGGCTGCTTTGTAGCCAAAAGTTTGTTAATACAAATAAAGAACCATATTAGAACAGAAAAATATTCTTGCAATATCACAAGGAAAAAAATATAAGTTCTAATTGAGTTGTTTAAATGATGAATGTGAACTTTGTACAGGCAAAGTTTGGTGAAGAGAAAGACTACGAGGCTTCTCTACGGCGCCTTAGGGGAGAAGATGCTGATATTTTTCAGGAAGCAACTGAGATTAGAGTAAATTTTGAACTGTTTTTAATTAGAAAGGCACAAATTTCCAATTTCTAATTCTGCACTTTAGTTTCATTGGTATAAATGCAAAGAAAAAAAAATTGGCCTTCTTTTCTTTCAGGATTACACAGAGGCCCTTCAACAGCTTCCACAGGGTAGATTTTTGGACTTGTTCCAGAGGATATATGACGTAGGACAACCACAAAACAATAGAAATAAAGATAAAACCCTAGGAGTCAGCACCTAAGGGTTGCTTGGAGTCAGCACCAGCTAAAAGAAAACACACGTTTTTTTAATAATCATCAAAACTGTTTTACAATAATCCCAAAAAGTGTTTAAATAGCTAACAACAATAAGGCATAAAGAAACCCTAAAGAAACCCTAATTATTAAATGTTCGGGCTTGCTTAAACTCAAGCCCAATAACTAATAGACTCCATCCATAAGGCCACGGGTTGGGCCGTCTTCTTTCTGCTCTTCCTCCTATACGTGCGTGTAATTGGGGGCTTGTACCTCGTGTCCGCACCAACTCCCCCCAAGTGAGAAGAACTCGACCCCGTCGAGTGGAAATCTGAAGAGCTCTGATAGTACTCCAGCAAGTCAGGATCCAGTCGCTGTAGCTCATCTCGAGTAATCCAAGTGCAATCAGAATCTGGTCGCCCTCGCCACCGGACTAGGAAATGGTGAACTCCTCCATCCCTGGTAGAAACAATCTGCTCATCTAAAATAGCATCAATAGATTCTTTATGTGCATAAGGTAAATTTAAGCGTAGAGGGGTGGGAATAGTGGCATCAATAGGATTAGGCAAAGACTCATCAAAAGGGGCATCAAGAATAGCTGTAGGGCTTTTATAAGCAACTAGATCCTCAATATTAAAGGAGGAGCTAATACCATAATCATGAGGAAGGTCAATGACATATGCATTTGGGCCTATTCGTTTCAATACCTTGAATGGTCCGGCACTACGAGCCTGCAATTTTTTAACGGTCCCAGAGGGAAACCGTTCAGGTCGAATTCGAATCATGACATAATCCCCTACCTGAAACTCTGCATGACGCCGATGAGTGTCAGCATAAATTTTATATTGAGAATTACTTGCCTGAATTTTTTTGCGAATCTCATTATGCAAATCATGAATATGTCGTGCAAATGCTTCAGCAGACTCAGACACCCTAACATGTGGGGACATGGGCAAAAGATCTAAGGGCTTCCTAGGTGTATATCCATGCACAACCTCAAAAGGACTAGCACCTATAGACCTATTGACAGAGCTATTATATGCAAGTTGGGCTACAGGAAGAATGGAATCCCAATTCCGATTGGCTTCACCCACTAGACACCGAAGGAGGTTGCCTAGACTACGATTAACCACCTCAGTTTGACCATCAGTTTGAGGATGAAATGCTGTGGAAAATTTCAATTTGGTGCCTACTAAATGCCACAAGGTCTTCCAAAAATAACTCATGAAACGAACATCCCTATCAGACACTATGGTTTTAGGGAGACCATACAGCTTGACAATCTCATCAAAGTAGAGCTTTGCGATCTTAGAAGCATCAGAGGTCTTTGAACAGGGTAGGAAATGAGCCATTTTAGAGAAGCGATCAACAACTACTAGAATGGAATCATGCTTCCTAAAGGTGCGGGGCAAACCTAACACAAAGTCCATACTCACATCCTGCCACGGGCGGTCTGGCACAGGTAGAGGCGTGTACAGGCCAGTGTTTTGCTTGCGATGTTTGGCCAGTTGACAGGTACGACACTGACCAACTATCTTGGCAACGCCCCTCTTAAGACCAGGCCAATAGAATTGACGTTCCACCTCCTCAATTGTTTTGTCTCGGCCAAAGTGACCTGCAAGGCCTCCCGCATGAATCTCCCAAACTAGGAAATCTCGTACTGAAGACCGAGGAATACATAATTGGTTGGCCTTGAACAAGTAACCCTCTCGAAGGGTGTAATCATCCAGGATTGGCCGTGAGGCATTACTTAGGCTAATGTAGAGCTCCCCAAAATCTGGGCATGACTCATATTCATCCTTAAGTCGCTCAAACCCAGTAACTTTAACACTCATGATGGATAGCAAAGACACCCTTCGACTTAGTGCATCAGCGGCCTTATTCTCAACTCCCGCCCTATGTTTCACCACAAAGTAATAGCGTTGTAGAAACTCAACCCAACTACCATGCCGAAAATTCAGTTTCTTTTGGGAATTAAGATAGCGCAAAGCCTCATGATCAGAGTAGATAACAAACTCTCGGGACAATAGGTAATGGCGCCAATGCCAAAGAGCTCGAATAATGGCATAAAACTCTTTGTCATATGTGGAGTACTTTTGCTTAGCGTCATTCAATTTCTCACTGAAATAAGCAATCGGGTGGCGCTCTTGACTGAGTACTCCTCCTATACCAATACCCGAAGCATCACATTCCACTTCAAAAGGCTTGGTGAAATCAGGGAGACGCATAACAGGTGCCTCAGTCATCCTTTGCTTCACCTCACGGAAAGCCTTAGTAACAGCTTTAGTCCAAACAAACTCCCCTTGCTTCATGCAGTCAGTGATGGGGGACATGATGGTACTAAACCCCTTAATAAATCGGCGGTAAAAGGAAGCGAGCCCATGAAAGCTTCGAATTTCATGGATATTCTTGGGCTCGGGCCACTCTACAATTGCTTGAACCTTTTGGGGGTCCGCAGAAACTCCCTCAGAGGATACTATGAAACCTAAGAAGACGACTTTATCGGTGAAGAAAGAGCACTTCTTAAAGTTGCCATATAAACTCTCCTTTCTAAGGGTAGTACAAACTTGAGTTAGGTGGTCTAAGTGTTGCTCCCTAGACTTACTATAGATAAGGATGTCATCAAAGTACACAACCAAGAATTTCCCTATAAAAGGCTTGAGCACTTGAGTCATCACTCTCATAAAGGTACTAGGAGCATTGGACAATCCAAAAGGCATGACCATCCACTCATATAAACCATCCTTCGTCTTGAAGGCAGTTTTCCACTCATCACCAGAACGAACCCTAATTTGATGATAGCCGCTTTTCAAGTCTATCTTAGAAAAGATCATTGCCCCAGCCATCATATCCAACATGTCATCCAACCGAGGGATAGGAAAACGATATTTCACAGTGATCTTGTTGATGGCACGACTATCAATACACATCCTCCAAGTTCCATCTTTCTTTGGAGTCAAGAGTGCAGGGACTGCACAAGGACTCATGCTTTCACGAACAAAACCCTTCCTAAGTAGTTCTTCTACTTGCCTTTGCAATTCGGCATGCTCTGCAGGGCTCATCCTATAGTGAGGCAAACTAGGTAGGGTTGCTCCAGGCACAAAATCTATAGCGTGTTGTATGTCACGCATGGGTGGTAAATGATCGGAGAGTTCCTCAGGGAAAACATCCTTAAATTCCTGGAGCACTAATTTCACTTCTTCAGGTTGCTCCTCACAGGTCTCTCCATGAACTTCCCTGGCAACTAAGACAAATACAATAGATTCTTAAACTGCTATCTTTTCGAATGCCTTAGGGCTGATGATGTTCAAGTCTTTCACCTTTGGAGCTTCTTTCTTCTTGCTCATGTCGATTGGCTTAGGTTTTAAAGGATGGAGCACAATCTTCTTACCTTCAAACATAAATGAGCAAGAATTGGATCGCCCATAGAGGGTGACATCCAAATCATAAAGCCAAGGTCTACCTAAGATGATATGCCCTACATCCATGGGAATTACATCACACCATATTTCAGCCTTATAGGTGAGGAATTGAAGTGGGACAACACATCTTTCTTTGATGGCTATAGAGGAGGCATCCACCCAAGAGACTTTATATGGGTTAGGGTGAGAGGTCAATTTCAAGCCTAGGCGGGAAACAACGTTAGAGGACACCGCATTAATGCAACTCCCACTATCTATAATAACCTTGCAAGTTTTGTCTCCACACTTAGTGTAAGTTTGGAAGATGGCACTTCTTCGCCAATCTTCAGTGTCTCTCTGCTCGGTCAAAGCGCACCTTACCACATTCACTCTAGGGACAACAAAGTCCTTGAAGTCATCAACTTGGGGAGAAATAGCTCTAATGCATGCAAGGTAGCTAGGATCATCTTCCCATTCTGCCTCAGCATCTTGGGTTCCTTCAACATTTGGATCATACACTAGCTCCTCAACATCTTCAACTTTTTCATCACCCTCTTGAATGACAAGGGCCCTAGAGGGACACCTAGCTGCGATGTGTCCAACCCCATTGCATTTGAAGCATTGGAGGCGAGAGCCTAATCTTGAAGGCTCATTGATCACACCTTTTCCTTTGTCCTCTTTTTCTATTGGGGTACTATTGGGGTTGACCTTAGGGGGTAAGGCAAGTCTAGGTCTACTACCAAAAGGTTGAGGGTTGGTGGGAACACTCCGAGGCTCAGAATGTCGCCAAAAGATAGATTTGGATGCTAACTCACAATTCCTAGCAAGCTCATAGGCTTCTCCTAAGGTAGTGACTCCTCAGGTGATAATCTCTCCTAGTAGGCTAGCATTTAAACCTTTCTTGAACCTATTGAGTGTAACAACCTCTTCCTCGACTATTTGAATTCGTCTCTTGAACTCCTTGAACTTCTCTATATATTCAGCCACAGGAGTATTGCCTTGCCTTAGGCGATCCCATTCCTCAAGAAGGGAGCTCCTATAAGTTGAAGGAAGATAATTCTTCGAGAGTGCATTCTTCATCTCAAGCCAATCAGTAATGGGGGGCTCACGTCGTCGCCTAAGGGTTTCCTCTAAGTCTTCCCAAAAAAGGTCAGCTCTTCCAATTAACTTCATCCTAGCATACCTCACTTTCTTGTTTTCAGCCCAATGGTAATAGTCAAAGAATTTCTCCATTTGACGCAACCAATCAGTGAAAACCCATGGGTCTAGGCAGCCATCAAAGGTGGGTGCATCTATCTTGTCCTTAAACATCCTATCATCAAAATCCCTAGGGCCATTGTGATTATAGTGATCAGGTTCAAAGTTTGGAGCCCTATTAAAGTAACCGAAGTTATGTTGCCTAAGCATATTATCTCCTTCATGGTTAATGGTCTCCCGTTGAGATGCTTCAATTTGTCCAACCCTATCCATTAAATTTTGGACATTTTTTGCTAGTTCAGCTATGGTTTGCTCTAAGGAGGTCCTAGATTCAGAAGTGGATTGATGTTCAGAGTTTGACATGATGCGACCACTACGTAGATGCATGCACACTATATTTATGAATGCAATTGAGATTCACAAAAGCTCAAGTAACCAATTCTCAATGTAAAATTAAGGTCAAGCAAGAGTGCATGTAGGGATTAGATTAATGAGCCACAGGAATAAATTGCAGTCAAGTAGTGACAGTATTCACAATATTAAAAAAAAAATAGCCCAAATAAAAGTCAATTTCCAATAAGCTCCACAATTAATAATGAGAATCAGAGATTTCAAAGAAATTGAGGTTTTTTTTTTTTTTTTTTTTTTTTGAGTTTTAGAATGGGTACTGAAAGAAAGTACAAATAATAAAATAACTAACTGAAGCACAAAATGGGTAGGCTAGTGAGGTATGGTGGGACATGCACATAAAAAATATAAAGATATTATTTTTCAATGAGACAAAGTTGAATCCCCCAAAAGAAAGTAAGAGTTGTACCCTGGTCAGTGGCCAACTAACTGCACTTGATAGTCACGTGCTTGGCTCCTCAAAAGACTGGATCTGTACCTGTGCATGAATAATTAAAAAGCCCAATACATGCAGTGGGCTATCATAATAAATTTTTTTCTTTTTTCTTTTTTCTTTTTTTTTTTTTTTTTTTTTTTTTTTTTTTTTAAGCAACAAAATACACGGAATGCAGACACGGACAAAATGAAATTCAAAAGAAAGAACTTAAAAGAAAGAGTTCAGAGCAGAAAAAAAAAAAGAAAGCGAAAATGAAAACCACAAACTGAACCATCATAACCGGCTCGGCGATGGAGAAGAAGAAGGAAGGGAATCAGCTCTCGCCCAGAAGAAACGGAGAAGGCCGACGATTGTGGCGGCGCTAAGACAGGGGAGGCACCAGCGACACGGAGCACGGCGGTTGTCGAAGTCCTTGGCGGCGGTGGTCGAAGTCCTCAGCGGCGGTGGTCGACGATGATGAGGGTGTCGGCGGCGTCCAGGTGCTGATCTGGGGGTTTTGGCGGCTGATGGGCAATCTCGGCGGTGGTGTAGTGAAGTTGCCGATGGGTCTCGGTGTGGGTTTCTCCTTTTTTTTTTTTTTTTTTTTGGATTGTGGGTGTGGGTTCTGTGATCAGAGACGGGCACGGATGTTGGCTACCGGCTTGGGAGGCATCGCTGGCTTCTCTGCTGGCTTGGGGGTGAAAAACTCATGAGGGGCTGCGGGGTATACACGGATTGCAGGGGCTGGCTTGGTCTTGTTCAAAATCTCATGTGGCAAATACTTGAAAGGTAATGTCATCCTTGTCCGGTTTGCACTTTTGATGGTTTTGCTTTCAAGTGGCTGTCTACGGTTGTGTTGTATGGATCGGAAGTTTGCTCTGATACCAAAACTGACGTAGGACAACCACAAAACAATAGAAATAAAGATAAAACCCTAGGAGTCAGCACCTAAGGGTTGCTTGGAGTCAGCACCAAGCAAAACTGGAGTCGGCACCAGCTAAAAGAAAACACACGTTTTTTTAATAATCATCAAAACTGTTTTACAATAATCCCAAAAAGTGTTTAAATAGCTAACAACAATAAGGCATAAAGAAACCCTAAAGAAACCCTAATTATTAAATGTTCGGGCTTGCTTAAACTCAAGCCCAATAACTAATAGACTCCATCCATAAGGCCACGGGTTGGGCCGTCTTCTTTCTGCTCTTCCTCCTATACGTGCGTGTAATTGGGGGCTTGTACCTCGTGTCCGCACCAATATATGCCCATTCACTAATTGTGAGTGTTCCAAACAAATACTAGTATTGTGGCCTTTCCATGACATCTAATTTGTCTTCAGCTCGTACAAAATTACAGGTTGGAGTGGGGATAATGATACTGCAGCAATTTGGTGTTGCTAATGGGATAGTATTTTATGCAAGTTCTATATTTAAATTAGCTGGTATTGAAAGATTCTTAAATATTTCACCATATATCGAGGTGGCGATATTAGGGAAACATAATACAAAAACTTGTTATCACTTATTTATTGCAGGTTTTTCAACTGAGGTTGGGACTACAGCAATGGCTGTTGCTCAGGTTCTTATAAAAACTGTAATTTCAAAGCCGGTTTTACTTGATGTGATTTGAGACAAATGTACATCTTCTTTATAGATTCCGACATCCATACTGAGTGTACTTATAATGGATAAAGCTGGAAGGAAACCGCTTCTAATGGTACAATTAGGAAGCACTATTTGCATGCTTGTCTATTTTTTGAACAAAATGCCCACACTAACTTCTACTAACATATTCACAGCTTTCAGCAGTGGGGACATGCTTAGGTTGCTTGATTACAGGGTTGTCATTCTTGTTGCAGGTTTCTCCTAGAATACTTTCCAATCTCAACGCTCTTCTCTTTTGGACACTCTTAGTTCACCTCATGTCATTTTCTAAAATTTATCATTTCAATGATCAGGACTACCAATTGTGGAAAGAGGTCACTCCTGTGTTGGTGTTTGTTGGCACATTGGTAACATAATTCAAACTTGCAAGTCACTTTTCCCTGTTCTCCAAAGAAATATACACAAAGATGTATTTGGCCATTTTCTTTAAAGGGTACCCTTGATTAGAATATGGAGTAGAGGGCATCTGGCATCCAGGAATGAACTTGTTAATTTCTGATGAATGTTTATGCAGAATTCTGGGCTTTCATTTTTGTCAAACTTTTTTTTTTTCATATACTGAAAAATTTTGTTCTGCTTTTAGGTATATAATGGATCATTTGGATTAGGGCTTGCAGGAATACCGTGGCTTATAATGTCAGAGGTTAGTTAATTCATTAATCATGAACTCTGTATATTGTTAATGAATTTTATAAAGTAAAGTCTACTATGAAATATTATTGTTGAATGTTGGATTGCTATATCAGATATTTCCCTTAAACATGAAAGGTTCAGCTGGAAGCCTAGTGTCTTTGGTAAATTGGTTTAGTTCTTGGATTGTGTCCTATATTTTCAACTTCTTAATGGAATGGAGTTCTGCAGGTGATACCTCTCCCATCCTCTCCAGCCCTCTCTTTCTTCCAGTCCATTACCTAATGTGAACATTTCACTCCACTTCTTATCAGGGACATTTTTCATATTTGCAAGCATATCAGGTTTAACTGTTCTATTTGTCGCAAAGCTAGTACCAGAGACGAAGGGGCAAACACTTGAAGAAATACAGACAACTATGAACCCACGCTCAATGAGGTAAACTGAGGCCTCCATGACGGAAGAAATCCATCTATTGCCGTATAGCATCATTAATGATGCTTAGCGTACCATATGTAATTCCTATTAAGATTCTAAGCCCCATAGCTTTCCAATTCACATTCCCTCTTCAAGAGGTCATAAGTTTAAACCCAGTTCACAACTTCATTTGAAAGCTAACATTAATGGGAAAAGAATGAAGGCATTCATATAATTTGATGCCTATACACATTGGCTTATTAGGACCAGAATACATCAGGACAATCTTAAGGATAACTCCATTAACATCGATTTCCAAAAGCATGAACCTTTCAGCTAGAAATTCTCTTAGAGATCCTCATATAAAAGTTAATAAGTCATGCACATTGTTAGGCTCTGGTAGTGACATCAATTATCTGACTTCATGGCATTGGGAGTAGACTAGATATTTTTTTTTGATAAGTAACTTAAAAATATATTGAAAAAACACAGCCCCGTACATAGGAAATGTACGAAAGAGGCAAGAACATCAAGAAAACAAAATACAATGATCAAGCAACCCAGAAAGGGAAATACAAGAAAAAGAAGGTAAAACCAAACACCATTCGAGAAGAGTAGAAAACAAAAAAGACTTAAACTCAAGAATGGACCGCTCACAATCTTCAAAGCTTCTCGAATTCCGTTCCCGCCAGATACACCACATCAAATAGTGCGGCACAATCCTCCAAATAACTAAATTACGATGTCGCCTGAAGTTGCAAGACCAGCAATCCAACAAATCCGCTACCCTTTGCGGCATCACCCAACAAATACCAAACAAGTAGAAAATCATACTTCACATTTCAAAAGCAAAAGGACAGTGAAGGAGGAGATGATCTACAGATTCCCCACACCCTTTGCACATAAAGCACCACTCAAGAACAACAAAGTGTCTCTTCCGTAGATTATCAATAGTTAAGATCTTGTAAAGCTGCAGTCCAAGAGAAAAAGGCAACCCGAGGAGGAACCTTCGATTGCCACACCATTTTCCAAGGAAAGGGAAATACCATAGATGGGGATAGAAAATGATAATACCCACTCACCTTGAAACCTCGATTGCAGGCAAGCTTCCAACAAAGTTTGTCAGGACCAACACCTCGGACCTTTGCGGAATAAATCAAGACCAAAAACGAATCCAAAGAAAGTGACTCTTGATCGTTCACTAAGCGACGGAACTGAATGTCCAAAGAAACTCTCCCATTTGCGAAGCACATAATCTCAGAGACCGACGCCTCCCTTGTCCTACTAATATTATATAAGTCTGGGAACTCCTCCTTAAGAGGACAATCCCTACACCACACATCATCGCAAAACTTCACACGAGTACCATCACCCACATCATACCGAAGGCAGTCGGAAAAAATCATCTAGCCACTTCTAATGCAATTCCACAAACACACACCATAAGCCCCTGACACAGATTTTGTGCGCCAACCACCCCACTCATTCCCATACTTCGCCCCAATGACCCTTCTCCAAAGGGCATCATTCTCCCAACCATAACGCCACAACCATTTGGCTAACAAGGCAGAATTAAACCTTCTCAAGCACCGGATGCCTAACCCTCCATTCTTCACTGGCCTACAAACCTTAGTCCAATTAACTAAATGAATTTTACGATCATCCCCAATACCAGCCCAAAGAAAATCTCTTTGTAATTTCTCCATCCTCTTAGCCACCTTAACAGGAATAGGGAGAAGAGAAAGGAAATACGTAGGTAAGCTAGAGAGCGTACTCTTAATAAGGGTAACTTTACCCCCCTTGGATAAATACAACCTCTTCCAACCAGCTAACCTACGCTCCATCTTTTCTAAGATAGGATTCCAAATAGTCTTATCTTTATAAGAAGCACCCAACAGGAGACCTAAATATTTCAACGGAAGAGCAGACTCCCTACAGCCCAAAATCTCCACTAACTCGTGAAGATTAGACACATCCCTAACTGGAACCAATTCAGACTTACCTAAATTGATTTTCAACCCTAACATCTACTCGAATCTAGAGAGAATCCCACGTAGAGATGTAATATAAGTGTTGTTTGCGTCACAAAAAACAAGAGTATCATCCGCGAACAATAAATGAGACACCGACAACAAGGAACCAGCTTCATTCCCAACTGAGAAACCCGAAAACTGACTAGCTGCAGTAGCTGCAACCAACATTCGGCTCAAGGCCTCCATGACAATATCAAGGAGAAATGGGGATAAAGGATCACCTTGCCGAAGTCCTCTAGAACTCCCAAAAAAGTCAAAAGGACATCCATTGATCAAAATGGAGAATTTGACAGTTGAAATACAACACCTGATCCACCTTCTCCACTTTTCAGAAAACCCACACTGCTGTAACAAAAACATGAGAAACTCCCAATTCACATGATCGTACGCTTTTTCAATGTCTAGCTTGCACAACACCCCCGGAATCCCCGCCTTCAAACGACTGTCTAGACACTCAGAAGCAATAAGGACAGAGTCTAATTGAGAAATTGGGTTTCTTCTGTAGTCTATCTGATTGTTAATGACTTAGGAAAACAAGAGAGAATCTCTAATGTTATAATAGGCATATTCAGTGTAACAAAATAGAAGCATTGTATAGATAGTCCAGTTTATATGCCCCTACTCGATTATAAGGATTCCATTGTATAATCCAAACTGGGAAAGAGTAACATTCCCACCATTGTTCTTCAATGCAAATATTACAGTTAGTCTTGATACCAATTTTCTTTTGATGCATCATAACTTTATTCTATAGATTTTTTTTTTTTTTTTTTTTTTTTTTTACTTCACTCACTTACATAAAAAAGTTCCACTTTGTACCAGTTAAAATTTGAAGGGATACAGTCAAATTTGCAAACAAAAACATTCAAGGTCATCAGCTAGGAGCCTATAAAAGATTGGCCATGATGGGGTTTGCCAATGGAAGAACCTTCAACTCACTTTTTTCATTGAATTTATTTATTTGGGTATTGAATCCCATATGGAGAGCAGAAATGCATCTGAACTTTAAGCTAACACAATTCTTCATTGTTGTACATTGTTCTCCCTTTGAGATACATTGGCGAGTCTTTTTGAAAAGAAAAAGGTCTTGAATTGTAAGAAATTTTGCAGTACATCCTGTCTGTACACAACAAAAAAAGTTTCTTTTGGCATAAACTAAAAGTTAAAGCTAAAAATAATATGATATGGTGAAAAACCTCTTTTTTTTTTTTTTTTTTGGTGTAGATAGGATGCGGTAATTAAATTGTGACACCAAAAATCTAAATGTCAACTTTTGACCGATAAATAAAATTTTTTGGTGTCAACTGTCAACCAATACATTTTTGGGGTCAACATTTTTTTCTGTATTTTTTGCCTAACTTTTAATGGTATTTATTTTGTAAAAATTTAAATAAGGGTAAAATATTATTTTGGCCTCTAATTTTTTTTTTTTTTTTTTGGTCCATAAACTTTAAAAATTAAATTTTTCATTCTTAAACTATTGAAAATTTAATTTGTATCCTTAAACTATTGAAAATATGTTACCTTTTGTCATTAAATTTTATCAATTTTTTTTTTCATCCTTAAACTATAGAAAAAGTTCTTTTTCATCCATATTTTTGTCTCAAAACTACTAAAAAAAAACTTTTTACAAAGTTTAAGGATGAATTTTTTTTTTTTTTTTAGTTTAAAGACACATTAAAATTAACTTTTGGTAAAGTTTAGGAACTAAAATAGTATTTTACCTTTTAAATAAATACAACCCAATAAAAAATTTAAGGTTTAAATATCTTTTTAAGTAAATTGTACTTTTTCACCTTAAGTATATATATATACTACACTATTGCAATGTCCCCCTTGAGTTTTAAACGCAGTCTTGTACTATATAAATTTTGGTAACAAGCACTTTGCTAATTCCATTAAGATTTTCAATCGTATTGAAGAAAAAAAAATTTTGATAGGAAAATCAAAATTTTTTTGAAAATGTGTCACGACACATATTGTTAAACTAAAGCCTAACTTCTAATAAATTGGCTTTGGCAAAAGGCCATTACTTTCAGGGTTTTTTTTTTTTTTTTTTTTTTTTTTTTTTTTTTTTTTTTTCAGCTATTGTGGAAATTTGGTAAGAAGTTGAAGAAATCTGAATGATGCCATCATAGCACAACGGATATTAAGTAAATAAAAAAATTGTGCAATAATTATGTCCTTATCAATTACACATAAATAATTAGGGAGGGCCATGATGATGTAAAGTCTAGGGAGAAAAAAAGGAACAAGCAAACAAATTGCTTTCCTTCATGTGTTAATGCATGACTCATATTTCATTTGTGTTTCGTAAGGCATACAAATTAAGCCAAAATAGGAGTTCATGACGCTATCCCTCTTGAAAAGGCCACTTAACACCACATGTTTGACATGTCCAAAAGCTTAGGCACATACCATCCAAACTCCTAACTCCTAACTTCTTATAAAGCATGCATGACCCAAAATCATATATATATATATATATATATATATCCAACATATATACAAAGCTAATTAATCCACAATTCTCTTCCTTCATGGCTGAACCGTCTTTTTCACAAACACACCCACCGGCCACCACCAAACCATGGCTCAAACCATCCTGTCCACAAGACTCTAGCCAGTGTAGCCAACCTTGCAAACCTTCTACCAAATGGCACTGTCCTTGTATTTCAAGCACTCACACCTTCATTCTCCAACAACGGCTCTTGCCAACTTTCCAACAAGTGCCTCACTGCATGCATCATTGTATTTTGCGCCATCTTTTGCTTGTTATCCACATTCACCGATAGCTTCATCAACAAGGACGGAAAGCTTTTATATGGAATCGCTACGTTCAAAGGCCTTTACTTATTCAACTACAATATTGATCGTGATCATCAGGACATGAACAGGTTCAAACTCAGCTTCATAGATTTTGTTCATGCCTTTGTATCTTTGTTGGTGTTCACGGTATTTGCTCTTAGCAACTCCAATGTGCAAAGTTGTTTCTTTCCTGGAGCTGGAGCTGATGAGAATGCATTGATGATGAATTTGCCTTTAGGAGCTGGGATATTGTCAAGCTTTCTGTTCACAATTTTCCCAACCAGACGCAGAAGCATTGGGTATGCAGACGTGTGAAGCTGGGGATAGTGATGTTTTATACATATACTACTTAGCTTATATTTATTTTTTAGATTTTCACGGGGATAATTAATGTTATTAATAACTAGTCGTTAATCTATTTAATGCACGGTAAAATTTATTGAAAAATATTTATGAATGATATATATTTTATTATTTGTTTAGAATTTGTAAAAAATATGCAACTTAATTAAATTAGAATTTGTTTAGAAATATCAAATGTAATTTATCGTATTTTGTTTAGTTATGGGTTGTTTAATTTATTTAATATAATAGTGAGTTATATATAATTGGTTTTAGCTAATAATGCAATAATAAATAAATTAAAAAATATATTATAATGAGAGTTTTTTCAAAAACTTAAATGGTCTCATAGGAAAGAGTAATTGACCAAATTAAAAATCAAAGACTTATAAAAGGACATGCAAATTGTATATACTAATAATATACACATTATAACGATGATATGGAAATATTTAGGCTATTTCAAAAACTTACATGGCTACATGAGAAAGAGTCAAATAAAAATAATTATTTTTCATTTTATATGTATGATCTATAGATATAGGGTAAGGTCTCAAGTTATACTAGCGATCCGTAACTCAAAAAATGAACATGTCATCAGAGATTCTAATGCATTATAAAACCAATACCAAAGAAAAGAAATATATTTGGATTCTTGCACACTTTTGCTGCAGCAGTAAAAGTTATTTCAAAGTTCAAATTCTATGCTCGACTCTCATGCATCGAATATTTTTCATTTGACAGAAAAAAATTGTTTAAGCAGTGCTACGTATAGTCCTACTCAAGTCAATTTTCCTATTATTTGGTGTATGCTGTATGTATGACCCACTCCGACTGCAGACTTAACATTCACAATATGAGAGGATAAATTCTCCCGCGTTGTATTATTTTCTTCTTGCTTGGCTAATATTTTGAGGGGCAAAAGTTTTCTTTTCAATTAATTTGAAGAAATCTCCTCCACTTTATTACGTGACAACTCATAAAACTGTTTACTCAAGAGTGGCTTGATGCATTTGGGAGTCTTAAGTGAAAACTGATTTGAGGTTTTTTATATATATTTAAATATGAATTTTTTTGGGAAAAAATTTAATGTTACTTAAATTCTATTATCTTGTTTTAAAAGCAAAATTACTAATTAATCATATAGAATTTTATTTTCTTCAAGAAAATCTATAGACACAAAAAAATTAACAAAACTTTTCATATCTGTTGATGTAACAGATTGGTAGTAGTAAGTAAAAAGGTGATGTTAGTGATAAACTTAGATGAAAACAAATAAAAATTTGTTAACTTAACTGTTATGAAAAATATGTGAAATTCTGTGTATTGCTCTTTTTCTTTGTGAAAAGTGTTATATTCATAATGTTTTTACAACAAATTTTAAGTATTAAGTTGTTATTGGTTCTAATTTGAACCTACCATTAAAATTACTTTTTTGCCCACCAATAATAGCTAGTAACAATCTGTCACTTAGGATTTGTTGTGAAAAATGTTGTAGACGTAATATTTTTCTCTCTCTTTTTTCTTGTTTTTTATTTGATAAAAAATATTATTTTATTTATTAGCTAATATTTAGGTTTAATTAATACTATTACAATAAAAGAAACTACTCTATTGGTTAAAATTTGCAGGTCTTTTTCTACTTGAGGCCTTAGGCGACTGCCTCATTCGCTTTTATAGTAGAGCTGGCCCCTTCGTTAACTTATATTATTTAAACAAGTCGCATGTCTCATAAAATTACACAACAATAGTTTTATCAATTGTCACACAATGAATTGGAAAATTCTTCCTTCAAATTAGTTTAGAGATAAACATTTTTTTATTTTGAAAATGGGTGTAATAAGAGGCACTATGCACAGTGAGCATGCATGGATGATTTGTCCTATCTACAAATTTAGCAAATTCTTTTGAGTAATGTTAAAGAAATTTTTTTTCACAAATTTTTAGCAGATGTGATGACAAGGTTTGTTGTAATAAGAGAAAAATCACTTTCACTTATGTTCACCACTTACATCACTTTTATGCATTAATCACAACACGCTATGTCAAAAATTATGAAAAAAAAAAGAAGAAGATAAATATTGTGTCAACAAAGTTATCAAATTACTTTTAAATGCTCGTGTCTCCAGCACAGCAAGAATAAAACTTTTCTGTTTTTCTTTTCTTTTCTTTTTTACCTTGTGTTATTATTATTATTATTATTTTTCTGTGTTTTACCTTGGGACCTGGGTTATGGAAGATAAATTTTCCTTAATCATTATATAAAGTGTAATGTTACAATCGCAATTTTTATTTTTCCAAAACTTTGAAATGATAAATTATTATAAATTTTTATATGAACTTATTACTTACGTTATTTTGATTTTTTTTTTATCATAGAAAAAAAAATTGTGAAAAAAAGTTGTCAATAGAGTTTTTTGTTATATAATACTAATCACCTTTTTTTTTTTGTTATTTAATACAATCTTTGGAGACTATCACTTTTTGTTTTTGAAAAAAAAAAAAAAAAATTTACGTTATCTAACAGTTTTACCAAAAGATACAGTTTTAGGGATGATATGTAGAAATTATAAATAGAAATGAAATTGTAGGGGGTTTAGCAACTATTACATCTTAAAAAAAAGAAAAAAGAAATAGAAAAAATAGGTTGGAAGGACCACCTATACTGTTAAAATCAAATTTATGAAGTCAAAAGAAAAGAGGAAAAGGAAAAACTTTAAAGCATGCAACGTTTATAAGGGGCATCTTGATGTTGCACCACTTGCCCATGATATGATCCTCATGTCAATCCAATTAGGCCATTGAAGAAATTGTGACGATGTATGCATAATTTTTTAAGTAATTCTAGGACTATATATATATATATATATATATATATATATATATATATATCTCGTCCACTGCATCATTTTATACAATTATCCTTGCTCATGATACAACTGTAAAGTAGCAAATGATATGAACTTCATGGAAATCCAATTAGGCCATCGAAGTTGTTGCTGACGCTGTACCACTCACAAGGTCCGTCGTCACAATTTCAAACAGTAGCATAAATCAGCCCAAACTCTATCAAAAAGAAGAAATTGAAGAAAGTGTTCATTTGTTACCGTATATGATTGTGTGTGCGCATTGTAGGTCTTATGATTGTGCAATGGCTTTTTTCCTATTCATTAATTTGTACAAAGTTGACGTGCAAGGTGTGTAAACAACAGGTTTTACTATAACTCCTTATTGAATCTAAAAATCTTGCTCCGAACTCACTCTCTCTCAACCCCAATTGTCTATATAAAGCTTACTCCCACATAAAAAATTCAACACCAGCAAAAAAAAAAAACACCCCATTTCACTAATCTATCTCTCTCTCTCTCTCCAATTAATTAATGGCTAGTTCAACTTCTATTCTTCCAAATACATCTATACCGCTAGATGACCAGGGCTCCAACCACCAGCTGAACCAAAAAGATCAAGCCTCCTCCATAGTTGAATCATCTTTGGTACAACCAAACACACCACCACCACTACTCCCATCAAACTGGGGCTCGACCCAGTTCATGACAGCTGATTCAGTACATCGGCCACAACAAAACCTTTCAACTCCTCCACCACCACCACCACCACCAAACCATGGGTCAATCCATATCCCCACGGCTGAACCAAATGTGGCACTACCCCAAAACCATGTCCCGGCTGCTCAGTACTACATCGTGCATGTTAATGACCCATCTACTTTGTCCCACCAAAATTCATCAATCCCACCACCAAACCAAGACTGTAACACCCAGCAGAGCCAGACTATTTCCATTGTAATACCTCCATCATCTGATCAGCCTAGCCCACCATTCACCATAAACCCCCAGCAGAACCATAATCCTGCCTCCACAACAGTACCACCTAATTGGGGCTCGACCCAGTACATAAGTACTGGACTATATCTGCCACAACAACCAAATAACCTTGGCTTATGCCAGTACTCCACAGCTGAACAAAATTTGGTACAGCCAAATCCATCTTTGCCCCCCCAAAACCATGCCCCCTGGTCCCTTCCGTGCATCTTGCATATTGATCCATCAAATTTGCCACCAACAAGCCAGCAGGACAGCTCTAACACCCAGCAATCTGTGATAGCTGAAGCATCTGAACCAACATCATACAGCTTAAACCCACCATCTCCTTGCATCGTTATGGTTTCAGCACCCCAACCAACCTATTGCAACACCTACACACCACCATCTTCATTATCCACACCACTTCTAAACCATGGCTCAAATTCCATGAGTGGACAGTGTCATAGTGATCAAGCACCCCCACCACCAGGTCCATCACCTCCACCACCTCCATCATCATCACCACCACCACCACAGGCACAACCAAGCCAGAACTCAAACCCCACCAATATTATTCCAAACACACCCCAAGAAACCCAAGCGTTTGACCCACCAAATATATCAAAACCTACACAATCACTACAACAATTCCGTAGCCCACGCAAAAAAAACGTGGCAAACACAGCAGCCAACTTGGCAAACCTTTTACCAACAGGCACAGTCCTTGTATTTCAAGCACTAACACCTTCTCTTGCAAACAGTGTTGGGAAATGCCAAGTTTTCAACAAGTACCTCATCGGAATGGTCATTGTGTTTTGTGCTGCCACTTGTTACCTCTCTTCCTTCACTGATAGCTTCATGGTTGATGACAAACTATACTATGGTTTTGCCACTATCAAAGGCTTTTGGGTTCTCAACTATGACATTAACAATCCAGATGAAAAAGGAAAGGTCCTTGATTACTTGACGAAGTATGACCATAAAATCCGAGGCATAGACTATGTTCATGCATTTGGTTCACTGATTGTGTTCTTGATCTTTGCTTTTAGCAGTTCGGACGTGCTTCATTGTTTCTTTCCCCACGGTGGTGAAAATCAGTACTCAATGGTCTTATATTTGCCATTAGTGGCTGGAGTTTTATCGAGCTTCTTGTTCTCCATTTGCCCCACTGAACGTAAAGGGTTTGGCTACGCTGACTGTAATGCAATACGTCGTTTCTAATGGTGCATGTCACATTCTTTTTTCCCACTCAAAGGTCTACAATATTGTATTATGAATAAAAAATTTTGCCCTCATGTCTACAATACTGCAATCAATACAACAGAGTCAAACATGAGACAAATAATTTTTATTTATATCAATATATTTCGTACTCAATTTAGAGGGCTGCATGGTGGTTTTTTTTTTTTTTTTTTAATGTTTCAAAATGTTACTACTAGTTTGTACGTTGAATATTGATGAGTTACTGTACATAAAATAAGAGTATTGTTGGCCAAATTATAAAGAGTCCAAATCTTCTGTCTCATATTTCCTATACCACTTTGTGCTCCACAAATTAAAACTTGACACGTGACTACTTATTTAATTAATTTTTACTCTTTTCCATTTTTTATTTCAGTCGCTCAAAATAAATATTAAAAAGATTAAAAAAAAAAAAAAAAATCCAAGACCCAACAACAGATCCCCATTGCTACCGCCACTGGTTCACTACCACCAATCCTCACCGGCGGAACTAACAAGAGGTCTTTGGCGTCATCAATGCAGTTATCCTCTGCCAACAGACCACACAACCAGCTCATTGTCTTCTTCGAATCTATAAAACCCATATCCACTGCCTCCTTGTCTTCCTCAAAGACGTTGTCTTCTTCAAATCCCATACAAGTTATAGTAAGTCAAAAGACCAAAAACCCACTAATGTTTACATAAGATCTCCACCAGAAAAATGGCAAACCAACATTTTAGCCCACCCAACAAACCATAAAGAGCCAAACTTCCAGAGAGACCCATTTCACTTTGTGGCCTGAATTTGCAGATCTAGATCAAAAAATAGGAGCTGAAAGCTTAAGAGCCTTGGAGATCAGAGAAAAGAATAGGAATCCAAATGAATGTTGGTTGTGGTGGTGGATGGC
This sequence comes from Quercus glauca, assembly GCA_023736055.1. Classification (NCBI taxonomy): domain Eukaryota; kingdom Viridiplantae; phylum Streptophyta; class Magnoliopsida; order Fagales; family Fagaceae; genus Quercus; species Quercus glauca. The sequence goes on from CM043317.1 coordinate 60,168,388, forward strand.
CGGCGTTGATGTCGCCGGCGATCTTTTCTTAGAGCCGCCGACGAACTTTGGTGGTGGAGGATCGGCAGTGAGATGTTTTGGGTTTTTTGTTTTTTTAATTTTATTTTGAGCGACTGAAATAAGAAATGCAAAAGAGTAAAAATTAATTAAATAAGTGGCCATGTGTCAAGTTTTAATTTGTGGAGCATAGAGTGGCATAGGAAAAATGGGACAGAAGATTTGGACTCAATTATAAATACTCTTCGATATGAATTATTATCAATTAGTAAAGATCGACTTACTACACCGCTATATATATATAATACAGTTATATATGATTTTATTTATAAACTTAAAATATATACATATTTGTGTGCATTTATGAATTATATATTCAACAATACTACAAACACAATATATTTCACAATTTTTAAAATAACATATAGTAATTATTACGACATAACTGTCATTATGACTATAATTATCATCACTTGTATTGTACACTAGTTACATTCTGTCATATCAGTTGTCGCGAAAAATGTTATGTCATTATACTCTATATAATTTATTTAAGAAACTTTAAAAATATAAGATTATGTCTAACCTAATATGTTGTTTCTCAACCAAAAAAAAAAAAAAAGGCCTCCGAAAGAAGGTTTACATTTTCTTAATCATAATATGATTGTGATAATTTAATCAGTTGTGATCCAAATATGCAAACACATGCCAATCCATGTTTAAAATAAATAACAAAGAGGCATATATAGATCAATTTTCAGCTGGACAAAGGGAAGGGGGGGGGGGGGGGGGGGCGCATTTTTTTTTAAACAATAAGTTTCAGGATATAAAAGTTTTTACCATTTTTTTTTTTCCATAACTGTTTGTTGCACTATGTTGCAATTAATAGATAATGAAAAGGTACTATAAAAATTTTTAAAATTTAAATCAAGTATTTTTTTTTTTTTATAAGACATTGAATCATGTATTTTATAAACATAATATGTGTGCTACAAAGTATATATTTATAAACTTACAAAAATCAAGAAAATAAAAAATAAAAATTTTGTAAATATTAAAAAAAAAAATTTGATATCTATAAGACATCCTAAATCAACGAAATTTAAGTACTACACAAGTAAAAGATATTAAAAAAAATTCAAAATTTATGTATCTCTATTTAAATTGCAATTAATAAAGTATAAGGGACTAGCTAAAAAAGAAACATTTGTTTATTTTCCTTTCTTACTTGAGATAATTCTTAAGATAACTGTGGTAATTAGAGTTTAATGAATTTTCAAAAATTAAATTAAGGAATAGGTATATACAAATGAGTAATGTTATAGGCACAAATTATTTTACAACATTTTTACAAATTATTGATATTGTAAATTTTTACTACTTCTAATCTGGGCCATCATTAATATCACATTTTTATTTACCAATAATTATTTGGTAAATGCTAAGCCATATCAGCAGTTTATAAAAATATTGTAAAATAATTTGTGTATGTAGAATTACTCTATACAATTTATCACTAATGAGATTTTGACTTTATTCGGATAAATATAAATAGCCTTGTACTTTCTTATAGACTATATACTTAAAAAATAATAAATTGACATTTTATACATATACTTAAGATTTTTTTTTTTAATTTATAAATAAGTTTTAAAAAATTGGGCCTAATAGAGCTTTGTTATTGGATGGGTTCATATGAAAGTGAATTTAATTACTCTAATCATAACTTAGTAGTTTAATATGTTGTGAAATTAATTATATCTACTAATTTTTTCTCGAAAAAGAAAATGTATCCATAACATTATTCTTTAAAGAAATAATTAATTAGTGGGGAACAAAGCTAGTCAATCAAAATCGGAGAGTAACCAAAGAGGAAGAGTTAAAAGAATTATACGAACTCATTATGGTTATGTTGAAAAACATTATTCTTATTCTTGATGGAAAAAAAGAACGTAAAATAGAATTCTTATTCTTATCACCATTAAGAATAAGAATGATGATTTTGTTTTGGCTTATCAGAATAATTTAGATTGTTAAAGTACGGGGTGCGTTTTATGTGATTGTTATTCCCCTTGAATTGATGAAAAGAACGAAATATATAGTGATATTTCTGCTGCCAATGATGCCGAGCACTGTGTCTTGCATGTTTAGTTATACTTTAAAGGTAGTAACAGACTAATAGGAGCTTATTCTCCACACAAACAAAGAGGTGGTGTCCCATAAAACACCATCTAGGATTCCAGGACAAGGACAGATGGAAGCTTTCTTCTTTGCTGTTTTTTGATAATCACGTTTCATTCTAGCTCATTGGAGATTAATGCAGATTCTACAATTAATCTACACAATATGCATGCATGTTTTATGAGAGGTGGATGGAAATTTATATAACTTTAAGGTGGCAAAATTATATGATCCTCATGCATACCAATCCAATTAGGCCATTGAAGGAGTTGCTGACTCTGTGCCTCTATAAGGGCCCGTCGTCACAAATTTTTTATTTTTTTGAGAATCACAATTTGAAACGAGCACGAGTATATGCATATATAATTGATCATTCCAAACTCTATCAAAAAGAAGAAGAAAGTGCCCATTTTCTCCAAACTCTCTCTCTCTCTCTCATTGTCGATATAAAGCTTTCCTCTCCCACATCAAAAATTCAACACCAGTCGAAATCTCAAATTTTCTCTATCTAGTCTCTAAATTAATGGCTGGTTCAACTTCTGTTCCACCAAATACATCTATACAACTAGATCATGTCCATTGCTCCAACCCGCACCAGCTGAACCAAAAAGACCAAGCCTCTTCCACAGTCGAATCATATTTGGTACAACCAAGCACACCATCACCACCGCCACCATCAAACTCGGCCCCAAACCAGTTACATCTGCCACAACAAAACCTATCAACACTACCACCACCACCTCCAAACCTGGGGTTTGCTGAGCACATTATACCTCAAGCATCTGAACCAAACCCACCAATACCATCATCATTAGGCAGAAACCACAACCAGGTCAACCATAATGATCCAACCTCCACAGCACTACAACCAAATTGGGGCTCGACCCAGCCCATAACTGGACCATGTCATCAACAACCAAGCCCTGTTTCATTCCAGAACCCCAGGGCTGAACCAAATTTGGCAATCCAAAACCATGTCCCTTGGTCCCTTCAGTGGATCTTGCGGATTGATCCATCAAATTTGTTACCACAAATCCAGGACTTTAACAACCAGCAAAGTCCAGCTGCTATTTCTGCTGTAAAAGTTCAACCATCTGAACCAATAACATACAACTAAACCCTCCAGCCATCTTCGTGGTTTCATCAAACTCACAACCAAACATATCAGCACCACCACCAAGCCAAAGCTCAAACCCCACCAATGTTCCGAACCAAGAAAACACAGTGTCTGAACCATCAAACACATCAAAACCTGCACTACAACAAGGTCCACAACAACAAACATATGGTAACTCACAGAAAAGAAACGTGGCAAACAAAGCAGCCAACTTGGCAAACCTGTTACCTACAGGAACAGTCCTTCTATTTCAAGCACTAACGCCCTCTCTTGCAAACAGTACTGGGAAATGCCAATATTTCAACAAGTACCTCATCGGATCCCTCATTATCATTTGTGCTGCCACTTGTTTCCTGTCTTCCTTCACTGATAGCTTCATGGTTGATGACAAACTATTCTATGGTTTTGCCACTTTCAAAGACTTTTGGGTCCTCAACTACGACAGTATTACCAGGCAAGATGTAAAAACTAAAGTCCGGGAAAACACGAAGAAGCATAAAATCATACCCAAAGACTATGTTCATGCATTTGGTTCACTGCTTGTGTTCTTGATCTTTGCTTTTAGCAGTTCGGACGTGCTACATTGTTTCTTTCCAGACGGTGGTGAAAATCGGTACTCAATGGTGTTATATTTGCCATTAGTGTCTGGAGTTTTGTCCAGCTTCTTGTTTTCCCTTTTCCCAACTCAACGTAAAGGGTTTGGGTACGGAGACACCATTCCCGTGCCCCATTATTGAAAGTCTCGTACCAAAAACTTTTTCAAAATTTCTTGTTGTAATTATAACGTGGTAGATATAATTGATAAAGAAAAAAAAGTAAATTTATGTGTAAGTGATGATTAATTACTTACAAATTGCTTGTAACAAAAAAATTATAGAATAATTTAAAATCCTAGAACTATCCAATATTAAAAGTACATGTATCATATATATGTATATATGTCAATATTTTTTTTTCCACTCATGGTGACAATACTTTTATGCACTAAATTTGATATGATGTTAACTTGTGACAAGCTTTGGATACATCCAGCATCCAATCGGGTTGAGTGTGAGCAGGTGTTTTGGACTCAATTAGAGAACTACTTGGTGATGGTTTTTTTTTTTTTTTTTTTTTTTTTGTCTTTTAATGTTTCAAGATCTAATTATAAGATTGCAAGTGGAATCCATTAGTTAGAAATTGGTTTACATTGTACTAACAATGTAAAGTTTGTATTGAGTACAATCTTATACAGTTTTTGTAAATATATGTACAATATAATACACATTTGTTATATTTATAATGTAAGATTGACATTAATAATATTATATAAAATCATAATTAACCGTATTAATTATTGTAAATGAAATGAGTGTGTTCAAATTTATAAATACTTCTATTTTTTTTAAAGAAACTTTTTTAAGAAATTTTTTATTTATAACTTGATAATTACAAGGAGAAGGGATATTTGAACCTTAAAAGTTATATATATACTAGCCTCATCACATGCGCAAATCTAGTATCATAATTTTTTTTTTTTAAATTTGGATAAGTTTGTTTTAAAAATATGGATTAATAGAAAAGTATTCTATTTTGTAGGCATTTTAAGTGAAGTTGAAGATATATTTTTACCAAGCCATGTGATGAAGCTTTTTTTTTTTTTTTTTTTTTTTTTTTTTTTTTTTTTTTTTGCCTAGTATCATAATTTTCTTTTAAAAAAAAAGGGATAAGTTTGTTCTGAAGACAGATTAGTAGAAAAGTATCATATTTTGTAAGTATTTTAAAGATATATTTTTACCAAGTTGTTCTCAAGTTTTTTCTCCTTAAACCTAAGGTTTAGAGATATTTCTAAACCACATAAAAATACAGTCTAAAAAGAGAAACCCTCTTATAAATAATATAGGATATATATATATATATATATTAAATGTATTAAGACTCTTTAAAAATATTGTAAGTTTATGTCTAACATATTATGTTGCTCCAAGAAGGTTTAACTTTTCTTAATCATAAAGATGATGTTAAAGAGTTTGGTTGCTCAATTGGCATCTCTTATTATTTCTAATTGAGACATCTAAGGTTCAAACTTCAAATCTCCCCACCTCCCATTGTAACTACTAGAATTATAAAAATAAATAAAGAGACAATGACAAATTCATCATTGGTGACCCAATATGCAAGCTCATGCCTAACTCATGTGTGTGGATTTATACGCGCGTGCGTTCAATTGTTAAGGAATAAAAGATTTGAACTATAGATGTCTTCGTTTAAAAACACTAGTAGATGCAACCAGCTGAACTACAGAACACTTGGGGCATACTTGAATAGGTATAAGTGTTGGCCAGAATGCTAGAATATTCAAAAATTTTGTTGGGATGACTACAACTAATTTCACCACAAGAAATCCAAACTAATATGACATTTTAGGTGAACGATATCATAAATCAACCACTTAAGAATGTTATGTTATATTTTTTAAAATGATAATTCAAAAGTAAAGGTATCTATTCTGATAATCTATTTATGTGGTTCAAAATTCAAACCGCACTTTTCCACTTTCTACCTTTTAAAAAAAAACTGTCACTTCAATTAAAAATTCTCAATTCAAGTTACATTTGGTGTAATATTAAACAATATTACACCACCTAATAATTTGTTATTGACACCCGATGTAACACTAAATAATGTTACACCACCCAATAATTTGTTTTTGAATTCAAATTTTGAAATCTCACTATTGGATTATATATTCTATATGTTTTTAACATGCATGTCAATTGGATATTATTTACTATTCAATCCATAAAATCATCTTTTATGCATTATTTTAAACTACAAAAACTTTAATTTAAACAATTAATTGATAACATGAATATAATTTTAATCACCTTAAAATTTTGCAAATATAAAGAATATACAAAGATAATGTAAATCAACGATGAATTTGTCAAAATTCATATCCAATTTAAAACTATTGAGTAGTATGACATTACTTAAAATTATACTAAATAAAACTTCAACCAAACATTTTATATATATATATATATATATATATTAATGAACCGTCTTTGATGACAATGGTGTTGCAAACAGTAAACCGTCTAGTGCTAGTTGTTCAATTCCTTTGTCAATGTATCATAGATTCATGGTGCAGTCTAGTGATCAAAGGTTTGGGATGAGCTATAGAGACCCAAGCATCATATGTTTGATCCCTACTAATTAAGAGTTTTCCTGTATTACTTCTTTTTTTTTTCTTTTTTTTCTTTTTTATTTTTTTTTTTAGAAAGAAGTGACAAAAGAAGGAAAATATTTTCGAAAACAATTTTTAGAGGAATAAAAGCAATAAGTTTAGTTCTATAATATTGTAATTGAAAAATAAGAAAAAATAGTGACATTAGCAGAGTCAATAATCTGTTATAGGGGGAAAATAAAAATATAAAAAATGAGTATTATATATATACACACACAATGTTCCTACTTTGGGTTGTAGTATAAAAGAGTACTATTAAACAATTTAAAATGTAAATTAGGTACTTTAATTTTATAGCTCTAATATGTGCATAGGGATGGAAATGGGGCGGGGTGGGGCGGGGTGGGGCGGGTCTTCAGGATGGGATCTTCACTCCTGCCCCACATGGTTTTGTCTTACCCCATTCCCATCCCGTCCTGCATGATAGGGAAAATTTCCTTACCCCATCCCCTCCCCTTGGAATCTCACGAAGCCCCGCCCCACCCTTTAAAACTCTACTTTTTGTTAATTTGTCCACAACTATTACAATTGTTTTTAATAAAACTTGTTTCGTTAATAAAAATATACTTGAAATTACATATAAATTTATCCCATCAAATCAAACTAATTTTTAGCAAAAATTGAATAAAATATTATTAAATTGTTTAACAAGACAATATCACAATAAAAACAAAAATCTCATAATACAAAATCAATTATTTAATATTATAAAAACTTGTTTATAATAAAGACAAAAGAAAACGTTAAAATTGGTACCTTATTTCCAACCTTGCTATAGAGAAAAAATGAGATAGGAGAGCCTTGTTGGGTAGACTAAAATAAGTTGATGATATGTTTGTTTAAATAGTAGAATTTTAGAGTATGAAGAAAATTACAATTTAACCCTTATCAATGCGGGGCGGAGTGGGGTTGAGTGGGTTGGGAGGGTTGGGTCTAAAAGTCTAAATCCATCCCCATTCCACCCCTTGCTGTGGAGCTAAAATCTTGCCCTATCTCCCCCTCCCCCCCCCCCCCCCCCCCCCCCTTCCCACTACCTTTACGGGGCACGGAAAACCCGTATGGGGAGAAACGAGGAGGAGCGGGTCAAGCAGGGCGAGACAAAATTGTCGTCCCTATGTGCACTATATGTTTATTGTACTGTATGTTTATTAAATTAGTTAGTCATAATTGAAGAGTAACTAAACAATAGTTTAAAAAAACTTAAGGAAATCACACTTTACCAGTCTAAACTATACCTCAAATTACACTTTGTACCCTAAACTTTCAAAATCACAATTTACACCCTAAACTACAACCCGTGTTACACTTAACGCCTTATCGTCAATTCTGCCATTATATTGGATGACATTATGTGTTTAGACTCAAATGCCCCCCTTATCAATCCCTTAAAAACAAAGTATAAATTATACTTTACTATCCTAAACTATACTCTTAATTACATTTTGCACCCTAAATTTTGATTTTTCATCTAAGATAACAGTAGAATTAACAGTAGAGTGAAAAATATAACACGTGTTATAGTTTAGGGTGCTAACCATGCATTTTGAAAATTTAGGTGCCAACCCTGCATTCTAAAAGTTTAGGGATGAAAAGTGTCATTTGAAGTATATAATTTAAAGTAGTAAATTGTAATTACCCTAAAAATTCTACAAACTTAATTTTTTCATGTCAAAATTAAAAATAAAATAAAATAAAGAAAAAAACATTGTTCTTATTCTTGATGGAAGAAGAAAGTAATAAAGGAGTCTTATTCTTACTACTATTAAGAATAAGAATGATGATATTTGTTTTGGCTAAATCAGAATAATTTAAATTGTTAAAGTACTGGGTGCGTTTATGTTATTCCCCTTGAGTTGATGAAAGAACGAAAGATATTGTGATATTTCTGCTGCCAATTATGCCGAGCACTGTGTTTTGCATGTTTAGTTATTCTTTAAAGGTGGCAACAGGAACTTATTGTCCACAGAAACAAAGAGGCGTGGTGTCCCATAAAACATTATCTAGGATTCCAGGACAAGAAAAGACGGAAGTTTTTCTTCTTTGCTGTTTTTTAATAATCACGTTTCATTCTAGCTCAATGGAAATCGATTATACAACCCAAAAAACAAAAACAAAAAACCCACATCAACTTAGGATTCATTAATTTGATATGGTACAAAAATGAAATTAAGTGGTTTATTTTATTCCAGATATAACTTTTTAAAACCTCAATTTTTTTTTCTTATATCCAACTTATTATTTTCACATCGCAACAATAAGCTATATCAAATACTGAACAATCTTAATAAGCTGGCATTGTTTTTAATTAATTATTTAATCTATCAAATATGGCGTTTGACTTGAATGGTCGATAAACACTAAGCACTGTTGGATCTGAGTTCATAATCACTCCATTGTTGTTGCTAGAATCACTTCTTCTTCTTTTTTAATAATTGCTGCTAGAGCCACTTATGTACTAAAAGCAAGATACCACACAAAGAAAAAGGCAATGAAAAAGTATTTGCATTTATAAAATTGCTTACAACTAATATATGCTTTGTTTCCTTGGTACTTTTAATCATATTGCATGTTCCTCCTACGTCAAGATTGGTATATATATTGAAGTACCGTCATCAAATATAACACTTAGGCCAAAAAGTTTAAGTCTATAAATTTGGCTCCAATTATGGTTATATATATTGATCACTTCTTTTTATCATTATTTTTATCATTATTGTTTAATATGAGACTTTATTCACATATATATATTATTCAACAATAACAAATATGTAAACCGTTGCAATGGTTTCTTTGGGACGTATATTCACGAGTTCCTTTAGCTTATTTGACCTGTATACACAAACTAGTAATATATAAGTACAATTTGCTAGTTAATTAAAAATTATATAAAACTAAAAATATTTCCTTAATAGATAATACAATTTAAATAAAATAATACAATAAATTACATATATGGTGGAATTATATAATATCAAATTTTTAACACTTAAAATATGTTAAATGATTTAACTAATCTAAACAAACTATGAATTTTCTTTTAAATTTCTTGCATTTTTTTAATAGAATTTTAGAAGTAATATATTAAATTTGTGGGAAATTTGGAAATAGAATAACTCTTGGGGAAAATTATTTTAAATATACTTTTAATGTATCAATATTGAGCCACGACAATAGCATATATCATAAGACGGGCGACACTCACGGTAGCCTACATATATATATATGATGTACGCATGCATGTAATACTCAACTTTTATTATATTATATTACATAATCATAATTAATTAATGACAAAAATTATAAATGTTAATGAGTATACGAGTAGATATTACCATTTGTCACCTCTAGAATTCCCTTTTTTTTTTTTTTTTTCCTTTTTAATTAGACTGATTTTTTTGTGCTTAAAATAGAGTGGTTATAGGACTACAACCTTTTTTTGCCACAATTTTGACACAAAAAATTATAATTAATTACCAATTACTTTCACATAATTCCCCTTTTTTTGTTCTCCATTGCTTTCTGTTTGACACCATATAGTTGTGGCCAAAAGAATTGTCTCCATTTTCTCCTTGAAATATTTGCATACAAGTTTGTCAACCATCTTACTAGCCCAGGGGTTCTTTTTTGGGTGAGGCCCAAGAAGATATATATGGACTCCAAGTTTAGGTCCACATTGTTAAGTTTGTCAAGACAAATATCCCCAACCCAAAACCAGAAAGAGAAGATAAAACAGAAGTGTGTATAAACCAAGACCATATATATTGACCATGACCTTAAATAGTAGTGAGGCACCGATTCTTGGATAGATGAACAAATTTTCTCTTGAAACTAATTTGGAGAGTCTCTTTAAATTTTTCATATATCTATTTTTTTATGAATTTTGAAAATCTAACTATTAAATTTTATGTTTCTTATATTCTTCACATGCCTATCAAATTTCATTCGAATAAAATATTATTTACTATTTGATCAATAAATTTATTTTTTATACATAATTTTAAATCACAAAAATTTGAAATTTTAACATTTTTATGATATAGCAATTGATCTACGATCATTTTGAAATTTTGCAATCGTGTAGAATATAATAAGAACATACAATCGAACGATTAGATTTTCAAAATTCATATTTAATATAAACATACATGAGGAGTTTAAATGGTTTCTCTTTGATCTTCTTGAATACCTCTCTCTCTCTCTCTCTCAAAAAGTGGACCAAGTTTCTTCCCTCAAATTTAAAAAAAAAAAAAGTAGAATAAAAAAGTGTCTTTGCTTTTGACAGGTGGCACCACTTTTCACACAACACGTAGTTGATTCTCGTGAGGATAAGATGTGCATGGGTGGTGGCCTAAAACAAATCGGAAAATGTATGCAAAATCAACGTGCTCGATCTGCTCCTTTCATTATGTTGTTTTTGATATGGTTGCCGATGGAGACTGTTCAACCAAACCTTGGGCACACTTTCATGGAAAAATCATGTGGGCTATTATCTACCACTCCAACCACTAAAGAGTCTCTACAACTTTTTTGTTGCCTTGCCATGCCATGATTTTCAAAATCTTGATATTGTCTCACATGACATAGACAAGAATATATATATTCTATCGGTACAAGATTCCAACCTTAAATATTGAATCCCATGCATTGAATGGGCTATTATCATTATTGGGACCATTAAGAAATGAAATCTCATTTTAGAAGAAATAATTGACGACACGTGCTAATTAAATTAATCTAGATATGATAATATTATAAACTGCAAAAGTAACAGGAGCTTGAGTTTTAACCATGTGACGTGTTTCTTGAAAGGATAGTTGTTTCCTTTCTCCTTAAGATTCTATATCAATATTAATTCCACGTAATCAATTATTATTATTATTATTTGACATTTTTTCAGAGCTTTAAAGGAAACTTTCTATTTTTAGAACCTGATATATAGTTTATAACATGTGTGCATCTAAATTGATGTTCATAATCTAGAAGAGATGCTAGTTAAACTATCATATGTTGTGCCGAATTGACAATTTATCTTGATCGATAAAAAAGGGAAACTATTTATGGAGAATTCAACAATTCTAGAAATGATAGCCATATTTGCATTAAATTGTGCACTTAAATTAGCCAAAATAATCAATTAATTAATTATGACTTCATGGAAACAATACATTCTTAATATCAATTAAATATCACATTGTTTTTCACAATTTTATGTTTTATGATTTTTTTTCTCATCTAAATGAAACAAAATATATATAATTGAATCTAGTTCCCAAATGTTTTTTTATTTATTTAATATATACAAGATAAAAATTCTACTCTAACTTAATTTAAATGTATATGTGTATAAAGCTTTCTCTTAGAAACTTGAATCCTGACTCTTGTTATTCACACTCCACAAGTACTTATACTTGTGAAGTGACCATCGCACACACCAAGAGTGTGTGATGACAAAAAACATCCAATGAGTTTTGTACTCTGTATTCTTAAATGTAATGATATTATATACCATAAAATATTTATTGCACACGTGTTACATAAAACACTACCTATAAATTATTTCAAAATAAAACTATAGCCTATATGTTTGTGCATCGTGTAAAACATCAATTGGTAGTCAATAAAATACAGAGTAATGATATAAAATATCAATGACTTTTCTGCAAAAACTATTTTTTTTTAATTATGTTCTGGCTCACCAAAATGCAGCCACATCATGTAGTTGTTAATAATTTATAAAGCAAAGAACTTAAACATCAATGAGTATGTTAATATGTCATTGCTCACCGAAATGAAGGCCAGCCCACAAAGTTGAGAAATTATACAGTTCTCTGGTGGACCACGTCACTTGTCCACCATTCCACTAAAAAATTTCCATTTGTTTAAAATTGCTGAGTCAGTAATCAATTTCTGTTTTAAAAAAATTTCTAACTCAGCAATTTTAAACAGATGTGATTTTTTTAATGGAATAGTAGACCACAACACTTATCCACCATGTGGACCTTATAATTTCTCCACAAAATCATATCATGCATATTGGACATATATAATCCATCCTAACTCTCAAAGCAGGGGCAGAGGGAGGGGGGGGGGCGAGGGGGGGCAGGTGCCCCCCCTGAACTTTCAAATTTTTTTAGTACTAATATGGTACACATATCACACATGGCTCCTGACACAAAAGACATTAGGATTAGGTTGTAGTTGTACACAAGATGCAAATCCTACTGCCAAAAGGAAATAAGAATCATAGGGGTTAGGGGAATGGGGCTGACATAAGGAAATAGGAATCATAGGGGAATGGGGTTGACCTAATAATGATTAAAAAAAAAAAGAAAAAGAAGAAGAAAAGAAAATAGGATCATACTGTCAAACGAAAAAGGAATTACACAACCTAATACTAATACTACTAGGACTCTATATATATATATATATATGTATATAGTGTAAAGGAGTAAAGGCTCTTAAAAAAAAAAAAAAAAAAGAGTAAAGGATGCCTCACATAAAAAATAAAAATAAATCTTTTGATACCAGTCTCTTTCGATTTGTACCTTAGAGTTTTTGTTGAGTTTTTAAAAGCATTTAGCACTTAAAAGAATTGGACAGCTTGCTGAAAAGATGGTAGAAATGAAAAAGGATGTTTCATATCAATTGGTTTACTCATTAGTGACCTTAGCATTGATCTTACCAGTTGCAACAACTATTATTAAAAGAGTTTTTTTAGCAATGAACATAATTAAAAATTGATTACACAATCAAATGGGAGATCAATGGATGAATGATTGTTTAGAAAGATATATTTAAGATTATTGAGTGTGAAAAAATCATGTAGCGGTTTCAAAATATGAAAAATCATCGAGGGCAATTGAGTAAATTAAGCTAGGTGTGAAAAGCCAAATTAAAGTTTACATTTTATGTTAGATTCTATATAACAATTACATTAGCATATAGTTGCTTATTTATTTTGTTATTAATATTGATTAATTTTTTTAGATTAGTTTTTTACTTTTAATCTTGTCTTTTAATCTTGCCCCCCCTAACCTAAATTCCTGGCTCCGCCACTGTCTCAAAGGTATAATCAAAGAGTATAAATCAATTAAAAAGATGAAATTTCATATCACCCATTGGTCCCTAGCTATCAGGGTTGTCTCCTTAACCTCCTTAATTTGTACAGCTCCTAATCAATCATACTACAACTATATCTTGATTGATTATTGCTTCCTATTATTGCAAAGTAAAAAGTACCTTATACAACAGTTGTATATACACTCTCACTCATTGTGGATTTTACATCCATATAAGAGTGAGATTGTATTATCTTTTAATTACATAACAAAATCTTAGTCTCAAAAAGTTAGAGTTGGCCACATATTTTTTTGTCTCATTCTCTTTTATCTAAAATCATACACTATGTAACTTTCTCAAGTGAAAACCTCCGACTATTGACAATTTTAAAATGAATTATGATTGCGTGATTTTTGAAGAAACTAAAGAAGCTAGCATTGGAGTGATAGTTCGTAATAAAAATGGTGAAGTTCTAGCAGCTTAATCTAAGAGAATTTCCCTACCCTCATTAGTAGAAGTACTGGAAGCTCTAATAGCACAAATGGCTGCTCAGTTTATTGTCAAACTAGGCATCCTCCAATCAGATTTTGCAAGAGACTCAAAGGTGGTATACAAAGCCATCATAGCAGGTGATCCTCCATTGTCAGCCATTGGTCATATCGTTAAAGACATTGTGTCTATTGCAAGTTTTCTAAGAATTCATTCCTTCTCGCACACTAGAAGGTAGGGTAATTTTATAGCCCATACTTTAACTAAGAGAACGAGATTGTCTTTTCCTTTATTAGTCGGGATGAAGTCTATTTCACAAAATATATCATGTTTTGTTGTTTGTAATATTCTTGTTACTTGAATAATATTGCTCGTTCTTTTACCTCACTAAAAACGAAAAAATCTAGAAAGGATCTGATACTGTTTTGGTAATATCCTTAACATTTATTAATTAATCTTCAATTACACTAATTGGTAAAATCTCTTATACATGTACAAAGAGAGTAACAAAGAAAACCAATATAACCACTACACATCCTTAATACGATGGTCACTCCATCAGTATAAGTGCTTATAGGGTGTGAGGGCAAGGGTTGGAGTTCAAGTTTCCAAGAAAGATTTTCACACATATATACACTTAAATTAGGCTAGAGTAGAATTTCTTTCTTGTAAAAATAAAAAAAAAAATAAATAAATAAAAAAAAAAAAAAACCAATATGAAAGCAAATGACAATAATCATTCCTTTTGTTATAACATCCAATTTTTACAGTTAGCAGGGCATACTTATGACAAGAAACCACCGACGATTATTGGACATCATATCAATCTAATTAATGTCATAATCAACTGAAAGCTATGAACTTTGTCACTTGAGGACCAAACATTGACATACACTGAATGGCTGTCACTATAAAATCATATCAAACATTAATCAATCGTCCACTATCTAATGCTTATCTAATCCAAATAAATCATCATGAACTTCACAACAGTAGAACTGGGTAGACTAAATGCTCAAACATACACAAAAATCTGACGAGTCATGTCTAAATCAGTATACAAAAATTTTAGGTCCATATACAAAGCCGGTACGTAGGAGAGAGTATGCGTATAAGACATGTCTTGGGGATTAGCAAATTACTTTTCCCCCTCACGTTCTTAGTGCATACGTGGTTTGTGTAACGGTCATATGCCAATTTTGGTTGATATGTGGATGAGTTGTGTGGCTAACATATGAGAGAGATCCCCTTTATTGAATAATCCAAGGATATCCTTCGCACTCTACCAAATATCAAAATCAAAGTGGCCCCCGCTTCTCAAATTATAAGTTGTAAAATAGTCGGTAGAGGGTAATTTTTAGGTTTTTTAAGAGTAAAGTAAATGATACTTCTTTCTTTCACATTTATGATGTGGTTCACTTATTAAATACAAGGCGGAGTCCACTATAAATATGAGAAAAGTGAGCACTATTTTACTATATTCTGAGAGTATTTAAGAATTTTCTGCCAATAGATCAAAAGGTTTTGATCTTTGAGGAATATTTATATTTAAATTCCAATCATTTTAGGAAACCAAGAAGTTTCACAATATATTTTGTTCATTTTGGATATGGAAATATCTAAATTGATTATTTTAGATTTAATTTTTATATTTTAAATAGTTTGATGAAGTATATATGATATATTGATATGTACTATTTTTTATTTGAAGAAGTTTTTTTTTTTTTTAGAAGTATTTGAGGAAGTTAATTGATGAAATTAAGGGCTTATAAATATAATTTTGAAATGATTAAATATATAATGTTATTTTAAATTTATAACAAAAATGTTTTTGTTTGAGTAAAACTATAATCCTAAATCTTACACAATCTATTATTGAAATTCATCATATTAAGAAATTTAACCTAATAATTGTTCTTTAATTTCTTGCTTTTAAGCCCTCAAATCCAGATACAGTCTTATAATAAATAAACGTGACAACTACTATATGAACTACTTAATTGAAATAAAAAATAAAAAGAATTCAAGATTGTCCAGTTACAAAAGACCTGGACTATTTCAAGATTGTCTAAATTCTCATCATTTTAGACTTCAAAGGAAATGAATCTTATCCATTCCATGGTCAAGATTGAGTTAAGAATTTAAGGATATACATGTATAATATTATATCAATTTTAATTTTAATTGATTCTAAATACTGTGGCAGCTGAGTAAATCTTTAACACTGAAGTCAATGAACCCTCCATTTTATAGATAGATACAAATTAGTAGAACCTTATAGCGAACCTGGTATAAAAGATACTACAAATCTAAATATGCATCCGATAGCCGATATTACATCATTTAAAATTAGAAACAGTGTGCTACTAACTGCATGTGAATTATTTATTCTCTTAAATCAAATTATTCATTTTCTATAAATAAATAAAAATAATTATAATAAAAAATCAGGCAAGAGTTTCAGCTTGCAAATGATGTCATGCCTAGAATTGAGGACACCGAGAGGATTTCGATCGATGGTTACACATGCCTGTGTGACACTACTTGCTGCCTGTCTCATATATACTAAGACCATTTAGAAAACTACATGACATATGGTGGCACACTTGCACACAATAGTCTGTTAAACAGATCAAACACTTGACATATGTATATATATTTTTTTGATACTTTCTATTGTTTTCAATGTTGAGGTATAATGTACGATGGTGGCATAGCTAGGTTACACTTTTCCTTATTTTTTTTCTAATGTGTTTTTCCTTTAAGCATCCCAAGCCTAATAATCTGACAATAATTATTATAATTTTTTCTTTTTGCTAAATAGCCAATCTGACAATAATTCATGCCCTTTTGTTGCCACATTTATCATTATGAGCTATATGGCCTGGACCTGGCGCAACTTGCAAGGTGTTAGATTCCTTTACTTTTTCTTATTATTATTATTATTTAATTGTTGAGTGTGTTTTGGTTCATTGGGAAGCATTGGAGTTTGACCACATATTGTATCAGTAAGGGCATGGTGGTGCAACCTAGAGGTGTTATGTGATCCAAAAAGCAAGATTTCGTGAAGTTCTTTGATAGCTAAAGTTTGGAAGTCTCAAGTATATTGGGTAACTTAGGTTTGGAGGGTTTTTATGTATTCTTATACTTTAACTTATTTACTAGTGGATCATTTTTGGTTTGAAGGGTCACGAAGAGGTTTATACAAAATTTTTCGATTTATCTCTTTGATAACACATCAGGAGTTATCTTTGGTTTACATCTTTTTTTTTTTTTACTGATCTTTACATTATTGCATTGCACATTTATGTTTATCCATGCAAATTGAAAATAGCGTGCTTGGTTAATTGTTTAATCACATAAATTTTGCACTAGTTGTGATTAGTTTAAAAAATTAACTAAGCTGTAATTAAAATTTAAAAGTCTAAAATAGCACCTATAATTAGGCTAGTGCACTTTCAAATGGCATTCTCATTCTTTTTTGAGGTACTAGACTACTAGTAAGAGTTAGGCTGACTCTACTTTGGTCAACCCATTTTCTAAAAGTTGAAAAATTAATTGTATCAAATGGGCAGCAAAACCCGCTCCTATTTTTTACAAAATCCTATTTGTCAACCTTTATCAAAACGGCCTGATCGTGGCTCTCCAAGATTTCTCTTTAATTTGTTTTTCTTAAATAGTGAAAAAAAGTACTATAAGTTATCAAATAACAATAAGGACATAACCCTCATGATGCTATCAAAACCCTTTTAACTGTGAAACAAAATTTAGAACTATAATTAACTTAACCATTTTACCTGTACGCGTGCATGGCAAACTGCCAATATTAATGCACATCACCAAGCTACACAATTAGCTCCCCAACACACAAATAGAACTATATAGTTATACTAGATAGAGATTACGAAAAAAAAGAAAGAAAAAAAAAGGTAATATTATTAGAATTTGTTTAGTAATTAGTTAATTTAGGTAATTATGTTTAGCCATGAGTGTGGCTCTAAAAAATTAAGAAGAAGAAAATGCAAAAAAGAAAAAAAAGAGTGGAAGAAAAGGTAGATCTAAGCGAAGTCTAAGGCCATCTTTCGTGGGACCCGGCACCGTTTCCTCTATCACTCCAGCTCATTTTTCACCACCTTTTTGTCTTTGTGGCAATTTCCTTCTCCATTCCCATCTCTCTCTCTCTCTTCCCTCTATCTTTGGCGTGAGGATGTTATTAATACCCTGATCTCCTTCTCCCAACTCTTCTTCAAATAAACACAAACCAAAGAGCAATTCTTTTCCATGACCTTTTTTTCTTTCTCTACAACACAACACAACACAAACACCTCTCCATCTCTTGGTCTTTACAACTATGATTATGAGCCTTTGCAAGAAGAGCGTTCACTCTTTCTTTAACCTCACCACCTCCTTAGACACCACCATGAACGACCCTCACAAACTCTCTTATAATCAATGTCATTCTCAAATTTCTTCTTCTCCTTCTTTTTTATCAGGAGGGTTAGGTTTGATCACTGCAAATGATACCCAACACTCACCAAACGTTCTTGAATCATTATCAATCAAGGCCTCATCATCATCACCACCATCATCACCTTGTTCTTCTCCACCTCCTAAGAAAGACCCAAGCAGGAATTCTGGCTTTTTCTTGGATGATATAGGAGATGGCATCGTTGACGGGTTGATGTCTTGCACTGAGAGTCTTGGGTTTGAGAGTTCAGATGAGAGGCGTGTAGAGGTTGATAGGAATAATGATATTAATGGTAATGATGAAGGTGGGGTTTGTAGTAGGAGGATGAGGAGGAGTAGAATGAAGTTTGGTGAAGTTAAGAAGTTTCCTCCACCGCTTTCTTCTTTGAATCACAATGGAAGAAGGAGTTTCTTCCTGCGTGCAGTGAGGAAAGATGGCAGGCTTGAGCTCACTGAGGTCAGGCTTGATCGGGCTGAGACTCTCCGTGCTTCTCGCGAAGATGGAAGGTTGAGATTGCACCTCATCCAAGATTGCATAGAAGAAGAAGAACAAGAAGAAGAAAATTTAGAAGTAGAACAAGAAGAGGAAGAAAAAGAAATGGTAGAAGAAGAAAAAGAAGACGAAGAAGAAGAAGAAGAAGAAAAAATGGTAGAAGGGGTTGAAGAAGATATTGAAGACGAGAGAGTGGAGGAGTGGAAGTTTCCCGTGAGTGGAGAGGGATTAAGGCGGTGTATTGAGATGGCGAGCCATGATCATCATAATCAATATCATCATCATCACCATCACCATCATCATAGTAATCACCACCACAACTTGAATGTGTGGAGGCAGCATTGTGTGACTACCGGCTGAAGTTAGCATGTTTATTCACATGACAGGCAACAACTCTATAAGGTGGTGTTTTGTGAGGGAGTGTATGTTTGTGTGTGTGTCTTTTTTTTTAGAGCCTGTTGATTTTTTCTGCAATGTGTTACATCTGCCAAATTTAGCAGCTAGAGATGGTTGCATATGATGTATCCCAGCTCAAATTTTGGTGTGGATGCAACAGTGGAATTTCTGGGGGAATGACGGCAAGTGAAAATTAAGCTCTCAATAGCCAACACAAAGGGGAGAGAGAGAGAGAGAGAGAGAGAGATTGCCAAATTTAGAAAGACTCTGTTAGGAGGACATGACACAGTTTCACTTTTTTTTATCTTTCCAAATCCAAAGCTCATCTTCCATCAAATAAAGAAAAAATTTGGAACACCCACCATTATCAGAGAATTCACCCAAAATCAATTTCTTTGTAAATTGATTTTTTGTTTAATGGGTATGGGAATAGGATAAGTGCTCTCAGAATTTGTGTACAAGGACTTCCAAGACTGATGCTGAGTAAACAATTAAGTTTGTACCCAAAAAATTAAAAAGACATATCTTTTGTATTTACATTTTTGCTCATGAATAAATTCCTAGCATGTATTGTAAATGGATATGCTTTTGTCTAGTAGTTGAAGTTTTGGTGAATTTGCATCTAAATCCTAATGTATGGCCATGAGATTCACGTGATTTTTCTGGGAAGTTTGGTAGGGTGCATGGCTTGGCTTGTGTTGCCCTGATTTTTGTCACAGCAAGTCAGATGAGAGAAGACTTTGAATTTTATCCCAATAATGTGGATGGACATGTTTTGATAAGATGAGAACTTGAGTACTTCATGTGATCACTAGTCCACTTAAGAAAGGGACTGAGAAGGACTCTTGAAGTGACATTGAGAAGCTTAATTAGGAGAAGGAAAAGTCTCATGCTAATTTTTAGAGACTTTGGGAGATGAAGTTTTTTGCACCATTTAATACTTCAGTACTAATTCCTAATTCCTTCCAAATAATGTTAGGATCATAGATTGTATTGTATTGTTAATGCAAGCTAGAAATTAGTTACTGGCAGTTAGTGCAGTTAGCTGCCAGCTATAGGTGGTTATGACAGTTATCAGTTAGAGTAGGATTGATTGAAGAACATATAAAAAAAGGGGCACTGCTGTTGTATTGAGTTAGGCAACAAGAATGAACTCATTCCAGTTTCTCTCTATCTCTCTAATTCTCTAAATCTTCTCTATTTCTTTCTTCTTCTATGGAGGCCCAACTGACTTTGAATTCAGCTACAACTCTCTTTGATCTTGACATTTAACATAGAAAGACGGTCATTAAAATATAAGTTCACTCGCATCAATTGCGGTAAAATGACATGAGGTCAATTTTTTCCAACCAACTTAAAAAATTACCCATATTTTATGTATTTATTGTGCAAAATGTATTTTTACTACAGAACCTTCAAATGAAGAGAGAAAATTGATGATGGCTGAAGTGTGTGAAGAGAGAAAAATAATTTTTTTTAAAAAATTAATATTTTAATGATACAAAAATCAAAATAGATAATAAGATGTGAGTGTTTTGCAAAGTAATTAGGTAAAATGGAAAAAAATTATTATGCTTATTAAATAAATAAGGATTTACAATTTGATGTGAATTTTTTCTAAGTAAAGAGGTATTGAAATATCATTACCACCCAGAAGAAAATAAAAGGAAATCAGTAGAAGAGTCTAGGTATACACCTGTTGACTATATATATTGAAAAGTCAGCGTAAAGCTCTGACAAAAAATATTTTTTGGCAAAGTCCAAAAGTGTGTACTTTTGGAGTAGCAGCACTTTTTTAATCTCTATTTTTTAATTAGAATTCATGGTTTCATACAATAAGCCAAAAAAGAGAAAACAGAAGAAAGTCAAGAACCCATTCCATTGATCTCATCCTCTGCAAAAATCTGGAATTGAGGCGATGGCAGTGGAAACTTGAACTCCAAAAAAAATAATAAAAGACTACCCACGACAAATTTTGAGCCTTTGAATTGGCTAAACAAGACACATAGCAGAAATCCTTTCTCCAAGATAAATAAATAAATAAGGACACAGGAGAAATCCAAAAACTTTCTAATATGGCAATTATCTCCCAGTGGAACTCTGCTTCTATTTACAAAGATGGGCGTTTAAAAAATTGATGTATTAACCTTTAAACACAAATTGGTTATATCTAAATGCTAATATACTGTTTGTCAAAAAAAAAAATGCTAATATGCTTTTATTTACAAATACAAAAGAGTAATATTAAAAAGAGTTTGAATTCGGTGTGGATGGAGTGTACCATCCAATACACATTAGCTTTTTACTTAAAACTCAATAAATCCTATCACAAATAATAACATCTCAATAAACTTACGATTGAGTTAGATTTTCAAATAGATATTAGAATTGATTGAATGTGGTTACCTATTCTTTAATATGTAATACGATGATATGTCATGTTGGAATTGAAGGGATAAAACTTTAATTTTATACCACATCCTTATAGAATTTAATCTTTACTAAGAATACTACAAATTTTATTGCAAACCTTCAATATTGATATGTTAATTTTTAAATACAACTAAAAAAATAATTAAAAATAAAAAGGTGGTTTATCTATCATGTTCTTGATGTGACATTAACCACATTCATAATTGTAACACCAATTTGTAAATATTTTTTAGTAACATATATTATATCTCTCTTATTACTTACTGCTATCCCTCGTATTGCTTACTACTTGCAGTGTTTTGATATTGTTATCATAACCATACCAACAACAAAAATTACATAGCTTGTCAAATTGTAATTTTTTTTCTTAATAATAAATTTTTTTTTTTGGGGGGGTTGTGTTCTTCTAGGACAATAGTTTCATAGTATTCTCAAATTAGTATACAATCTCAAATATGGATGATAGGTTATTTTAATTGCAGATTATGGTCGACTCATTTGTAAGTTGACAATCTAAAGAATGTTATAAACAAATTAGTTTACAACTTTTTTTCTTTTGTTTGAGAAACAGTTTACAACCTTAGACATGAATGATATGCCATTTAATTGCAGATTTAGGGTCCGTTTGGATACAGCTGAAAACTAAAAGCTAAAAACATTGTGTGAGGGGGTGGGCCTGCTTGGGGTCTCGAACGAGCTCCTGCCGCACTAGGCCCGGGTAATTTCTGGGTGAGGAGTTGGAACCGGCCCAATTGGAGCACACCTTGGCCCGGCTTGTGCACAATCCTTGCCGCGTCTGCCAAAGCACATTTAAGAGCTCATAGCAAGCAGAGTCATTGTTAACAGGTTATGGCAAGCAGGCGTAAAATAAAAAAAAAACAAAAAAAAGGTAGCTGCTGTTCTCTTTTACAACGCACAATAAACAACTTAAGGGCCTTGCATTTTAAAAGAAAGTGCTTGAACAAAATGATTAAGCGGTCTTGGCAGAGTAAAATAACGAGTATGCCATTTTAGTATTACCGCAGGACTTCAACCATGAAAGGGAAGACTACTCCCTCAACGTAAATAACTTCACTTTTCCGATGAAATTAGTTACTTTGAGAGGACAGCCCCAGATGGTATGAATCTAGTATTGTCTTTTGAGGACAAGGCTATTGAGGGAGAGAGGGGGGGGGTAACCCATTCGGGTGCATGCCTGCCATAAAACACTCATCTTTCTCTCTTTTTCTTCGTTCTCTGTTTTCCTTATCTTTTCTCTCCGTTTTTCTTTTCTCAGAATTCTTGCCTTTCTTTTCTTTTTCTTTTCTTTTTTCTTTTTTTTTTTCTCCCCCCTCTTCTCTTCAGCCATGAGTCCCTTATATAGGGCCTGCCGTGGCCGATTTTACTGTTCTACCCTTTCTATGGCTCTATTCTGTTATCGTAACCTTTTGCCATCCACTTACCAAGTCAAAATGGTCCTGATTTACCAGTGACCTGTGACTTTCGGACAATGAAACTTCTTCTTCAACTTCGTCCGGTGTGCTTTCTCTCTCTCGGTCTCTCATGGCATGCACCCAGCGGTCCTTACCCAACCTTACCTCTTTCGTGTGGCATGTCATCCCAGCAGGACTGTGCCCACTGAAAGAGTCTGGGCAAGAATCGCAAAAATGGATTCCCGCTCCTCCCCCTACCGCCAGACCATGCCCTCCCCATGACATCACTCTTTCCCATAGTGGCTGGGTATGGGCTGATGATGCCTGGGTCGCCCGCATGCGTTACCTCATTGATGTTTCGTTCGTTTGCCGAGGCCTGAAAATGGGTGTGCATATTCTGCCGTGTCTTCTTTGGCATTTTCTGATGTGGATCGTTTCCCGGCAGACCAACGTTCGTGTGTTGTCCCTTTCTTTGGAGGGTTGGACTCCGTGGCGGACTTTCCCTTTGGGTGTTTTTTGCCTTTGTGGCTTTTCACCTCCTGCCATGTTAAGTTTGCTACTTCTGTTACCAAACCCAGTCCTGCGGGGCTTCTTTTTTGTGTACTTTTCTTCTCCGTAGCCCAGTATGTTCACTGGGCTTCCTTTTTATTCCTTGCTGGCTTCTATGTTTTCTTGTGGGCGTCCCTGGCCCATTTTGTTTTTGTGAGTTTCTTTGCCAACCCCTTTTGGACTTTCTTTGGCCCAATTCTTCTCTACAAGTCTTTTTTTTTTTTCTTTGGGCTCATGGATTCTCCATTTGCCTAATACTTTCTCTTTTCTCTTTTTGCAATGGGCTTGCTGTGGCCCACGCTTTCTTTTTCTTTTTCTCTTTCCGGGCTTATTCAAGCCCATTTGCTTCTTCTGGACCCATCACATGGACCCTTAACTCATGCTCTATGCTTTCTTTTTCTCTTTCCGGGCTTATTCAAGCCCATTTGCTTCTTCTGGACCCATCACATGGACCCTTAACTCATGCTCTATGCTTTCTTTTTCTCTTTCCGGGCTTATTCAAGCCCATTTGCTTCTTTGGGCCTTGGGCCTGCTGGGTCTTAAGAAAATGAGCCTCAACACATTGTAATAAAATAATTTTTAAATTGTGAATAGTACTGTGGAACCTATTTTTAATGAAAAAATTGTTGAAGAGTGAAGTTTGTAGGTCCGTGAATAGTGCACAGACCCACTGATGTGCACTGAGCACGGAAGAAAAGTCAACAATCACGGCAAAAAAAAAAAAAAAAAAAAAAAAAAAAAAAAAAAAAAAAAAAAAAGGGAAAAATGTGAAAACGCAGACGTGAGAAGCGCAAAGCGCACTTCCCAAACGCACACTTAGATGTTCTGAAACAAAACTTAACCATACCAAAAATATAATGAAACCATCCTTAGACATGAATGATATGCCATTTTAATTGCAGATTTAGATGTTCTTCTTTTTTTCTTTTTCTTTTTTTTTTTCTTTTTTGAGAGAATTGAGAAGATCAGATTTAGATGTTTTGAAACTTCTTTTTCTTTTTTTTTTCTTTTTTGAGAGAATTGAGAAGATCAGATTTAGATGTTTTGAAACATAACTTAACCATACCAAAAATAAAATGAAACTGTCGCTTGTTCCAAAAACACGTCGACAGCAGGGATCGAACCTGCGCGGGCGAAGCCCAACAGATTTCAAGTCTGTCTCCTTAACCACTCGGACATATCGACGGTGTTGTTACGTGTCTTCCTCTTAATTTATTATACCACAGAATCAACATTTTTTCCTCTTGGTGGAAAACAAGGTTGCGATTATAATTTATGCTCATTGGGTGAATGAATCAAGAAGATTCAAAAAATCATAAATATTGATCCAACCTGTTACCCAATTTGGACGGTTTACACTCCAAAAAATTTTTTTTAGTCATAATTAGAGTTGCTTGTAATAATTTATAGAAGTTAGATTAATCTATTACATCTTCAATATGGAATTTACTACAGTCATATAACAAGCGCTTAAAATATTCGTGTGTATCGTCAATGTGACATCTAGTCGAACTATTCTTTGATGATTGTATGTGTAAAATGGCAATAATAAGTGTTGTAGGGTTGTATTGATTCAATGTTGTTCTTCCCAACTTGGGGGAGTGAATGAGTGAAGATGCTCTTCCTGTCTCCTCAACTCCCATCACATTCCCAATTACCCATGCATCTTTGTGACTCTGAACACAAACATCTGGTGGGGTTTTAAGAATAATATGAATATTGAGGACCTGTTTAGATGACGCTAATTGCTAAAAATTGAAAACTGAAAATTGAAAAAATTGTAGCAAAATAATTTTTAAATATGTGAATAGTGCCGTAAGACCCATTTTTAAATATGTGAAAGATGTGAATAGACCCATTTTTAATGAAAATTTTGCTGAAAAAAGATGTTTGTAGGTTCCGTAAACAGTGTACAGGACTCACAAAAAATGCTAAATGCGCTGTCCAAACAGATAGTAAGTACTAAAAGTGGTTTCCATATGTAGACCTTAGGAAGTGAGAAGCATGGGATTGTTTGGGCTTCAAAAGTATGAAAGATGTAAAGATGGCTTTGATTGCTAAACTTTGCTGGCAACTTGCAGCAAATGAGGACAAGAGGTGGGCTCAAGCTTATGCTTTTGAGAATATGAAATAGATTGCTTCACGCAGGTGTAAAAGGTCCATTCAAATTCTGGAGTATCTAAGCAACTTTAGTAGAAGGGGGCACGCTATGGAATGACTAGGTGCGGGTCAAGCATATGCTAAACAATATTTTTGAGTACTTTTAATGTTAAACCAGCTGGCATTAATGTTAAACCATCGGAGGGTAGGGACAAATTATCAAGGAATGTGAATGGACTCATTAGTCATTTCTAACAATCATCCTTGGAATTTTGATTTTCTAAGATCAATTACAAACTCAACATGTCAGTCTAACCAAGATATCAACTTGATAAATAGGGATTCCAGAGATTTACACGCTGAGTACAACTTTCAGTAAAAGAGGCATGAAATGTCAATGGTACGTTGGGAAAGGAAGATAAAAAATGTCTGCAGGAACCCACTAGATTACTCAGTACTTTAGTAATGATTCCACAATTTACATTTTGCATTGCTTAGTGTCACAGTCTGTACACAGATAGGAGATGAAACTGTTGTAATCACTACCTACTAGCATATTTTTGCATTCACTAGCTCTTCTTTGTGCATGCCTCAGTTACTTAGTCCGGGCAATCCACAAAGGAAGAAATCAAAAGATCGTATATTAGTTTCTTCGAGCCAATGTACAAGGCTGCTTATACTTTTCATATGAACCCCAAAAATTTTCTCATATGTAAAATCACTCAAAAGTGATATGCTCTTCCTGTGACTGGATCTGAATATACTAGCAACAGAATTTGAAAAATTCAGCTGGATTGGGCCTCAGAAATCACACAACTCTTTTGATAAGTTAGTCATGTTTGGCGTACTCAAGCAGCATGTGTGGTGACCGATAGATTTTCACCAGTGTCCAATATAGGACCTCTTCAACTTCAAGCTTACCCTCTGCTCTTGCAGCATAAACATCCTCACATATGGCCAGCAATCTAGAAAAACAAACATTAATCAAATTTAACCCATAATATATGTATACAAATCATCTTGGAGTTTGTCCATTTTTATGTGTCTTGTATTTCAGGAGTATTTAACATTTGCAATTGAAATTATTCTCTCTCTCTTCCTCTGACACTTTATGCTACATGATGGTACAATAGGACATAATGTACACCCAAAGAGCTACTATTGACTATAACAAGTCTGATAAAGTTTTATTGGAACCCAGAAGAACTATCTAATTATGAAACTGAAACTTCAAAATATTTTTCGAATGAGATGAGTTACAAATGCACAGCAGATAAAGCTCTCATACCTGTCACAAGATGGAAGGTTCTCGAAAGGAATTCTCATTCTGAGGTCAGAACATTGTAGCCTGATGAAACGGCCAACTGCTAGCACAAAAGTAATATAGAGACCCCAAATGCTGAACTTGCTGAGCGTTTCACCCAGAATGCCCTCTAAAGAAGCATAAAATATAACAAATTAGATGTCAGTGGGAACATTCTCTCTTTATGATTCTGAATCAAACAGAACTTTAATGAACACATTCGTTCTGTAGCACTTACGTGGTGTTTCCTCGGATACAATTATGGCCATGGGTCCTGCCAACTCTCTACATCCACTAAAATTTAAAGCATTGATATCATGGAAAGACCACCATTCTGGATTGCCACGATTGAGAACAAGATCCCCACTGACCAGATCTACCTGTATATACATTAAGGTTGTTTGATTGGTATCTAATGCATGAGCTTGCCATAATTTAATCTAACCATCCCACTGAAAATAATCAAGAGAGAAATTTGTTAGATTATTAACGTAACATACCTCCTGTTCAAGAAACCTCACATCACCGGAACCAGTTACCCTGAAGTATCTTGGATAAACATTATATATTGTGAAACTATTTGTGGAACCATTTAGCACCTTCATCACTTCTGATGATCTTGGAAGATCCTGATCTTGTATGGTTAGTCCATACTTCATTACCTCCTTTCCTTTAGGTCTGTCTCTGGTAAATTGCCAAAAAAAGACAATGTCCATACTCCATCTTAGAGATTTGACAAATCTGGCCTGGACAACAGGGGGAACATCCCACAAAGTGCTTGCATCAGCTTGGCAGCAAATTGATTGAATGTCGTTCTCATTGTATTCACTTAGATGACCTTGAGGATCCTGATTCTTATGTGCATCAAGCTCATCCCATGAGATCTTTTCACACAAAGTGGTCTCAAACAATTTCAGCCTTCCACTGACTGTCTCTATATCAATCTGAACACGGGCATCTTTAATAGGATTTGCAATATTTGTAGGGTTACCGCTGCTATACATCTGCCCAAAGAAATATGCTAAGAAAATTCAAGCTGGAACCAAAGCATAAAATGAAAGAAATCACATAAAATAAATCAATGAAAATGAAATCTTTTCATTACCTCCATTAGACAGAGTCCTGAAGAAACCATCAAGAGGAAAAAAAAATCAAACAGGATATCTAATAGAATTTATGACATCAAAGTTAGTTTTAGGTAAGAAGTGACATACTACACGCCCAAACACACCCAAATTCATACTTAATTGTGTGTGTGTGTATATATATATATTTATTTACTTATTTATTTTCTAGAGAGATTCATGAAACTTTTTCTTGAACATGCAATTTCTATTTTATATATCCTGAATCTAATCATTTGAATCTCTCAAATGAAAGTAGAAAGAAAATTTTACTTCTAAAGCATTAGATACCTTGCATGCTAGTGCACCATCTTACAGATCCTGTGATCAGGAGAATTAATAATGTACTATCACTCTGCACTAACCATGATTTCCAATAGAGTACTACCATTTCTTTCTTAAAGAATATATGCTACTTGAATAGATGAAGAGATTGATAGGAGAATATATGTTTTCCAAAGAACTAGGAGGTGAAATTTCTAGGGACA
Organism: Quercus glauca; assembly: GCA_023736055.1. NCBI lineage: Eukaryota > Viridiplantae > Streptophyta > Magnoliopsida > Fagales > Fagaceae > Quercus > Quercus glauca. The sequence goes on from CM043317.1 coordinate 60,197,225, forward strand.
GTGTATTGTAATCCATAAGTTTCAGAGTTGCTATTAATCAGAAAACAGATGAATGAATGCCAGCAGTGAGATGGAAGCAGACCAACTTTTTTGACTCAGTTATTTTACCAATCATTTAATGGCATGACTAGGGAGGGCAGTACCAACACTTATCACTCTCAGATGCTTTAAAATTTAAAGTTCTTTCAGACAATTCAGATTTACAATCAAGTAAGAGCAGGTGTGTTCCTGCTGTCCAAAAACATTTTCAATATCTTTATAACCACAAAACATTATGCATATAATACAATCCGCATTTAAGATAGGAAATTTTATGATTGAATCAACTTCATTAAATTTCTTCATTGTATTTTTTTCTAACTATTTAGAGATCATCTACATTGCTTGTTACTATATCTTGATGCCTAAGCCATAAAGTTCTTGATTTCATATTCAATTATTGCATAATACATTTTTGAAAATTATACAGAGGTCATTTATTTTGCCAGTATACCTCAGTCATAAGTTTCTTCATAATGTGTCTCTAGCAGTAATAATTTAGAGGTCATTTATATTGCTAGTCACTATATCTTTATTATGTATTCATTCATATTTACATTTCTTCATAATGTAATTTTCTAATATTAACTATTATTTTTTCACTAATTCTTAACCTTTTCCTTCTTCTTTTTTCACAACACTATTATGTTACATCATACAGAAGGTGTAGAGTATACTTGTATACATTCTCAGATTCCAACCTTGCCAAAAAGAACTTAAAAAACTTGGTCGTGCTGTGACAGTTTGTTATAAGATTCTTACCAACATAGGAGACCATATAACACACATCAATATGAAGAATAAGCATATTCCATTGCAGAACTTTGTCATTTTGGTTTGCTTTTGTCCTTGTTGGTGTCCAGCTCTGTTCAGATCCACATTACATTTGACAAGAAACAAGCTTGCATAAATGTCCTCCAACTAAGAAGAAAGCCAATATCAGATCCCGATATAAAAAGTTGCATGTTACCGTCTATAAGATTATAGGAAACAACAACCAGGGAAGAGCTCTATATCTAGCATTACTTTTTTATAAGGTAACAGGGCTGACTAGAAATTATGTATCACACCGTGTAAAGGTGAGTATTGAAATTCTGCATCATATTGTTGTAAAGATACTACCATAATAATAGTTAACTGAACATGCATTCTCCAGCATCATTAAATAGGCAAGACACCTGTGTCTACCTATATGATCATATGCTTTATTTAGAATATTCTGCATTCTCAGTGGCACTACCTAGTCTCCACATGGGAGAACCTAGGTTTGATTTGATTTTCTCAGCTTTTTAAGACTTAGTGTCTGTATTAAGAATCAAAAAAGGAATTTGGTAGGTATTGTTGTTCTTGTTGTTGTTGTTGTTCTTCTTCTTTCTCTTCTTCTTCTTCTTATTATTATATTAAGAAGTTGGGTAGTTGCAGCATATTCCATCAGTAAATTTGATGGCCGCCAAATAGAAGAGGTTTGTGATAGAGTCAGTTAAATAGAGGAACAGTCAATATGGTTTTGCAATTTTGAGGTCACTTAATTTCCAGAAACTTGAAGGGATGTAAGTGTAAGTTTCAAAATGCGTGCATTATAAAGGCCTTGCACATACATGTAGAAGCAGCTAATAATGAGAAAAAAATTGCTGGTTAGCTAATTAACTTAAAAGTGGTAATAATCAAAATTTATACTTGGAATTTTGGAATTTTTATTGTTATTTGAATTATGTTAATTACTATAATAATACCAATTTTGGTAATATAAGAACTACAGCATTTAAAATCTTAAATGCTGTAGAATGAGAATATAAATGAAGCAGGAAAATCTTACACGAAAATGATGATGATAATAGATTAAAACATTGAAGACTGCAATGGACTTACCTTCAGCCAGTCATACATGGTCAAAGATGTAGTCGTGCAAGACCAATCAAGTACACATCGCAATTCATAAAGGAAAGGCAAAGCACGATAAAGCCGAAAACCCAAATAGTTGATTTGAGAAATACTACTTGTCAAAAACTGCCTATGTAAATTGCTTTTATGTGGAATGCCAAATCAGATTTGTATGGACTGCACAGCTAGAGAAACAGCCTTTGTGAGATAGATAACACGGAGCGCTAATCTTCCTCCATATGTGTGTGAAGGCTCCATGTGCCAAGCATATTTTGTGACCAGATATGTGCAGAGCACAAGGTTGAAAAGATAAAAAATCACTTTTCCAGTGGCAAATGAACACAGGTAAATAATGCAATCAAGCACAATCAAGAAAAAAATTACCTGCAAGTGGGGCAAACACTTTATCAATTTCAGAAACTATCTTAATATCATAGATCTACTAGACTAATACTGAGTGAAGAAGCCAACTCAACTTGGTCAGGTCAACTCAAGGATTCAAGTAATGTAATTTTTTTCACACTTAATAAGAGTATGAAACACTTGGAAATGAGTCCACTATGCTTTCTTAAACTTCTCAAAACCAACCAAGTTTATTTGGTAAGTATGTATATTCAAGTTTGTGTCATATAAAAAATACAAAGTACATTAGGAACTCATTATATTACATATATTAAAGGTGTATTCCTCCATTTATACTTTGTTGATACAAACATATCATTATGATTGAGGCCAGGAATGCAGAAATTACAAATGATGGTAGTGAAAGGTCAAGATAGCCCATTTCTCAAAATTCTAGAACCAGTCCACACTGTTAGATTAAATTACTAAATTCAACATTTCCTAGTAACTTAACCTTTTGGGACAATGGTAATTTATCATGGTATCAAAGTAGGAAAACCTAGGTTTAAACCCTGTCGCCACCTTACCTCCCTTTTAAAAAAATTCCCACGTGTTGGGTTCCACTTAATAAGGGTAGTTCAAGCTCGCACATGAAGGGAGATTTTTAGATTAAATGGTTAAATTCACCATTTCCACTTAAACTTTTGAGACAACTAGTAATTGATCGCACACCATTAGTTGTGATGGCTCCAAGTTCGACCATGTATACCCATTTCAAATTTATGGATTTGTACCTCAAATGCGTAAATCACAATAAAGGTTCAATTCAGATGAATGAACTGACAAAAATCTCTGTATTATGATTATGCATTGTTACAAAAATGCATTCAAAGGAAAAGGAGATTTACCATTAAAATAAAGACAAACTCTTTGGGAAATTGATCTTCAAGCTGATAGACTTCAAGGAACTCACTATTGTTTTTTATGACTGATTGGTAGAAAATGGCAACCAAGAAAAAAACAGCCAAATCTGCACAAAATATGTATGCATACAGATCTATCTCCCTTTTGCCTCCACCAATCACTGAAAGTACAGGGTATGGGAACCCTATTCCTCTAAGAATACCATCATGTTGAGCTTTCAGAATCTGATTGGCAACATCAGCCGCTGGAGCCAGTGATTTATACCATTCTACTGAGTTAGAATCTGCTGAAGGAGAGGCAAATACAACCTCCAGAACGGCCAATGCTATATTAGCATTTTCTGGACTTTTTTCAATGCTTTGAACATGAACCCTACTCGCTGCGTGGAAATGACTTAGGTTCTTCTCCTTGCACTCCATATCATGCAAGATCTTGAGCAACTTGTTCATCCCTGACTCAATCCTTTCAGGCTGAATACCATCCTCAGGCCACAAGATAACTTCCATCGACAACTGCACAAAGTAAGGTGGGGTCTCTGCTCCCTGTGTCAGTGATTCCCAGTATCTGTAGAGCCTTATAATCAACATTTTAATCAGATTTTTTAGAGGTAATAACGGTCTTTGTATTCTCTCCCTGCAACTACAACTCTTTAAAATTTCTTCCTCATAATGATTTCTTCTCTTATGATAGCTGAATTCAGTGCCTATTGCCCTGTCACTGTCTCTTGCAGCTATGGAAATTTGTAAGAGAGTAAATAAATACACCAGAAAGAGGGCCAGGTTGCTGATTAAAAAAGATGACATAATTTTATGTGCAGGAAATCCTAATTCCTGAAGTATGCTCTCATTTATAGTCAATTCACAGTGTTGAATGATGACTTGATATAAATACTGAAGCGGAATACACACTTCAGTGTATATTAGCATAAGAACCCAGAACAGATAACTTGGACCAGTATTTACACAAAGAGCATACAAGAAGAGAGCCACAAGATAAATCAGCAAACTAAAATGCCATAAGAATATCAGAACAAAGCAGCAATAGCAAACAACATCATTGTTTGATCGCATTTGGGACCAAATATAACGGATGATTATACCAATTTGTGGGCCTGCAACATCAGACGTGGTACGCTCAATACCTGATTGCACAGAAAATGTTTGGTCCAAATGTTTTTCGTGTTCTATATTTTGACTCTCCACCTCATAATAAACCTCATCCTCAGAAGAATCCTCATTTATATTTGGTTCTTCATGTTCTATGTCCAGGATTCTCACAAGATTGTTAACTGCCAGATTACCAAGAGACTGTACTTGAGAAACTCCATCACCAATTAGATGTACGGCTGACATTAGTGGGTTTTCCTTTGCATGGAATTTTGCATCATTGCTTATTTGCGAATTCAGGAACTCACTGCAAGAAGACTTTTCCTTTAATTCAATAATCTCATGAAAAGAATCCATTGAATGATTCCTGGATTCCTCTGCCAACGGACGTCCAGTTCTTCCACTTGTTGGAGATTCAGTCATATCAAAGGAGAATATTGAATCACTGCTCAGATTTAGATTCTGTTTATTAAAATCATTTTCCCCTTTGTCTGAGAAACTATTTGCCCTATATAAATCTATCGAAGAGCTACATCTCCTTTCAAGGCCTTTACTTTGTGGAGAAGTGTCACAACAGTGTGCAGTGGTGCCCATTTTGTGAAGCCAGATTTGAAGGCTAAGCATCTCTGATTTCATCTTCTCCACTTGCATGTTACACAGGCGCTTCTGCTCTTCTTATTTAAGTATGTATTGCAATTGTGCAGTCTTCCAAGCAGCCTTCTTCTCCTGCTTACGTAAGATGGCACCATTCTGCTTGGCTTCAAGATATTTTGAAACATAATCAAACTCCTGGGATGAAAACATATATGACTGTAGCGATACCAGCATAAATATGATAATTTCAACAAGTGCAGATCTTGATGTAATTCGAAACCCATAATTGTACTTATGAAAGCCAATCACCTTACTTATGTAACCTATTGTTTTGGATTTTCCCTCACTAAAATATCCCAAAAAAGGAGATTGATAGGCAAGGGAGAGAACAATTAGCACAAAGTTGTACAGTCGCAAGAACTTGAAGATTTTGTTCTTCTTCTTTAGTATTTCAAGCCTCATTCGGGAAAATATTAGAGCAAAAGCAACGTAGTCAAGGTGAAGAATGTCATATTCAAGGGTTCCTGTGATCAAAATCAAAGCAAGAACCACATCTAGTAAGTGACAGTAACTGTAAAGCCTCAGGTAGTCAAGAATAGTCCACAAGGACTTCGTTTCAAATGAGAGATCACTCAATGAAGCTGCATTTTTTCCCTGAGACATAATTCTTTGGTATGTCTCTGATCCAGTGAGACTGGAAAAATGGTCAGCACGAAGTTTGAAGCAGGAAAACATGAAAACTGCATAATAGCTCATAAGCATTTGAGGATCATCAACAATCATTCCTGCAGAAAGGTTCGATGGTAGATAAAGTTAACATCCCTTAATAAATGTTTCAATAAAAAGAAAGTTTATAGGATATTCTAAAACCACATAGAAATGATTGGATATACTTCCAATATCCAGGGCAATTGAAAAATAAAAGCTCATAATGAAAATGGATAGATATGTTGAAAAAACAGAAACTCCTTCAAAATAGCCACTATATTAATTTGAGTAAATATTTGTTGTCCTTTTGAAGACCCTATAAATATTTCTTGTCCTTTGGAACTTTTGAAGTTTCTTTAACAACTTAAATAAGATAAAAATGTCTCCTATCATTTTATCCACAATATAAAGAAAGCTGAATTGGTTGGGGACTGTGTTTAGAAACCCATATATATAAAGCAGACAGAGTTACAATTCCTGCTCAACCACACATTTAAACCATTTCTTGAGAGAAGTACCTAGCCAGCACTTTTTGCAGTAGTTGAAATAAACATCAGAGATTCTCAAGCAGTCATTACAAGTCACTTGTGCCTCACTAGGGGCATGTGGCTTCCAAGATGCCAGATTCATCCAGATAGACAAGTACTCAAGAGTGACAACTGAAGCAAATAAGAACACAAATACAGGCCATAGTTTTCGTACAACATGCCAATGTAAAAGAATACAGGCAGCAAGTGATGCAATATAAAGCAATGAGAGAGCATTCAACACAGCAAAGCTGGCAAGAAGTAATGCAATCATGTTAATTTCAAGACCGAATAGATTAAACATATTCTCCATCCAAAACTTCATAGATAGTTTTAAAGTATTCTTCTGCATGTCAAGCCTCTCCTTTCTTAAAAGAAGGATTCTCTTTCTGTTCCACTTGTGTCTATCTTTGGAACTTTCCCAGAAATACCTATATAGATATTTTCTGGTATTATTGCCTTTGGAGCCGCCATTTTCAGATTCAAGACCTGGACCTTGAGATAAGCCAGAGTTAAGAGATGACCATAGGTGTCTTGTTTCTTCTTCTTTCTTTTCAAGCAGGGGGTCAGCATCTCTTGATGGTTTACTTTTTGTGGTACAAGCAATAGTTGAATATGAGACTTCTTCTGCTGCAACAAACAAAGCACAAGGCTCATCCCATTTTCCTCTATTTCCATTATGGCATGGCATCTTGTCCAGCCAACAAAATATGTTGTACTGAAATATACATGCAACAATAACCAAAACTTTTCCCCTCAAGCCTGCTTCTAACCCATAGAAACCGGGCTTATACAACTGCAAACCCAGAAGCAGGGACAAATAAGAGTGCTTTTGACCAGGTAACATCTCAGCCTCATCACCCCACATCTGGAAAAGATACTCAACCATCATAAGAAGTCCTGAATAAACTAGAAACAGTTTTGAAGGAATCTGAGAAGATTTTGGTAATGTAGAACAAATCACCAGACCTAGAAGATACAGAAATCCAAATGCACTTATTGGGGAGAGAGATGCATAAAATAGGGCAAGTAATAGTATCTTTTCACTGTGCAGTATCAGTACACGTTTTACAAAAGCAAAGGCTCCTATTTCAGGTGCATCACTGTCACCTAATCTGAAATTTTTGCTCTATCTCCTCTTGTAGCTATATAGTTGCATCACAACCAATACAGCCAGGAGCCCCCAAATATTATTCAATGTTGAAGCTTCTGGACTATAGCCAAAGGCAGAATTAAAGTCAACCACCTTCGACAACCATGTCTGCAAGCTGAGGAAGACGCTCATGCTATAGATGAACACAAACACTATAGCTGCATAAACTTTCAGAGGAAACCAAAGGCGTCTTTTTGTCTTCACTAAAAGTTGTCTCCCAATCATCCATAGTAGAAGGAAGAACATGTAGCCAAATGAAGTATAATTAGGTGTTAATAGGTACAGATTAAGAAGAATGGTCAAAAAGACAATGTAAGCTCCACACAATTGATAAGTTGAAAGGAACTTCTGCCCCACTGCAGTCAGATATGATGTTATCATCCTTTTTGAAAGATGAAACATATAAATAATTTTTCTGAGAAAAGTGACGAAATTTCAAATTGTGTTGGCCTAAACTAAAAATATCAACATGATTCAATTTCATAACACGTAGACCACTTGCAACATTATAAATTTGTCACATTATATACAGCAATGATATTTACTACAGACAGTACACTTGACTATATCTAACATAAGGTAATTTCTAGATCCATTTCAGATATTCCTCCAACAATCCCATATCAGTCCACTATAACAAACCATCAAACAAGATTTTTCATCGGAAACAGGGAAAAAAAGGGGCCAAATGTATAGTCATTATCAAAATTCCTATATAAAAGCAGAGACTGATGGATGTTGGAAATCAACTCACGATGAAGAATCCTAGCATATCAAACAGAATGCTTCTGAAAACTGGGACCCACCATTTGAATCTCACTAAAAATACCAATAGCATAGAAGATAGCATGAATTACTTTTGTTCCTTTTTTTTTTTTTTTTGCTAGGTAGGAAAGAATCATATCAGCTTTGAAATTAAAAGTGCAAATTAAATGGTTGGATAGATCCTGCTACATTTAAGTTTTCCTAGCTAAGCGCTTAATTTCATCTAATCAGCTAGCACATACCATACATAAAATAAAATGGTACATAGCACTCCCAGATGTCTAACCTACCCGGTTGCCCAATTACTCACCAATTTGCACAAAAAATTTGTTTTGTTAGTTACTTGAATGGAAAAAAATTATTGTAGGATTTTCAGATTAAAGAAAATTTCAATAGACTTTCTATTATGATGGAGATGATGACAATGATAATGTAATAATAATGACAAGGATGACCAAGATAGCAAAGAACCATCTAACAGAAGTTAAAGGGGCAGAAACTTTTCATTCAATCCAGTATGGGACATAGTGGATGCTCAGAATCATACACCTATAATTGCAGGCAGCATCTCTGGCTCCATTTTCTAATAGAGGTCAAAATGCTTTATCCTTGTAGATGACCATAAAGTCAGTTTATTGACACCTTTTGTAAGAATGTGTAGACTGAGAATAATTCCAGAGACACTTGCACATGCTAAAAAAAAAAAAACTGATAAAAGGGAGAAAAAAGAAATAAAAGCATCATACAATATAGTCAATCTTGGATGTAGTTTTACCTTGAGAATGGTTATTGTGCTGCGTCTCACTGGATGTTGAAGTATGAACTGAAAATAGTACTGATTTGATCAAACCAGCTCTCAAGATGTTAAACCCAAGTGGAGGGCAAGGAGTGTTCTGCACAATGGCTGAAAATGAGAACAGCATATCTAACCCATGATTATGAATGGCACAGAAGCATGCAAGCACTGCTATCTTCATGAAATCCCCAGAACTAGTATGATTAAGCAGACCTGCAACAACTCATAAAATGTAAATATAGATTAATTGTATGAAGAAAATTATTGATTTATGCACATTCACAAACACTCCACATATCTGACTAATATTAAATGCATGATATTTAGAATAAAATATTCATACTTGTAGCTTCCAGGTTGAATCAGACTACTTTTAACACAAACCTTTTACCTAATTGTGAGATAATTTCCATAGCAAATGATCCTTTCTGTTCCAACACTTTGGAGATCAGATTAAGCTGAAGAATGTATAATAGCGCAAAATGTGCCTCACATAGAAGAATCAAGGATTGGTGTAATTTCCTACTGATGTTGTTGCTCAATAGGTGCATCATAAAGAAAATCACTGAGGAATGAAGCATAAATTGCCAGAAGTAAGTATATAGTAAGATTCTTTATATCAAATTAGCTAATATTGATAACAGAATGATGCCTTTCGTCAAAAAGATCTGAAAAAAGAAAAGAAAAGAATACTCATATATATTGGATGCTATCCAAAAAAGACTTTATACATATGAACAATTTTTTCAGTGCCACATTAATGAGTAAATACAAGTTAATCAGAAAAATAAGAAAAGGAGTGAACTATTTGACTTACTGTATACAGCATGGATGAAACCAGGTCTCACAGAAATAAGAAACAACAGCACCAACACTATAGCACGAGAGCTTTTACACAGGCCCCATGCAATTGTAGCTACAATCAATACTTTAGTCTCTTCTTTCTCTAAAAAAATAAAGTCATGATAAAATTGGAATGACAATTACATAATTGAGAATTACTTATCCAATAATAAAATGAAAGACCAAGAAGGAATCTTTTAAAAATATGATTACAATGTTTATAGTGCAATATAGAAGTAACACTAAATAGAAGAGATACAACTGTTAAAGCTTGACAAAAAGAATCACTAGGACACTAAAAATATGAATGTTTGATGTGTCTCACACTTGGAAATACACTAGCACTAGGAATGTGCTGCTTTCAAGGATATACCAACTTTATATTTTACTATATGATATACCTAGCCAAGGTTTCATGAGGAAAAAAAAAAAGAGAGCATATTCTGAGTAAACCAATCTTACACCCCCAATCTGTATGTATCCTTGTAGACACAGAACACGAGCATATGGCAGAAACAAACTCAATCCGTATTTGTTGTTTTGGTGGCTAACTCTGGCGGTATCACATCTTCTATTTGTAGATGACACCCTAGTTTTTTGTGATACAAATACGGATCATATGCTTCATTAGAAGTGTGTTTTGTTGTGTTTCGAGGTAGTTTTGGGTCTAAAAATAAAACTGAGAAAGTTTGAATTAGTACCTGTTGTTTTGGTTCCTGAGGTAGAGGAATTGGCTATTATCCTTGGGTTTAGAAGAATAATAGCCAATTCTAGATTTAAATATAGGGAGATTTGGAATCTTGTCGTGGAAAAAATGGAGTAAAGGCTTGAAAATTGAAAGCAACTCTATTTATCTAAGGGGGATAGGCCTGCTCTGTTCGAGAGTACACTCTAGTCTGCATACATATTTACTTTCTCTCTCTCTCTCTGTTCCCTCTTCCTTATAGTATTGCTAGGTGTATAGAGAAGGTGAAGCAGGACTTTCTTTGGAGAGGAATGGGGGAAGAATTTAAATATCACCTTGTGAATTGGAGGACAATTTGTACCCTAATCCAACAGGGAGATTTGGGATTAAGGCAGATGATGCCATTCAACCTAGCTTTTATTGGGTGAAGTGGTTTTGGCGATTTGCAACAGAGAAATATGCTCTTTGGAGGAGAATTATGGAGTGCAAGTACAGTAGTGATTGGGGTGATTGGTGTTCAAGGGAAGTCAGAGGAGGGTATGGGGTCTATTTATGGAAGTTTATTTGTTCAGATGGAATCATTTTGTCAAGTCTGTGTCATCTCAAGTCAGAAAAGGAACCCATGTTTGTTTTTGGCTAGATTGGTGGTGCGGGGATAAGGTTCTCAAGTATGTTTTCCCTGCTTTGTATAGTATTGCTTAGGAAAAGGTGGCTATTGCAACAGATCATTTGAACTGAAGAGATGGTTCCAAGGTTGAAATGTTGCTTTCACACAGTTAGTACATGACTGGGAATTGAAAACAATGGTCACTTTTATGGATCTTCTCCACTTAACTAAGATTAATAGTGACGTTGAAGATCAGATGTATTGAAGGCCTACTAAGAGTGGAAAGTTCAAGGTCTAGTTTTTTTTTATAGAGTTCTTTCTAAAGGAAAGTACTATATTTTCATTGGAAAAGTACTTGGTAGGTCAAAGTTCCACTTAAGGTCGCCTCTGTAACTAGAACAGCTGAACTCGGTAAGATTCTCGTGATTGATGATCTACACCATCATAAGGTATATGTAATTGAGTGATGTTACATGTGTAAGAAGGCCAGGGAGATGGCTGACCATCTGTTCCTCCACTGCAATTATGCTAGGGAGCTTTGGTACCTTGTTCTCTGTTTATTCAAGGTACATTGGGTTATGCCTCAACAAGTGATGTGCTGGCATGCTAGAAAGGGAGATTTGTTAGGCAGGGTATTTGTGATGTGTGGTGCGCAGTTCCCTTGTGTATTACGATGACTGTTTGGAAGGAGTATAACTGGAGAGCGTTTGAAGGTTTAGAGAGGCTTTCCACAGAGTTGAAGTTGTTCCTTCTTAGTGATTTGCATGAGTGGATAGCTGTGCTAACCATCCACTCTTCTTCTAATTTGTTAGCTTTCATTGATAGTTGTACTTTTTCTTGATGAGTTTGCTCTCATAGTAAACTTCAAGTGCACTAAGAGGTATTTTGTGTATTGTGTGGTTCCTTTTTCAATACAATTTCTATTATTCATTAAAAACAAAAAACAAAACAAAACAAAAACAACCTACATGAGCCCCCAAGAATCAAATTTCTGTGTAATGAAATTTTTGTTTGTAGCCTACTTTACCAACCATGTGATTCCTCACCTTCAAAAGAAGAATCTTCATTTGAAGATTGTCCATTTCCATCAGACAAGTATAGGAAAACAGAATTGTTCACAAGATTACACATAGCAACAAAACCACCAAGACCAAATTGAGCAAATAGAAAAAATCCTGGGATAGGGTAATGCCATAAGCCTATAATTTCCCAGATCTCCATGTCCTGCAAAAGAGTTATGAAGATCTTACCAATAAAATAATATATTAATATGAATATGAACCCCAAGCATCCAATAAAAGAGTGTACCTTCCACAATTTCTTATTAAGGACTGTAAATGCCAAATTGAAGACATACGTACTCGCAGCCCAAAAAAGAACAAAAACAAGAAGCAAGCCATTTAACCAATGCAGGTGAAACATGGAAGGGAAGGCATACAAAATGTAGCCAACATAAGCCAATAATCCAAACGCACATAGACTCGCAAAATGGAAACTCCAAAATGTAAGAGCAAGCAATAAAATCTGCCACATTGAAACACTGTATGCATTAAAGTAAAGAAGACATAAAATATTAATAATACTAGTATATAGAAAGCAAGGACAGAGTAAAATCCATAAGAGGAAATAAGATAATAGACATATTACTAAGTTTAGGAGACTAAACACTTGTATTTTGGTTTTAAAGGTAGAAACCAACCTAAGATCAAGAAAATATAGCCTCATACAAATTCACCATACAAAATAAGTTACTTATGAGGATGGTATAATATTTTATATTTACATGAGTTTCATTCAATCAGATTATGATGCTATTCAATATAAAACAAAAAACAAAAACAAAAACAAAAAAAAAAAAAAACTCCTAACCCTGTAAAATTTCAATGAAGTACAAAGTATGAAGCATTGAGGAGGGTAACACCTACATAATATAGATAGTCCTACTACTTACATCTTTTGCTTTTCCATCTATCTCTGACATTGATAGTCGTTCATGTTCCCTAGTTTCAAAATTTAAGACAATTTTTGGTTGAAGACAAAGTGATGACCACAAATGTTCTCTCCCAGTAGATTTTTTATGGTGGCAGAACTATACCACTTAAGGGTCTTAAGTTTGCACATTTGGTCCCAACACCAACCAATCTTGATCTACAGATTTCCTTTAAGTCAACAATGCACTTACTGAATGGGACCAGTGGGTCTTGTTAAGAGTTACTTATAAGTTATAACTAGAAGTAACTCTAACAGTTGTTAAACTGACAACTTCACCCTCCATCACATTAATTGCCAATTGAGCTAGTGCTCATTGGCTAAACAACCCGGTTAGGAATATATATATTGTGGCTAGACATTAAATAGCACAACAGATTAGAAGCTTTACAAATTGACTTTACACACCGCATGTGATTTGGACAAAAACATTCATTATGAACAATTTATGGTGTGAACGCCTGTGTTTTTGCATATCCACACAAGTTTGCTTCTTTATTTGTTTCTGTACGGCACCGAACTCCCTGAGCTTGTTGGATCAGAAAGGCCCACAAAGGGCCCTACTGTCTTGGCACACTTGGGCAAGAACAGTTTGGTCTTAGCCGCTCGCACGTGCTTCCCAAAGTTACATCATCCTCCAAGGATTACCTCCCCGAGAAGTTCTATTACGCCCGGGGAACATACGGCCGAGCATTAGCGGCTAGGAGTTGTATCCGCCGAGCGTCGGAGATTGGGAACCATTCCCAAGGCCACTCCCACCTAAACATCCACAAATCATCATCTGCATTGGACCCTCAAATGCACTAGCGCAAGCGTAATCATCACCATCCCACTAGCACCCCACTATAAATACAAGGATCTTGGGAAAGAAGAAGGTTGTTGAAAAACTGGGGAAATAAGAGGGGAAGAAAGAAAGACAGAAAAGAAGAAGGAAAGGGGCTCTCGATCAGTCTCAGTATAGGAACAACCCAGTGTAGGAATTCTAGGCCCACAATACAAATAGATTGTGAGCCCAAACGAGTCACAGCCCAGTAGCCTCGTTCGAAGGCTTGCACAATTGGCGCCGTCTGTGGGAAGCGCCTACAAAGCTGTAGTTCGACTGAGACTTGCATGTGAGACCATGTCTGGCAGACATCCGGGAAGTGGTGACGAAACCGGTTCGGTTGGATCTTCTCGGGGATCCTCCTGGAGAGAAAGGAGGCAGAAGGGGCGGGAAGACAGGGAGCGTGAACGAGAAGACATGTCCGGTCCAGGGGAGGGGTCGTATCAGACGCAGCGGACAGCGACAGACGCCCCGGACCGCAGGCGACTTGACGAAAGGGACCAGGAGATTGAACGGTTGCGTAGGCGGGTGAGAGAATTCGAATTGGAAGCAGATGACAGGCGACGAAGGAGGGAACGAGATAGCAACGAAAGGCGGACCGAGGAATCAGGAGGTCGCCGGGGCGTGGGAGCCAGCCTTTCGGAATCCCATGGGTGAAGGGAGCGTTCACGTTCGCACGAGTCATATAATCACCGAGAGAGAAGGCATTCGCGGGAGCCTTATCATCGCCAACACCGCTCCCGGTCGCACGATCATGAGGACCGGGGGTCGGATTCCCCCGAGGAGAGGAAGCCTCGGAATGCAGCCATGGACAAATTAAGCCGCGCCTTACGCAGAGTAGCAAGGTCCCCCTTTTCCGATGAAATTGAGCGGGCCGCGATGCCGAGAAAATTCCCGAGACCACCGTTTAACGTCTATGATGGAAAGACGGACCCGGTGGAGCACGTCAGCCACTACATCCACATGATGTCCCTGCATTCACATAATGACGCACTGATGTGCAAGGTGTTTCCCTCCAGTCTTGGCCCAACCGCTCTTAGGTGGTTTAACGGACTACGGAAGAAATCCATATATTCTTTCGCCGAGCTAGTTCAGGAGTTCGGTGTTCGGTTCGTGACATGCAGCCGAGTGCCGCAACCTATTGATGCCCTGCTATCAATGAGGATGGGGGTGGGGGAGACTCTTCGCAGTTACTCCAGCAGGTACTGGGAGCTATACAATGAGATAGGTGGGGGCAATGAGAAAATCGCGGCAAGTACCTTCCGGATGGGCTTGCCCGAGGACTCCGAGCTACGTGAATCACTCACAAAGAAGCCACCCGAGGACATGAGGCAGCTTATGAGGCGTATCGAAGAGTACAAGCGCCTAGAAGATGACCGGCTGCAAAGCAAAGGTAAGGCCCCGTTAATAAATCGTCCCCGGTAGGGAAATTTCCAGCCGAGACCGCGGAAGGAATGGAGAACGCAGGAGCCATCCTGGCAGGCAGGGGAAGTTAATGCAACGTTCAAGGAACCAGTGCACCAAATAGTGGAAAAGATCAAGAATGAGCCATACTTCAGGTGGCCAAATAAGATGGGCGGCGACCCATCGCGACGGAATCAGAGCTTGTACTGCACTTATCATAGGGAAAAAGGCCATACCACCGAACAATGCCGGGTACTGAAAGATCATTTGGGGCAGCTGGTACGGGCCGGACATCTGAAGGACTACGTAGTAAATCCCGGCGACCAAGGAATTGGCCATTTGGGCCGTCAGAAAGGCATCCCCCAACAACCGCCGCGCGGGGTAATCGAGATGATACTCTTACCCCCATGGGATAAATCAGTGACGGAAAGAGGGGTGTTGACAGTAGCACCTGCGAAAGAGTCACTGGACGCAGGACCGGCGGAGAAGAAAGTGAAGTATGGTCAGGGGGCAATCACCTTCGGGGAGGACGATCTAGAGGATACAATACAACCGCACGAAGACGCGTTAGTGATCACTGCTCGGATAAGCGGTTTCGACGTGAAGAGGGTGATGATAGATCAGGGCAGCGGGGCTGATGTAATGTACCCGGATCTGTTCAACGGACTCGGGCTGAAAACTCAGGACTTGGGAAAGTACAATGCGCCGCTAGTCTCGTTCGATGGAAGAACAGTGATGCCGGAGGGGCGGATTTCACTGCCTGTAGACGTAGGGGGAAAGGAAGTAAGAGTCACCTTTATAGTGGTTAAGTCCTTCTCGCCGTACACGGCAATCTTGGGAAGACCATGGATCCACGCCATGAAAGCCGTGCCGTCCACCCTGCATGTAAAGGTTAAGTTCCATACCGAACAGGGTATCACAGTGGTGAAAGGGAGCCAGCGGATGGCCAGGCAGTGCCTAGTAGCTGCAGCGAACTGGGAGGGCCAGCATACACGGGAGGACAAAGTGGCCGAAGAGGCTCCGTTATAGCAATTACCGTGCCCCCGAGAAGATCCGGGGAAAACTTGCGCCGAGGAATTGATAAAGGTTGGAATACTGCCGGATACGGACAAGCACTTCCAGGTAGGGGCCAGCCTGACAACCCATGAGAGAGTTGAATTGCTACTATTCCTGGTTCAGAACCTAGACGTATTTGCATGGAGTCCGTACGAAGTGCCGGGGGTAGACCCTGAATTTATCGTCCACAGGCTCAACGTGGATGCCTCATTCCCTCCCAAGAAACAAAGACCGAGGAGAAAAGCACATGAACATGCCGAGGCTGTTAGGGCCGAGGTTCAGCGTTTAAAGGAGGCAGGTGCAGTGAAAGAAATCTTCTTCCCAGAATGGCTTGCGAACACAGTGGTGGTGAAGAAGAAAAGCGGTAAGTGGAGAGTCTGCGTGGACTTCACGGATTTGAACCGAGCATGCCCGAAAGACCCGTTTTCGATGCCCAAAATTGATCAGTTGGTGGATGCCACGTACGGGCATCCGAGAATGAGTTTCCTGGACGCATTTCAAGGCTATCACCAGATTACCCTGGCCAGCGAGGATCAGGAAAAGACTGCATTCATATCTCCTGAGGCCAACTACCACTACACCGTAATGCCATTCGGCCTGAAGAACGCCGGGGCAACATATCAGCGGATGATGACAAGGATGTTCCGTGACAAGATTGGACGGACAGTGGAGATATATATAGACGACCTTGTAGTGAAAAGCAAATTGCGAACGCGGCACGTGGAAGACCTTCAGGGGGTATTCGGGGTATTGCGGCAACATAAGCTGCGCCTGAATGCAGGGAAGTGTGCCTTCGGAGTGGGGGCTGGAAAGTTTCTGGGATACCTGATCTCCAGCCGGGGAATAGAGGTGAATCCCGACCAAATTGTTGCCGTGCAACGCCTTAGGCCTCCGAGCAACCCAAAGGAAGTACAGGTGTTGACCGGAATGTTGGCAGCTCTTAACCGGTTCATTTCTAGATTCTCCGATCGTTGCCGTCCGTTCTACCAGCTCCTTAAGAGATGGAAGGGGTTCCAGTGAGATGCCAAGTGTGAAAAAGCATTCCAGGATTTAAAAGACTACCTGACGCACGCGCCGATACTGACCGCCCCGGAACCTGGAGAGGACCTGTTTATGTACCTCTCAGTGACTGACCACGCCGTTAGCGCCGTGCTATTGACTGACCGGGGTAAGCAACAACCTGTGTATTACATCAGTAAGACTCTAGTTGACGCCGAGACCAGATACTTGCCGTTGGAAAAACTAGTTCTGGCGCTAGTGCATGCAACCAGGAAGCTGCCGCAGTACTTCCAAGCCCACACCGTGTACGTACTAACGGAATATCCTTTGCAGTCATTGCTGAGACGGTCAGACTTCACGGGGCGGATAGCGAAATGGGGGACCAGGCTCGGGGCTTTTGATGTACGGTATAAGCCGAGGACTGCTGTGAAGGGGCAGGTATTAGCTGATTTTGTGGCGGAGTTTTCACCGAGAGGCTCGTGCCAGATAGTCTGCCAGACGAGTCGCCGCTCATGGAAGATATACGTGGATGGCGCCTCTAGCTCCACGGGGGCTGGTGTGGGGATCGTAGCTATCGGGCCCGAGGGGGTTCGCCTGGAGCATTCTTTCAGGTTCGGATTCAAGGCCTCCAATAATGAAGCAGAATATGAAGCCCTGATAGCCGGACTGAGCATAGCATCAAGCTTGGGGGCCCAGGATGTTGAGGTCTATTCAGATTCCCGGCTGATTGTCAATCAAGTTAATGGCAGTTTTGAGGCCCGAGACCCTCGGATGAAGGCGTACTTGGAGCGGGTGAAGCAGATTATGGCCGGGTTCGAAATGGCGAAGGTCGTACAAGTAGCTCGGACGTACAACAGCCACGCCGACTCCCTCGCCACACTGGCGTCATCAGTAGCCGAGGATGTACCTCGGCTCATCAGAGTGGAGCAGATTCCGGAACCGAGTATCAAGCTACCCAACGATCCGGCAGTTGCGGCTATCGCAACACAGGGGCCCAGTTGGATGGATCCGATCATTGAGTTCTTGGCCGAGAACCGGGTCCCCCTCGACGAGAAGGAAGGAAATAAAATCCGAAGAACCGCTCCTCGGTTTTGGTTATCGGAAGACCGTACGTTGTATCGAAGATCCTTCGGGGGGCCGTATCTTCTATGCCTGCATCCGGACAAAGTGAATGAGCTTCTAGCGGAATTGCACGAAGGGGTGTGTGGCAGCCATGTAGGAGGACGGTCATTGGCTCACCGGGCTATGACTCAGGGATTTTGGTGGCCCCGGATGCAGAGGGATGCAGCCGAGTATGTGCGCAAATGTGAGCAATGTCAAAAACACGCTCCCTTGATACATCAGCCCGCCGGCCATCTCAATCCGGTCAGTAGTCCTTGGCCATTCGCACAATGGGGGCTAGATATACTGGGGCCGCTACCCCGAGCAACGGGTAACCGAAGGTTCGTCCTTGTAGCCGTCGATTACTTTACAAAGTGGGCGGAGGCTGAAGCCTTATCGAATATCCGAGACGTGGACGTGAAAAAATTTGTATGGAAGAACATCGTCACCAGATTCGGGGTAAGATTCCTTGGTTTCAGACAATGGGCTGCAGTTCGATAGCCGGGCATTCCGAGAATTCTGCACTGGACTCGGCATCAAGAACAAGTATTCTACCCCGGCGTACCCTCAGAGCAATGGCCAAGCCGAGGCCGTCAATAAGGTAATTGTCAATGGGCTGAAGAAAAGACTTGATAGTGCTAAGGGGAACTGGGCCGAAGAGCTACCTAACGTCCTGTGGGCTTACCGGACAACTCTGAGAAGATCCACGGGGGAAACTCCTTTCTCTCTTACCTACGGTGCCGAAGCTGTTATTCCTACCGAGGTGAGTGTATGCAGCGCACGAATAGCTAAATTTGACCCCAGTTCAAATGACGAAATGTTGATTCGACAATTGGACCGGCTGGATGAGCGCCGTGAAGCGACAACTATCCGACTGGCCGAATACCAACAGAAACTGGCAAGAAGATACAACCGAAACGTGAGGGCAAGGAAGTTTAACGCTGGGGACTTGGTTTTAAGAAAGGCAGTGGGGCATATGCGAGACGTCCATGCAGGCAAGCTAGCACAATCCTGGGAAGGACCGTATAGGGTCACGGCTGTAGCCGGGGAAGGGGCATACTACTTGGAGGAACTAGACGAGAGACCCTTGCCTCGCCCCTGGAACATTCAGAACTTGAAGAGGTTCTATCATTAGTAAAACGTGCGTTCGGTCTGGATTGTACATTTGCTGGTGTTAACGAGAAATGTTGTTGATGTAAGACATGGGCAAAAGGAATCTTACAAATTACCCAAGGATAGAAGCATGCCCCTCGGTTCGATCCCTATCACCGAGCATGTGGAAACCTAACATTTTACCAAGGACAGAAGCATGCCCCTCGGTTCGATCCCTATCACCGAGCATGTGGAAACCTAACATTTTACCAAGGACAGAAGCATGTCTCTCGGTTCGATCCCTATCACCGAGCATGTGGAAACCTAACATTTCACCAAGGACAGAAGCATGCCCCTCGGTTCGATCCCTATCACCGAGCATGTGGAAACCTAACATTTCACCAAGGACAGAAGCATGTCCCTCGGTTCGATCCCTATCACCGAGCATGTGGAAACCTAACATTTTACCAAGGACAGAAGCATGTCGCTCGGTTCGATCCCTATCACCGAGCATGTGGAAACCTAACATTTCACCAAGGACAGAAGCATGCCCCTCGGTTCGATCCCTATCACCGAGCATGTGGAAACCTAACATTTTACCAAGGACAGAAGCATGTCTCTCGGTTCGATCCCTATCACCGAGCATGTGGAAACCTAACATTTCACCAAGGACAGAAGCATGCCCCTCGGTTCGATCCCTATCACCGAGCATGTGGAAACCTAACATTTCACCAAGGACAGAAGCATGTCTCTCGGTTCGATTCCTATAACCGAGCATGTGGAAACCTAACAATCCCCTAAGGACAGAAGCCTGTCTCTTGGTTCGATCCCTATCACCGAGCAGGTGAAAACCTAACTCTCTCCTAAGGACCTAACCCTGTATCTCGGTTCGATCCCCGTCACCGAGCGTATTGAAACCTAATGCTATCCCGAGAGACTGGAGCCTAACTTTCGGAACATTTTCACACCCCGAGCTATGGGAAACTGTAAAACTAACGCTTATCCCAAAGACAAAAGCCTTGCTTCCAACCTGACTACGTTCACCGAGCGGGTTAAGAACTTGGAACTAAATTACTTTCAAATGAGCACCCCGAGCGAGACAAAGTCCCCCGGGAAAGGTTAACCCATCATCGGGGAAGCGAGCCCGGACGACACATTCAATAAGCAACACGATAGTATGTAATGGAAAAATGGAAACAACACAATAACATTAACTGGAATTGCACCAGGCAGAGTGTTTGAAATGCGATAAAAGCCGAGGAAATAAAATGTCTTGTCACCACAGCCCGGTGACTTAGGCAAAATCCTCCTAAGTAAAGAAACTAAATTAAAAACAAGTAAAAATATACGGCAGTCAGCTGGGGGGAGCGTCGCTGCGGGGGTTGCTAGTAACCTCTAAACCGGTTGGCTCGGCATGGGCATCAATGGCCTCCACCAGCGCTCGCATACTGGAGGTCTCCTCCTCATCGATAACAAGAGGGGCGGTCTGTGCGGGTGCAGCTTGGGCCGGGAAGGGTATCTCGGTGGGGTTCCGCAGTGGGGAGTCCTCGGGAACACCCGCAGCTCGGAGTGCGGCTAGCCAACCCTCCTCGAACCCGAGCTTGTGAGCTTGACGGATGACCGGCTCCGCGGAGTTCTCGGCGTCAGCGAACCCCTCATCGTACCACTTGCTTTCGCAAGCGTCTAACGCAGCCTTTAAGGCCGCTATCTCCTCCCCTTGGGCTGTTTTCAGGCTTTCTGACGTGGCTAGCTGCAGCTGCATGTCCCCCAGCTTCTTTTCCAGCTCAGCCCTCAACCCCTCGGCGCGAGCCCTGGCCTCCTCGGCTGTAGCTGCTCTTTTTTCTGCGTCCTCCGCGGCTTTAAGCTTTTCCGCGGCAGTGACTTCAGCCACATCCTTCAGGGCTTTCTCCCGCCCAGCGTCTTCGGCAAGCTCTTTGAGTTTCCCATCCACGATCTGGGACAATTGCGCGGCCTGAACAAATGATTGCGTACATAGCATGTGACAATATGCCGTTCATAAACAAATCCAAAGAACAAATCAATAGAAAACAAAGTATTGTAGTTATAGAAGATCTTACCGCCATAGTAAGCCAAATGAGCCGCCTCCCAACGGACTCCTCCGTCCCCTCCTCGTAGGCGTGGACGTCTTCGGGCAAAAGTAAGCTGCTTGCCAGGCTCTGAGCAACGCGGCCCCCCTTGCCCTTGTCCCAGACTCGGAGGCTGGCAGTCTCGGTGAGGGGCTCGCCGTCCAACACGAAGGAAGGCTGCCAGATCGCGGCGGACCGGGAAGTTGACGCGCCGTCCGGCCGGGGCTGAGTCACCGGCTCGCGGATGATGATGCCAGATGAAGGTCGAGTCGAGACCACGCCCGGGCCGGTCTGCGTCTGTTCCCCGGTACGTGGCCTCTTGCGTCTACTCCCTGGGCCGGTCTGCTGGGCAGGAGGCGTTTGGGATGGCTGGTTCGAACCTTCTTGCTGCTGACCAGCTGGGCGTGCACCGGGCACGAAACGGCTTATCGTCATAGCCCTTCTTGCCACCATTTCGTGGCCTTGGTCGGACTCTGTTTCCGAAGAGTCAACTTGTTCGGCTGCGGCGCTGTGGACGGGCTCCTCTGCTTCCTCAGGAACCTCGGGCTGACCGGGATTTTGTTGCTCAATCTGTTGGTGAGCCCTTTCTCGGAGTGCGCGAGACACCCTTTCAGCCGATTCGTCGCGAAGTGGCTGGCGCTCGTCCGAACAGGTATACCGAGGCCCGAGGTCACGTGCTTCCCCTACCGAGAACTTTTTAGGCAAGAGGTTCGAGTTGCGCACGTCGATGTAGGAGAGCAAGGGGCTGTCCACCAAAAGTGCCTGGCTGAACGCCTGCCAGGTAGAGTAGACGGGGGCGACACCGAGGATCAAATGCGAAGCTCGGAGTTGTCCATCCGAGTGCACGAAGATTTCCGACCTAATCACGAAATTTAGGTCGTGGACGTGCACTACTCGGCGATCCGGCTTGAATCTTTTGCTGTCTGCATAGAAACCACACAGAGTTGGTTAGGGGTTACTCGAGAGTGAAAATCAAACATAAGGAAAAAGTAAGGATGCTTATTACCGACCTACATCGCGCGGAGAAAACGCGCAGGGGAACTCCTCGGCAAACCAATTGCCGCTCACCCGTACAAATTCCCCGGCTGAATTCCTATTGGAATCAGGTAGGCATGAGATCAGCCGTACCCTCATATCCCTAGTTTTCAGATAGTAATCTGAATCGATGTTGCCGCATAAACTGTACATAAAATTAATATCGTGCTGGTTTAACTCTAAACCGAACATGTGGTTCAACCTACTGACACAGCTCACTACCCGGTAAAAGTTGGGAGGGAGTTGGTCGGGACAAAGACCGTAAAACCTAAGGGTCCTTAGGATAAGGGGATCAACCGGGAACCTAACCCCGCCCTCCAGTATGGCCATCAATGGAAAGAAAACAGTATTGACGCCTTGGCGCCTCTGGATGTCTATATCACCCTCGGGACAGTACGCAATATCTACGTCCCCGGGCACGTCGTAAGCGGCCCTAAAGGTGGCCAAAGCAGCCTCAGAAGAAAGGAGGTGAGAATAGCCCATTTCCTATACTATAACTTCTAAAAAGAAGAACTACGATCTATGGGAGCAAAAGAATGAAACAGAGAATCAGAAAGGAGAAGGAAGAGGACTTACTTGGGGCTCTAAGGAAGAGAGATCCTGAACTAGAAAGAATGCGCAGAGAGGAATGCTCAGCCAAACGAAAGGTAAAAGATTAGAGGACGCGAAAAAATGAAAGGGAATGCCTGAGGGGGATTTATATAGGGGATGGGTGAGGAGTAAATAGCATTTAATAAACCGGCGGCGCGAGGCCCAACCAGCCATCGCGTCAACTGTCACACGCACGACGCCTCGATTCGCAAAGCGTCAGGCAATAATGACAGCCCATCAGGCTTAATGCGCCTTTTGAGAAGCGCATTAGTTGCCGAGGAAACCCCCCGGCCGGACCATCGACCCCTTCAGATTCCTTGATTCACCCCCCGAGAACGTGGGCCGAATCAAGGAGGGGCTAATGTACGGCACCGAACTCCCTGAGCTTGTTGGATCAGAAAGGCCCACAAAGGGCCCTACTGTCTTGGCACACTTGGGCAAGAACAGTTTGGTCTTAGCCGCTCGCACGTGCTTCCCAAAGTTACGTCATCCTCCAAGGATTACCTCCCCGAGAAGTTCTATTACGCCCGGGGAACATACGGCCGAGCATTAGCGGCTAGGAGTTGTATCCGCCGAGCATCGGAGATTGGGAACCATTCCCAAGGCCACTCCCACCTAAACATCCACAAATCATCATCTGCATTGGACCCTCAAATGCACTAGCGCAAGCGTAATCATCACCATCCCACTAGCACCCCACTATAAATACAAGGATCTTGGGAAAGAAGAAGGTTGTTGAAAAACTGGGGAAATAAGAGGGGAAGAAAGAAAGACAGAAAAGAAGAAGGAAAGGGGCTCTCGATCAGTCTCAATATAGGAACAACCCAGTGTAGGAATTCTAGGCCCACAATACAAATAGATTGTGAGCCCAAACGAGTCACAGCCCAGTAGCCTCGTTCAAAGGCTTGCACAGTTTCAATATCTAAAGTACTCTTGATCTGTTACAGTTAAATCTCAGTTTACAGGCCGTGATCTCAAATTTCTTTAATCATATTCATAGCCTCAAGTAAATTTTACCAATGACACATGATCTACTGATACCTCACTACAGCCCAATTTGGGTTGGTACATGGGTTCATAGGGCGTGTACAGTGCAGTTATTGATTCCATCGGGCATTAATAATGATCCAGAAACATTCAAAGGAAATCATGTACAGTTCAATATATGTAATAATAAAATCAGCAATCAAATGATCAGTTAGTAAAAAAGAGGCAAAAAAATTCAATAAACTAACGTGGCAAGATTACCGGAAAACCATAAGTGAAAAAGTTGATAATAAAAGTCCGAAAAATTGCTCCTCGTGTTAAAACATTGGTGTGCCTTATACCAGATCTGC
Organism: Quercus glauca; assembly: GCA_023736055.1. NCBI lineage: Eukaryota > Viridiplantae > Streptophyta > Magnoliopsida > Fagales > Fagaceae > Quercus > Quercus glauca. The sequence goes on from CM043317.1 coordinate 60,221,709, forward strand.
TGGAGATTATAAAGAAAGGGTGAATAAAAATTGAGACTGCAAGTTAAACATCATGTAGCTATGTCCATAAAAGATATATAAGTTTGCAACTGAGGCAAGATCTGGGACATTAAAAAAAAATTAACTTGAAAGGGTTCCATGTATGCAATTAGAGAGGTTTTCAAAGACAAGAAACTATTTCCCTTCTAAGATATCATCCATAAGAATGTATAGTCTGCTCCAAAATTTTACAGAAGTATAGCCTTAATTAAAGCAATTCAATTGTGTAACTAGGAATAAATTCCTCGAAAAAAAAGAGATGAAATCATGAAGATTAGAATGATATAACCATTCCCAATTACCTTGATATGCGAATGAAAAACGAATGCTTTTTGGGCAGAAGCTGCTCAGTCAAGCTGCGTTCTCCTGTGGACATGATAATATCCATTTCTGCAATATCACGTCTAATCCAGGATAGCTGTGAACAAAAGTAACAATTGAAAAATTAATGAGCACATAACAGAACAAGGATAGTGAGAACTGCAATTTGCACAAATCTATGTCTCATAATTCCCAGGTACAAATTCGTGTGACAGTCAACATGTCAAGTTACGTGACCTAGAGCTCCACTCCCTTCCAAGTGTCATACATATACCACCAGTGACTAAATTGTGTCTTAATGCACAAGATTTGTGCAAGTATCAAAGCTCAAATATAATAGATAACAGAACTACCCATACCAATTGAACAATGATAAGTGTACCCAAGAAATCATTTTCACCATACCTTTTTCAGTGTACCAAATAAAATGTCAACTTGGAGACATGCAGATGATTCAAATAGCATTTTGACCTTGCAAAGATGCTCATGCAATAACCTGGTTCTACATTGCCCCCATGTTAATATTTTGAAGTACTTCTATGGCCAATTTATAATAGAACCAATCTATACATAAATGGCTACAGTCAGCAGCTAGATTCCACAGAAATAAGGTGAACCAACTCAAAGAATGTGTATATTTTGGACACTTTACAAATCATTAATGTATTAAAAAGGAGATAAAAAATCTTAATATGTTCAATAAAAGCAGATTTTACAATTCACTAACAGAAGGCAGCTTAACTTCAACTCGTACTATGCATGTCATAAATTTTACCTTGCTTTCCAGAACCACTTGTAACTAGTAGATTTAAATTGTGAGTTTTAATTTAATTTGCTTCAGGTTGGGAGATACTCAGGGTAAAGAATCAACATTAGAAGGAACTAGGCATCCTATCATATGGTTCCTCAGAACAAGAACATTTCTACCAAATGGTTGTGGATGATGTTTCACCATCTTTAGCATTTAATGAGACATCTTGATGATTAAAATTTATTATTCACTTTCCTCCTTCCTATGCATTTTTCTGTAGAATTGGATTTCATCAAAAACTCCAGGATATATGGCCTAAGGACTATTGGACTGAAGTGTCTGCTTAATGATTCTATGTATTTATTATCCATTAGTGCCCTAAAGTCTTCCCTTTGCTGATGTCTCTCAACTATCAATAAGGAAAACATGTAAATTTCATTACACCCCAAAAAAAAACGATAAAGGAAGAAATTACTAATAATTCTTAAAATTTTATTTTAAAAAATAGAGAAAAGGTCCATTTTGTGAAGGAAACAACATAAGAACCAATTGTTCCAAAAGCTCAAGCTATTGAGAAATACCTATCTTACACCAACACCACCTCACGTACAGGCCTTAACTGTAAACACTAAATGAAGAACATGCAAACATAAAAGGAGAAACTGGGGAGCAAGACTAGAATCAAAGACCTCTGATAACATGTTAGGGAACCCATTCTGTCCAAAGCTTAAGTTGATTCAAAACCAGCCCAACAATGTTTTCAAGCTTACACCAACAAGCATATTTGTTAACATTATGTAGTTAAATGATTAAATTCACCATTTCACATGAGCTTAAGCTTTTGGTAGAATTGATAATTTAACATGATATTAGAGTAGTAGGTTCTGAGTTTGATTCCTGCCTCCTCCACACTACCTCCCATTTTAAAACCTCACATGTTGGGCCTCACCTATTAAAAGGTAATTTGAGTCTACACGTGAGGGGGGCATTAGAATTATGTCATTAAATGATTAAATTTACCATTTCCCATGAGTTTAAGCTTTTGGAAAAATTGTAATTTAACAATATCCAAGTTCTTACTTTTTACTACTAAAAAACAAAAGTCTTCATAAAAGATCAAAAATAAGAAGAAAAAAAAAATTTGAGGACCAACTGACAGACTCACAAGACTATGATCACAACATTTAGATTGAAGAAAGCTTATAAGACCACAAAATTGAACATGGTATTCTATTTTTCTCAAGATAAAGAAATGCTAGTTATAAGTTATAACCAAGAAAGAGTGGTCATTTTTATTTAGGAAATTCAGAACAAATTAGACACGTTTGCATGGAACCCTAATTGACACAAGAAACAAGGAACAAACTGCAACATGAGCACATAATTGTTTCATTTGATAAGGCCATTACCTAGTGATGGTCCAGCCAAAACCTAAGAAAGGCTATTAGCTTCAGAACTTTTGCAAGAAGTGGCCACTCTAAACTTATGTATGATGCATCCCCACTTGACAACCAAGACTATACCATCACACCAGACAATGGCCTCAAACAGAACATTACCTAGTTTATAGATGTACTAGTAAAACTATGCTCACCATGACATAAAAAAGTAGGAGGGAAAGACCAGAACAAACTTCCGACCACTCTGATTTTGCAGATATTTTGAAGAGCCCAATGAATTCAGCAACCCAAAGAAAGATCTCAGAAAACTCAATGGGAAGTTGATATACATAAAGAAGAATAATGTTCAAGCCTGAATACAACAAAAGATGCCTCCACCACCTTCATTCCAGTATGAAAAAATTTAAATCAGTAAAAAATTGGCATTTTCTGCTAAGCAGAATGACTAGTAGAAAGATTGACATTTGATGCAAACTATAATGCTTACCGGAGAAAATTGCTTGTTAAAGACCAATCAACAAGTCCAATGCTGCTACAAATGAAAAATGGAAAAGAGACCCAAGATGGGTGACTGATTCCCGTGACTAGCCTTACAGCGGGCAACAATAAGCAGCATAAAACCCTGAGATGAGAACCTTCAATGCAGCAAAACAAGAAAATAGTCCAAATTCAACATCCAAGTCAAACTTATATTGTAAAAAGGAAATCAATACTCAATTCTAGTCAACTGTGACCCATCACCCAAACCTAATGAGAGAAATTCTACTTCATTGAACTCAAGTAATCCTAGGTTTGATGCAAATGATAATCATAGATGCTTCACCACCTCAGATGCAGTCGAGCTGCCATCTGCCTGATTGTTGAGAATGGAAGTCAAGTAAAAGAGTGTTTACTTGAAGGATGTTAAAATTTTATAACTCAAATTTTATGCAATGGAGCATATAAAGGGGACTGGGGGAGGGAGAGAGGTTGTTAAGAGCAAACTTTTATGCTTATTGCATTTGTCCTGTTCATGATCTACTAAAATTATCTAAAACAATGAGAAAATTGCAAGATTTACCTTTTTTCCTTTTTGTAAGGAAATAAATTAGTAAATATAATACATCACAACATTCAAATCCACACATAAGCACTCATGGCTTAATAAAATTATACTCTTGAAAAAATAGCACCCTTTCAGATCCATAAATAAAAGATAAAGAAATAGTAAATTTATAACCAAAAAGAAAGTTATGTAACATAGTCTAAATTAACAAACCTATGCAAACGATAAAAGAATATAGATGGCCCAAACAAGAATCTCTCCATGAATCCAGACCAAATCTACTCCCGTAGATTTCAATTAGAGCAACAGAGGCTGCTAATACTTGTATGACCAAAAAATATATCACAGACAAAGACCTCCAAGAGTGGACTCTCCAAAACATCCCACATCTATGTATAGAGTGACTTTTAACAAAGTAATCATGTATCTTCATGACCGAGTATCTATGAGATAGTAAGGTAAAAAATAAGAAATAGACACATTCTATACCTCATAAAACCAATTATCTTGGCCCACTGAGCATCCTCTATACTCCATTGATCCCCCTCAATAGCCAAAACGATATGAAATATGGCATGTGAAAGAATAGCCAATAAGAAAAAATTAACAACAAACCATGAGAACCAGGATTGTCTCTGAAATCGAGAACCTATTAGATGACAAAACATTAATAACAATTAGAAAATAAGTATTAATTATTAGCCCAAAAATTAATTTAAAAAAATAATAATGACAAAACAGTTGCAAATGTATGGCCATATTTAATTTGGGTCAGGGAAAAGTACATGCAATTAAATCCTAGATCAACCACTCCTATTAACAAAGTAGTTGATCCTATCAGTCCATGGAGATAACAATTTTTTAACACTCTTAAAACCAAATAATAATAAAAACTTATCATAAAATGGTTCAATGATCTTTACATCATAATTTAACAGAATAATATAATTAGGGGATAATCAGAAGTTTAATAGTACTCACAACAATAAATTTACCATGAATGTATTTCAAAACTAATAACCCATTAAGTTTTCTCAAAGTAGTTTTCATAGGATTTGAGGATACAAAGACGCATTAGGTCTAACACTAAGCTATCATAGTTACAGTCATGACTCGCAGCATATCTTTTCTTTTCTTTTTTTCTTCTTTTTTCTTTTCCATACAACTTTAAGTGGACAATGGAATCTAAAATTTCCACAACTACACTCCTCTGCCAAAAACAAGCATGTAGTGTCCAGACAGTGGCCCTCCAGATTGAAATAAGGTAGAAATGATAATGATAAACCTTACCTAAATAATTCAAGAAAGATGATCCAGTCAAACTCAAAGGCATCAATAACAGGGAAAAAATGAAATCAAAGGAAAGAAAAATTATCTGACAAATAGTGTAAGCAGCTTACCAATTTTTGTAGCATTGTATTGAATGAAAAGAAAAGCCAATAAATCAGCCAGGGATATCAAATTCCAATTGAGTGAGGCAGCTGCATGTAGCAGATAAAGAAGTGAATGATAATACAGTTGGTATAGTAGGAAAGAAGTATGCACATAAAGAAAATCACCTAGCGAATGCACAAAATTAAGCATGATATTAGTAAACTCAGAAATTGGCCTCAAATGAAGATCATAAATAATAGATGACTTCTCCTTATTCTTTTTTCAGACACAAGTTGTTTGAGATCACCATTAAAATCTTTGAAGATCATTAATAGCATTATTTGAAGGGCATGTGCCTAGTGAGGAATATTCCCTCACTAACCAAATAACCAAATAAAATGAGGGAGAGAGGGAATATGCAAGCTAGAGTACCGAGCTCTCTCTAATTGCTCAAGTTTAGCCAAAATGCTCTATATTGTTCTCATGGCACAAGAGCTCAAAAAAACCAAGAGCCTCTCAGTTTCCTTGTTTTTGTTCAACAAACCCACACCCATAAATCTGCCCAATACACCATCAAGAATGGCTGGGAGCTCAAGAGCTTGACCAATCTACCTCAAAGCTCTCTCTGTATATCCTTTTATGAATACAGCTCTAGAGGCGTGAAACCCAATGCTCCCTTTTTTTTCCTGTTGAGCTAATCCTACTTCCCTACAACCCCTCCTCCTCTTTGTTTTAGGCTCAGTCACACACTTCAACAAAATGGTATGCAGCATTAACTGAGAAACCCAAACAAGCTTCCTCAATACACTTACAATAAAAATAAAAATAAAATAAAAGAATTCTGATGACCTTGCCCGAGCAGGTTAATGTCTCACTTGAGCAGGAAACAAGTGAGCAAAGGGCGAAATCTTTATCTGATGAACTTCACTTGAGTGAGCTTTAGGCAAGCAAGAGGCGAATTTTCATAGAAACAATTTTTTTGAGTGGCTCTAAGACATAATTTTTGGAACAATATTTAAAACTCTATTACAAAATTCATTTTCTTGGATATTTGCTAATATAAATCCTAACACAATACAAGATCAACATAGTTTTCTATGTAGACAACCTCATGTTTCTAAAATGAAAGAGGTGACATACAAACCTTATGAGTTTTGACTGATACATTGCAAACTCATAAGAAGGCTTCACCATTTTCATTTCTTTTGTGGGTAGGGAGAGGCGAGCAAAAGAACTCATTCTAAGCAATCATATTAACTAAAGCCCTATGTAACCTACATTCAAATTCAATGACAAGTATCATCCCTATGATGCTTTATAATAAGTGTCTACAAGTGCCATAAACTTATAATACATTCTGCATACTAGATTTCAAAGCCATACATCTATTACCCCTACATCAACAAGATTGTTTAGTGCTTATCTTTTGTTACTTCACCAAGTTACAATTTCCATATGCATAGACCATGTACAATATAAAATTCATCCAGACACAAAAGAAGTTTCTAATTCGACCCATTTACCTACTCACGTATAACAGTTAATTGAAACACATATATGCTTTCACATATACTAGCATTTTTAGTTTAAAATACTTCCAAGCTCATACACTTCAAACAATCTAAATGTGACACATCCTTTCTAGATTGAAAGTATATTAGCTGAATAATTCGTAAAGTAATCCACATTGAACTTCCTAAAAAGTTCATTTTTTGGGTAGAAAATTTTCTTAAAAAGTTACAAAACAGCATATTATAAATCACAAAAAATAATTATTGTAAGGCTAAAAACATTGAATACCTGTCAACAGCAGCATAGGCAGTACGAATCCACTGAGGAACCTTCCCATTACAACCGCTTTCAACAATAATATTTCAGTGTTTTCAGAATCATTTGAATTGCATCATCTCTATCTATAATAATACTACAAATTCATCACTTTTCATTGAGTCTTTGATCGAAATAAACAAACCCCATTTGAGGAAGGACCAAATTAGGCCCAAACAACTTATGATAATGACCTTTTCCATATTAACCTCAATTTTACTGGTTTCTTCATTCTTTTGCTTGAAGTTCTCCCTGGATTGTTAACAAAGGGAATAACGCATAAAATGGCAAATGGGTTCGTTGAGTTACAATTAACAAACAATATCCATATCGAGAATCAAGAAAATCCTTTTCCTTTACACCAATTTGGGAAGAAAATTGGGGCTTGCCTTGTAGAAGAAGTTAGAAGGAGCATACGAAATTTCAGGTTTAACTAGCCGTGTTCCACGCTTTCTAAGCAAAATCTAAGTTCGTTGTGTGTGATGCAACAAAATGACGCCTCGCTGGGGTATGTTTCCCGAATAAGAGGCAACTGAATGGGATTATTTGGTTTATAACCAAATTCCTCAAACAATATCATTAGTTAGGCAACGTTTCAAACATATTGCATTTCTAACGATTCGACTTCAGAGGAGTCGATTTTACGGTTCATATCGCCTATTTTTGCGCCACGTAGATAAAGAAATCGAGTCCTTTGTAATCATTTTTTATACACAGAAATCGACTTCAGTGGAGTCGTTTTCAGTACAAAGAAATCGACTTCAATGAAGTCGATTTCTTTGTATAGAAAACAACTTCTCTGAAGTCGTTTTCTTTGTACAGACTCCAGCACCATCGTACCTCCGAGTCGGCGTTCAACAAAACCTCACGGATCCGCCGAGTCAAGTCCGTCTAACCGAAGTCTTCCAGTTCCACAAACATCGACGACGATTTGTCATTCGTGGGTTTGGGTTTCGTTTGGGTTTGGATTTGTCATTCCTGTTTGGGTTTCATTTTTTTTGGAATTGAATTGGTCGCCTGAGGGGATTGAGGCTATTTGCAGTTTGTAGTTTGTATTGGGTCCTGGGATTTCGGTTTCTATACAAAGAAAAAGACTTCAGAGAAGTCGTTTTCTATACAAAGAAATCGACTTCAGTGAAGTCGATTTCTTTGTATAGAAAACGACTCCACTGAAGTCGATTTCTGTGTAAAAAAAATGAGTATAAAGGACTCGATTTCTTTATCTACGTGGCGCAAAAATAGGCGATATGAACAGTAAAATCGACTCCTCTAAAGTTGAATTGTTAGAAATGCAATTAGTTTGAAACGTTGCCTAACTAATGATATTGTTTGCGTTTTATAATTATTTTAAAAAAAAATCCCAACTGAATTGTCATCCACGTATCTTAAAACTAGATCTTGAGTTGTACCATTGGCTTGAAAATGGTCCCACCAAATCAATATAATGATGTAGAATTGTTTTAACTTTTAAGATATATAGTTAACTATTCAGCAAATAAAACCCGTTTGATAATGTTATTCTAGTAACGTTGTTTGTATTTCTTTTAAAAATACACGTGAATAAAAAAGTGTAAAAATATATATAATATTGTTTAAATACTAAAAACTGTTATTTAAAATATACTACCAAACAGTCCCATAATTGGGCACTCATTGTTATTGTAAATGTAAAGTTATATACACGGCCATACATACAACAAGCCAATTTTAGTTATAATTGTAAAATTTCAATTTTAACTTAAAGAAAACATGACATGTCTTGTACACATGATGTATAACTATCTCCACTCATACTTATTGATGACAACAAGGCAAAGCCAGATCGAATAAGGTGTCTCGTCTTCTTTCCAAAGTGGAGAAAACTTATGCAAGGTATGTCATGTTCAAGTGGGTTCGTGATAATTTGTCATCTTTAATGAGGTGGCCTCAACATTATTAAACTAGATATGAAATCGAAAAAGGATAGATAGTTGTGAGGGTCATAAGAGAGAGAATATTTTTTTATGAATGGTAATAGAGCATGTCAAATAAATCAATTATATATATATATATATATATATATAAACACACACACACATTCATTTGGAGCAGGCACAACAAGCAAAACTCGTTCCCACTTTGTAACCTATTTTGGGCCAAAAAAACTCGCATGAGGTGGGGAGTTTTTGCCATCTCTACCATACCTACTACCTAGGGGAGTTCAATGAGCCAAAAAAAAACAACTAAATTGTATGTAACTAAATGCCACCATTCGTCGAAGGTAGTACTCTAAATGAATCGATCTATTTATGAATAGACCAAATTCAACTTGAGAAAAATACTTGCTTGTGTTCATTTATTTTAGAAAACAAGCAAATTTCAAATTCAAATTTTGTTCAATCATTAAACAAGTCAAGCTCAAGCACATAATATCATGTTCATGTAAGACCTCTGTGGTGGGCCTCTTTTGTGTTGTTAGGCCTCGATCCTACGGCCTATAGGTTTGAGGTAAGAGAGTTGAGATTGGCCTAAATGGGGCTACACTTTAAGCTAGCTTGTGCACAAGTTGAGCCATCCCAATATAGATGCGTTTTGGAAGAAGCATCACAAGCTGGGTGTATGTCATGGCCACGACAGGAATAACTAGTAAGCATGAATAGTGAGAGGAAAACTTGTTTGCCAGAAAATAGGCTTAGCTTTTCAGCAGAAGCGAACCCAAGAAGGGAGCCAATCTCCAACGTGAATAACCTCAATGAAGGCTTCTACCATAAAAGTTACACACTTTAGAAAAATGACCTAAATGGTTTAAGTTTCGATTCTCAATCCCAAAGAGAGTGGGTCTGTCAAGAGGGAGAGGAAAATGTGGTCTTTTGATGCATGTCTCTATTCCTACCACTTGTATCTCTCTGGTTTTTCTGTGCGTTCTTTCTTTCTTTCTATTCTTTCTTTTCTTTCTTTCTACCTCTCCTTCCTTTCATTCATCTCCCTTTCACTGTTCACAGCTATCCCTTTTTATACCATCTACCATGGTGGGCTTTACCATTTTTACCTCTCAATTGCTTTTTGCTCCTTATGGTGTTCTTCCAAGACTGTCCACTAGCCTGCCGGCTGCTCAGCGACTGCCTCTACTTAGAGTGTATTAGTTGCACCACTCTCCATTCCTAGAAAAAATTGTTTGTCTTGCTTCTTACCTCTCTCCGTTTTCACTCCACTTATTCAGATAAGAGTTAAACTTCCTCATTACCTACCTCTATGCCATGCATCAAGTGGTCCTAGCCCACACTTACCTCTTTTAGGTAAGATGTCATCCCAACAAGACATTTCTCCTAAAAAAGCTTGAGCGGGAACCCCAAAGTAGACCACTTTTTCTCCCTACCGCTAAACCACACCCTCTGAAAGCCTTGTCCCGTGGCCCACCTCCCATGTATTGATTGAGTACAAGTAGGTGGTGCCCTAGCCCTTTATGCATGCTCCACTTCATCTAAATTTGTTTCTTTCTGGCCTTCACACCATTTTTGCTGCCTTCACGTTTGTTTGATTTTGCTATATGTACTAGCTGATGTTTATCTCTTATGGTGTGAAGGATGTGTGAGCTTTTGGGCTCATATTCTCTGCCTTTTACCCCTTCTTGGATTGGGTATTGCCTAGACAAAAGCCTTCATCTTCTTGTCAAGCCCTTACTTTTCCTTCTCTATAACCGTAGGCCTTTTAGCCACTGATCCTACCATATCACTTCATCATGTCTACTATAGTTTTACCTCTCTTTTTTATTTCTTGTTATCTCGTGGGCTTGCGGACTGATGCTCCCACCATGTCAAACCCCTTCTTTATCAATCTTTTGGTTGGGGCTTCCTTGGCCCACTTTCCACATCTTTACCTTTTTTGGGCTTTGTTGGTCAACATTCTGGCTATGCCAGTTCATTTCACTACTTCATCTCTTAGGCTTCCTCTGCCCATTTACTTCTTTTTTACCTCTTTTATTCCCATGGGCTTTTTGCTAAATTCTTTGGGCTTTCTCTGCCCAATTACTACATCTTTACATTTCGTTACTTTTCGGGCTTATTGGCCTCCAAGCCAACCCATTGAGTTTACTAATTCATTTCCCAGGCTTTCCCGGCCCATTTACTTCCTCTTTACCTCTTATTATTCTCATGGGCTTGCTACTTTATTCCTTGGGCTTCCTCGGTCCATTTACTTCTTCTTTACCTCTTTTTATTCTTGTGGGTCTGCTGACTATCAATCCTGCCATTCCAGCCTACTGGGCTTGTTTTCTTATTTCTTTACCATTTTCTTCTTCTCACCTTCTCCATTGTTGGGCTTCTTCGACTGTTAGGCCCTTTGTCAAAAATGGGCATCAACAACTTCGAATGTGTGATGCTCGATTTAATTATATATAATACTATATGTTATGTGTACATATTTACAAAAATATAATTATATAGACTTGATATTAGATGGTGTATTTGTGAGAAAATTATAAGATATCAAATTACTATTATTTGTACCACCGTGCACTTTTGGCGCGATAGTCACTCTATAATTTTTAAGTGTTTATGGGGTGTGGGGGGTAAAGGCCAAGGTTCAAGTCTCCAGGAGGGAATTTCACATACATATACACTTAGATTAGGTTAAAGTAGAATTTCTATCTTGTATCAAAAGTTACTATTATTTGTGATTTATTGATAATATAAAAAGTTTAGTTCATAAACAAAAATCATTACATCTAATTAACTCAAATAATATAATTTGAACAATAATTAGTTATTAAGTATTGTTATAGATATGTGAAGAGGTAAAAAAATTTAGTCATGATGTTTACTATATATGGAAAAATAATAAATTAATCAAATAGCTCGTGAATAAGGTCGAGCTTGATCAACAAGGAAATGAACAAACTTAAACATGTAATCTAGTTTGTTGATGAGCTCGAGCTTGAGCTTGGGTTATGTTCAAATAAGGTTAAAGAAAAAATCCTAAACTCTTAATACTAGGCTTAACTCACTTACAATCTTAGCTGAAGGTGGTCACCAACAGGATTGGCCAAGGTGATTTGTACGAAAAAGGGGAATCGATGATGGTTGGTGCGGCGTGCAGTTTTATCATTTCAAAATCGATCAAAACCACATCACACTGAGCCTTATATATAACATATATAATTGTATTTTATATATTGAAAAACAATGAAATTTTTTCAAGCGTTGTTTTAGTTTTAACCCCAACAAAGCCCAATTCATACACACCTTTGGTCTTTTTTGTTTCTATAAATTACTAATAATTAAATTTCAACATGTTTTATATATATATATATATATATATATATAAAATAATTCAATATGTTATATTGCGTGTATACATATATGTGTGGAAGAATATCTAAATTTGACTCACCCAAGGAGGTAGCTTAGTGGTAAGAAGTCCTTGTAAGTTGTAACCTATTATATTTGCAAGTTCGAAGTTGTGAGTTCGAGTGATTGCAAAACCCATTAGTGCCCACGAGCCCATTTGTTTCTTCAATTAAAAAAAAAAAAAAAACCTTTGAATAGAGAAATGATAACTCTAGTACTCTACTGTCCTCACTCCGAGATAAATATTCATCCATTTAGAATTTTTTTTTTTTTTTTTTTTTTTTTTTTTGGCTGGGTAATTGTTTATGTAGGAGCTTGAACCCCTGAGTTGAAGGTCACTAAGGAGACCGGGTACCACTTGGGCCAACAGGCCCGGTGGTCATCCATTTAGAATTCAACATTTGAGTAGCCATATGGCCCATATCATCTCCAAACTCTATTCATTATTTTTGGTGGCTTCTTTTTAATCTCTTTTGGGCTTGATTAGAAGTAGAATGTCTGAGAAGCACGTGCTTTTTTGACAAAAAACTTACTAAAAGTTACTGAAGGGTAAAAAGACTAAAAGTTACACGAAAACTTTTAGAAAGATTATCTCAAACAAATAACCAAATAGAATGTTATGAACTCCCAAAAATATTGTCTTTGGTAATGTTTTCACTTTGAAGTTGACACTATTGTCTTCACAAACTGAAAGATTATGCATTATTATTTATTAAGTAAGAAATTCATCACCCTTAAAAAAAATTTAAAAAAAAAGGTAAGAAATTCATTAAAAACAAGAGAACAATCCAAAATACAAGAACTAGAATTACCACAATCTCCCTCTTGAGGGCAAAGACACAAATTGGAGATAAAAGAGAGGCTAAAATGGGCATTTGTCCCTAATTTACAAATTATGTAGCAAAATACCACTGTTTCGAAACAATTTAGCAAAATGCTCCTATTTTTTAAACTTGATTTTAACAAAATTGAGTTATAGGTGAAACTCGACATTAGCAATGTTGAGTTATATGCATATTTTGCCACTTAATTTTTTTTGAAAATTTAAGTGAAACTCAACATTGCTAATGTCGAGTTCCACTTAAAAATATACATCAAACTCAATTTTGAAAATATTGCGTTTTACACAGAATTCAATTTTGTTAAAATCGAGTTTCAAAAACAATGGCATTTTGCTAAATAATTTCAAAACAATGGCATTTTGCTACATAGTTTGTAAATTAGGGGCAAAAGCCTATTTTCCCCCTAAAGAGATGGTAATCATTCCCTTGAAGTTACACAAAATAGCTCATTTAGCAATATTATGGATAACAAAATTAGGCTTCTATTAAAGTATGATATAGAAAAGAGAGTTAAAGATAGCATTTTGGCTTCTATAATCAAATTTTCCATACCCCAATGAGATTGAAAATAGTGGTTGTAGTAGAGCAGGGTAATCACTAATCACATTCATCGCATCGCCTTAGCACATCAAGAATTTATAACCCAAATCATTAACTTTTCATATTGCTAGTAAAGCAGCCTGAGAGCTTCGGCTCTAACAGGGATTAGTTCTATTTCTTGCTTTTGTCTTCACCTTATTGTACTTCTTGTTTTATGCATTGTCTTAGCATGTAAAGGTGTTGCCTAATTATATAGATAGATCAATGTACTTTCCAACATATTATAAAAATAAAAATAAAAGTATTTTCCAACATAATTTCAATAAAGTGAGCAAACCTTCTCTGGTACTTTCTTTTGCAAATTTTTGAAAACTTACATATGATTAAAGAAAACAGTTTAGCTTAAACAAATAACCGTGCAAAAAATTATGGAATATCTGAGTTTTTTAATAGGTTAGGAGGATATCTGAAATTTTTTGAAGCTTATTAAAGCAACGCTAGATTAGCAATATATAAAAGATTACCATTGAATATTTTCCCTAATGCTACTAATAAATTGACAAAATTGTTTCAACTTGTGACTTGTCAAATTCAAACTTTGTTTAGGCCCCATATTTTTTATTGGGCCACATTAAATTGGTAACAAGCCCACACAATGGGCAAGCACGAATCGTGAGGGCCCATGAGAAAAGCAAAAACCCAAAGTCAAAGTATTGGCAATAAAAGCTTTAATGCCTAATTAGTAAAGCCCATTCTATGAAAAGGGCTAACAAACAATAAGCAAAATAGATCAAATACACACAATTCCAAAAATAAACACACCAAGCAGGGCATCATGTGTAACAGTGTAAGTAACAAATATTAAGTAGCAGTTTTGTTTTCATAAAAACATATTGTGCAGAACTGTTACAACATAGCCCTATGCATAATTTGACAAATTGTAGCATAACCTAAATAGAAAACCAATAATTAGGATAGATCAAACTGGTGATACAAGAAAAGGCAATACAAGACATGAACTTAATAGCACAATATTTGTGAGCCATTATTTTTTTCATTATGCCAGTGAAAAATAAAAATAAAATCATATAAGTATAAGCCATTATGAACATCAATGAGTTTTTACTCATGAGTCCTATGCAATATTCCCAAGCTTATCCTTTGTTAGAAAGGCCTCTGTTTGTGATGATAAACTTTGCTAGGATGGAAATGCTAAAGGGCTGTTTGATTCTAAGCATGCCTATAATCTAGCCTTTGCAGAGGAGGAATCTCATCCAATCTTTGAGGGAAAAATGGATATGGAAGCTTAACACCCTACCAAAAATTCAGTTACTCCTCTGGAAAATGCCTACATAATTGCTTACCTTTAAAACCTACCTCACACCACAGATGACAGAACCTTATCAGAAGACCCTATATGCTATCATTGCCCTAGTGAAGCTGAGAGTCTTTTGCATGTTCTTAGAGATTGCCCTATAGCTAGAACTTTTTGGATATGAACAGATTCTTTTAGGCCTAATCAGCTCTTGGTTTCAGTTAAATGCTTGTAACCATTCTATGGTCCCCAATAAACAATACCCCTGGAGCACTCTTTTCCTTTTTGCTATATATAAACTTTGGCTACAGAGAAGCAAGAGTTTTTTTTCCAGCAAATAAGCATTAGAATCCTCACTAATGTGATCTGGAAAACTCCTCACCAACACTAGCATAAACTAAACACTGATGGTTCTGTACTCAGCTGCCCTGGTCCTGCAGGAGGAGGTGGTCTCATTAGAAATTGCCATGGCCAATGGGTTGAAGGCTTCACTAGAGCTATAGGCTGAGCTAACAGTTTAGAAACTGAATTGTGGGCTATGAGAGATGATCTTACTCTCTGCATTAATTCAACTTGAAATCCAAGCTGTGGAAATAGAGATTGATGCTAGTGCTGTAGTTAGCTTACTCACCAACAATGTAGCCTCTTATGCTGACTATGCACCAATTGTTGATGGTTGCAGGATCTTGATGAACCAAATCACCCAGAAATAGTTGAACCATTGCTATAGGGAAGCAAACTCGTGCTGGTGCTTTTGAAAAAATGGCAGTTTATTTGCAGCATTCTTAGTTACAAAGAGAGATAATACTTATTTTGAATTGATGATCTCATCCATTACCGCATTCTTAGTTACAAAGAGAGAGCATGTCTTTTTTTTTTTTTTTTTTTTGATAGATAGAATATAATTTTAATATATGGTGTCGCTTCATAATAATTACTTTTTATCATAAGACCGAAACACCAATTTGTTTCTGGTATAAGTGAGGTTTGAAGCCAAAATCTCTTATTTGATGAGAAGAGAGAATGTGTCATTTGATCTCATTGCCATTATTTATGTCAAGTTTATTTCAAGTCTTAACCTACATGTATGTAGAATTATAGTTGACTTTAGGAAAATATAATAATTAAAAAGAACATTTTTTTTTCTAGAGAGAAGGCTATAAATTGGAGAGAAATCAAAATCCATTGCCCATAACAGTAGCACCACCTTGAGATAGAGAGTCAAACCCACACCACAACACCAAATGCTATAGCCTATTTGCATAAATTTTAATATAACTTACTGCTACAAGCATTTTGATAGTAATGGAGAGTTCAAAGGAGAAAATGCACCCACAACGCAATCCCATCTTTCCGAAGAGAATAATCTTGATGCACCATGGTGAGTCTCAAGGCAATTTAGATGCAAAAACCTAAATTGGACGTTGGGGCCCAAATGAAGGAAGTAATATCCTGTAATGGCACCACATCCAATTGGAAGGTCTACTTCAACGTGTCACCATATCAACGTACCCTATTGGACGGTCTTTCTCAATGAAAAAGGAATGTAGGATTAGGGAACAAGATTTGGGGAATTTTCAAGAGGAGAGGTTGAAGGTGATCAAATTAAGAAGAAAGAATATGGAAGCTTCTTTTATTGGTTTCCAAGTGGAGAATCGGTTGCTGATGTTTTTGATCGTGTATCAAGTAAGGACTCTTTTTTTGTTATTGTTTTTTTTTTTTTTTTTTTTTTTTTTTTTTTTTTTTCATTTTAATTTGTTTTTATTCAATTGTTTATTATTATTATTATTATTATTATTATTATTATTATTATTATTATGTTTTGCATTGCTTTGTCAAAAACATCTGTATTTTTGACATGTTGTGTGTGTTACTTTTATATGTTTTCTTGTTCAGGACATTAGCCTGTTATGCTATGCTTGAAAAAAGTAATTGTTTGTCTATGCATAAAACATATTTTGAAATTCCTTTCTTGTTTCAAGAGTTAGAATCAAATGATTAGCCAAAAAAAGAAGAAAAAGAGCTTAGAATCAAATGAAACTAATAGTTTTGGCTTTTTAAAAGGTGTTTTCTTCACTTACACGGAAACAAAAGCTAGAGAGAAGCCCAATTCAAATTCGCATAATTTCACCTGTGTCTATTCTAAGAAAAGTACAAATTATGTAACTAAAAGAAATGAGTAAAGAATAATAAAACTTCTTTTTTGGGCCAGAGAGAAGCCTATAAATTGGAGGTAATTAAAAACTCATTGCCAATTACACTAGCTTCACATAGAGAGTCAAACCCACACCTCAAACACCAAAATGCTATAGCCTATTTACATAAATTTTGATGTAGTAAGAGAGAGTTCAAAGGAGAAAAATGCAGGCACACAACAATCCTCCTATCTTACCAAAGAGAATAATCTTGTTGCGCCATGGTGAGTCCCAAGGCAATATGGATGCAAAAACCTACACCACCATCCCAGATAACAAAATCCCTTTAACTGAAAAAGGCCTGGCCCAAGCCTGGAGTGCAGGGGTCCAAATCAGGGATGTGATCTCCTCTAACAACACCACATCTAATTGGAAGGTCTATTTCTATGTATCACCCTATCAACGTACCCTATCGACTTTACGAGAGATTGGACTGTCATTCTCAAGGAACGAAATAATTGGTGTAGATGAGGATTGTAGACTTAGGGAACAAGCTTTTGGGAACTTTCAAGATGAGAAAAAGATGAAGGAGTTTAAAATTAAGAAGGAAGAATATGGGCATTTCTTTTATCGGTTCCCGGATGGAGAATCGATTGCTGAACTTTCTGATCGTGTTTCAGGTACTATCTTTTTCCTTTGCCTTTTAAATTTGTTGATTCAAATTTTTTTTGGTTGCTTTTGTCAAACATTTGTATTTTTGATACGTTGTGTTTCTTGCTTTTATATGTTTTCTTGTTTAGGTCATTAATTAGTTTTTGCTACGTTTGAAAATAGTAATTGTTTGCTCATGCATAAAGAACATTTTGGAAATTCCTTTATTGTTTCAAGAGTTAGAATAAAGTGAATAGCAACCAAAAAGGAAAAAGAAAAAGAAAATAAAAAAGAAAGAGTTTGAAGGAAAAAGTTTTCCTTCAAATCACTTTGGAAGAATCTTCTCTAACTTATTACATAACAACTCATAAAATCGATCTACTTGTATTATTTTGAATAAAGTTTTCTTCTAAATTAAGTTGGAGGAATCTCTTCAAAGTTATTACTTGATGACTCATAAAACCATTCATATGTATTATTTAAACAAATCACATGACTCATTAAATAGGTCATGTGATTAAAAGTACACATGAATGGTTTTATCAATTACCTCATGGTGGGTTGGAAGAATTTTCCTCCAAATTGGTTTGGAAGAAAACTTGTTTATATTATTTAAACACGATATATGACTCATTAAATAAACTATGTAACTAAAAGTAAACGTAGATGGTTTTATTAATCACGATCTTTGTCCTAAAATGAAACTAATACTTGTTTATTTTATTGGGGATCAGATAATTAAGTATGAATAACTTTTGTGGAAATGATCATTTGGCATTTTGAAAGGCATTTCCTTTAGGAGTAATTTTAATATATACCACATAAAATGTCATAGTTTTTGCTACAACTATTTTACATGGCTGACAGTGACTTTTTTTTTCTTTTTTGAGAATTTGCTTACAGTGACTAATTGCCTATTACTTTCACATGAACTCACTACTTTTTCTCCACTATTCACAGTTTTCCATATGGATGATTGTAGCAAAAATTGTGGTTTAATTTGTGGTTGTAGAATTTTTGTTTCTTTAGTTCTAGAAAACCAAAAGCTTGAGAGCCATTATCAAATTAGTATAATTTCAATTCTGTCTAATAGAAGAAAAGTAATTATGTATCTATTAAGGGGGGAAAGAAACTAAGAACTTACTAAATAATCGTTCAATTGTGTACCTTAGCAAGATTCAAAATCTTTTGTAGTCTATTTTGTCTCGTATTTGTTTGGATGACAATAAAATTTATGGATATGAGTGAAAACTTGGAACTAATAGGCTTCTCTGTTGCCTCAATAGGTTAATAATTTAGCCATTTTATATAGATTTCTCATAAAAAAAAAAAAAAATTCTATTTTGTTATATTTTTTCAACAACTAGATAAGGAACTAAACAAGAATATGTTGAACTAGCTAGGGTTGAGTGATTGTGAGGTTTTAAAATTGAACTCTCTTGAATTTTACTTACCATTGAGTCTCTTACTTTGAGGAATACCTCTCTCTCTCCCTCATTGGGCTAGGACACTATATTTCACATAACCAAACTATTTTTTTATTATTATTAAAAAAAAAAATGACAAAAAAGAAAGAATGTAGCAATAATCGATCGAGTAAAAGAAGAAGAGTAGGTTCTTGTTGGCTTCTGCATGTATAAAGACAAAACAAAGCTTTTTACAAAGATTTTGAAAGATAAGTTTAAGCATTTAAGGTACTTCCAACTCCCAACATTCTTTGCTATCATTTGACAGTGAAGGATTGGTCTTTTGCTTTATTACTTCTTTTGGTTTTATTTTAACGCGTTGTGTGCTTTGCAGATGAGATGAGGTTTTATTTTGTTTTTTTATCCATTATTTTAGAACGTGTTGAATTTGACGAGATTGCACATAAAATTTTAAGTACTATATTTGTTAGGCCTTGGACTTTTGCTAATACGGTCGTCGATGGTTTGGATTGATTTTATCCTTTATTATTATTATTTTATATATTCGACAGTTACACCTTACAACAAAGTAAATATAGTTTAGACCATGAATGTTTTTATTGAAAACATAAAGAGGTAGAGTGTGTTTGCCATGATATAGATGTTGGTGAACACACACACACACACACACACATATATATATATCATTATTAAGTTTTATTAGATTTGTATTGAAAATGGAAGAAAAGAAAAAAAAAATTCATTATATATATATATATATAAGACAATATAAAGAAAAGGATCCAAAACTAGCTTTTGGATACACATAAATTAGAAACTTAACTTAAAGACCTTAAAAGTTCCTAACTTTAAGTAATAAAAGTTATTAAAAAAAAAAAAATATATATATATATATATATACATATATATATATATAATTTTTTAGTTGAGAAGGGATATATGAATCTTGGATGTTTCGGTTGAACAGGCTATGCAATAGTTATAAGGTTATTGGATTTTAAATAAAAATTAAAGGGCAAAATTCAAAATTGAGTTATAAGATTATTGGCTTTTAAATAAAAATTATTAAAAGCAAAATTTAGGTACAATTTGTTAGGTACGGTGAATTTGGTTTCCTAATTAAATTGAATTACATAGTTATGTTGACTAATATAGTAAAAATACTATTATATTGCCAATAACCTTATAACTTATCTACTTCTAAAAAAAAAAATTTGGTTGGTATTTTTTAGTATTCCCAATGAGAAATGCTATGTCCACATCATTTTTATAATACTTTCACAATAAATTTTAGGTTACAAATTGTTATGAGTTATTATTGGTGAGCAAGAAAATAATTACAGTGGTAGATTCAAATTAAAATCCTATAACAACCTTCTACCTAGAATTTGTTGTGAAAATGTAAACGTAACACTTCTCATTTCCAATTGAGACATTTAGAATCCAAATCCTCCTCCCAACTATTGAATTATTATATATATATATATATATATAAAAGAGTTTTACTCAAAATTAAAAGGTGTCTAACTACATCAACACAAGCACATTCTCTCTCAATACCCCCCCGGGGTAGATAGATTTCTTAAATGTTTTATTACTATGTCTAGGTCGTTTATCGCATTGACTTAATTGAAGTTTAAGCAAAGAAATTAAAATAACTAAGATTGAATCACTGATTATAAAAGTCAAAGATCCAAGATAAATTAAAATAAAGAATATTATAATGATGACATCTCATGCCAGATGGAGCATTTGGGTGTAATAAGATCGGCCTGCTGAAGGTGACACCTTGGTCACAAGTCACAACCAGCTCAGAGATCTAGGCTCTAATAAATTAGACATTCGGCTCCAACTATATCTACTACTCAGGAAATATGGAAAACTTTGACCTCAGCAAGTTAGTTCAACCTCTAAAACAAGAAAAAAATGGACCTTCTTGAAGAGAGCAAAAAAACAAAACAATTCCAAAATTTTCTAAAATTCTTCTTATACATTATAATTTTCTGTTACATTCTTATTTGTGAGTCATACTTACGTGAGAGAAAAGCATAATACATCAAGTATACAGAACATTTTCTCCAAAATTTCTAATCCTTTTGCGTAATAGTCTAATAGATATAGGACCCATCCTTACCTAAAAGAGAAGCCTCTAATGGACAAAATAAGTTTCTAAATTTTTTTTTGGACAAAAGCGAGGGTTTCTTTTCTCAATGGGCATGGAATCCTTCTACTCTTTCACATGTACGTATGCAGTCACGTTGCTTTGAATCTGATGCTTAAAAAATACTAACAAAGGAAACAAAGAAAGTTTACATATTAGTCTAGTCTCCAGTCAAAATAGGAAAAATTATTAGGTCCTCTCGGAGTATTATAAATGTGTACTCCCTCCTCTTACATGAATAGTAGGTCCTACAATAAATTTAATTGGTGAGTCCCACAATAAATTTAATTAGTAGAACCCACCATTCATGTGAGAGAAAAAAGCACGCATTTATGATACCCTGAAAATATACAATAATTTTCCTCAAAATAGTACTACTATTCAAGCCGACTATACTATTTTACGAGTTGAATTTGGGGCAAAGGATAAGGTCAGGGTGCTCATATCATCATAGCCATCAAAGGTGCAGTACATTCACTTGGACAAACTTCTTGTTCATTTACGAAATATGTCATGCTTTTGTCATTTCGGGTCTCATATAAAAAAATCTTAGAAGAATCTAACATGGGCCACCCTTTATCTCACCTTTCTTTTAGTGCTAGTTGCTAAGAAATCTACAAAACAACCTCCATCTTAACACAATAATAAAACATGCAATAGAAACTTCTAGGGGTGTGCGCGGTTCGGTCGGTTTGGTTTTTTTTTTTTAAATTTGTTACCGAACCGATAAGGATCGGTTTTGTAATAATTAAAACCGATGCGTACCGATTAGGGTCGGCTTTCTGACCTATAGCGGTGCGGTTTGATCAGCTCAGTTTAATCGGTTTGGTCGGTTTGATTTGAAACATCAACAATTTTTTTTTTAATCTGTTCAACCTATAAAAAAAATCTGTTCACCTAAACAGTAATGATCCAAAACCTATGCAAAAAATCTGTTCACATTAAAAAAAATCTATTCAACAAATCTGTTCACATAACAAAAAAATTTGTAAGGCATATTAGAGTATAGCATTTTTTATTTTATTATTTTTTAGGGGGCTAATCGGATACTCTTGGAATAAAAAGGGTTATTCTATTGCACTTTCTCCTATAAATAAAAGGTTTAAGGAAGGAGTGTTAGTGTCTTAACTCATCATTAAGCATTTAAATCAACAGACACCCTTGCCGCCTTGCCAAAGCAGATGAGAATGATCTACTATACCCTCATTAACTAAAAAACATAAAAAAAAAAAATAAAAAAAAAAAAACAAAGCATTTATGCTCATACACATTACACAGTTCCGACAGTGTTAGCATAAACCAAATACAAATAGCCAATAGGTAACAGTGTTAGTATAAAGTATAAATCAACTTAGTATAAAACTTTTGGTCCATTTTTTTGGTTAAAACTTAAAACAACTCTTCCTTAGCATAGTCCCCTGTCATTTCCTCTCCCTTGTTTTTGTTTTGTTTTCTTTTTTGTTTAACTTTGGCTAATTTGAAATCTACCAACAAACATGACTGGCACCCATGGCCATGGACCTATAAACCAACTCAAACAGATGGTTTGCCGCGGGGTGAGAGAAGGGTTCATTGAAAACTGAAAACAGAGGAGTTAGTGGCTTATCGTTACCCGTGGTTTGCCTCGGTGAGCCGATGACTGGCGAGCACCTGCAGGCTACGGCAGAGGCCAGCCGAGGCAAGGCGTCAGGGACACAGGCGAGAGGCGAGAGAGAGAGCGAGAGTTAAGGGACCTTCTGCCTCAAAAAGAAAGAATTTATACTGAGGGAAAATCTGGAAACCTAGAAAAATACGACACCGTTTTTATTGTTTTTTTATTTTTTTATTATTTTTTTTATAACACCCAATAGATACGACGACGTTTGTTAAAAAAATTTTATATACAAACTTGGTGAAATGGCGTCGTACCAAATGGACATCAAACAAAAGTCACAAACCTCTGAAACTAAAAGTTACATTACATCGCAACATCATATCGGTTCGGTTCAGGCAGGGACTCGGTTTTAGGCTTTTGATCCAATGACTGCACCACACCGGCATTGGAAATCTATTCGCACTTCGATCGCTGGGATCGGCTCCATCGGTCGATGGCAACGGCAGTGCGGGACGATTGGCACCGGTCGATTTCCTCGGTGACGGTAAGCTTTCACACACCCCTAGAAACTTCCACTTTGGCGCCTAGTACTATTGTTACTAAGTTGAGAAGTGACTCTAAGATCAAGGCTGGCCCTTCCGCTAGGCCAATTAGGCCATTGCCTAAGGCCCCCAAGTGGAAGGATGCCCCAAAATTTTGAAAAATAATGGGTAGTAGAAAAAAAAAATTTATTTTCAAATAAAACCTCTAAAAAATCTGATACATCATTGTGACCAAAGAACAAAAAAATTTGAAACATTCTTCTAAACATTGCTACTCCAAAAAGAGCTCTTAGACTAAGATATGCATAGATTCTATAAGAGCTCTTGTTGACCAAGTTCTATGGAGATTGCTTAGCTTTATATTGGCTATAAACTCTATATTTATTGATCTTGGTTTAATATTCTAAGGTTTAATATTCTAAGGTTGGTTCATCGTGAGACAAATTTAACGACCCATGAACTAGCCAAATGGTCTTGCAGTTATTTTTATTTTGATATTTTTGGTCTTAATCATTACCCTCCTAGCGTTGTAGATGTGATTCTTAAGGAGACTAGCTTTTTTGTGTAGTTCTCTCTATTTGTCAATAAAGTCTTTTATTCATTAAAAATATACTAGTATATAAAATAAATAAATAAATTGTTTCAAACAAGTATTTATTTATATTTGAAAAATGTTACGGTTACAAACTATTTTATAACATTTTCACAAACTGTTAATGTAGTTAATTCTTATTGGTTCTTATTTGGCCCACTATTAACATCACTTTTTTATTGACTAATAAACAATTGTTACATTAATAATTTATAAAAAATATATTACAAAATAGTTTGTAACTCTAACATTTTTTTTATTATATATTTTAGTACTTAACCTGAGTCAATGGATGAATTCATTGAATAGCAGTAGACTCGTCAGGATATAACACGGTTTTAGTGCAACTGGACCAATACTTTCCTCTCATATCAGGCGTTGAATTAATCAGTCATTGTAAAAAGAAGGGTGAAGTTTGTCAACTGGGTGAATTGTCTGACAAGAAAAGGCGGTGTAGGTGTAATTGATTTTAAAAAACACTTTATACAGTAGACAGACAGATATTATATTTTAGATGACGACACGCATGACAGATCTATCCTTATATCTTCTGACCCCACAACTTCCACACACTAATAAACACAACTTGCTCCATCAACAAGTTTTGAAAAAAAAACTGTTACAGTGTGAAAACAATAAAAGCCAGATTAGACACAAAGGAAAGCCTATATAAATTGAGAGAAAAAACACTTTCAAAAAAACAAAAATCCTCCAAAACCCAAATACCACATTTTTCGTTTATTCCCACACAAAGCAGTTTCAAAAAAAAAAAATGCATCAAAATCCAAACCATTCAAAAGTGTCGGCGCTCCCAAAGCGCATAATCATAATGCGCCACGGCGAGTCCAAGGGCAATTTAGACAATTCGGCCTACAGCACCACCCCGGACCACCAAATCCCGCTCACCGACGTGGGCCTGGCCCAGGCCCAAGACGCCGGGGCCCGACTCCGCCAACTCATCTCCACCACCTCCTCCACGAACTCGTGGCGCGCGTACTTCTACGTGTCCCCGTACGACCGCACCCGATCGACGCTCCGGGAGCTGGGTCGGAGCTTCCCGAAGAAACGGATCATAGGGGTCCGAGAAGAGTGTCGGATCCGAGAGCAAGACTTCGGGAACTTCCAGGTGGAAGAGAGGATGAGAGCGATCAAACGAACGCGCGAGAGGTTCGGTCGTTTCTTCTATCGTTTCCCCGAAGGCGAGTCCGCTGCTGACGTCTTCGACCGCGTTTCTAGTACGTCTTTTTTGTTTTCTTTGTTTTTTTTGTGTGTACTCAATTGCTTGTTATGATGTTATGTTTTGTTTTGCTCTCTGGGCCCACCTTAAAATGACCCAATTATATGTGTTGTTTCGTTGCTATTTTTTATGGGTTTGCTTACTTTGTGTTTTTCTTTTTTTTTTTGGACTTAAAGAAAGTTGGCTAGATTTATTTATTACACTTAAAAAAGTACATAATGTACTGCTAAAAGTAGCAAGTAGGAGGCAAATGTGGAACTTACGGGTTTGCTTTACTTAGGCTAATTATTATTGTGCACACAACTTGTTATACACTGCCTTACACACAGTTTGTTCAAATATGACTTCACAATTTTAACTGAAATCTTGTATGTAATGTGTAACTATTGGTATCTTGGCTTGATGGGTTTAAATCCTATCATATATATGGTTCTAGTTAGGTATAGAATTAGATATTCTCATTTTAAGGTTATACGTTGAAATGCTCTTTGGAGATTTGAGGATAGTTGTCCACTAAATTTTAATTTTGAGACTGATTTAGGCATGAAGGACATTGCGAATTAACATGAACTGGGTTGTTGATTGCAAATTAGGATACGCTTACAAATGCCCTTATAGTTTAAGGTACACGATTTTAATTAACCCTTGTTCTTTTTGTTATCCTTGTTTTCATTCATTTCTGTAGTGTGTGTGTGTGTGTTTTATTTTTGAAAATACCAAGGATCAAACTCAGAAGTATGCCCATCACAACTTGAAATATTTTGGCTAGTAGAGGATTTTTTTTTTTAAACTAGATACTCCCTCCCTTCAGCTAAGTTTGTAGTACATCTGCTTTCATTAATTGATATAAGGACTTTGGAATTATGTACATGTGTGTGTGTGTATTATTATTATTTAAAAAAAAATTAGAATTAGTTTGTTTTTGGGGTGTGCTTAAAATGGTATGCGCTAAAATGAATGGAACTTCCACAGTTGCAAATTGAAGAAGCGTTTTAAATATTTGAGTCCAATGGACTGATCTACGAGTCCAAAATGGTGGACAAGAAGTACTATAAAATGTTAATAAAAATTTTTTTTTTTTTAAAAATGCCAGTATACGGTTAAATATTAAACCTTTTCCAAATTATCCAATCTAAATTTTTATTTGAATAAGTTCTAGCTACATAAACACCAAATTAAGTACTTCTTTATAGACTGCCAGAGACTTGACCTCAAACTTTGAATCAGAGTTTGACTGTTTAATTTTGGTTAGTGTGAATAATATAGGACCTAAGGATGCCATAAATGGACCAGTTTAAAGCACTTCTGCATTAGGCAATTCTTACTTGGAAGATGAGTTTACCACAGCCATCGCCTGATTAGATAACAAATTGAGTCAACCTTGTTTGGCCGGCTGCTCTCAGCTCTTGGTGAAAGTTAGCTTGCACAGAACCAAGCATGCATGAATTTTTTGGTTAATGTCTTTTCTGAGTGCTGGCCAGAGGTAGAGGAAAAACCAACCAAGCATTTGTGCTCCATCTTTTATTATTGTTGTTATTCAAACAATAATCACATTTTAATATTTTTCTACTTTAATCAAGCTGAAATATGATTTGCAGACTCATTCCCTACGTTATTAAAAAAAATTACTGATTTTCAGAGTCATGGTTGCTTATGCATGTTGCTGTTCTGTATCCTATGGTTCCACATGCAGAAAATATGTTTCCCATTCTGTTAGCATATAGTCATAGGTTACAGAGCGTATAAGCCATCCACTTTCAGTCACATTAGCAAAATTCACATTACTTGCATGTAGCCATAGTTCACTTAAGCGGTTACAAGTTGTGTGCCTGGATGCTTGACATGTCTTGCACTGCAGTGATTTTCTTATTTGGAGGATGTAGCTTTCAAATATGCAATAGAAAATGTTGCAAAAAAATTGTATGAAAAATTTGAATGATCTTATAACAGAGTAGTGCAAATGCCTTTTGCTTAAAAATATAAACACTTAATGCCTCTGCGTGGCTTTGCTTTGAGAATTAACAATAGAATAATATTTTCCAATTTCCCATTGCATACTTAGTTTCTTAGATAAAATTTATCCTCTTAAAAATTTAAGAAGTATCAATATGCTATCATTTCCAAATATCTAGAATCTGCATAATTGAATAAGTTCTCAAAAATTAAAAAAGAAGGAAAAATCGATGATGCATCGTTTGAAAACTTTGAAGGAAAGAATGTTACTAACTTACTATGCATACTGTATAGCACTTTTAGTTCTATTGGAGAATTAGGGTCTCTGAACTATAATAATTATATGAAATTACATTGCAAGTGCAGTATTTAATTTCTTATGTTGGAATTACTGTTTGCTTGTGCACATGTGCTATTGGTACTAGACAATTAGACATTGCTCTAGCTGGCCTGAATTCGATGCTTTCGAAGTGAGCAAAGTAGCAGCCACAAAATCCAACCTAACTTGAAATCCTTTAGTGGGATGTTCTGTGGGGAATTTTCATGTTTTGGATTATTATTCCAGTAAAATAGAAATGCCATTCATGTCGTATGCAGTAAATTGCAATACAAGAATTTGTATTGGGTGGTTAGTTGGAAGTATATTCCTGAATGGAGGAATTATTTTCAAAATTGTGTGTCATTGAAATGCAGAATTGAAGAGGGAATTTGAATCTTACAGGTTTTCTTGAATCACTGTGGAGGGACATAGACATGAAAAGGCTTCACCATGATGACCCTTCCCACGACTTGAATTTTATAATCGTCTCACATGGGCTAACCGCACGGGTCTTCCTCATGAAGTGGTTCAAGTGGACGGTTGAGCAATTTGAGCGCCTAAACAATTTTGGGAACTGTGAATTCCGTGTGATAGAATTAGGAAATGGTGGAGAATACAGCTTAGCAATCCATCACACAGAGGAGGAAATGCAAGAATGGGGACTTGACAAAGATATGATAGCTGACCAAAAATGGCGAGCCAATGCCCGCAGGGGTGAATGGAATGGAAATTGTCCCTGGTATCTTAATGCTTTCTTTGACCATCTAGATGACTCAGATGACAATGAAGACAGTGACGGCGAACCCCCAAGTGATTCTTCTAGTATATGTGCATAGGTTGTCCAGAACTTGAATTGGAAGTTCTTTTGATTTACTTGACTGTGTTTTGTGCATAGTGTTCTTCAAATATTGGAATCGGAAAATTGACATTGATTTGGCTGTCAAGCCATGGTGTAAAAATCAAAAATTTATTCTATCAATTTGAGAGTTGGGAAGAAGAAAATCAGTTCAAAACTCTATAGAATTGTTGTGATATTGGCTTCCTAGTTACAGATTGACCAAAAGCAAAGACACATCCATGGATATTTTGACATACAACCATTCAAGTTCAATTGCAGTGTCTTTTTCAATAAACCGGTGCTTCTGAATGTGTAAAAATCTGCTAAATTTATCCTACATTGCTAGGTAATGTAAAAAATATAAATCCTTGCCTTTGCTCGTACAAAAATTCATGTCTATTTTAACATAAGAACCTTTTTTTTTCTTCTATATTACACAACCACTTTTTAAAAACATCTACATTAGATTATCTATTTTACATTTTATTTTATTTAAATAATAATTTTTTAATTAGTTTAAATGAATCTGATGAGAGAATGAGGTGAGAGAAATTTTTTTCAAAATAATGAAAAACAAAGCTACAATAACAATGCCTATTTGTATGGTTATTATAGTAACTTTGCAAATTTACATATCTTTAACTTAACAAATGTGGGTAATTTTGGATCTTGGATGTGTAAAATTGAGTCCTTTTTCTATTTTTCATTATCTGATGCGTTTTGTGCTTGACTTTGCTATTACTTACACAGATTTTATATATATATTTTAGATGGTGACAACTTGGTTTTGTATTTTTGTATTTTTTTTTTGTTTTTTTTTTTTTTTTTTTTGAGACGGTGAGAACTTGCAAGTTAGACACCTTTTTTTGACATGGAATGCAGACTTTTAAATGATAGTATCAATGATCAAACAAGCAAATACAAAAGATGCAAACAGGCCTAGTTTGCACTATGTTGGCATTACTTTCTTTACATTTTTGGACAGAAAATTACACTTCAATTGGTTAGATGCAAACAAGCTAAGTAATGAGCTATCCAAGTTGGAGGGTTGCTGCCAACAAGTCATGCTAGAAAGAGTGAGGAGAGGTGTTAGAATTATGTGTTTAAATGATTGTTGATGCCCAATTTTGCGAATCCATATCCAAAAGCCCATAAGGAAGAAAGCCCAACGAAAAGCAAGGCCCAAAGAACCACCAAGAAGACCAAAGAGCAAGAAAGGTCCAAGAAATAAAAGGAAGGGAAAGCGATCTATAGTAGAATACAAATTTGCTGTAGAATACAGCTTTGCCGCAAAATACAGTTCTCTGGTAGAATGGCTTCGGCAGATGAAGATAAATTGGGCCCAAGACCCTTTTAATCCAGTCAACATTATTTGGCCCACAAAGGCCCAAATCTTTTTGTATAAAAAAGATAGGCTTGAAAACTGATATGAAGAAGCACAATGAAAAGAAACAAGGAACAACAGGAAGTGTCAGCAGCAGGAATCACGTGAAGGATAGAAAAGCCAAACTAAAGGAAATAACAAACACAACCAAAAACGCATGAAGAAATAAGACAAAAAACACGCAGTAGAACGAAACAAAACTAATCTGCCACGGCAGAAACGACATAAGAACAAAAGAAGACAAAAACAGAGGAGCCGAAGCACCACCAACCTGTACCCAGCCAATACAAGGGAGGTGGGCCCACGATCAAAGTGATTCAGAGGGTGTGGTTTGGTGGTGGGGGGAAAATGGGGTTTATATTTGGTTTCCTGCTATGACTTCTTTTGGGAATATACCTTATTAGGATGGTATCTTACCCAAAAGAAGTAATAGATAGTTGGGATCAGCTGATGCATGCCATAGAGTTAGGTAGTGAGCTAGCCCAATCCTTATCCATTTAAACCTAGAGGTAGAGGTATACAGCAAGAACAAACAAAAGGGAATTTTGTCGTGAAATGAATAGTGGTGTAGCAAACATGTACTGAAGCAACGGCAGTGGTCGGGGCAACCAATGGGTTGGTGGGTAGTCTTGAATGGATGCCCACAACGAACCAAAAACAGTTGGTGAAGCCCTAAAGGTAAAAGGGAGAAATCTCATTGAATTAGCTCACTATAAAAGGAGGAGGTAGCCATGGATGAAAGGGGACCAGAGGGGGGAGAAGCACCTAAATGGGGGAGACCCAATGGGAGAAGCACCTATGGGAGGCACTTAGAAAGAGAAAGTCACCTAGAGAGAAAGACACAAGAAAAGAAAAGATCAAAGGGGGAACAACCCACAACAAGAGAGTAGTAAGAAATTAAGAGTAAAAAAAAAAGAACAGAGAGAAAAAAAGAAAGAAAGGAAGTGGTAAAAAAAAGAAGAGAGAAAACACGGCAAGAATAGGGGCATGCATCAATAGACTATCTTTTCCCTCCTTCTTAGCAAACCCACTCTTTGAAGTCTCCAAAAGTAATAACTAGTAGCCATTTATGCCTATTATCCAAAATGCACAACTTTGATAGCAGAAGCCTTTGACAAGGTTGTCCTTGGGGTTTTGGTTCTCATTCTGCTGTAGCACGTTTTTATCATGTCTGCCGCATCAGTTGTCCTGCTGTGGTGTCTTTACTTGCTGTACTAGTTATTCTGCCGTAGCACCTTTTTATTATGTTTACCGTGTTAACTATTATACAAGCTGAACCTTTTCTGCCAAAGCTTTCTTCTTTATTTGTTATTAGTGTTTTACTTTTGATACAAACTAATCATTATCCTGTCATAAGTATATATATACATATACATTGTTTCTCATGTTTTGGAAAAATATATTTTACATATGTATATGTGAATACGCATAAGTGTATTTGCAAATATATGTATGTATATATTTGAGAATATGCTAACCCATTTAAACTAACATTTATTTGATGGGTATTTTCTTTGGGTTTTAGATTTGTTTATGTGCAGGAAGTAGAAAAGTATTTCTGCAGTAAAAATGAAGAGTAGTCATTCATATTGCAGAAAGTTTTACTGCACGGCAAAAGGCTTTAAAGCACAAAAGACAACTTTAAAGCACAGCAAACAGCTTTAAAGCACAGTAGACAGCTTTAAAGCATAGCAGATAGCTTCAAAGCACAGCAGACAGCTTTAATGCACAGCAGACAGCTTTATTGCATAGTAGAAGGCTTTACGGCATAAAACTTTACTGCACAGCAAAAGGCTTCACTGCATAGCAGAAAGTTTTACTGCACAACAAACAGTTTAATTGCACAATAGAAAGTTTTGTTGCATAGCAAAAAAGTTAAACCTGCAGCAGAAACAGGAGAAAAGTTCCTTCTGCGGCAGAAACAGAGGATAAGCCCACTTTGCAGCATCTTCCCTTGGACTTGGACTCGGACTCGGACTCAACTTTTGTGCACAAACTAGCAGCGGCAGAATGGTACTTTGGAGCCCATTCCGCGGAGCGCCAGACCCAACTTCCTTCTTAGAAAAAGCCTAGACTAAGCGTTGTCTAATAACATTAAATTGCGTGTTTAAGGTACAAGAAACTTAAAAAGAACCCACAACAATGATTAAATTTACAATTTCTCATGAGTTTAAGCTTTTTGGAGAATTGTAATTTAAAATATCCAAGTTCTTACTTCTTACTACTAGAAAATAAAAGCTTTCGTAAAAGATCAAAAATAAGAAAACAAAAATTGAGGGCCAGTTGACAAACTCATAAGATTATGATCACAAGATTTAGATTGAAGAAAACTTTAATAAGACCACAAAATTGAACATGGTATTCTAATTTTTCTCAAGATATATATATGCTAGTTATAACCTAGAAAGAGTGGTCATTTTTATTTAGGGAATTCAGAAAAAATTCGACACATTTGCATAGAACCCTAATAAGGAACAAACTACAACATGAGAACATAATTGTTTCATTTGATAAGGCCATTACCTAGTGATGGTCCAGCCGAAACCTAGAAAGGCTATTAGCTTTGGAACTTTTGCAAGAAGTGGCCACTCTAAACTCATGTATGATGCATCCCCCCCCACTTGACAACCAAGACTATACCATCATACCAGACAATGGCCCCAAACAAAACATAACCTAGTTTATAGATGTAATAATAAAATTATGCTCACCATGACATAGAAAAGTAGGAGGGAAAGACCAGAACAAACTTCCAACCACTCTGATTTTGCAGATATTTTAAAGAGCCAAATGAATTCAGCAACCCAAAGAAAGATCTCAGAAAACTCAATGGGAAGTTGATATACATAAAGAAGGATGATTTTCAAGCCTGCATACAACAAAAGATGCCTCCACCACCTTCATTCCAGTATGGAAAAATTTAAATCAGTAAAAAGATTGGCATTTTCTGCTAAGTAGAATGACTAGTAGAAAGATTGACATTTGATGTAAACTATAATGCTTACCAGAAGAGACCTAGAAAATTGCTTGTTAAAGACCAATCAACAAGTCCAATGCTGCTACAAATGAGAAATGGAAAAGAGACCCAAGATGGGTGACTGATTTGTGTGACTAGCTGTATAGAGTGCAACAATAAGCAGCATAAAACCCTGAGATGAGAACCTTCAATGCAGCAAAGCAAGAAAATAGTCCAAATTCAACATCCAAGTCATACTTATATTGTAAAAGGGAAATCAATACTTTAGTCAAGCGTGACCCATCACCCAGACCTAATGAGAGAAATTCTACTTCATTGAATTCAAGTGATCCTAGGATTGATGCAATTTAAATCATAGATGCTTCACCACCCCAAATGTTTAACCAATCTACCTCAAAGTTCTCTCCGTAAATCCTTTTATGAATACGGCTCTAGAGGCATGAAACCCAATGCTCCCTTTGTTTTCTTTTCTATTGAGTCAACCAAATGGAATGCAGCATTGACTAAGAAACCCAAACAAGCTTCAAATTTGACCCATTTACCTACTCAAGTATAACATTTCATTGAAACACATATATGCTTTCTCATATACTAGCATTATTAGTTTAAAAAACTTCCAAGTTCATACACTTCAAACAATCTTAATGTGACACTTCCTTTCTAGATTGAAAGTATATTTAGCTGAGTAATTCCTAAAGCAATCCACATTGAACTTCCTAAAAAATTACAAAACAGCATATTATAAATCACAAAAAATAATTCTTGTAAGACTAAAAACATTGAATACCTGTCAACAGCAGCATAGGCAGTACGAATTCACTGAGGAACCTTCCCATTACAACCTCTTTCAACAATAAGATTTCAGAATCATTTGAATTGCATCATCTCCATCTATGATAATACTCCAAATTCATCACTTTTCATTGAGTCTATGATCGAAATAAACAAAACCCATTTGAGGAAGAACCAAATTAGGCCCAATTAACAGCTTAAGATAATGACCTTTTGCATATTAACCTCAATTTTACTGGTTTCTTCATTATTTTGCTTGAAGTTCTTCCTGGTTTGTTAATAAAAGGCAATAACACAAAAAATGGCAAATGGGTTCGTTGAGTTACAATTAACAAACAATATCCATATCAAGAACCAATAAAATCCTTTTCTTTTACACCAATTTGAGAACATAACCCAGAAATTAGAATTAAATTGGGTCTTGCCTTGTGAAAGAAGTTAGAAGGAGCATATGGTTGATTTAAGTGGGAATCAGATTGGAGCTTTTTGGGGTTGAATTTGAGCTGGAAAGAAGACGAGACACCCTTATCTGATCTCGCTTCACCTTGTTGTCATACCTAACTACCTAAGTATAAGGGTGATAGTTATATACTGTACAGAACTGTGTTTTTATCAAATTAAAATTGTGATTTTACAATTATAACTAAAATTGGTTGTCCTGTGTATGGCTGTTTATAACAAAATGTGTGTAAAAATAGTTAAGTGTGTGTATATATATATATACTTTAAACAATTCTACATCACTACATTGATTTGGTGGGACCCTTTTCAAGCCAATGGTACAACTCTGGTAATAGTTTTAAAATACGTTGATGACAATTTAGTTGCCTTTTATTCAGGAAACATACCCCAGCAAAAAAGGTTGAGCTTGTTTAACAAGGAAATAAACCAAGTTTAAACTCGAGTTTAACTTATGTTTAAAATAAAATTAAAGATATAATTCTAAACTTTTAATCCTTAGCTCAAATCGTTTACAATCTTAGCCGGAAGTGGACATCAATAGGATTGACCAAGGTGATCAGTACAAAAAAAAGGGAATCAACACAGATAAAATTGTATTTTATATATTAAAAAATAATGAACTTTTACAAATGATGTTGTTGTAGTTTTAACCGCCAACAAAACCCAATCCATGCACACCTTTGGTCCTTTTTGTTTATATAAATTATTAATCATTAAATTTCCATATGTTTTTTTTAATAAAATGGTTTAGTATGTTATATTGTGTATATGTGTGGAAGAATGTATAAATTTGACTCACTCAGGAAGGTAGCCTAGTAATAAGAAGTTCTTGTGACTTATCATATTTGCAAGTCTGAAATTATGAGTTCGAGTAATGGCAAGTCCTAGTGCCCAGGTGATTCCACAACATAATGCAATGAGGTGGTTTAAGTGGTGCACAGAGACCAGTGAGTCCTTTTGTTTCTTCCATTAAAAAAAAAAATTTAATTATGAAATAATAACTTGTTGAGGCTCATTTTTTTTTAAAGACCCAGCAGGCCCAAGGCCCAAAGAAGCAAATGGGCTTGAATAAGCCCGGAAAGAGAAAAAGAAAGCATAAACATGATTTAAGGGTCCATGTGATGGGTCCAGAAGAAGCAAATGGTCTTGAATAAGCCCGGAAAGAGAAAAAGAAAGCATAGGCATGATTTAAGGGTCCATGAGATGGGTCCAGAAGAAGCAAATGGGCTTGAATAAGCCCAGAAAGCGAAAAAGAAAGCATAAGCATGATTTAAGGGTCCATGTGATGGGTCCAAAAGAAGCAAATGGGCTTGAATAAGCCCGAAAAGAAAAAAGAAACGAGCCCGTAAAAAGGACGAGAAAAAGAAAGAATGGGCCACAGCAGGCCCATTACAATAAGAGAAAAAGAAAGTATTAGGCAAATGGAGAATCCATGAGCCCAAAGAAAAAGATTTGTAGAGAAAAATTTGGCCAAGAAAGTCCAAAATGGGTTAGCAAAGAAACCCATATATAAAGCAAAACCAAAATGGGCCAGGGATGCCCACAAGAAAGCACAAGAGACATAGAAGCTAGCAAGAAATAAAAAGGAAGCCCAGTGAGTATACTGGGCTACTGAGAAGGAAAGTATACAAAAGAGCCCCGCAGGACTGTGTTTGGTAACAGAAATAGCAAACTTAGCATGGCAGGAGGCGTAAAGCCACAAAAGCAAAACACCCAAAGGGAAAGTCCACCACAGAGCCCAACCCTCCAAAGAAAGGGACAACGCATGGACGTCGGCCTGCCGGAAAATAATCCACATCAGAAAATGCCAAAAAGCGCACGGCAGGATATGCACACCCATTTTCAGACCTCGGTAAACAAACGGAACACCAATGAGGTAACGCATGCGAACGACCCAGGCATCACCAGCCTATACCCAGCCACTATGGGAAGGGGTGATGTCATGGGAGACGGCATGGTCTGGCGGTGGGGGGAGGAGCGGGAACCCATTTTTGCAATTCTTGCCCAGACTCTTTTGGTGGGCACAGTCCTGCCGGGATGACATGCCACACAAAAGAGGTAAGGTTGGGTAAGGACCGTTGGGTGCATGCCATGAGAGACCGGGAGAGAGAGGACACACTAGACGAGGTAGAAAAAGAAGTTTCGTTGTTCGAAAGCCACAGGTCAATGGTGGATCAGAACCATTTGACTCGGTAAGTGGATGGCAAAAGGCTACGATAATGGAATAGGGCTATAGAAAGGTTAGAACAGTAAAATCGGCCACGGCAGGCCCTATATAAGGGACTCGCGGCTGAAGGAAAAAGGGGGGAAGAAAAGAATCAGAAAAAAAAAAAAAAAAAAAAAAAAAAAAAAAAAAAAAGAAAGCAAAAAAAAGAAAAACAGAAAGAAAAGAGTTGAAGGAAATGAAAAAATAAAGAGAAAAGAATTGAAAGAAAGAAACAGAGGGAAGGAAATTCTAAAAAGGAAAAAACAGAGCGCTTATGGCAGGCATGCACCCAAGTGGGTTAACCTCCTCTCTCCCTTAATAGCCTTGTCCTCAAAAGACAATACGAAATTTATACCTGGGTATATACCATCTAGGGCTGTCCTCTCAAAGCAACTAATTTCACCGAAGTGAAGTTATTTGCGTTGAGGGAGTAGTTTTCCCTTTCGTGGTTGAGGTCCTGCGGTAATACTAAAATGGCATACTCGTTATTTTATTCAACTAAGTTCTCTTAACTATTTTGTTTAAGCATTTTTGAAAACAAGGCCTTTAAGTTGTTTATCGTGTTCGTTGTGAAAGAAAACAGTAAATACTTTTTTTGCGTTTTCTATTTTATGCCTGTTTGCCGTAACTTGTTAACAATAACTCTGCTTGCTGTGAGCTCTTAAATGAACTTTGGCAGACGTGGCAAAGATTGTGCACAAGCCGGGCCAAGGTGTGCTCCAATTGGGCCGGTTCCAACTCCTCACCCAGAAATTACCCGGGCCTAGTGCGGCAGGAGCTTGTCTGAGACTCCAAGCAGGCCCACCCCCTTACATAACTCTATTGTCCTCACTCCGAGATAATATTCATCCATTTAGAATTTAACATTTGAGTAGCCATTTGGCTTATATCATCTCTAATCTCTATTCATTAATTTTGGTGGCCTATTTCTAATCTTTTTTGGGCTTAGCTTGAAGAAGAATGTCTTAGAAGCACGTGCTTACCAATTAGCCAGTACGCAATCACATTTCATTAGCTCGAGGAAGTAAGAATAAGGTGAAACATTAAAATGGGAAAATTTTCAACCTATCACAAGATGACACATCATATTACAAAGTCTAAAAAGTATGGCCAATTACAAAGTGCCACGTACTATTATTGGGTCTACTATCACTGTAGGGGCTAAAAATGTAATGGGCCCTAAACAATAAAATTTGTAGAGTGTGGGTGCAAGGGTTTGGCATCACCGAAGTAAACAACGGCCGATCTAAAGTTTATAACAAAGTAATCTTTGATATGAAATTCATAGGAGTCTAATGATGGAAGTTTGGCTAAGTGTTTGTGAAGTGTATTGATCCTCAGCTCAGGCCGAGGATCTATTTTCCTTTTTACTTCTCTTTTCCCAAAAGTCCCCCTCCTCTGTTGGGAAGTCTCTTAGTTATATATCGTTTCCTTCTGTTAATCTTCACTGTCCATCTGGCAGGTAATAATCTGAGTTTCTAGGCATAGGGGATTGTCCCATCGTCTGTATTTGCAGGCTTTATGTTATTTCTAGCCGTCTTTGCAGACTTTCTATTAGTTGTAGTAATCGAGGCAACTGGGTTTGTTGGTCACATCACCATTAAAACGACCAGAATGTTGGTGGGATAGGTTTAATGGATGGGGGATGTTTTCCCCTTGCTGAAGTCGATGTGCCGAGGATGTGTCATCCTCGGCAAGACCCTTGGGTGATCTGGGCTCTTTCATACTGTGCTTGGACTTAGCATTATCCTCGGCGCGGGCCTTGGGACGCACGTAGTGGCCCAGTGTGGTTAGTTTAGTAGGGCCCCACAATCACTATTTAAAGATCAACAAAAATTTGTCCAGTGTCACTGAAACAAAAACTTAAAAAGCAAGCAAAAGCTAATCACATATTGACAAGTGTTAGCAATGACATAAGCAATTCAATCGAATGCTGACACATGTCATCTTGAAAATTAAGGCATTTCGGCCAATCAAATGATGCCCCATGTCTTGGAGAAAAAAAATCTTAAAGCTCCTTCATTCAGATTGTGATATATGTCACTAATTAGATTTTGCCACGTGTCACTCAACCACTTCCAAACTCCTATAAATGGAAGCCTTCCTAAGGTATTTGTTTCTATACCAAGACACACACTAAGACATCAAGGAAGATATCCACACCACAAGCAACATCAAGAAGTACAAAAGTTTTGCCAGAATCAAGCCCTAAAGCCTCCAAGAACTTCATTAAAAAAAAAAAAAAATCTTAAATTTTGCTTGATGCTTGGAGTTTGCAACTAATTTCTTGTATCATATGCAGTCTTGACAAAAATTGGGCTAAGAGCCTAGGTCACTATTATTTATATAGACAAAATTTAGGTACAGTACTTTAGGTGTTGTTTCTTATATTCTATTCTTATATTCATGTGGCTACTTAATTAAAAAATATACTTTCATTAGATGAGTTCACATGACATTTTGAAAAGAAAATATAAAAAATAACACATAAGTACTATATCTAAGTCTTGCTTTACTCATATAACCAAACTAATATATATATATATATATATATATATAATAAAAAAAATCACAAAAAGGAAAGAAATAAGCAACATGTTTAACCTTTTGTGACTAGTTTAATGAATCTGTTATTAGGCATTGGACTTTTCCTAATAGGGTTGTAAATGGTTTGATTTTTTCCCAATTCTATAGTTATAAGGGGAAGGGCGATTTAAACTTTGGATTATTCCGTTGGAAACACTTGGAGATGTTAACCAGTTAAGCGACAAGACTCCTGACTTATTCTTTTGATTTTGTTTGTGCATTTGAATTTTCAACTTATATGCAAAAATAAAATAAAGAAAAAGAAAAAAGAAAATCCTTCTTGGTTGAATTGAACCAAAGATCCCACATAGTTGTGGGTTCTAGTTACCTCAACTAGTAAGACTCTAATGGTTGTATAAAAGATCTGGGGTACAATCTTCGCCTACACCAAAAAGAGATTGGTGTTTTGGTTTGATGATAAATAACTATCATCGGGAACGGACGCCATAAGTTGAAACTCTCTCTCTCAAAAAAAAGAAAAAGATCTCACATAGTGTGTATGCCATGGTCCATAGTATAGATATTGTGTGAACATATATAATAATTAATTAAGTTTTATTATATTTTTATTGAACATGTAAGAAACAAAATCAATTAAAAAAAAAAAAAATCCAAAACTAGCTTTTGGACACACATAAATTGTAACTTAACTTAAAAGACCATAAAAGTCCCCCAACTTTAAGTAATAATTTTTTTTTCTTCTAAAAAGTTTATATTTTTTAGTAGGGAAGAGAGATAGAAGTCTTGGATGTCACGGTTGAATAGGCCATGCAATCAAGTTATAAGGTTATTGACTTTCAAATAAAAATTAAAGGGGCAAAATTGAGTTATATGGTTATTAGCTTTTAAATAAAAATTAAATGGCAAAATTTAGATACAATTCTTTAGATATTATAAATTTGGTTTCCTAATTAAATTAAATTACATAGTTATATTGAATAATATAGCAAAAATTGTATTATATTGTCAATAGTCTTGTAACTTAATGTAAGGGAGTGGGCCTGGCTTGGGGTCTTGGGTAAGCTCCTGCCGCACTAGGCCCGGGTAGTTTCTAGGTGAGGAGTTGGGATTGGCCCAATTGGAGCACACCTTGGCCCGACTTGTGCACAATCTTTGCTGCTTCTGCCAAAGTTCATTTAAGAGCTCACGGCAAGCAGAGTTATTGTTGACAAGTTATGGCAAGCAGACATAAAATAGAAAACGTAAAGAAAAAAGCATTCACTGTTTTCTTCTGCAACGAA
This sequence comes from Quercus glauca, assembly GCA_023736055.1. NCBI lineage: Eukaryota > Viridiplantae > Streptophyta > Magnoliopsida > Fagales > Fagaceae > Quercus > Quercus glauca. The sequence goes on from CM043317.1 coordinate 60,261,584, forward strand.
CAAGATAAATGACTTAAAGGCCTTGCTTTTAAAGAAAAACGTTTAAACAAAATAATAGAGCGAAATTAGTAAAGTAAAATAACGAATTTGCCATATTTAGTATTGCCGCATGACTCCAACCACGGAAGAGAAAACTACTCCCTCAATGCAAGTAACTTCACTTGGTGAAATTAATTGCTTTGAGAGGACAGCCCCAAATGGTATATGCCCAGGTATAGATTTAGTATTGCCTTTTGAGGACAAGGCTATTGAGGGAGAGAGGGGGTTAACCCATTTGGGTGCATGCCTGCCATAAGCACTCTGTTTTTTCTTTCTTAGAATTTCCTTTTCTCTGTTTTCTTTCTTTCGATTCTTTTCTTTCTGTTTTCTTTCTTTCAATTCTTTTCTCTCTATTTTTTTTATCACCCTTCCGTCCTCCTCTATTACACACAGCCGCGGGTCCCTTATATAGGGCCTGCCGTGGCTGATTTTACTGTTCTAGCCTTTCTATGGCCCTATTCTGCTATCGTAGCCTTTTGCCATCCACTTACAGAGTCAAATGGTTCTGATCCACCATTGACCCGTGGCTTTCAGACAACGAAGCTTCCTTCTCTACTTCGTCCAGTGTATCCTCTCTCTCTCGGTCTCTCATGGCATGTACCCAGCGATTCTTACCTAGCCTTGCCTCTTTTGGGTGGCATGTCATCCCAGCAAGACTGTGCCCACCGAAAGAGTCTGGGCAAGAAACGCAAAAATGGGTTCCCATTCCTCTCCCCACCACCAGACCATGCCCTCACCCATGACGTCACCCTTTCCCATAGTGGCTGGGTATAGGCTGGTGATGCCTGGGTCGTTCGCATGCGTTACCTTATTGAAGTTTCATTCATTTGCCAAGGTCTGAAAATGGGTGCGCATATCCTGCCGTGCGCTTTTTGGCATTTTCTGATGTGGATTGTTTTTCCGGCAGGCCAACGCCCATGTGTTGTCCCTTTCTTTGGAGGGTTGAGCTCTGTAGTGGGCTTCCCTTTAGTTTGGGCATTTTGCTTTTGTGGCTTTGCGCTTCCTACCATGCCAGGTTTGCTATTCCTACTGCTCAACTCAATCCTGCTGGGTTCTTTCGAATCCGCTGTGTACTTTCTTTCTCAGTAGCCCAGTATGCTTGCTGGGCTTCTTTTTCATTTCTTGCGAGCTCCAATGTCTCTTGTTTTTCTTGTGGGCATCTTTCGCCCATCTTGGTTTTGCTTTACACATGGATTTCTTTGCTAACTCACTTTGGGCTTCCTTGGCCCAATTTTCTCTATAAACTTTATCCTTTGGGCTCATGGGTTCTCCATTTGCCTGTTACTCTCTTTTTTCTTATTGCAGTGGGCCTGCTGTGGCCCATTCTTTCTTTTCCCTCATCCTTTTCACGGATTTGTTTCTTTTCTCTTTCCGGGCCTATTCAAGCCCATTTGCTTTTTCTGGACCCATCTCATGGACCCTTGAACCATGCATATGCTTTCTTTTTCTTTTTGCTGTTTCTTTCAGTTCGCCCACAACTCTGGGCCTTGGGCCTGCTGGGCTTCAATAAAAATGAGCCTCAACACTTAACTAGTTGACATTTTCTAGTATTTCTAAATTAGACATTTAGAATTCAAATCCCTCTCCCCATTGAATTACTAAATAAAAAAAAGTTTCACTCAAAATTAAAAGCTGTTTAACTATACCATCATCTATTGACTTCACATTCCTCTACCTTCCTCCAACGCAAGCACATTCTCTCTCAATTGAATATGGAATCTAGTTCAGTTGTACCCTCGGAGGGTATATAGATTTCTTAAATGTTTTATTACTGCGTCTATGTCGTTTATGGCATTGACTTAATTGAAGTTTATATGTTAAGCAAAGAAATTAAAATCTAAGGGAGTAATTAAATCATTGATTATGAAATTCAAAGATCTAAGATAAATTAAACTAAAAAATATTATCATGATGACATCTCATGCCAGACGGCTCTAATAAAATTAGACATTCGTGTCTAATTATATCTACTAGCCAAGAAATATGGAAAGCTTTGACCTCAGCAAGTTAGTTCAACATCTTTAACCAGAAAAAATGGACCTTATTGAAGAGAGCCAAAAAAAAAACCAAAATTTTGTAAAATTCTTCTTATATTATATTTTGCTGTTACATTCTTATATGTGAGAGAAAAGTATAATACATCATGTGTACACAATATTTTTCCAAAGTTTTTCTTAGGACCTATCCTTGCATAAAAGAGAAGTGTAACACATCAAAGGTACGTACAAAATTAGTTTGACAAAAGCAAGGAAGATTTCTTTTCTCAATGGGCATGGAATCTTTCAACTTTTCTTAGAATTTTGAAGGTTTAATTTTTATTTTATTTTATGGGTTTTCCTGCTTGAGATGTTGGAAACTCTTTCACACGTACATTTGCGTTCACGTTGCCTTGAATCTGATGTTTAAAAAATAAAAAATAAAAAAAAATTGAAATGTTAACAAATACCTTAAGAATATTATATTAGAAACTATTTTTAAAATATTTTTATAAAAAAATGATAAAGTAATTAATTGTGTGAACAACATTTTATATTTCTCATAAAATTAGTGTCAAAATTTTTTTAATATAATTTATTAATAATTGTCTTAGAAATATCCATTACCCTGACTTATAAAAGAAACTAGAGAAAGAAAACATATATACTAGTCTAATCTCCTGCCAAAAAAGTACTACCATTCCAGCCAACGATAGTACTATTACTAGTAAAATTTGGGGCAATGGATAAGACTAGAGTGCTCATATCATATCATATTATCATAGCCATCAAAGAAGCATTCGCTTGGAGAAACTTTTTGTTTATTTAAGAAAAATGTCATACTTTTTTTTTGGTCATTTCAGGTCTTATATAAAAAATCTTAGAAGAATTGAACATGGGCAACCCTAATATCACTTTTTAAATTTTTTTTTTAAAATTTTTAATACTACGCTAAGAAATCTACAGAATAGCCCCCATCTTAACACAATAGTAAAACATTCAATAGAATTTCTACCCCCAAAAAAAAAAAAATTCATTGAATAGAAAAGAAAAGATAAATAAAGAGAAAGATAGCTAACATGAAAGATTTAAATGACACTTATTTATAAACCAAAAGAGAAGTAATATTTCATATTTTAAAAAAAGTCACAAAAAAAGAGAAGTAATATTTTTGAAAAATGCTATATATACAACATTTTCTCAACAAATTATAGGTGACAGGTTGTTATTGTTAGGGCAAAAAAGTAATCTTAGTGGTAAGTTTAAATTTGAACTAATAATAACTAATCATCAGTAATTTGTTGTGAAAAATATTGTTAATGTAGCATTTTTTCAATATTTTTAGGATAGATGTCTCTCGCCCCCCTCTCCCCAAACCAAAAAAAGAAAAGAAAAAGAAAAATACACTTCAAAACTTGTTATCAACGTACTAATTTCTCTCAATGTTACTTAGAAGTAGCCCTTAACTTTCCTTTAAAACATTCTGAATTTGCTTTAGCCACAAAACACTTAAAATTAAAGATTCTTGCAATATTATATATCTATAGTTAAAAAAAAAAAAAAAACTATCAAGATCAATTTTGAATAAAATGAGGAAGTTGAATTTTTATTTTTTTGTAACAACAATTCTCCTAATAAAAAAAAGAACAAGTTAGGTTAGATTTTTCACATTATTTATAACATGGGTGACGATTGTGATTGGGCTAATATAATTTTTCACATAACCTTTGTACGAGCATACTCTTGACACACTCTTCTCCACATATTACTCTTGATTTACACTATTAAAAAAACAATATGTTTAACCACATAAACATATTTGGAGCCCATTCCGCGGAGCGCCAGACCCAACTTCCTTCTTAGAAAAAGCCTAGACTAAGCGTTGTCTAATAACATTAAATTGCGTGTTTAAGGTACAAGAAACTTAAAAAGAACCCACAACAATGATTAAATTTACAATTTCTCATGAGTTTAAGCTTTTTGGAGAATTGTAATTTAAAATATCCAAGTTCTTACTTCTTACTACTAGAAAATAAAAGCTTTCGTAAAAGATCAAAAATAAGAAAACAAAAATTGAGGGCCAGTTGACAAACTCATAAGATTATGATCACAAGATTTAGATTGAAGAAAACTTTAATAAGACCACAAAATTGAACATGGTATTCTAATTTTTCTCAAGATATATATATGCTAGTTATAACCCAGAAAGAGTGGTCATTTTTATTTAGGGAATTCAGAAAAAATTCGACACATTTGCATAGAACCCTAATAAGGAACAAACTACAACATGAGAACATAATTGTTTCATTTGATAAGGCCATTACCTAGTGATGGTCCAGCCGAAACCTAGAAAGGCTATTAGCTTTGGAACTTTTGCAAGAAGTGGCCACTCTAAACTCATGTATGATGCATCCCCCCCCACTTGACAACCAAGACTATACCATCATACCAGACAATGGCCCCAAACAAAACATAACCTAGTTTATAGATGTAATAATAAAATTATGCTCACCATGACATAGAAAAGTAGGAGGGAAAGACCAGAACAAACTTCCAACCACTCTGATTTTGCAGATATTTTAAAGAGCCAAATGAATTCAGCAACCCAAAGAAAGATCTCAGAAAACTCAATGGGAAGTTGATATACATAAAGAAGGATGATTTTCAAGCCTGCATACAACAAAAGATGCCTCCACCACCTTCATTCCAGTATGGAAAAATTTAAATCAGTAAAAAGATTGGCATTTTCTGCTAAGTAGAATGACTAGTAGAAAGATTGACATTTGATGTAAACTATAATGCTTACCAGAAGAGACCTAGAAAATTGCTTGTTAAAGACCAATCAACAAGTCCAATGCTGCTACAAATGAGAAATGGAAAAGAGACCCAAGATGGGTGACTGATTTGTGTGACTAGCTGTATAGAGTGCAACAATAAGCAGCATAAAACCCTGAGATGAGAACCTTCAATGCAGCAAAGCAAGAAAATAGTCCAAATTCAACATCCAAGTCATACTTATATTGTAAAAGGGAAATCAATACTTTAGTCAAGCGTGACCCATCACCCAGACCTAATGAGAGAAATTCTACTTCATTGAATTCAAGTGATCCTAGGATTGATGCAATTTAAATCATAGATGCTTCACCACCCCAAATGTTTAACCAATCTACCTCAAAGTTCTCTCCGTAAATCCTTTTATGAATACGGCTCTAGAGGCATGAAACCCAATGCTCCCTTTGTTTTCTTTTCTATTGAGTCAACCAAATGGAATGCAGCATTGACTAAGAAACCCAAACAAGCTTCAAATTTGACCCATTTACCTACTCAAGTATAACATTTCATTGAAACACATATATGCTTTCTCATATACTAGCATTATTAGTTTAAAAAACTTCCAAGTTCATACACTTCAAACAATCTTAATGTGACACTTCCTTTCTAGATTGAAAGTATATTTAGCTGAGTAATTCCTAAAGCAATCCACATTGAACTTCCTAAAAAATTACAAAACAGCATATTATAAATCACAAAAAATAATTCTTGTAAGACTAAAAACATTGAATACCTGTCAACAGCAGCATAGGCAGTACGAATTCACTGAGGAACCTTCCCATTACAACCTCTTTCAACAATAAGATTTCAGAATCATTTGAATTGCATCATCTCCATCTATGATAATACTCCAAATTCATCACTTTTCATTGAGTCTATGATCGAAATAAACAAAACCCATTTGAGGAAGAACCAAATTAGGCCCAATTAACAGCTTAAGATAATGACCTTTTGCATATTAACCTCAATTTTACTGGTTTCTTCATTATTTTGCTTGAAGTTCTTCCTGGTTTGTTAATAAAAGGCAATAACACAAAAAATGGCAAATGGGTTCGTTGAGTTACAATTAACAAACAATATCCATATCAAGAACCAATAAAATCCTTTTCTTTTACACCAATTTGAGAACATAACCCAGAAATTAGAATTAAATTGGGTCTTGCCTTGTGAAAGAAGTTAGAAGGAGCATATGGTTGATTTAAGTGGGAATCAGATTGGAGCTTTTTGGGGTTGAATTTGAGCTGGAAAGAAGACGAGACACCCTTATCTGATCTCGCTTCACCTTGTTGTCATACCTAACTACCTAAGTATAAGGGTGATAGTTATATACTGTACAGAACTGTGTTTTTATCAAATTAAAATTGTGATTTTACAATTATAACTAAAATTGGTTGTCCTGTGTATGGCTGTTTATAACAAAATGTGTGTAAAAATAGTTAAGTGTGTGTATATATATATATACTTTAAACAATTCTACATCACTACATTGATTTGGTGGGACCCTTTTCAAGCCAATGGTACAACTCTGGTAATAGTTTTAAAATACGTTGATGACAATTTAGTTGCCTTTTATTCAGGAAACATACCCCAGCAAAAAAGGTTGAGCTTGTTTAACAAGGAAATAAACCAAGTTTAAACTCGAGTTTAACTTATGTTTAAAATAAAATTAAAGATATAATTCTAAACTTTTAATCCTTAGCTCAAATCGTTTACAATCTTAGCCGGAAGTGGACATCAATAGGATTGACCAAGGTGATCAGTACAAAAAAAAGGGAATCAACACAGATAAAATTGTATTTTATATATTAAAAAATAATGAACTTTTACAAATGATGTTGTTGTAGTTTTAACCGCCAACAAAACCCAATCCATGCACACCTTTGGTCCTTTTTGTTTATATAAATTATTAATCATTAAATTTCCATATGTTTTTTTTAATAAAATGGTTTAGTATGTTATATTGTGTATATGTGTGGAAGAATGTATAAATTTGACTCACTCAGGAAGGTAGCCTAGTAATAAGAAGTTCTTGTGACTTATCATATTTGCAAGTCTGAAATTATGAGTTCGAGTAATGGCAAGTCCTAGTGCCCAGGTGATTCCACAACATAATGCAATGAGGTGGTTTAAGTGGTGCACAGAGACCAGTGAGTCCTTTTGTTTCTTCCATTAAAAAAAAAAATTTAATTATGAAATAATAACTTGTTGAGGCTCATTTTTTTTTAAAGACCCAGCAGGCCCAAGGCCCAAAGAAGCAAATGGGCTTGAATAAGCCCGGAAAGAGAAAAAGAAAGCATAAACATGATTTAAGGGTCCATGTGATGGGTCCAGAAGAAGCAAATGGTCTTGAATAAGCCCGGAAAGAGAAAAAGAAAGCATAGGCATGATTTAAGGGTCCATGAGATGGGTCCAGAAGAAGCAAATGGGCTTGAATAAGCCCAGAAAGCGAAAAAGAAAGCATAAGCATGATTTAAGGGTCCATGTGATGGGTCCAAAAGAAGCAAATGGGCTTGAATAAGCCCGAAAAGAAAAAAGAAACGAGCCCGTAAAAAGGACGAGAAAAAGAAAGAATGGGCCACAGCAGGCCCATTACAATAAGAGAAAAAGAAAGTATTAGGCAAATGGAGAATCCATGAGCCCAAAGAAAAAGATTTGTAGAGAAAAATTTGGCCAAGAAAGTCCAAAATGGGTTAGCAAAGAAACCCATATATAAAGCAAAACCAAAATGGGCCAGGGATGCCCACAAGAAAGCACAAGAGACATAGAAGCTAGCAAGAAATAAAAAGGAAGCCCAGTGAGTATACTGGGCTACTGAGAAGGAAAGTATACAAAAGAGCCCCGCAGGACTGTGTTTGGTAACAGAAATAGCAAACTTAGCATGGCAGGAGGCGTAAAGCCACAAAAGCAAAACACCCAAAGGGAAAGTCCACCACAGAGCCCAACCCTCCAAAGAAAGGGACAACGCATGGACGTCGGCCTGCCGGAAAATAATCCACATCAGAAAATGCCAAAAAGCGCACGGCAGGATATGCACACCCATTTTCAGACCTCGGTAAACAAACGGAACACCAATGAGGTAACGCATGCGAACGACCCAGGCATCACCAGCCTATACCCAGCCACTATGGGAAGGGGTGATGTCATGGGAGACGGCATGGTCTGGCGGTGGGGGGAGGAGCGGGAACCCATTTTTGCAATTCTTGCCCAGACTCTTTTGGTGGGCACAGTCCTGCCGGGATGACATGCCACACAAAAGAGGTAAGGTTGGGTAAGGACCGTTGGGTGCATGCCATGAGAGACCGGGAGAGAGAGGACACACTAGACGAGGTAGAAAAAGAAGTTTCGTTGTTCGAAAGCCACAGGTCAATGGTGGATCAGAACCATTTGACTCGGTAAGTGGATGGCAAAAGGCTACGATAATGGAATAGGGCTATAGAAAGGTTAGAACAGTAAAATCGGCCACGGCAGGCCCTATATAAGGGACTCGCGGCTGAAGGAAAAAGGGGGGAAGAAAAGAATCAGAAAAAAAAAAAAAAAAAAAAAAAAAAAAGAAAGCAAAAAAAAGAAAAACAGAAAGAAAAGAGTTGAAGGAAATGAAAAAATAAAGAGAAAAGAATTGAAAGAAAGAAACAGAGGGAAGGAAATTCTAAAAAGGAAAAAACAGAGCGCTTATGGCAGGCATGCACCCAAGTGGGTTAACCTCCTCTCTCCCTTAATAGCCTTGTCCTCAAAAGACAATACGAAATTTATACCTGGGTATATACCATCTAGGGCTGTCCTCTCAAAGCAACTAATTTCACCGAAGTGAAGTTATTTGCGTTGAGGGAGTAGTTTTCCCTTTCGTGGTTGAGGTCCTGCGGTAATACTAAAATGGCATACTCGTTATTTTATTCAACTAAGTTCTCTTAACTATTTTGTTTAAGCATTTTTGAAAACAAGGCCTTTAAGTTGTTTATCGTGTTCGTTGTGAAAGAAAACAGTAAATACTTTTTTTGCGTTTTCTATTTTATGCCTGTTTGCCGTAACTTGTTAACAATAACTCTGCTTGCTGTGAGCTCTTAAATGAACTTTGGCAGACGTGGCAAAGATTGTGCACAAGCCGGGCCAAGGTGTGCTCCAATTGGGCCGGTTCCAACTCCTCACCCAGAAATTACCCGGGCCTAGTGCGGCAGGAGCTTGTCTGAGACTCCAAGCAGGCCCACCCCCTTACATAACTCTATTGTCCTCACTCCGAGATAATATTCATCCATTTAGAATTTAACATTTGAGTAGCCATTTGGCTTATATCATCTCTAATCTCTATTCATTAATTTTGGTGGCCTATTTCTAATCTTTTTTGGGCTTAGCTTGAAGAAGAATGTCTTAGAAGCACGTGCTTACCAATTAGCCAGTACGCAATCACATTTCATTAGCTCGAGGAAGTAAGAATAAGGTGAAACATTAAAATGGGAAAATTTTCAACCTATCACAAGATGACACATCATATTACAAAGTCTAAAAAGTATGGCCAATTACAAAGTGCCACGTACTATTATTGGGTCTACTATCACTGTAGGGGCTAAAAATGTAATGGGCCCTAAACAATAAAATTTGTAGAGTGTGGGTGCAAGGGTTTGGCATCACCGAAGTAAACAACGGCCGATCTAAAGTTTATAACAAAGTAATCTTTGATATGAAATTCATAGGAGTCTAATGATGGAAGTTTGGCTAAGTGTTTGTGAAGTGTATTGATCCTCAGCTCAGGCCGAGGATCTATTTTCCTTTTTACTTCTCTTTTCCCAAAAGTCCCCCTCCTCTGTTGGGAAGTCTCTTAGTTATATATCGTTTCCTTCTGTTAATCTTCACTGTCCATCTGGCAGGTAATAATCTGAGTTTCTAGGCATAGGGGATTGTCCCATCGTCTGTATTTGCAGGCTTTATGTTATTTCTAGCCGTCTTTGCAGACTTTCTATTAGTTGTAGTAATCGAGGCAACTGGGTTTGTTGGTCACATCACCATTAAAACGACCAGAATGTTGGTGGGATAGGTTTAATGGATGGGGGATGTTTTCCCCTTGCTGAAGTCGATGTGCCGAGGATGTGTCATCCTCGGCAAGACCCTTGGGTGATCTGGGCTCTTTCATACTGTGCTTGGACTTAGCATTATCCTCGGCGCGGGCCTTGGGACGCACGTAGTGGCCCAGTGTGGTTAGTTTAGTAGGGCCCCACAATCACTATTTAAAGATCAACAAAAATTTGTCCAGTGTCACTGAAACAAAAACTTAAAAAGCAAGCAAAAGCTAATCACATATTGACAAGTGTTAGCAATGACATAAGCAATTCAATCGAATGCTGACACATGTCATCTTGAAAATTAAGGCATTTCGGCCAATCAAATGATGCCCCATGTCTTGGAGAAAAAAAATCTTAAAGCTCCTTCATTCAGATTGTGATATATGTCACTAATTAGATTTTGCCACGTGTCACTCAACCACTTCCAAACTCCTATAAATGGAAGCCTTCCTAAGGTATTTGTTTCTATACCAAGACACACACTAAGACATCAAGGAAGATATCCACACCACAAGCAACATCAAGAAGTACAAAAGTTTTGCCAGAATCAAGCCCTAAAGCCTCCAAGAACTTCATTAAAAAAAAAAAAAAATCTTAAATTTTGCTTGATGCTTGGAGTTTGCAACTAATTTCTTGTATCATATGCAGTCTTGACAAAAATTGGGCTAAGAGCCTAGGTCACTATTATTTATATAGACAAAATTTAGGTACAGTACTTTAGGTGTTGTTTCTTATATTCTATTCTTATATTCATGTGGCTACTTAATTAAAAAATATACTTTCATTAGATGAGTTCACATGACATTTTGAAAAGAAAATATAAAAAATAACACATAAGTACTATATCTAAGTCTTGCTTTACTCATATAACCAAACTAATATATATATATATATATATATATAATAAAAAAAATCACAAAAAGGAAAGAAATAAGCAACATGTTTAACCTTTTGTGACTAGTTTAATGAATCTGTTATTAGGCATTGGACTTTTCCTAATAGGGTTGTAAATGGTTTGATTTTTTCCCAATTCTATAGTTATAAGGGGAAGGGCGATTTAAACTTTGGATTATTCCGTTGGAAACACTTGGAGATGTTAACCAGTTAAGCGACAAGACTCCTGACTTATTCTTTTGATTTTGTTTGTGCATTTGAATTTTCAACTTATATGCAAAAATAAAATAAAGAAAAAGAAAAAAGAAAATCCTTCTTGGTTGAATTGAACCAAAGATCCCACATAGTTGTGGGTTCTAGTTACCTCAACTAGTAAGACTCTAATGGTTGTATAAAAGATCTGGGGTACAATCTTCGCCTACACCAAAAAGAGATTGGTGTTTTGGTTTGATGATAAATAACTATCATCGGGAACGGACGCCATAAGTTGAAACTCTCTCTCTCAAAAAAAAGAAAAAGATCTCACATAGTGTGTATGCCATGGTCCATAGTATAGATATTGTGTGAACATATATAATAATTAATTAAGTTTTATTATATTTTTATTGAACATGTAAGAAACAAAATCAATTAAAAAAAAAAAAAATCCAAAACTAGCTTTTGGACACACATAAATTGTAACTTAACTTAAAAGACCATAAAAGTCCCCCAACTTTAAGTAATAATTTTTTTTTCTTCTAAAAAGTTTATATTTTTTAGTAGGGAAGAGAGATAGAAGTCTTGGATGTCACGGTTGAATAGGCCATGCAATCAAGTTATAAGGTTATTGACTTTCAAATAAAAATTAAAGGGGCAAAATTGAGTTATATGGTTATTAGCTTTTAAATAAAAATTAAATGGCAAAATTTAGATACAATTCTTTAGATATTATAAATTTGGTTTCCTAATTAAATTAAATTACATAGTTATATTGAATAATATAGCAAAAATTGTATTATATTGTCAATAGTCTTGTAACTTAATGTAAGGGAGTGGGCCTGGCTTGGGGTCTTGGGTAAGCTCCTGCCGCACTAGGCCCGGGTAGTTTCTAGGTGAGGAGTTGGGATTGGCCCAATTGGAGCACACCTTGGCCCGACTTGTGCACAATCTTTGCTGCTTCTGCCAAAGTTCATTTAAGAGCTCACGGCAAGCAGAGTTATTGTTGACAAGTTATGGCAAGCAGACATAAAATAGAAAACGTAAAGAAAAAAGCATTCACTGTTTTCTTCTGCAACGAACAAGATAAATGACTTAAAGGCCTTGCTTTTAAAGAAAAACGTTTAAACAAAATAATAGAGCGAAATTAGTAAAGTAAAATAACGAATTTGCCATATTTAGTATTGCCGCATGACTCCAACCACGGAAGAGAAAACTACTCCCTCAATGCAAGTAACTTCACTTGGTGAAATTAATTGCTTTGAGAGGACAGCCCCAAATGGTATATGCCCAGGTATAGATTTAGTATTGCCTTTTGAGGACAAGGCTATTGAGGGAGAGAGGGGGTTAACCCATTTGGGTGCATGCCTGCCATAAGCACTCTGTTTTTTCTTTCTTAGAATTTCCTTTTCTCTGTTTTCTTTCTTTCGATTCTTTTCTTTCTGTTTTCTTTCTTTCAATTCTTTTCTCTCTATTTTTTTTATCACCCTTCCGTCCTCCTCTATTACACACAGCCGCGGGTCCCTTATATAGGGCCTGCCGTGGCTGATTTTACTGTTCTAGCCTTTCTATGGCCCTATTCTGCTATCGTAGCCTTTTGCCATCCACTTACAGAGTCAAATGGTTCTGATCCACCATTGACCCGTGGCTTTCAGACAACGAAGCTTCCTTCTCTACTTCGTCCAGTGTATCCTCTCTCTCTCGGTCTCTCATGGCATGTACCCAGCGATTCTTACCTAGCCTTGCCTCTTTTGGGTGGCATGTCATCCCAGCAAGACTGTGCCCACCGAAAGAGTCTGGGCAAGAAACGCAAAAATGGGTTCCCATTCCTCTCCCCACCACCAGACCATGCCCTCACCCATGACGTCACCCTTTCCCATAGTGGCTGGGTATAGGCTGGTGATGCCTGGGTCGTTCGCATGCGTTACCTTATTGAAGTTTCATTCATTTGCCAAGGTCTGAAAATGGGTGCGCATATCCTGCCGTGCGCTTTTTGGCATTTTCTGATGTGGATTGTTTTTCCGGCAGGCCAACGCCCATGTGTTGTCCCTTTCTTTGGAGGGTTGAGCTCTGTAGTGGGCTTCCCTTTAGTTTGGGCATTTTGCTTTTGTGGCTTTGCGCTTCCTACCATGCCAGGTTTGCTATTCCTACTGCTCAACTCAATCCTGCTGGGTTCTTTCGAATCCGCTGTGTACTTTCTTTCTCAGTAGCCCAGTATGCTTGCTGGGCTTCTTTTTCATTTCTTGCGAGCTCCAATGTCTCTTGTTTTTCTTGTGGGCATCTTTCGCCCATCTTGGTTTTGCTTTACACATGGATTTCTTTGCTAACTCACTTTGGGCTTCCTTGGCCCAATTTTCTCTATAAACTTTATCCTTTGGGCTCATGGGTTCTCCATTTGCCTGTTACTCTCTTTTTTCTTATTGCAGTGGGCCTGCTGTGGCCCATTCTTTCTTTTCCCTCATCCTTTTCACGGATTTGTTTCTTTTCTCTTTCCGGGCCTATTCAAGCCCATTTGCTTTTTCTGGACCCATCTCATGGACCCTTGAACCATGCATATGCTTTCTTTTTCTTTTTGCTGTTTCTTTCAGTTCGCCCACAACTCTGGGCCTTGGGCCTGCTGGGCTTCAATAAAAATGAGCCTCAACACTTAACTAGTTGACATTTTCTAGTATTTCTAAATTAGACATTTAGAATTCAAATCCCTCTCCCCATTGAATTACTAAATAAAAAAAAGTTTCACTCAAAATTAAAAGCTGTTTAACTATACCATCATCTATTGACTTCACATTCCTCTACCTTCCTCCAACGCAAGCACATTCTCTCTCAATTGAATATGGAATCTAGTTCAGTTGTACCCTCGGAGGGTATATAGATTTCTTAAATGTTTTATTACTGCGTCTATGTCGTTTATGGCATTGACTTAATTGAAGTTTATATGTTAAGCAAAGAAATTAAAATCTAAGGGAGTAATTAAATCATTGATTATGAAATTCAAAGATCTAAGATAAATTAAACTAAAAAATATTATCATGATGACATCTCATGCCAGACGGCTCTAATAAAATTAGACATTCGTGTCTAATTATATCTACTAGCCAAGAAATATGGAAAGCTTTGACCTCAGCAAGTTAGTTCAACATCTTTAACCAGAAAAAATGGACCTTATTGAAGAGAGCCAAAAAAAAAACCAAAATTTTGTAAAATTCTTCTTATATTATATTTTGCTGTTACATTCTTATATGTGAGAGAAAAGTATAATACATCATGTGTACACAATATTTTTCCAAAGTTTTTCTTAGGACCTATCCTTGCATAAAAGAGAAGTGTAACACATCAAAGGTACGTACAAAATTAGTTTGACAAAAGCAAGGAAGATTTCTTTTCTCAATGGGCATGGAATCTTTCAACTTTTCTTAGAATTTTGAAGGTTTAATTTTTATTTTATTTTATGGGTTTTCCTGCTTGAGATGTTGGAAACTCTTTCACACGTACATTTGCGTTCACGTTGCCTTGAATCTGATGTTTAAAAAATAAAAAATAAAAAAAAATTGAAATGTTAACAAATACCTTAAGAATATTATATTAGAAACTATTTTTAAAATATTTTTATAAAAAAATGATAAAGTAATTAATTGTGTGAACAACATTTTATATTTCTCATAAAATTAGTGTCAAAATTTTTTTAATATAATTTATTAATAATTGTCTTAGAAATATCCATTACCCTGACTTATAAAAGAAACTAGAGAAAGAAAACATATATACTAGTCTAATCTCCTGCCAAAAAAGTACTACCATTCCAGCCAACGATAGTACTATTACTAGTAAAATTTGGGGCAATGGATAAGACTAGAGTGCTCATATCATATCATATTATCATAGCCATCAAAGAAGCATTCGCTTGGAGAAACTTTTTGTTTATTTAAGAAAAATGTCATACTTTTTTTTTGGTCATTTCAGGTCTTATATAAAAAATCTTAGAAGAATTGAACATGGGCAACCCTAATATCACTTTTTAAATTTTTTTTTTAAAATTTTTAATACTACGCTAAGAAATCTACAGAATAGCCCCCATCTTAACACAATAGTAAAACATTCAATAGAATTTCTACCCCCAAAAAAAAAAAAATTCATTGAATAGAAAAGAAAAGATAAATAAAGAGAAAGATAGCTAACATGAAAGATTTAAATGACACTTATTTATAAACCAAAAGAGAAGTAATATTTCATATTTTAAAAAAAGTCACAAAAAAAGAGAAGTAATATTTTTGAAAAATGCTATATATACAACATTTTCTCAACAAATTATAGGTGACAGGTTGTTATTGTTAGGGCAAAAAAGTAATCTTAGTGGTAAGTTTAAATTTGAACTAATAATAACTAATCATCAGTAATTTGTTGTGAAAAATATTGTTAATGTAGCATTTTTTCAATATTTTTAGGATAGATGTCTCTCGCCCCCCTCTCCCCAAACCAAAAAAAGAAAAGAAAAAGAAAAATACACTTCAAAACTTGTTATCAACGTACTAATTTCTCTCAATGTTACTTAGAAGTAGCCCTTAACTTTCCTTTAAAACATTCTGAATTTGCTTTAGCCACAAAACACTTAAAATTAAAGATTCTTGCAATATTATATATCTATAGTTAAAAAAAAAAAAAAAACTATCAAGATCAATTTTGAATAAAATGAGGAAGTTGAATTTTTATTTTTTTGTAACAACAATTCTCCTAATAAAAAAAAGAACAAGTTAGGTTAGATTTTTCACATTATTTATAACATGGGTGACGATTGTGATTGGGCTAATATAATTTTTCACATAACCTTTGTACGAGCATACTCTTGACACACTCTTCTCCACATATTACTCTTGATTTACACTATTAAAAAAACAATATGTTTAACCACATAATAAATTTCTTAATATTTGTCACAAGTGTCGATAGAGCATATTGTGATTACTGATAATGTGCAAATTTGTTGACTAGGTGGTTACATGTCTGACTAGGTAGTTTATACACAACTTCCATATATCTGACCCCACAACTTCCACAAAGTAATTAACACAACTAGCTTCATCATCAAGTTTTGAAAAACAAAAATTCTAAAATTGCAATTTAAATCACAACTTTTATCAAAATTGTTTGTAGCGCAAACAAAAAATGATGAAGAAAATGTAATGGGTTTATATGAAAGTAATTGGCAATTAATAATAATGTAGAACATAAGATAGTTGTGACAAAAGTTGTAACAATTTACTGTATTACTAAAATTATTCAATTTTTTTTTTTTTGGATAAGAATTGGAATTACTCAATTAAAAAGCTGTTACAGCGTTGAACATTTTTTTTTGATAGGGTAGTGTTGAAGATTAAAAGCCAAATTAGAAAGCCTATATATAAATTGAGAGGTCTGGCTTCTGTTCAGTGGCTAATGGCCACTAAATCCGTTAAGATACGAACACATGTCCCGTCTTAAACACAAACTCCACCCTAAATTGAGAGAATCACACTTCTAAGAAACAAAAATCCTCCAAAACCCAATTACCACATTTTTCCCACACTTGGATTTTGAATGCACTTCCCAAAAAAAAAAAAAATGCATCCAAAACCAAACTATTCAACATTGTCAGTGCTCCCAAAGCGCATAATCATAATGCGACACGGCGAGTCGAGGGGCAATTTGGACTATTCAGCCTACACCACCATACCGGACCACCAAATCCCGCTCACCGACGTGGGCCTGGCCCAGGCCCAAGACGCCGGGGCCCGACTCCGCCACCTCATCTCCACAACCTCCTCCACGGACTCGTGGCGCGTGCACTTCTACGTATCCCCATACGCCCGCGCCCAATCGACGCTGAGGGAACTGGGTCGGAGCTTCACGAAGAAACGGATCATAGGGGTCCGAGAAGAGTGTCGGATCCGAGAGCAAGACTTCGGGAACTTCCAGGTGGAAGAGAGGATGCAAGCGATCAAACGAACACGCCAGAGGTTCGGCCGTTTCTTCTATCGTTTCCCCGAAGGCGAGTCCGCTGCTGACGTCTTCGACCGCGTTTCTAGTACGTCTTCTCTTCTGTTTTCTTTCTTTCTCTTTTGTTTTGTGTGTACAGTACGCTTTATTTATGAAAAGACGCATTTGCTGACGAATGAGCACGCTTTATTTCCTTGTCCGCAAACATGAGAAAAACTAACATTACGTAACTCATGGCATTCAGCTAAAGGTGCGCCATGAATCTTCTTTGCTCAACCCAGCAATAAACCTAACCGCACCATCGACATTGATTTTATATAGAGGTTCCATTCAGGGATGGACATAGGATTTTATGTTGGGGGGTCGGAGATAAGCGAAAAAAAAAATTTCAAATACAAATCCATATAGTATTAATAAACTATCAACCAAGACAAATACCCAAAAATCATTGTTTCTTAATATATTAAGATACAATCATTTATTAACAAAAACAAAAAACACGAAACACTAGCAACATTAGTTGTTGGCAATTCCACGTTGACTTCGGAAGAATTTGAAGTTGAACCTTTTCTTTTGAAAAAATCAAGCATTGTAGTTGATTTTTTCATGATCTACAAATAAAATAAGAATCACCATTATTTTCTTAAATTTGTGTGACAATTTTATATAATATATGATTTGTTTTTTTCTTTTTGTATGTGGTCTGCCTTTATTTATGCCTTTGTGTTTGTCTGCTTTTATTTATTTCTTTGTGTTGTTTTATGCCTTTGTGTTTGTCTGCTTTTATTTATTTCTTTGTGTTGTCTGATTGTCTCCCTCTTTCTAACATTGACCCACTAACCCAATGAATTCCACTGGCCACTACCGACACTAATTGACCTTACAGACAAAAAAAAAAGGTAAAGTTAAATACTTTAACTTTACCTTTTGTCCCTTGCCCAACCCCCAACTCCACTTTTCCGGTTGTATTATGCCCAGCTACCAGTCAACAAAGGTAAAATAATCTCTACAATTACAAAGTACAAACTCTCTCTCTCTCTCTCTCTCTCTCTCTCTCTCTCTCTCTCTCTCTCTCTCTCTCTCTCTCTCTCTCTCTCTCTCTCTCTCTCTTATCTATATAGAGAGTCATAACTAAGTAACTCACAAACACAGAGTCACAGAGACACAGCCAAAAAGCCAATAATAAAAAAAAAACACCACAGGCAGTAGCCGCAGCACAGATTCAATATTTCAACTCATTAACTCAGTCAATTACCAATATCAGTTCAGTTCATCAGTAAAAACACAAGCATGAAAAAGCACAGTTTCTGTGAATCTCAAATTCTCAGATCATATCACAAAGACACAAGCATTTTATATTTATTAAGTTTTGAAGGAATACCTGTGAGCGGCGGCAAGTGGGTCTTGCTAGCGTGGGTCTCTGGTAGCAGCAACACCGTGGTCCGTAGCAACTAGCAAGATCAGATTCAATTGTACAGATGGCTAGATGGGTCTCGCTCTCGCACTCACAAGCGTCACAGGCTCACAGCGACACGGCGTGGGTCGTGGGCGTCGGCGGCGTCACAGGCTCACAGCTCACAGGGTGGGTCTTTCTCTCTGTCTCGCCTCTCTATCTCTGATCTCTCATCTCGCTTTCTTTTCTTTTCTTTTTTTGTTCTTTTTTGTTCTCAGCTCTCAGTCTCCGTTTGGGTTGGTTTGGACTGCTAAGATTGTTTTGTTTTGTTTGTCTTTTTTTTTTTTTTTTTTTTTACATGGGTCATGGGCTGGCCGGAATTTGATGGGCTCTTCTCAAGTGTCTGTCTCACTTCCTTTCTTTTCTTTTTTGTTCTTTTTTTTTGCTTTCTCCGTTTGGGTTGGATTTGGACTGCTGAATTTGTTTGTTTGTTTGTTTTTTTTTTTTTTTTTTTTTTAGTTGCATAGGTCATGGGCTGGCCAGAATCTGATGGGCAGCCAGGCAGGAGTTCATATTTTTGGGAGGGGGGCCCGAGCTAAAATTAAGGGGGGGCCCAAGCTCTTTTTTCTTTTATTTTTTAGAAAATTTTAGCTGGTAAAATTTTTTTTTTTAGGCCCGGGGGGGCCCGGGCCCCCTTTGCCCCCCTTCTGGGTCTGTCCCTGGTTCCATTGGAGGGCACCAAGAAGCCTTATAATGCTTACATACGAGATTATCTTTTGTTGGCAAAGTGCCTAATCTTATGAGGGATTTGGATTTTCCACAATCTCTTCCAAAACAGACGCGTACTACTCCCGTCAGAACTAGAGCCCATCTCCCTGTTAGTCTCAAAATCCAAAGCCACCTTATAAGCACTTCTAACAGTGAAAAAAACATTTGAAGTTTCTGCCCAAACCTGCTTGACGCTTGTTCTTATTGTTATCCTTGTTTTCATTCATTTCTGTAATGTGTGTCCGCTTTATTTTTGAAAATGCCAAGGATCAGACTCCAAAGTATGAGTCCAAAATGGTGGACAAGAAGTACTATAAAATGTTAATAAAACAAAAAAGATTGGCCGGTATACGGTTAAATATTAAGCCTTTTACCAAATTATCCAATCTAAATTTTTATTTGAATAAGTTCTAGCTACAGAAACACACGATTAAGAACTTCTTTGTGGACTGCCAGAGACTTTCCCTCAAACTTTGAGTCAGAGTTTGGCTGGTTAATTAGGTTCTCCGAACTATAATAGTTATATGAAATTACATTGCAAGTGCAGTATTCAATTTCTTACGTTGGAATTACTGTTTGCTTGTGCACATGTGCTATTGGTACTAGACAATTAGACGTAGTTTTAACTGGCCTGTCGCCTGAATTTGATGCTTCCCAAGTGAGCAAAGTAGCAGCCACAAAATCCGACCTTTTTCTCAAAAAACAAAAAACCGACCTAACATGAAATACTTTAGGGAATGTTCTTTGAGGGATTTTCTTGTTTTGAATTATTATTCCAGTAAAATGGAAATGCCATTCATGTCCTATATATATATGCAGTAAATTGCAATACAAGAATTTGTATTGGGTGGTATATAGGGGGGTGGGGGTGGTTGTTGTGCCCTGTCAGTTAGTTGGAAGTATATTCCTGAAATGGAGGAATTATTTTCAAATTTTGTGTCATTGAAATGCGGAATTGAAGTGGGAATTTGAATCTTACAGGTTTTCTTGAATCACTGTGGAGGGACATAGACATGAACAGGCTTCACCATGACCCTTCCCATGACTTGACTCTTATAATCGTCTCACATGGGCTAACCTCACAGGTCTTCCTCATGAAGTGGTTCAAGTGGACTGTTGAGCAATTTGAGCGCCTAAACAATCTTGGGAACTGTGAATTCCGAGTGATGGAATTAGGAGATGGTGGAGAATACAGCTTAGCAATCCATCACACAGAGGAGGAAATGCGTGAATGGGGACTTGATGCTGATATGATAGCTGACCAAAAATGGCGAATCAATGCCCACAGGGGTGCATTGAATGGAAGTTGTCCCTGGTATCTTGATGCTTTCTTTGACCATCTAGATGACTCTGATGACAATGAAGACAGTGTGGACAAATCCCCAAGTGATTCTTCTAGTGTATGTAAACTCTGAAGAATTGTTGTGATATTGGCTTCCTTGTTACAGATTGAACAAAAACAAAGACCACATTCATGGATATTTTGACATACAAAAATTCAAGTTCAATTGTAGCGTCTTTTTCAATAAACTGGTGCTTCTGATCGTGTAAAAATCTGCTATATTTATCCTACATTGCTAGGTGAAGTAAAAAATATAGTGCATTGCATCAACTTGTACAAAAATTTCTGTCTATTTTAACATAAGAACTTATTTTTTCTTTCTATTTTACATAACCATTTTTCAAAAACACCCACATCAAATTATCTATTTTACATTATATTTTATTTAAATAATCATTATTTATTTATTTATTAGGAATATGACTGATGAGAGCATGAAGTGAGAGAAAAAAATTAAAATAATAAAATGCAAAGCTACAGTAAGTAACTTTACAAATTTACACATCTTTAACTTAACTGATGTGGGTAATTTTGGATCTTGGATATGTAAAATTGAATCGTTATTTTATTTTTCATTTTTGGATGCATTTTGTGCTTGACAGAGAATATTTTGCTCTTTACTTATAAAGATTTTGTATTTTTTTTGAGAAGATGAGAACTTGCACGTTAGACACCTTTTTTGACATGGAATGTGACATTTGAATCATTGAATGCAGACTTTTAAATGATAGCATCAATCATCAAACAAGCAAATACAAAAGATGCAAAAAAAGCCTAGTTTGCACTATGTTGGCATTACTTTCTTTGCATTTTTGGATAGAAAATTACACACTTCATTTTTTTTTTTTTTGTTGAGAAACAACACTTCAATTGATCAGATGCAAACAAGCCGAGTAATTAATGAGCTATCCAAATTGGAAGTTGTTGCCAACAAGTCAAGCTAAGTTATTGCCTTTGAAACGTATTTCCTAATTTGCACCCATCACATTAGTGTTCTTCTAGTTTAAATGGAAAGTTAACGTTAACTAGGTGATAGTTAGCCTAAAAAACCATCAATAAGTTCTAATAGTTGATTCAGATAATAATTTAGGTGACAAAGATTACTTGAATGACATATGAATTTTTGATATCTTGTGCACTATGCCTGGTACTATTGTACTGACAACTTGTGGACTATGCCTGGAACTTTAACAAAAAATTGTTTGGAGTTTCTGTCAAATTTAAAATAGGATTAAAATATAAGTCCGTTTAACTTGTAATTAGAACAAATAATTGTGAATTTTTTTTTATAATGAATAAAGTATGAGTACTGAGAATTGTTGGGCTGTGTAAGCTTAAAAAAAAAAAACAAAATTTATAATAAATAAAGAATGAGAATTGAGAATAGTTGGGCTGTATAAGCTGCAAAAAGAACTAGATTTTGAAAATAAATATTTTGAACACTAATATTAGTTTCCTAAAAATGGATTATCATTTAAAAGCAATCCAAGTCTCCCAAAAGTAAAATTCTGATTTTTTTTCTTAAGCATATCCAAATGAAAAACATGAGCTGAATTAGTAATTGAGTTTCAATTAAACTCTATAAAGCAAAAAGATATAGTTATCTATTTTTCGTGATATGATATTAATTTATTTTTATGATATGTTTTAGCCAAGTTTTCACACCATGTGCATTCCATTTTGTATATCCAAATGAAAAACATGAGGGTTTCGATTAAACTCTATAAAGCAAAAAGATACAGTTATCTATTTTTCGTGATATGATATTAATTTATTTTTATGATATGTTTTAGCCAAGTTTTCACACCATGTGCATTCCATTTTGTTATTAGTTTCCTCCATTATTTTAATAAATTTTCGTATTCTATTTTATAGACAAAATAGAAAGATAATTTATTAATTTTTTCAAATATTTCAATAATTTTCCTTTAATTTCAAAAATGGTACACCTTCACTTAGGCCCAACGCTTATAAGCTAAAGGTGGGAGGCGTCTCTCCCCAATATGGGATTGAGCAAATTCATGAGGGTCTTCACCCAAAGCGGACAATACCTTCTAAGAGAGAGGTTCGTCCCTCCACAACTAATCTAATAAAATAAATGTATTTATCATATTATTAATCTCAAATAAAAAAAATTATATAAATTTTTTATAAAAAATAATCATATAAAATGCATCACATTTATCTAAAACAATATTCAATATTGCAATTTAGTATAACCACGAGACTAAATCGACACATCATTGAAAATGTTAGGAATCAAATTGACACAATTAAAAAGTTAGGAACCAAATTGAGATATAGTATAAAGCATAGGGACCAATTTTGTAATTTACCTTATATATATATATATATATTGATTAATTTTGAAAGGACTTAAATTGGGTCTGGTGTTTAGTTGCACTGACCCATCTAGATGATGACACGTGTTATAATTGGATACATCCCGCGAACCCGACATAATACGATACAAAATTAGTAGGTTATAAGTTGAGGCTTAATGTGTTCGTATCATATTCGGGTTGATACGACTAACCCGTTTAATAAACAGGTTGGGTTATTGTTCAACCCATAGAACCTATTGGACCCATTTGACCTGTTTAATTAAATGATATTTTATCAATATACCCTTCAAAACCGAGGTATATAAACTTATTAATTATTATGATTTTACTTTCTTTGACATATTGTGATTGATTATTTGTGATATTGAGATATGCTTTAGTTTTGAATGATTATTTGTAATGCATTTACTCGCTAGTTTTGAATTTTAAATTTAAAAATATTTTTTTGTTTGTTTTTTCATATTTTTTTCTTCATTTGATAAATTTAATAAATAAGTCGACACGACTAACCCGTTTAATAAATGTGTCGTGTTAAAATAGAGAAATCTTGACTCGTTTAAAAAACATGTCGGGTTAGTATTAACCTATATAGTCGGATATTTATGAGTTGACACGACAAGAACCCGACACGTGAACACGAATTGCCATCTCTACAATTTGGTAACTTATATTAAAAATGAAAATTTTAAGGATTCACGATGAAAGATACTGACTTATATGTGTGTATAAATGTGTGTGTTTGTGCATATTTATGAAAGCTTATATAACATAATAAATTAGTATTATAAGTTGGCCCCTTAAACAAAAATTTCTAGCTACGCCTGTTACCATTCCTCACTTTGATAATAAATAGCCACAAAACGTTTATTATTTTATAACTATCTTTGCTTCAAATTAATATATATATATATATATATATAAAAACACTATCTACACTTCAATTAATAATAATAATAATAAAACTAGCCTTTTGTTTTTTTTTTTTTTTTTGTGGGGGGGGGGGGGGGGGGGGGGGGTGGGGAGGAGGGGAACTAGCCTTTTGTTGTTAAATATTGATAATGTGATAAAATTTGATTCATTAAATGAAATGTGTATCGCTTAATTGATAAAGTTTTTTTTTTTTCCTTGATTAAGAGATTTCCGATAGAATTTTAAGAACTGTGATTGTGATGAAATTTTATCTTTCCGATAGAATTTTAAGAACCAATAATTATGCAGTTCATAATCCGCTGAAGTTTTGCCTAATTTCTATGTCTACATAGATTTCCTTCCTTTATTGGCTAATGCAAATCTTAAAAAGGATTTGTTTTCAAAACATTACAAATTTAAAACATTACCTCTCTTACGCCCTCTCTCTCTAAAATTCAACCTGCATTTTGCAAATCCAAGAAAAATCCAATCTTTACACTTTTTCGGGATCTGGGTCACCTTTATTTACCCTGAAAAACAAAGAAAGAGAGTACCTTTCACAGTTTCACACTTATAAAAATTCTAGTTGAAGTCAAAAAAGTGCTTTCAATCATTGAATTTTTATAGTAAAATTCTGAGTCTTTGACCCGAGACTTGAAATGGGTATCTGATACCTGATTTTGGGTCTTCTTTATTTTTGCTAAAACATACAGTCACACACTTTTTAGAAGACACACCCAGTACTTCAATGATTGTGTTACAGTCATCTTGAAAATTGAAATGGGTATCTTCTTTCTAATTTGAGCATTCTTCAAATTTTTAAATCTTTTTTTTCTTCTAAAAGCTTCACAGTAGTAAGGGGAATATATGGCTTATTTAGCAGCAGAGCATGCTCATGTTCTTTTGAAGGTGGTGTTGATTTGCTCATTTTGTAGTTTGTTTTGGTGCATAGTTGGACCATATGTCTTTAAGGAGAATTCAACTGTTGATACTTCTTCATGTCCTCCATGCCGCGTTTGTGATTGCTCTTTAGAAAATTTCCACTCCATATCTTTAGGTGAGGTTCAGTTTTCAGCAGTGACCATTCAAAATTTTCTGATAGCATAGAAACATTGGTCAGTTTGGAAATTTAGGTCTGTCTTCTTTGTTGAAATTATGTTCCAACTTTGAAAAATTACTATAGCATTGTTTGTAAGTTATAAGAGTAGAAATGATGCTTGTTTTATTTTTTATTGTAATGGTGAGGAATAAGCCACATCAACTGGACGGGAAAGCATTATTTATATCACTCATATTTGGGTTAGCATTTAATGGACAATTAATTCTTAACATTTTTGTTACTTCGATATTTGTCTCTTCTCTATTTGAATGTGGAAAAGTAGCTCCACTCAAACTGATTTGCTATTGATTTATTGAAGTATGTAAGTGTAAATCAAGATTATACAATTTTGAAGAGCAGGATGCTTGAGGAAAATGTATAATTTGTATGACTGTTTTGACATGATTAAGCTAGGAGTCGAATTAGGCATCCAGATACATTTGGAATGGCTATATTGTTGTTTCTGCTATGGTTTACAAGTTTAGAACAAGGGATATGGGTGACTATTTGACTGATAGGGTTGTTAATAATTTACTAAGCCTCAACATTTGTTCTGTGCCTATCTTTGAGCTTTCTGATATTTGTTATATTTCGATGTCACTTCTTTTAATGCACTGGTTTGTTCTTTATCTTCTTGCAGATGTTCTCAACAGCTCATTTTCAGGTCAGTTCATGTGTCTTGCTTCTGTTTTTGTTGTTGATTTTTATTGGTAGCTCAGTATTGGGATGGGATCATGTGGATCTGGCAGTTGGAACCACTAAAACTTGTAAACACTTCAGCTTTGCATCTAGTGGGAGATTAATTCAGTGCTTTCGAGGTGCTGATGAACTTATTTCTAGAAAGAAATGAAATAGTAATGTGATTTACTGCAGATTTAAAATGAAGGGCAATTAGAAACTGTATATAGCTAGAGATTTTAATTGAATCTATATATATTTAAAAAAAAAAAGGAGTACATTTAGCTAGAGACTGTAATTAAGAGCTGTATTTGCTTCTTTTTTGGCAGTCTAAAGCTTTGTGTAGAAAAGTTTTTAAGCATCCAAAGATTTGAAATTTTCTGATACATTAATGTTTATTTATTTATAAATTGTACTAAAAAAAGTCAAATAAAATTTAATTTAAAGGCTTTTAATGTTTTTTGTTTGGAAAGTAATGATTTAAACCTTTTTTAGTTTTTTTTACCATATTAAACTCAGTAAACCAGCAGTCTTCTGGAAAGCAATGCACACCTGAGATATGGTTAATCCTTCATTCGAAATTGGGGTCAAATGGTGGAAATTTAAGAACAATTTATAAAAAGCTTGGCTTTCTGCCATTGATATTCAGATGGAATGTTTAGTTGCTTAAGAAATCAACTTGTTTTCTTTGAAATGTCATTATAGAGTTTATGATCTATGATTGAAAAACTGAATTTTGTAAGGAGATCCCTAACCTGAGAAATTGTGGTTTTCCATGAAACTTAAGGAGGTCAATTGCAAGAGATTAACTGGAACCTGAAAAGACAAGTTTTACTTGAAAAAATGGATAAAGCATGAAAAAAAGAAGAAGAAGCTCATAGGTGCATTTATACATTTGCTTGATGCATGCCTTCTGTAACCTCAGATCAATTTGCAACATTCAAACATGACTATGTAGCAAGTTTTCTTCTGTACATTGTTTGTTCATAATATTCTTTATGTGCAGACTGTGATAAAAATAATCCCGAGATGAATAAGGAATTGAAGAAGGATTTAGTAGATTTACTGTCAGAGGAGCTAAATTTACAGAAAGATGTTGCTAATGAAACTATTGCACACACCAAGGTTTTAATACTTGATGCTACAAAAACCTTGACACACTATCAAAAGGAGGCAGAAAAGTGCAATGTTGGAATGGACACTTGTGAAGAAGGAAGGGAAAAGGCTGAAAGAGAACTCATAAAGGAGCGCAAGCTTTCTGCATTGTGGGAGAAACGAGCTCGTAATCATGGCTGGAACGACAGCAGAAAAGTGCAATGCTGGAATTGAAACTTGCGAAGAAGGGAAAGGGCTGAAAGAGAACTCATAGAGGAGTGCAAGCTTTCTGCATTGTGGGAGAAACGAGCTTGTTATCGTGGGTGGAAAGACAACAGAATAATAAGTTCATGATTTTTGTTATCATATTATTCTTTCTAATGTTGATGTTAGGCTTTTTGATTGTGACATGTTATGTTCGTGGTTAGGCTTTTAATTTTGATATAGATTGTACACTAATCCTTAGAGGTCTTCTTGTGAATATAGGTACGTTTAACAGAATTTAATTTTCAATTGGTCTATATATAGAAAATGAAAGAAGGAAAGCAGTTTAGTGATGTGGGATTTGTTTTGTGGATTTTAGTATTTAGAGCTTCTCAGATCTATTGGATGTAGCCCAAATCTCTTGTTTGGGTGGAGGTGGAGGAGGAGGAATTGGTTTGGGAAGCATTCAACGGACATTTGGAATCATCCTCTGTTATGCCTGATGTAAATATTGTGGAGGGAATGAAATATTTGCACTTTTAAAGATATGGAAAGATCAAATTCCTAGTTGGAATCATTGTTGATTGGTCTCACGGGTGGGGTCTTTCACATAAGAGCTCATAGAATCACTTAAGTTTTGAGCATATATTTCTTTTGGGTTGCTCTGTGATCACATTATATATAGTCAGCCAAAAAAAAGAGATTTTAGAATTCATATAATGTGACATCTATTTTTGCTCGTTGATGATGAGCTAAGGTGCATAATGTTCACCATGATAAGAGAGTGGCAGGTTTCTTTGGGCCGTGAGGGAAGGTTTAATGCTAGCTTGGACTCTAGGCTTTCGGAACCTTTGGCAAGTTTCAGTTAAGCACCATCTACATAGAACCAAACAAATGTGGTGATTGGTGATCTTCTATGGGAAATCTACCTATGCAGGTTCATTACTTACTTTGGACTTGTACTCCTTTTATGTATTTTTGGGGCTGATCTGATATTTTGAAATTGTTTTCTTTATAACATGATCCCTATTAATAATATTTACTGGAGCTTAGATAGAATTTAACGTGTTTAACTTAACTGAAGCAGCTAAAAAAAATACAGCAGAAATGCTTGTGTGCCTCCAACCCTACTTGGATATATGTCTAGTATCAAATTAATGGGGTTAATTTTAGCCTTCATTAGGGATGAAAAATATATGTATATATATCATTTCTCTAGCTAACTGAAGTGACCTCCAGTACAATATTGACAACTTTGATCCTACTCCTATTTAATAATATGGTACACTAACGTTTGTGTTGGAAATTAAGCTTACCGGTTTCAAATATAAAGCCAGGCACTCACAGCCAACTTTTAAGTAATGGATGACCATTTTGACCATTATCATTACTATGACATTTCTGGATTATGAAAATTTCGATAATGCTGACCATTTTTTTTTAATAAACCTCTGAGAAAAACCCCACTCAAAAAATCTAGAAAAGTAAAAAAATAAAATAAAAAGCTGCTAACTGAAGCTATACATTATACATCCTTAGTTTCTTACAGAAATTTTCATTCGAGAATTCATAAAACCCATGAAATCTAGGAAAGAATACAATGTAAATTTCCAAAAGCTCAAAGCTATTTGTATCAAGAGCATAACAGAATGCTCTTCCAAGAATTTCTGGTTAGCTCTTTATCGTTGAAGGTGTGCCAAACTGTCGACATGATACGAAGAGGAACAACCCCCAAATCTCACCCTTCTCACTACAACAAACTCTCCATTTCCAATGAGGCAAGTATATCTAGTTATCTACCACCTTTTGAGACATCACATTTTGAGGCATCATGTTAGTAAATGTCTGTGTGCTGTCCATTTCCTCGTCTTTGCAACATACACATGTAAATGTGTACAAATGAGAGTTCTGTCAGCAAACAATGAGAATCTATACATATTAAAGAAACTGAATTTAGCTTACAGGACAGAGATGTATAATGAGCAACACAAACATCATCAAAAGTTCAAATCCTCCCTCCCCCAACAATTGAGTTATCAAAAAAAAAAAAAAAAATTATCAACAATGCTTCACAAACTGGCACCATAGATGTTGATGGTCGAAATTTTCTGTAATACAATCTGGGGACCTCTGGCAAGTAGGTGTCAATATTGCAATCCTACAGAGAAGACATTTATGATTTATTAAAGACTTCTAAGCATTATATCATATCACAAGTCTCCTCAAGGAAGTGACATAAATGAAAAGAAAGCTAATTATAATTCCAGATAGGTTATCAGTGCATCATGCATGTACTGAGTACAAACTGAAGCAGCCACAGCATGGAGTGTAAGTGCAGATTTAGCAACAGCCAAATATCGCATTTTTATGCCATGACTGAGACGATCCATTATGAATACAATCATAAATATAAGGACAAAAAAAAACTTTACATATCAGGTAATATTGGCTATCAAATTGAATTAAAATTCTAGCAATTTCTTTATTATCAAACAAATTGAGTACATCCACTGCTGCATTTACTGTCTATCATCCTACAATAAAATTTTTCTTTTTATCATGAATAATTGTAACTTATTTAAGTTGATAAAAAAAAAAAAAAACTTATTTTAGAAACAGTTATAGCTAGGAGACCAATAGTATTTGTTTGAAGACCAAAACTGGTGTAAATTTAACTTATTCACAATCCTTATGTCCTCATCAGGGCTTACAATTCACAAGGTTGGCTCTTACTTTGTATTAGGAGTGTAGTATATGAAGTTTTGCAGCTAGCAGACATATATTAAATTCTTTGGACTTCTTATTATAGTACTTGTTCACAATAAATACCTTAGCATATCATATTGGATGTGGATCAATCAAGATCAAATTCAAAATTCATATTACGGCGTACCTTTGGCTGGTTTTGCAGTCATCTCCTACTCCTCTGTTTTTGACTTTCCCATCATGCTTGTTGAACGGTGGAATCTTTTTGCCAGAGGTCTTGGAGCCCTTGTTTTTCGGTCAAATCCTCTCACACAAATAAACCCTGCAAATCAGTGATTAATTATATTTCAGAAAGTTCTTAATTTCAAATGGTATCATTAGACAAAAAGTATACATTTTAATTCCTTCTCTTTAGTTAGTTTTTATTTTTATCTTCTAGTCTTCTTTCTTTCTTTGAAAGAACTTCATAAGTTTTTAGCTACAATATGAAAGTATATATAATAGATGCATATTTGCAATTTTAATTTTCTTGGTAGTCTCTTTGAGTAATTTATTAAACTTCTTTTATAATAGCTGTCTTTGGTGCTCATCCACACTTCCAAAGTTACTTAGTTTTTTATTTTCTTTTTCTTTTTCTTTAAGTTAGGTATTTGGTGTATGCATATAGATGTTATTTTTTTCTTTTTCTTTTTCTTTTTTTCATAACTAAATAATTTCTTAAAAATGTCCAGGGGTGCCACTATATCCAAGTCCCCCACCGCAACCAAAAAAAGGGAATAAAACTCGAATAGAAAAGAAAAGGAAAGGTGCATTGTACTGATATAACATATATTGAAGTGAATGAATTAAGAGAGAACCTTTTAAAAATATTATTAAACTCTTGGTTATGTGTTTAAAACATATGCAAATATAAATCTATACTATTTGGAGAACCTTTAACAGAACCCATTTCATTGTAGGCATGGAAAGGTTCATACCATGAATTTGACGAGATTATTTTTATTTCTACAATGGGTAGGGGAGACTTGAGCTAGCTAATTACTGTGGATACAATAAGTTACTGTTCCAAACCAAATAAAAACATGGAAAACTTATTGGATTATATGTCAGTTTTGGCCTCTCCTGTTGACATTTAACTATGGAGGGACTGTTGTAATAGACAATGGGATCAGCTCCTTAAAACTCACTCTTCTAACTTTCATGCTTCAAAAAACAGAACAAAATCCAGCTAGGTGAAGCAGCAGCTCCTGAGAGGAAAATACTTTGACAAAAAATTGATATAACAGAGTTCCAATCTCTCCTTGTGCCTAAAGCTTTTTTTAAAAAAGATATCACCAAATCTAAACCTATCTACTAACATCCCAAGTGCGTTTTCTGTTGAACTCCCTACATGACAATTGATTGCACAAAATGGACCAACGACCCCAACCAAAAAAGAAAATCAATATTTTAACTAAAAAGTTAAAAGATCCAGAAACCAAAATGAGACAAATAGCTCAAAACAGACTGCTAAGTGGCTTCGGAACAATATCAAGTCTCTCTCTCAAAAAAAAAAAAAAAAAAGACGATAAAGTGCACAAAGATTTACTATCAAGATCTACTATTATGAGTTCAAAGGCTGATCAAGCTAATCTTACTTATATTTTAAAAAAAGGCTGATTAAGCTTATCCAGATTCATAAATTTTGTTGCTATTCATGAGTGATATGGGCTCCTATTGTGTCTTTAGTGAAACATATTTCCTTAAGTCAAATATGTGCATTGGTTATATGGGATACTAGCCTCATTTGCAAGCATGTCATAATTTTTGTACGCTGTATACTTTTCAGTCAGTTTTTTTTTTTTTTTTAGTTATTATTTTTTTTCTTTACTATTTGGACCTTGCTTTATTTATTTATTTTATTTTTTTATCTACAATTCTCGTAGTTTTTCAGTTAATTTCCATTACTATTTGGACCTTGCTTATGAGTCAAACAATTTCAATAGTGCTTTCAATCACAGTTATGAATATTGAGGGGCATAGTTTCTTCCCATGTGTGTAGCATTTCATAAATTCTGTAATTTCTTTGTTATCTTGAAAGCTATTAGCTAATATTAAAACTGAAGCAGCCTTTGATCACTGAGTCATACCTCTGATAAAGCAAGTCCGAATTTCATCTATAGATAAACCTGTTCATACCCCCCAAAAAAAAGGAATGTGTAAGACATTAATTTGACCTTATATTATTGAGCTCAATTTTTGTAATGCTTGTTTACCTCTAAGTATTGTTGTTGCTGAAGTTGCAAAGTATGCAGTTCGCCTTTCTAGATGCCATATCAATTCCCTAGGAACATTTATCGGGTTTTGGCTTGATTCATCATCAGCAAATACCTGCAAGAGGTTTTTCAGCTTGATCTAGAATGCTCATTATCTTATAAGATGGAAAACACTGACTAAGGAAGCAAGGAGTTTTTGAATAATTTCACCTCATTAACTTGAAAGTATGTTCCATTCAGTGGAAAGCTCCCTCTCATTGCCGTTTGACAGGGTATCTGTTGGATTGGTTAATTGGTCATATCTTACCAATAATAGTCAACCATATTTAATTGTAGCTATGGAAATTAGGATTTGTGCATGGGTTAGGATTTTTACTTACCAAAATTGTTCCGCGAATTGTGTTGGAGTTCTGTTCTCGAATACTGTTGCAAGAAAAGCATGTTTTCTCATTGCAGAGTTCTCCATCCTGGGAATTGCATCTTTTCTTCGGTGGTTCAAATGAATTGGCAGTTTCACCTGATATGAAACATTGTTGCAACTAATTTAATCAGCATGCATATGGAATTATGACATATTACATCTTGAGAAAGTCATTAGTGTCTCCTGAATTTTAACTTGCAGATCTTTCAATGTAGACAAATGGAAACATGTTATTTGAGGCCATTAACCACTACTTTTTTTTCAAAAAAAAAAGAAAAAGAAAGAGAGAAATATTAAGCATGAGTATCATGTATTGTGTATGTCATATAGGTGAAATGTTTGATTGGTCAGTGCAGTATGGTATTGCTTTCTCTATGTTATCTTGTACCTGGTGTCCATATGGCAAGAAGGTATGGGCATGGATCATCATTTACTCGTCTATCAAGCTGTAAAATCATAGAAAAGAAGGTTAATTACATAGATGCCAATACTAGCTCTTGCAAAGTAGAAGGTGAGCTAACTTACTCCTTTAAGAAGTGGATGAAAATCTGGAATTGTATAGCTGAAAAAAAATAGAAATTAGTGAGCATGTTTCATCCATTGTTATAATATTCTTTTGATAAGTATCATCCATTGCTATAATATGGTAATCAATTATTCATCAACAAGAAAATATAATAAATGTATCAAATTCTCAGCCTAGCTTTTGCAAACTGAAATCAATATTAGCATGTTTAGGAGTAAAAATTTATTGGATAGTTGTTTCTTCAACATTTTTCTCATAGGGCCTCCTCATACTCTATTACGCAATTAAGGTGCACAACTTTATCTCATGGGATGAGATAAAGTTGGAGTCAACAACATCAATGAAGAAAGATGATCAATTCTAAAAGGTTCATGAAATACCTTATTTCAGATTGACAATTTCATCTCACTCCCAGAATCGCCACAATTATAGAGATTAGATCACTTAGAAAAATACCATGAAGAAAATATACCTATTTGGAATTTCAATTGATAAATTACCACTTACCCCCAAAAACTTAAGCTAGTGAATTTAATCAATTGACCATGATTTTAACACTAGAAAAAGTTTGACTTCAAACATGTTTGAAGCTATCTTTTTCTAACCCACTATGTGGTGATTGTAGAGACCATCCATGTGTAATTTCAATCACATGACTTTGTTAATGAGTCATATGACTTGTTTAAATAATACATGAATAGTCTTATAAATCGTCATTGTAATGGGTAGGAAAAGATAGCTCCAAACATGTTTAGAGCCAAATTTTGTTCTTCAAACACCTCCACCCTACATGTGGGCCCAGATTTTCCCTTAATAAAGGGGGCCTAACACGTTGTTTATTTTATTTTTAAATGTGAGGTAGTGTGGAGATAGAGTTCAAACTCAAGATCACCTAATCTCAAGATAAATTACCATCTGTCCCAAAAACTTAAGTTGTTAGGAAATTGTGAAATTAATCATTTATCCATGATTCTAACTTCCTTGGACAATGTGACTATCACAGTTTCAATGTAACCTCACCTAATAAGTAGCGGGGTTTCATTGGTTTTGACTTTATTTGACAATCCAATTGATGTCATTAGATTGATGCATTCCCAATTCATACATATCTAAATTTGGACCATGAGCTAGGACAAGGTGCAGAGTTTATATTTTCTTTATTTGTTGTATGATAATGTGAACATGAAGATATCTACTTACACTTGGTGCTCTGTCCTTAAGCGGCTAACATTCTTCAGTTTGGGCATGCGGATGAAAGCAGCTTCTGCAGTTAAAGGAACTAAAGCTCTTGACATGGTATTCTCATCCAGATTCTGATGTGCTGTGAACTTTTTACCACTGAGGTTGATTGTAAGAATTTCATCAGGATCATCCTGAGAGAAATCTTCAATGTCCCTTTCTGTTAATTCAATATATTCAGGCTCTGGTGATGTTGGTTCTTCAATGATAGGTGTACATTCAGGCTCTGGTGATGCTGGCTCTTCAATGATAGGTTCACAGTTCTTGGTTTGATTCTCTGATGCTTGAAGTTGGTTGGGCTCAAGAAGTAGTGATGTTGGGTTGGTAACTGGATTACAGTTTTCTGCAGTACTGGGAACCATTGAAGTTGCTATGCTTTTCTCTGCTGGTGCTGGTAGGGCACGCCTCGCACTGCATATGGTACATTAGATGTGATTCATAAACATTCCATCTATATATGTAAGTTTTTGAATTTAGAGAGAAACTATTGTAACTCTCTGCATGTGCAAATGTCGCAGTCAAACCCTGTCTCCTTAGGAATCTAATGGATGTAAAGGTAGGAAAATATTAATGATTTGACCATCCCAAATTCAATTATTATTTCTTTAAATTTAAAACCTAAGAACACCTTTAATCCAAGTATCTTTTTTAATGTTCATATCATAGATATCTTGCATGAGCATGTTAAGGTCTTATTCTTGATTCATGGAATATTATATTTATGGCTAAGATCATCCAGGTGACTTATTCAACACCCAATGATCTCTTTCTTTTAGCTTTACATATTTCTATGTAGATATTCATCATAGTTTAATTTTGAAATGTTGAGAAGTAAATGTGTTCAGACCTTGCAAATGCGCTCGCGAAGTGTTTGCATTCTCCCTTCATTGGACAAGCAATGCAATTTGGTTTTCTCTTTGTGCAGAAAACCTGTAAAAATTTTGAAGCATGTGGTCACCAATTCGCATCTTGTTAAAAAATCCAAAGCAAGAAAATCATTATGATGCTTTAGTGACTTATTTGAAGAAGAGTACAATAATATACCTTTCCAAAGGTTATCAGTTGATAATGTAGTTCATACCTGTAACAAATGATATATCATGTAATTTTTTTGGTTAATTCACAGATATTATGCTGTTATATAGAAATTTGGTATATATTTGAAATACAAAGAGATCATTGTTTAGAGAGAAGTTGAGAATTACAATGTTGGTTGATCAAGGTTACACAGTCGTGGCCATAGATATTTCTGAATGGTATCCATAAGTGGGTACCTATGCCAAAAAAAAACCACAATCAAAAGTTTTATCTTGAATGAAAATATTAATGGTGCAGCTCTTCTGTATATGCCACTCACTGTTCTAGAAGATGTATTTGGAGTTCTTCAGGCAATGGTTGGAGGGGGACCCATCCTAGACGCACTGCTATCCGACCAACATTTGTATCCACCTTATTAAAAAGAGAATTTTATTTTGTGTCCACTCAAACTTTATTTAGAAGACAAATAATCAGTATATTCAATGGAATACTTACTGGGAAGGCAATATTCTGAAGTGCTAAAAGTCGTACGCACTCCACACTTTTCAATCCCAGTCCATTTACTTCCAAAAGGTATTTCCTATAGAATACATGATGTAGATTATCACATTTCAAATTCAATACAATTAATATCAGTTTATAGTGATGATCTAAAGATTTTATTAAATGTTTCCACAAGATAGAATCCTATGTAATGGATTGGAACATCATTGTGGGCTTACTTTGCTAAATCAGGTGGCACATTTCTTAACCATTCAAGGTCGATGCTTTTATGTAGTGTAACCACTCTGTT
The DNA here is from genome assembly GCA_023736055.1 of Quercus glauca. Lineage (NCBI taxonomy): Eukaryota > Viridiplantae > Streptophyta > Magnoliopsida > Fagales > Fagaceae > Quercus > Quercus glauca. Next base: position 60,297,352 of record CM043317.1, read on the forward strand.
AAGGAAGTCCTGCAAAAGTACGCAATTATAACTGTCATGAAAAAGATTTCACATATGATGAATACCTTGAGGTCTCATTGCTAAGTTTAGTATTCTTAATATAAACTTTTTCAATACCTTAATTCGTCCTGCAATAATGTTTTGCTGGCCACGATCTTTGATGGCTGTGGCAATCTTGCTATTTTCTGCACATCTAACTGCCTCCCAGTCCACAGAATCCATGTGATTGCTGCTTCTTGGTTCAATTGTGGAATAGGTTCTCCTTAGTTCATCCCAATCAATTTCTTCTTCCTTTTCAACCTTTTTATTCTTCACTCTACGAGTAGTTGTCTTTGTCTCCTCAAACGCCATGCCAGAAGAAGATTTTTCTTTTGAGTTTGTATTTTTCCCTTTTCTCCTTTTCTTATTCAAGGAATTGGCATCACTGGTTGGCTGCATCTTTCCTTCCATTTCATCAACAAAGCTTTCAAGCTCATTAGCAGCTATCTTTTCTGTTTGAAAGTTTGTTCTTCCTCCTTCTTGACAATTTTTAGTATGTGGACCTTTTTCTATCCCCCAATCACCTTGTAAGTTGCACCCTGGGAGAAAAAAAGGCTTATCAAATGTATATGATACAACTTCAGTTGCTTCTTGAGTTTTTGATGGCATCTTCTGCTGAACTACAACTTCAGGGCAGGAATCTTCCATAAGAGTCGGGTTTTTGCTCTTGTGGTCTACACTCCCGGTCTTGAAGTCCTCCAAGATTTTCAGATGATCCACTTCTACATTTGAAGGGAAAAAGGAAATTTCAGATGCATTGGCACCTTGGTTAAGTGCCAAGTCATTTATTCTGTTGCATAAGTTTCTAATTTCATCATCCATTCCTCTTGGTTCTGCATATTCATTTTCAGTGTTCTCATTACTTGACAATATATTGCTTTTGTTACTACATGATTTCTGCAGTAAGGTGGTTTTTTCAGACTGTAGAGGCTCTGAAAAATCCTTGGAACTTCCCATGCTAAAGGGTGTATATATCGTTCCAAGATCTGGTATGGATCCACAGGAATATGACAGCTGGCTTCCATCAGTGGTTTGCATTCTAAAAGAGTCTTCAGATTTACAAGGTGCATCTGCATCTTTGACAGGCCCCTTGTCTTGAGTTCCTTCCAAGTTTGCCCCATCTGCCCTAGCAGCCAAGAACTTGGCTCCATTATCCAATCCATATCTCATATCAAGTTCAGTTTTTGAGACAAACAGCTCATTACCTTCTGAATCAAATGCTGGTGCAACATATTCTATACTATCAACTTTCAGCAGATTTTCATTGCTTGCTTTCTGGTCACTTGATGGGAACTTAGAGGCAAGTGAAATGTAGGCAGAACTGTAGAAAACAGAAGTTAAAATAGTATCCTTCTACTACTTATTAAATTGTATCAATTCGTATGAAAAAGAATCTTTTTATTTTACCTTGAAAGGTGGTCTGACACATTCTGTGTTAAAAAAACTCCAACCACAGAGTCCACAACTGAACCTTTCCATGGTTTGAAACGTCTATCCCCTGTAGAATTTATGACTATTAGTCCATTTTTATATCAATTCGTATACTGATTCATTTTATTTTCTGTTACAATAATAGTGAAGGATTTTACAGAACACTTCATTCTTTACTCTCTTTTTCTTGTATCAGTCTATCAGAATTAATCAGAATGAGACAGAAAAAGCAAAGATGAGAAGATTACCTTGTTTAACATACACATACACACACACACACACAGATCAACCTCTTGTTTGCAAAATCTCTTCCTGATCAAATTGGTTGCTTCCGTAGTGAAGAAAAATCATTAAGTGCTTATTTAGACTTTAAGTTAAATACTTTCATTTAAAAGTGGATGTTGTTCTTGCTGTAGGATCAAACAGTAACAGTGTACCACTAATTTGTTCAGGCCACTGACTATTGTGCATCTAAAGAAAGACGATGTTTTGTATGAGTGGTCAAAGGGTGAGATACATTAATTATTGATGTATACCAAATTTGTTGTGTCATGAACGGCACTGCATTGGTGAGTGCCTATTTATCAAACCTTTATTACCATTTCGATGTGTGTACATCACTGCAGCAACAACAAGAGTGATGGTCTTTTTTTGGAAAAAAAAAAAGGAGAGGTTTTGTCCAATTTAACAGAAATCTTCAATGATAGGGCTCTTGTACTATGTTTTAAATCCCACCCCACCCCAAAAAAAAAAAAAACTCAAGAATGTCACAAATGCATTAACTACTCCTCTCCCTAAGTATTAAACTTCATATGACATAGTTATCCTCTTAGGGAATTTCAAGTATCTGACCGGTTGAGGATAACAAAAAGTAGCAAGAATGTACCTTGGATTTGATGCATGCGGGAAACAAATGCATCAACCCGTCCACGGAACACATTCCTTTCTTCATTCCACCATTTCTCCTTTTCCTCATCTGCTTTTGTTTCACCATCACTAGAACTGTTATCCATTAGCTGCTTCCAAACTCTCATTGTCTCTGGATCAAGGTCAACTTTAACAAGTTGCCGTTTTTTGGTAGGCTCAAATGGCCCTTGATAGGGAACTAGTGTGCCATGTATGTTGGTAGGATCATGTGCATTATGGCCTTGCTCCTGGTAGGGAACTAGAGTATTGTGCCTGCTGTTAGGACTATGTGCTCTCTGCTCTTGCATTAAAATTAGGGCTTGTCCATCACTGCTGATACACTTTGGTTCCGAAACGTGGGCATCACTTCTTTCTTCCTGCAGAGCTGCATCAACTAAACAATATAAGTTGCTGTAAATGTTTCAATATATAGGAACTCATATAAAGTAACTTGAGCTTCTTAAACAAAGAACTTTCTACTAAAGGGAAGTACCTTTTGATTTGGTAGGGAGCAAGAAATGCTCATGCTCCAATGGACTTTTCTCACTTTTGTTAATATTAAACCCCAAATTTACAGGAAAGGGTCCCATCTCAAGATGCATTGCCATTACACTCCTTTCCTGGTCATAAGCATCCCTAGTTGAGATAGTGCCATGCCTTCTGTTAGGGTTATGTGCAATTTTTTCTTGTTCCTCAAAGGGAATTAGTGTTTGAGGCCCATTATTAGGACCATATGCATTTTGGTCTTGCTCCAGGAGATGAGTTTGTCCATTACTGACAAGCACAAAATTTTCAATAAGGGACTTGATGCTTTTTTCTTGTGTATCTGCATCAAATGAAATATAGAAAATGTTATTATTGCTTGCATGGTTAGGAATTAATATGTAGGAACATGTACTACTTTAGAAGAAAATTAGATTCTGGAAAATAGAAATACCTCTTGATTTTGAACTGAGCCGAAAATCCTCATGTTCTTGTGGGTTTGCACTAGTTTCATTGTGACAACATAAATTTACAAAGGAGGGCTCCATCTCAGTCCACATAGCATTGCCAACAAAAGAAGGTCCTCTCTCGGTCCATGTTACAGTTCTTTCCAGATTGCTGTCAAACAAAGCATCACCGGCTAGGCTTCCATCACTTTTACTATAATGAAACTCTGAACTGTCACCAGTACACATCTCTGCTACAGTCCCTTCATGGTTGTCACCAAATAATAAAGCATCATTAGCTAGGCTTCCTTCAGGTTTTGCATCATGAAACTCTGAATTGACAAAAACATCATTGCAAGTTTCAGGTTCACAGGAAATCTCAATTTCTTGTTCTTGCCTATCACTACCAAGTATTTTATGTGTGGATAACTGAGTATGATCATAGACATGAAATGCAGACAACTTAGAAAGGTTCCTCCTGCTTTGAGTAAGCCCCTCGGATCTCTTTTTTGTTCCAATTTTATATGGACGTATAATTAAGTCATCAAAGCTATGCCTACGAATGCGTGTGTCGGACCTCCTTTTTGTTGTCTTAACTTTGGGTTGGCACAATGTATCTTTAGTTTTGAAAGTTATATCATTCATGGATGTCATGGATTGCATTTGAATAATGAATTTGGCTGGGATTTCTGACCAAAAATCACTGTATGTCTTCCTTCTTTGTCCCAGCCTGGTCCTTCTTTTCTTCCACATCTTAGGAAAAACTGGACCTAGTTTTCTGCTATTGATATAACATTTATTTACTCGGAATTTCCTTTTGTAAACATACATGCCATTGTGTTGACAACCAGTATGATTTGTTCCTTGGTTACAACATTCTAACACTGGCTTCTCTGCTTCAGCGGTAACTAATTCTCTATGATTCCTGTTTTCATGAACAGGAGCAACACTCTCAATTTTGCCACTATAGTTTTGGAGTTGATGTTGAGAAGCAAGTAAAGAAATGTTTTCTTCTTCCAAGTGGTTTTCCAAATCAAAACTTGAACTCAATCTGCATGAATTTTGAGGTTGAAGATGGGAAGTGGCTCTTGCCATGGCGCTATCATCTTGGGACTGACTCTCTAAGTCAAAACTCAAAGCCCGCTTGCATGTCTTAATGACAGAATAATTTTCCTCTCCAATGACCTTATCTGAGGTGACAAACAAATTACTAGCCTTGCTTTTCCTCACATATTTCCTACTCTTCAGCACTGTTTTCTCGGAAGAAGCATGTTCTGGAGTTTCAGGCTTTGGAGCCTTGAGTTTTGGAGTCCTTTTGGGTTTGTCCTTTTTTGCAACCACATCAACAGAGGTAGTAACCATAGCACGCTTTGGAGTTGCAGGTTCTGGTGTCATAGGTTTTGGAGTCCCTTCTCCAACCACATCTTCAGAGGTATTAACCATCACATCCGAGGGAGCAACCGAGTTTTTGAGGTTGCTTTTCCTTACATATTTCCTCTTCTTCAACATATTTGTCTCCGAAGAAGTGCACTTTGGAGTTGTAGGTTCTGGCATCTCAGGTTTAGGAGTCCTTTTGGGTTTGCCTTCACATACCACTTTGGGCCAATATTTCTTTTTTTTGGGTCTCTGTCGTGGCCTTTTGTTCAAGTCTATGCCATTTTGCAGACTTTCATTCACATTCTGTTTCTCTGATTGATATGAAAAAGTGGAATTCGAGCCATTGATGGGCTGAGGGTCACCTGCATTCAGAAATACAATATCATATATGTCTAATATTTACTTTTTATCAAATCTTTTTTTTGGTTTTTGATAAATACTTTTTATCAAATCTCATAGCATCAGTAAAATGAAAAAAGATAGAGCCATTTGACACTACATCAGTGCTTATTCTTGATACTGATTTAAAATCAGTGTCAAGCAACAACTAGGGCTAACGGTAACATTCACTTTCTATTTTGATCAATGATGCCAAATTTAGCTAGAAGGGCTTTCCTCCACTAAGATTTAAATATTTTTCATCAATCATATACTAACAAAATCTATCAGTCACAGATTAGAAAAAAAAATTTCTTTGATTTTTTTTTTTTTTTTTCCCAGTGAATGATGACCTCATTCTAGCAAGCACAGACACAAACAAGAATTAAAAAACACTAACTATGATGCTGATGCTAATAAAATCCAACGGAAAATTTATAACTTACATTGAAGTACATGAGTTTCTGGGCTGTTAGAATTGTTCCAATTGCTTAAGCCAGGTGAGAGGTCATGCTCTATGTGCAAAGAAATGTGGGCGGCAGGCTCTTCTGCTTCTGCTTGTCTTTCACTATCAGATTGTGAAACAAGAACAAAACTATTGGATATTGACTCAATTACAGGCTCCATTACTGCATGTTCAGATGACTGAGAGGCTGGAGCTACATTTAGTAAACTCAAGATGTCCGTAGAAAGGATATTAGCCAACGGTACATCCCAAGCATCAGGATCTTTGTTAGACTCTCTAGAGTGCAAAAAGTCTAAGCCTTTAGCTGCTCCACCAGCACATTCACTTGTATTCTCCATTACTTCTTCAAAGTCACAAGCACTTTTGTTCAAGTCTATCATTCCCAAAAAACCAAAATCTGTGCGTTCCATACCATTAGAATTACGTTCCTCACTCTTTGTAGTCAATACCACATTCACATCACACACACCCTTGTTTTCATCCAAGGAAGAACTCAAAGACACCTCACTAGAAGCCTGGGAACTGTTTAGCAATTGCCTTCTAACAAAGACATTCTGTGGCTTTGCAGGGGTCGCTGGAAACCAGGAGATCTGTGACTGAACATCTTCTTCCATTGCATAGTCAGATTCAATAACTGTTGCTTTTCCCGGGTAATTATCTTCTAAAGACATTCTTTGTTAAACCTAAAACCCTAAGAACCACAACCCATCCAAGTGTTACAAGTTACCAAAAAAAAAAAAAATTTGTTGCAAAACATCAGAGAAGGAGAATAAGCTGTTTTGGAGAGAAACTTATGTAAGAATAATGGAAGTCAAAGAACAATGAGGAAAAAACTAATATATATTAGTTTCAGTTATAACATAATGAAATCTATAATAGTAGTAATAAGAACAATAACAAAGAAATAAAACAATCTAAAATCACAAAAAGAGAGAAGTTATCCACCAAAAACCTTGCTGCAGTTATGGATATCTGTTTTGCCACATCAAGCATAAGCTGAAAATAAGAAAAATAAATTACCAGACATAGTCAACATCAGAGAGATTATTCTACTAAACGATACTGAAAACTAAAAAGTTATTATTTTTATTATTTTGGCAAATAATGGGCATCTCAGAGGGTAGGCCTCCCTTTGTGAACCTCTAAATAGGGTGAATGCTGATTGAGTCTCAAATCTCTGCTACAGTGGCAGCAAATGCATTTTAATTATTCAGAGATATTTGTTCAAAAAATTTATGATATATTTCAACTCATCAAAACTAATACTAAATTTGATTGGATTGTATAAAAGATATTCTATTTTGTGTTTGGACACACTTAGATTGAATTGAGTATCATATTTTATATTTTTTGTTAAGAAAAAAAAAAATCTAACAAAAACGTACATCAAACCAGTAGAGGGTTTCAACACAAGTGGCATTCAACAACAACTACAAGGGATTTACCCCAATGGGGTTTTTTAGTCTCCAAATTCTATTTTTTGTCCTCAGTAACTATTTCTCGCAAAATCTACCTATGAGAATATTGTGCTTGCAGCCAATGCACACAATATCCTAATTTACAATGATTTCAAGGTGATTACTCCTATCTAGGTCGTACCTTGCTAGTATTCTATGCTTATGAAGAAGAATTTGACTTTTGCACCTAAAGAGCCAGCAAACTAACTATACTCAATTTAGGAAACTGCTATATCTCTACACAATTCTAAAATACTTAGCACACAATAACTATATTCTGCCACATTCAACAAAATTAAATACTGGCAATTTTATACAAGTTGTGAGATCAAAACTTCATTAGGCTTGGAATCATTTCCCACAACAAAATGCTACTTTTACTGCACCTAATTTTGGAAACACTCATAATCTTCATCATAAGATCTATCAACTCAAACCATGGTCCTATAATACTGGCAATTCTGCCACATTCAACAAAATTAAATACTGGCAATTTTATACAAGTTGTGAGATCAAAACTTCTTTAGGCTTGGAATCATTTCCCACAACAAAATGTTACTTTTACTGTACCTAATTTCGGAAACACTCATAATCTTCATGATAGGATCTATCAACTCAAACCATGGTCCTATAATAATTTCCATACTAAATCCTAAGAAGCACAGACACTTCAAAAGCCCTGGTGTGTCAGTGTCAACACACAAGGACACTTGCATGCGTATCCTCATTATGACATTATCTTGGTAGTATAATACTGAAAAAGAATTCCTTTAATTTTATATATATGTACACACACACATATATATTTGTTGTCATCTATTTTGAAAAGTTATAAATAAACATAAAATATACACATTATTTAATTATAGTATCTCCACTGAGTCGTGTCCTAATTTTTTAAGAATTGACACATAACCGTGTCTTGTGTCACGTCATGTGTCGTTTCCGTGTCCGTGTCCGTGTCCGTGTCTACGACCATGCTTCATAGACCTTAAATATCACCAAATTTTGAGTGCACTACAACTAGAATAATTGAAATTCTCACTAACTAAAATAAATAATGTCTCACTAAAAATATTCATGGAATCCAAAGAAACAAAACCCATTAAAAAAAAAAAAACAGAGCCAGAAATTAGAAACCAGCAATTCCACAAAAAACAAATAAATAAAGTCTGAAACTTTGATTTAAAACGTACAAGTTTGGATTAGGAAGCATTGGCCAATACCTACACCTCCACCTTGTCATTATCAAAATACTAATGCCAATGTAAGTGGCTTTCTTACACGGAGTTTTCTCTCTCAAATGCTTCTCTATTTCTCTCATTTCTATTGCATGGGCTCAAGAAGAAGAAGAAAAAAGTTGGGAATGGCACAAAGGATTTTGATATTATTGCTGTCAGTTCAATTGGTTGAAAACAGAGTGAGAGGGAAAGAGAGGAAGAGAAGGGAATTTGGGAATTTTACTGGTAGCGTAAAGGATAATATTGGGACTTCCATGTAATTCTTGAAGAGTATAATGGTAATTTTAAGGAGGATGCTAAAATTAAGGACAAAAATGGTGATTTCTATTCCAGCTTATAAATATAAGAATTCAAATCTTCTGTCCCACTTTTCCTGCTCCACTCTATACTCCACCAATAAATACTTGCCACGTGTTCACTTAATTAATTAAATACTACTATTAATTAATAACTGTAATATTAATAAGTCAATAATGAATACGTGGCAAGTATTTATTGGTGGAGTATAGAGTGGAGCAGGAAAAGTGGGACAGAAGATTTGGACTCTAAATATAAAGGGTTATGCTAGTGAGCGTTTTTAACGTACTAGTTAATAATCAATTTATGAAATTTTTTTTTTTTACAAAATATAATTTTTATTCTAAATTAATCTAAGTGTATGTATATGTGAAACTCCCTTCTGAACTCTTGAATCCCAACCATTTCTTCTCATACCTTACAAGTACTTATACTTATAAAGTGACCACTACACCAAAGGTGCGCGGTGGTAATTTTAAGAAAGTTTTAACATAACTTTTGTGGAAAATGAAAAAAATTGTTAAAATATTAATTGTTTTTTTTTTCTCATAAAACTTTTCTTTAAATAGATTATTAACAAAAACCCTAAGGGTATTCGTTAGCATTTTTCTACTTTAAAATAGGAAAATTATGCATGATCAAGAATACAACAACTCCCATAAAAGACAACAATAAAGTTCAAAGTCTTATAACTTAATTTATATATTTTAGAAATACTCACAATTCAAATTTTCTTTTTTCATTGTAACTTGAAAAAGAAAAAGAAAAACAATAATAATAATATTTCAAGGTTTCTTTAAACCCAAAAAAAAATGTAAAAAAAAAAAAAATCGGCAATAATATAAAGGTTTTTTTTTTTTTTTTTTTTTTTTTAATTCGATTGTTGGTAGAATGAAAATTTAAATCCTGAATATCTTTATTAAAAACGGTAGAAAATGCGAGTTAAGCTATCAAACTTTTTTTCAACAATATGAGAGTAGTTATGAATTCTTAACAAGTTAATTGCAAGGCCATTTACAGGTAGACATTCTAACTTTTTATTTTTATTTTTTATATTAGTGTTATTATAGGTATTTCACAACTTGTTGTATCAAATCATTCTTCTTAATTGGTGTATTAACTCTCTTTTGCATGTTAAGAAATTTATACTTCAATTGGCTTATTATTATTATTATTATTAATTACAACAAATTAAAAAAGTACAGGGTTTAAATTTATTCTCTTCATACTATCAAATTATAAAAAATAAAAATAAAACTCACTTTTGCAACATAATGTATATTAGTGAAAAAAATTGGGTAAAAATTAAATCTAGTACTTCTATGTATAGATCCCCTTAATAGGATTGTGATACATATCTACTTTTGGCCATATATTATGATTTTAATGGATACAAAAGACAAAAATATTGGAATTAAGCCAAATTCAAAAAAAAAAAAAAAGAAGTCAATATTGGTTTTAGATAAAACTATTGTTTTTACAAAGTGAAGGGGTAGTTTAATGTAATTTCATATTTTCTTTTAAAAAAATTATAACTATATGATTTATATCATTCAAACAAACCTTAAAATGCTCGAAAAAATATATATGTATATCAACCCAAACATAACATTATGGATGAAAAGAAAATCCCAAGTACACAAAGATGTATACAATGGACACACAATCAAGTTCTCAAACTATTGATATCAGGGAGATAAGTAAAAGAAAATGAATTCAAAGCTAGTGAACAAATGAAACAAACAAAAAATTAAAGAAAAACAATTTAAGGTCGAGAATAGTCCTCATAAGCCCTCGAAACTAATAGCTTTTCCTTTCGACAATCTATTTGTTTATTTTTTTTTTATTAATTTCAAATAAATTATAAAAAATTAATATAGAAAATTCAGAGTCATAAACACTGAACGCAAAGCTGCATTGGCTCTCAACTCACACCAAGGGTATAGGATAGAGTTGCACGTATACCTCCCATATTATCTTTTATTTCATTAATTAATAATTCTTAATTACTTATTAATTAAAATGCTCCTACAAAAAATATTATTAACTATCTAGGAACCCTCAAATGCTTGTTCACACGCGCCTAATACGCGAGTGAGGGGTGGCCATAGTTGGAGGTCATCTTCAACCTCCAGCAACACAAAGAATATTTCTCAGAAACCCTAGCCGCACACAGATTTTCCAAGGCCAATATCTCTCTCAAATTATCTCTGTTTCTCAAAAACTCTCTTTCAATAGAATCCTTGTGAAACATACTATAACGTAGAATAAAAAATAGCATAAAAAGATCAAATTTCAACGAGAAAATCACACTACAAAATCCGTACTCAACACATGCAATCTGAACCTAAAGCATGCGATATCTCATCACACACTCATCCAAACCGCGCGTGGTTTGTCTCATTAGAATCCTTACAATAAAAGGAATCCATCCATATCGGTTTTATCGCCAGAAACTCACCTGAGAGTCGCCGGGGACAAAAACCATAATCTAAACCTCATGCAAAAAAATAAACTTCTGGATCCTCTTCCTATGGATGATCTTTAGGTATAAAGTAACAAAAAAAAAAACTATAACAAAAACCATAATCTAAACCTCATGCAAAAAAATAAACTTCTGGATCCTCTTCCTATGGATGATCTTTAGGTATAAAGTAACAAAAAAAAAACTATCTGGTTATCTCAAATTAAAAAAAAAAAAAAAAAATGAAAAAGAAAAAAAAGGAGTATTATGGTTCATACCTGAAATTTTTTTGTGAGATACTGATCACGTAGCGGAAGAACCACGAACTTTTTCGACGTACCCCACGAGCTTTGAAAACTTGCTCGTGAAGAAAGGGAATCCTGGAACGATATAGAGACTATAAGCTTAGAGAGTTCTCAGAGAGAGAGAGAGAACGAGAGAAGTAGAGGATGGAGGAAGATATAAAAGTAAAAGTAGAGTTTGTAATTACTAATGTGTGTATGTATTTCAGTATTGTTAGGACTCAACAGTTGTCGCCGACTTTTAATTATGAAGAATCCGATTGGTATAAGTTTGTTTCAGAGTGTGAATTGAAGTGAGTGAATGAGTGAGGTGATTAGTGCTATTATTTTGCTAAGTTTCGTTTTGACTTAGCTGACTAGGTTTAGTTTGGTGGTTTATAAAAGACTGCTTTATCCTTTTACTAAGTCAACCAATGGGATTTTAATAGAATTCTTTTGTGAAAAAATGTTCAGGAATCCACTTTGGAACAGCGACACTGACATTACATCTATAAATTTTTATTTTAGACAATTTAATTCTTAAACTTTAGTGTCAAATTGTTACCTTTGTTTAATGAACCATTAAATAAACTAACACCAATATAGTTAATCAGTTTATTATAGCCAATATCATAAATTATTAATCAAACCCACATAAAGTTAATGATGAATATACACTTAGATTCGATTCGATTAGAATTTCTATCTTATATGAAAATAAACAAATAAATCATACCACTCAATAAATCATACCATTGTTGATAAGTAGCAAGTAATTGTACAAGCCATTAATTTTTTTATTTAATAGGGAATACAAGCCATTGTTAGCCATTGGTAAGCAAGGAGTATTCTCAAAGTACTTATATCTATAGCTATGGCAATAGGCATGTGATTGGGTAATATGCCAATTTGTCCACTATTAGTAGATTAAATGATTTCTTTAACTTGTGAATCCCAAACAGTTCGTGGGTTCTAGTTAGCTCAGCTGGTAAAGTTTCTGATGGTTGTATAAGAGATCTAAGGTTCAATCCCCGCCTATACCAAAAACTGATTGGTGTCTTGGTTTGATGATAAAGAGCTATCATCAGGAGCAGACGCCATAGGTTGAAATTCTCTCAACAAAGAAATCCCAAACAGTTCGATTTGTCATTAACTTGGTTACATAAAACATCTACCAAATCACAATATGTATTAGGGTATTTGAAAAGGGAATTCATTAAATCCCTTAATTAGCCTAGTTTGTTCATCTTCCTCATCACTTTCTCAAAAAAGAAAAGAAAAGGTTCATCTTCCTCATTTGGTTCTTTCAACCAGTGGTAGGCAGGACCATGAATGACACAATCAACAACTCAAAAAGCGTAGTTTGGAAACGAGACCACAAACTCTGGTAATGTTGCAGTTCGATTGAGAGAAAACAACTGATTTGATTTTCTCTCTCCTAGGTTTACCATTTTTTTTTCCTCTATCTCTCAAGCAGTCAAATAGTTGAAATTGGAATTTGGAGATTTTCTCTCAAGTGAGTAGGACGTTAATCCATTAAACGGTAGACTAATGAGAAGTTGCAATTTGGCACATAGGTTAAGTTTAATTATGTACTAAATTTGGTAAAATAAAAGTCAGGATAACAACTTCTGTCACCCCTAAGTGACAAATTATATGAGTAGTTACTTATCATTTTCACATGAATTCAAAAAAATTTCCCCATAATTTACAATCTCTCATATTAGAATTTTGGTACAAAACTTGTGATCACATTATTTCTCATTTCATTTAATAAATGTGACCTTACTCACCATATTAAGGGTTTTCTTTTTCTTTTTTCTTTTTGGTAGGGGGGGGGGGAATTTGAATATGAAATTCCCTCATGTAGATCCAACAAATGTTACTAAACTACATTGCCCCTACCCACCACACCATAGTTATGGTAGTGAAGATTGGCTAGCTAGGACCTAGGAGTTTTGTGTTGCCTGTATTGTCTTATTTTAAAATTATGAATTAATTCCTGTTGCACAAGAAAGTTTGAGAGAGAGAGAGAGAGAGAGAGATGGGGGGATATTTACAAGTATTAATAAATAGCAAATCAAAATAGACTGCATTTGCTTATAGAAAATAAATTACCAAACAACCCAATACCATGCTCATCTTTTTTAGACAAAATGACCTGATGCTATGTTCTTTGGAAAATTGTTTATTTTTCAAAGAGCATTTTCTAGAAAATTATCTCATTTTCCGGTATTTGATAATGACCTTGAGATTGTTTTTTGGTTTTTGGTATACAATTTTTATTATTATTTATTTCTTGTATAATTTAAAACATGTGTATTATGTAAACCAGCTAATGTAATCAATATAAATAAAAAAACTAAGAATGAATTTGGTTTTCATACTAAAATTTTGACAATAGATAGATACAATCAAATTAGCTGTCAAATTCATGATCTCTATCACTCATTTTGCTCATATATATGGACAGTAACACACACACACACACACACACACACACACACACACACACACACACATATCAATCATTTGTCTATATATATATATATATATAATTGACAGGGGAATGCATCTTCAATAAGTACAAATAGTCAAATAGCAATAACTTTTAATTGTCTGCTCTTTTTGTTGGTACACTAATAGTCTACTATGGTCAACCACAAGTCTTTAATATTGCTCTAAATTATGTATTCACATAATATATTTGCGTAATATATCATCACTACATAGTTTCTGAATAATGCATCTACCAACAAATGCAATTCCCCTAAACAATTATCATTCATTATATAACAATATTATTAATTTGCCGTAAATATTGCCCTATGTAAAACCAATTTAGAGCCATATAGGCACTATATTTAAAATTTTCATCTTTTACTTCATTCATTCTTTCTTCTTCTTTTTATTTTTTATTTTTTTGCACTTTTATGTGCGGAAAAGAAGTGACTTCTGCCTAGAATCCATCAAACCGAAAATTTCTTAGAGAAAGAGGAAAATCAAACTTGAAATTCAAAGCAAAGAATTGGGATTTTGGTAGAGAGGAATGAAATAATTAATTACCGTTGCAAATCTATTCTCCTTTGCAAATCGGAACTATTGATCGATTAGTGAGGGAAAAAAAATCAAATCAGAGAACTATGTTATAGAGAGAGAGAGAAACATGGAGAGAGAGAGAGAGAGAGAGATCTGGGAAGAAGAAAGACCACAGTTAGTGACAGTGAGGGTATGAGGAGATAAAAAATAAAGGGAAGAGAGAAAAAGTGAGAGAGCTTACAATGAGAGAGAGAAGGCGCCAAAAAATTATGTTTTCCATGATTACAGACGAAAATAATATTTAGAAGAAATGCAGCGCGTGAGAGAGATAGTTTTCCATTTTTTTTTTTTTTTTTTTTTTGAAAACAACCTATAGAATATAAGCCTTATTTTTTAATAGAATTCTATTGTGAAAAATGTTCAGTTATCCACTTTGGAACAACGACACTAATATTACATCTCTAAATTTTTATTTTAGCCAATTTAATTCTTAAACTTTAATACCAAATTGTTACCTTTGTTTAATCAACCATTAAATGAACTGACATCAATATTGTTAATTAGTTTATTATATCCAATATCATAAATTATTAATCAAACCCATATAAAGTCAATGATGAATATACATTTAGATTAGGATAGAGTAAAATTTTTATCTTATATAAATATAAATAAATAAATAAATCATACCACTCAACAAACCATACCTCTATTTATAAGCAGCAAGTAATTGTAAAAGCCATTAACAATTTTTTTTTTTTTTTTTTTTAAGGGAATACAAGCTATTGTTAGCCATTGGTCAATAAGGAGTATTCTCAAAATACCTATATCTATAGCCGTGGTAATAGGCATGTGATTGGGTAATATGCCAATTTGTCCACTATTAGTAGATAAAATGATTTCTTTAACTTTTGAATCCCAAACAATTCGATTCCTCATTAACTTGGTTACATAAAACATCTACCAAATCACAATATGTATTAGGGTATTTGAAAAGAGAATTCATTAAATCCCTTAATTAGCCTTGTTTAAGTTCATCTTCCTCGTCTAGTTCTTTCAACCAGTACTGGTGGGCAAGACCATGAATGACACAATCAACAACTCAAAAAGCATAGTTTGGAAATGAGACCAAAAACTCTGGCAATGTTGCAGTTTGATTAATGAGAGAAAACAACTGATTTGATTTCCTCTCTCCTAGGTTTACCATAGTTTTTTTTTTCCCTCTATCTCTTAAGCAATCAAATAGTTGAAATTGGAATTTGGAGAGATTTTCTCTCAACTGAGTAGGATGTTAGTCCATTAAATAGTAGATTGATGAGAAGTGGCAATTTGGCACATATGTTTAGTTTAATTATGTACTAAATTTGGTAAAATAAAAGTTTAGGAGTATAAGTATCACTATCTCAAAGGTAATAGCGTATATGGGCATTTTTTTGCAATTCTTTTAGGATCACAACTTTTGTCACTCCTAAGTAACAAATTATGAGTGACTACTTATCATTTTTACATGAATTCAAAATTTCTCCATAATTTACAATCTCCAATATTATAATTTTGGTACAAAATTTATGTTCACATTATTTTCTCATTTCATTTAATAAATGTGACCTCACCCACCATATAAGGGGTTTTCTTCTCTTTTATCTTTTTAGTATAGGGGAGGATTTGAATATGAAAATCCCTCATGGAGATCCAACAAATGTTATCAAACTGCATTGCCCT
Organism: Quercus glauca; assembly: GCA_023736055.1. NCBI lineage: Eukaryota > Viridiplantae > Streptophyta > Magnoliopsida > Fagales > Fagaceae > Quercus > Quercus glauca. The sequence continues at coordinate 60,313,379 of CM043317.1, forward strand.
TACCCACCACACCATAGTTATGGTAGTGAAGATTGGCTAGCTAGGACCTAGGAGTTTCGTGTTGCATGTATTGTCTTATTTTAAAATTATGAATTATTTCTTGTTGCACAAGAAAGTTTGAGAGAGAGAGAGAGAGAGTTGGGGGAGGGGGGGGGGTATTTACAAGTATTAATAAATAACAAATCAAAATAGAAATTTGATAGAAAATAAATTACCAAATTATTTAGGATTTATTTAGATAAAGATAAATTCAAAATAGAGATTTGATAAATCAATAAAAACTTAAAAAATTTATTTAGGATTTATTTAGATAAGATAAAATGTAATGTAAAAAGAATTCGTTTAGTATCAAGTTGTTTTGTCTGAAAGATGATGCTTTTAATTAATTTTTTCCATCTCAAAAAACCACTAGCATTAGGTGTTCTAAATGGTAAATATTTAGTATTTAGAACACCAAATATAAAAAATACTACTGTACGAGACATTTCAAATGCTATATTAAAGTAGCAAAAAAAAGTTTTGGTTTGTGATTTTTTTTTTTTTTTGGCAATAGTTGATGCTCTTAAAAAATAATATTATTTTGTATTTTTTTTTTGTCTTTGTCGGTAAATGATTGCATCTTAATGTATTAAAAAATAATAATTTTGTGTATTGATCTTGGTTGATAGTTTGTTAGTACTATATGGATATTTATTTAGATTTTTTTTCTTCTTGTATTTCAGCCCTCCTAGCTTGAAATCCTAGGTCCGCCCTCGATTAGAATGATAACAAGGAAAACAAAAGTGAGTTTTCTATATAATCGAATTCTTTGACTTTTGGTTGATCTCTCTATAATTTTCCACATCAGCATTTTTTATTTATAGTTTTTAATTTTATTTAAGACTTTAAGATATATTCAAACGCAAACACATCCTCTCTCATACAATAATCTATTTTGTTTCGGACTCTTCCTTCCCTCCTTCTCTAATTCTCCGGTCACTACATCACTATTAGGGTTTTTTAATTATATTCTTACTGTGGGACCCCAGATATTTAGTAACTCCAGCCCACCCCACATCAGGCCCAATGTCCGCGCCAAAAGAGAGAGAGAGCGTAATCCGAGGATGAACGGACGAAGCCCAAGTTATTTAGGGACCTCGCCGAGGAGGCCCATATCCTCGGCATACCGACGTCCAAGGAAAGGGAGTGTCACTTCCCCATTAAATGCATGCCACTGATATTTTGATCACATCAATAATGAATTGACCGGCCAACAGAGATGCCTTGGTCGCTTCAACTAACAGAAAGCCTGCAAAGGCTGCTGATGGGACAGGCACTCGAGTATAGGCTTGGATGATGAATAAGTGGACGGTAGAGATTAACTAAGGAGGGGATATATAATAAAGAGACCCCCGCCTCAGAAGATGGGGGGGGGGGGGGGGGGGAGAAAAAAAGGCAACCCTAATATATGTTAGTTCTAAGTAGAGAGGTCCTCGGACCAGATCCTCGGATTGATCCGAGGATAAACTTCCTTCATAAACAACCCAACAAAAATCATGGCGGGGGTTCTCATAGACAATCAGTCAAAATCATTATAAAGATCCTCACAAACACTTAACCAAAGGGATGATGATTGTCCTTAGAAAGACTTAGTCAAATTCTCTTTTTCTTATTCCTATGAATTTCATGTCATCCGACTGCTTGCTTTGTTGGAGCCAAGCCCTTCTACCCACGCTCTACAAATCTTATTATCTAGGGTTCATTACAAATTGAGTCCTTACAATTGACGCCGTCTGTGGGGAGGACTTGTGCACCAGCAAGTGCGACGGTCAGTGTAAAAAAAAAAAAAAAACACACACACACACACACACCAAAATAATACAGTTTGCAGCAACAACATCCATTCAGAGGTCTACAATCACAAGAAACAAGAATATACGAAAAATAAAAGAGACAAAACATGTCTGCTTCTTTATTAATATATGAAGAAAGAGTTACATCTCTTACAAGTGATGCCCGTGGGGCTTGTTCTAAAACTAACTACAAAGACAGACGCCGAACAAAGCTGGCAGAGGAACAAAAGATAGAAAAGAAGGCTGGTTGTGAAGTAAGAGAAGAGAAAATGAAGGAAGGAGGGCTGGTTGAGGAGCAAAAGAGGGAGAAGAAGGGGGGAAGGCAACGTTGAGGGGGAAGGGGCCGCGGCACAGGACAGTTCCCCCTTTCAGTTTCGCCTGGTTTCCCTCCTAAACCTATCACTGCCAGCTTGAAGGGGCTGAGGGGTCCGGGCCCGGGGGAAGGAGATTACGTTCTTTCGGGACCCTCCTCCAAACTGCGAGGAGGGGTCCACCTCCGACTAGGTTGAAAAGAAGGAGAATCTCTGGCCTTCCCCTACCCCAACCCCAACATGGTGTCCAGGGTCTAAGCGCCATCCTCGGCTCCTGAAAGAGGCTCAGCATCCTCGGGAACGTCCTTTCCAAGGGCCAGTTCATTTGGAGGAGCTCAAGATGCTATTTTTTACAGGACCCTTAAGCAGTGACTTTGGGAGAGTTTTAGATGAATGTTTGGCAAGTGTGAAGGAAAAGGTCACCCCAGAAATGCCTTATATAAAGGGTGGAAAGTTGGTGAGAGCCAATCCGCATTAAATTCCAGAGAGAGATTTCTGGAGGCAATAATTCCACCCAAATTCCAAGGGGCTTATCCACCGTCAGATCCTCGTAAATCCACGAATGACATTAATAAGGAGGCGCCTCATTAACGAGGGGGCACCGAAGCGTCAAAACGCGTTACTCGAACAACCTAAGAAACGCCTCGTAATTAGAAGAGTCATGCCAAACGAAGAGGCAGAACAGAGCAGGGTCTTCTCCTATCCCAACCCCAGCATATGTTTGCTATTATTTTGCTTGAAAAATGTATTTAATTAATGTTTATCATAGACTATAGCAATGTATAATTAAATGGCCAGGGATAAATAAATAGGATAGTGAAAAATCAAAGAACTAGGTACTGGACAGAACCAAGACATTGCATGGTCCTCGGACCCAAGCCTCTGGGGAAACCAGCTACTTCAGACTATGAATGAAGAGTTAGACAGAACCTAGGCATTGCATGGTCCTCGGACCTAAGCTTCTGGGGAAACTGACCACTTGAAAAAATCAAAGAACTAGGTACTGGACAGAACCAAGGCATTGCATGGTCCTCGGACCCAAGCCTCTAGGGAAACCAGCTACTTCAGACTATGAATGAAGAGTTAGACAGAACCTAGGCATTGCATGGTCCTCGGATCCAAGCCTCTGGGGAAACTAACCACTTGAAAAAATCAAAGAACTAGGTACTGGACAGAACCAAGGCATTGCATGGTTCTCGGACTTAAGCCTCTGGGGAAACCAGCTACTTCAGACTATGAATGAAGAGTTAGACAGAACCTAGGCATTGCATGGTCCTCGAACCCAAGCCTCTGGGGAAACTAACCACTTGAAAAAATCAAAGAACTAGATACTGGACAGAACCAAGGCATTGCATGGTCCTCGGACCCAAGCCTCTGGGAAAACCAGCTACTTCAGACTATGAATGAAGAGTTAGACAGAACCTAGGCATTGCACGGTCCTCGGACCCAAGTCTCTGGGGAAACTAACACTTGAAAAAATCAAAGAACTAGGTACTGGACAGAACCAAGGCATTGCATAGTCCTCGGACCCAAGCCTCTGGGGAAACCAGCTACTTCAGACTATGAATGAAGAGTTAGACAGAACCTAGGCATTGCATGGTCCTCGGACCCAAGCCTCTGGGGAAACCAACCACTTAAAAAATCAAAGAACTAGGTACTGGACAGAACCAAGGCATTGCATGGTCCTCGGACCCAAGCCTCTGGGGAAACCAGCTACTTCAGACTATGAATGAAGAGTTAGACAGAACCTAGGCATTGCATCGTCCTCGGACCCAAGCCTCTGGGGAAACCAGCTACTTCAGACTATGAATGAAGAGTTAGACAGAACCTAGGCATTGCATGGTCCTCGGACCCAAGCCTCTGGGGAAACCAACCACTTAAAAAATCAAAGAACTAGGTACTGGACAGAACCAAGGCATTGCATGGTCCTCGGACTCAAGCCTCTGAGGAAACCAGATACTTCAGATGAGAAAACTGAATATTAGACAAAACATAGGCATTGCGTAATCTAGTCACTCAGGCCAACAGAGAAACCATTTCCACGTGAAACATTAAGTGCTAGGAAAAACCAAGGCATTGCATGGTCCTCGGACCCAAACCTCTGGTGAAACTAATCACTATATGGCGATATAAGCACCGGGCAGAAATAAGCCTTTATACTAACCGTAGGTCCAAACCTACGGCAAAGTCGATCTCTTGGGTACTGAGCGACGAATCCTGCTAAGGACGAAAACCAGACGAAGACGAGCGCTAAAAGCATAAACTTAAACCTACCCATCCTGGAAGAACTAGCAAGGAATTCAAGCTGAAAAGTATACACTAAAAAGATAAGAAAACTTACAGAAACAAGGAAAAATTCCTCAGGCGGGCCCATTATGCCCAAGAAAGTTGCAAAAGCAGTTGCAAAAATGGTAACGCCAACAGAAAGGCAAAGTCCAACAGACTAATACAATAGGCCCGAGTATGTCAAAATCCTCCTCCCCTCCTAAGGGGTCGGACAGCAGAATTTTAAGGGGCTATTGTGGGGCCCCAGATATTTAGTAACTCCAACCCACCCCACATCAGGCCCAAAGTCCGCACCAAAAGAAAGAGAGAGCGTAATCCGAGGATGAACGGACGAAGCCCAAGTTATTTAGGGACCTCGCCGAGGAGGCCTATATCCTCGGCGTACCGACGTCCAAGGAAAGGGAGTGTCACTTCCCCATTAAATGCATGCCACCGATATTTTGATCACATCAATAATGAATTGATCGGCCAACAGAGATGCCTTGGTCGCTTCAATTAACAGAAAGCCTGCAAAGGCTGCTGATGGGACAAGCACTCGAGTATAGGCCTGGATGATGAATAAGTGGACGGTAGAGATTAACTAAGGAGGGGATATATAATAGAGAGACCCCCGCCTCAGAAGATTGGGGGGGGGGGGGGGGAGAAAAAAAGGCAACCCTAATATATGTTAGTTCTATGTAGAGAGATCCTCGGACCAGATCCTCGGATTGATCCGAGGATAAACTTCCTTCATAAACAACCCAACAAAAATCATGGCGGGGGTTCTCATAGACAATCAGTCAAAATCATTATAAAGATCCTCACAAACACTTAACCAAAGGGATGATGATTATCCTTAGAAAGACTTAGTCAAATTCTCTTTTTCTTATTCCTATGAATTTCATGTCATCCGACTGTTTGCTTTGTTGGGGCCAAGCCCTTCTACCCACGCTCTACAAATTTTATTGTCTAGGGTTCATTACAAATTGAGTCCTTACACTTACTATGTTCTTTAGGCAAACACCTCCTCTCTCATTTGGTTTTTTTTTATTCTTCCTTCTCTCCTTCTCTAATTCTCTAGTCACTAGATCACTATTAAGGTTTTTTAATTATAGTTTTACTGTGTTTTTGTTGATAAGAATTGTCAATTTTTTCTGTTATGTAGTCATATTTTTTATTTTTATTTTTTTTTGTTTCAAATAATTTTTAGGCACTGAATTTTTAGGTTCTTTACTCTTTCTTTTGGTTTTTTAGAAGTTTTAACATCTAAATTTTGGGTTCATATTTTGCAATATATGAAATTGTCTTGACAAATTTCAATTGCTATGATCATGGATTATTCTTTTAAGGTAACCTATCTTTCTCTTATATTTTTTATTATTATGTAATTATATGTTTTTTTGCTGATTCTTCAACTTTTTAAGCCTTTAAGAAGTTTAACAACTTAATTTTTTTTATTTAATTTTTGCAATATTTAAAACTATCTTGTTGCTTTCAACTGCCAACCATGGATAATAAGTAATAACCCATCTTTCCCTTATATTTTTGTTTCTATTATGTAGTCATATGTTTTTTTTTTCAATAATTTCTAGGCACTAAATCTTTTGATTCTTTGCTCTTTCTTTTGGCTTTTTTAGAAGTTTTAACATCTAAATTTTGGGTTTATGTTTTGCAATATATGAAATTGTCTTGACAAATTTCAATTGCTATAGTCATATATTATTCTTTTGGGATAACCTATTTTTCTCTTATATTTTTTCTATTATGTAGTCATATATTTTGCCTTACCGTTTAAATCAAAGTGATTTAAGAATTATAAATTACAGTTATTTTTAAAAAATTATTCTTCATATATATGAACTTTTTTTTGCATTTTTACTCTATTTTTTATATTGTTTTTTACGTTGCTTGGTCTTGAATCTTGATGAACAAGCTTAGGTTATACGTTAACCTCATAAATTTGTTCTTTGACTTTTTATTATTTAAGAACCAAAAAGGATATTAATATATTTCTTGTGGCATTTTTCTCAATTACATTACCTAAAGGCAAAAGCCCCTTTCCCTCGCCAAGAATAATGTTGGAATCATAAATAGATGAGAGGCAAGAAGTTGATAGCCGAGACTATGCAGATAATAGAAACATTCCAAGTGCTTCCTAGATTGGTCGTCTTGTATCTCGATTAAAACTCTATGACCTTTCAACTGATACTTCATTCTTCTTCTTTTTACATTCATATATTCCATAATCTATTCTTTCCAGTGCATTTATTTGTCTTCATTCTCTATCAAAGTCAATTTATTCATCTTATACAACTTTTTGTTGTTCTTCTACATGTTAAAATATTATAACTTTTGCCTATAATACTAAATTAGCTTTTCCAATTCTTAATATATATATATATATATATATATATATCTCTTTTCCAAAACCTATTGCTCTAGATTAATGACTCTTTCTGAGTGTCAATGCCAAATCTGAGTGTAATTAATTACTATTTTCTATGTAAAAACTTCTATGGTTTTTATTTTCTTATTTTTGGGTTTTTTGGTTGCATTTTATATGGCAAGAAAAAACCTAGGATTTTGCAAACAAATTGAGCAATGGGAGGGATTACATTATATTTAAAAAAATGATTAAGACCTTAATTTTCATTAAAGAAAGGATTCCATTGATAATAGTGTTAGTATTTTTTTTACCCTCTTAAATTGTAACTTATTTTTTCAAGTGATCATAACTTTAGGCAAATTTAAAATTTAAAATTTTTGTTCAACTAATCTGTGCATCGCATGAGCTAACAACTAGTTAGATTCTAAATTGGATTCCAATTGTTGGCGAATTTTGCGTCATATGTCCTATTTATGTTTTTTAATTTTTTTCTAAGTGAGTTAATGTTATGCAAAAGAAGAAGAGACTAATATAAATAAAACATGAAAAACCCAATAAAAAAAAAAGAAAAAGAATAAACTCATGTGTACATAAAAATAAAACAAAAAAAAAAGAAGTGAAACTCACATTGTGGGGTCAGAGAATTTGGCAACCCTGACCTACTCTATGCTAAGCTCAAGGCCCACGCCGAGGAGGAAGGAATGTCTGAGAACGAGTCAAGAAAGCTTCAATCACCCAGGAGTACCATGTTCTCGGCCAACTCGGACCATTGAAAGGAAGAGCAAAGTACCTTCAGAGGTAACCCTCCAGAGCATTCCAAGAGAGAGGCAAGTACAACGGGTTGGCTATGGAAGCATGGTGGAGGAGCAATTCCAGGAGGAACTGTTACCTCCACATTAAATGCCCACAACTAACGTTCTAGCCGCATTAATGGAGAAGTGACCCCTGAACAGTGTTGTCTTAGCTGCTACTACCCACAGGAAGGATGGGAAGGTGGCTGATGGGACAAGCACTCAAGTGGTGACCTGCATGATCAACAAATGAAGGGACAGGATTAACCAGAAGGGAATATAAAATGTAATAAGTCCTCCAGAAATGAGGACAGCAGTTTTAGAAGGAAAAAAGACCGTGACACTTGTATCATCTTTGTAACCCAATACTAAAGAAGGAATAAGAACTATACGATCCAAGGAAATTGCCGAGGAGCCTAGTTTCATATTTTAGTTTGTGTTCTTGCCACCCGATCCATGTATTACCATGTTTAGTTATTGCAATCCTCACTAGGGCCTAGTTCTTTAACCTGCACTCTACAAATTCATTGTATTGGGCCAGCTGAGCTTAAGTCCACTCATCCTTAAGGAATAGTGCTCGAACCCGATCCCTACACACACACACACACACACACACACACACACACACACACATATATATAGCTTAAAAAATGTGTAACTCTTACACTAGGTATAATTTGAATTCATATGTATATGTGTATAATTGTGATTTTTTTTAATTGTACCACGTATATGCATATACTAATGTTATACCTTAGTTTATCACTCATTGCAACAATCAAGAGTTTTGTTAGTTTTATATTAAATGTGACATCACTTTCAATAAAAACTATATTTTTCCCTCAAAGAAAAAAAAAACTATTTCTTTTTTAAATATAATAATTCTATAGCATATTGAATTTATAATTTAGATTTTTATTTATTTTAAGACAACTATAGAACTCCCTTAAAAAAAATAAAATAAACCTTATCATTTGAAAGAGAACATTATTACAAAGCTTTTTTAAAAGTTAGCAAAATATAATAATGATCATATTCAGCTTGTATATTTTAAAATATACCCTTACATATGCATGGTGATAATTTGTCCAAGAAATTTAAAACATTCATCAATGTCTCACAAACCCACAATTAACACACTCCATTGCCAACTTGATTGGCAGTCCCGTTCTATTTTTTAAAGCTCTCTTGATTTCTTCCATTTTTTTTATGGTGTTTTTTGCTACTCAATATTTTGCAAGATGCTAAAAAATTCCCACTTCTTTTTTCTTCCTTAATCTAATCAACATATTTAACAAGCTTGGTCATTAACAATTAACTTTTAAGAGTATGATTCTTCTAATTTTAATTTATGTCAACTTATTTTGAAAGATCACTTGATTTCTTTCCATTTTTGTTGGTGGTATTTGCTATTTAATATTTTGAAGGTGTTAACAAGCTACCCCAGTCAACATATTTAACAAGCTTAATCATTTCATCCTTTTCATTTTTTTCTTTTTTTAATTTTTTTTAATTTTTTTTTATTGTCAAATTATAATCATAATTGACTTTTTTATTTTCTGTCTTCTTTTTTGCCGTTTTAGTAATTGTTGAAACAACTTGTAGACCAACAAGACTAAAATAATAAGGGTCACAGTTATTAGTATTTTACGATACAAATCAAATTGTGTACACAAAACTATGTCTCATAAGTATTTATGAATCGTTCACACAAAATTATGTATCATAAGTATTTATGAATCGTCCTATACATAGTTTAGTATTGTATAAATCGTATCATATAATTGAATCATACATATTATATATACAATACATAAACATGTGAGTTTAAAATAAGTTTTTTTTTTTTTTTTTTTTTATATATATTAAAATTTGCAGTTTTGTTTGATTTAAACAAGTTGTTTGACTTTTTTTAACATAAAAGTATTGGGATATATACTTAATTGAGTCCAATAAAATAACATGTCTATGAGTTTTTTTCCCCCTCTTTCTCTTACAAAATTTAGACTACACACTTGATACTTCACTTTCATATTTGAAAATTTCTTTCCTATTCTATGAATAATGTATTAAATGGAAATGTTTTTTTTTTTTTTAATTATTGTTATAAGTCTAAAAAAAGCTTTTTTTTTTTAATTTTTTTTTTAGAAATAGTTTCAACCTATAACGTTCGCTCTTGATAATAAGTCTTTATTATCAAACCAAAACACCAACTGATTTTTTAGTATATAGGCTAAGAAGCTAGAATGCCAAGAAGAAATTTTTTTTTTTTTTTTTTTTTTAAGAAGAAATTATTTGAAAAAAGAACAAGAAAGAGATGGTAAATGTTAATGCGACATTAATGATGAAAATGTCAATAGAGAAATAATTTTGCACGATGATAAACATGATGATAAAATTGACTTAGATGGAGTTGATTAGGCAAGATGATGAAAAATAAATTATTATTTTGGCACATATATAATGTATTGTTATTACTTCTAAGTTTAATCAACTTGAATATGTACGTTACAAACATATGTTAATTTGATTTATTTACTTAGTTTTGTTAAATATTATTACTTATGTAATGATTAAATTGATTATTAGTTGAATATATTCAAAATTTATAATTAATATTCCTTTTATATATGTATATTTATAATTTTTTATAATTTTATTAAATGTTTGTGTTCACGTTACAATACTAAATCTAGAAAAATAAAAAATCAATGCACAATACATAACATTTTGACAACTATAATAAAGGCATGCTAGAAAAAAATAAAAATAAAAATCAATTCATGATACAATTTTCGTTTCGACAACTATTCGAAACTTTGATAAACACATGCTATCGAGGCATGGTTGTTTTCTTTCACTCTTTTGAACTTTTGCCTTAAGATTTAAGATGTTTTAGAAATTGCAAAATTTTGAGAAGCAATTTCACTGAATTTCACCAAATTGAACTAACATATGCAAAAAAGGTCCAATAAATTCAAGTTAAAATTTTTAAAACAACAAAACTTTCACTACCTCAATTATTTCAATAAAAAATTCCTGAATTTTCTTTGTACCTTATGACAAAAGATGTATTAAAGGAGAAATTATACAGTCCTCTAGTGTACCATTCCACTAAAATATTCTCGTTTGTTTAAAATTGCTGAGTCAGTAATCAATTTCTGTTTAAAAAAATTTTCTAACTCGGCAATTTTAAACAGATGGAAAGTTTTTTAATGAAATGATGGACCACGTTACTTGCCTACCATGAGGACTTTATAATTTCTAGTATTAAAGGACCATCATAGTTTATTGTAATAGGATTACAAAAGGCCTTCTTAAATAACTAGAAAAGCTGGGAGCTCCACTTACCCAGTATAACCACATTGCCAAAATTAAAGGCAAGAGAGTCCCATGTGGAGAGAGAGAGAGAGAGAGAATGAACTGAGCATTGTCAAATATCAAGATCATGGAATTTTGTGATAAGTGTTGCATGCTAACAAGCGTATAAAATCAATGACAAGTTCTCTAGGTTTATTTGAGTTGAAAACTTATAGGCCAGCTCCATCAAGTCAAATATATACTATCTAAGACTGCAAATCCTGCTGCGACACCACCTTCATCCGATGAAGATATCTTTGTCCGCATCAAGAAACCACACTGGTCATTCATGATCACCTTGTCCTTGTTCCTGCACATTCCAGCCCAAGCCTATTAGTACTTTGCAATCGAGAAATGTGTGAAAAATATGCAGCAGGTAGTGGTTGCTTGGTATGTCACAAATAATGGAGGTAAGAAATTTGTTTTGCAAAACGCATTTGTACAATATCAAGTGACAGAAACTTGTGCCTCTTAACACATTCCTATATGCCTTTTTTTTTTTTTTTTTGGGAGGGGAGGGGGGATGCTTGGGGAAACTTCCATTGCATAACTTGCAAGCTAACGTACCTCAAGTAAGCACCATAGATCCCAAGTTCTGATATGGCATGGTCTTTATGACAAATGCCATCACGCATCAAAAATGTGGGGAAAACAGTTGGGAATATCCTTTGCATTAGAATGTAAGCTGCATTTCCATCGGTCCCTTCCTTCTGCAATCTTTGGAGGGTTTCCCTCACATCAACACCATAGATATTGTTACCTGAAGTAGAATGGAAAAAAAAAAAAAAAAAAAAAAAACAAATTAATAATGTTATTAGTGACAAGAATAGCAAAGTGCAGTTTGGAAAGATATGAGACCTCCGCCTTCTCTTTGGGGTTTCATAACAAATAGCTCAGGCTTTTCAATTGCCTTTTCGACAATATCTGAGTCATCCAAACTCCACAAACCAGCAAAGCATTCCCGCAGTTTGGCAATGTCCTCTTTATTGTCAAGAAAACTGTTCAAAGCGAAGGACCAAAAGCTTAGGGAAATCATAATCAGAGCAAAGATGTTCAGCTATAATTATGAAAAAGTAAGGTACCGATAATTTTCAGAAGTAAAATGCAAGAGTGAAATATAAGATTATGTTTGGTAACAGTTTTTGTTTTTTATTTTCAAAAACTTTTTTTTGGAAATATAAAGAAAAAACAATTTTCTTGTATTTTTTAAATCAAAAACATGTTTGGTTAGTTGAAATTAAAAAAAAAAAAAAATGAAGAAAAAAATAGAAAATACTAAAATATGTTGTTACTCATTAAATGAGACAGATTCATTAAATTAAATGCATTTTTTCATTAACTTTTGAAAATTAGAAACTGAAAATAGCATTTTGCATATTTTCAATTTCCTCCACAAATTGAGTTTTGAAAATAATTTTTGTTTTTTGTCCATTTTGAGTTTTCAAACAAGTTTTTTAGTCCCAAAAATAAAAAATTGTTTTTGAAAATAGAAAATAAGGGGAAAAAACAGTTACCAAACATACTCTAAACGTTTCTATCATTGTTTTAGCTTGTAAACATGTAAAGTACTTCAGATTCTAGTCTCTTGAATAAATTAAGTCCCTCCTCCACTTTCAGTAGAGATTAGAAGGCATTTCTTGGGGTTGAAGGTAAGTCACTTAACACTATATATATGCAGTTTCACACGAAAATTATTTGCATTAACCTATTATTAACAATTCTTCTAGCTATCAGTACCAATCTTTTTTGGAGATTGCTTCCAAACACATAATCCTGCTATACCTCTCAAGTACATTGGGTTTTGCAAGTTCTTGTTGAATCTTCTTGGTTCCTGCTAAATGATAAGATATTGATGGGCACTTGATGGCAGATGACTGCTCCATAAGTAGCCTAGCTCTCCATTCCTACAAATTGAGTAAGAATGAGTATGAAAAAAACCATATCATAGACATCATATCCTGAGCTCAACCCGTCTTTTTGCATTGAAGTATCAAAACATATTATTGGCTTGGTATAATGATATTCCAGCATATGGATATTAGCATTTTATGATTGTGAACCTTTTCTTTATTGGTAAAGTCACCTATGCACCCAGTGAGTTTTGAACCCATGACCTCACCTTCTATCAACACTTTTGAGAGGAGAAAGTGCCATTTGAGCCACGAGTCATTGGGTTTTATGGTTGTGAACCGTTAGAAATGATTTAGCATGCAACCAGCAGAAAAAGCTCAAAAAGTTAGAAGTCATTGCCAGATTTAGAAATTATCCAAAGCTTTAATGATCTGTGTTATCCCCCCACCCCCAAAAAAAAGCTAAAAGAAATATCTTTGAAAAAGTTGATGATAACTGCAAGACATTAAGTTTTAACTTAGTAACTTTTTCAAATGCCAAGCCTTGTAGCTCAACTAGTTGGCACCTCTTGGTGTTTCCAAGAGAGACATCCAGGGTTCAGATCTCCCCACCCCCAACTATCAAATTATCCACACACACCAAAAAAAAAAAATTTACAAAAAGGACATAAAAGAAACTGAACTATATAAATCTAATGATGAAGTTAGGAATAGTATGGTGCCTTTCCGTACAATCAAAATTATAAATCATGGTCACTCAATTAAACAACACTACCACCCCCCCCCCCCCCCCCCCCCCCCAAAAAAAAAAAAAAAGGAAAAAAACCATCACATATACTGTCATGCACACACTTAAATTTCCAGTAAAATCTCCCACTTATGGATATTAGGAAGGTTTACCATTCACAACTCTGCATGAGCTGATTCTTGAAAAATGATATTGGATATCCGCTCTCATGGTGTACAACCATTCACAGTCAAGTAGTTTTTTCCAGACTAGAAAATATAAAGAGGCACAGGATTACCTGGCAGACATTATCAATCTCAACAATGACAGGACAGACTTTTAAGTGACATTAAGGACATAAAGATTGTCCATCAGCGCCTAATATTTACTAGAACTACAGAACAAATGTATACATTTTCAAGGAAAAGAAAAGATTCTTCACAGGACAGAAATCTGATTCTGAGCAGCAGGAAAATAGAGCAAAAATGCTTACTGATTCTGAGGGATAATCATTTGGTGAATATCCAGCTCTAAAATAAACAACTGCAATTGCTTTGCCACCCCTGCAAGTGCAAAGATTTTGTATATTAAATTCAGAAATATAACATGGTAAAGCATCAAATCTAGATAAGGAAAAATATTCCGAGTCGTAAGGCTACATACACAAGAAGTGTTCCATCCGGTAAAAGTTCTCCTTCTGCATCAATTTCTGCCAATGTTTTCCGAATAGTTTTAATGTTATGTGTGTTATAAAGTTAAGGAAGTTAAGTCTTTGCTGACTCTGGAAAAAAGCTATCTTGCCAAAAAATTCTAAATAATAAATAAAAATATATGGCAAATAATTTTCTAGAATAGAAAAAAAAAAAAAAAGGTAAACCAGTTTATTTATAAAGTGCACAAGATATTCTTAGCTTTTTATCAATATATAGGTTTTAAAAAAAAAAAAATACAATAGCTGACAAGTAGTTATGCTAAGTATGTACTTTTTACCCATATGCTATCTTAGAAGCACCATAAGTCTTTTTCACATAATGGGAGTGTGTCATAGTCACAAAAAGGATATCTTTCATTCAGAACGGCAGAAAGCCAATGTTGATCATACATGTTCCGTTCTTCAGCCTGAACCACAAACATAACTACAGCCCTGTATAATTTTATTCACAGTAAAATACATATTAAATCCCCCAGTGAATGCAGCAGCATAAAAGAAGCAGAGAAATCATCTTTTCAAATCTAACCTTGGGTTATTATATTCATTCCAGGCTTTAGCAAATGCCTCCACAAAGTGACTAACAGCTGAGTTGCTAGGAATCCTTTTAGGATCTAATCCAAGGTCTTCACCATGTTGTTTAAGTAAGCTTCTGCAGAATGAACAGTTGACGTTGAAATACTTCTTGATCATTCTTTGTTATTACATTTCCCAAATATGCATCAGAAGATATACAAAAAACACTAATTATGATCCAAAGGTTAATTTATAAATGACATCTCTAGCAGACCAAAGGGTTAGCATTATGGTCCTAGGGCCAAAAAACAGGGAAACAACTGCAAACTGCTGAAGCAAATTGAAACAGGCAGGACAACAACCATGTCAAGATGGTGCTAACATAAATTTTAAGGTCATATTATGTATGATCAGATTTTTTTTCCATAAATGAATGGCAAAGACATACTAGATAAGTCACATCGAAAATTCAGTTCTGAAGAGCTTTGTCCATTATTCTAATTCCCGTTCCATTACTGAAGGCTCAAGAGAATTTTCCTTGCTGTGGTACAGAGATCATTTAATTTGATCAAGATGGACCAGTATATAGTGTCTGCTTCATGGGTCACGGCCTTTTAACATAAAATAAGGAATCTAGAAAATCTTTGCAGCCACTTCCATGCGAGAAATCAAACTCAGCACACAAAATTTTCAAGAAATTCTCAAAAAAGGTTATTCATAAATAAAAAATCTTAAATAAGATTTGAGATGCAAATTCCACAAAATACTCAACCTTTGGAGCTCATTGACAAGACAACTAAGGCCAGGGAATGAAGATGAAATTGTATTCAGTTCTATTTGGAGGAGCAATTTCGTTTGTTCATCAAGCATATAATCTGAGCGATGTAAACCCAAGCGTATTTCCTATGTACACAATTAAAAAAAGATTAGTAACTTCCCCACAACTCAACAATAAAAATTACAGTACCCACTCTTTTACATCCAATAGTTGTCGAATTTTAAGAAAATGAAACTAATGTGTAAGGGTTGTAGGGAATTACACAAAACCATAATGATTCTGTTTTATCTTTCATCACTTTTATGAGCAGAGCGTACTCTTCATTTAACAAAACATACAAGTAACTATCATTCAAAATGTATTTATTTATTTATTAAAACAAAATCTTTTTTTTTTTTTTTGAATGATAGGTAAATTACACATGCGTCCAATGGGTTTCGAACCCACAAATTCACCAACCATCCTGATCTTAATGGTAGAAAAGTGCTATTTGAGGTAAATTCATTGGCTATTAAAAGAAAATCTCATTTATGTTCCCTTAAACTTTATAAACAAGAATAAAAAAATAAAAAAAACACTCAAGTAAATGACCAAGTAGCTCTATAAAGATCAAAATAAAGCATCTCACAAGAATTTGAGTCCATATACCCTATCAATATACACTTACCTCTTTCTTGTTAATCTCTAGCATCTTGGAATGAATATCTAAAAGTCTAGAGGTAAAAGAATCTGCTTTCTTAGTCCTGCAATGTGAAGGATAGAAGAGTAAAATCAATTCACAAGTATCTTCAATCTCTTTAACCAATTGAGAGAAAATTGAAATTGAAGAAAAACAGAGGCAAGAAGAAGAAGTTATCAAGCTTAAAGGTAGATAGACAGGAAGCAATACAGCTGTAAAAGGAATTTTGTGAAATTGACATATATAAGCTTTAAGGAAACACATGTGATAAAGACAAGGACAAGCTAGAGTGGTGGTGAAACTATATTATTAATATGCCATGCAAATACCAAGGACATAGTAGTGCAAAAAAATTGATGCCAATCATTAGAGAGAGAGAGAGAGAGAGAGAGAGAAGGGCTAGGTGGAAAGCTTAGAAATGATGGGATGGACAGTAGACAACAACAACAAAAAAAGCATTAATCCCACCTTATTGGGATAGTGAGCACAATTGATATGAGCATGTTGACATGGAAGAGTGGCACAGAAAGAAAGTTAATGTTTAAATCTATATATATTTGCAAGAAGTTGGTGGTAATTCTCAACAGGAACAAGAAGAAAATGGTAGAGATGCTTCAAACTATGGGCCCACTTAATCAAGTCAGTGATTCAGCAATGGAAACCTAATAGGGTGAAATACTGGAACTTGTTTGGCAATACCCATGCCAAGTGGGTTGGATGATGCTTTGTTCAGTTCAATAAATTAAGCTGTTTGTTAATATTCATGCAATCGTGTACATAACAATAATTGGACCGTGTGTTTGTGTGTAGGAGAGAGAGAAAGAGAGTACCTGGACAATGAGTCCTGTAGAAATTTTCCATCCAAACTTACTCGATCAACAAGTTCACTGAATATAGGGGCCAGCTCACACGCTTTAGTCCAATGACTTTCTGGGAATGGCACAGGCAATAAGGCAAATGGAGCATGTACCAAGCCTACGCCAGGCACTTTTCCTGATCTCTGTAATTTGAAGCACCCAAACATCAAATTCTAGTCTTATATTGACAACATAAAGGGCACAATCTCCAACATTGTGTGTCTAGGCCTATACCATCACCCTCCCAAAAGAAAGAAGAAAATCAAACTTAATCTTCTTTGCTAGGCTACCAACAACTTCATATCAATTCCTAATCAGAACAATTAAGATATAGCTCTCTAGCTTTTTATGAAAATTATTATAAACTCAGAATGGGAGCACCATTCTATCAGACTCATATGAAAATCTATACATTTTACATTATGCTTTTGATTCACATGAAACTAAAATGAACAATACCCAATCATCAATATATTTAGTAAATGCTGAACCAAGTTGATATTCTCATTTTTTTTTAAAAAGAAACTACAACATAAATATATATATATATATATATATAAAATTTATAATAGATATGAAACTTATATTAAGCAACCAGAGGGACAGCAAACCAATCTAAAACAACCAAAAGAAAATACCTTAAACGCCACAAAAAGTTAACAAGAAAGAGAGAGATTCAAAAGGATCATCCTTTATGTCCACTGACCTGAGCAGACTTGTCACCAACAACAAGGCCATGGAGAGAGCTCCAAACAAGAGAATCATAAACCATCTCCTGAATCAAATCCTGGTCAATCCCATGAAAATCAAACATGGGTGGTGGTTTTCTCAAACACCCCTCTTCCTGAGTCTCCACCTCCTCAACTTTCCCACACTTCACAGCCAAACCTGAACAAGGAAAGGAGGTCTGTGCCATGGTTTTTATTGGTTTTGCCAAATGGGTATTGAAGATTTTGTTTGTAGGGTACAAAAATGTGTTGAACTTTGATTCAAGATTGGATTTAGATGAGGTTTTGGTGGTGATAGTAGGAAAGGAGAAAAGGGTCTGACAGGAAAAAGTGAGGGAATGAGTGGAGCAAGATGAATAAGCAGCACCCATGAATTTTGACCCAAATTGATTTTGGGCTTACATTTACTTTGATTGATTGAGGGGTTGCTGAGATGTACGTGTACCTAATGAAACATTAGGAATGTTTTTTTGATTCACTTTTTTTACAGAGGCATTTATTATTCGGGGAAAGAGAGATCAAAAAGAATACAAACACACAGATTCTCGCATCCTGTAAAAACAATGTCGGGGAAAAATATGGAAGGAAAATCTGTTGCAAATTTTTTTTTTTTTAAGGGAAATCTGTTGCAAATTTAAAAATTTGTTAAGAATATGATTGAGAAAACAATAAAGTAATATAAACCAATATAATAGTACGACCTACTATGGGAATAAATAGTAAATACATCATTGTTGTATTGTTTAGCAAAAAAATACATCATTGTTGTATTTATGCAATATTGTGTAACTGGTCAGTCATTTATGCAATGCAATGCAAAGTTTAATATAATATGAATTGTATTAATACAATTTTTTTCTCTTTTTTTTATTTTATTTATAAATATGAATTTGATAATTATGATAATACAATTTTCTCTCTCAGTAAACACTAGCAACCAACCATTCTCTGTTGACTTCTCTTGGAATCCCCAACAGGGATGTCCAGGTTCAATAACTACAAATACTAGGGGTGTTTGATACACCTATTCAAACACATATTTTTAGTTTTTAAACAATATTACATGCATTTTCATACACTTTTTTACTCATACATATTTCCAGATATGTTTTCAAACAACAAAATACATGTACCAAACACTCCCTGAGGGTTTGTTTGGTTGTGTTGTTTAAACAACAATTTTCGTTATTTAAACAATACAACATGTATTTTTATAATACTTTTTCATCTACACGTATTTCCACAACACTTAAACAACTTTACTAGAACAACATTACTGAATTAATACTAAAGTCATGAACATTGAAAATGAAATCCATGTCTTATATGGTCTTCAATAATTAGACCATAAAGAATCTATGCCAACACAATTTCTTGAATGAAATTATCGTCCTTGTTAATGACAATAAATACTAATTTCAAACTCATATAAACAATGAAAACGATATCCATGTACTTTACCTTCAATATGTAGCAGAAACTTAGTGAGTGATGGGTAAGCACCATGATATAAACCTTTGGCATTAAGTCTCAGCTCAAGCCTAGAATTAACAAAGACATCTGAACTCCTAGTTAGAACTTAGAATTCATCTTGAGAATGAATCATGAAGGTTGTACCTCCACTTTTTGCACTCATAACGATTTCAGCTCTTTAGCTCCTTTAATCTTCTTTATTTTCTTAATGCAATTTATCCTGTCCTTTAGGCTGATCATTTTCTTTCCTACTTTTGCTTGTGGGGGGCAATAAAAGCTGATGGTGCATCCTCTCCTAGAAAATTTCTAGGATTAACATACAAGCCCTTTCTATCTTTGTTAAGAGATTAAGAGGCATTGTCAATAGTCAACACCAGTCCATTGAACTTGTGAGAGCTTATTGTTATCTTTCACATGATCATTTCTTGTAGACTTAAGGTGGCAAAAAATAATTTGAAATCTTTAAAGCCCTCTACCTCAAGCTTGGCTTCTAAAACCCACCTTCACAAGTCCTTTCCTTGGTTAGTAGGACTGCCTAAGTCACGGTTTTGATGGCTTGTGTTTTTAAACTTTTCCAAATGAAATTGAAGAGCCTGTGACGAATGCTTTCCTTTTATATAGGGCAAGTTATCAATGTGAAACCCTTATTAGGGGTGGCAAAATTGGACACCATCTATGAACCAACACCAAATTAGCAGGTTATAGGTTGAGGCTTAATGAGTTCGTGTCATATTCGAGTTGACACGGCTGACCCGTTTAATAAATTGGTTGGGTTAGTATTCAACACATAGAACTTGTTTGACCTATCTGACTTGTTTAATTAAATGACATTTTATCAATATACCCTTAAAACTCTAGATATATAAACTTATTAGTTGTTGTGGTTTATTTTCTTTGACATATTGTGATTGATTATTTGTGATATTGGGATATGCTTTAGTTTTGAATGATTATTTGTAATGCAGTAACTCGTTAGTTTTGAATTTTATATTAAAAATATTAATTTTTTTGTTTGTTCATAAATATATATATATGTGTGTGTGTGTGTGTGTGTGTGTGTGTGTGTGTGTGTGTGTGTGTGTGTGTGTGTGTGTGTGTGTGTGTGTGTGTAGGGACTCAATTCGTAATGGACCCTTAGCAATAAAAATGTGTAGAGTGTGGGTAAAAGGGCTTGGCATCACCAAAATAAACAACGGTTGATATGAAGTTTATAACGAATAATAGATGACATGAAATTCATAGGGATCTTATCAAAGAAATTTGGCTAAGTGTTTTTGTAGAGAATGATCATCACTTTGGTTAAATGTTTGCGAAGCATATTTGTCCTCGGCTCAGGCCGAGGATCTATTTTTCTTAGAGTTGATATATATCCTGTCCTTTTTCTTAGGACTGACTCATATCCCCCCCCCCCCCTCTTTTGTGTTAGAAATTCTCTTGGTTATATAGTATTGTTTTAGTTAATCTCAGCCGTCCATCTGTCGGTTATCCGGTCGCTGTGAATAAGGGTTTGTCCCATCATCTGCTTTTGCAGGCTTTATGTTAGTTTTCAGCCGCCTTTGCAGGCTTTCTATTAGTTGGAGTGACCAAGGCACCTGGGTTTGCCGGTCACTTCATCATCAAAACGGCCAGAATGTTGGTGGAGTACATTTAATGGGTGGGAGATATTTTTCCTTCATCAACGTCGGTTCGCCGAGGAGGTGGGCATCCTCGGTGAGGCCCCTATAGGGCTTGGGATTTTCCCTTTTACCCTTGGCCTATAAATTCTCCTCGGCGCGGGCCTTGGGCTGGCTATGGAGTGGGTCGGGGTTGTTTAACTATTTGGGGCCCCACAATAGCCCCTCAAAATTCTGCTGCACGACCTTTAGGGCGGGGAGGAGGATTTTGACCTTCTCGGCACATTTTCATGCCCTGTTTGAGCCTTACCTCGCTGTCAGTGTTACCGTTACTTCAACTGTTCTTGCAATTTGCTTCTGGCACCGAGGGCCTGTCCGAGGAATTTTTCCTTGTTTTTACAGTGCTTTTATCTTTTTAGTTTACACCTTTTCTGCCTGAGCTTCTTATTGATTCCTCTAAGAAGGGTAGGTTTAAGTTGCTTGTGCTTTAGCGCTCAGTTTTTCATGGTTTTCGTTCCGGACATTGCTCATTATTTAGCGTCAAAAGGGTTGGCCTTGCCGTAGATTTGGGTTCGTGGTCGGTACAAGGACCCTGGTTCCGTTCAGCGCCTATATTGCCCTATAGTGATAAGTTTCAACATAGGTTTTGGTCCGAAGACCATACAAGACCTTGGCTTTTCTTAGCACTTAGTATTTTATGAGGAAGTGATCTCCCTGTTGGCTTGAGTCTTTGGACCATATAGTGCTTAAGTTTTATCTAACACTTGGTTTCTGAAGTATCTGGTTTTCCTCAGAGACTTGGGTCCGGGGACCATGGCATGCCTATGTTTTGTTTAATATTTAGTTTTCTTATTTTCATCTGAAGTATCTGGTTTCTTCTAAGGCTTGGGTCCGAGAACTATGCAATGCCTAGGTTCTGTCCAGTACCTAGTTTTCTCATTTTCATCTGAAGTATATGGTTTCCCCTGAGGCTTGGGTCCGAGGACCATGCAATGCCTAGGTTCTGTCCAGTACCTAGTTTTCTCATTTTCATTTGAAGTATCTGGTTTCCCCTGAGGATTGGGTCCGAGGACCATGCAATGCCTAGGTTCTGTCCAGTACCTAGTTTTCTCATTTTCATCTGAAGTATCTGGTTTCCCCTGAGGCTTGGGTTCGAGGACCATGCAATGCCTAGGTTCTGTCCAGTACCTAGTTTTCTCATTTTCATCTGAAGTATCTGGTTTCCCCTAAAGTTTGGGTCCGAGGACCATGCAATGCCTAGGTTCTGTCCAGTACCTAGTTTTCTCATTTTCATCTGAAGTATCTGGTTTCCCTTGAGGCTTGGGTCCGAGGACCATGCAATGCCTAGGTTCTGTCCAGTACCTAGTTTTCTCATTTTCATCTGAAGTATCTGGTTTCCCCTGAGGCTTGGGTCCGAGGACCATGCAATGCCTAGGTTCTGTCCAGTACCTAGTTTTCTCATTTTCATCTGAAGTATCTGGTTTCCCCTGAGGCTTGGGTCCTAGGACCATGCAATGCTTAGATTCTGTCAGTACCTAGTTTTCTCATTTTCATCTGAAGTATCTGGTTTCCCCTGAGGCTTAGGTCCGAGGACCATGCAATGCCTAGGTTCTATCCAGTACCTAGTTTTCTCATTTTCATCTGAAGTATCTGGTTTCCCCTGAGGCTTGGGTCCGAAGACCATGCAATGCCTAGATTCTGTCCAGTACCTACTTTTCTCATTTTAAGTTGTTAGTTTCCCCTGAGGCTAGTGTCCGAGGACCATACAATGCCTAGGTTTTGTCTAATACTTAATTTTCTCATTTATTTATCCGTTGCCATTTAATTCTACATCACTATAATCTATAATAAACATTAATTAAATACACTTTTCACGCAACATAATGACACACGCGAGCTGGAGTTGGCGTAGGATAAGACTCTGCTCTGTTCTGCCTCTTCGTTTGACGTGACCCTTCTAATCACGAAGCGTCTCTTGTGACGGTTGAGTAACGCGTTTGACGCTTCGGTGCCTCTGCATTAATGAGGCGCCCCATCATTAATGCCAACCGTGGATCTGTGAGGATCTAACGGTGGATAAGCCTCTTGGGAATTTGGGCGAAATTATTACCTCCGGAAATCTCTCCTTTGGAATTAATGTGGATTGGCTCTCACCAACTTTTTGCCCTCTATAAAAGGCATTCTTGGGGCAACCTTTTCCTTCACACTTGACAAACATCCTTCTTAAACTTTTCCCAGTAATATTGCCCAGAGGTTTTGCCAGAAATAGCAGTTTGAGCCTCTTCTAATGAATTGGCCCTTGGAAAGGGCATTCCCGAGGATGTTGAGCCTCTATCAGGAGCCGAGGATGGCACTCCGACCCTGGACGTCACATTGGGGTTGGGGTAGGAGAGGTTCGAAAATTCTCCTTCTTTTCAACCTAATCAGAGGTGGAGCCCTCCTCGCCGTTTGGAGGAGGATTCAGAAAGAACGTAACCTCCTTCCCTTGGGTATGGGCCACTGACCCTCCAAGCCGGCAACGATGGGGGTGGGAGGGAAATCAGGCGGACCCAGAAGTGGAGCCGTCCTGTGCCGCGGCCTCTTTCGCCTTCCATGTTGCCTTTCTTCCCTCTTTTCCCTTTTATCTCTTCTATTTTCTCTCCTCAACCAGTCTCCCCCTCTTCATTTCCTCTTCTCTTGCTTCACTTCTTTCTATCTTTTGTTCCTCTGCCAGCTTTCTTTCCTCCCTTTCCTCCTCTCTTACTTCACTTCTTTCTATCTTTTGTTCCTCTGCCAGCTTTGCTAAGCGTCTATCTTTGTAGTTAGCTTTAGAACAAGCCCCACGGGCATCACTTGTAAGAGATGTAACTTTTTCTTCATATATTAATAAAGAAGTAGACTTGTTTTGTCTCTTTTGTACTTTTCGCATACTCTTGTTTCTTGTGATTGTGGACTTCTGAATGAATGTTGTTGCTGTAAACTGTATAATTGTTCTGGTGCGTTCTCTCTCTTTTTTTTTTAAAAAAGTTTTGCTCTTGATTTTTTTACACCAACCGTCGCACTTGCTAGCGCACAAGTCCTTCCCATAGACGGCGCCAATTGTAGGGACTCAATTCGTAATGGACCCTTAGCAATAAAAATTTGTAGAGTGTGGGTAAAAGGGCTTGGCATCACCGAAATAAACAACGGTTGATATGAAGTTTATAACGAATAATAGATGACATGAAATTCATAGGGATCTTATCAAAGAAATTTGGCTAAGTGTTTTCGTAGAGAATGATCATCACATTGGTTAAGTGTTTGCGAAGCATATTTGTCCTCGGCTCAGGCCGAGGATCTATTTTTCTTAGAGTTGATATATATCCTGTCCTTTTTCTTAGGACTGACTCATATCCCCCCCCTCCTTTGTGTTGGAAATCCTCTTGGTTATATAGTATTGTTTTAGTTAATCTCAGCCGTCCATCTGTCGGTTATCCGGTCGCTGTGAATAAGGGTTTGTCCCATCATCTACTTTTGCAGGCTTTATGTTAGTTCTCAGCCGCCTTTGCAGGCTTTTTATTAGTTGTAGTGACCAAGGCACCTGGGTTCGCTGGTCACTTCATCATCAAAGCGGCCAGAATGTTGGTGGAGTACATTTAATGGGTGGGAGATATTTTTCCTTCATCAACGTCGGTTCGCCGAGGAGGTGGGCGTCCTCGGCGAGGCCCTTGTAGGGCTTGGGATTTTCCCTTTTACCCTTGGCCTATAAATTCTCCTCGGCGCGGGCCTTGGGCTGGCTATGGAGTGGGCCGGGGTTATTTAACTATTTAGGGCCCCACAATATCTATACAGGGTTGGGTTCAAGTTACACCTAGTGTAACTCTAAGCAATGTTACACCACTCAATATTTTTTAATTGCATGCGAATATTGACAAATCGACCATTAGATTATATTATCTTTGTATATACTTCATGTTTGCAAAATTTCGAGGTGATCAAAGATTAATAGCCATGTCATCAATCAATCATTAAAATTCAAATTTTTGTAGTTTAAAATAATACATAAAAATGAGTTTATAGATCAAATGGTAAATAGCATCTGATTGATATGAAAATTGGCATGCATGTTAAGAACATATATAACATGTAATTTAACGGTTGGATTTTCAAAATATTAATTCAATAACATGTTATTGGGTGGTGTAACATTGCTTAGAGTTATACCAGGTGTAACTTGAACCTAACCCATATATATATATATATATATATATTTTATAAAATGTATATATATATATATATTTCATTTTATAAAATTTGATAAACAAGTTAACAAGACTGACTTGTGTGATAAATTGGTCATATTAGAGTTGAGAAATCTTAACCCATTTAATAAATATGTCGGATTAGTATTGACCTATATAGTCGAATACTCATGAATTGACATGATATA
Source organism: Quercus glauca (assembly GCA_023736055.1). Taxonomy (NCBI): domain Eukaryota; kingdom Viridiplantae; phylum Streptophyta; class Magnoliopsida; order Fagales; family Fagaceae; genus Quercus; species Quercus glauca. Next base: position 60,338,662 of record CM043317.1, read on the forward strand.
AACCTAACACATGAACACAAATTGCCACCCTTAATCCTTATGGACAAATGAAATGACAAAATATTTGTGTAAGTGACCATTACCAACAAATTTAATAACAAGAAAAATCCAATATAGAAAAACCAATAAAAGATTATAGAACACCATCAAAGAAAACAAACAAGTATGCATATAGCCAATAGAAATATGAAAATCTAATAAGCAAATGAAGTTATAAACAGGTCTCATCCCTTTTACCCCCCCCCCCCCCCCCCACCCCCCAAAAAAACAAAAAAACAAAAAATTAAATTAAATTGACAAACACCCCCACCAATTTTTATTAGGGATGACAATTTTTGCCCGACCCGTGGATACCCGGCCCGGCCAGACCCTAATGGGCCGGATTTTACTCGGTCCGATTAGAAATAGGGTCAGGTATGGGTTTTTAAAAAAAAAAACCCAAAGCGGGTCCAGGTCGGGTCTGGGTTTTATAAAAAAAACCCGAGACCTGGCCCGGTTAAAAACCCGGTTTCCAAAATTACAAAATTACCCTCTCTCCCTATATATATAGTTCTATATTCTTAACCCTAATCCTCATTTCTTCACTTTTTAGCTGCTCTCACATCACTCTCCTGAGTCTCCTCTCCCACTTGGCTACTCTCACTCCCTCTCACTCTCCTCACATCACTCTGCTCTCCCCAACCTCAAATCTCTATCACCACTGGTCATCACGTGCACCTTCGATCGGCTTGTTTTCTCTCTTTCTCTCAATCTCAGCTCACACGGTCTCACTCACTCACTTTCAAGCAACGTCGCCCAAGCAGCGTCGCCCAAGATCTCAACCTCTCACCGCCGTTCCAAGCATTCACCACCGTCGGTCCAAGCTCTCACCCACTCTTAATCTCATCGCCGGCCCAAGTTCTCAACGCCGATCTGTTCTCTACTTCTCTTAATTTTTTTTTTGTTTTTTTTTTTTTGTTTTAATATGAGTCTCTGAGAATATGAGATGTTTGTTTCAATTTTTTTGTTTGGTGTTTTCTACTTAAACTATGGACTTCAACAGATGGGTTGTGCTACTTCTAGTTATTGTAGTTTAAAGACTTGAAATTTTGAGACTTTGTGTGTAACTGTAATATATTGTGGAAGAAATTGTGTATTTTGTGTTTGTTGTAAATGCTGTGCCTAAACAGAGATGGGAGACAAAAATAAATTTGGGCTTCATTCAAAAAAAATTTTTGGTTGGGCCACGATTTGGGTCGTGGGCTAAACGGGGCCCGCAGGGCCCGGCGGGGCAGGTTTGGGCCCCGGAAAAAAATCTGACTAATAATCGGGCCGGGTCTGGGTTGCGGGTCCAGACCTATGGGTCGGGTTCGGGTATGTAAAAACCCGGCCCGAACCCGACCCGTTGCCATTTTTAATTTTTATAATCCGCAATATTTTTGCTTGCTGAATTATAATCCACGATATTAACATTACTTCAAATTCTCTAACATATATATTCATAAAACATCTCCTATGGAGTTCGAAAATCAATAGTAAAATAAAATAAAACAACGAACTTCTATCAAACCCTTACAATGAACTATTTTTATATTTTCATCAGGTGGTGACGCTGCCAAATCATTACTGTTACTTTTTGTCTCCATTAAATTAATAGGACAATCATTTAAAAAAGGAAAAAGTTTCTCTACAATCTTAATTGGAGAAACTTTCTCCAAACTATAACGTGTCAGTATAAAAAATTGACACTTGTCCAACTTAACTAAAGCTGAAATTCAAGAACTAACTCCCGTTAACTCAAAAGTTAGACCACTTTTACATATATTTTTTTATTAAAAAAAAAAATTCTCATCATCATCACCTAAACCTAAACACTCTGTCCTTTCTTTGCAAATCCCTTCTCCGTCTCTCTCCTTTGTTCCAAACCCTTTTTCTCTTTTTTCAATCATTTTCAATCCCAACTAATTTATTGTTTCCACACACAGTCACTTTAAGTGTGAAAGTGTATCAGCCATGGCGCACGTTAGTGAGTTGCCGTGCGACGAAGACAATGCATGCATGGTGTGCAAGGAGAAGCAATCGGTCGAAGACAAGCTCACCTGCAAAACTTGCGTCACGCCGTGGCATCTCGCCTGCCTCAAGACCCACCCAGAGACACTCGCCTCCGCTTTCCACTGGGACTATCCCGACTGCACATCCATCGTCGTCTCTGCTACCCGCCGCCGCCGCCGCGCTGGTCGGAAATGCGACGGGCGGGGCCTCCGACGACCTAATCTCGAAGATCCGAGCGATCGAGGCCGATGTGTCTCTGACAGACTGAGAGAAGGTGAAGAAGCAACAAGAGCTAGTGAGCGGAAAGGTCTGCTGCAATGACGACGCAGACAACAAGAAGAAGAAGCAGAAGAGGAAGAGAGGAGAGAAGGATGAAGAAGACGAAGATGCGAAGGAAGAAGGAGAGAAAGATGTGTTGGATGTTCTTGATGGGAGCTTGAACTGTTCCTTCTGTATGCAGCTATTGAAGCGCCCTGTTACGATTCATTCTTTCACGCTCTCATTATTTTGCTGTGCATTTAACAAGATCAATGCCATTGAAAAAGGGACCGGTGGAGGGAGCATTAGTTGGGATTGAAAACGATTGAAAAAAAGGGAAAAAGGGTCTGGAACAAAGGAGAGAGATGGAGAAAGTATTTGTAGAGAAAGGACAGAGTGTTTAGGTTTAGGTGATGATGGTGAGAAATTTTGTTTAATAAAAAAATATATGTAAAAGTGGTCTAACGTTTAAGTTAACTAGAGTTAGTTCTTGAATTTCAGCTTTAGTTGGGTTGGACAGGTGTCAATTTTTGGTGCTGACACGTCATAGTTTGGAGAAAGTTCCTCCAACTAAGATTATAGAGAAACTTTTTCCTTTAAAAAAAACATCTTAGAGATATGTTTGCTTGCAAAAGTCTTCTATTTCTATTACACCATTCTTGTATGCGAGCCACCATTCTTTTATTTCCAAAGAAGTTTTGCAGTACATGTCACATATCCACTTCAACCATTCCATGCATGCTTTCAAAGTCATGGTATCTTGTTGAAAAGGAGAGAGAAGGTAAGACAAAACTGAAGAAGGAGAGGGAGAGGGTGCAGGAGGGTTGATCTCTACTATTACAGGAAAAGTACTATAAATATCATTAGTATTAGCACAAGTGTCCTTATAGTAATTCCACCCTCATATAGTTTCATTTAACACTCTTGAAATATTTTTTCATTTGAATGCTAACAAAGTCACAATTTATAGGCTCTAATTCCTTTATCAAGTAAGCATAGGTTGTTGAAGACTTAAAAAAAAAATAATAATAATGATAAAGATATTATCATTTATTACTACATAAAATTTACGAATTAACTAACATGACAAAAAATATGATGGGTGGATTTCAAAAACATAATAAAAATGAATATTTGAATTACTTTTTAGTGATTAGTAACACACCGGTTTGTAAATTTTATAGGGGTAATTATACTCTCTTCCTTTGAGATTTGAGGAAATGATACTCTACCCTAAACCTGAAGGGAGAAAACGATCTCCTCCCCTGAGGTTCAAGGAAAATAACACTCCCCTAATTCTGTTTATATTAGAGTAATGAAATATTCTAAATTTTATAATATTTTCTTTAGCAAAGTTTAACCATAATTAGTAAAAACATAACTGATTAATTTAAAATTAAAATACAAATTTTATTGTGGGAACGTAGACCTAAATGTATATTGGGCCTTGGGCCTTGTCCGAGGAGGTTCCATGATCCAAGAATAGATCAATAGCAAGAAAGATGTAATATTTCGAACTCCACGAGCAAACTATGACTATAGAGGCTGGGAGAAGTTGTCCGAGGAGGAATATCCTATTGGCTAAACATAACAAAGATCAAGACATGCCTCCTGTCATCCAGGGTGACGTACCAGGAGGTTCTACTGATAAAGACATGCATTATGAACGTACAAGATGAATGAGAGCTAGGAAATATCTAAGGAAAAGCTGCTGCCACCGTATTGAATGCTCTGCAACTAACTTTCTGGCTGCATTTATGTGGAGAAGACCCCTGAACAGTGCTGCCTTGACTATCCCAACTCACATTGGACCAGGAGGGTGTCCGATGGGACAAACACTCAAGTAGTGGCCTAGATAATCAACAAATGGAGGGTCAAGTTCATTCAAAGGGAGATATATAATGTAAGAGACCTCTGAGGAAAAGGGGGATCGAAAATAGAGAAGAAAACACTGTAGCAATCAAGAACCGAATTTGTAATCCAATTTGAGAATCAATATATAAGAACTAATCTTTTCGGATTGTGCCGAGGACGATTTTCTATAATTTAAATCAGTCTACCTTCCGTTTCTCATCATCTGAATCCATTTACTTGTTGTCCAACTCGTTAAAGCCCAGTTTTTTAACTCATTCTCTACAAATTCATTGTATTGAGCTTTTTGGGCCAACGTTCATTTATCTTTTGGGCTAAGGACTCAAACTGTGTCCTTACATTTATCAAATGCCAAAAGACTTGCAATGACAAATTTCTTCTTAGGCCGTTGAAAAAGGAAAAAAGCAAAGGTAGGTCATTTAGCAAAAGACAAGTTAGTATACAATATTTATAACATCAATTTAATAAAGTTTGGTCTAATGGATGTCAATGGAGAAAAATGTATTTTTTTTTTCTTGAGGTTTGGGGCGGAATGTCATTCCCTCAAACTTTAAGGGAGAAGAGTGTAATTACCCCAATTTTATAAAATAAAATTTGCAGTATTTTTTGCATAAGTTTAAAAGTTGTTTTATTCCTGCAAACCTTCTTTTTAACCTTATATCGATGTTTTTTTTTTGGACGAATAGTTCTTCATTGAATAATGACTTTTGGGGGAAGAGGGGTGAGAAGCTTTTGATTAACTTTATAATTTAGATTTTTCTCTTCACTTGTATTAAAAAATTACTATGTCTTAGAAAGAGCCATTGTAATTATGACTATAGAAGTATTGCATGTGATATTGCTGGAGATCACTTGGTAAATCATATTGATAGATAAACAAATCAAGTAGCCGATTTGATCGCTTCATTGAGGCTGACCTTCATCTTCAGGGAGGTTTGGAATTTCAATTTTCTTTATTATTTATACTTGATATTATTTGGTAATATTTGTGGTAAACCCAATCAGAGGTTTTGTTTAATTAATTTTCCCACCAAAAAAAAAAAAAAGAAGAAGAGTAGTAAGAAGAACGAGAAGTGTTTGTCCCTTCGGCTTATACCATTGGTAATTCGGTAACATTTGGTACTTTTGGCATGGATTGTTGGTTTTTGCAACAGTCTTCATAAAATAATTTATTGGTTATAATATTATTATATTGGTGTGACTTTTTATAACAACTAGATTTTATTCTCCCAAGTGAAAGGGTAGAATTCCTCCCAAAAAAAAAAAAAAAAAGTGAAAGGGTAGAAACCTATAGTCACAATTTACAAGTTACAACGTATGTTGATTTTTTTTTAGGTTAAGTACAACGCAGGGGTAGCTAAATAAATGGATTATAATATGCTCAGCTCAACTCTTGTAAACAATAAAAATAAAATCCATGTACTTAATTACATTCAATATTGTAGCAGCAACTTAGTGAGTGATGGGTGATTACAATATATTGGAACATGATATATATATATATATATATATATATAAACCTCTAGCATAAGTCTCAGCTCAAGCCTTAACCCCCAATAGAATTATCAAAGATGTTTGATCTCTCAATTAGAACCCATCTAGAGAATGGATCATGAAGCTTGTACTTTAGAATTTTTGCACTCATAACGATTTCAGCTCTTTAGCTTCTTTGATCCTCTTCATCTTCATCTTCCTATTTCTATCTATCATATCCTATCCTTTGGGCAGGTCATTTTCTTTTCAGCTTTTTCCCGAGGGGCAATTGAAGATGATGGTGTTTCCTCCTCTCTTGGTAACTTTCCAGGATTAACATGCAAACCGTTTCTCTCTTTACAAATTGGTGGATATGAGGCATTGTCAACACCAATCCATTAAACTTGTGGGAGCTCCTTTCATATTTCACATGCTCATTGCTTGTAGAATTAAGGTGGTCCAAAAGGATCAGAATTCTTTATAGCATAGACCCTTCTCCATCTCAAGCTTGGCTTCTGAAACAATACCTCCACAAGGCAAGTGACTAGTTGCTAAATTTGGTCACCCTTAGTGGTAAGTTCTTGAGGTGATATTGTGATGCATCAAGATTCAAAAGCATCCACTTGGGCTAAAACTTAATTAGTAGGACTTCCTAAATCCTAAAGTCACTCACGGTTTTGATAGTTTGTGTTTCTAAGCTTTTCAAAGTGAAATTAAAGAGGCCGTGACAAATGCTCGGGGATTGAACTTATCCATTTGTTAACAACCCCCCTCCCCCCCCCCCCCCCCCCCCCTTTTTTTTTAATGTAGTGCAAAATGAATGCAATAGAGGAAGAGTTTAGTTTGAATAAGTGGTGTGTTTAAGTGGATGATATTATAGAAACTAACTTGGAACTTGGAAATAAGGTCATTTGGAGAGATTCTCCTGCATTATTAACCCTACAAGTTTCTACCATTTACATAGTTCTTCTAAAAGTAGAGAGTACCTTTCCTTGGGGAAATGGTATCTCTCCCATTTTTAGGATGTTTATGTAAGAAAAGAGCAATATTAAATTAATGTGCATTGGAATGTAACAACTGTTCAAAACAAGTATTAGTTAACCCTAAACTAACCCAAGTTAGATGTAATGAAGTTAGGTTACTTGCTTTATAAGCGGGGTTAGAATCTTAAATTACTTGCTCTGCATGTATATTGTCTTACAATGGACTGAGACATTAATGTTTCTTACAATCTATTTGTGGCAAGATACACTAAGATTTGCAATCAAGCAATATTTCTCTCTTTATAAGAAAAAGTTCATGGTTCAACTCATTTGGGAAGATGGATTGGAATTGATAAACAAAAACCTACTGAAGAAATAGTGATCTACATTGGTGTTGATTTTGTTGATAACTAATCTTTTTTTTTTGAGAAGCAAGACATCAAAATTTTATTAATGAAAAAAAGGGAAAATCATCCATGGTTGGCTACAAGAATGGCATGGAGTTGAGATGAAACATCCTCCATCCAAACCATTAAACCTTCAACATGTTTTACATGCTTAGTTAGGGTGTGAGCTAGATTATTTCCTACTCTACAAACATGTGAGAAAGAAACAGAAGCAAAAGAAGCTAAAGAGGGTAGAACAGCTTTCAGGATGTGACCAAAAGATGCCAACGATTCCTCCTTGCTACTAAGAGTGCTTATAACCACCAAGGAGTCTCCTTCATAAATCACAGACACTACAAGAAATCTGGGTTTAGGCAACGTTTGTAAAATATCACTAAAAACCCAAAAAATGCCATTATAGATAGAAATGGTTTACAACGATTTTTTTTTTTTTTTTTTGAGAGTGGTCATTGTAGGTCTATTGCAACATTTCTAAAAATGTCACCATATGTGACTCTATAATGGTGTTCAAAAACTTTTAGTGACGTTTCTAAAATGTCACTAAATAATATAACATTTTTTATATAATGTAGGAAAATACATTTGGCGACATTTTTTAAAACGCTGCAAATAGAGAAACCTATAGCAACGTTTCAAAAACGTCGCCATAGCATTTGCCCTTTTGCTTTTTAGCAACATTTTTAAAACTTCACTATAGGATTGATTATGTCACGCCCCAAACCCAAAAGGGTCCAAAGCGTGAGGGAACATCCCAAGGGTACCTATAGATTTTTCCTTTTTGGCAAATCAAACTATAGGAGATCTTTATTTTCCTTTCTTTTCCATAGGATAAAAATAAATAACCATACTAAAATCTTTATATTACAAGTCAAAGCTCTTTAACACAATTACAAATAATAACTCAAGTCATGTGTCTCCAAATAATACATAAATATATTTCAAAGCTCCAAATGGATAACACAAAACCACATTCCCTTTTAGAATACACAACCTCAACATTGAAGTTAGGCCTACAAAGCCTAAGGCTAACAAACCTCAAGTATCCAAACTCCAATAGAATTAATTATGATCTCGTTAAACTTTGCAAGATTGAGTCACCAGCCAATCATAGCATAAATCTCTCACTTAGCATAATGCTCCAATCACCACCAATAAAACAAGCTCCATGCTCGAGGTATAGCAAATTTATCTGAAAAGCTGTTGAAAAGTGGGATGAGCTAAAACCCAGTAAGTAGCATAATTAATGGGGGTGGAGGAAATGCAAGTTTCAGAAAAACTTTAAATAGTCTAACTTCTACAAAGTTTGTAAGGTGAAAGTTCAAAAAGGGTATACAATACCTTTGAACGTTTAGACCCCAAATACAAAAATATCAATTCAAGCTTTATATCAAACAAATAATGTGCGGAACATGATAACAAGCTTATAACAGAATTGATAACTAATCTAAGCCAAATATAAACACATCCATAGCAGTAAATATAAGGCAAAGATAAAGGGAAGGAAGATGCAAACACACGGATAACACACGATGTGTTATCGAAGAGGAAACCGAAGCCCTCGGCATAAAACCTCTTCGCCGCCCTCCAAGCAGTCAATAATCCACTAGAAAATGTAGTTGGGATACATGAACAGCAATAGACTCTCCAAGCCTAATCTACCTAGGTACCTAAGCCCTCCAAGCTTCTTGCTCCAACAAGGTTGCGCTGAACCTTTTTCTTTTCTAGCTTACTAGATTCCACTACTAAACCATAGCATCAACCAATGTAGATTGGTTCCTTCTTAACTGCTTCCCAACTGTACCAAATAGACCTTCTCACAGACGTGGGTGTGGTGGGATAAGGATTTGGCTAAAGACCTCTCAAGGGCATAACAATGGAGAGGAAGAGAGAAGAGGAATTTGTAGAGTCTCTAAGGTAAAGATTGTGGATGAATCAATCTTATATTTCTCTAGGGTTTCTCTCACAAAATTCTCTCTGGAATCTCTCTCAATATGGTGGGTTTAAGGGTATATATATAGTAGGGTGAGAAAGGAATGCAAAACGTCAGTTTTTGCCAAACAGGGCATTTTGGCGACTTGACCTCTCGACTGGGTCAAGTCGCGAGTTCAAGCCGCGAGTTAACAGCCTGGCTAGCTTGGGGCTTTTGTCCTGTAGTGCGACAGCTGGCGCAACTCTTCAACTTCTGGCATGCTTGGCACGTGTGCAGGCATTTGGCGACTTGCAAGCCGCGACTCACCCGCGAGATCCAGTCGCGAGACTCTATTTTCTTGCACACTCTTGAGCATTTCTTCATATCTTCTCACACACTACCCTTACAATTTTCCCACCTAAATACAGGGTTACTAAGTGCTAAATTACAAGCAAATTGGTCACGGAATAAAGCCAATAAGATGGTTGATTATATTCAACCTTACAATCTCCCCCTTTGGCTATTTCGTGACAAAACCCTACAACAGACTCTAGACTTAAAACGTGAGTTGGGAACAGTTGAACAAAACTCACTCACACCTAACTCTAGATTCTGTAAAGCTCTTGAACATATGAATAAGTAACTTCTGAAACACAATAACATAGCAATATCATTGTATGCAAAAAAACTTGATATGCATAAGGAGCAAAAATATCATAATCAAGCAAAATGGAATAAATTAGTAGACCATGGCAAGACCAAAACAAGTAATCACTATAACCAAGTGATCACAATGCTCATTCACACTTGGAATGAACATCTGGACATTCAAGATGACAAACACAAGGCACATCACTTGAATGACCAACACTCAACCAATGCATACAAACATGTATGCATCTAGGAACAATCCTACAAGGGCACAAGAGTGTTGTACTTAAAATAATGCAAAGCATTAACAAGTACAAAAGCAAAATGCAAAAAGCTGCATAAGCAAAGTATTGCAAATACATGGCACAAACCATAAAAGCCTACAAATTGCATATTCAAACCCTTAAAACTTACATAAGCAACATGGGTACAAAACAGATAAAACATGCTGAAATAACTGAATAACATCATTATATATAAGTACCAAAGTTCCACAGCCATCCAAAAGTTTTAAGTTTAAAACAGACTTAAACCATAGTGTATCAAGCCTATACATCATAAGTTATCCAAGCATATTATCAAAATTTTAAACAAACAAAAAAAATATAATGAAACTCCCCCTCAGAGTAAACACTCCCCCTCAAGAGCTGCCAAAAATCTTATCTCCCCCTTTTTGACCGGAATGGCCAAAGGGTCAGTGCTCCTGGCTGGTGTGTATGCTGTCAAACTTGGCATATAGTACATCAAGCTGGTCCTGCATAGCTGTCATCCTTTTAGTGTGTTGATTCTAAACTTCCCTGAGTGTATCAAGCCTCTCCAGGATGATATGAAATGCATCCAGGGGTGTAGCAGATGAGGTAGAGGCTCTGCTTCTCTTGACTTTTACTCTTGGTGTGGAAGATGGTCCTGCACCCTCTGCTTCAGTTTCCATAGGATCACCTTCTTCTTGTACACCCTCCTCTTCTTCACCTGGAAGCCGACTCTGTATCCTTGTGAGAGTAAATTTGTTGATGGCTGATAGAGGAGGCATGGGACTAATATCTTGTGGGATTGTAACACCCTTTTCTTTGAAAATCCTCATTAGAAGACTTGGAAATACCAGCTTAGGCCTGGAGGTGGTTTTAGTTTCATCCATTATAGTATAAAAAATATGGGAATTGATGTCAATAAAGGTTTTCTCCTTAAGTTCCATAAGAAAGATAGCTCTGGCATTTGTCAGTGTAGTCAACTTCCTTATAGGGCAAAGGTTGTACATCATTATTGTGGTTAAACACCTCATGTCTTTGGGAAACTCAGAAGTGTTCAGACATCTCTTTTCTATAACCCCACAAATCCTTTTCTGGACAGTTTCTAGAGAAAGCATTCTGTCCTTATAGTTAGTGAATTCATAATCTTCTAAACCCTCCAGCCCTAGAACCTTATCAATATCATGAGCATCTAAGGTAAACTCCTTTCTTCTCACCCAACAACTCAATTCATCCTCCCTTATCACAGCATTTGCATAGAATTCTCTAATTAGTGGTTCACACACTAAAGGTAAGTCACCCAGAAGTTTCTTCCAGCCTCTTCCTTCAAAGCATTGTGGAATGAAGGTATCCTTCAAGTTATGTAAATCCACAATCCTCTCCTGGATAATGGTTCCCTTTATGAAGGAATCTCTGTATCTCTCAAAATGCTTGACTGACCTAAACAAGTTGTTGTCCATTTTCATTCTTTTATCAACCTTCTTAGCAGGAGTCTTCTTCTTAGTAGATGTTGAAGTCATCTATAAACACTCAGAAAAGTTCACAACAAGGACAAAACACAATATGTGGAAGCATACTCAAATTAGTAACCAATCGCGAGGGGCACTCAGAGATTTTCGCGGCTCAGCTCGCGACTCCTTTGCGGGTAGACTTTCCAGTCGCGAAAAACACTTAGAGAAATTTTCAAATTTCTTAACTTCACAGTGTTTCGCGGCTTACTCTGGCGACTTGACCAAGTCGCGAAAAACACGTGTTTTGCGTTTTAAAGTCAATTTTCAAAAACTTTCCAGTTTTTCCCTCGTACTTTGTGACTGTTCATTGTCTTCCCCATTTCTCTCTCTGAAACTCATCGAGAAACTTTTTGAAAACCTCCATTTCTACATCAATCTCATTTCACTCTTCAAGAGAAAGGTATGGGTTTTCTACCCAGGTACCTAAGCCCTCTAAGTTTCTTGCTCCAACAAGGTTGCGCCAAACCTTTTTCTTTTCTAACTTACCGGATTCTGCTACTAGACCATAGCATCAACCAATGTAGATTGGTTCCTTCTTAACTGTTTCCCAACAGTACCAAATAGACCTTCTCACAGACGTGGGTGTGGTGAGATAAGGATTTGGCTAAAGACCTCTTAAGGGTATAACAATGGAGAGGAAGAAAGAAGAGGAATTTGTAGAGTCTATAAGGTAAAGATTGTGGATGAATCAATCTTGTATTTCTCTAGGGTTTCTTTCACAAAATTCTCTCTAGAAGCTCTCTCAATATGGTGGGTTTAAGGGTATATATATAGTAGGGTGAGAAAGGAATGCAAAACGTCAGTTTTTGCCAAACAGGGCATTTTGGCGACTTGACCTCGCGACTGGGTCAAGTCGCGAGTTCAAGCCGCGAGCTAACAGCTTGGCCAGCCTGGGACTTTTGTCCTGTAGTGCGACAGCTAGCTTGACTCTTCAACTTTTGGCATGCTTGGCACGTGTGCAGGCATTTGGCGACTTGCAAGCCGCGACTCACCCGCGAGATCCAGTCGCGAGACTCTGTTTTCTTGCACACTCTTGAGCATCTTCACATCTTCTCACACACTACCCTTACAATTTTCCCACCTAACTACAGGGTTACTAAGTGCTAAATTACAAGCAAATTGGTCACGAAATAAAGCCAACAAGATGGTTGGTTAAATTCAACCTTACATAAGGTTTTCAACTTCATTCTTGTCAAGAGATTTTCTATCAATTTCCCAAATAATACAAGACAAGATAAGCATCTTTAAATTTTCTAATATACCATAAAATCTAAGATTTCCTTATTTAGGATTAAATAAAAAGATGCTCATTTTTCCATATCAACAATTCATACATTTCCCCAAATGCAATACCAAATATGATGCATTTTCATATATAATCATATATATATATATATATATATTAAGGTTACGACACAATAGTTTTTAGAAAAATATAGTTTTCATAAGTAATTTTCAAAAACGTGTCTAACCCAAAAACAACATTTATGTTATTTTTCAAAAATCCCATTAAAAAGCTACTTACCTCGGAAGGCCAACCAATTTTACCTCAACTGGGCACCACAAAATCAACTAATCCAATCACTAGGTCCATCGCCAAGAATATCGGAACCTAGAAACACAATGATCAAACCTATCAATAATAAGGCCTTTCACAAAGTACCATCACACTTATCTCCATAAATTGTAACAATGTCCTTAAATCAAACCAAAGGCCCTAAAGTCTAGCTTGCCCGTCCTAAGACAAGTACCTTTCCCAAGCAAGAACCAAACAGGCATCCAAGAAACTTATAGTGCTGACACAACCAAAACATTTTAAATTCACTACTGCAAAAAATGTGCATCATAGGATAATATAACATACTCATGAATCTCTTTGAGTACTAAATAATATATTTAAGCCAAGATAAGATCAACCGAGGTTTGGGATTAATTCCACGATTTCTCGGCATTTTAGTCCTGCTTTCAGATTCAGTACATAACAGGGAAGCCATTTGTAAAAATTGTTTGGTCAATGAAAGGTTATCCGATTAATTTAAAACTTTAAGGGAACATTCCCCTATATGTATACAATGTACCAGAGAAAATTCAGCCCAAGAAGATTTTTCTATAATTTATTAAAAATCATGCATTGTGGCTGACTCAAACCTGTTATGACAGCTTTAGAAAATTGTTATAGTTGTAAGACTAGCCCAAATTATTTGAGAATTTACTCTCAGATTAAAACCACCATATTTAAAGCATATTAAAAACAAGGAATTAAACCCAAAATCTCATATAAACAACTTATCAAACACTTGGTATGCAAAGACACATGCTCACACATAACTTGCATAAATTTGTAGTTATCACTCCACTCACACCCACACATGCCAAAGTCATATAAAATGCAAAGAACACACTTCCAAAAATCAGCCCAAACTTCCACAAAATCCACCCACATGATTTGCTCAAGGAAACCTAAGTTTTTTTTAACCATGAAGGAACCCCAAATGATCATCATTTGTAAAAACCCTTAACCATTAAATAAATAAATCCACCAAATCAAAAATCCATATACTCAATCACATGTATACCACTCATGAAGCTTAGATTAGAAAGAAATCTTAGAAAAACTTGAAAAGCTACCAAACAATTAAGTGTTTTACCTTAAAAGCTTTGAGAGAATGGAGCATATGGGATTTCTAATGGGGTTCTCCAGCGAAATCCACCAAAAGTGGTGGTGGATAGCTGGTTTACCAGTGAGGGAGTGAGAGAAGTAGAGGAGCTAGAGTGTGTTTCGGTGGGTGGGTGAGATAGAAGGATAGAGAGATGGAGAGAAGAGGCAGCCGGTCAATAGGGAGAGAGACATATCAATGTGAAAATGAGGAAGAAAAGGGGAGCTGACTTAAGTTGAAAAGCTTAATTATCGATTTGCCCCAAAAATATCTTATGAGTAATTTACCAATTTGCCCATCAAGCTTCTTCTAAATTACAATTAATAACCGGGGTGTTACAGATTATTTGCAGCGTTTTATAAATGCCACTAAAAATGATTTTCTCCTACTTTTTAGCAATGTTTTTAAAACGTTGCTAAAACCTGCTCATTATTATTTTTTAAATATTAAAAATGCTATATAAACCTACTTAAAATTTAACAATAACTAATATAAGCTTGTAATAGATCAAATATACCTATTGATCATCAATATTCCACAATAACAAATATCCAAACTAACACACTAACACATTAACCATAGATTCAAATATATATATATATATATATATGTTTAATACATGCATCATCCTGAATTGAACAAAAAACTTGTCTACCTACACAAAAAAAAAACCACCCAAACTATGATAATATTATAAACAAAGTACAATAGTTCCAAAATAACTGTGGTTGTTCAAGACAACTATATAATAGCCCATGGGTCCTTAAAACACTTCATTTACAGTTAAATGCTAGTTTCTTGATCGGATGAAGCCTGCGACCTATAAGGAGTTGGAGATTAATGATCTAAACTGAAACCACCCTGAATACAAATTAAGAGTTTGTAATAAGTTCATAAAGAAATCATTTTGAGTAAGAAAATAATAGTTGCTATACCTAAAAATTTTAAACACCAAATACATTTTTAAAACATTAAAATTTAATACCTGACTAGCTTCTAAATAATGATTTTGTTGATTTCGCACTAGTTGCATCAATTTGATCACTCACCTCTCCAAGTTTTCATAATGATTCACTTTCTCCATCAAAAAAGCCACTTGATTCTTCAACTAAGTCACTTCAGCATCCCTTTCTTGGCTTCTTACTTGAGCAATTGCAAGAGTGTTCTTGGCAAGATGCATACTTGGGGTTAGGCCAAAACCTACACCCCGAACACGACCATTGCGCTCATTACCAAACACTTAAGCATATACATCATCTGGTGCCCATGCAATACTACTAGTAAGATCGGATGACTGCACACGATTTGAGAACTCACTCAACAGTTCATTGATTTTCTCCTAATATTTAAAATAAAGACTAGAAAGAAATAAATAGGGAAATTTTTATCTTTCAACGAATCGCACGTAGAGATATTGCTAATTGAACACAATAACACATTAGAAATTAACAATGTTAATAAATTCAATATTACGCTTGGCAAATCATGATATTACTTACAATGTTACTTTCTGCTTCGGTGTTAACAGGAGTACCATCTTTACAAAGATGAAGTTTTACGTATACATCTACACGCTCTACAAGATGCCCAAGTGTTGTTACCTAAATTATGGTCATTACATTTATTTAATTAGGAATGATGGTTTCATACAAATTTAAGAACAATCTAGTAAGTCATTTACAAGATAATTATTAAGTCATTACCATTTCTTCTGCGTACAAAGCAAAGTTTTTTGAACCACCAGTATGTACATTTTTTTTGCTTGGAACGACTGTTCTTGTTTACCAAAGCAAGATCCTACATTCAAAAAAACTACATATTTAAACAAAGTATTATTTAAATATATTTTTCATGGTAGATATTCAATGTAGAATATGAATATCCATATGAATGTTCTTGTTCTAAGGATGATGTAAAACAATTAAAGCATATTAATATAGAATAATACCTTCGTTTTTGGTAAATTCCAATACTGAACAGGGGCTTTATAATCTTCAGGAATTACATTTGGTGGTACTCGTGCTCAGTTTTCTCTTCTTAGGAAATACTTCTTCTTCAAAGTTGACTTGTGGTTCCTCCATCCCCTGCCACTGCTAGAAGGTATAATATTGAAAAATAAGTACTTACACTCTAAAAAAATACATACAATGATTGAGCACTTGATCCTCAGGTCCTTTTGCCCAAGAAGCCAAATCTGAATAAGAGCTTTCTCTACCAATTTCTAACCAAAATAGACAAAGAGCAAAAATCAGCGCAAAACTCCATGACCCATTAAAGAAAAACCAAATCAAAGCAAACCTATAAGCTAAAAACAAATCCTTACACCCTAAAGAAACTTGAACAACAAAAACTTTACAACCAAAACTGAAAAATAGCAAAAATTAGCACAAAAGCTCCATGACCCATTAAAGAAAAACCAAATCAAACCAAATCCGTAAGCCAAGAATAAGACTTACATTCTAAAGAAACTTGAACAACAAAAAAGAGGGAAAAGAGTATGGTGGTGGTAGTGGGTGGAAGGGAAAAGATGTGTGGTGGTTGGAGAAAGTGGGTCACAAATGAAGAAAGAAAAGACTACGAAGAAAGAACACACAGAAAAGAAGAAGGTGACAAATGAAGTGAAGTTAAGAAAGAAAAGAACAATAAGTGGGACACGGAGTGGACAAAAGAAAAAAAGAAAGTGTAGGAAAAAAAAAAGAGGGAAAAAAGTGTGGGAAACAAAAATAGTGGTAGAATGTTTAAAGATATAGCGACGTTTTGAAAACGTTGCTATAGATTATTTCTTTTTTTTTTTTTTCCACCAACATACTATAAACTAGATATGTGTTGCTAAACTATACTTGTTGCGGCATTTTAAGAAACACTGCTATTGTTTTGAGTTACAGTATGCCACTTACAGCGGCGGATTTAAAAATGTCACTAAAAAAAATGCCACCTAAACCCAGATTTCTTGTAGTGAGAAGATAAGCCTAGCTTCTATGCAAAGAGGATGGCCTGTGCTGCTACCATTGCTTCCACATCATCAGAGGAGGGAGGGAGAAGTACCTTTTCTGAGAGAGAGGCATGAACTAAACCAAGGCTATCCTGAACTACTACTCCTAGACTTGCTTCGTTTGTTTCTTTAAAAACCGCTCCATCAAAGTTGATTTTGAAAGAAGGGGCAGGAGGTGGAGACAATCTAGTGGGAGTTACAAATATAGGCATGTCGCTTTTTTGTAGTATTGGTTGATTTTGCTAAAAAAGTTTAGGAATCTCAACAGTTGTAGGTTGCAATTGTGAGAGAAGGTAACTATTTGAGGTTGTGCAAAGTCGGTTTCTACAATTCCATATAAACCATGCCAACATTGCGAACCATATAAGATCTTTGTCTTCTTCTATAATGTACCATACTAGATCAACGAAGCTAGTGAAGATCGAGCTTTGCCGAAAGGACCAAGTCGAGGATGAGTTCCAAATCAGTGATAGTACAGGACTTCGCGTATACACAAGTCCAGAGTGTGTGAACAACATCTTTAGAGGCTTGCTTGCAATGATCACATCTGTCTTCAGAAAGGACTTTGCGTATGCACAAGTTCTTTTTTACTAGTATGGCTTCCTTACATGCTCTCCACATGAAGTTTCTCACCTTTGGGGGACATTTAAGTTCCAAACATCCTTCTGAAACCTCCTTCATCCGCTTTGGATCATTTTGGGACCAACCATATTGGGATGCATCTCTAATCAGGAATTGATATCCAGATTTGACAAAATAAACACCTGACTTCACAAACAGCCAAAATAGCTTGTCCTCCACATTGGTATGGTAGATGGGAATGGATTGAATAATGCTAGCTTCATGGGGAATAAATAAACCATGTAATAGCTCATTGTCCCAACACCTAGAAGTTGGATTGATAAGTGCACTCACCTTTAGATTTTTGCATCCTTCAATAATTGGTAATTGAACTCATGGTTGGTGAAGGGATGGAAGCCATGCATCCATCCAAATATTGACAGAATCTCCACAGCCAATTCTCCACTGTACCCTCTCTTTGAATCATATCCCTTCCTCTTAAAATACTCCACCATGCATAAGACACGAAAACATAATTTGATGCCTCCATGAGTGAGCAACTCGGGAAGAACCTTACTTTGAAGACTCGATGGAAGAGGGAGTCTTTATTGTGTAAAAGACACTAGGCTTGTTTTGCTAAAAAAGCATCATCAAAGAGGGCTAAATCCTTGAATCCCATACCTCCTTTTGACTTAGCTTGACAAAGAGTTCTCCATTTCACCCAATGAATCTTCTTTCGCTCTCTTTTTTGGCCCCACCAAAATTTTCAAATAAGGCTTTCAATGTCATTACATAGGCTTACTCGAAGTTTGAAGCAACTCGTGGTGTATGTCGGAATGGCTTGGACCACCGCTTTAATAAAAAATTCTCTACCGGCTTGAGATAATAGCTTTTCCTCCCATCCTTGAAGTTTCCTCCAAATTTTCTCCTCTATGTAACTAAAGCTTGCTTTTTTCCTTCTCCCTATCAAAGAAGGCAAATCCAAATACTTTTCATACTGCTTGATCTCTGAAACTCCCAAAGCAAGTTTGACACGTTCCCTTTGCTCATTCGATGTGGATTTGCTAAAGAAAGTAGTGGATCTTGCTTTTATTTATTTACTGTCCTAAACATTCTCCATAGGAATCTAAAATGTCTAGGACCTTATGGCACTCCAAATCTATAGCCCTGCAAAACAAGAGACTATTGTCTGCAAACAATAAATGGGTTAGTCTTGGGCTGTATCTGCAAAGAGAATAGCCCCGAATATCCCTTGGAACTGCTACTTGGGAAATCAGACCATGTAATCCTTTGGTGCTAAGGAGGAAGAGGAATGGGACGAGAGGGTCCCCTTGGCGAATACCTCTAGAGGGAGTGATCAAACCCTTGGGCTCACCACTTAACAAGATGAAATAGGAGAAAAATGAGATACAAACCATCATAAGATTTATCCATTGCTTATTGAAGCCAATCTTTCTCATTACTGCTTCTAAATAGGACCATTCAGCCTTGTTGTAAGTTTTACTCATGTTTAGCTTAATGGCTATAAAATCATCCTTTCCAACATGTTTCTGCATGTTATAAAGGGACTCAAAAGCTACTAGAATATTGTTAGAAATGAGACGTCTTTTTGTGAAAGCACTTTGGTGTTCAGTAATGATTTTAGGCAAAAAAAAAAAAAAAAAATTCAGTCTATTAGCCAAAACTTACAAAAAAAATTTATAAAGTACATTACATAGACTGATTTTGGGCAAAAAAAAATTTCAGTCTATTAGTCAAAACTTTCAAAAAAAAATTTATTAAGTACATTACATAGATTGATAAGCCTAAACTCCAACACAAACTCAGGATTTTTGACCTTGGGAATAAGAGTAATGAAGGTATGATTGAATTGATGTGGTAAGGAAGCGGTATTAAGAAAGTGGAGGACAAATTGGGTTACCTCATCACTAAGAACATGCCTATAGTGTTTGTAAAAAATAGAAGACATTTCGTCTAGTTCAGGAGCCTTTAAAGGAGCCATTTGTTTGATTGGTTCTTTAACTTCCCATTCCATGAAGTCTGATGATAATTTGGCATTCATATATGCTATGGTCATCCTTTGTATGGTACTAACTGCTGCATCCGTAGATTGTGAAACCACTGAAGTGAACAGGTTTTGATAACATGAAGTCAATGTATCAGCTATATCCGTCGGGTTTGAGGTCCAACTAAATTCTATTAAGACTAGTCTTAATTGATGGATATAAAGATAAATGCAGAAAATAAGTTTTAAACGGATCTACTTCATTTGATATTAATAACACGTACTACGTAAATTTCAGAATTTGAGAACAAGAGATCGTACCTTGAAGCGGTGAATTTCAAAACAAAGATTGAAGCGTTTGGGAATACTTTTAATCTTCACTCCAATTTCACTAACGCCCAAGATGTGTGGTCTCTCAATTGGTAACAAAGGGATGACTAGTGAGTGACAAAAAAACTCACATTCACACCATTTTACAATGATGTTTCTTACATATGAAAATCTGAACGTTTTTCCCTTTGTATCTAACCAATTTATCTAATTGGGCTAGCCTTTTGGGCCTTACCAATTGGGCTTAAGTGTGTGGCTTGGAGTGAGACCAAAAGGGACCAATAAGACACTAGCTCCAATGGGCCTTGGGCTTTTCTGTCAACTTTTGACAAGTTTAAAGTTACCATTAACTATATTTAATACTACTATATAAATATAGTTGCACTCTAAGTCTTATCTATAAATTATATCCCAAGACTTTATTATACATGCAACCCCTTTATAAAATATTTGTAGTAATACAAAGTCATTAATTTAGACTACCACTTTGTAAATTACTATATCTTGATCCTTGAGTACCCGGTTTAATCCTTTAAGTTATTTATCATATATTTATGAAAACTAATTTCATAAATATATACTTTAGTAACTACTTACTAAAGTGGTTAGGCCTAACTCTCTGAATAACAAACCCATTAAACTTATCTCAAGGGAATATTTTATATCTCCGTTAAGAGACTATGAATTCCATCTTGAGAATATATGTTCCATCAACACTAAATGTGGCTGTCCAATATACTGAGGTTTTGACCGTTACTTTAGATCTCACTCTTGATATATCAAAGCAACCTACACCTTATGATCAGGTCCATTATTCTCTCAGGATTAAAAGTTCATACAAATATAAGTCGTGAGATTTATTACTCATTTGACAGTCTTTAGGAGAATAATAAATCTCATAGCAGTCCAGTTCAATATGTCTTAACTCTTAAAACATATTAACACATCAACTAGAAGTCTCCACTTTCATGATTAAGACAAATCATCGTAGTTGATATGTTATAGTTTTCGCAGATGAAATGCCCAATTTCATCACCAACTACGAATTATAATTCTGAGTTTACAAAGAACTTGTGATTTATATCTTCTGTGACTCTTCACATAAATCACATACTATGCATCTCATGGACTATATGATAATATCTGAATATTCATGTTACCATTATTTCAGATAATAATAAAACAAAGTTATTAAACATAATATTAAGTCATACATAATGTCAAACACAACGTCACACTTAATATCATACATGGCATCATACAATAGGATTTAAGGGTACTAATCCTAACAATCTCCCACTTGCCCTAAAGACTATTGTGCACTAATCTAACTCCCATTTTTTCCAAATGCGACTCAAAAGTCCTTTGAGGCAAGGCTTTAGTAAATGGATCTGCCAGATTGTTTGCACTTTCAATCTTTGCTACCACCACATCTCCACGAGCAACAATATCTCGAATGATATGGTACTTCCTCTCAATGTGCTTTCCTTTCTTGTGATTCCTTGGATCTTTAGATTGTGCAACTGCTCCACTATTATCACAAAACAATGTGATTGGAACTTACTCCATTCTTATTACACCAAGGTCAGAAAGGAACTTCTTGAGCCATACAACTTCCTTTGCTGCTTCACAAGCAGCAACATATTCTGCCTCCATGGTGGAGTCTGCAATACAAGATTGCTTAATACTCCACCAACTAATGGCTCCACCTCCCAAGGTGAAAACACATCATGAAGTGGATTTTCTGAAATCTAGATCCGATTGAAAATCTGAATCTGTATAGCCAATGGGAATCAAATCTTCACAACGGTAAACAAGCATATAGTCTCTTGTTCTCCGTAGATACTTGAGAATATGCTTTACAGCTTGCCAATGTTTTGGTCCTGGATTTGATTGATATCGGCTGACCATGCCAACTGAATAGCAGATATCTGTTCTAGTACAAAGCATGGCATACATGAGACTTCCTACTGCAGAAGCATAAGGAACTTGTCTCATCATATCTTCTTCCTCTTGAGTCTTAGGCCTTTGGTCATTAGACAGAGGAACTCCATGTCTAAAAGAAAGCAATCCTTTCTTGGAGTTCTGCATGCTAAACCGTTCTAGAACCTTATCTATATATCCAACTTGTGATAAGCCTAACATTTTATTCTTGCGATCTCGCCAAAGCTTGATCCCTAAAATAAAGTTAGCCTCACCCAAGTCCTTCATATCAAATTGGCTTGACAACCAAACCTTTACCGATGACATTACCCCTACATCATTTCCAATGAGTAGAATATCATCAATATAAAGCACTAGGAACATTACTACTTTATCTTGATGTCTTTTGTACACACATGGTTTATCAAGATTTTGTTCAAAACCAAATATCTTGATTGCTTGATCAAATCTGATGTTCCATGACCTAGATGCTTGCTTAAGTCCATAAATGGACATTTTCAACTTGCATACCAAATGCTCTTGGATCTTTGCTATGAAACCTTCCGGTTGCAACATATAAATTTCCTCTTCAAGATTGCCATTAAGAAATGCAGTCTTGACATCCATTTGCCAAATCTCATAATCAAAATGAGTAGCAATGGATAAGAGAATTCTGATAGATTTAAGCATTGCTACTGGAGAAAAGGTTTCATCATAATCAAAACCTTCTTTTTGTGTATACCCTTTCGCCACTAGCCTTGCTTTAAAGGTTTCAACCTTTCCATCTATCCCTCTCTTCTTCTTGTAAACCCATTTGCAACCAACAGGTTTAATGCCGTTAGGCGCCTTTACAAGATCCCAAACTTGATTGGAATACATGGAATTTAATTCAGATTTCATAGCTTGGATCCAATGATGTGCATCTATATCATTTATTGCTTCATCATATGTGTAGGGATCCGATTCAACCTCTTCTCAGATAGCTTCATAAGTTTCTCCCAAACCTATGAATCTTATAGGAGGCCGAACAATTCTCCCACTACGACGAGGCACTTGAGTACTAGACATGTCATGAGTAGTATCTTGTGGTGTATCTAATACAGCCACATCATCCCTAGTTTCATCTATTGGTTGTTCATTTACAGATTCATTAATTTCAGCCAAAACAACTCTACTTTTAGGAGTATAATCATTCATATAGTCATTTTCCAAGAATTTGGCATTTGTGCTAACAAACACTTTATTATCTTTATGACTATAGAATAAACCTCCAACAGTTCCTTTTGGATACCCAACAAAGAAAACCACTTCTGTTTTAGATTGTAACTTGTCAGACTTTCCTTTTAACACATGTGCTGGACAACCCCAAATATGGAGATGTCTCATACTAGGCTTACGCCCATTCCACAATTCCACAGGTGTTTTAGGAACAGACTTCGAAGGTACTAAATTCAGAAGATACATTGCTGTGTTTAATGCATATCCCCAAAAAGAAATAGGTAGAGTTGAATAACTCATCATGGACCTAATCATATCTAAAAGAGTCCTATTCCTTCTTTCTGCTACACCATTTTGTTGTGGAGTTCCAGGTGCTGTCAATTGGGATACAATCCCATTCTTAGTTAAGTAATCCTTAAAATCCCCAAGAAGGTATTCACCACCTCGATTAGATCGAATGACTTTTATGTGTTTACCTAATTGATTCTCAACTTCAGCCTTAAACTCTTTGAACTTTTCAAAGGCTTCAGACTTCCGTTTCATTAGGTACACATAACCATATCTTGAGTAATCATCAGTGAAAGTAATGAAATACTCATAGCCACCTCTTGCTTGGATTGACATAGGACCACAAACATCAGAATGCACTAGCTCTAGCAAATCTTGGACTCTTCTACCTTTTGCATTAAAAGGTCGTTTGGTCATTTTACTTTCCAAACAAGATTCATAAACTGGAAATTCATCAAAGTCCATGGGCTCTAAAAGTTCATCTTTGATCAGTCTTTGAATCCTATTTGAATTAATATGACCCAAACGCAAGTGCCAAAGATATGCATCACTAGTAGAAGGAAATTTTCTCTTTAATGATTTTACATGAGAGTTATTATCTAATTCAGAATTATATAATTCATGCTTATCAGGAGTTAAAATATAAAGACCATCCATAATATTGCCAGAACAGATAAACACTTTATCCTTCTTTATTACAACATTGTCTTTTAGGATAACACAATATCCATGTTTACCTAAGTAGCAGAAATTAAATTCCTACGAACATTAGGTACATATAAACAGTCTTCTAATATTAGAACTCTAGATACAAAACATAAATTATAAACACCAACAGCTACAACTGGAATCTTGCTCCCATCAGCCAAAGTAAGAAACAACTCCCTTTCTTTAAGCTTTCTGGTCTCCTGAAACCCTTGCAAGGAATTGCAGATATGATTAGTACAACCTGAATCCACACACTAGGAATCCATGGGATTCTGTACCAAACATATTTCAAGAAGGAATGTATTATTCATACCTTTATTCTTGGCAGCCTTGAATACTGGACAATTCCTCTTCCAATGTCCTTTCTCACCAAAATGGAAACACTTTCTTTTGATCTTTTTTCCTTTATCAGCAACCCCTAAGACAATTTGTTTACCCTCTTGTTTGGTGAAGTCCTTCTTCTTCTTCTTCTTACCCTTGCCTTTCGACTTAGATTGAGAAGTAGAAGCTTCACCAACATTGGCTTCAACATTGGAAGTACCAAGAATGCCTTCTGCCGCTACCAATTCATTCATTAATTCAGACAAGGTATAAATCTTTTTATTCATATTATAGTTTAGTTTGAATTCCTTGAATGATTCTGGTAGCGATTGGAGTATCATATCCACTTGGGATTTTCCATCGATATCGGCACCTAAAACTTCCAATGCATTCAAATTAGAGATCATTGTAAGACAATGCTCTCTCACTGAACTTCCTTCAGCCATTCTGGTATTATAAATTTGCCTCATGGTCTCTTGCCTTGCAGAACGGCCTTGCTCATCAAACATCTCCTTCAGACTTAGCATGATGTCTGAAGCTAGTTCTACATCCTGCATTTGATGCTGTAAAACATTTGAAATAAATGCTAGGATGTAGTACTTGGCCATCTCATTAGATTTCTGCCAACAATCATATCGTTGTTTTTCCTCAAGATGAGCATCTAATGAAGGAAAGCTAGGACATGGTTTAGTAAGCACATATTTTGTGCTCTTCAGCAGTGAGAACTATGTCCAAGTTTCTTTTCCAGTCAACATAGTTGGATCCAGTCAGTTTGTTTTGATTAAGAATAGTTACAAGTGGGCTAAAAGATGCCATATTCAAATCTGAAAACAATAAACATGAATATAATAAGTAAACTGGACATTATCAATTTAGCATATAAACATATAGTATGGAACCTTAATAAAACCATAATATAATATATGCAATGACAACCCAATCCCATATTCAATATCCTTCAGCATAGAGTGAATATAAAATACTATGATTGATTGAGAACTATTCTCATCATTAGTGCTATCATGATAACTCTTATCAAACACTAATAATATGCCGTTATATATTTGGCCTCTAAATAATGATAGTAAGAACTCAATATAGAGGATACTATAATATTTAGTCTAGTGTATACCACTGTCTAGAATCATGTGTAGCCATATTTCATTCCCTTAACAAGTTTATTTTGTAGTACCATGATACAAAACACCCTTCGCATGGAATGTAAAGCTCGAGGCTAAGACAAGGTGTTTGATCAAACCACTATAAACCAAGAAATTCAATCTTGTAGGACCATGAAATAAATACTCTCCGCATGGAATGCTAAGCTCAAGGCAAAGACAAAGTATTTATTCCATACTACTATGAACCGACAATGGAGGCCGTGAGATCCAACCCTTATATCTCTCTCCCACTAGATGTTTTAAAGGAAAGGTTTTTAGTTTTAAAACATGCATAATTTAATTACACATTGTCTTACTCTTTTAACATGTGAAAACACTTAGAAAAATTTCTAATTTTCTTTCTTTCGATCGATCGAAAGTGCCCCTCGATCGATCGAAAAAATTAAGAAATTCGAACTTGATCATCTGACTCTTTCGATTGATGCTCGATTGCCTCTCGATCGATCGAAAAAACAAATTCGATCGATCGACTAGCAATCGAAAATCAATTGATCTAAAAAGTCTGATCACTGTCTCATTCGATCGATCAAAAGTGATTTTTGATCGATCGAAAATCGCGAAATTCAAATTTCCAGAATTTTTCCTAAGGCAGTTTTCTTCGTTTTTCATGAACAAACATTCAACATATGAACATTACAGACAGAGATTGATGTCAAAACTGAAATTCATTGATGCTAATGCCTTAAGATTCAATTTAACATACTTAAATTTAAATTTAAACAACATCATAACATCAATTTCAGTCTTCATCAAAACATAGTTTCAACAACATGCAGAAAATTAAAAAACATAATCTTCTAACAATATGAAACCATCATCTCTAATTCTAAAACTCACAAAACATGTTATACAATACGAAATTGAAGACCGCTCTGATACCATGTGATGGATATAAAGATAAATGCAGCAGAAAATAAGTTTTAAACGGATCTACTTCATTCGATATTGATAACACATACTAAGTAAATTTCAAAATTTGAGAACAAGAGATCGTACCTTGAAGCGGTGAATTTCAAAACAAAGATTGAAACACTTGGGAATACTTTTAATCTACACTCCAATTCCACCAACGCCCAAGATGTGTGGTCTCTCAATTGGTAACAAAGGGATGACTAGTGAGTGACAAAAAAACTCACATTCACACCATTTCACAATGATGTTTCTTACATATGAAAATCTGAACGTTTTTCCCTTTGTATCTAACCAATTTATCTAATTGGGTTGGCCTTTGGGCCTTACCAATTAGGCTTAAGTGTGTGGCTTGGAATGAGACCAAAATGGACCAATAAGACACTAGCTCCAATGGGCCTTGGGCTTTTCTGTCAACTATTGACAAGTCCAAAGTTACCATTAACTATATTTAATACCACTATATAAATATAGTTGTACTCTAGGTCTTATCTATAAATTATATCCCAAGACTTTATTATACATGCAACCCCTTCATAAAATATTCGTAGTAATACAAAGTTATTAATTTAGACTGCCACTTTGTAAATTACTATATCTTGATCCTTGAGTACCCGGTTTAATCCTTTAAGTTATTTATCATATATTTATGAAAACTAATTTCATGAATATATATTTTAGTAACTACTTAGTATAGTGGTTGGGCCTAACTCTCTGAATAACAAACCCATTAAACTTATCTCAAGGGAATATTTTATATCTCCGTTAAGAGACTATGAATTCCATCTTGAGAATATATGTTCAATCAACACTAAATGTGGCTGCCCAATATACTGAGGTTTTAACCGTTACTTTAGATCTCACTCCTGATATATCAAAGCAACCTACACCTTATGATCAGGTCCATTATTCTCTCAAGATTAAGAGTTCATGCAAATATAAGTCGTGAGATTTATTATTCATTTGACAGTCTTTAGAAGAATAATAAATCTCATAGCGGTCCATTCAATATGTCTTAACTCTTAAAACATATTAACACATCAACTAGAAGTCTCCACTTCCATGATCAAGACAAATCATCGTAGTTGATATGTTATAGTCTTCGCAGATAAAATGCCTAATTTCATCACCGACTACGAACTATAATTCTAAGTTTACAAAGAATTTGTGATTTATATCTTCTGTGACTCTTTACATAAATCACATAATATGCATCTCATGGACTATATGATAATGTCCGAATATTCATGTTACCATTGTTTCAGATAATAATAAAACAAATTTATTAAACATAATATTAAGTCATACATAATGTCAAACACAATGTCACACTTAATATCATACATGGCATCATACAATAGGATTTAAGGGCACTAATTCTAACATTAATAACTAGTCTTAAGATTGTTAACATTTTTTTAGTCCATCTAAATTCTTTCATAACAAATTTCAAGAAATTTAACATGATTTTTTTCTCATATATAATAATTTTCTAGAGAAAATTGGGTTTTACCCCTTTTAGCCAAACTTTTCAGCAAAATGCTCCATGTCTGAAACTATTTAGGAATATGCCTCTATTTTGAAACTTGATTTTTAGAAAATCGAGTTTTTGAAACTCAATTTTTAGAAAATTGAATTTCAATGAAAAACTCAATTTGCCGAAAATCGAGTTTCTTTAAAACATTTGCATGGAACAAGAGTTCCGTACAATTTTTATTATTATTATTATTTTTTTTAAGTTTGATTGCCTATAACTCGATTTTCAGCAAATCGAGTTTTTCATTGAAACTCAATTTTTAAAAAATTGAGTTTAAAACAAGGGCATTTCCCTAAATAGTTTCAAATATGGAGCATTTTGTTGGAAAGTTTGGCTGAAATGGGTATATCCCTATTTCAGCCATAATTTTCAACTTTAATACTGTAAAGTTTTTTTTTTGGGCCACAATACTATAACAAAAGTTAGATCCTATATACTCCACCAATTAAAAGTGACTTAACATTTTTTTTTTTGAACAAAACATATGGCAATATATATTGTAAAAAGTAAAGTGTTTTTGTCATGTAAGTCATTAATTATTAAGATTTCAGATGATCAAATTCGAGGTGAATTTTAAGTGATTCATCACTAAATGTGAATTATTATTAATTAAGATAATTAATTAGATGATAATTAATAAAATTTTTGTTTTAATTTAATTTACACGTATTTTTTTCAAATAATTTAAAAAGTTAATTATAAAAACCATATCCAAAAAAGGTCACGCTTTTATACTAGAATTTAATATATATATATATATATATATTGTGGGGCCAATTGCCCAAAAAGATAAACGGAGAGTTCATGGGAAGTGGGCTAGTGGCCTAACGGCCCAGTCCGAGGACACTCACATGTCCGAGGTTGGTTAAATAGAGTCATTTTGAGAATAACACAAGACAAAGAGACGTAAGTCGTACATAATGGCCCAAACCACTTCCGAGGATAATATTTATTGCTCAAACCAACATCCGAGGTAGATGTAACTCTTTTAATAGTCAAGGAACTTCACAGAATTACATGCAAACTAACTAATGAATATTGAACAAAGAAGGAACTGGGAAGGTAACAAATATCTCCTAAAAAGCTGCTACCTCCACATTAAATGCTTCTCAGCTAACTCTCTAGCCGCATTAATGTGGAGGTGATACCTGAACAGTAACCAAGCAGCCTTATGGCCACTGAGCGGAGGATCCAGGAAGTTCGGATGGGACAGAAAGAAGTTCTCAGAATGGAACCTACACGTGTACGGTGGAAGCAGGATGAAGAAGGTAGTATATAACATGAAATCGGAGTACACTAGAGAGGACTTTTGAGGAAAAGAAAGAAAGAAAGAATCCAAAGAGATTTACACTAAAAACCTAGCCGAGGAGAAGAGAAGAAGAATTTTTTCTTTTGTTTAATTTGAAGTTCCTTTTGCTGCACAAGAACGATATCTTTTTCCACTCACTGGAACTAGTTCTTACACCCACTCTCTAAAAATTTTATTGTTTGGGCTTGTTAGACTCGAATCCCGTCTCTCTTTTGGGTCCAATACAATTTGAGTCCTTACACACACACACACACATATATATATATATATAACTTAACAGAATTGAACCCTAGTTCTTATTACCCCTGCCTCCTCCTTTTCTCAAAAACCCTAGCTCCCACTTTGTTTATTCGACAAGGAATATTTCAACAAATCAAGAACTATGGTCACACTATGCAACGATGTCCTTGTTGACATCTTTTCACGTTTACAAATCACATGTTTATTCCAGTTGAAGTGCGTTTGTCAACGTTTTAATCAACTCATCAATTCCATCTCCTCAGATCCTAAGTTGTTGCCAGCACATGATGCTCTGGGTCTTGGATCTGTGCATGGTTTCTTTCACTTTTCGTGTCATAGTCCACAAAACATAAGGTATCTTTCTCTTCATCCTCAACAACAATACCCCATTGACAATATTTCTGTCAGCTCTATTCATTCTTCTTCACATCAAATTGTTGATTCTTGTAATGGCCTTCTTTTACTCAATTTTGTGAAAACCAATCTCTTTACTCTTTGTAACCCAACAATAAAGAAACACAGATATATTGTGAAACCAGAAAATTGGTCTCCAAACCCAAAGCAAAATATTGGGTTGGCTTATAATGATCGTTCTAGTACTTCGATGATTTCCAATAATCATTGCCAGTTGGTTTTTGTTTATAAGATGAGGAATCCATTACGTGGAACAAAAATCTATGGATTTAGAATATTCTCATCTAATGCGAATGAATTTTCATATGCAACCAAACACATGGCAGGGTTTAAAATGATTTCCTGAAATGCTTTTCAGGCGAAACAAACGCAGCCTTACATTCCATTTTGCTTGTTGTGAATAACTAGGCACACACAGGTTGATGCTTCATCAATGCCAACAAGCTTATTATATGAAAGGGGAAAAAATTGACATTAAAAGGAAGTTGGAAATGAGAATGCTAAATAGCGTTATAGTAATCTGTCTATTGACAACTATTGTATAACAAGTTGACAACATTTCCAACATTGTAATCAATTCATAAAACCTTAAAATTTTATATATGAAATTCCAAATGGTAGTATCTTAATGGTTTTTTTTTTTTTTTTTGGACACACACATCAACAAATGCAGGGCCAATAGTTGTATATTCAAGTTGGAACACGTAATCCTAATTATTCTTTGTCCATTTACTCGATCCCTCCACGCTAGACTCTTCATAAACTGAGAACTTCCTCTCTGGGATAGCCTTGAATGAATTTGAGGCAGATGCCAGAATTGGGTCTTCCATCAAAGTAACCACGGTATTACTTCCCTGTTCATAAGCAGAATTTTTCATGTTCTTTACTTAATTCATATAACTAAGTTATTTGTCAAATAAAACCCAGGATTTACAGTCCTAAAGGCAAGATTTTTGTCAGGGAAAATGTCATCATTTACAGAATTGTATTTGCCCATATGCAACCAAAATAGTTAAACACACATACACACACACACACACACAAAAGCTTAATTTTACATAGAAATGCACACATGTATGCTGTCATATGTACAAGATCAACTACTCAACCAATCTTGACATCAAGCACCATCTAAGAGAAAGCAGTAAGTTTTGGAATTGCCCCAATCACATTTACTGTCAGTAAGTTCCTCTTTTCTAATTAGTATGGTACAAGTTACACGATTTAGCATGATAGAAGAACAGTAACAACTAATCCAAATTCAAATCCTATCTCTATTCTACTAATACTTAAATAATAAATGATTAAATTTATTGTGATAATAAAATAATATCAGAACATGTTATGGTATCAAACAAGCAATCCTGAGAGCATTTACATCAGCTCATGCAAAAAATTCTGTCTATTTTAGTATAAGAATAAATATGTAGTACAAATGAATTTTCATTTAAAGAATAAATATAATAAGGTTACCATATATTTAATAGTTCCATATAAAAGACAGAAAATTTAGAGGGTTTAAGTATTTGTGTGAGGGTATTTTAATACGTAAAATGTTGAAACCCAAACAGAGAATCTTGTTATTAATAGTATAGATAGACATTCATAACTATCATAATGATATCTCAGCAAAGAGAAATAATGATAATATTTCATATTCAATAGTATTTAATATGAATTTTTTTAAAAAAATTAATAACTATCATAATGATCAAGTTTCATATTTGTATTCATATATAAACACAAAAAATACAACAAAATAGAGCCTTAAGACAATTAAAATTTAGGAGAACAAAAGAGTGACACCACAAATACACTAGCAAGTGTGACCCTATCAGACAGAGCACTAAACAGAAAGCCCTTATACTAGTGCCCCTAATGCCACACACAGAAGAGAAAAGTGATATGAGTCCTACACTTCTTTTTTTGATCTTGCTTTCAATATCGCTATCATGGGCAATGTCCTTTTCCTATCCAACCCCACAAACCTCCATACAGTGCATGTCTACACAATTTGGTCCCTACACCAAATTTGTGGGGACTATT
This sequence comes from Quercus glauca, assembly GCA_023736055.1. Lineage (NCBI taxonomy): Eukaryota > Viridiplantae > Streptophyta > Magnoliopsida > Fagales > Fagaceae > Quercus > Quercus glauca. The sequence goes on from CM043317.1 coordinate 60,370,641, forward strand.
TTCACATCAAACTCCTCTTTATATTTGCATCTTTAGCAATCGTCCCAACATAATCCTAGATGATTAAATTCCTCAACACTGAAACCTCTTCTCATCATTACACTTTTCCAAGAGTCTGAAATCCAAGCAACCATTCTTTGTAGCAAAAAGTACAACTTACAAATTAGAGTCAGAAGTGGAGGCCATGATTATGAAGGACTATCCTACCTCTGCAAAACCCCAATTATCTTAGTTGATCTTTTCAATCTTAGATCAGTTGAGATAAATTAACACTACATGAAAGATATTACCAAAATCACATACCAGGTTCTGTAGCGAGTGCAATTCGATCCCTTAAGATCACAAGTTCAGGTGACAATTCATCAAAGCCCAAAAGTTTAAGGTACTCCATTGCTATTGTTAAAAGCCCTTGACTTGCTAAAATTTCAGCATATTTTTCAACAAGCTTACAAAAGATGCACTAAATCGCTTCTGCCCAGTTGCCAAGGCAAGGACAATAGTCTTTTCCATCAAATCCTAATCAAATGATTAAAAAAATAAATAAGTATTGCGGCCAGAATATACAGGTTAGAATACACCTCTACAAGTACCAAATTAACCTTAAGAAGCTCAACATAGGATTTCCCTTCGTGCTTAGTTCTAAGACTCCTTGACCAAATTTCCATTGTTTTATCAATATTTCCCACACATATATAACAAAGAGTAGCAGCCAACGTGTTACCAGCGGTCATGAGTTTCGAAGCAAGTATGTCACAGAGCATAGTCCATTCCCCTCTTTGTGCAAGCTGTTTGATGATGATTTTTTTTTTTAAGGGAAAAAAGAAGGAATAAGAATTTAGCAGACACAATAACTTCATGATCAATGCAATTAATTGCACAAGAAACCATTTCTTACAGTAACTACTACAGGATAGCCATCATTGCAAAGTGAGAAACAAATATGTTTAATTTGACTTGTCTGTCTCTTGGGCCATAGCACAGAAAATCATCAGATCAAGAGTTCATTACCTCCACAATAAATCCAGAAACAGAAACTCATTAAATTTATAGTTTCAAGAGGTAGACTGTTGACTTCTAATAATAATGTCTGAATGCAAGGATAATTTAGACAAAAGATGCCCCATAAAAGAAACAATTTCTCTAGCAATTCTTGCAACTACATTCAGCTGTGGGCATAAGGAGGGAGGTCAGACAGGTTGAGTATACCATTTGCTAACATCAACATGAAAAGGAAGAGATACTATGTAAATGCAGGTAACGGATAACCATTCCACAGCATTCAAGATCATAATAAACCATTCAGCAAACTAAGAGGGGAAATATATATATATATATATATATATATATATTAATGGAAAAAGCATGAAACAGGGAAAGAAATTCAGCAACAAAATACCATTTATTTGGATTCAATAAAAAAATTGATTTAACTGTCCATGCATCTAAATCATAAACAATACGCTGGAATGTCACAAAAAAGAACTCTATCTTTGCCAGGAGTAATAAAACTCACACTACAGAGAAGAGCAAGTGTTTCTTTCCAGAATTTCAGGGGCCTTGTATTTACAAGGCTCAAGAGATCATTGTTCACCATTGCAGAAACAACCTGAAAATGAAACCCCCACATATGAAAGAGACATTATAAATACATTGTTAATAATCGATTGATAAATAAACTACCTTTAGGTAAGGTGATCGGCTAATCTTAAAGTATTGATCTCGTGTGCTCTCCCACAAGGATGCACCACCAACATTAGCAATAACTAAAGCATCAGCCATTTTATTTGCAAATATGCAACTGCCCCCTTGTAATCTCCAACGATTAAAGCACTTTGGACAGCATCATCAAATGCTGGGTCAGTGCTCTCCTCAAATCCATCTGGTTCTTGTTGCAATTGTTCTGAATCAGGGGCAGTATCTCCAATAGCAAAGTTTTCACCGCGAGAGGTAGACACAGGCATTCCAGCTGGGCTAAGATTGTTAAAGAAATCTTTCCATTATCGGTAGGGAAAACATTAACTTCTTTATCATCCCCATATCCAACCTTCTCAGTTACAATTTCATCCAGTTCAAGTGCTTTTACTTCCTGGGAAGATCTTCGACATTATTTTTCTCTTTAGTAGGTACACTAAAACCTAGGTAGGAGAGCAGCTTTGTCCTTGCTGTCCCATCATCTTCAAACATAACCTTCAAGAAGTTCCATGTTTCTCGGTCATCCTCAGATTTGTTAAAATAGCTCAAAAGGAATCAAGAGATGCAAAAGTATTAGAGCAACTTCCAATAGCAAAAGATAAAAATATTTGTTCGCCAGCAAAGATAACATACTCAGTCTCTTGTGACTTTTTCTCACAAAGTACTCTCAACAAAGACCTTTCCCCATTTCGAATTGCAGCTTCAAATTCAGACAATTAACTGACCAAACTGTCTTCAGTAACTAAGGAGTGGACATAAACCTGGACAAAGAGGGAAAAAAATTAACAAACAAATACAACATAAAATAAGAGAACAAAGAGACATTGACCAATAAAGATACCTCTTAAGCACCAGCTAGAAAACCTGTAGCAGAGGGCCTAGGGCGAAACCCTACAAGCTTGCCACCAAAGCCAAAAGATGCCCCAGCAGGATGTTTATACCATTTTGGAGCTCTCAGAGGAGCTGCATAAAAAAGGTATTACTATGGAATTGAATTTCACAGGAAACATAATCAATTATAGAAAGTAACAACAAATGATTGTGGGATGAAAGGAGGGGGAAAGGAGGAGAAATAGGAATAAGTACTGGCATGCATCGATTCCTAAATTACTTCACAGTGTACAATCTTCTCTTCCCTGTATGAACTCACTACTCATCCATTTTATAAAGAAACAATTGTCTATTTCGCTTGCAATTACCTAACGAAATTCAGTACTTGCATATGTAAGCTAATCGGTGAAAGAACTAAAGAATGGAAATTCTATAATGAATACGACGGTTTGACATTTAATAATCATATAAAATAATAATAATAGGGCTAAATTTGGCATCGGGTTTTAGTATTAGTTTTTAGCTTTTAACTTTTATACACAACTTTTAAAACCTCACTTTTTGTCACTTTTCCCCACTTTTTCTCACTTTTTCCAAGGGAAAAGTACACTAGCACACTTTCAGCAAAAAGCTAGATAAGCTGTTCTCAAACGGACACTAGATCCAACCCCTAAAAAATAATGTTATTACAAGAAACTCAAGAAACAAAATAATAAAAACAATGATCTTTGTCAAAGTGTGGCTCAAATCATTCCAACCATATTTTGGGACTAAGGTGTTGTTGTTGAACTTACACTTTGCAGGACTGGAATCTGCAGCATCTCAGCCACCCACAGTCTTATACAGAGGTGGAGATGCCATTTAGCCCGAAGGCCAATCTATTAACAATGCTGTAGAGGCAGTGTTATGCTTGTGAATTCAAAATGGCAAAATCAAAATTGAGCTTGTAGGATGTCAATTGAATGGCATTGTGTCTACAAGAATCAATTACCCAAAAGGTTGCACCAATTTAGAAGAAGACTTGAAAAAAAATGTCCAAGACATGATCAGCAACAAAGTCATAAGCATACAAGTTTAGAAAGTGTTTCATCCTATATAACCATGAAAAACATTGCCAACTGATTTAAGATTTTTTAGGATTAAATTTTTTCCATTGATTGATGGATTAAACCAAACAACTAACTTCAAATCAAAAGAGAATTACAACAACAAAGCATTAGTCTCAAACTTTTGGGCTCAGCTATGGAATCTCAACAGATTAGTTAGGGTCAACCACATGTATTCTTCTTCTCCATTCTATTCTATTTGAAATCATACTCTTGGTTACTTCCTTAATTGACATGTCCATTTTTATCACTTCTACTCATGCTATTTTGGTCTGCCTCTACCTTTTTCATTCCCTCAACTTGGATCAACTCACTCTTCCTTACCGATGCTGTAATCACTCTCCTTGAACATGACCAGACCAAATGCTGTATGTCGATTGCACCATACACTTTAAAGGATAGGATGTATGTTGATTGATCATATAAACCCTTATTAGCCACCATTACCTAATCCTCAAAACAACCAACTCCTTTTAGAAGTGACTTACTAGTGACCCACAACCCAAAAATAATAAACAAATAAACAGAAGATTGTTTATTTCCATATACACACACAGTGTATGAATGTCTACAAAAAATACTTTTTTTATTATATCACCAATGAACTCTAGCTCAGGCGGCACACATTTGGTACATATGTAACTTGCCCATAAAAAAGACTTTTTAATATCCTTTGAAGTACACCAAAGCCTATCATTTACTCTATCATGTTAACTTCTTGCCAACTAAAGCCTATCATTTCAAGAGATGAATCAATAGTTGAGTTCAAGACACAACAAAAAGACAAGCTCAAATCTCACTTATTTTCAAAACCAATAAGTGCTAATTTCTCCCCCAAATATTTTAAGAAACAAGCTACCATGGCCAAGACAATGCATGTAAAAATAAACGCCAGTATGCATATCAAACCATTGTAGGCAATTTGATGATATGATTTATGATAGCTAATAAGAAAAAATTACCTGCACCAAACTCATTCTCTCCAACGCCATATCGACTGCAACCTTGTATAAGAATTAAGTGAAATCCATTACAAAAGAAGGTTCCACTATAGGCCATTTTGCAAATGAATCAACCTGTTCTACCAGGGTTGGAAAAACCCACATGAGCATGGGTAATTTAGCAATGTGCTTTCTGAATTTCAAGATCAGGTTTTCATAGAAACTTTGTTCCACATTCCAAGCCACATTAAACAAGTTCCCTAATGCAGGACAAACCAAAACAATGCAACAACAAAATTAAAGAACAAGAAATAAAGGGATACATAACCTAGAAGTCAACACCTAGGCTTGCTTGGAGTCAAACCGAGCAAAAGATAACCTCTAGGAGTTAGCTTCTAGGGTTGGCTAGAGTTAGCACCAAACCATTAGGACAATTTCAAGAGACATTTTATTCATCATCAAAATAATAATTCTCCATAGGAGTATATTATTGTGCTTATATAGACTACTAAACCCTAATTATAACTAATATAGGAAACCTTAGTTCTAATTCTAATTGACTAAGGAAACCTAATTCTAAATGACTTGAGAAATCTCATGTATTGAATTACAAAAACAACACTGACTCTAGGATATAAAATAAAGCTACTAATGATATTGATTAACTACTAAGACCTAAAATAAAATGCAATTATCCAATAAGTATTCAATTGACTCCAAAATTAATTAAGACCAAATTTTAAATAAAATTTCTTTGCACTTCCCACACCATCCCTTAAGCTAATCCCCAATTAACACCAACTCTACATTCGCACAAATGCAATCATTGTCCATTCTATTTTTGTTCATGTTTTCATTCATCAATATTGGAATCCATATGCCACAAAAATTGTAAACGCAATATTCCCGTGTTGCTCTACCCAACCCCCTTACACCCTTTTGTCCCACTCATCTCTTTAGCACTCGTATTAAATTGCAGTTATTGATAAAATGGCATATAATATGCATAAAAAGATCCATCACTTTACTCAATTATTTTCAATTTTAATTGTTGCCAACTTACAACTTGTTATAAGGCTCAAAAGAAAGTAGAACCTTTTAGACAGATCTATAAAAATATAATTGGTATATACCTCAATGTTATAAATTCCAATTTTGCCATCAAATGAAGATGCTAATATAACCCCAGGTATCTTTGGACACCAGTGTACATCAAAATTCCAGTTGGTAGCAGTAGGCAGTTCAAAAACAATCTGAGTCAAAATCAAAAACAAATAAGCGTTACCATAGCAAAAAGTATCCTATACTGAAGAACAACCCAAAAGAAAAATCATAATAGGACAATCTTCAAAAAAAAATAACAGACCCATGATAAGGAAGGCCAAATTCCATACCTCTCCAGAAACAGTATCCCAACAAATAGTTCGACCATCTTTGGCACAGGTAATCAAATAAGAACTGTCAATGGGACACCACGCCATCGCAATTACACCTAATGTAAGAAATGCAGATAGGTGGAAAATATTCAACATCATGCACAACAAAACTAAAATTTTGATAATTGTATATTGGAAATTGGAAGTATATGTACTGCATAGCTAGAACAACTAAGATGGCATTAATTAAATACTACTACACCAGCCATTGGTGACTAGAAAAACTTATAGAAACCCAAATCTCTGTATGCATTTAACAAATCACAAAACAAAACAAAAGCTTCTATAATCTAGTAATATGGCACCCATTATATACATAATTAGGCAGCAATTAAAAAATATTTGAACTTCAAAGATAATTCAATTTGTAATACTATGTACATCTAGATTCGCATGTAAGTATCACGAGGATCATAATTTGGCATGAATAAACTTTAGTCACTATGAAACTGGAGTCAATTTCCTAAATAGGTTTCCAATAAACCATATATAGAATAGCTACCATACTCATTCAATGTTATACAAACGATGGGGAAACAGGGTGACAAAATATTGGATGAATCTACAACTAAAGAACATGCCTGAACAGCTGACCTCATAAAGGAAAGGTGACTCATAGTCAATTAGAAAAGCATAAGAAGTTTATAAGGGAAAAATGATGAGAAAAGGCAAAATAATTTCCTATCAATCAAATAAATAAATGATGAGTACTTTCTATTTGACGAATAACAATAGTAATTAACAAATAATACTCCTTAAGGAGCTACTGCAAATTGGGCATACAATCAAATTCAATTATTCTAGACATATGGAAGCACAAGAGAGGGATAGGGAAAAAGATTCAAAAAGTCATGCATGGCTAATGGTGTCCCAAAACAGCAATTGTATACACATGAACTGATAAAAACAATAATACAGTTAAAATGGAATATCATGTTACAATGGAATATCATGTTACAAAGTATCATTACCTTTAGTATGCCCCATGAACTCTATAACTGGTGTCATTATATTCTGCATATCCCATAACTGCTTGCATAAAATTGGTATAAATTAATGAACAGAAGACCTTTTTTTTTTTTTTTTCTTTTTCCTAATTACATAACCTCAAAATCATATTTTGCACTCAAGTAAAGCAACATCTTTCTCAAAGTCAATACCCTCTTTATATTTGCATCTTTTGCAATCATCCCAACGAAATCCTAGATGGTTAAATTCCACAACACCAAAACCTCTTCTCATCATTACACCTTTCCAAGAGTCTAAAATCCAAGCAACCATTCTTTGTAGCAAAAAGTACAACTTACAAATCAGAGTCAAAAGTGGAGGCCATGATTATGAAGGACTATCCTACCTCTGCAAAACCCCATTTATCTTAGTTGATCTTTTCAATCTTAGATCAATTGAGACAAATCTTGAAGATGAAATTGCATGGGTTTAAACTGAGGCAACACTTGGTGAGCTTTACTATAGTATTGCCAAGAGAAGTGGAATCCATGGATTTCCAACAGGGTTATGCCCCAGTGTAGGGGTAGGTGGGCACTTTAGTGACAGCAGTTTTGGTAAGTCTCCCATAAATTTAAACAATTAAAAAATTAATTGTGATTTCAATTATTTAACCATTATTCTAATGCCTCTTTCACGTGTGAATTATCTCAAAATTTGAATGACATTTATTTCGTTTGATCATTATTCTAACAGGTACCTTGTTGAGGAAGTATGGTCTTGCAACAGATAATGTCTTGGATGCTTACCTAATAGATGCTAATGGAAAAATTATGGACAGAGAAGCAATGGGAGAGGATTTGTTTTGGGCTATCAGAGGGGGTGGTGGAGCAAGCTTTGGAGTCATACTTTCTGGAAAATCAAGCTGGTTCGAGTTTCACCAACAATGACAACTTTCAATATTAATAAAACACTTGAGCAGGGTGCCACCAAGCTTGTCAACAAGTGGCAGTACATATCAAATAAGCTACATGAAGATCTCTTTATTAGAGTCATCATTCAAAATGTGGGAAATGGAACTCAAAAGACAGTCCAAGCTTCCTTCAATTCATTATTTCTTGGAGGAGTTGACAGACTAATGCCATTGATGAATGAAAGCTTCCCAGAGTTAGGACTTCAAGCTGAAAATTGCACTGAAATGAATTGGATACTGTCTATCCTTTTTTTGAATGGATTTCAAACAAGTGATCCCCTAGAAGTCTTACTTGATAAAAAAAACCATCTATAAGGACTTGTTCAAGGCAAAATCTAACTTTGTCGAGGAACCCATATCAGAAATTGGACTATAAGGGATATGGGAATGGTTTTTTTAAAGAAGAGAGAGTATTTATGATAATGGATCCTTATGGGGACGAATGAAAGAGATTTTAGAATCTGACATACCTTTTCCACACAGGAAAGGTAATTTGTACAACATACAGTACTTGGTTTGGTGGGAAGTGAATGGGATTAAGGCATCTAACAAGCATGTACATTGGATAAGAATGCTTTACAAGTACACGAGGCCTTATGTGTCAAAGTTTCCTAGGGCTGCCTATCTTAACTATAGCGATCTTGACTTAGGTACCAACAAAGAGAGCAATGTTAGCTACTTAGAAGCAAGAGTTTGGAGTCTAAAATACTTCAAGGGTAAGAGATTGGCACAGGTGAAGAGCAAGGTTGATCCAAAAAATTTCTTCAAAAATGAACAGAGTATACCACTCCTAAAAAGAGGTGCTGATTAAGTAGCTGAACATATATATATATATATATATATATATATATATATTTGTATAAAAGAAAATTAGTCTCAGATTTGTGGGCATTTGCCATTACAGTGCATACAATCAAAGCTCAAATATACAGTGTGAAATCAAAATGCAATACCTATTGTTCTTCCAAAAGAAATTGCAATCTCTGGGATGTGAGCAGGTTAATGCACTCATGACCTATTTCCTCTTGCATTTTTCAAATATGTGAGAAAAGATATACAAAGTAGTTTCCAATCATTTGTTTCATATTATTTTGGTTCGCAGGAATTAAATTCCTCCTCTTCCTCCCCCTTTCCCATTCAACAGATAAAGCTAAAATGTCTTAAAAGAAGCACTATGATGAATGCATATCTCATTTGCTATAGGAACTGGTGAAATAGCTACCACATTACTAGGGGAAGAATCATTGGATATTTAGAGGGAAAAAGAGGACACACAAAAATTATACCTAGAAACAAAATCAGACAGGAGAAGTAAAAGTTGCAAATCTAAAATACCAAAAATTACAAAAGCAGTAGTTAAACCATTACGACTTTAGATAAGTAGGCTTACCTTTCACAGAAGTCTTGAGGCTATATGCAAACTATATGAAAGCAATCATCCCTGTATCTCAATTTACTTTGAGATTAGAAGCACTACAACACTTATACATGGGGACCTATATTTACTCTCCACTTCTTGTCTTGTGCTAATGCTTGGGAAATACAGTAAAACAAGAATTGATGTTAGTATGTAAATGGACAGGATCAAATGACAAACAATCATCAAACACACTCACATACTGAAGATGTGAAAGAAGAAACAAAAGAAATAAGGGCAAAGGTCACTTGAGTGGGAGGTTAGGATATTGTACATAAGTTACCTCCATTGATTAATCACTTGAAAAAGCCACATATTGTTGTAGAAAGCTAGCTATATAAATGAACATGACCAAAGCCTGCAGCACTTGCATTAAAATGATGCATCAAGTTAAAAAAAAAAAAAAAAAAAAAAAAAAAAAAAAAAAAAAAAAAAAAAAAAAACAATTCCACATGTAAACTAATAAAGTAGGTGATATAACAGTTCACAAAAGTAGTAATCCTTCAAGACTTATAATTGAAGAAATTTATAGACATAGTTGCCCACAACAAAGAAATTACATACAGACACATAGCTTACCTTTTGAATTTCCACTTTGCCGCTGTAAGGACCTTAACTGGACATAACGCCTCCTGCTTCCAGCTAGTTAGAGCATCGAATGCATTGAAATGAATTTTGGTGCCACTATCCACATGTTTAAGAATTAAACAACTCTCCTCGAAAACCATCTCTGGCAATTGAGAAGTCTAAAGCTTTTCTTCCTACCTATAAGCACATAACATAACCATCATGACTTAGGCAGTGACATAAACCCCTAACATATATCATCAAACTTCTTCTGGCAACATGAAGATCTCCAATTTTCCATAACTACCACTAAATAAGCCTTATTCCCAATTTGTTTTGGAGAGGCTGATTCGTTAACTCAAACACTCAACCTCTACCAAATAAAATCCAATGTATATTTGTTTTTTTATGTCAAATTTTAATCCTAGTTAAGGCAGCATATGATCCTAGGTTCCTAGTATAATGACAATGTCAAGAGACTTTACCAATTTTCAATTTCCACATAACTACTCAAAAACTTCTCCTAACATTTTCATCACATTCAAGAAAACCTGACTGATCTCCACTTTTCGACTATATATAGCTAGTGATATAGTGAGAGAGAAAGCAAAATTCAATTTGCACAAGCTAAAATTAACACAACAACAACAAAATCATTATATGAAATGGTTCAGTTTATGCTCTAAGTTTAGTAATTTTTAAGAGAGAGAGAGAGAGAGAGAGAGAGAGAGAGAGAGAGAGAGAGAGAGAGAGAGAGAGAGATTGACAGTTGGAGGTTGGAGGAGTTGAGAATGGAAAGCTTGCGAGTTTCGATCTCCTAGCCATGGATGCGGAGATTGCAGCGGCCGTCGGGCAAGGGTTCAGCACCAGCAGCTTTGAGTTCCTTCCCTTCCACTTCTACTATCCGTAGAAAAAATAGCTTTAAAAAGAAGGAATCATCTTGACTAGAATATTTCTGTAATCACAATAACAATAATTAATAGATGCTTGATCTCTACAAAGTATAGTAGGTGTTATAAAACAGGTCAGTGGAAGATTTCTTTTTCTTTTTTTCTTTTTTTATAGCTCAAATCAACCAACAATATCAGTCAACAAAGTGAGAAAACTTACTTAGTTCCTTGTTTTGGTAACATATGTTAACATCTTCCTTTCTAAATATCAAGCTGCAGTTCAAAATAAAACCAGGGCGCTTGAAAATTATATTTTACTATAAAGCATGATCCCCATAGTGATTTGACTCAGATAAAAACTGTGATAAATGGCAAATCTGTAGACATAACAAAAAATTGGAAGCTTATAAACATAAAAAGGAATTTAAGCAACAAAATACTTGCAAAATGAGCTGATTCCTATGGCATGCTTACCCGGTTCAATTCTCCTAGTAATATTACCTTGTGCCAATTTTGACTCTGTTTACACAATGGATAACGAAGCATATCAAGTACATTACCACATCAACCCAGTTGAAAATAAAAAGATGAAATTTATTGAAATGTAAGAAATTAGATAAAGGGAAAAGGAAAAGAAAAGAAAGGAGATAGTACTAGTGAGTGAGTTGTTGAGTTGTTGAACAACTGCAGCACCCAAAAGCTTTAATTAAGCCCCAATTCTTAAGAGCAGGTTTCTTTGCTTCTTCATTTGGTTCTTCTTCGTCTAAAATTTCTTCACTTGGTTCTTCTTCATCTGAAATTAAATCACCAAGAAATACAGACGTTGAGAGAGATCAACGGAGAAGAAGAATTGGGCTTTTGGATTTTTTTGTTTTTTAATTGAAGGTTGAGAGTAAAATGGTGACTTTTATATACCTGACTCTTCTACATCCAAATTGGGAATGTGAGAAATTTTATGCCAATCTTCCCCGATTTGCTTCTTGCATCTTTTCAATAAGATGGGACATCTCACAATTTTTAGTGTTTGCAATGAGGTAAGGGCTCCGATTCCTTCTGGCAATGATTCCAAATTAGGGCAATCCCAAATTTCAAGTGTTTGAAGAGATATAAGTTTGCAGATCCACTCCGGTATAGCTATCATACTATGACATTCCTCAATTCCGAGTCTTTGTAGAGAGCTGACATATTGAAGTCCTATTGGGAGAGAGACCAACTTTGGAAGATCATGGAATGTCAAAGAGAGAAGGGTCCTAAGTCCTTGCCATTCCATCTCATCCCAATCATTGGATATATCAACCACCTCAGAGATACAAACATGCAGCTCTTGAAGTGCCGTAAGATATCGCATGCCTTGAGGAAGAGGACATTTGTCTAGAATTAGAGTACGGAGAGAAATGAGATTTTGTAGGAACTCCTCTGGCAAAGCTTCTTCCATATCTATTTCCATGTAACTTAATTTGGAGAGAGGGGCAACAATTGTAGAAGAAGAAGAAAAGGTGATTGATGGTAGATTCCCTGAAGTCTTGTTGTTTATCATCATCCTTTCCAATGACTGCTTCAAGTTCAAGCTACAATTACATAGCCTCAACTCTTCGAGATATGGAAACAAAGGAAAGGAAGTCAGCTGAGGGCAATCCATAATGTATAAGAAGGAAAGACGAGGAAATGAAGGAAGAGAATCCCTCCTTCCCCACCACCATCCCTTTAAATTAGGGCAAAACCAAATTTGGAGTTTCTCCAAAGATGGGTAGAATAAAGAATCACTGTTATCTCTCTCTGAATCTGATATGTGCTCTAAAGAATCCAATCCGCTCAAATCGATAATTTTGAGAGAAGGATATTGGTCTAATGGTGGAAGATATTGGCATTTTTTACATGAATATAATTTAAATTGGACAAGATTTGTGAGGGACGCAAGCCAACGTGGGAATATCACTCCCCTGTACCACACTAATCTCAATGCTTTGAGATTTATATGTGGTTGCAAGTCTTCCATTGACATGTCATTATAACCAGCATGCGTCTCATCAATGTCTTCTTCTACCCAATTTAAGTCCAAACTATCAAGACGTTGTTTCTCTTTCAAATTTGCATCCTTATACTCTAATGCGGCATCTTTTACATGTTTGAGATTTTCAATTGACAGATTTCCTCTTAGCTCATTTAGCCTCTCAAGTTCCTTCAATCCACCGCTACTCCTAGACACTGAATTGATCCTACCCTTACTCAGCACAAATCTTGACAATGTTTGTAGATTAGTCAATTGGCCCAGTCCATTTGGCATATGAGTCAAACCCCAACACCCATCAATTTCAAGAAACCTAAGGTTGACTAATTTGTTAATATCTCTTGGCAATTCTTTAAGTTTTTCACACTCAGAGAGTTTAAGTGTTTGCAAATTGTACAACTTGACAATAGATTTAGGAAGCATCTCAATGCCTTCATTCATAGAAAGATCAAGATATCTTAGATGCTTCAACTTTTTGATAGAAGTTGAAATTGTTTTAATCCCCATTTTATGCAAATCCAACAAGCGTATGAACTTAAAACTTGCAATAATTTCACTAAAAGTTGAACTACCCAAAGTTGAAGCAACATACCCTATTTGACATGGCAAAAGAAATGTTCTTATCCTCCTTGCTTTGAATAATGAGATCGGAATCTCCGATGATGAGTGCAACATATCCCCAAATGACACATGCCGAGTTTTCTCGTCAATGTCTTTCTCTTTTGAATAAATGGTGGTGCTCTCTGATCCCGTTACTTGTATTGCTATATCATGCATGAGATCATGTATTTTGAATTTTGAAATATTGCCAAGTTCATCTTTTTCAACTTCTTGAAAGAATGATCTCCAAAGCAAATCCATAAAATACTCATGACCAACATCTTTTGGACATTGCTTTTTGTCATGCAACGTGATGAACCCTTGTGCCATCCACATATTAATCAAACTTGATTTGTCAATCTTGTAATCCTTTGGAAATAGACTACAATATGCAAAACATTGCTTCAAGTGTGACGCGAGATGATTGTAACTTAACTTTAATGTTGGTAAAATGTCACTTTCATTCTGATGTATTTTTGAAAGTTCATTAATTTTGAATGATATCCACTCCATTTCGGTTTTTTTAAAATACAACAAACCTCCTATTGTTCTTATTGCAAGCGGAACTCCTACACACTTTTTTAAAATTTCCTTCCCAATTTCTACAAAGCTTGCATTCTTCAGTTCTTCCCCCTCTTCAAACGCCATCTTCTTAAATAAAGACCAAGCACGTTGTTCATCTAAACCCTGTAACACATGTGGTTGAATAGTTTGTGAAATCTTTGCCACCATTTGACTACGTGTAGTCATTACTATTCTACTACCTCTTGCACCACCCATCAAAATTTTTTTCAAGCTAAACCACTTTTCACGATCCTCATTCCACACATCATCCAACACAATCAAGTATCTTCTTCCATTAATTTCTTTATGAGCATCATTGACTAATGTGTTCATTTCAAGGTCTTTTGGTTTCTCTTTTTTTATGCACTCCAAGATTTTTTGAACAATTATTTTCACGTCAAAATTCTCAGAGACACACACCCACACTTTTGGCTCAAAATGGTCTTTGATTTCTTCATCATTGAAGACAAGTTGAGCAACTGTCGTCTTTCCAAGTCCTCCGATACCAACTATCGGAAGGACAGAAACATTCTCCTTAACATTGGGATTCAACAGAGATTCAATAATGGCCTTCTTATCATCCTCCCTCCCAATAACATCTTCAGCACGTACAAGAGAATGGGTCTCTCTTGCCTTATACCTGACTTGTTCCTCCTCAGAACGCTCATCTAAATGGAACTTCCTATCAGCTGCAATTGCATCAAACCTCTCCCTCATGGCCTTAACCTTATGACCCATTCTAAGACCATACGTAAGCTGATTAGATTTGGAAAAGAAGATGCGTACCTCTTTGGCCTTCTTGTCCCGGGTCATCACTTCCCGTCGCAAGGCCTCAGTGGAGATTTCATCCAGCAAGTCATCCGCATCAAACATGGCATCCTTAAGCCTTTGCAGCCACAGTTTGACTTCATTATTGTGATTTTTCGCCTCTGCATCCAAAAGCATAGCATTGATTGTGGAAACTGTCTCCTTAAGTTTTTTGATCTCGTCTTTGACACCCCAGATGAGCGCAATCTCTTGGACTGCTACGTCGCCCACTTTCCCGATGATTCCATTAGCAACGTTGAAAAGTGCTCCTTCCGCCATTTCTTAATTAGTGAGAAATGAATGAATGCTGCTCTTTGTGAGAACTGTGATCTGTGACAAGGGATGGAATAGCAAATTGAACAATAGATACAATAGATAAAAGACTTCCTATACCCTGTAAAACACGTAGTTATGGGGTACAACGATGTGAACAAAACATGCATCTTTCTCCAACTTGCATTAATCATTTAAAACACCAATATTATTATTAAGTTCCCCAACTACACCGGTGGCCCCCACTACACTGAAAGAAAATCGTGTTCATACTAGGTTGTTCGAATTCGCAAGGCCACATAGAGTTGATTTGGGAGGGGCTTGCAAAAGCCTGGTTCAAAACTTCTGTTGGTAGGCTTTGACAAGGTCCATGACTTTTTTTTTTTTTTTTAATTGCTGATAGGATTATAAATAATAGCCTTTTTCATGTGTATATGATAAGCTACAGGTGTTTGTTTTAATTGATTTATTGTAAGTTGGTTAGTTTGTATCTTTTCCTCTTACTCTGTTCAATATATATATGACAGAATCTATGTAACTTCGTTCATCATGTGAATGTAGAAATCATTTTCCAAAGTATTGGACCATCTTCAAGTTCTATGGTTTCCTCAAGCAAGTTTAATATTAATAAAAAAGAATAACTCACAAAAATAATTTAAAATTTTTTAATGCACCAAACTTGTGAAGGTTGTTGTGTTTGTGTGTAATTATTGAATGATGAACAGTTGATGGGAAAATTAAGACTTGGTTGTACAATATGTATGTATTCAAACGATATTAGTTTTGAGCGTGTGTATATAACTATATATATATATATATATATATATATAACTTTTGAGAGTTTTGTTTTATTAATTTAAGAATTGTGAATTATTTTGTAGCTAGGTTTCTGTAATTATGAACCTGCACTGAGTTGTTGACAACATAAGCACATATGTCTAGTATTAACAATTTATATCTCTAGCTCCTAGCAACCCAATTATGTTCTAGGTTAGACAACACTTCTAAACAATGGAAAAGAATAGAAGTTAAATACTTCTTCCCATTGTATTTTATTTTATTTTATTATAAATGTTTTTTTTTTAATAAATGCTATCTTGCAAAATATCTATAATATGTATATTATTAACTCTAGTGCATCACACGAGTTTGCATGTAGTATTAGTATGTGTGTGTGTGTGTATATATATATATTATATTTTGAGAACTCTTTTTATATTATGGGTGTATCGAATGCTCAAAGGCAATTGTTAACAAACCATTATAAAAAAGTTTTGATACAACTTTTATAAGAAATAGAAAAAGCTGTCAAAATATTGATTACTTATTTTTTTTTTCCCATAAAAACTTTCTTTAAATAGTTCATTAACAAATGCCTTTAGGGCATTTGTTAACATTTCCCTTATATTATTACCACATGTCAAAGCCAACCTTTTTTCAACATTTGGATCTCAACTCTCAACTAGTTCGCCAATTATAAAATATTTCTTTTAATTAGTATTTTAAAAAATAAACTAAGAAAAGTTGTCAATTGACATAGGATTATTATTGATATTGCCTGAACAACTACCCATCCCTTTGCCAAGTCATCATCCTCATTATTAGTTTCATTAATCCAACCCCACAGGCCCGCCTCTCCTTTTTCAAGTAATAAATGTCTTTGATGCATAGTATTTCCCATTATCATACTTCAACCAAAGAGAGGATCCAATTAGATTCTAAATTATATATATATATATATATATGATTATTTTTAAATGTACTCGTGCATATGCATGAAGTAACACCCGAATACGATAAAATGAACTTGCAAGCACACAACATTTATCACCTTCTACTTCAAGTGTTAAAGATATTTCTAATACAGTAAAAATTTTATAGTTAAAAATATTTCTAACACAATAAAAAAATTTATAATTTAGTGATGTTGTTTTGAGTTCAAATCTTCAATTTATCCCTACTTATTGTCGGTTAAAAAGAAAAAGAAAATATAAAATATTCATAATATGAATTTAACTCCATCATAGCCAAACGGCCCAATTATTTTATCCATACTCCTATAGAAAAATCAGATTTTTATTTTTAATGGATCTTATTAGTCATTAATAAACCAATAGCAATTAATTATATCACCATTGTGCAGGCCAGACAAATAGGGGAATCAGTCCTCAGTCAATTGCTAGATCAGGAGTAACATGACCAAACAGTTTCTGACCGTAGGAGTAACATGGGGAATGATCTTTATCAGTGGGAATCATCAGACTGGCGAGAATCTCTTGTCAAAACAGTAGTGCTTTAGCAGTAACAGTTTAGCATTATCAATGACCTATAGAGGCTAATCAGTGATAGCAGTAGCAATAGCCTAAGGAGGCCACTCATCAATTAGTGGAAGGAGCATCTGATGGATAACCTTCATATGGATCCCCTGGGGAGTCATCATTACATTCATGCTCACGATAGATAGCATATTGATTGCAGAACCCGCAGTACAGAAGTGGTTCAAACTTTGGGTTTTTTCCTAGAGTAAGAAACCTTCATGGATCATCATGACCAGTTCTTTCTAAATGGCATATGGCAAAAACATAGGGCCTGATACCGAAAACATAAATTCTATCCATGTTTCTTATGAAATGGTAATCTCTTCATAGGTCTTGGATAACATCAATAATTTGATTATTGAAATAATTTCTCCAACATTCTGCAAGAGCATAAGGATTCTTGAAAGAAAGGAAAGAATTTCCTTCATACCATTGTCCTTGGTGAGTGAAACCATTAATAAGAATGAGATGTTTTGAGGGCTGGATATCCATCCAGTTATCTCTTTCCCATTTTGGCAAAGTACTCCAGCATCTAATAGAAACAAAAGGACTGGCAATCTTTTTGACAGCTTCTTGAATTATTTGTGGGAACTGGCTAATTTAATCATGACTTGTGAGCTTAATAAATTTGATGAAGCCATACTCAAACATTTGGGCCAGCCAGTCGGGATCCCTATCATCATCATCTGAACCATCCTCATAATTGACTAGAAGGCCAGGAAATGGATGTTTCTTTTCATACACTCTGAGACTACTCCTAAAGTGTTCTTCCCAATCCAGCTAAACAAAGACATTGTCAGCTTCATCTAAATCATTAGGATCGAGAATAGTGGCTGTAACAAGTTTCTTAAAAATATTTGAACCATAGGTCAAAAGACCTAAACATAGCCTTGCTTTCCAGAATACGAGATTGTATATCTGTTGGCAAGTTGGCAAGCTAGCAATAGCACTTCTTAACAGAGATTGAGTCTTAAGACTCAATCTAGCATAATCAGTGCCCATTATAGTCTTTTTATCCTTTGAATGGATTTCCTCTTTGCCAAAGAGTTGACTAATGTAGGCTTCAAGATGGCTTCTAAGAGCCTCATTTTCTGAAACAAAGTTATTTTCTGAAACAAGGTTAACATAGTGGCTCATATAAGCCTTATTTTGCGCAGTAAGATTAACAAGGTGGATCTCAAGTGCTTTAAGCGTTTTCTGAAACAGGGCGGCGATTTAGGGTAAAGGCCACATGGAGGTTATCAAAAATAAATTTAATGGAATCTGGTAGTTCACTATAGACTTCGTTATGAAATTGCAGAGTTCTGGATAAAACTTCCTGTAAAGCAATAACCATATCACCACTGGAATATATCACCTCTACCGGGACAAATTCTTGAAGGGATGTTGATCCGCTGGGTTTTACCCTAGAAGATGCGCCTTCATGCATTACAAAAGGTTGGCTTGCTGGGAGCCTTTTGTCTTGAGAATAGCCCTGTGCAGGTGCTTTTTCCTTGTTCCTCCTCTCTGCCGAGGACGCCATAATAATCCACTTACTAGCGGTATAAGTATAAGTATTATTATTATTCCACTTATTAGTGGTACTTATCCACACAGCATGGCCCAATTCCTACAAAGAAACATTGGAATATTAGGGTAATTGGTAATAGTTAACAGTTTAGCACTATGAGTATTTCCTTCAAAAATATCTGTGAAATATTGGCAAAAACCCATCCTTGGTTCTTGAACAAGCACATTAGTAGGAAAATTTTCAACATAAGACAGATTAACAATATATCTTTTCTTGTGCCAAAAAGTATTAGGTACATCAGAGCAAACATCATCAATCAGAATTTTCTGAAAATTATCAATTTTTGATTGCAACAATTTATCAAAAAGTTGTTCAACTTCTTGTTTCTAACTTCTTGTTGAAGGAAGTTAAGATGTTTGGTTTTAGCATGAATCAGATTTAGAGCATCATCAATATCAATTTCAAACTTTGAAGCAAATTTGAATTTTACTTTCTGTCCAAAAGGATCAGTAGTAATTTCATCATGTTTAACAAGAAAATGATACAAACCATTTATAAATGGCAGACCAAGAATCACTTTATCAGTCATGTTTTTAACAAGAACAGAAGGAATCTTGAAATAGACATTATTATGGCAAACATGAGCATTATTCAATTCATATTTGATCTTCATTTGAGTACCATTAGCAGAAACCAATCTTTTAGTTGATTTTTCAAAATATTTGGAAGGAATTAAACCTTCTTGGATACAACTAATATCCGCACCAGAATCAATCATAGCAATAACAGTGAAATGATAATCATGAGAAACAACAATTTTAACCTTTGTAAACCATTTTGGAGGAAGTACTTTGTTAACAAGATTAAGTTGAGAATCAGTGAAAATATTAGCAATACCTTTATCAGAAAGAAGAGCTTGTTGACTGGATTCATCTCCATCTTTGTGCTCATCTTGTTCATTATCAAATTGATTTTGATTAATATTTTGATCAATTTTTAACAACAATTCTTGTTTAAGTTTATTGTTATCATTTTTAATGCTTTTAAATTCATGTTTTAATTCACTTGTCTCTTGTTTAACAATATTTATCTCATGTTGCAAATAATTAACAGTTAAATCTTTGGATTTCTTTTTATTAAATCTTTCCAAAGTTTCTTCAAAACTTATCGTTGATTTTAGTTTTTTACTAGTTTCATCTTTTATTAACTTTTTCTTAAACTTATCTAAATATTCTTTTTGTAATTCAGGATTTTCAATTTGACTTATCAATTTAATTAACAAGCTATCATTTTCTTCACTTTTAGTGTGAGTTTTAACAGATTTAATAACATTGCAACAGGAATCTCTACAACCAATTTTAACATTAGGTGAATCAGAGGAATCATCAAAAGATTGATAGGAAGAATTAGTTGAAGAAGAAAAATCATCTTCCAAAGAATAAGATGAATTGTTTGATTCAAGGATTATGAATAATTCTTCTTGATCTTTATCATCAATATTTAACGTGTTGAACTTATTTTTTAACTTACCAGGTTTTTGTTTGCAATCTTTACTGAAATGTCCAGGTTTACCACAGTTAAAACATTTACCTTTACCTGATCTTTGTTTATCATATTTTTTAGAAACATTTTTCTTTTTAGCATAAAAATCATTGGGTTTAACAAAGTTAGTTCTGTATTTTTTAAATTTTTTATGGCTATAATTCTTGTGACTTATATCATGTTTTTTACCCTTTTGCCTGGAATGAGCAATAAGGGGCAAACCATATTGTTCACAAAAATTACTCATTTTATATTTAGCTTTTCTTTTATTCTTTAATTGGTATTTTAACAGTTTTTCATCATTGCACATATTAATTCCAAGTTTTTTTAACAGTGCTTAAAATATCATCATAAGTTAAATTATCATAATCAATGGAATCAATTTACCAATTAACTCTTGTTTTACCTTATGAGCAAAGATAGGAGGCAGACCGTCAAAAAACTTTGCTTTCCAATAAGGCTTGTAACAGTCGAAGCATTACTCTGGAAATGAAAACATCTTGATATCATCTGTAATCAAACATAGTAGGACATCTCCGATTATTTAGATAATCAGAAATCCAAGATGAAATATTGGATGGAGTTCCAACAAATTGTTTGAGAATAGTATAGACTAAGGTATTGACACCATCAGGAATACCTTTGCCATAAAAAAAAGGCAAACCTTCATCATTCTTTTTAACAGCATGTTTAATAGATTCTTTGGAATCTTCTATGAGATATGAATCCCACCATCCACGAAGAGTACCAAAAAAACAAGTAGCAAGAAGGTCAACAATTTTAGGGTGATCAAGATTATGGTTATTAATATAAGCAATTCCAACCATAGACATATTACCCATTTTATTAATGATTTCTTGTTCAAACAAACCATCAATATTCCATTCATAAATTTTATCAGCAGAAACAAAAAATTGTGTTTGAAGAGATCTTTCTTCAAACTGCATATCAGGAGGAGTAGGTTTTAAATACCAATTTTTTTGTAAAATACATGGTTTTGGAATTTCCAACAAATGTTTTAATTTTTGGTAAATCATCATCAAAAACCTTTTTAGCAGAAACGGAAGATACTATATCAGAATTTGTATTTTTATCAGAAACAATTTCTTTTTCATTTCTTGAAATAGTGCAAGCAGTACTTGTAGAAGTACCCTCAGTTTTAACTTTTAAATCAAAAAGCATTTTCTTAACAATGTCAAGAGTTTTAGCTTGGGAAGTTTTAAACTTCAATTTTTTATCTTGACTGGGTAAATCAATCAAAGGTTTTTCAGGTTTTGAAATTTTTTTCAACAATTTTTTCTTCAATGCAGTTAAGTTGTTGACCAATAATATGCAAAGATTCATCAGTAAAATTGTTTTGTTCAATAAGGCTAATAATGGGAGTTTGATCATCAGAAATTTTGAAAGCAGAGGCTTTAACATCAGTCTTTTTAATGGTTATCAAAATCGTCTCAAGGGGTGGATGGCTAGTCCTAACAATGGTTTTATCCTCTTTAACGAAACTTGTTTTTTTTTTTTTTTTTATCACATTTAAATGATGTTTTGAAACTTCATCCTTTGGAACATAATAGTTTTCAAGAAAATCAAAAAACAAAATGTGTTTTTTCGAATGATTCATCTTTTCTAACCATTTCCTTTTAACACGGTATTTCTTAGACTGAGCAAAAGTACTTTGGTAGTATTTTCTTTTATCTCTATTTTTAGCAAGCATAAATTCATTATACAGGAAAACCATATCCATTTCAAAACTTTCATTCAAAACATTCAAAACTCTTAAGTGACTTTGGAAAACAAGGTTTTCAATAGAAGGAAAATCAGAATCAAATGGACAAACAGATCTAGTGTCTTCTTCTTCTTCATTAGCAGTTTTGCCATATGGAGAGGAAGATTCAGGTTTAGTAGAATAGAAAACAGTGCTAACTTGGGATTTATTACTTGAAACACCTTTTTATTTTAAATCAGTGGGTTTTTCAAAACTCTTTTGCAAAAATTTATTGAGATCCTGATCTCTTTTTGAAATACTTTTAGATCCAGCAAAGGAATGTCTTCCTTCGTTGATCCTCAAGGGTTGGTTATTTTGAAAACTTATTTTAATAGTATCATCAAGATATTGTTGAATATGAGTGAGATTTAACTCATCAAAAAAGGTTTAGCAAGAGGGGATTCTTGTTCCAACAACCATTCAGTGGGAAGTTTAACTTCTTGCCATTGAATCATTTTTGGTACTTGAACTTTAGCATTAGGAGTTGAACATTGAATTAACATGGTTTTACCAAAAGGTTCTCTATTAATCTTTGCACTAGGGTTCAATTGAGTACCCAACAGTCTATAATAAATGCAGTAAATCAAAGCAAAAGCTTACTACCTTTTTCCATGTGATAACCAGATGAAGCAACATTCAAAGTCAAAGCTTTAACAATATTAGGATCATCCAAAGCAAGAGTAATATCAAGATAACAATTGAAATAAACAGGATCATCATACAAAGAAGTAGTGATCATACCAAGAATACTATCTTTAAAATTCTTAAATCTAGCATCTCTTAAACACATGAGAACAGAAGCATTTATTCCTTTTCTGGTAAGTGGC
This sequence comes from Quercus glauca, assembly GCA_023736055.1. NCBI lineage: Eukaryota > Viridiplantae > Streptophyta > Magnoliopsida > Fagales > Fagaceae > Quercus > Quercus glauca. The sequence continues at coordinate 60,393,650 of CM043317.1, forward strand.
TTAACAACAACTTGAACCATACCAATATGCAAATAAGTGAATTTTTTAACTATAAACTCATTAATTTTTTTTTTTTTAGAAAACAAACAACATTTTTCATGAGTCTTAGAAATAGAAAATGTTTGTTCAACAGTTCTAACTTTGTAAGTGGGATGAAAAGTGCTTTCAACAAAACTAGTCTTATAAATAATTTTTGTATCAATTTTAAGAATGTTCCATTTCTGGAAATTAGGGAGCCAATGTTCTTCAACAGTGTGATCTTCTTCATTTACAATATCAGGAGGACAACCAGTCCTAGAGCTAACAGAGGAGTTAGATCTCCACAACCTATCCATACTATCCTAGGTTTAACACTCAACTATTATGTTTTTCTTAACATCGTTGCATTTTGTAACACATACCCTAGTCAACCCTATACCTTTCATGCCCTATATGCCCTCTCTTGGCTCAGATGGGCCTTACTGTTCAGTTCTGAGAATTCACTTTCTAACACGGGTAGCTCCAACAATGGTAAAAAGGGAACACAACAAAGGAGTATCAAAGTTTCGGGTAGACACAGACAGAGAAGACAGAGAACACAACAGCATTAAGACTCGAGTTTCACCATTTTAATTACTTCTTCTTCCTCGCGTTCTTCTGAGTTCTGACCCAACGTTTTGCTTCATGCAGATTTGAAGACCAAATCGTCCAATCGCCCACCCAGCATTCAATTGTCCAATCGGAGCTCCAGCATTCTTGGTTCTTCCTCTGTTCTTCCTCTATTCTTCGTCATCAGATCGTTCTTCTCAAGTACCAAAATCGACTCTTAGAGACTCGGTTTTTCTTTTTAGAACTCAAGTTTATAAGACTTGAGATCTATCTGGCATCATATTTCCAACTCATCAAGTGGGAATTAAGTCTTTAATCCTTAAGTTTTAGATTGAAATCGAGTCTATAAAACTTGAGATGCTAGTTTGCAATTTTCTTCCAACCACATGTTAATTTATGATATTCTTTCTTCTCACTTTGCTAGTCTACAAATTCCCTCTTTTTGCAATAGTCTTCATAAAATAATTTATTGGTTATAATACTATTATATTGGTGTGACTTTTTATAACAACTTGATTTTATTCTCCCAAGTGAAAGGGTAGAAACCTATAGTCACAATTTAGAAGTTACAACATATGTTGATTTTTTTTAGGTTAAGTATAACGCAGGGTTAGCTAAATAAATGGATTATAATATGCTCAGCTCAACTCTTGTAAACAATAAATAAAAAATAAAAAAATCCATGTACTTAATTACATTCAATATTGTAGTAGCAACTTAGTGAGTGATGGGTGATTAAAATATATTGGAACATGATATATATAAATAAACCTCTAGCATAAGCCTCAGCTCAAGCCTTAACCCCCAATAGAATTATCAAAGATGTTTGATCTCTCAATTAGAATCCATCTAGAGGATGGATCATAAAGCTTGTACCTAGAATTTTTGCACTCATAACGATTTCAGCTCTTAAGCTTCTTTGATCCTCTTCATCTTCATCTTCATCTTCCTGTTTCTATCTATTATATCCTATCCTTTGGGCAGGTCATTTTCTTTTCAGCTTTTTCCCGAGGGGCAATTGAAGATGATGGTGTCTCCTCCTCTCTTGGTAACTTTCCAGGATTAACATGCAAACCATTTCTCTCTTTACAAATTGGTGGATAAGAGGCATTGTCAACACCAATCCATTAAACTTGTGGGAGCTCCTTTCATATTTCACATGCTTATTGCTTGTAGAATTAAGGTGGTCCAAAAGGATCAGAATTCTTTATAGCAAAGACCTTCTCCATCTCAAGCTTGGCTTCTGAAACCACACCTCCACAAGGCAATTCCTTGAGTGACTAGTTGCTAAATTTGGTCACCCTTAGTGGTAAGTTCTTGAGGTGATATTGTGATGCATCAAGATTCAAAAGCATCCACTTGGGCTAAAACTTAATTAGTAGGACTTCCTAAATCCTCAGTCACTCACGGATTTGATAGTTTGTGTTTCTAAGCTTTTCAAAGTGAAATTAAAGAGGCCATGACAAATGCTTAGGGATTGAAGTTATCCATTTGTTAACAACCCCCCCCCCCCTTTTTTTAATATAGTGCAAAATGAATGCAATAGAGGAAGAGTTTAATTTGAATAAGTGGTGTGTTTAAGTGGATGATATTATAGAAACTAACTTAGAACTTGGAAATAAGGTCATTTGGAGAGATTCTCCTGCATTATTAACCCTACAAGTTTCTACCCTCTACATAGTTCTTCTAAAAGTAGAGAGTACCTTTACTTGGGGAAATGGTATCTCTCAAACTAACTTGGAGCTTGGAAATAAGGTCATTTAGAGAGATTCTCCTGCATTATTAACCCTACAAGTTTCTACCCTATACATAGTTCTTCTGAAAGTAGAGAGTACCTTTACTTGGGGAAATGGTATCTCTCCCAATTTTAGGAAGTTTATGTAAGAAAGGAGCAATATTAAATTAATGTGCATTGGAATGTAACAACTGTTTAAAACAAGGATTAGTTAACCCTAAACTAACTCAGGTTAGATGTAATGAAGTTAGGTTACTTGCTTTATAAGCGGGGTTAGAATCTTAAATTACTTGCTCTACATGTATTTTGTCTTACAATGGACTAAGACATTGATATTTCTTACAATTTATTTGTGGCAAGATACACTAAGATTTGCAATCAAGCGATATTTCCCTCTTTATAAGAAAAAGTTCATGGTTCAACTCATTTAGGAAGATGGATTGGAATTGATAAACAAAAATGCCTACTGAAGAAACGGTGATCTACATTGGTGCTGAATCTGTTGATAACTAATCTTTTTTTCTTTTCTTTTCTTTTCTTTTTTTTTTTTTTTGGGTGAGAAGCAAGACATCGAAATTTTATTAATGAAAAAAAGGGAAAACGGCTACAAGAATGGCATGGAGTTGAGATGGAACATCCTTCATCCAAACCATTAAACCTCTAGCATGTCTTACATGCTTAGTTAGGTTGTGAGCTAGATTATTTCCTACTCTATGAACATGTGAGAAAGAAACAGAAGAAAAAGAAGCTAAAGAAAGTAGAACAACTTCCAAGAAGTGACCAAAAGATGCCAACAATTCCTCCTTGCTATTAAGAGTGCTTATAACCACCAAGGAGTCTCCTTCATAGATAACAGACACTACAAGAAATCTGGGTTTAGGCGACGTTTGTAAAATGTCACTAAAAACCCAAAAAACGTCGCTATAAACAAAGAAGGTTTACAATGACTTTTTTTGCGACGTTCAAAAACATCGCAATAAAGCAGTTGTTGTAGGTCTATTGCGACATTTCTAAAAATGTCGCCATATGTGACTCTTCAATGGTGTTCAAAAACTTTTAGTGACGTTTTCTAAAACGTCACTAAATAATATAACATTTTTGTATATAATGTAGGAAAGTACATTTAGCAACATTTTTTAAAATGCCACAAATAGTGAAACCTATAGCGACATTTTAAAAACATCACAAAAGCATTTGTCCTCTTGCTTTTTAGCGATGTTTTTAAAACGTCACTCTGGGACTGATTATTTGCGGCATTTTATAAGCGTCGTTAAAAATTTCTCTTACTTTTTATCAACATTTTTAAAACGTTGCTAGAACCTGCTCATTATTTTTAAAAAATATATTAAAAATGCTATATAAATCTGCTCAAAATTCAACAATAACTAACATAAGCTTGTAATAGATCAAATATTCCTATTGATCATCAATATTCCACAATAACAAATGTCCAAACTAACACACTAACACATTAACCATAGATTCAAATATAAATAAATAAATAAATATATATATATATATATATGTTTAATACATGTATCATCTTGAATTGTAAGAAAAACTTGTCTGCCTACACACAAAAAAAAACAAAAAAAAACAACAACAAAAAAAAAACCACCTAGATTATGACAATATTATAAACAAAGCACAATACTTCCAAAATAAATGTGGTTGTAACAAAACACTTGTCTACCTACACACACAAAAAAACCACCCAAACTATGATAATATTATAAACAAAGTACAATAGTTCCAAAATAATTGTGGTTGTTCAAAACAACTATGTAATAGCCCATGGAGTCCTTAAAACACTTCATTTACCGCTAAATGCTAGTTTCTTGATAGCATGAAGTCTGCGATCTATAAGGAGTTGGAGATTGATGATCTAAATCGAAATCACCCTGAATACAAATTAAGAGTAAGTAATAAGTTCATAAAGAAATCATTTTGAGTAACAAAATAATAGTTGCTATACTTAAAAATTTTAAAGACCAAATTCATTCTTAAAACATTAAAATTTAATACCCGACTAGTTTCTAAAGAATGATTTTGTTGATTTTGCACTAGTTGCATGAATTGGGTCACTCATTCCTCCAAGTTTTCATAATGATTCACTTTCTCCATCAAAAAAGCCACTTGATTTTTCAACTAAGTCACTTCAGCATCCCTTTCTTGGCTTCTTACTTGAGCAATTGCGGGAGTGTTCTTGGAAAAATGCATACTTGGGGTTGGGCCAAATCCCACACCCCGAACACGACCATTGCACTCATTACAAAACACTTGAGCATATACATTATCTGGTGCCCTTGCAATACTACCAGTAAGGTTGGATGACTACACACAATTTGAGGACTCACTCAATAGTTCGTTGATTTTTTCCTAATATTCAAAATTTGAACACAATAACACATTAGAAATTAACAATGTTAATAGATTCAATATTACACTTGGCAAATCATGATATTACTTACAATGTTGCTTTCTACTTGGGCGTTAATAGGAGTACCATCTTTACGAAGATGAAGTTTTACATATACATCTGCATGCTCTATAGGATGCCTAAGTGTTGTTACCTAAATTATGGTCATTACATTTATTTAATTAGGAATGATGGTTTCATACAAACTTAAGAACGATCTAATAAGTCATTTACAAGATAATTATTAAATCATTACCATTTCTTCTGCGTACGAAGCAAAGTTTTTTGAACCACCAGTATGTACATTTTTTTTTGCTTGGAACGACTGTTCTTGTTTACCAAAGCAAGATCCTAAGTTCAAAAAAATTACATATTTAAACAAAGTATTATTTGAATATATTTTTCACGGTAGATATTCAATGTAGAATAAGAATATCCATATGAATGTTCTTGTTCTGCTAATGATGTAGAACAATTAAAGCATATCAATATAGAACAATACCTTCGTTTTTGGTAAATTCCAATACTGAACAAGGGCATCATAATCTTCAGGAATTACATTTGGTGGTACTCATGCTCTGTTTCCTCTTCTTAGGAAATACTTCTTCTTCAAAGTTGACTTGTGGTTCCTCCATCCCCTACCACTGCTAGAAGGTATAATATTGAAAAACAAATACTTACACTCTAAAGAAATACTTACAGTGATTCAGCCCTTGATCCTTGGTCCTTTTGCCCAAGAAGCCAAATCTGAATAAGAGCTTTCTCTACCAATTTCTAACCAAAATAGACAAAGAGAAAAAATTAGCACAAAACTCCATGACCCATTAAAGAAAAAACCAAATCAAAGCAAACCCATAAGCCAAAAACAAATACTTACACTCTAAAGAAACTTGAACAACAAAAACTTTCCAACCAAAATTGAAAAATAGCAAAATTAGCACAAAAGCTCCATGACTCATTAAAGAAAAACCAAATCAAAGCAAACCCGTAAGCCAAGAACAAAGACTTACACTCTAAAGAAACTTGAACAACAAAAAAGAGGGAAAAGAGTATGGTGGTGACAATGGGTCTTAGTGAAGGTCAATGATAGCTGCGGTGGTAGTGGGTGGAAGGGAAAAGATGTGTGGTGGTGTTGGAGAAAGTGGGTCACAAATAAAGAAAGAAAAGACTATGAAGAAAGAACACAAAGAAAAGAAGAAGGGGATGAATGAAGTGCAGAAAGAAAAGAACAATAAGTGGGATACAGAGTGGAAAAAAGAAAAGAAAGAAAAAAAAAAAAGAAAAAAAAAAGAGGGAAAAAAGTGTGAGAAACGAAAATAATGGCGAAATGTTAAAAGATGAGAACATATAGTATTTCTTTTTTTTCAATGACGTACATTTTCTCTAATCACTATAGCAATGTTTTCTAAAACGTCACTATAAAGTATTTCTTTTTATTTTTCAACGACATGCTGAGTACATTTTCTTTAATCACTATAGCGACATTTTAAGAAAATGTCTCTATAAACCAGATGTGTGCTGCTAAACTATAATGGTTGCGGCATTTTAAGAAACACTACAATTGTTTTGAGTTATAGCGATGTTTTTTAAAAAAACGTCGCTAAAAGCTCACTCGTTAGCGACGTTTTTCAAAAACGTCACAGTGTACCACTTATAGCGGTGGATTTAAAAACGTCACTAAAAAAAAGGTCGCCTAAACCCAGACTTCTTGTAGTAAGAAGATAAGCCCAACTCCTATGCAAAGAGGATGGCCCGTGCTACTGCCATTGCTTCCACATCAACAAGAGGGAGGGAGGAGTACCTTTTCCGAGAGAAAGGCATGAACTAAGCCAAGGCTATCTGGAACTACTACTTCTAGACCTGCTTTGTTTGTTTCTTTAAAAACTGCTCCATCAAAGTTGATTTTGAAAGAAGGTGTAGGAGGTGGAGACCATCTAATGGGAGTCGCAAATATGGGCATGCTGTGTGTTTGTAGCACTGGTTGATTTTGCTGAAAAAGTTCAGGAATCTGAGCAGTTGTAGGTTGCAATTGTGAGAAAGGGTAACTGTCTGAGGTTGTGCAAAGTTGGTTTCTGCTATTCCAGATAGACCATGCCAACATTGTGAACCATACAAGATCTTTGTCTTCTTCTATGATGTACCATACTAGATTAATGAAGCTGGAGAAGATCGAGCTTTGTCGAAAGGACCCAAGTCAAGGATGAGTTCCAAATTGGTGATAATACAGGACTATGCGTATACACAAGTCTAGAGTGCGTGAACAACATCTTCAGAGGCTTGCTTGCAATGATCACATCTGTCTTTGGAAAGGACTTTGCGTATACACAAGTTCTTTTTTACTAGTATGGCTTCCTTGCATGCTCTCCATAGGAAGTTTCTCACCATTTGGGGGAACATTTAAGCTCCAAAAATCCTTCCTAACCTCCTTCATTTGCATTGGATCATTTTAGGACCAACCATTTTAGGATGCATCTCTAATTAGGAATTGATATCCAGATTTGACAAGATAAACACCTGACTTCACAAACAGCCAGAACAACTTGTCCTCTACGTCGGTATGGCAGATAGGAATGGATTGAATAAGGCTAGGTTCGTGGGGAACAAATAAACCATGTAATAGCTCATTGTCCCAACACCTATGTTGGGTTTTAGAACCATTAAAATAACAATTAGATTAACCTAGTTAATTAGCCAAGTGATTAACTTAGTCAAATTATGCAAATCTAGGTTAACACAATCATATAATCATATCAAATATAAAGCAGCAGAAATATAAAGAATACAAAGATATGATCATCCAGGAAAACCAAACCGATAAAAAACCTGGAGAGGATTTAACCTAGCTATCCTCAAGGTAAAAAGCAAATCCACTAGAAAGAATCGAAGTTCATACAATAAGACTTACAAGCCCCCACGCTCGACTTCTTATTACTACCAACCAGTAGAACTTACTGACACGACCACGTGCAAGCTCCGAGACCACGGACTCCTTCTTTCTTTGGCCTTTGCAAAACACAAACACCCACATCTGTGACTTTGAGATCCCACTCAAAGGTTTAGCAACACAAACTCTCATGTTTATGACTCCAAGACCACCCTTGAAGGTTTAGATCATCAACACCTTTGATGACAAGAGAAGGCAGCAACTTCTACAACACCAGACCTCAAGATTTTTCAAGGAATAACATCGGTAGAAAACATAAGAGAGCTTTTGGGTACAAAACCCTAGATCTACAAAAGAGGCACAAGATGCACTCTAATTTCTCTAAAAAACTCTCAAAACCCCACCTAGGGTTAGCTTATAATGTCCTTTAAATACTAGAAAAAACGGTTCACGATTTAGGCTTCAAACGGACAAGTTATGGCCTTTTTACGTTTGGTGATTTTGCTGATATGCGATTTTCGATCGATCGAAAATCACTAGCATCAATCGAACCAAATTTCTTGTAACTCATTTGTTTTTATCCCGAACTTGAAGTTTTTGTCTTGGGCTTCAATGTAAACTGTTAGGTTTTTAGACCCCTTAAAACAACAATTGGATTAATCTAGTTAATTAGCCAAGTGATTAACTTAGTCCAATTCATGCAAATCTAGGTTAACACAATTATATAATCATATCAAACATATAAAGCAGCGGAAATATAAAGAACACAATGATATGATGACCCAGGAAACCACACAGTAAAAACCTAGGGAGGATTTAACCTAGCTATCCTCAAGGTAAACTCGAATCCACTATATGAAAGAATTGAAGTTCATACAAAAGGACTTACAAGCTCTCCGCTTGACTTTCTAATGCTACCCACCAGTAGAACTTACTGACACGACCACGTGCAAGCTCTGAATCCACGGACTCCTTTCTTTCTTGGATTCTCCAATCAGCTACAAGCACCCACACTTGTTATTCTTTAAGCTCCAATGGCAACAACTGAGTTGATCATCAAGGTGTAAATAGAATCTTCTCCTTGAAAACCCTAAGTTTTGTGTAAAGGAAAGCTCCTCTAGATCTCACAAGAGATTTACACAAAACAGAAAATATAAGCAACAATACAACTAGAGCAACTCTCAAAACATGGCTAGGGTTTTGCCTTATATACCTAGGGCAAAAATATAAAACCCTAAACGTTTAATGAGGTAGGGCTGAGTTGGAAATTTTGCAAAAAAACGTTCTGGCCGACTTTTGATCGATCGAGTCTATCCTTCGATCGATCGAGCCAGGCCGAAAGTCACAAAAACTTCTGCAGCCTCTCGATTCCAACTTTACAATAATTACACAACTTTGAGCAAGCCTAGACAAGACTAAACATATCGTTTTGATCATTGTTTGCCAACATTACATATTAGAGTTCTAAATACATTAAATCCTAAGTCTTTAGAACCTAACAAACTCCCCCTTTGGCAATCCATAACAAAACACAAATTAAAAACTCAAAGTTTACAAAGTAAAAAACCCTTTACAAACATAATGCTCATAAAACAAATTCAATACTAACTACTATCCATCAGTTGCAAGTGTAGATAACAGCTCAATTGAATCAACCTGTATATTCCTGAAACACTCAACAAACGCATAAACGCATGTGTGACAGAAAAACAGTAAATCAACAGATATGTAAACTAACTCTCCCCCTAAGTTAGATACATCCAAAATAAAGCATTCTTGTATGTTTTACACAACACAAAATAAAGATATATATCAATGAAGAACTCATAAATATAAATCAATAAGAAGTGACCACAAGAAACAAGAATTATATAAATCGAAAATGTATCTCCCCTAACATGAATAGCCCAAAAATGATATCAAAAGAAAGTATACATGGTGAAGCACCTAGATACAATCTAATATCTCTACTAGCTCCGCAAAATACAAAGAAATACTCCCCTTAACTACAAAAACTCCTCTACAAGAAACAAAACTCTACTTCCCCTTTTTGTGACGGAATGCCAAAGGACAATCACAAGTCATCAAAAGGAGGTGGTGAGGGTGAATGTCGTAAATGCACCAAATCCGCTCGCAAAGCATGTAGCTCATCAAGCATGTCCACCAAAATATGACCATGAGCCGCCTGAACGGTCATGACAGTCTCCAAGGTACGACAAATATCGAAGTCATCCGAAGGAGGTGGAGGAACAGCAGCAGCAGTAGCATTAGCATCAGGATCAACAACATCCTCACCAGCAGGACCTGTAGAAAAAGAAGGAGGAAGTGCAGTACCAAAAGGCTCAAATCTAGGGTGTTTAGAGCCAGCTTTAAGATGAGCAGCCCTCTGTCTAAGAAAAGACGCACCTATGGGAGCAATAACATGTACGGGCTCAGTGGAAGGGAAATCATCTAAACTAAGATATAACAAAATCCTATGAACAAAAATAGGATGGACAAGAGCATGAGCAGACGATGAACTCCTATAAACTTCGTTCAAAGAATGAAGAAACAAGTGAGGAAAACTAATAGGAGCATCAATAATAAGAGCGTACAAAAAGACACACTGCTCGAGAGGAATGGTGTGAAGATAAGAGATGGCCAAAGAGAATGACATGCTATCCTAAGAAAATGATAGGTAGTCTCAGGAAGCTCAGCAGAAGTGATCCAAGAAGCAGAACCCCACTGGATAGAAGACCTAATGATGTATGACATGACATCATCCAAGCGAGGAGACTCGTCATACGGGTAAACAGGATGCTGGACCAATGGTACCCCTAGAGCATCAGCCACTACCGTAGGAGTAATGGTGTACTTTACGCCTCGTATCCAACTCTTTACTAAAGTGTTGGAATCATAGATGCGGATAGAGATGTTCGAAAAGAACTCTCTAATCAAGCTAGCTGGAGGAGGAGGATAAAAAATATCCAAAAGAGGTAACCAACCCCTACGCTCAAAGTTTGCCCTAATGGCAGGATCAAGCTCATCTAACACCACAGAACGCTCAGCCCAAATTTTTCTCCTAAGGTTCAGTGTCTCAAAAATCTCTTGGTTTTTCCCACTTGGAAACTTCTCACGATCAAAAGAAGATGGGGGAGGAGAAGGTGAGGGAACAGACCTACAAGCTCTAGTCTTCCTAGGCATGATGCTAAGGAAAGGACAAAGACACACTTGGAAACTTCTCACGGTCAAAAGAAGATGGGGGAGGAGAAGGTGAGGGAACAGACCTACAAGCTCTAGTCTTCCTAGGCATGATGCTAAGGAAAGGACGAAGACACACAGAAAGAACCAAAAGAACAAAACAAAACACAAACTAAGGGCAGACTGCAAGTTAGCACAAAAAAATAGAATAAAAATCTATATGATGCATGAACAATCAAAATGACATGATGCATGTTCTAATGCAATAAAACTAAGTTCAATTAAAGTTCAATTTCACGAAATTGGCTTGAGTATAGAGTTTCTAACAAAAACCCCAAAATTGAAAACCATTTGTTAAAAATTTTGAAAACAAATTGATGAATTGAGCATCACACAACACCACTTACAGATTATAATGCTTAATTACATCAAAACAACAAGTCAATTTCATCAATTTCACTCTAATTAAACAAAATCACCAATTCAGGTTCAATACAAGCCCTAGAATTTTTAATTTTTCACAAAACCTCAAATTGATCAAACTAACCATCATAGATCATGAATATATCAATATACCAACAAAACCCATTGATCAATTTCATAAAATAAGGCTTGAATCAACAAAAATCCCAAAATATGCATAGTCCGAAAATATCCCTCAAATGCATGAATTTATGCATGAAACATGAAAATAAACTCAAAAGGAAGGGTAAAAAGGTCTTACCGGTGTTGGGAGAGGAAAACCTTGCTAGAATTTCGGAGGAAAATGACAAAAAATTGATGAGTAAGCCTTGCCGAGTTGAAGAGAGAGAAAAAGTTTGAAAATTTTTTCAAAAAGTGATTTGAAAGAGTCAAAGATCTGAGTTTTTAAAAAATCTAATTTGCGATTTTCGATTGATCAAAAATTACATTCGATCGATCGAAACAACCCAAGACTCATAAAAACATTTTAATCACAATTTCGAACGATCGAAAAACAGAATGGATTGATCGAAACAAGCAGAGACTCACTAAATTTTGGAAAAATCACAGTTTTGAAAAAACAAACACAATTTAGCCACAAAACTCCTCAAAGCATTAAAATTGATGAACAAAATGCATGAGTATGAGATGAAATACTTTTTCAAAAACCCAAATTTTAAACTCAATTTTCCAAAACAAATTTTCAATCATTCTCCCTTTAAATTCTTCAAACAACAAATATGTTGTGCATAATTCTCAAGATATTTTTAAACTTGGTTGGTCAGACCAAAAACACACACAATAACATGTACGAAGTTTAGCAAAGAGTAACTTGTGTAGTGTGTGTAACTAGCAAAAGCTTAAGATACATGTGAGGTGATATGTGAATAGAAATCAAACACAAAGTCTACAAAATTCATCACATAGAATTTGAAAGAGACTATCACCAAAAGAGTTACATCATATAACTCTCACATCTCCTAGAACAAAAGCTTGCAATCATGTAAGTTTCTTGATTTGCCTCATATTGTACACACCAATATTAATTATGTGATTTGGCATCAAGCCTAATAGTACACATCAATTTTAATTAAGTGATTTGGCATCAAGCCTAATAGTACACACAAATTTTAAGCATTAAGCAATTAAACCGAGGTTACATCTTATGTTCTTTTTGTGCATGTGCTACACTTTCTCAAGCACAAAATCTTATGATATGCGTTAAGGTGTTCATGATTGGCTAGTGAGCAGTGGTGAGATGGTTATTTATGCCTTTCTCAAAAAGATCAAGTCCGACAGTCAAATAACATATGACTTCAAGATTAAGACAAAGTGATAAACACTATAAACATCTTTCCCACACAACATGCACTACAAAGTTTCAACTAGTATATTGCAATAAATAAGCTCATCAAAGCTAAACAAGGTATATAAGACATGTTATGTGTAAATAAATTGACCAACCTTGTTTTCAACACAAAGAAAAATAATGCCAAACATATTTTTGCTTTCCCCTTTTTCTTTTTCTCCTTTTTTTTTATTATTTATTAAAAGATAAAGCAAAAATAAATCCTAGAATGAAATGCATGAATGTTATGCAATGCAAATCCTAGAAACAAAAGAAATAAAAAACAAAGAACAAAGGTCACAAAAGAGTAGAGCAATGAAGCACAAGGACCAAGAAAACCAAGAATGATCAAGGAACCAGAATCACACCAATTACTTGACGAAGTGTTTCAAACTTACTTCCATTAAGAGGTTTGGTGAAGATGTCAGCATTCTGACGTTCAGTAGGGATGTACTCAAGAGAGACAATCTTTCTTTCAAAAAGATCCCTAATAAAGTGATATCTAATCTCTATGTGTTTAGTCTTAGAGTGTTAAACAGGATTTTTAGAGATATCAATAGCACTAAAGTTATCATAATAAACAACCATGGTATCTTGGGTTATCCCATAATCATTCAAAAGCTTTTTCATCCAAAGAAGCTATGAGCAACAACTTCCAGCAGCAATATATTCTACCTCTGCAGTAGACAAAGACACAGAATTTGGCTTTTTGCTCATCCAAGCAACAAGATTGGCTCCTACATAAAAACACCCACCAGTGGTGCTTTTTCTATCATCAGCATTACCAGCCCAATCAAAATCAGAAAATCCAGCAAGAGACAGATTAGATTCTTTGCTATAAAATAGTCCAAACTCACAAGTTCCACCTACATATTTTATTATTCTTTTAACAGCATTCAAGTGTGAAACCTTAGGATTAGATTGAAATCTAGAACAAACACCAACACTAAAGGCAATATCAGGCCTACTAGCAGTCAAATACAAAAGGCATCCAATCATGCTTCTATATAGTGTAACATCAACAGACTCACTTGAAAGATCATTTGTTAATTTTGCATTTGCAGCCATTGGTGTTCTGGCATGGGCAGCCTTGACTAGTCTAAATCTCTTGATTAGATTTCTAGCATACTTTGCTTGGTTGATGTAGATTCCAGAGTCCGTTTGCTTCACCTGCAATCCCAAGAAGTAAGTTAGTTTACCAACCATGCTCATTTCAAACATTGCCTTCATTTCATCTACAAAAGAATGAGCAAGAGAGTCATTAGTAGCACCAAAAACAATATCATCAACATAAATTTGAGCTACAACAAAACCATTCTTATCCTTTCTTATGAAGAGAGTAGTGTCTGCAAATCCTCTTTTGAAACCATGCTCAGTAAGATATGCAATCAATCTATCATACCAAGCCCTAGTAGCTTGCTTCAAACCATAGAGGGCTCTCTTCAACTTGTAGACATCATCCGATCTGTGAGGATCAACAAAACCCTTTGGTTGTTCAACATATACCTCTTCTTGCAACATCCCATTCAAGAAAGCACTCTTGAAATCCATTTGATACAACTTGAAGTTCAGATGGCTTGCTATGGCCAATAGTATTCTAATGGATTCCAGTCTTGCTACTGGTGCAAAAGTCTCATCAAAGTCAACTCCTTCCACTTGTGTGTATCCTTGAGCAACAAGTCTTAATTTATTTCTAATGACAGTGTCATGTTCATCTGACTTGTTCTTAAAGATCCATTTAGTTCTAATTACATTTACTCCCTTTGGTTTAGGAACTAATTCCCACACATCATTCCGAACAAACTGATGAAGTTCTTCATGCATGGAATTCATCCAATCAACATCTTGAAGTGCTTCATCCACCTTCTTTGGTTCAAATTGGGATAGATAGCATGAGTGAGTGATCACATTTAAGGCTTTTTATCTCAATATCATGTTATCATTCAGACTACCCAATATATTAGTGGCAGGATGGTTTAATCTGACTCTAAAGGATGGACGTTTTACCAGAGATGTGGAGGTACCTTTCTGTTCTGAAAGAGGACTAAGCTCACTGTGTGCTTGTTGAGTTTCATGAGTTGGAGTAGATGGTTCTAGACTTAATGGTACTGAAATTGCATCATTCAAAAGCAACAGCTCTTCCTCACTATGTTTCCCCACATAATCAGCATGAAGTGAATCATCAACTTCTAAAGACTTATCTTGAACAAGAGTAGTTTTTTCTGAATGTGCCTCTGAACATACTTCATCATTGATCACAACATTTAAAGATTCCATGACTGTTTTGGTTCTTAGATTGTACACTCTATAAGCTCTACTAGTGGAAGAGTATCCTAGAAAGTATCCTTTATCACTTTTGGCATCAAACTTTTCTAGTTTCTCTCTATCACGCAAGATATAACAATCACTGCCAAATATCCTGAAATATTTGACAACAGGCTTCTTCCCTCTCCAGAGTTCATAAAGAGTCTTTTTGGAATCAGATCTGAAATATACCCGATTAAGTATGTGGTAGGCAGTGTTAATAGCTTCCCCCCAGAAGGATTTAGGCAACTTCTTATTGTGCAACATGACTCGTGCCATCTCCTAAACAACCCTATTCTTCCTTTCCACTATTCCATTCTGTTGAGGTGTTTTGGGGGAAGAAAACTCTTGATGTGTGCCTTGATTATTGCAGAAAGTAGCCAGCTTGGTATTCTCAAATTCTCTTCCATGATCACTTTTAATTCTGGCTATCACAGTATCTTTCTCAACCTGCAGTTTCTTGCACAGATGTATCATCTTCTCAGGAGCTTCAGCTTTATCTTTCAAAAGCACAACCCAAGTATATCTAGTAAAGTCATCCACAACAACTAGAATATACTTCTTTCCACCTAAACTCTGAACTCTGGTAGGACCCATAAGATCAATGTGTAATAACTCTAGAGGTCTTGAAGTTTGAACACCAGCTACAGACAGATGTTTGGATTTCACTTGTTTACCTATCTGACATGGTCCACAAATGCTTTTTTCTATCTTCTCAAACTTAGGTAAACCAATAACTGCATCACACTTGGAAATCTTCTCGAATTGCTTATGACTTGCATGCCCCAACCGTTGATGCCACAACTCAACTTGATCAATCAACACACTAAAACACTTGTTGTTTACACTTGGTGTTATACCATAACAATTGTCAGCTGTCCTTACACCAACACACATACAGTCACCTCCTCCATCAAGTATCTCACATTCATACTTAGTGAAGAGAACATTCAGCCCGTTGTCACAAATCTGACTAATACTGAGTAAGTTGGCTTTCAATCCATCAACATACTAGACATCTTCAAAAACTGGTAACCCTGGAATGTCCACAGTTCCAATGCCTCTGATTACAGATTTGCTTCCATCTCCAAAGGTGACTGTCCCAATCTTTCCTTCAAAGAGTGTCTTGAACAAGCCTTTGTTTCCTGTCATATGCCTGGAACAACCACTATCCAAATACCACAAATAAGAATCACATGCCTTTAAGGCGGTTAAGGCAGTATAACAAAGATAATTATTATCACTTGTGATACGATCAAAATGCTCAAGAAAAGATTTAGTAAAATCAACAAGAGACAATAACAACAAGTAGGCATGTTGGCATATAAGCAAAAATATTTTCCAAGAATCCATGACAATAGGGGTCAAGGATCAGCTCTGAGATCAAAAGATCTACAACAAGAGAGCTACCTGCTCTGATACCACTTGGTAGGTTTTTAGACCCCTTAAACTAACAATTGGATTAACCTAGTTAATTAGCCAAGTGATTAACTTAGTCCAATTCATGCAAATCTAGGTTAACACAATTATATAATCATATCAAACATATAAAGCAGTGGAAATATAAAGAATACAATGATATGATGACCCAGGAAACCATACGGTAAAAACTTAGGGATGATTTAACCTAACTATCCTCAAGGTAAACTCGAATCCACTATATGAAAGAATTGAAGTTCATACAAAAGGACTTACAAGCTTCCCGCTTGACTTCTTAATGCTACCCACCAGTAGAACTTACTGACACGACCATGTGCAAACTCCGAATCCACGGACTCCTTCTTTCTTGGATTCTCCAATTAGCTACAAGCACCTACGCTTGTTATTCTTTAAGCTCCAATGACAGAAACTGAGTTGATCATCAAGGTGTAAATAGAATCTTCTCCTTGAAAACCCTAAGTTTTGTGTAAAGGAAAACTCCTCTAGATCTTACAAGAGATTTACACAAAACAGAAAATATGAGCAACAATACAACCAGAACAACTCTCAAAACGTGGCTAAGGTTTTTCCTTATATACCTAGAGCAAAAATATAAAACCCTAAACGTTTAATGAGGTAGGGCTGAGTTGGAAATTCTGCAGAAAAATGTTCTAGCCGACTTTCGATCGATCGAGTCTATCCTTCGATCAATCGAGCCAGGCCAAAAGTCACATATTCCAACTTTACAATAATTACACAACTTTGAGCAAGCCTAGACAAGACTAAACATATCGTTTTGATCATGGTTTGCCAACATTACATATTAGAGTTCTAAATACATTAAATTCTAAGTCTTTAGAACCTAACATAGACCATTCTAAACTAATGAGACTTAGTTTTTGTCATGTTTTGTCATGATTTGCCAACATTATAAACTCAAAACCTAACAACCTAGAAGTTGGATTGATAAGTGCACTCACCTTTAGATTTTCGCATCCTTCAATAATTGGTGATTGAACTCATGGTTGGTGAAGGGATGGAAGCCATGCATCCGTCCAAATATTGACAGAATCTCCACAATCAATTCTCCACCGTGCCCCTCTTTGAATCACATCCCTTCCTCTTAAAATACTCCGCCATGTATAGGACACTGAAATATAATCTGATGCCTCCATGAGTGAGCAATAGGGAAAAAACCTTGCTTTGAAGACTCGATAGAAGAGGGAGTCTTTATTGTGCAAGAGCTGCCAAGCTTGTTTTGCTAAAAGAGCATCATTAAAGAGGGCTAAATCCTTGAAGCCCATACCTTCTTTTGACTTAGCTTGATAAAAAGTTCTCCATTTCACCTAATGAATCTTCTTTCGCTCTCTTTTTTGGCCCAACCAAAATTTTCAAATAAGGCTTTCAATGTCATTACATAAGCTTATTGGAAGTTTGAAGCAACTCATGGTGTATGTTGGTATGGCTTGGACCACCGCTTTAATCAAAATTTCCCTACCGGCTTGAGATAATAGCTTTTCCTCCCATCCTTAAAGTTTCCTCCAAATTTTCTCCTTTATGTAATTGAAGCTTGCTTTTTTCCTTCTCTTTATCAAAGAAGGCAAACCCAAATACTTGTCATACTGCTTGATCTCTGAAACTCCCAAAGCAAGTTTGATACGTTCCCTTTGCTCATTCGATGTGGATTTGCTAAAGAAAATAGTGGTCTTGCTTTTATTTATTTGCTATCCTGAACATTCTCCATAGGAATCTAAAATGTCTAGGACCTTCTGGCACTCCGAATCTGTAGCCCTGCAAAACAAGAGACTATTGTTTGCAAACAATAAATGGGTCAATCTTGGGTTGTATCTGCAAAGAGAATAGCCCCAAATATCCCTTGGAACTGCTGCTTGGGAAATCAGATCATGTAATCCTTTGGTGCTAAGGAGGAAGAGGAATGGGAAGAGACGGTCCCCTTGGTGAATACCTCTAGAGGAGAGGGAGTGATCAAACCCTTGCGCTCACCACTTAACAAGATGAAATAGGAGACAGATGAGACACAAACCATCATAAGATTTATCCATTACTTATTGAAGCCCATCTTTCTCATTACTGCTTCTAAATAGGACCATTCAACCCTGTCATAAGTTTTATTCACGTCTAGCTTAATGGCCATAAAATCATCATTTCCAATATGTTTCTACATGTTATGAAGGGACTCAAAAGCTGCTAGAATATTATCAGAAATGAGATGGCTTTTTGTGAAAGCACTTTGGTGTTCAATAATGATTTTGGGCAAAAAAAAATTTCAGTCTATTAGCCAAAACTTCCAAAAAATTTTTATAAAGTACATTACGTAGACCGATTTTGGGCAAAAAAAATTTGGGCAAAACTTTGGTGTTCAGTAATGATTTTAGGCAAAAAAAAAAAAAAAAAAATTCAGTCTATTAGCCAAAACTTTCAAAATAATTTTATTAAGTACATTACATAGATTGATAGGCCTAAACTCCAACACAAACTCAGGATTTTTGACCTTGGGAATAAGAGTAATCAAGGTAAGATTGAATTGATGTGGTAAGGAAGCAGTATTAAGAAAGTGGGGGACAAATTGGGTTACCTCATCACCAAGAACATGCCCGTAGTGCTGCGTGCTGGTAAAAAAATAGAAGGCATTTCGTCTGTTTCAGGGGCCTTTAAAAGAGCCATTTGTTTGATTGGTTCTTTAGCTTCCCATTCCATGAAGTCTGATGATAACTTGGCATTCATATCTGCTGTGGTCATCCTTTGTATGGTACTAACTGCTGCATCCGTAGATTGTGAAACCACTGAAGTGAAGAGGTTTTGATAATATGAAGTCAATGTATCAGCTATATCCGTTGGGTTTGAGTTCCAACTAAATTCTATTAAGACTAGTCCTAATAACTAGTCTTAAGAATGTTAACATTTTTTTTAGTCCAACTAAATTCTATCACAACAAATTTCAAGAAATTTAACATGATTTTTTCTCATATATAATAATTTTCTACTTTAATAATGTAAATTTTTTTTTTTTGGTCACAATACTATAACAAAAGTTAGATCCTATATACTCCACCAATTAAGTGAAACATTTTTTTTTCTTTTTTAAACAAAACATATGGCAATATATATCGTAAAAAGTAAAGTGTTTTTGTCATGTGGGTCATTAATTATTAAGATTTAAGATGATCAAATTCTAGGTGAATTTTAAGTAATTCATCACTAAATATGAATTATTATTAATTAAGATAATTAATTAGATGATAATTAATAAAATATTTGTTTTAATTTAATTTACACGTATTTTTTTCAAATAATTTAAAAAGTTACTTATAAAAACCATATCCAAACAAGGTCACGCTTTTATACTAGAATTTAATAAATATATATATAACTTAACAGAATTGAACCCTAGTTCTTATTACCCCCGCCTTTCTCCTTTTCTCAAAAACCCTAGCTCCCACTTTGTTTATTCGACAAGGAATATTTCAACAAATCAAGAACTATGGTCACACTATGTAACGATGTCCTTGTTAACATCTTTTCACGTCTACCAATCACATGTTTGTTCCAGTTGAAGTGCGTTTGTCAACGTTTTAATCAAGTCATCAATTCCATCTCCTCAGATCCTAAGTTGTTGCCAACACATGATGCTCTGGGCCTCGGATCTGTGCATGGTTTCTTTCACTTTTCGTGTCATAGTCCACAAAACATAAGGTATCTTTCTCTTCATCCTCAACAACAATACCCCATTGACAATATTTCTGTCAGCTCTATTCATTCTTCTTCACATCAAATTGTTGATTCTTGTAATGGCCTTCTTTTACTCAATTTTGTGAAAACCAATCTCTTTACTCTTTGTAACCCAACAACAAAGAAACACAGATATATTGTGAAACCAGAAAATTGGTCTCCAAACCCAAAGCAAAATATTGGGTTGGCTTATAATGATCGTTCAAGTACTTCGATGATTTCCAATAATCATTGCCAGTTGGTTTTTGTTTATAAGATGAAGAATCCATTACGTGGAACAGAAATCTATGGATTTAGAATATTCTCATCTAATGCGAATGCATGGAGACGAGTGGACTCTAGACTAGTGTGTCAATCAGGTGAGTTTGTCAAACATGGTCAAGCGGTTTACTTCAATGAATCTTTGCATTGGATGAGAAAGTCTGGTGATATCATTGTGTTTGATACAAAGGAAAACAAGCCAAGAATTATGAGGAAGTCCCATCTCCTCGGTGAGTTCAAAGATGACATGTGGTTTGGAGTCACAAACGGTTCAATCAATATAATACATGTTACAAAGACAGAGGTGGTCATATTGGCACTCCATGATTATGTAAATGGCGTATGGAAGCGTGTTCGATTCAAAACCAATCATTGGTCACTAAAGATGTTGTGTGACTTCTGTCCCATCTTTTTTGATGGGGAGTGGATTGTTTTGCAGAGCCATGGAAATTTTTTGAATCAATTTTTTTGGTATAATATCAGGTTGTGTGAATGGAAGAAGATAGGAGATTTTACAGATTCAAATGATGGAATTCACGAGTG
This sequence comes from Quercus glauca, assembly GCA_023736055.1. Taxonomy (NCBI): domain Eukaryota; kingdom Viridiplantae; phylum Streptophyta; class Magnoliopsida; order Fagales; family Fagaceae; genus Quercus; species Quercus glauca. The sequence goes on from CM043317.1 coordinate 60,414,543, forward strand.
CATTCCTTTTATACCTTCTTTAGCATGGTTGGACACTACCAGTGAGGCATTGAATAATAATTTTCTAGAAGAAAATTACTCCAATGGCAGATATGACCACTTTTGGCCTATGATTTTGGGAACAAGAAAAAGAACAAGAGTAAATTCTCAAGTTCCATCAGACAGCAGATCAAAAAGAGTGATCCGAACACCAGCACGGTTTGATGATTATTGGAGTGATTTTCTTTAAGGTTGAGTAATGTATTTTGTTGATTGTTTCTTTAATATGTCTCATTTTGTTACTTCTTTTAAGTTAAGTTTCTTTATCAGTATAAGGTTTACATTTGTCTTCACTTTTCAGAAAATCTATTGCTAAACACCCTCTTAAGCACCATGGGAAAAAAATGTATAAACTATACTATTATCGGGCTTGTGCAACAAGCCAACAACCCACTGATTCTACCCAAATTGCTTGACCCTTTTTGCCTTGCACCACCCCACATGAATATAATATTGATTTCCAAATAGGTTAAATTAGTTTAAAAACTAAAGAGGCAAATTGAGTTGGATGGCAAGTTGAGTTTTTTTAAAACAAAAAGTTGCGACCTAACCTCTCTCTCTCTCTCTCTCTCTCTCTCTCTCTCTCTCTCTATATATATATTAGTCTTTATCTCATATTGAATTTTAAGGTTTTTTTCCTCTTAAAACTCCATGATTTACATATATTAATATGAAACATGAATGATACTTTTCCAACATATTTGCAAGCGTATATAGTTACATGAATATGGAACTCGTACTTTTTTTTTTTTTTTTTATATGAAGAAGAAGAAGAAGAAAATTTTAGAAAGTACTCATAAACTTATGTACTTTGATATATGGAAAAATTGGTCATTCTTATGACTTCCTTCAATAATTTATAGTATTTAGAGAAAAGGCACCTTAAATTTTTTTTGTAAATAATAAGATAAGTTTTTAAGTAACACGTATAACTCAAAATAACTTGCCCAATCAGCGGCCGATTTAAAAATTTTCCAACTCACCATTGGTCGAGTGGTCAAAATTTTTTCATACAACTTGTTTAATCCTAACCACCATGTCCAAGCCCAACCCATGCATAATCCCTACCCCTAACTACCAATTTATAGGGTAAAAAAGGGAGCCTATGATTTGCGAAATATAAGCAAGAACTTAGAATTTAATTAGAAAGTGAATGAAAAAACTATCACAGTATAAATCACTATTATATTCTTTGAATCCCTAGTTTAATCTTTTAGTTATTTATATATTTTATGAAATCTAATTTCATTAAAGATAAATTTTAGTAACTCTTTACTAAAGTGGTCGGGCCCAATACATTGAATAGTTAGTTTCCATTAAACTTATCTTAAGGAAATACTTTGTATCTCTAAAAAAAAAAAAAAAGATTATGAATTCAATCTTGAAAAAATATGTTTTCTCAACACTACATGCGATTACCCAACATATTTAGGTTGTGACTGTTAGATTGGATTTCACTTCTGATATATCAAAGTAACTTATATTTCATGATCAAGTTAGAATCCTCTTAAATAAAAGTCATGAAATTTATTATTCAAGTGATAGTTGTTAATTGATTAACTAATCTCACAGCAATCTAATTCAATATGTCTTACATACTTAAAACACACCAACGCATCAACTAGAAGTCCCCACTTACATAATCAAGATAAATCATTTTAGTTGACATAGTATAGTCTTTGCAAATGAAATGCCTAATTTCATTAACGACTGTGAACTATGTTTTAAGTTTACAAGGAACTTGTGATTTTAAATTTATAACTTCTGAGACTAAATGACATACAATGCATCTCAAGAATTATATGATAATGTCTAATTAATTCATATACAAATAGTTTTATATAATTAAACAATTTAATTATTTATAACATACCAATAATTTGAATTTTAGGGCACAAATCCTAAGTCCCTAACACCGCTAGCTTAGAAGAAAACACCACTAGCTTAGAAGAATTGACCGTGGTAGTTTCCTATTGACAACATGTAATAACGACCCAAAAAAAAAAAAAAACCCCACCACCAAAAGTTTGATAAATAGTTCCTTGAAAGATTCAAAAGATTGGCCCAACCCATTTGCCTTAATAGACATTAGACTAGTGAATTAGTCGAGTTTATAGCAATATTACAATTTTGACCAAATTTGAAATCACCATCTGATTAGTTTTACTTATTTGTATGATATCTTCTTTTTTTTTCCTTTTTTTTTTTCAGAATGGTATGATACCTTACTTGTTCCCTCTCTATTGACTACACACATTTAAAAAATAAGGTTTGGAGCAAATGAAATATCATACAATTAGGTAAAATGACTCAACACTTAGCAATTTTTCTACTAAGCGCTGAAAGTTTGGTTTTAAATTTTTTGTTTTTTTGCTGAATAAAGTTTGGTTTTAATTTGACCTGATAAACTAAGGTCAAATGATTTCACGTTGACTTGAATGGGGTGTTGATGTAAAATGCATCAAACAAAGTTTTCGATTTGAGAGCCTCCGAGCCCAGAAAATATAAATGTATATTACAACTTTTGAAAATACAAAAATGCAAATGTGTCATCTCAAAAGCTAGATACACCCAGCAAATTTTTAACGACTTCACCATAGTGATTGCAAGTCGATTACCACCAAGTCACAATCCACAATACACTAGACATGATACAATTAACATAGCACAATACTGATTGCATCTGAAGATTCTGAATACTACTTGTAACATAAATAATACAAGTGTCCGTTTTAGAAAAAATTTAATACACTTTTATTAGAAATATTAAAAACTGTCAAAAAAATCGGTTGTTTCTTTTTCTTTTCATATAAAAAGTTTCTAAAAAAAATTTCCTAAACCAATGCCCTTAAAGGCATCCATTAACTTTTCCTATAATATAATGTAAAAGTCAAACAATCAGGCAATTCCAATGGGTATTTAACACTTCCGATGTGCCTCATTCGAATGTGTGCTCCTTGAAAGTCTCATAAACGCGTCTAAATCTGTTCAATATGCAAACCCTAATATCCTTAGGGTAGTTATTACACAATAGGGAAGGAAAGAAAAGGATATGGGATCAATAATTGCAAAAGTGACTATCTTCTCCATCACACCCCAAAATTTCCAAATCAAAAAGAAAGAAGCAAGAATTGGAAAAAAAGTAAAAGAAGGAAGAAGAAGAAGAAGAGAAATAAAAGAAAAGAAAGAGCGGGTAGGGGAAACTTACATTCACATTTCATGCCCTTCACTCCAAGTCTATTAAGAATTATGTAATGAGCCATGAACAATACAAGTTAGCCCAGAAATGCCTCATTGCAGTGTGAAATTTTGCCAACAAAACTCGGAAGACATATAGTTATTTAGATTTCTTTTGATCAGAAACCCTAGCTCCCATAATCTTACAAACAGGCTCTTCTTTTGACTGAAGAAGCTTCAAGGCTGGATGAACCTTTAGGTCTCCCATTACCAACTTTTGGCCCACGTCCAACTCACTCAGATCAACATCAATAAAAGGAGGGATGACATCAGCCGGACAAAGATACTTAACGGTTCGTTTGATGGTATTCAAATAAGCCCCTGCCAGATTTGTTTGGTACAATTTAGACTCCAAAAATTTAATCATTAAAATTGTTCCCAAAAATTTAGGCTAATTGTAAAAGAAAGAGTTGAACAAAAATTTTAAAAATAATTGGTAGAGGATAGAAACCTTGTAGGAGGAGTATGATTACCCAAAGATTGTGATTACTAATTAACTCAATCTACAAAATCTATCTATGAAAAGATTTCAGAGCTAATTCTACTACACAATACCTCCTACTTGTTACTCTAGGAAAGGGTTAATGAGTTATTTATCCTTAAATGGAAAACCTTTATTCTTGTATCATCAAAATTAATCTTCTCATCAATGACAGATCTAAGTAGACAGTAGCACATATGCATATGTCCTCTTAAATTATCGTCTTTTTTAATATGCGTATTGGGTTTATTAACTTAATGGTAGCTCTTAACATTCCATTACCCACTGGAATTGGATCTTATTAATACCTCCAATTATGTCTCCAAGATAAAAGCATTGAATCTAACCATATTCTTTCAAATAAATCCTAAAACTTAAGGCAGTGGGATATGATTTAAATTGACTGAGGTGAGATATGATTTAAATTGATTGAGATGGGTCTGGAAAGTGAACTGGCTTCCAAACCTAAGTAGATGACTGATCACTAGAGAAAGTAAATTGAACAGGATTTTTTTATAACAGGTGAAGGGGGACGTAACTGGCAGCCAAGTTTGAATACTTATAAGAGCTGAGGGTAAGCTAGTACTAGAGCTCAAAAATTAATTTGGGATGTTTCGTATTATGGAGAGCTCTCTTAAGACCTTTGCTTAGTTAGTCTTAGTTTGGTAATTTTAGATTCTGGTATGGGCTGTTCTTAGCTGTACTAAAGGGCCATGAGTCTTGTTTTGTGTTTTTAAGTCCTTTTCCTAATTGGCTTAGAAGTTTTAAGTGTTTTTTTTTTCATTGTTATTGGTAATCCTAGTCTATTTAGGAGTCCTAGTTCTTCAAGGAAATGATATAACAATAGCCTATGTAAATAATTTTTTGATAAGCCAATAATATTCTTAGTGATTGATTTTAATGAAATTCAAATGACTTATTTTTAGATTTGACGATGTGATTGCCTTCTCCCACCTACGTGTGGTTGCCTAGTGTTTTATCTTCCTTGATTTCATGCTCTATTCATTGTTTTAATACCAAACAGCCATCAACACATTCAAGATCTCATCAAGAATCTGATTTAGTTCTGAATTCCTAAAGATCCTACATCAACAAGAAGACCAGAACGGTGTTGAAAAAAAATAGAACAGTCAAATAAAATGGTAGGAAAAATTGAGTATGTGTGTGTTAATAGGCAGGACAGATCAATTTTTTTTTTTTTTTTTTTTTTGAACTAGTGGGAACTTGGTATCTGTTGATGTTGAAGAGCAAACACCCACATCCTTTTACTAGTTTGAACTAAAACATAATAGCACTCAGCACAAGCCCCCCATCATTTTTTAATGCTAAGACCATGTATGTACTGTTAATGATAATCAAAACACACGTTCCTCACACTAGTCATGTGAACTTACATAAAATGCAGCAAAAGTAAAATATTTTTGGTAACTGTCATACAATTGACATAAAATTCAGCGGTTCAGTAGCTTTACCTTTCCTTAGTCCAGGGGATATATCTTCTCCTCTGTAAACGATGGGAATATCAACTTTCAACAAAGCATTTGAGGGGGCCCTTATGAACGTAACATTGAGCGGTGCATCTGTCGCCGAGTGCAGATGAATCTAAAAAATGACTCGTTATTTAGAAAAACATTAAAGTCGAAACAAACAGAGAGTGTGTAGTAAGCGGTGAGTAGAAGACACGTACCAAGCGGGGCAAAACGCGGACCTTCTCGAGGATATTGTCGTACTCGTCAAAAGCAGGGGACCTGAGTTCGAGATCAAAGACTCTGGAGAGGAAGAAGGAGCGGCCGAGGTGGTTGACGAGCTTTCGGATCTGGGTGGTCCGGACGGAAATGAGGCGCTTGTTGCCGCCGTGCTGGCCGTCCTCCTGCTCGAAGAGGATGGCGGGGACGCGGCCGGCCTTGCGCTCCTTGGTGGAGATGTTGGTTCCGGACTTGGACCGGGGGATCGCCACGATTGTCTCGTCGTACTTTGGGTCCGGTTTGGGGAATTCAGATTCCAGGGCTTCGCTGCTGTATAGCCGCCGTATGTGGGCGGAGGATTTCCACAATGAGGTGCGTTGTTGAAGTTGGAGGAGAGACGACATGGTGAGGAGTGAGAAGGAGGAGAGGGTTTTTGATTGATTTTTGAGGGTTTAGTGGGAACTGGGGAACTTGCTGACTACTGACTAGACTCACGGTTGTAAGTTGTAACCATTTCAAAGGACAAAAACGGAAATGCAAAGATTGTCACGTGCGATACTACTGGAAGAGAAACTAATAAGGGTAAAATGGTAAATTAAACTCCATGAGGTGTTTAGATTTTATACCATTAAGTTTCAAAATTTGGATTTTATCCCTAAAGTTTTGAAGTGTTTGGATTTTACACTCCAAATTTTGAAACTTAAGATGTAAAATCCAAACTATTTCAAAATTTAGGGAATAAAATCTAAATACTCCTAAAATTTAGAAACTAAAAATCAAATTCTAAAACGTTAGGATGTAAAATTTAAACACTCCAAACTTCAAAAGTAAAATCGAAATTCTAAAACTTTAAAGTGTATAATCTAAACACTCTCTGACTTTAGAGGTGTATTTGTAATTTAGCCAACTAATAAATAGAACAGTACTTACGAATTTAAAATCAAGATTCAAGAAGCGAAGAGAAAGGCCCGAAAAACAATTGACCTCCAAAGCCCAAATGAATCAGAATCGGAATCAAAATCAATCAAAACCCAGATAATACAAATTCTGAGTTAAGAGATGGGCCCTATTAACACACGCATAATACAAGTGTGGAAGCCCACCACAGAAAAACTCACGGTTGCTATTGCTATGTCTTTGTACATATAATTAATTTTGCGTTAAATTAATTTTTTTAACAAAATGAATTTAAAGCAAAATGGATAATCTGTACAAATAAGGTTGGAGAAAAAAATATATGATAAAAGATATATCAATAGGTTTGAGAAAGAGAATTGAAGGGTGTTATAGAATTTACGGAGCAAAAACTCTTCAGTTTTATACCTAATACTCATTTAGTATATAAATTTAAAATTTTAGAATGTAGTACCTAATTGGATTTTCTCTTAATACTCACTTTTTTTTTTAATGAATCTTTTAATACTCACTTGGTATATGCCTTATGAAGTATATACATAGAATTTTCTCTTAGTAACTAATTTAGTTTTGGTTATATATATATGGAGTAAAAATCTTCGGTTTTTATACTTAATACTCACTTGGTATAAAAATTTAAAAATTTTAGAATGTAAAATCTAATTGGATTTTCTCTCGGTTTTGATTATATATATAATTCAATTTCTATCCTTTTCATCTTAAAATAAAAATAGTCAATTATATTATTCTTTATTATCTTAAAGTATGTTGTTTTGTGAACAATTGGTTTGCAAGGAGAGTGAAATATGGAAAAAATTTATACTCTTCTACATGAAGTCTCCGCTTTTATATATAACTAGTAAGTTGCTTGTGCGATACACAGATAATGTTGTAATATTTTATATAAAATGGCTTTGGAGAATGCTGTACATATATTATATAGCATAATTATTATAAAAATTTGTTAGTAATGGGTTCATCATGAGAAGTAACAATTATAAATTACACACACATATCCATTATAATTAATGAGAAATAAGAAAACAACTTTGGAAGAATATTATAGAATAAAAGTTGATATAGAATGTGTCTTTCTCTTTTTTCTTAATTCTAAAACAAAAATACACATCTCAAACACCCACAGTTAACCACAGTCTTTACAGAACCCACGTCCACAACGTCTGACCTTAACATAATAGTTAATCTACAAACCTTGCTAGTAAAACTAAATTCAGACTAAACCTTAGTTTCTAGCCATGTTTTTTATTCCAAAGTTGGGTATTATTTGTTGTGTATTGTTTTATCATGAATTGTAGAAGGATAATGAGACATGTATTTAAAATCTCTAAGAAATTAAAGAAATCAGCATTAAAAAAAAGTACCTCCGTCCTCCAAATTTCAATGTTTGATCAAATCCTATTAAAGCTCAAAATTAATAAATTTTTCTAGGACTAAAGCTAGTGCCAAATTCAAATTTGGCAACACTACGTTATTTTTTTGTTAGTCTCCCAAATTAATATGAATATGAACTTTTGCAATATGCAATCATTTAACAAACTAAATCCACAATGGTTGAAAACTGAAAAGTGATTCCAAAACACATATTTGGATGCCCCAATAAAACTTTCAAATTTTCGTCATACATAGAACATTTTGTACTTTAACATAGAAACTTGCCAAATATAAGCATGTACATGTAAACTTAGACCTTTTAACTCATTGTCTTACACTAAGTTTATTAAGAACCACATGAACTAAAATGAGGTCTACTCCCCTGATGCTTAACTACATCCAAGTAACATTCAAAATTGATCAAGAATGAAAAGATTAGGTTATATTTGGTAACAGTTTTTGTTTTCTATTTTCAAAAACTTGTTTTTGGGAATATAAATTAAAAAAAAAAAATCTTGTATTTTTGAAATAAAAAACATGTTTGATTAGTTGAAATTAAAAAATAGTTTTTTGAAGAAAAAAAATAGAAAATATTAAAATATGTTGTTACTATGATTTGAACTCTAATGCTAACTGTAGGGTATGGATTTGTTGGGCCTGGTACCAACTCTGTGTTGTGAGCCCAACAATTGCCCAACAATAAATTTGTAGAGAGTGGGTTAAACAGCAGGGCTGGGTTATGTTCTAGCAACGATTCATGTAGGCTGACATAATAAAAACGAAGGTAAACCGGTGTTTTATATATTGATCTCTTAGGTCCGAAGAGGCCTTATCTTTGAAAGCTTTTTACTTGTACAAAAAATCCCCCCTCTCTTTGTGAGGCCTGCTATTCTTATATAGACCCCCTCTACTTATCCTCACCGCACACTTGTCCCTCATCTAGGCACCTACTTGAGTACTGGTCACATCAGCCGTTTGCTTTAACCTGCAGTGAGTGGTGGTAGGTGAAGATTCACTGTTCAGGTGTCTTCTCCACATAAATGCGGCCAGGAAAGTTGCTGCAGTGCATTAAATGTGGCGGTGGCAGCTTTAATAGCAGGATATTTCATGATAGCTTCGCAGTTAGGCACGCTCGGGGCTCAGCTTTCGCAGGAAGATCTTCGGCATAGCTCCTTGGTCAAGTCCTGGGCAGGCCCGTGGGAGATGGTCTCTTCGGACCGAAAAGGTTGTCTTCGGACGGAACATTTGTCCCTAATGGGCTGTACTCATACCAAGGTGGCAAAACATTGATGTTTTTTATCCTCTTCGGACAGAGAGCCTTGTCCGGATTGGGCCTCTGGCCCAACATACGACACTGGGCTTTCTTACCCACAATACCCCTCAAAATTTCACTTTTTACCTCGCATCCGAAGAGAAAAAAGTGGGGTTTTGACCTTTTGACAAAAGTGGGCACAGAACTTTGACTCCGCGCGTGTGCACGCGAGTTTTGGGCGCCTTCTTTATAACCGCTGCTGCCGCGCCGTTTCCGAGGCGTCATTAATTACTCCAGGCGGCGTCTTGTCCTTGAAATCTAGCGGTCCATTTCGAATCAACGGACGAGATTCTCCTCGAAATTTTTGGGCGGGCTAAGTTGCACCATTTCATCTACCACTATATAAGGTCCCAGATGGGATTGTCTTCTCATTTTGCAAACTTCAGAACTCCCGGCGAACTCAAGCGCTCTGACTCTCAAAGCCCTTCCTGTAATCCGCTTCAACCAGTTCCAGAATCCGCTACGATCTCCCTGCGAGACCAAAGCTCATCCGCCGATTTCACTCTTCGTAAGTTCTCTCCCTGAGATTTTCGTATTACATAGAGATTGCCTCTTCGGCCCGTGGTAGCTTATCCCAGTCGCCGTTTCGTGTCTCCCTCTCTCTGACTTTGTCAACCATGGGTAGATTTGAGTATCTAGTGAATAGCCCCTCCCAGATAGAAGATTTTAGGGCGACTTATCGCATTCCTCAGGAGGTGGGCTTAAGGTATTGCTCCACAGAGGGGCTGCTACTGGACAGGGAAGAGGGCGAAGTCATTATCCCCATTATCGCCTTCTTGGAGGGGGGAATGACCATTCCCATGGGTCCAGTCACCAGAAGTTACCTTACCGCCCATAGGCTTAGTCCTGACCAATGTGCACCCAATACCTTTAGAATCTTAGGTGCGGTCGATGACCTAAACCGTCACTTAGGCTTGGGGTTAACCTGGCACGACGTGGTACATATGTACGAGTGTCATACCAAAAAAGGGGCGGGGTACTATTTAAAGTCCCGATCCGATGTCGTCAGACTCCTGTCCGGCCTCCCCAAGTCTAACAAAGGGATGAAGGACGACTATCTGATCGTCTCGGGTACCTGGCATGATGGGGTTCACTGCCCGACCACGCCAGGAACGCCAGGTGGGACATTCCCCCTCGAGCTTTACTTCTTTATTTACTTTTAGCTGTTCGGTCCCCCTCTTCGTCATATTGCAACCCACTGACAACTCTTTCGTTATGTTTTCAGACAAAAGGCACGTGACTCCTCGGCTGAGTCTGACGAATACTGCGGCATTGAATTACCTTCTTCGGTCGGAGATTTTTGTGAGCGAAGACGGACAGCTTAGGTCTGTTCCTCTCATCCTCGGCTACACCCCGAAGACTGAACTTCAGCCGAGAGGGAACGCAGTCACACTCGGGGATCGTCGGATAAGTCGCATTGACGTGGCAAGGAAGAATTTTTTGGCGCCCTTCGACCTCGCCCCAGTGCCGCATCCTAATCCGCAAGCCATACCGGTGCTTGCTCAGCCCTTTCAACAAGTTCCTCTTCAACCGGCCGCAGAGGAGGAAAGAGGTTCTTCTACTCCTTCGCTCGACCAGCAAATCGATCAGTTCAAGTTCGAGGAAGAGTCCTCTGGGGAAGTAACAATTCTGTCGGTCGAAGAGGCACTCGATAGGCATTCGGCTGCTCCATTCCTGAACCTAGCCGCGCCGGACGACTCTACAGAAGAAGACATGCTGAGCTTGGGCCAGTTAATGAAGAACAGAAAATCAAACGCTCCAGCCACGGGTACTGGCACATCCCAGCCCCAGGCGAACCTTCCACCACCACCACCTCCTCCTCAGGCCCCGAAAGATCTGGGACTCAAAGTACTGCCCGATCTGAAGAAGAAAAGGGTGGTGACGGATGTGACTGATGTGGAGGAGGGGGAAGTGGTCCCTCCGAAGGGCCGCAAGCAGCAAAAGAAGACCCACGATACAGGAAATAAACGGGCTTCTTCTACTGAGAGCAAAGAGGAGAATGTGGCTGCTGACGTGCGGCGGGGGGTCCAGGTGTGGTCCCCAAAGCTTACTTTGGATGGTGCGGCCATCCCTCTTGACGCCTCCATCAGAAACTATTCTGGGGGGAAGGCCGGGCACGTTGCTGAAGCGCTCGAGAAGCCCCTCCTCCTTCCGAGGGATATGGAGTCTTATCGGCGTTTCAGCGAAAAAGAACTCTTTTTGTCCCTCAAACGGGATTTAGGCATGGTAAGACAACTGATGCTCTTTCGCAGCTATCTTGAAGCCCTCGTGCATGTATATTTTTATGTAACCGTCTTTTGGTCGTCATGCAGCTTGCTCAACAAATCTACGTGGCTGAAGAGTGGGTTCAGAGGAAGGATGTTGACGTGCAAGCTGAGATCCGGTCCAAGGAGGACGTTGAGAAGGCACTGGGCAAGGCAAAGGATGAAAGTGCCCGCATCTCCGATCAGCTGAAGGAGGAGGTGAAAGCGAGAAAAAATGTAGAGGCGGGCCTTAAAAATGCAGAGAAGCAAGCCGAAGATCAGCGCCAGAGGCTGCTCGCGGCCGAAACCAATCTGGAGACGGAGAGGGTGATGGTAAAAGAGCTTCGGCTTGAGCTGGAACAAGCCAGGGACGCTGCTAAATTGGCCAAGGAGGACGCGCAATTGGCCAGGGAAGCAGTTGAGGCTGAGAAGAAAGCCGCCTACATGCTGGGGGTGCAGGAGACCCAGGTAAGGCTGACCGAAGAGTTTGCGAAGGTCTGCAGGGACTACTGCGACATCACTTGGAGCAAGTGCCTCGATGCGGCCGGAGTCCCTGCAGAGTCAGCTTTAAGGCAGCCAGGGAGCATCTATTACGATCCGGAAATATGCGATGTTCCTGAAGCCTCGGAAGCACCCTTGGCAGATCAGAATCCCCCAGCGCCAGCCGAGACGAGTCAAGCCCCTCTTCAGACCGGAGATGCGGGCGATTTGCCAAAGACCAACCCAGAGCCCCAAGATAAAGCCTAGGATCTCCATATAGCGTAGTTGCTTATATATGTATTTTTTGCCCTTTGTGTATGGAAATTAGTTTTTAATGAAACAAGCGGTTTATTTTCGTTACTTGTTGCCTGTGGAGTACTTATCATATTGCACTATTGCGGCTAATAAAGACAGTTAAGTGATTAAGAATGAAACATAAGTATGGTAACCTTCGATGTATTGCTAAGACAAATAATTATGGTAATAACTACTGACGTAATGTGGCTTAAGTCCACACATTTCCCCAAACACTAAATTAGACTGATAACCTGAGTGCGCCCACAACATTCGTAAAGAACGTAAAGGAGCGTTAACTAACCCAAATCATCTGGTCCGAGGACTACAGGCATGATTGAATTTAAGTTTAAACACTTGAAAGAGATCGTAAGGGAGTGTTAACTAACCCAAATCATCTGGTCCGAGGACTACAGGCATGATTGAATTTAAGTTTAAACACTTGAAAGAGATCGTAAGGGAGTGTTAACTAACCCAAATCATCTGGTCCGAGGACTACAGGCATGATTGAATTTAAGTTTAAACACTTGAAAGAGATCGTAAGGGAGTGTTAACTAACCCAAATCATCTGGTCCGAGGACTACAGGCATGATTGAATTTAAGTTTAAACACTTGAAAGAGATCGTAACGGAGTGTTAACTAACCCAAATCATCTGGTCCGAGGACTACAGGCATGATTGAATTTAAGTTTAAACACTTGAAAGAGATCGTAAGGGAGTGTTAACTAACCCAAATCATCTGGTCCGAGGACTACAGGCATGATTGAATTTAAGTTTAAACACTTGAAAGAGATCGTAAGGGAGTGTTAACTAACCCAAATCATCTGGTCCGAGGACTACAGGCATGATTGAATTTAAGTTTAAACACTTGAAAGAGATCGTAAGGGAGTGTTAACTAACCCAAATCATCTGGTCCGAGGACTACAGGCATGATTGAATTTAAGTTTAAACACTTGAAAGAGATCGTAAGGGAGTGTTAACTAACCCAAATCATCTGGTCCGAGGACTACAGGCATGATTGAATTTAAGTTTAAACACTTGAAAGAGATCGTAAGGGAGTGTTAACTAACCCAAATCATCTGGTCCGAGGACTACAGGCATGATTGAATTTAAGTTTAAACACTTGAAAGAGATCGTAACGGAGTGTTAACTAACCCAAATCATCTGGTCCGAGGACTACAGGCATGATTGAATTTAAGTTTAAACACTTGAAAGAGATCGTAAGGGAGTGTTAACTAACCCAAATCATCTGGTCCGAGGACTACAGGCATGATTGAATTTAAGTTTAAACACTTGAAAGAGATCGTAAGGGAGTGTTAACTAACCCAAATCATCTGGTCCGAGGACTACAGGCATGATTGAATTTAAGTTTAAACACTTGAAAGAGATCGTAAGGGAGTGTTAACTAACCCAAATCATCTGGTCCGAGGACTACAGGCATGATTGAATTTAAGTTTAAACACTTGAAAGAGATCGTAAGGGAGTGTTAACTAACCCAAATCATCTGGTCCGAGGACTACAGGCATGATTGAATTTAAGTTTAAACACTTGAAAGAGATCGTAAGGGAGTGTTAACTAACCCAAATCATCTGGTCCGAGGACTACAGACATGATTGAATTTAAGTTTAAACACTTGAAAGAGATCGTAACGGAGTGTTAACTAACCCAAATCATCTGGTCCGAGGACTACAGGCATGATTGAATTTAAGTTTAAACACTTGAAAGAGATCGTAAGGGAGTGTTAACTAACCCAAATCATCTGGTCCGAGGACTACAGGCATGATTGAATTTAAGTTTAAACACTTGAAAGAGATTAGTATAGCAGCAAAGTACTCATAACTGAAAGAAGAATTCTTTTAATAGTAGTACCTTTTGAGGTTATTTACATTCCATGGCCGGGGCACTACATGATTATCCAGGTCTTCCAGGAAGTATGCTCCCACGCCGGCCCTCGAAGTGATGCGATATGGACCCTCCCAGTTCGGCCCCAGCTTTCCCCATGCCGGGTTCTTTGCATTACCTACCACCTTCCTTAGGACCAGGTCACCAGGCTCAAGGGGTCTCAACCTCACATTGATGTCATAGCCCTGTTTCAACTTCTGCTGGTAGTGCGCCAATCGGACCATGGCGTTTTCCCTTCGTTCTTCAATCAGATCCAAACCCTTTTCTAGCTGCCTGTCGTTGTTGATTGGGTCAAAAGAGCTAGTTCTGTAGGTTGGGAATTTAATCTCAAGAGGTATAACGGCTTCAGCTCCATAGGTCATTGAAAAAGGGGTTTCACCGGTGGACCTGCGAGGCGTGGTTCTATATGCCCACAACACGTGGGGCAGTTCTTCTACCCACCTACCCTTTGCATCGTCTAGCCTCTTCTTTAGCCCACTAACTATGACTTTATTGGTGGCTTCGGCCTGCCCATTCCCCTGGGGATAGGCGGGGGTGGAGTATCTATTTGTGATTCCCAGCTCATTGCAATAGCTTCTGAAAGCTTTGCTATCGAATTGAAGCCCGTTATCCAAGATGAGGGTATGGGGAACTCCAAATCTGGTGACGATGTTTTTCCAAACGAACTTCTTCACGTCTACGTCCCTGATATTTGCTAGAGGCTCAGCTTCCACCCACTTGGTGAAATAGTCCGTTCCGACCAGTAAGAATTTCCTGTTTCCTGCTGCCTTAGGGAAAGGACCTACGATATCCAACCCCCACTGAGCAAAAGGCCATGGGCTGGACAGCGGATTAAGGGTACCACCAGGTTGATGTATGCTCGGCGCAAAACGTTGGCACTGGTCACACTTTTTAACGTACTCATGTGCCTCTCTCTGCATATTTGGCCACCAATAGCCTTGAGTGATGGCTCGGTGAGCTAAGGATCTTCCACCAGTATGGCTTCCACAGATTCCTTCATGCAGTTCTTCCAACAGTGATTCAGCCGCCTCGGGGCGCATGCACATCAAATACGGGCCAGAATAAGATCGTTTGTACAGTTTGTGATCTTCGGACAGCCAGAACCTTGCAGCTTTTCTCCGTATTTTGTCCGCTTCCCCCGTCTCTTCGGGCGACACATCATCCCTCAAAAACTTGATGATGGGGTCCATCCAGCATGGGTTGGCTCCGATACAGTGGACTTGGGGTGGCTTTTTTCTTAACTCCGTGGGTCTCTGCACGTCCTCAATCAGAATAACCCTTGGTAATTCTTGCGCCGAAGAGGTGGCGAGCGTAGCTAAGGAATCAGCGTGCGTGTTGCCACTCCTAGGGATGTGCCGTAGGGTAAAACATTCAAATTCCGACTGTAGGGACTTGACCAGGTTTAGATATCCCTGCATCCTCTCATCTTTTGCTTCAAACTCTCCCAGCACCTGGCCGACGACCAACCTTGAGTCTGAGGATATCTCGACGGACATTCCTCCCATCCTTCGTACCATCTTCATCCCCATCAGTAGAGCCTCATACTCTGCCTCGTTATTCGTTGCTGAAAAGTCTAGCCTTAAGGCTTTTTCGATGATGATTCCCTCGGGGGATATCAACACTAGCCCTACGCCTGAGCCCCTCTGATTCGATGCGCCGTCTACATACACTTGCCAGGGCAATGTGCTTTGTGACGCGATCGTACTGACTTGCCTTCCTACCGCGCCTAGAGGTGGTGCTGCTTCCTCTAAATGTGGTTCTGTGAACTCGGCGACCAGGTCCGCAAGGACCTGGCCCTTCACTGATGTGCGCGGCATGTACTTGATGTCAAAAGCCCCTAGCATCGTCCCCCATTTAGCAATTCTACCAGTGTAGTCGGCGCTTCGGAGTACGGCTCTGAGTGGGAGCTGAGTAAGGACTATAACAGTGTGAGCTTGAAAATAATGGGGCAGCTTCTTAGTACCCAGCACAACGGCCAGGATGGCTTTCTCCAATGGCAAATAGCGGATTTCAGCCTCTTGTAGCGACTTGCTCACGTAGTAAACTGGTTTTTGCACTCCACAGTCCGTTCGGATCAGCACCAAGCTTACAGCATTAGGGGCCACGGCAATGTAAGCAAACAAGACTTCGTCTGGCTGGGGACTGGACATGATGGGGGGCTTAGCCAGGTAGTCTTTAAGTTGCTGGAAGGCAGTAGCACATTCCTGCGTCCATTCAAAATCCTTCCACTTATTGATTAGCGAGAAGAAAGGCCTACACCTGTCTGCTGATCTGGAAATGAACCGATTAAGGGCAGCGGTCATCCCAGTTAGCTTCTGAATCTCCTTGGGATTCCGAGGAGCTCGCAAGTTGTTGATGGCCCTTATCTGATCGGGGTTGACTTCGATTCCCCTGTGTGTGACCATATACCCCAGGAATTTGCCTGATCCAACACCAAAGGAGCATTTAGAGGCATTCAAACGCAATCTGTGTCCCCTCAGGATTTCGAATATGTTACTGAGATCCCCAACGTGTTCGGCAACAATCTTGCTTTTGACCACCATGTCGTCAATATAAACCTCCATGCTTTTGCCCAGCTGTGGCTCAAACATCCTCGTCATCATCCTCTGATAGGTAGCCCCTGCGTTTTTCAAGCCGAACGGCATTACCTTGTAGTGGTAATTTCCTACAGGAGTTACAAAGGAAGTTTTCTCTTGGTCGGCGAGAGCCAGGGGTATCTGATGGTAACCTTGAAAGGTATCTAAGAAACTCATCCGAGGATGCCCAACAGTAGCGTCAACTAATTGATCTATCTTCGGCATTGGAAACGGATCCTTCGGACAAGCTCTATTAAGGTCGGTGAAATCCACACACACCCGCCATTTCCCACTTTTCTTTTTCACTACCACCGTGTTAGCCAGCCATTCGGGGTAGAAGATCTCTTTAATGGCTCCTGCCTGCTTGAGTTTCATCACTTCATCCCTGACCGCGTCAGCGTGTTCTCTCGACGGTCGTCGGAGTGGCTGTTTTTTAGGGATGATGGTGGGATTAACGTTTAGGTGGTGGCAGATGAATTCTGGACTTACTCCTGGGGCATCCGCGGGGTCCCAGGCAAATACGTCAACGTTGGCTCTGAGGAACTCTATCAACCCCTCCCTTTCCTGAGTGGGAAGCATGGATCCAACTTGAAAAAACTTCTCTGGATCGTCACCAACAACAACTCTCGTTAAGTTTTCGCACACTGCCTCTTCGGCCGAGGCCTCGGCGTCCAGCGCCGAAGGTCTTAATTGCTATAAACTCTCCCTATCACAGTTCGAGGACTCGGCATGCTGCTCATGCTGGATGGCTGCCACTAGACAATGCCTGGACATAGCCTGGTCCCCTCGGACTTCTTCAACTACTCCCCCCGAGGGATACTTAATCTTCTGGTGGAGAGTGGAGGATACAGCCCCAAGGGTATGAAGCCAGGGTCTGCCTACGATAGCGGTGTAAGGTGAGTAAGCGTCCACCACTATGAAATCCACTTCCACAACCTCTGTACCGGTCTGCACAGGCAGTCTGATCTGTCCCTTCGGAATGATTACTTTTCCGTCGAAGCTGACTAAAGGGGAACTGTATGGAGTTAGGTCTTCGGGGGACAAGTTCAGCCCCTTATATAGGTCTGGGTACATTATCTCTGCTGCGCTGCCCTGATCCACCATCACCCTCCTCACGTCATATCCGCCTATTCTCAGGGTGACTACCAGTGCGTCGTCGTGCGGCTGCACGGTTCCTATTTTGTCTTCTTCCGAAAATCCCAAAACTGGGATGTCTGTCCTAGGCTTCTTCGGCCCTCTGTTACCGCTATCCGCGTTCACCCGAGCGACTGACAATATCCTGGATGGGCAAGATCCCGTCCTTCCTGGTGCAGCAAAAATAACATTGATTGTTCCCAAGGGGGGTTTCACAAAATCATCCCTCCGGGGCCCCGTGCTAGTTTGACTTCCCTGACCATACGAGTGGTGTAGGAGGTGTTTTAACCTGCCTTCGATGACCAGCTGATCCAAGTGATCCCACAGGCTCCTGCAGTCCTCAGTGGTATGCCCATGATCCAGGTGATACTGGCAGTAAAGATTGTGGTTGCGCCTTTCGGGGTTTCCCACCATCTTGTTCGGCCTTTTGAAGAATGGTTCGTTTTTTATCTTATCCAGGACTTGGTGCACTGGTTCGCGAAAAACTGCATTGACCGTCTGGGAGTTCGCTGTGCTTTGGCTGGCCCAGTCCTTCCTCGGCCTGTTGTGATTCTGCCGGTCCGACCTGGAATCCCTCCCCTCATGAGGGATAACCTTCTCCTTTCCCCTACTCTGCTGTTGGTCCTCTTCGACTCTTTTGTATTTATCGATCCTGTCCATCAACTGGCGTATACTGGTGACGGGGTTGCGCGTCAAGGACGTTCTCAAAGGATGTTCAGTGGGGAGGCCCAGCTTGAAAGAGCTTATGGCCACCAACTCGCAGTCTTCCTCCACCTCATTGTACGTTTCCCAGAATCTATCTGAATGGGACTTCAAAGTCTCATCCCCTTTCATGCTGATGGACAACAGCAAGGCCACGGATTGGGGGACTCTTCGGCAGGTGACGAAGCGGGACCCAAAAGCCTGTGTCAGCCCTTGGAAGGAGCTAATGGTGTTCGCTTTCAGACCGTCGAACCATCTCATGGCTATTGGTCCTAGGCTGGATGGAAAAACCTTGCACATTAGGGCCTCGTCCCTAGAGTGTACTGCCATCCGCTGATTGAAATGGCTTACGTGTTCTACTGGGTCGGTTCGGCCATTGTAGATGGTAAACGTGGGCTGGTGGAAACGCCTGGGAAGTTTGGCTCGCTCGATATTACGTGTAAAAGGAGACCTGGAGATCTGATCCAGGGCTTTGCTCATAGCATCGTTCCCCGTGCCCTTTGGAAAGGAGCTCTGAGGGTTTCTCTCACGGTTGTACGCTTCCTCATAGAGGGGAGGCTCACTGACTGGTGTTCGAGACCTCCGCCTGTAATCGTCGTCCCGTTCATCCTCAGAGCTTTCATCAGAGTGCGAGGAAACGCGCTTTCTTTTTTCACGGCGCAGCTCTTTTCTCAGCCTCTGAATCTCTAGCTGCATGGCCTGGTTTTCCTCTGCATGGGACACGTGGCTCTCTCCATGTGATTGGTTTTGGTCGCCACGGGTGGTGCGTGGGTTTCCCTCACGATCGTGTCTCCGTTCCAGATGGACAAAAGGGTCGGTGTGTTGAGATGACCTGGATTCTGCTGGTCGTTGTCTTGATTCAGCCATCTTTTGAGGTGTTGCTCACACCTTTGCTCGAGCTGTTCCCACAGACGGCGCCAATTGTAGGGTATGGATTTGTTGGGCCTGGTACCAACTCTGTGTTGTGAGCCCAACAATTGCCCAACAATAAATTTGTAGAGAGTGGGTTAAACAGCAGGGCTGGGTTATGTTCTAGCAACGATTCATGTAGGCTGACATAATAAAAACGAAGGTAAACCGGTGTTTTATATATTGATCTCTTAGGTCCGAAGAGGCCTTATCTTTGAAAGCTTTTTACTTGTACAAAAAATCCCCCCTCTCTTTGTGAGGCCTGCTATTCTTATATAGACCCCCTCTACTTATCCTCACCGCACACTTGTCCCTCATCTAGGCACCTACTTGAGTACTGGTCACATCAGTCGTTTGCTTTAACCTGCAGTGAGTGGTGGTAGGTGAAGATTCACTGTTCAGGTGTCTTCTCCACATAAATGCGGCCAGGAAAGTTGCTGCAGTGCATTAAATGTGGCGGTGGCAGCTTTAATAGCAGGATATTTCATGATAGCTTCGCAGTTAGGCACGCTCGGGGCTCAGCTTTCGCAGGAAGATCTTCGGCATAGCTCCTTGGTCAAGTCCTGGGCAGGCCCGTGGGAGATGGTCTCTTCGGACCGAAAAGGTTGTCTTCGGACGGAACATTTGTCCCTAATGGGCTGTACTCATACCAAGGTGGCAAAACATTGATGTTTTTTATCCTCTTCGGACAGAGAGCCTTGTCCGGATTGGGCCTCTGGCCCAACATACGACACTGGGCTTTCTTACCCACACTAACTCATTAAATGATACAAATTAAATTAAATGTGTATTTTCATTGACTTTTGAAAATTAGAAATTGAAAACAGTCTTTTGCATGTTTTTAATTTCCTTCACAAATCTAGTTTTGAGAACAGTTTTTGTTTTCTGTTCATTTTGGGTTGCCAAACAAGTTTTTTAGTCTCAAAAATAGAAAATTTTTTTTGGGAACATAAAATAAGGAGAAAAAATAGTTACCAAATATACCCTTAATATATATATATATATATATATATATTTTGGAATTAAAGACATATCCCTAAAAAATGACAAAGAATCAACATTGATAAAGAGCTAAGTTAAAATCAAAGGAGAAAGAACACTTAATTGAAATAGGCATGAACAATTAAATTTATATTGTGTGAATATCTTGCAAGAAAATATAGTTAAACCAAGAATTCCATATAAGGCCTTCAAGCCCTATAGCAAAACCAGACATCACTTTGTCCATAGAAAAGCATAAACCTCTACACACCTTCTACAATCATTATTTCTATTTAAACCCATATGCTTTCAGTTACATCTTATGGACAATGAAGCCTTACCCGATCAAGAACCAAAAGTCCCTCAAACATCTCCACTTCTATGAGTCAAGAATCCAAGCACTATACTCTTCGTTTGGCTTTTCAAGAAATGCTTCAACCTTTAAAAAAAAATGATACAAGATAAAAATTATATTCTATCATAATCTAAGCGTATATGTGTGTGAAGCTCCCTTTTGGAGACTTAAATTCCAACCTTTGCCTCTCACACCCCACAAGCACTTATACTTGTAGAGTGATTATCGCACCAAGAGTATGCGGTGGTAACCTTAAAGAAAATATTGACATGTCTGTATAGATAAAAAGATATAAATGCAATATTTTATGGCAATAATACATGCTCAAAATGTCCATAAGGACCTCATGCACTCTTGCACTAAGTCTTTGCTTAAATATATATATATATATATATATATATATATATAGGGTTTGGTTCAAGTTACACCTAGTATAAGTCTAAGCAATATTACACCACTCAATATTTTTTAATTAGATGCGAATATTGACAAATCTACTGTTAGATTACATTATATTTGTATATTTTTTATACTTGCAAAATTTCAAGGTGATCAAAAATTAATATCTATGTCATCAATCAATTGTTAAAATTCAAATTTTTGTAATTTAAAATAATGCATAAAATATGAGTTTATGGATCAAATGGTAAATAGCATCTGATTGATATGAAAATTGGCATGCATGTTAAAAACATATAGAACATGTAATTTAACGGTTGGATTTTCAAAATATTAATTCAATAACAAGTTATTAGATAGTGTAACATTACTTAGGTATCGTTTGAGAGGAGTGAATAGAATATAATGGAAAGGAATGAAAATGATAATTTTAGAATATTTTTTCCTTCACTTGTTTGGGAGTTTTAAGGGAGGGAATGGAAAACTCATTCCCTTATTTGGGAGTTTAAGTGAGAGGGAATAGAATGAGTATGAAGGAACACTCATTCCTCTCTATTCCCTTAAAACCTTAAATTTTCATTCCCCCCGAAATTGGGAGGAATGAGAGGGAATAAAATTAGATTTAATAATTTTTTTTACTAAAACTCCCAAAATACCTCTATATATTCAATCTTTTAAAATAAAGGTCTAATAGTAATATTGTCATAAAATAACTCAATTTCATTCCCTCTATGTTGCTCCCAAATAAGATTATTTACATTCTATTTTTTTCTATTTTTTTAATTTAAAACATCCAATCATGGTTACTTAATTACATTCTATTCCATTCTCATCCCTTATGATCATTCTATTCTATTCCATTCCATTCTATTCCATTACAAACTCCCAAACGGAGCATTAGAGTTACACCAAGTGTAACTTCAACCCAACTTATATATATATATATACACACACACACACACTTTTTCTCAAAAAAAAAAAAAAAAAAAAATACACACACTAAATGATGTCCTGTGCAATGCGTGGATACCTTGTAATTTCATTTTAAAATAATTTCTACTCTTGTTAATGACCCATACATAATATTTAATTATGATATAATAGTTATAGAAATATCTTCAGTTATATTATGCCGTTCAGAGGAGGAAAGTATATCGTGCAAGTTAATTCACATTTATTTAATGATTTTGGCTAAGTTAAGACTCTCTGTTTTTTTCGATTAATGGCTAAGTTAAGGCTTAAGTACACAATTATCTCTTTTACATTTCTTGAAAGAGCTGGGATATTTATTGGGTTCATAAGTACAAACCTAACTCCTATCTAACAATAAATGGGTTACGAAATAGATACCAAAACTAACAGTTCAATCAACATACGGAAGAAAAAAACATTTATGCATTTCAAAATACCAAATCAATATGAAGTATTTTTTTTAGAGAGTTTCAACTTATAATGTTTATTTCTAATGATAACTCTTTATCATCAAACTAAAACACCAATCAGTTTTTGATGTAAGCTGTGATTGAATCTCAGATCTCTTATTCAACCATCAGAAACTTTACCAGTTGAGCTAACTCGAACCCACAAATCAATATGAAGTACATTCTTCTACATTGAATCTTATCATATGCTATGTACAACAATGTGACTAATTCTCATGAGATTGATTGTTTAAATAAATACAGCCGCTAGTATTCTCATAAGAGTAAATTCCTATATGTTCATCAACAGAATTATAATGGTTCATTTTTATTTTAGAGCGATTTTTCAACCTCCTTGAAGCTTCCAATATATATTATTAATGTGTGTTTTCTCAATAATTTACTAAATACATACCAAGAGCTGATGACTGAAAAATGTACCTCAGAGGCATTTTTGCCACCATGAACCATAATTCCAAGTAGATAAGGCCTAAATGGCTCACATGGTTATGATTAAATATTAAGGTTCATCTCAAATATGGTAGTCGAGGTACAACTCTGTTAACAGCATGCAGGTCTTTAAACTTCTGAATTGCTTGCTAAAATTGCACTGAACGGATGCTTATCTTTTGCCACCTCAGAGGCCAACTTTTTTTTTTTTTTTTTTTTTAAAGAGTGTTTCAATTTATGGTGTCCACTCCTCCAAGGTCAACTTTGGAGCAAGCTTTGCATCACTATTACAATATGCTGCTAATCCTGCAGCTCGAACCCTTTACCCTCTAAACCCTCAAGCACTTTGTGCATGAGGAGGTGCCAATTTAGCTATAAGGCCTTTGACTATAACATTTGAATTAATTTGTAAAGAGTTGATGAATTTGATTTTTTTTTTTTTAAATATCAATTAATTTGATAGCTTCTATCTTATCCCACCATATTTTGATGAGAATAACTATGGCTATTAATTAGATCTAGGTGCACATGAGAGCATTCCTTAAATCTATTATGGAAAAATAATATGTGATTTCCTATCAATATGTAATAAATAGGGTTATAGTGATAAAATTGTCTGTTTAGGATTGGCTTCTTAGGTAAAGTTCGCCTAGTAATAACCAAATAATACAAGTGAATGCTAGTCATGTGGATATGAGGTTCTAGATGCCTAACACCTTCTAAAGTGGTTCTCATCCCACCTAAAATCAAGTGGCCATTTCTTCTATCCGCCTTAGTCAATGAGATTTATGACATATTCTTAGTGTTATGTTTAAGATGGACCCACACCATGCAACCCGAACTTGCTTCATGGTGGTCTATCATTGGAGGCCCTTATTGAATGTAATTGGGAGCTCAAGCCTCGTAGCTATGTCACTTCTTATGTTCATACTTTGAGTTTGTTTGGAAACAACTTATTTAACTTTTGTTAAGAACTCTTTACTGAAAGTGTACTAAAGTATAATTATACCTTGAAAAAAATGAAAAAAAAAATTGGGAAAAATGATGTATTAAAAAGTTGTATATAATGTTGCATGAAGTTTTATGCTGTATTTTTAAATGACCTACTTAATATATATATATATATATATATATATTCCTCCTAGCAAATTATATTGTACATTTTTATGTGAACAGATGCCATCAAAGAAGGAGGCTTTGTGAAAACCTGTTACAACTTATGCAAGAAGAATCATTAGCTATTTCTCTTGGAACATATGTAAAAAGACCACCCCTTCACAACAACCAACCCCCCACACCCCCCCCCCCCCCCCCCCCCCCCCCCAAAACGAAAAAAAGTGAAATACAAAAATCTATAATCTCTTAGAAATATCCCATTGCACTTTTTTTTTTTTTTTTAATAACCTAAAATCTCCTGTATTTTTTTATTGTTAAATTGTAAGATTTGAATAGAGTTTGACTATGGGGTTGGATCAAAGATTTAAAATAACCAAAAAATTAGATGCGTTAAGTTTATTCAATGGAAGACTAAGTCTGGGCAGGTAAGATCAAGGAAGTCAACACCGTACCGGAAATTGTACCGGTTTAGCCAACGGTACGATATATTTCAAGTACCGGTCAATATCGGTGTACCGTTTTGGGTTTACTGCAATACATATAAAATCCTATATATATATATATATATATATATTTTGCTGAATTTAAATCCTATGTCTTTAAGTATATTTAGGCCCAATTCATCATTATCTTTATCCTTCTACAATGGCCCAATCCATTACAAATAAATATAAATTATCTAATCATTATATTAAAAATTAATAAAAAAAAAAAAAAAAAAAACCTTCAAACAAGTGTAAAAGGGTCAAACATCCCACCTAACTCTCATGTGAATTCTGAATAGAATTCAATGCCTTAGTTTTTCCACAACCACACGTTAATTTCAAAAAAGAATAAACACATCCCACACATTTTGAAAATGCACTGAGAAGCCAAATGCTCAAAACCGAGAAGTCTATGGTGTGTTTGGTATCTGCACTTAAAAAAATGTGTTTTATTGTTTGAAAACATGTGTAAAAATACGAGTGGGTGAAAAAGTGTGTAAAAATACGTGTAATGTTATTTGAAAACTAAAAACATTGGTTTGAAACTACGCACCAAACAACCCCCTAGTCTCTGGTGTTCATGAGCGAAGAAGAGGAGAAGACCAAAAAAAAAAGTAAGAATAAGAGATGCAAATTAATAGAACGAGGCCATGATGCAGAGGTAGGCTTCACCGGAACTTCGTCATTGTCTTAGTGTCATGGATCTATGGGTTTTTGCAAGCAAAAATTAGTTTCAAAGAGGTAATACCTGTTCTTAAATGATTTTGGCTAGAAATCAATATTTTGGCTAGAATGACCGAAACGCCCCGAAATGGCCGAAATCACCCGAAACAGTCCGGTATAAAAACCGGTACAAAATGGGAGGGTCACCTGTACCAGTTTGGTCACTAGAACGAGATATTTTGGCCATATCGACCGGTGCGGTACGAAATCGTCTCCCGTGGGTAAGATACCTTTATATGATTAGTAGTCGATGCCATTCAAGTAAGGTAACTTTTGATCTTCCAAGTCATGAATGTGAGTAGTTGAAATGTTGCCTCAAGAAAGTTTGGTAGAAAAATTGGGATACTTGTTGTTTGCTAATACCCGATTATTACAACTAGTTGGAGAGAGATCAACCACTGTGATGGTGACACTTGCGTGCTTCCTTTATGATGTCGCGGAAGCTTGAAAAAAGCACACATGATGCTCTCTTGGATGAAACATAAACTAAACATAATTTTCTGAAATCCACCAAAAAGAAAAAAATAGAAAAAGTCTAAATTTTATTAATAATAAGCTAATCTACCTTTGAAGGCTACAAAATATATAAATATGATAAAGTAAAACCCTAAGACAACAGGAAACATCTGAAACCCTAATTTGCATTAATTACGAGATTAATTAGGTTGCAAAATACCGAATTTTACAAAAAAATGGTAAAATTGAGTTAAATGCAAAATTATAAACTATTGACCTTAAGAGTCATCCAAAAATAAACAAGACCTTATTATGACTTTTAAGCAAAAAGTTATTAAGAAAACAAAAATTACTAAAAACAACAAAATCACTGTTTTTGGGGTTTAATCAAAGGAATTCACCAAAATCAGGGTGCATCTCATAGCAAAGTGTCGACTATTGTTCAGAAGACCGTTTCCATTCAGCCTACCAAATTTCACACAATTTGACTCTATCACTCAAATGATTTTTACTAGTGCCTTTTTGCCTTGCGCGATTTCAAATGCCCTTGATAGTCTATGAAGGCCTTTGTAGCTTGTTCTACATCACTTTATAGATGCTCCAATGCGTATAAGGCTATTAAATTATTGAAATGGAAGAAATACATAATTTATGGAGTCGTCATTAATTGAGATTTTAAGGTGAGATTGATCACTTGTGTATAATTGATTTGAATTATCAAACCTACTTCAAAGGGAAGTCACAACATAGCCCAATCTATGTAAGGATCAAATAAATAATGTCTTTGGACAAACTATGAGTTTGAAAGTTTGATAACACATGAGAGGAAGGTATTAGGTACCCCCACCATGCCAATTTATTTAGTTTTATAATTGACATTTTTCAACCATCCAATTTATTTCGTTTTATAATTGAACTTTTTCAACCATCGCAATAGTGATTCTAAGATATCGAATCTTCCATTTTAAAATTGACTTTTTCCAACCATCCCAGTACTAGTGATTCTCATGAAAGCAAGATACATAAGAATTGACATTTCCTAATTCCTACCTAAAAGAAGGGGATTATATATAAAAGTAGGGAATTAGAAATATCCTTGGGAATTGAGATGCTTAATTATGAGAATTGCAATTCTCAAGAATTTTGTCAAACAAACAATTTATTTTGTGAATTCTCGAAAATCAACAATAATTACAATATAATTCACATCTTGAATTTCATAAAGCACACACCAATAGAAATTAATTCAAAATATTTGGATCAATAAATTGCATGAAGAAAAAAACAAATTTCCAATCTACGCCCCAAGTTATATGCAAAGCTATGGGTATTCACATAAGAGCTTTTCATTTGGATGATAAAAAATAATTGAAACATGCATCAAAGGTGTTTAAAAAAAAAAAGTTACGGAAGCAAAGCAATTCCCTTTTTACAGCATGAATTCGTTCAGCTGTTTCATACTGTAAGAGTTGCAATGGATTAGGCCATGAGCTCCACATCTAGCACATAATGATATTATTTAATTTTTCACCTTTTAATTGTTGAAGGGATTTTTTTTTAATTTTTTTTTTTATATACTGAAAGCAACAAAATCATGATTTTTTTTTTTTTTTGAGAAGAAAAATCATGATTACTTTTACACAAAATCATGATAATGTGTAAAAGTATTTAGCACATTTTCCCCCTTCCATGACTTAAGTGGCTGGTGGTGGTTTCAGGATATTGTAGAAATTCTTTAATTATTAGCCACAACTCGTATTCATTCAGTAATTCCATCCTTTCTTCATTTTTGGCCCTCGTTTTAAAACCTAAAACTTGGACCTTAGTGTAATGTAACATGCAAAACTTGCTTATGCGAGAGATATATATATATATATATATATATATTTGTTGAGAAATATTACTCTTTCTTTTAATTAAATTACTAGAAAATTAGAAGAAACAAAAACAGAAATGTTTGGCAAAACATCCTCCTTCCAGATTAATAAAGAAAAAGAACTTCTTACTCTCCTAGCTAAAATATGAGCCATAGAATTGTCCTGCTGCCAAACATGAGAGAAAGGATGAGATCTTAAAGAACCTGTTCTAGACATAATGTGAACTAATTGCTTTCCTTAATCAATTCTAATCCATTTTAATATAATAATTATAATAATAATCCATATAATTATAAAGTTTAAATACATCAATAGAAAAAGTTCGTAATTTTATTCTTGATTTAAGTAAATTAAACTAAATGCTAAAATCCAAATCCTTCCCAATGATATTTGTCATTACAAGTTCTTGTTAAATAAAGATATATGTACAATCAAATACATTTAGTTTACAGTCATGTCAGCCCTGTGAATTTTCCAATAACATGCATGAAGAGCAGTAGACTCATCCATTTTTACTATGATTCAACTGATTTTTCATTTTTAGACCCCACCTTCAAAATCGATTTCAAAGGTTTTGTACCATCTTCTTCAGTCTCAAAAGAAGTAGACTTGCTTAAAGTTTTGTTTAGTTTCTTTTTCTTCTTAGGCGTGATTATCTCCTCCACTTCATCTTTTATGCTGACCGTTTTCTTTAAAGGTTTTGGTCCAGGTGCAGCTGTGCATAATGATGCTTCCTCTTCTGTACTTTTGCCAGAATTCATGTAAGAATCTTTGTTATCTTGGACTTCATGTGAAGAAGAAATAATGTCATCAACATTGCCTTGAACTGGTGGGAGCTCCTTGTCATGGGGGCCAAAAGGGTCTAAATTTTTTGAACCATTGCCTTCATCTAGCTCAACCTTGGCTCCCGGAATAGCAGCTTCACATGGTGTTTCTTGAGCCATCGGGTGGTCACTGTTGGAGCCAGCTCCATTGTCCACATCACTGGTTATTGTAGGCACTTGGGTTGAACCTTGATCTGAAGCACAGCCTAAATACACGGTCTTGTGAGCATGTGATGCTAGGCTCTTCATGATGAAGAGGAAGAGCCTATGGCAGATGCTCATAGATTGGAGTTGGCTTTCTCCTTGATCCATCTATCAAAAATGGTATTCCAAGAGAGGTGGTTTTGATGAAAATGGTGTGTTGTGTGCAACTGAAGTTGAATTGAATAGAAGATACCTGGAAGTAACTAGTAAGGAGATAGTAGTTTAAGAGAGCTTCGTTGCTTTTCTTTAGAGAGATGCCTTTACCATACTTGGCCTCCGCACTTTATAACTTCAAAAGAACACAAAAAGGCATTGCTTGGACAAATGGCATACTTCCCTACAAGTTTATGGTGTTCAATATGTGGCAAGATTGGATCATCGGGCTCTTTGCTCAAGTGGTAAGGGATTGGGTGGGATTGGAAGGCTTTAGGTTTATTATATCAATAAATTTGTGGTGACCAATGTAGTGAAGGACATCAGTCTTGCTCTTGGCATTAGAGATCAAACCTCAAAAACCAATACCCAAAAAGTCATGTAAGCCTATGAATGATATATTTCCTTCACGTTCACGGGTTATATCCATCTTAAAATATATATTAGAAGGATTAGTCTAATTGTACCTTTTTTTTTATAGAAGAAAATCTAATTGTACCTAATGTTCATAATTTTGGATCATAATTTATTTCTATTCTTTTTTTTAATACTAATTCTACCATATCAATCTATTATTGCCAATATGCAGGTTTGGTGATAATGGCATTGTAATGCCCTATTTTATGATTCGAACCTCACCTTTCCACCCCATTATTTACCTATTAAAAAAAAAAAAAACAAATGTTTTTATCCTAGTAAATTTTTGTTATCATGGCAGTTATGCCATCAATTTCTAGCAAAAAGCAATTACTTAAAACTTTGTGGGTGGAATGGTGGTAGATGGTAATCAGTGTATATATAAAAGTAAAGACCTCATGTAAGAGAACATGAGATCCTGCCAAGTGGAACATTCGTTGAACCTTTCTCATTTAAGTTTCCATCTCATCAAAGTTTACATTTATGTAAAACTTTTAGTTCATTGAATGTGCCAATGAAGTGAATACCCATTAATTATCCATAAGTATGCACTAATTATATATATATATATATATATATATATAGATGAGTTTAAGTTATACCTGGTATAACTCTAAAGAGTTACAGATTTTCTAAGTCATTGGATTTAAGTTGATCCAATGGTAAAAAAAAAGACACTCATTAATGCTAATATTCTGATTAAGATCTCATTAATTATTCCTTATTTATTGCATTCTATGTCTATCTCTAAACCTATAAAAAGACAAAAAGTATACATCTCTCTATTTTTTTTTTCCACCGTTTCTCAAAAAAAAAAAAAAAAAAAAAAAAAATCCTTCACTGCAATCTCTCTATCTCTTTCTCCTCCACCGCTCTTCCACGATCCACGGCGAGGTCAACAGCAGAAAAAAAAATTTGGCTGAATTTGGTATTTGAAACAATTATACACTAACAGAAATTCTTACAACGATAAGTTCCAGAGATGGCAGGTGGAATCCTCTTATAGCCGATAATAGCGATCCATTTCCCTAGCTCACAAGTGTATATAAACTCTTGTCCACAGGTCAATTAATTGAATCATCATATAGCAATCATCATCCTAAATTCACAATGTGTATACAAGATCTATTGCATGGGGACATCTAGATGTGATTCAGAAGCTCAATGTGTGGTACCAGCCATTCAGGAATGGCTAAAGGCAATTCCATGCAGACACAAAATGCTGATCTTAAGAATTGCAGCGACAGAGTGAATGCTTGAATCCTATCCAACAGACCAAGGGTTCTTGGCAGAACAATCACATGGGCTGACAAACTGTAGTATCTCCACCCCTACAGCAAAGGTCATATTGGTCTGCTAGAGTTGGTCACACTCAGACCAAGTATTAAAAAATGAATAGTTTTTTTTTTTTTTTTTGAGTAAAAAGAAAAAAAAAAAATGAAATCATCACAAACCCCCACTATGTTGATATTGAGAATAATGGTTGTTAATGACTCAGAGATTGTTTGTGATAGTGATGACCTCTCAATTACGACTCTAATTTAAATTCAAGTGAAATGAGCTTATGAGACACTCAAGAAGAGCGAGTGGTTCATGGCATATTTTGAAGAAATGGATAAACTACCTACCAGGAGATTGATTGACCATCAAGGTGGCATGCCAAGGGGGTCCCCGATGCCATTGATTGGTTCATATGGCAAACTTTGTCCAATTCTTAAAGAAATAAGTTTGGTTTATCAAAATTTGCTCTGGCGGGCATTGTGTAAAAGAGCTCTTTAAAGCTTTTTAGTAAAATTTGACACCATTTGGCAATTTTGCTGAAGGCTCTTTAAAGCCGTTTCTCCAAAAAATGGCTTTCTTTTTTTTTTCTTTTTTTTTTTTTTTGGAGAAATGGTGGTAAAAAAAAAAAAATTAGAGAGAGATGTATACTTTTTTGTGTTTTTTTAGGTTTAGAGATAGGTACGGAATGCAATAAATAAGGGATAATTAATAAAATCCTAATCAGAATATTAGCATTAATAAATGTCATTTTTTACTATTAGATTTACTTAAATCCAATAGTTTAGAAAAAGTGTAACTCTAAGAGTTACGCCATGTGTAACTTGAACCTATATATATATCTATATATATGTATGTATATGTATAAGAATTTTATATGTTTTTTCTTTTTAAAAAATTATATAAGAAAGAAAAAAAAACATCATGTAAGAGGAGGAAGTATGCTTCCTCCCTCTCACAAGCTGGTGGGACCCACTAATATATATATATATATATATATATAAAAGCAGAAACCTCATATGAGAAAGCATGAAGTTCTGCCAAATGGTACATTCGTTAAGCCTCTAAGCTTTCATCTCATCAAAGTTTACATTTATATAAAACTTTTAATTCATTGAATGTGTCAATGAAGTGAATATACATTAATTATCTATAAGTATACACTAATTATATATATAAGAATTTTATAAGGTTTTTTTAAAAAAATTATATAAGAAAGAAAAAACATCACGTAAGAGGATGAAGTATACCCTATTATGGGCGTATGTTTCTCTCCTCTCATAGTTGGTAGGACCCACCAGTAAAAGCAAAGACCTCATGCGGGAGAGTATGAGGTTCTGCCAAGTGGCACATTCATTGAGTCTCTCTCATTTAAGTTTCCATCTCATTAAAGTTTACATTTATGTAAAACTTTTAGTTCATTGAATGTGTCAATGAAGTGAATACACATTAATTATCTATAAGTATGCACTAATTATATATATATATATATATATATAAGAATTTTATGTGGTTTTTCTTTTAAAAAAATTATATAAGAAGGAAAAAATATCACGTAAGAGGAGGAACTATGCTTCCTCCCTCTCACAAGCTAGTGGGACCCACTAATATATATATATATATATATATATATATATATAAGCAGAGATCTCATGTGGGAGAGCATGAGGTTCTGCCAAGTGACATATTTGTTAAGCCTCTCTCATTTAAGTTTCCATCTCATCAAAGTTTACATTTATATAAAATTTTTAGTTCATTGAATGTGTCAATGAAGTGAATACACATTAATTATCTATAAATATGCACTAGTTATAAAGAACTTTATATGGTTTTTCTTTAAAAATTATATAAGAAAGAAAAAATATCACGTAAGAGAAGGAAGTATACCCTGTTATGGGTGTATGCTTCCTCTCTCTTACAAGCTGGTGGAACCCACCAGCATGGGAAAGCATGAAGTTCTACCAAGTGGCACATTCATTGAGCCTTTCTCATTTAAGCTTCCATCTCGTCAAAGTTTACATTTATGTAAAACTTTTAGTTTATTGAATGTGTCAATGAAGTGAATACACATTAATTATCTATAAGCATGCACTAATTATATATATATATATATATATATATAAGAATTTTATATGGTTTTTCTTTTAAAAAAATTATATAAGAAGGAAAAAATATCACGTAAGAGGAGGAAGTATGCTTCCTCTTTCTCACAAGCTGGTGGGACCCACCAGCATGGAAAAGCATGAAGTTCTACCAAGTGGCACATTCGTTGAGCCTTTTTCATTTAAGCTTCCATCTCATCAAAGTTTACATTTATGTAAAACTTTTAGTTTATTGAATGTGTCAATGAAGTGAATACACATTAATTATCTATAAGTATGCACTAATTATACATATATATATATATATATATATGAATTTTATATGGTTTTTCTTTTAAAAAAATTATATAAGAAGGAAAAAATATCACATAAGAGGAGGAAGTATGCTTCCTCCCTCTCACAAGCTGGTGGGACCCACTAATATATATATATATATATATATATAAGTAGAGACCTCATGTGGGAGAGCATGAGGTTCTGCCAAGTGGCACATTTGTTAAACCTCTCTCATTTAAGTTTCCATCTCATCAAAGTTTACATTTATGTAAAACTTTTAGTTCATTGAATGTGTCAATGAAGTGAATACACATTAATTATCTATAAGTATGCACTAATTTTATATATATATGTATATATATATATATATATGACTTCAAATTACACCTAGTGTAACTCTTGTAACATTACACCTTTTTTACACCATAGATTTGTAAGTGATCTAATGAATAAAAAAATATCATTAAATGCTATTACTTTCCATCTTATTTATAATTAATACTAGTATTTTCTTTCTCTCCTTATTTATTGTTTTTTTAGTAGACCCTATAAGATAAATCAGATAGAAGTTACAGAAGAAAATTTTGAAGCTCGCATCGATAATGGAAAACTTACAGCAAGAACTCAAGAAGAAGAGACAGAAACTGGTCGAGTGAAGAACAAATCCTGTTTTAAAATTTTATTTTGCATTTTGACAGCTTCACTATGATGTAAGCTAAATATGTTTCGAAAGAAAACGTACCAAAGCATCACACTTCATGTAATTCTTAATGAAAAAGACTATATATAAATACATGTTTTATCTAACAATACTCTTACAGATATATGCTGCACGGATCATTTTCTTTTAATCTTTAAAAAATTTCACGTTTCTTACAATGGTGAATCACTAAACTGTGGTGTGCATTTCACCTTTCTGTAGGATTATTACATTACCACTACTAGAGAACTAGCCCGAATGGTTGGAATTCGATAGGCGCCATTCTTGCATCACTTTTCAGAATCAGTTTCTGGGGCAGCAACTATTCATTGCTGCCCTTTAATCAAGCAAAAACTTTATTTTATTTTTTTTTCAAGTATAGAAATGCAAGAAAAATGGCAGTGTGCTCTTTTATCAAGCAAAAAAACAATAAATAAGGAGAGAGAGAAAATACTAGTATTAATTATGAATGAGATGGAAAGTAATAACATTTAATGATTTTTTTTTTAGACGTTAGATCACTTACAAATCTACAGTGTAAACAATGTGTAACTTTACAAGAGTTACATCAGGTGTAACTTGAATCTATCTCATATATATATATATATAAGAATTTTATATGGTTTTTCTTTTAAAAAAAAATAATATAAGAAAGAAAAAACATCACGTAAAAGGAGGAAGTATGCTTACTCCCTCTCACAAGCTGGTGGGACCCACTAATACATACATACATACATACATACATACATACATATATATATATATATATATATATATATATGAGCAGAGACCTCATGT
The DNA here is from genome assembly GCA_023736055.1 of Quercus glauca. Taxonomy (NCBI): domain Eukaryota; kingdom Viridiplantae; phylum Streptophyta; class Magnoliopsida; order Fagales; family Fagaceae; genus Quercus; species Quercus glauca. The sequence goes on from CM043317.1 coordinate 60,448,858, forward strand.
GAGAGAGCATGAGGTTCTGCCAAATGACATATTCGTTGAGCCTCTCTCATTTAAGCTTTCATCTCATCAAAGTTTACATTTATGTAAAACTTTTAGTTCGTTGAATGTGTCAATGAAGTGAATGCACATTAATTATCTATAGGTATGCACTAATTATATATATATATATATATATATAAAGAATTTTATATGGTTTTTCTTTTAAAAAAATTATATAAGAAAGAAAAAACATCACGTAAGAGGAGGAAGAATGCTTCCTCCCTCTCACAAGCTAGTGGGACCCACTAATATATATATATATATATATATAAGCAGATACCTCATGTGAGAAAGCATGAGGTTCTGTCAAATGGCACATTCGTTAAACCTCACTCATTTAAGCTTTCATCTCATCAAAGTTTACATTTATTAGAACTTTTATTTCATTGAATGTGTCAATGAAGTGAATACGTATTAATTATCTATAAGTATACACAAATTATATATATATAAAAGACTATTATATGGTTTTTCCTTAAAAAAAATTATATAAGAAAGAAAAAACATGACGTTAGAGGAGGAAGTATGCCCTGTTATGGGTGTATGCTTCCTCTCTCTCACAAGCTGTGGGTTCCACCAACTGTGAGAGGAGAGAAACATACACCCATTACAAGATGTATTTTCTCACGTAAGAGACCATGCGATTATGTCATGCGGTGCTTTGTAAGAGTAATTTTTTATTTAACTTTACACCTCAACTTCTTTACATATTTTTTATTATAATAAAATTCTATTAATAAGATATCATTATTTTCACTGAGTGTTTAACTGACCACTATTATACTTCAATAATATAAACGTGACATCATAAATTTTAGATGATATTTTCATAAGCCAACTAAGCATTTACATGAAATTACAAATTTTTTATGCTAACTCCAAGCCAATGTAGAAACAAAAATTATGATTAAAAATTTCAACAAAAAAATAAATGGTTAGACAAACAATCAACTTATTACACTCACTTTTTTTTTTAAGAAGATATTACACAACATAATAACTAATTTCTAATTTGTGTAACTTTTTCTCTTTAGTTTAAATTATTCATCTTCTTAATTTTGTATTATATCATTAATTTAACAAAAATCTATTCATGTTATCCCAACATTACTTCATGTTATTACTTCAAAATATCTTAAATATTTTATATAAAATTTTCACATAACAACTTAAAGCATTGTCCGCGCACGGCGCTGGACCATGCCCAGTTTAATTTAATTGTTTTGTCTGGTGGGCTCATATTAATGTACTCATCTGTAACAGTCCGACAGATACACGCAGAGGAATCTTTAATATCTATATCCATTCTGCCCATAAATTTCAAATGATTTCCTTACCCTTCATATTCAACTTGCCCTATAATTTTTATACATTCAGAGTCAACATTACAGCAGCTTTATTGGGTTTTCTCTGTGTACATGCTGGTTGACACACTTGGCAATGATCCCATCAGCTTCAAAATCAACCTAACCCATCCCATAACTTTCAATAAGCTCTAAGTCTAAAGATATTTCCTTCAGTGCCCTTAGCGTTTCAATTGACCAGGCAACCAATCTTATTCAAAACTTTTGGTTTACTAATTGCGTACCCCAGTATATACTAAACTTGGGGGAGATTGCTTTCTTTACTTAAAGAGAATAACTTAACTCAAAAGGGTCTTTTATTTTCTGCCATGAGTAAAAGAAACTTTTAAGAATATCAAAAATCATTACTTCTAAAGATGAAATTCTTGTGGGTTTTAATTAACTCAATTGATAAAATTTCTTGTCGTTAAATAAGAGATCTAAGATTGATTCCCGTTTACATCAAAAAACTAATTAATGCCTTGATTTAATGATAAATAGCAAACATCAAGAGTAGATGTCATAAGTTAAAACTATTTCTAAAACATAAAATAAAAAGATGGAATTCTCCCCTGTATGATATTTTATCATTTAGCAACAAAATTTAATTTGGTTGGAGAAAGTTTAAGTTAGAAACTTTTATTTGACACACAAGGATATTATATGTTGCTCAATGCATGGTGGTTTATAAAATTCAGAGGCTTAAAACTCCCCACATGTCACATTTAGGTCACTCAAGAAGCCCCTAGATCAATAGATGCATGGCGTTATGGGAGAAAATATGAAATAATATATGACAAAGCATTATGTTCAAACAGATATAACCAGTTCCCCACTCTGGTTTGTTGCTTAAGGAACTCGATGCCTCAATGCAACATGATCATCCAAAGTTAATCTCAGGTAAAACTTGGAGCTGAATAGTAAGCTGCAATTCTTGACTCGGGCAGATCCATTTCTGATTATAGAACCATTCCTTATTTAACCATTAATCTCAACATATAATCTACTCAAGGATTGTCTACACATTTTCTGAGACACAAAAAGACATGCGCATTACTAAGAACTGCACAGCTATGAAAATAATCATGGACTGTCTTTAAGGATAGACATGGAAATCACTGAGCTGCATTTAATTTTATTCCTTGCAAAATGAAATCTCACAAATTTAATTCATCGAACGAGAAATTGTGTTTAATAAATCTGATAAATTTTTTACAACCAATTCAGGTGACAAAATTGGGTAACAGCAGTTAATCATCATCATCAACAGCACAGTAGATATCAGTCCTCAATCAAGAAGATTTTGTTGAAATCCTCCCACAGAGACGCCAGTAAGCACCAGGGTGAAAGAGAGATTTCTCGAATACCCAGATGTCACAGACTAGGACCTGAATAATAATAAGCATCAGACATTATTCAGACAAGATACTAACATACTAGAAATTTCAGGAAACTTACATTGAAAACTGAAGAAATGCATTCAATTTGAGAAAATAATCACACACTGTATTATCAATTATGCATGTAGTGGGGTCAAACCAACCATGAGGGATGACTTCACCCCGTACAATTACCTTTGCATCCCAGCTATTAATGCTTCGTATTAAGCACACTTGTACTGATGTTTAGAAATTGTAGTTCCTATTATCATCTTTGTTCAAATTAATCTATGCAAGGCATAGGGTGTCACAACCCAGCTGCATTTTAATGCTTATCTACTCTTTAACAACAACAAATAGCTAAATACAGGGCTGTTACCTAAAATTTAACAGCATCACTGATAAAAATAAAATCTGTTAACATTACCTCTTTAGATTTATCTCCTGCGACAACATCACCGTTTGAATCATAAGCTTCAAATTTCTGTCATAACACAGATATATCCGTAAAATTTTTGTAGTTCTCTTGTTTCTCAATATATTACTATATTTCATTAATCAAAGCAAAAGATATATGGATGCTGAAAACCAAACCACAGATCTAGAATAAACAGGGATAAATAAACTCAGATGAATCATGGATGATTTTAAATGTTTATGAGATGTCTAACTTCTGTCTTTTGTAGATTTATGTTTGTTCTTTATAAGTATCTTATATGGATATCATTTTACAAGATACATTATGATAGGAACATCAATTCTATGGAATAGGAACTAATTAAATGTAGCAAATACCAAATCCACTAGTAAAGCATCATATTTTACACTTATCCAGTCACCCCATATCCCTAGGTGAAACCACTTTTGCTAACCAAAAATGGTTGCAGACTAGCACAAAACTGTCACAAACACCATGCAAGGTTGAACATGCTTGAAGTTTTCCAGAACTGAGATGTTTCTGATCTGGGTTAGGCACCCAAGTTGTGCACATTGATTACAAATATAAACTCCAACAAACAACAGAATTGGTACAACCACAAAAAGAAGAGGAGGATATTTAATTACATAAAGTTCACCTGCTTAGATAGAAACTCGAGTGTAAGTTGAATGAAAACTTTGTTGAGGTCATTTCGATCAACTCCAATCTGTTATCAAATTTAAAATAAAAAATAAAAAAAAAGGCAGGCATGTGGGAGATAATTTCAATATAATTTATAAAGAAAAAAAAGGGAACTTTTTATTTTCACAGGTAAAATAGAAAAAAAAATTTGTAGTCTTGAATTTGAAGACACCCTTTCCAGATCATTTGGCCACATATTTCCATTCAATTCTAGGTAAACCATCCCAAGTAAAAGCAAGGAAGGAAAACCAAACTCATGCCAAATTAGAAATGGACAAGTAGCCAGGAGTCTTGTAGCTCAATTGACACTAGTGTTTTCAACGGAGAAACAGAGTTTAAATCCTCTCCTCCCCCAACAATTGAATTATCAAAAAAAAAAAAAACAAAAACAAAAAAGAAGGAGAAGAAGAAAGAAATGGACAAGCATAACATTGCGACTCTGCTTTCCAAAGTTCTCACATTGGGGATCTGTCATCCAGAAAAAAATAAAAATTGTTTTCTATTATATACACTAACATTCCTAAAAAATAAATAAGAGCAAAAATTGAAAATCTTCTATATCTAGTGACTACTCAACCAATGCTTTTATTTAAGATCAGCATCTACTGATTAGGATCATATCAGTTTACTAATTCAGGTTGCAGAATATTCCATAAAATAGTTGTAGAAAAATTGGAGGGTATAAATTCAAATTTGATTGAACTTCAACCAAAATGATGTCATCGGTGCCTTGCAACTCCCAAGACACCAGCATCTGTCCCACCCCATGCATCACTGCCTACTACATGAAAATATGTACGGAAAAGGCAGTTGATGGCTGCTTTTGTCCAGCCATCCTGATGTTAGATCTTAGATATCCATTTTCAATTCATATTAAACTACACTGTTAGAGTGTTAGTAAAACAAAGAAATTTTAGTACTTGCCAGACGAGCTCGCAAAGTTCGCATCTTTACAATTGGCATGATCATTTCCCAGTAGACCTTACTCCACGCTGATTCTCTTTGTTTAATTTCATTTTTGAGTGCCTGTCATGAAGAAAATCGGAAAAAATATCTCAGGAATAAAATATAATTCTTGTAAAAATTGATAAAGTTCTAAAGGCTGAGAGAAGCATGACTGAAGCAGACAATGGTCTAAGGAAAAGGAGCATACAGAGTACATTTTCTCCGTGACTGCTTTCCTTAATAATGATTTATCACCGTTTGCCATTAGTGTGTTTATCTGGAAAAGAAAAGTGAAAAGTTTCAGCTTGGGCAGAAAGAATCCAAAGGAACCAATGATATGTCCAAACTTGAATTTTTTGTGTTAAATATTTACTTCTAACTTCATTGATTTGCAACCAATGAAACTTTCTTTTTTGCATTGTTTTGCTTTCCAGTCCTTTCCTTATTTCCTATACTAAAAATTCCTAGTTTCAAATATCAGAGATTGTGAGTTTTCTTGGAGAGAAAAAAAAAATGAGGAGAAATGTAATTGCTGGTCATAACTCAAAAACATACCTCCTTGTACAACTCTACAGCCTCATTGTAAAACTTCTGCTTTGAATATCCAGATTTCCTTAATTTATTAATGGCATAGGCACTTTTGAGCTGCAAATAAGAAAATGCAATTCATAATTGGCCTTTATAAAGCCAAGGCCTTGCACAATCTATGGTCTAAATTTATTATTGATTCACAATCCCATAATGCCATCATAAATACAAATCCAAAACAAACCAATGAAACTTGTAAGCAACATATGGTATAAATAGCACCACAACATGATGGAGCAGGCATGGAATAAAAAAGGAGGCTCGGGTCAGGCGTTCAATTATTCCAAATAGACCAGGGAGAGAGAGAGTGAGAGTGAGCACTTAAAAAAAGTCACAGCACATATGTGATGATTGAATGCATACCAGCTAGAGCCTGCTAGAATGGAAAAAAGTAGCCCCAATAGATCCAAACAATAAGCTGAATGAATATAAGAAACACAAGTAGATAGAACTAGTTATAAGTGGGCATGCAAGAGTAGCACCTCTAAAATGATTTCCTCTTTCATTAATCTTCAACAAAATTTTTGTAAACAGTACATGGGACAAAACGATTGTAGCATAGTGGACCATGCATGGCACCAGAAGAGAGGATTTGGTCTGGGTTCAATTAAAATCATAAAAGCAAGATAAGTACTGAAAAAAGGATAATAAGCAGCGCGCAAGAATGTCACCTCTAGAATAATATCATCTTTTGTTCTTTTCCACCCACTTCTTGTGAACCATCTGATACATGAAAACAAAATGATTGAGCAGAATGAAAATAAATGCTATATGCTAACAGCAAAAAAACTATAAGTGTAAGTCATTAGAAACATAATGCAGCTTGGGTGTGCAACTAGAGAATGATGAATGCAGTAACAAATAACGGGTACTAAGAAATTGAAAATTAAGGAAATGCCATACAGATCGAAGCACACACATGACACAACATCAAATGGGAAAAGTTCCCTGAGAAAACGGCAAACCTACATTTTCAATTAAAGTGCTGGACACTTGTTGACAGTCATTTATATGACAATATTAGGTGACAATAAACTAGCCCTATTCCCTAGATTAGGTATCCCGAATAATATCATTAAACTAACAGACCTAAGCCTTAATCACAACTAAGTAGGGGTGAGCTTCATGGATCCTTTTAAACTAATTCAGCCATATCCTATATGCATCTTTTTCCTACCAGTATTTCCTATCTAAGAGTATGCTTCTCTTCACCACCCCACTTAACTCTTATTATATCCTTCGTCATTACTTGTAACCAAGTTATTTTAGGTCTTCCTCTAGAGCTCTATCATTTTTCACTCATTCAACTTGAACGAAATCGTTCTTTTTAGTTATACAGTAACCTTTATCTGATCCGTAGATACTTTTTATTTTATTTTTAAGTATAATTTTTTTTTTTTAAAAGAAAAGTCACATGTTCTAATCATTCCATTTTTTCTTTTTAATACAAAATTTTCTTACCTAAAAAAAATTAAAAAAAAAAAAAACTATACCGGATTCTACTAATCATGATTTCAGTTTCAATATTGTGTTGTTTTCTTAAAGGTTGTATACTACAACAAAATTTTGGCTGTGTATCTTCACCATCACAGCAATCTGGAATTTCAGTATGTATTCTACAGCACTCTCAATCCTTCTTCATGCTAGGGCCTTCAGGTTTCCAACGCCAAAGTAAAGATCATATTCTCCTTTTCTAATGATATTAAACTGATAGTGCTCTCACCAAGCCCTCACCTTTACATAAGACAACTTAACTAATTTCATCTTTAAATTAAAACTGTCTACCTTAAATAATTATTTTATAATGAACTTTGTGAGTAATGTAAAAGTTCAAATGTTATAACACTGTCTACCTTAGAGTCTTTGTCCTTTTGTACATAGTGTGATGCATTTTTTTTGTCTTCTTTGGCTACTTCCTGCCCCCTCTGCAGGGAGTAGTCTTTTTTTAAAAAAAATTATTTTTATAAAAAAAAAAAAAAATTTTTAAAAATAATGAATAATATTACCTTACCGGAACCATCCAGAATTTTTATCAAGTTATAGTTAGCTCAACAGATCAGATTGTATTACTGCAAACATTTTAAATTTAGTGTCACAAGACTTAGTAGAGCTATATGCTTGATAAAGATTATAAAACTTGTATAAATCTAACCTCCGCCAAAATGGTATTTGTTCACGAGGTGCATATGGTTCATAGATGAATCCAGGGCTTGTCATGGAGACTTTAAGAGCTCCCTGCATTCATAGAATCATAAGCATGTAATCATATTATTGGTTGCACTGCATATTAGCAGAATGAAACAGTTACAGTAAGTTCATTTGTGGTATCCATTAGGATTAATATATTGATAAATAAAACTCTTAGCTAACGCACAAGTTAGCACTCCAAAGTAAAAATAAGAAAGAAATTCAAACAAATTCGCATCTTTGCATTTGTAGATTCACAAAACATGAGAAAAATTATGCCAAAATACACTAATGAATCTTTAAGACAAAGCAGTACCTGCATCTGGCATTTCCAATTTAAGAAAAAAGTAAGGTTGTGCTTGCTAAAGAGAGAATGCTAAATATAATTCTGTTGTTTCAATTTTTTGATCAGTTCGTCATAAACATAGGGAACTATGAAAGGTTTTATCAATTTCAGTTTTCTAGCATGCTAAAGCCTACCAGTGAGAGAAACTCACAAACCAAAATTAAAACATATGTATGATCACGAAGAACTCTCATATAAAATTTGACATAAGCAACAAAGGAAAATAAATTAGTTACGCCTGATTTATAAATAGAACCCTACACCTAAGCCCATGGACCTCTTAGAATAATTGAATGTCTCAATCCAAACCTTTGATCTTGATATTTTTTCAGCACATTTAGAAGAAACATGGTAAAAGAGTGACTTGAGGGTTCCCATCTTCCAACTCTTAACATAAAAAGGGAAACATTGAAATTATTATTTTGCACACTCTTGTTCTTGTATTTTTGAGGTTTTGTCCTCTCCCGATTATTGCAAGTCCTTTCTTGTGTATAAATTTATAGTACTTACATATTATTTCATTAAAAAGAGGACCAGTCACCGTTTTCCAACATAATGACGCAGAATAAATATACTAGCATGATTGTCTAAGAAGTAAGGAAAACACACCATCTGTCGTGCTTGCGGAGGGGCTTTTACTTGTGTTGATAATGACCTCGTATCATTTGAGAATATCAATAACTCAGTAGCCTACAAAAATAAAACGAGTTGATAATACAAGGAGATTACCATCTTTCATGTCTTAGTCTTTGAAACATAGATGCACCAGCCCATAAATAAGTTCAAAAAAGAGATTTAAAAAGTTACCATTGTAGAGCGAAGTGTCATTGTACTTCCAGGAGTAAATGGGAAAGCATTGTGGGCCTTGTATAAGCAAGAAGAAACACTCCGCTGATTTAGTTCAGGAACTGACCACATAGAAGACTACATAAATTTATTGAAATACAAACACTTGCTTTGGAAACCCACTAAATGTAGCACATAAGTTAAGAAACTTGAAAGTAAATGTGTCAATGAAAATCAATTACCATTTGAAATAGCAGTAGAATAGCTCCTTGAGCTGCCAAGCCTGAACATACAAACAATACCCATATTCAATACACTATTTCCACCCCCCAACAAAAAACCCAATACAAAATTTCAAGAAAAACACAGACCCATTTGTTTGGATGCTAAGAAAATGTAGGAAATGAAAAGAAAAACAAAACTTCAATCCAACTTTCTATAGTGAAGTTATGAGATATGTAAAAGTAAGCAAAACTTAGCCAAAGGGTCAAATGGGTATCCAAAAAACATAATCTTTCTTTGATTTGCATTTTCCTTCATTTTCTCAGTATCCAAATGGAGCATAAAGAAGTGAACTTTGTACTTACAGATATGAAGATTCTCGAATCCCAGCAGTCCGATACAGTGAACGCAGAGTTTGCAATCTTCTCAAAGCCATTTCTGCTCAGAAAAAATACTTCAAATTTCAAAACCCTATTGTGATTTTTCTCCGATCATGAAGATTGATAACAGAGAGTGAGAGAGGTTTTGGTTTGGTTCACACTACTCAAATCTCAAGGGTTTAAGGGAAAAAGAACATAATGGGCCTCTGTGAATGGGTTCTGAGCTTTGGGCTGAGTTGGGCCTATCCCACAATTAGTGATTTATCTTCAAGCCCACTTTGTTTTGGTTGCTCAAATAACACTATTTCACATGTAATCTCTCTTCTCCTGAATTTATAGTTCATAATTTTAATTGTTGCTTACTTGTTATCCTAATCCTAAACAATTGTTCATGTTCTCAAATCTCAAGTCAAAACGCAAAAATCATTAGTTTTTCCACATGGTTGTTGAAAATAAAATTGTTAAATGATTTACATTGCACTAGAATCTCTCTTTTTTTTTTTTTTAGGAAATTTGCACAAGAATCTCTTATTAGTAGAATGATAGAATTTGGGTAAACTACCTAATTAGTACCTATCCTATACACTATATTTCAATTTGATTCCTAACATTTCAATTGTATCAATTTAATCCATAACCTTTCAATTGTGTCAATTTGGTCCCTCACCTTTTAGTATTGTGTCAATTTAGTCCTTAACGTTATCTTTTGGATAAAAATTTATAATGTGTCTAATGGTCAAAATAAAAATTTAACTTACGTTGATGAGACAATAAACTTAAATTTTATTTTGGCTATTTGTCTTGTTAGCAATTTTCATCTAAGATATAACATTAAGAACTAAATTGACACGATATTGAAAAGTTAGGGATCAAATTGACACAATTGAAAGGTTAAGGACTAAATTGAAATATGGTGTAAAGGTTAAGGACCAAATATGTAGTTTACCCTATAAAATTTATATTCCTACTTTTTTTTTTTTTTTGAGGGTGAAATTTATATTCCTACTTGATTTCAAATTTTGACATATTTATAACCCATTATTTATATATTTGAGCTCAACTGAGAGAGAGAGAGAGAGAGAGAGAGAGAGAGAGAGAGAGAGAGAGAGAGAGAGAGAGAGAGAGAGAGAGAGAGAGAGAGAGAGAGAGAGAGAGAGAGAGAGAGAGAGAGAGAGAGAGAGAGAGAGAAGATTTTGTATGACCTTTTGTTTGTAACAAATCCATCACTTCTATGAGATAAATCCATATCTGTAATTAACATCTTTTCTGACATTTTATAACTTTTTTATTAGCTCCAATTGTCATGGTTTGCTGAATTATTATTAAGACTAGTCGATTTTCAAAATAAATAAAAAATTATGTGACAAGTTATTTAAAGAAAAAAAAAATTGCATAGATGAAAAGTTTTCTTTACTTTCCATTTGTTGAAATGATAAATTGTGATGAGAGCAATTCCATTTATACCATTATATTTTTTATTTATTAAAATATTATGTTTATCATTTTTATGTAAAACAATTGTCAATAATTACATTGTATTATGTATACGCATTGTGAAGTGCACACGCTATACACACATCACTTATTAATGTTGAAAATATGATTTTAGTTATAAATTTGAAATTTTGAAACTTGTCTTGAAAACACAAATTTCAATATGCATAAGTGTTTAATTAACATTGCTCCTACATATAATATATATTATCTACAATTACTAATAATGTTCAAATTGCCCAAATGTAATTATCCGAATTTATTAAAAAAAAAAAATCAGGTTTTTTATTTGGTCACCATACTTACAAAAATCCACAAGCCTCTTCATTGGTAGATCGTTGGTATTGTACGATCTCAACCGTCCATCTTATACTCATCTCACTCTCTTTTTTTCCAAGTCTATGTATATATATAAATCCCACTTCAATTTCTGGTTCCCCGCCACTTCAAATCTCGTTGATTAGAGCAAATCCCAAAGTACTCTCTCTCTCTCTCTCTCAGTATTGTTTGGTTGCAAAGAAAACGTAGGAAAAGAAGGGAAATCAATCTGATGAACTTTTTCCTTTTAGATTTTTCACTTATTACTCAGCTGAGCCAAATACGCCAGGCGGAGACTAGTACGGACGAGATTTTTCTTCGTTTTGAAGCAAATCAAACAGCTCGAAAGAATTTGCGTAGATTCGAAAACCTGTTATGATTTTCTCTTTCTTTTTCCTTCATTTTCTTAGCAACCAAACTCATATGTCATAGTTCACTCTCTAGAGATATTGTGTTAGTTTTCGTCTTTACACAGTGTTTGGTTACTAAGAAAATGCAGGAAAAATGAAAGAAGCCGATGACTCTGAGAAATACGGTAATGAATTTCCACAGTTTTCTCGGCAAACAAACAATGGCTAATATATTTTTTTCATTCTTTTTGTTTCTCAACTAATTGCGTTTTTGCTTCGATATCTAAATGTAGATCTGCGTTGGTCTATAATTTCTCATTCTTTAGAAAATGTTGTTGTAGATTAAACTTTGATAGCAAATTGAGGCTTTGAGCTTGAAGAAAACTATGTCAAATATCACAGTCTGTGCTCGATTCAGGCCGTTAAGCTCGAAAGAGCGAAGAGATCACGGCGACAGTGTTTGTATCAGATGCATAGACACCGAGACTTTCATTTTGAAGGTGAACTTTTTTGCTTGAATGTCTTGTTGTTACATATATTAAATTTGGTCTAGAAATTGAAGTGCAAAGCGTGGTTAAATTTGATTTGCATTGAATCTGTGATTGTTTTTAGTGAGATTTGAATTTGATTGTGTAGGATGAGAAGGAAGAAGATATTATGTTTAGCTTTGATAGGGTGTTCTGTGAGAAATCGGACCAAGCTGAGGTTTATGAGTTTCTAGTTCTGCCTATTGTTCGAGGTATAATTCAGAAACTTTGTTACATTACGAATACAAATAAGTATTTTGAATCATATAACTCAGAAAAGTTATGGTCGTAGTGATTAATTGTTACTTATCTTCAATCATCATTAAATTGAGGGAAGGGTTTAACTAATTGGGAATTGAAACATAGTTTGGCTCTCTAGTTCCAATTGTTCTTCTAATATTGAGTTTTATTTGTGTGTGTGTTGGGTTTAATTTGAAACAGATGCTGTTAATGGAATCAACGGGACGATTATTACTTATGGACAGGTAAGTTAAAAAGCAATAGTACTGGACGCTGTTGCTTATGTGGGTTAATCCTCCCTATATCATGTACACAATCTTACAAGTAGACAAGGTTTTTGATTGATGGGCTGAGAAGATAGGAAATGCTTGCTTTATGAGGTGTGAAACCACATGCAGTACTGAATTATTTTATTTAAGAATTGAGACCACAAGTTGAATTGAATCATAATGTACAAGAGATTTTTTGCTTTTTCTCTCAAAAAGTGTTTGAATATTGATTTTAAGATAAATTGTGTATGTGTGATTAATAATTTGATGGTGTTTTCTTGATAATGTTCTATTATATGTTTGTAATTTCATATATTTCTGTTATGGGAACTTATTAGAAAGATAAAACATTTTCCCACTGTAACTGTAAAACTTTCATTTTCTGTTCCATCTGATGAACTGAGCAGCTAAATATTCCTAGAATTGTAAAGGTTAAATATTTTATCATTGAAGTAAAACTTTAGTGTTCCTCCTCTGTACATCCACAGGTTATAACACAGCACATAGAATGACACTCTTTGTTGACATAGTTTCTTCATTTGATTTGCGACTTAAGTCACTGATCATTTGTCTAACATTCTAATTGATTGACTCTCCTCGTTCCGTTGGTGACAGACTGGAGCTGGAAAGACGTATAGCATAGAGGTAAGCAATCAATCACAAGTATATCCCAGAAATGACTCATAGACATTAAGTTCTGTTCATACATGAAGCCATTTTTTGATCAGGGGCCTGGCATTCTAGAATGTGGCGAGCAGAAGAAAGGGATACTTCCAAGAGTAGTTGATGGAATTTTTGAGCATATCAAACCTGATAAAATGGCAAAGTACTCAATCAAGTTGTCAATGGTATTGAGGCACACTTATGTTCCTTTATCTTGCACTAAGGACCAGCATTGGCTATAATATTTCTATTAATCACCTAATTTAAATTTTTTAATATTTTGTGATTCTTCTAGGTAGAAATCTACATGGAAAAAGTAAGGTACTTGTCACCTGAATGCAGCATTTATTCTCAGATCCATGATTCTTCTAACTCTGATGGTTGATTCCCTTACTTGTGAACACCTCAGTCTTGGTTATAACAGTGTTTTCCAGATAAAATTCTAGGAAGTTCTAATACTATTGCTTCAGTTTTTAATGTGACTGATCTTTTCCTACTCATTATAGCTTAACTGAACTCTCCGGTCTCAGGGACCTTTTTGATTTATCCAAGGATAATATACAGATAAAGGAGAGCAAAATACTAGGGATATTGTTGTCTGGAGCAACAGAGGTGAGGCCTATTTTCTTTTTGTAAAATCTTTCCGTGCATGATCTTATTTTTGTTAACATAAAGTATGCAGCTTTATCTATATTGGTCATGTTAATTGTCTTAATGTGCCGTAGCATGCCACAGACCGGGATTCAAATTCTCAATAAGCTTAAGCACCAAAGCACCACTTTCACAGGCTTTTTTTGTAGCAACACATGCACGTGTCAGTGCACACACTCACACGTATATACAAACACATGAAAGTACTGAGGCATCTGTTGTTCAAGATTTCCATATTCTGGGAAAAGATAATTTGGTCAAAACCATCTTGATTCTCTTTAAACTTTTATTTCTGCTAAATATTCAAAACCGTTATGTTTTAACAGATTAGTATCTTAAGAATTAAGATAACAAAATGCTGCATCAAATTAGATCCATTTTATATGTCTTTTAATGTTAAAATTTTCCTTATGTTATGGTTTCCTTAATTTTGAGAGCCTTCCTTTTCCAGATGTCTATAATGGATCCTGCAGAAGCATTACAAAGCCTTTCAGTAAGTCAAGAACTGCTTGAGAAGTTCATGTCAGTTTTATTGTATGTATTTTAACTTCTAATGCTGACTTTGGTAATACACAGACTGGGATAGCTAACAGAGCAGTTGGAGAGACCCGTATCCTGTCTTGCTTTTCTTTATTTATTTATTAATTTTTCAATTCTTTGTATTTCTGAATTATGCAATATACCAGTAGACTTTTTCTCTGGGCGGAAGTATTGTCGGCTTTTTATGACTAAATCTTGGTTCCAAACCTTAACATAGATAGAAATGAACATGGCCAGTAGTAGAAGTCATTGCATTTACATTTTCAGAGTCCAACAAGAATTGACTGGAGATAAGAGGTAGTATTTCTTGCATTAGTAACAAGATTTATGGTGAATTAAAATTTAAACATTTTAAAAATGTGGACAGGATGAAAACTGGAAAACTAGTCCTTGTGGACTTGGCAGGGTCAGAGAAGGTGGAGAAGACTGGAGCTGAAGGGAGGGCTCTTGAAGAAGCAAAAATGATCAACAAGTCCCTCTCAGCTCTTGGGAATGTTATAAATGCTTTGACATGTGGCTCAGGCAGAGCAAACCACATCCCTTATCGTGATTCCAAGCTTACTCGGATTCTACAAGATGCAATTGTTGGTTTCTCTTCCTTCTGTCCTTGCAATACCACTATCAATTTGTAATTAAGATCTAATCTTCTGCTTCTCATCTTACAGGGTGGGAACTCTAGAACTGCTTTATTGTGTTGTTGCTCCCCGAGTGTTTCTAATGCATCAGAAAGCCTGTCAACCCTACGTTTTGGGGCAAGGTACTAATTCAAATTCCCTTTAGTGTTAAGGCCAAAACAGGAAAAAGAGTACAAATAAGGCTACTACTATTTTAATTCCTAAAATTTAACTAGTAGCAAAAAGACTCTTTCCTGATCTTTTTATTGCAGTAAGTTAGGCTCTGCCTCCTTTAAAGTGGTGAATATTTTTTTACGTAATTCACCTACCATTTGAAATTCACACAATACAAATCATTCCAAATAAATGTAATTTTTCATAGTATTAACAGGAACTCAAAGCTTTGGGTTCTGGATATAGGCATAGTTTGCTTTAATTTTATGATCTTCGTTCCGTTTCTGGAAATTTCCATTGGGGCAGGGCAAAGCATATTAAAGCATCACCACGTGTTAACTGTAACGAGGATAAATATTCCAAGAAGCATGAAGCTCTCTGTCCTGATAAAGATGAATCATGCAAGAGAATTCTAAATAAGGTCAAACTATGAACTCTTTATATGATCTGCAATAGTTGATTTTGAAAGTCTTTATATAACCTGAAGTTTTTAACACCACTTCTATCCATATAGTTGAAGGAGAGTTTGGATATTGAAGATGTGAAATTACTTGAAGAGTTGTTCATACTTGAGGGAATTTTATTTGATCCATATTCAGTTGAAGAGTTGGAATCAAGTTATGAAGACGTTACTTTACGGACCATTTCCTCATTACAAGCAGCTGTGGAAGAGCTTGTATTTACTGTTGAGGAGGTAAGTTAAGCATTCTGAAATTTCTGAAGTAATGGCTTATAAGCACCATTTGATGACTTCTGGTTCCCTATTTGATGCCATCTCAATAAAGAAAACAAAAGAGAAAAAATCTAAAAAGCTACAAAAGTTCAAGGCGGGAATAAATATTAGTGTTATACTTCTCTTCCTACATCAAAATGCAAGTCAGTTCATGGTCAACTTCTTAAAGCAGTCTCCAAGACTAATCCTTTTACTTTATTTTAAGAGAGTTTTCAGATATTATGAATGTGAAAAATCTAAAAGTATATATTGATGTTTTGGTTCTCATTTTTGTTTTGGGATTTTATACTTTTACAGCTTAAGACAGAAAACTATGCTCTCAAAGACAGAATAGTAGCTGCTGAAAGGCTTGATGTGCTCCACAAAGAGAGTTGCAAAAGTTCAAACGTTCTGCATAAGATTTTAAGTGCTTTCAGTTTCTTCAATGGATGGGGTCAGTCCCTTCTGTCAGGTGGCTGAAATGAAGACTTAATTGGCATTTCATGGTGCTGTCTCACACACAAAGTATAAACATTTACAGAAAGTGCATAGCAGAATTCATAAATTTTACTGCTATTGGCATGACTAGATGACTTTGACCATCTGATCTGCTGTATTCTCTTAAATCTAGGAAACATAGGCAGTGCCAGTACAGAAAAAAAAAAATTAAAAAAAAAAAAATCACGGGTACTATGTAAAAGTATGCACATATCCACCCAAAATTCCCTAATACACGGGGCATATATTGGATTTTATGCTGTCAGTTGCAAGGAATAGAATCACTGAGCATGGTTGCCTGATGAGACTCTAATTCTTCATACCTTCTGATATATGAATAGATATTTTGCCTATGCTGGGTGGCCTGCTTGATGATCTCATAATTCTGACTGTCCTAGTTAACAATCATCAAATACAAATTATGACAATCACATCTCCAATAATAGATAGGAATCTAAAATGTTTAAACCAAATGCTTTGCTTTGTTTAAGTGACTAGGATTTTTTTATAAAGCGAATATGAATGTCTAGACTAATTTGCTAGTTTTTTAAGAAACCAATTTGTTAATTATATGTGAAATGTTAGGTTATATGAGCGGTTAGCGTACCAATACTCTATAATATTGAACTGCATAAGCACGATAATCATCTACCAAAATTTGTTTGAATTTTTTGTTTTCTTGCTTGCCATGTTCACTTTGCAATGCTTAATTAGCAAATCCAAACCCTAGGCTGAATTAACTTTGCATGGTCTGACTAGCAAAGTTATGATTGGAGCAATATCTACTTTCACATTGGTGCACCATTGACACCATTTTTATTATGCTTTAATCACAACTCATCAATAGTTTATGGAAAAAAAAATTTGTGAAAACTTTTGGTCCTAGACTTATTGGCGGCCTAAGATGGGCCTAGTTGTGCAAATTCTTAACTCTGCCTCTCCTATGGATTCTGCTCCAAAAATCACAAAATGCAACTCTTTTTTTTTTTAGAAGAAAGAAAAGCGTCTTGTTTAAACATTGAGAGGTAAGGCTTTGTCACCATGTCTGATGGTATTAGATTAAGCACCATGAGGTCCCAACCTTCTACAAGATTAATGAGCCTTAAAGTAATATAAATATAGAATGGGATGGGGTATGGAAAATGAGTTAAAAGGATTTTTCTTTCGGTCGTTTGAAAAGATAATAAATTAATTGGAGTTTGTCTTTTATCAGAAATCATGCACTAGGAAAGATGACAATGTTACTAATTTAATGCCACTCTGTGGTCAGAAATCAAGCACTTTGTCTTTCTTGACATGTGGGTTTCAGTTGGCACATGGCATGGAACTCAAAAAGATAATATAGAGTAAATTCAAGAGAAAAGTATGCCATCCGTGAAAGGAAAATTCTTCCCCTTTATTGGAAAAGTAATGCTCAGAAAGACGGTTTTCAATTGACACTCAAAAGTGTTTTACTTTTAGAATTCCCTTTTTTAGAATTTCAAATCTTCCAAATTTCCCGTGAGCTCAAAACATTAGACTCCGTACCCTTTTGGTCCTACCTACAGGACCCAGTAAAGGCTTTTAATCCAAATATGCTAACTAAGGTAAGGATACAATGAAGATTGGACAAAAAGAAAACCTGTTGCTTTTGGCCCTCATATTGCCTTTCTATAATGTAAAGCAAATCCTTTCTTTTACTAGGAATTTAAAGCAAAATATTCAGTGTGTATAAAAAGTTATAAAAACAACTCAATCTTCTCTCATCATCTCAAGTACTTTTAAGCCATTCGTATTTGGTGGTTGGTACTTGGTACATAGCATAGCCTAGCACTACAAACCATCCATGGCTACGAAAAACACTATTCTACCAATCCTCACCTTATTTTCAATCTTTCTACCTCTTGCAACTTCCATTGACTTCAATTATCCTGCGGTTTTCAACTTTGGGGACTCAAATTCCGACACAGGTGAGCTTACCGTGGGACTTGGCTTCTTCCTTGACCCACCAAATGGACAACATTACTTCAAGACTTCAACAGGGAGATTTTGTGACGGTCGTCTCATCATAGACTTTCTCAGTAATTTCCTCACCGATTACTTCAAAATTTTATATGCACTTCTACTTTTTCTTTTTTGTTCCACAGCATTTTTTTTTTTTTACTTATAAGTTATATCCAATTCTTCTCAAAAAGAAGAATCTCAATACCCACCAGTATCTGTATCTATAATCTACATTCCCACAGCAAATCTTGATTTAAATGTCTTATTACTCTTTTAGTCTTTAAAAAACAGTTCTCTAATATAAGTTCTTACTTTCTAAAAATAGAAACTCTTACTTTTCTATTTTTTATTTTTATTTTTTATATCTTTCCTTTTAAAGGTTAGATTTCTATTAAAGTCATTCCCTTTGTCATTAACCCCAAAAAAAAAAATTCATATCACCTTTATTATTGAGTGTGGGATTAAAATTATAAGTTATTTTACTATTCAGCTTATTTTTATTACTATTCATGTGTACCATTACACTTTTTAACATTATTCATGCGTCTATTGTACTATTTTAACTAACTTTTACCTTTATCTACAGTACTTTTAGCAATAAGTTTTCAGTTTCAGCAAAATAAGCGGTATCTAAACAGACCCGAGTGTCTGTTTGGCAAAAATTATTTTTACCAACTTATTTTACTATTCAACTTATTTTTACTACTATATATGAGTGTCATTGCACTTTTTAGTACTATTTATGAGTCTCACTATACTATTTCAACTAACTTTTACCTTTATCATTATTCTTATTATCAACCGAGGTATTGTTTTATTTAAGCAGAAAAAGAAGAAGAAAATGTATTTTATATTAAAATAATATATGTATTATTAAGATGGAAAAGGTTACAAACGACAAGAAAAGACGTTAATAGTTTATCAAAAAAAAAAAAAAAAATCTTTTTTTAAAAAGAAAAGATGTTAATAAATTCTAACTCATATCTCACTTCTTCCCTTCATAAAAGCAAAGATTAATAGATGAATGAGGTTATAACTTATAAATAACAAAATAAGATGTTGATAAACCCTTGTCAATTCTTTCTTCCCCTTATAAAAATCAAGAGGAAGGGTGAAATGGTTGGTTTCAAAATTGATCCTATGAATGTGCACTTACACAAAAATATTATATATATATACACACTATGTGTATTGTGTATTGCCCATAAAGGGCCATAACCATAACCCATGCTATCCCTCAGGTTGGCGTGAGACAGGAATAAATATGGAATTGCATTTATCTATGTGGGTCCCCTTGGCCTTGGGTCCTATTGGCTTTCCATAATTAACTTCCAATGCACATCTCACCAAACAAACTTCAATTGCAAGAGTTATAATAAACTATGGTAGTTAAAAACATACAAGTGAAAGCAACAGGCTAGCCAACACACTCTCGTCTTGCAGCAGCCATGGCTAGCAAGATCTGCATTCTCCATATTCTCACCATAATCTCCATTTTCTTACCTCATGCCAAATCCATTCACTTCAACTTCCCTGCGGTTTTCAATTTTGGTGACTCAAACTCTGACACCGGTGAGCTTATCGCCTCCGGGATTGAGAGCCTTGTCCCTCCTAATGGACAGAGTTACTTCCAAAACCCATCTGGGAGATACTGTGATGGCCGTCTCATCATTGATTTTCTCTGTAATTTCTGTTCCATGATAGCTGTGTTCTGATATAGTTTTCCAAACTCTGTTTCTCCCCTGTTTTCCTCTGTTCTCAAGTTTATTGTCTCATTGAACATTGAGTGGGTTTTAAGTTTCTTAACCTTTTGATTAGTTATTTGGTTATAATTTTGCAGTGAATGAAATGAACCTGCCATTCCTAAATGCCTATTTGGATTCAATTGGCTTGCCAAATTTCCGAAAAGGGTGTAACTTTGCAGCTGCAGGGTCAACTATACGTCCAGCAACTCCAACATCTGTCAGTCCATTCTCGTTTGGTGTTCAGGTGGCTCAGTTTTTCCGATTCAAAGCCCGGGTTCTTGAATTGCTACCTGAAGGTATTTTCATGGTTCATCAATTTCTAGGCTTTTAATTTTGAAATGTGCAGTGGCAAAACATATTGGTACAAGGAAAGAAACATAATGAAAACTTTCAGATTAAAGACTTTCTTTATTCTGTGCAGGTAAGAAACTTAGCAAGTACCTCCCACAAAAAGATTATTTTGAGAAGGGGCTTTACATGTTTGATATAGGCCAGAATGATCTTGCTGGTGCATTTTATTCCAAATCATTGGATCAAATACTTGCTTCAATTCCAGCAATTTTGGTTGAGTATGAGACAGGAATACAGGTAAGCTTATTGACAATTATCTTAAATTACTGATTCTAAACATAAACTGCAATCAGTGGAGCATTGAATTCTCACCCTATACTTGATTAATTGGATTTTTTTTCAGAAACTATACGATCAAGGTGCTAGAAATTTTTGGATACACAACACAGGTCCTCTCGGATGCTTGCCTCAAAATGTAGCCAAATTTGGAACTGACCCATCACAGCTTGATGAGTTAGGATGTGTCAGTCAACATAATCAAGCTTCTAAACTCTTCAATCTGCAGCTTCATGCTCTTTGTAGAAAATTACAGGGCCAATTCTCGGATGCAAATGTCACATACGTGGATATCTTTACTATTAAATACAACCTCATCGCAAACTACTCCCGATATGGTTAGTATGTCTGGGTACTTTGAATGACTTTGCCTCTTGTTTTGACTTTAGTATTATACATTAATTTTAAGTTTAAAAGAACAGAACATTCTCTTAATTTCTGTAAATCATAATCTTTCATTCAGTTGGCATTCTTAAAAAACAAATAATTCAGTTAATTACCATAATGGCACATGAGAAAATGCCTACCTGTAGTTAGGGCCGTAATCAGTTTATCCCCCAAAATTTTTGAATGTTACCTTTTACCCCTTTGTACCTTGTACTAAAATGGAACCTAATGTTTTTATCCAAATTGATGGAAAATGAAAATTAAATGACAAAAATAATCCATACCTTCCAAAGACCTATGACATAAAGAAATGAGTGTTTTTGTTATTTTTTTGTCAATTTGGGTGAAGAACATGAGGCTGCAATTTAGTACAAGGTATAGGGAGGTAAAGCGCAACATCCAAAAAGTTAAGAGGGTTAAACTGATGATGGCCTTTACCAAAGGGAGGTCTTTTGTTATATACCCTAATCATAAAAATGCATTGTAATTTAATCTTTTTCTTTGCTTTCCCCCTCACCATGTAGAATCTTGTACTTGGGCGATGGTGCTCCTCAGTCCTCACCAGCTCAACCAACTAGCTTTAATTTAGGAAAGAGTTATTCTTTATTTTATATTTTCTTGTCTTCTAATTCTTCCATTTCAAAATCTATACTTCAGATACACTTATGTGTTGGCCATACTCAGACTTGAGTACCTACTTGTTTGTACCATTAGCACGATTGGCCTGTATCCATCTTTAAAATCTTGCCTTTTAATTTGAAAATCTGCCCCACTTCACACAACACTTGAGAAATACTCATCCTCTTCATAAGTCTTGTTTTGGGTCATGGGCAATACACCACTTTCCAATCTTCCTTTCTTATAAAATAGTCCAACGAAATATTATAGTTGTCCCTAGTCCCTAGTGCCCCTAAGCCATTGAAAATCATTTAAGATAATTCTGAATGTAATGAAATAATTAAGGTGGCTTGGTATCAAGACTCAAGAGATTATATTTCTTTATGTTAAAATCATGCTACATTCTTGAAATTTTGGTGATATTGATTGCAGGATTTGAACAACCTATTATGGCCTGCTGTGGGTATGGAGGTCCACCATTGAACTATGACAGTCGCGTTTCCTGTGGGCAAACAAAGATCTTGAACGGGACCTCGGTCACAGCCAAAGGGTGCCCCGACAGTACTGAGTATGTCAGTTGGGATGGAATTCATTACACTGAGGCTGCAAATCAGTATGTCTCATCACAAATACTTACTGGAAAATACTCCGATCCACCCTTCTCAGACAAAATGCCTTTCCTTCTGAATCTCAAGTTCTAAATATTTAAATATTCTTATTATTATAATCATCTTATTCTTTTCTTCCATGGTACATTAACTTCTGTAAGTAATTGTAAGCCATTTCTCAGAAGTGGTATCTTTAGTGACCAGAAGCTAAAGTGCAATAAATACTGAGTACACTTCATCAAATGACACGCGCTGCATAACTTTCATCAAAAATTTATAGCTTATACTTCAATGCATTGTTTTATATTTCAATGTTGACTGTAGTCTTTAAAAGTGAACTTATTTCAACCTCAAACATTGGGTTCAATCAAAATCTATTTCAGGCAAAACAATGCAAACGAAGGAACCTTTCACATACATGCTATTGCTTTCTTTTTAAGTCTTCCTGACTCAAAGGATACTTCTTCATGTTTGCTTTATTGGATCTTCAAGACCGTATTGGAGATTAAGTGCACCCTCTCATGCGTACATGAGGTAGCAGTAGATTTAGGGTTAGGTATATTAGATAAACTTCGATTCTATTTAATGGATATGTTGCCCGGTTTAAATTAAATCATCTCTAGGTTTTTTACTATGAATCCTCAATGTCCCTCAATGTCATAAGTTTTCTTGGGTTATCATCCTTAGTGTTCATATGATCTATATTTGTTTGGTAAGTTATTCATTTTAATCAAGAACGTAACTAATTTAATTAATTATTTGGTTAAAATTTGATTAAATCTAAGACAGTGGCATTTAAATTTCTAACAATGAGAATTCTAAGGTGTGATTGGTCACCTAGGTCTAATTGATTTTATTTCCTAAATTAACTTAAGAAAAAAAAAAAAAAAAAAAAAAAAAACCTCTAAAGGCTCCTAAGCTAAAATATAAAATAAAAAAAAAGGTCTATAATCAAAAGACATGGGTTTGGAAGCTCAATTATGCGCGGAAAATGTATTAGACACCCCATGACGCCTATCCAAAAAGATGATTCATTGTTTTGAATTTAATCCTAAGGATTATCATTTAAGTGATAATTAAATAATTTGACATTTGGTTTTTAGGGAAATTGTTATCACATATGTTGCATGACATCTATAATTTTATCCTATGATGGCATGTGAATGCATGACAATGTGAAAATCTATCATATGATGTCATATGAATGCATGCATGACATAAATATATCTATCCTAAGATGACATATGAATGTACATACATAACCTAATTTAAGAAATAAAAATGGAATGCGTGTTGGAAGAGTGCACAGTCCAAGCGATATACCTCACGCTATTAGCTAATCAATTTTAAATTAAGTTTGTCGTTGGGGAAGGGGTTTTGTTCGGCTTTTTTGGGGGCCCATGGGCTCGATGGATTTAAGCCATGGGTCACATATCAAATTTCAAATTATCCAATTTAGAATAATCTCACAAGTTTTTTATATTAAAAAAATAAAAAAGCCCATAAAGTGGTTTTTGTGAAATCTCATGAGTTTTAAAAAGTCCACAGAGAGTTTTTTTTTTAATGAAAATTTCATGAACTTTGTCTTAGAAAAGTTTCTTAGATGGGATTTGATGAAAACCTCATGAGTTTTATCTGGGAAAAATTCTCTAGGAAGGGTTTGATGAAAATCTCATGAGTTTTGTATTTGAAAACCTTTAAAAAAATTTATTGGTGGAAACCCATTTTTACATAAGCTTTGTGAAAACTATCATTTTTTATTTTTGAAAATTATTTAGAGAAAAATGATGCTCTTTTCCAAGCCAATTGCTATGAGACCATGCATGGATCTACAATATTAACTATGGGTTAATATGTAAATCCATGTGTATGTCCAAAAATGTCATGAACGACCTAAGCACCAATGGGCATAAATCAAGGGTAGTCATGCAAAATGAACATGTAAGCATGTAAGCATGCAAAAGTAGAAACCTTGAATGTAAAAATTAACACTTGTTGGCAAAAATGGAAGCTTTGATGTAAAGGTATCAACTTTAATGTAAAAATAGAAACTTTAAGGTAAAGATGCATCTTTATGGAAAAAAAAAATATTAAACTCTCATGCCAAGGTGCAATCTTGAATGCTAAGATGAGAGCTTTCATGCAAAAATTAAAGTTTTTAATGCAAAGATGTAAACTTTCATATAAAAATGTAAGATTTAACATCAAGATGCAACCTTCAATGTGAATATGCAATCTTTGATGCTAAAAGTGCAAACTTTAATATAAATATGTGAGCTTTCATGCAAAGGTGCAATTTAATTACCAAAGAGAGAAACTTTCATGCAAAAGATGAGTACTTTCAAACAAAAATTTGAGGTTTCAATGAACATAAACAATAATCTCATGTCACAATGTGTATTCCATTATCAAGCACGCAAACCAATCAAGCATCACGATCATCGAAATATATTCAAAGTTGGCATGGCATGTGGCAAAAGAAAACAAGTATGTGAACTGTGAACATTGTCATGACCTGAATCCGAACTAGGATTTAGCAATTGGGACAGCATGCTAATACCATCCTATGCCTGATATTAACAAAAGACCTTTGATGTGTATAGAATTTTTCTTTTCTTTTCTTCCTTTTTACTTTTCTTTACATATTGTTGGACACTTTATTGTTGTACACTTTATCCATTTGGACAGCTTAGCTAAACATCAAGAAGTGATAGCATCAGAGCATCTAGTAAACCATTAGAGTATAAATACAACCCCATAATGTTTAGGTAACCACCAAAATACAAAGACAACAGAAATATTCACATAACCATCTTTAATGTTGCCCTCTCTCAACTAAACATATGCCACTACTAGTTTGTACTCAAAGCATCCCAAAACTCAAAATATCTCTATCAAGACTTCCACTGCTGAGACCTCAGGCTGCAAAAAGGGAAGTACCTGCTCACTGTAAATTTTAAGGTTCCACGTGCTCAGTAAGAAATGCGTGACGTGAGAATTTAGCAGTATGCATGAGATGCATAAACCAAATTTCTTGATGCGTGGATATGACTTAAGTACAATTCAATGGTTCATGCTAAAATAATTTCATGAATTCATAATCATAGTCATATGGCTCTTGCATCATTTTCTTTTTCATCATAAATCATTCATAGTTTAAAAGTCTTATTCCTGAGAAACATAAAACATAAATCATAATTCATCTTTGGAAAACATTACCTTGAAGAACATATATTTAGAGATATATTACATATATAGAAAACATTTTCTTGAAGAAGCATACCCTTGAGTTTCCTTTTCATAACATCTTTAACTTTACTTAAACAACATGCATCTCATATAGTCATATTGTACATCATTAGCACGTGGCTCATAAGTTAAACATGCTGGTGAAAATCAATGGATTAAAGCTAGCGCTTTACATAACATAGTATACATATATCCTTTTTGAAAATCATAGATTAGCCATCCTTTTTGTTCCGTAGTGTGAGCCCTCTAGCCCTTGGGCTAGGCATCTAGCACCCGCTTTGTGCTAGGATCATTACCCGGGACATGATCATATACTTCAGTTGTAGGGATCAACCGGCTTCTAGCCAAGTTGGGCTTTGACCAACAAGGATAGGATTATTATCATAGTCTCACAAATCATTTCCATGGAAAGCCAGTATTGTTACCTTTACCGAAAAATTTCAGAATGTCCATTATCCAAACCAAAACATCTTTCTTTCAATTTCATTTGCTTTCCAAATATATTTCATAAATATCACTGCATATCTATAGTTTCTTCTTAACATAAAATAAACATTTGATAAATTAACTTTGGCTAATCTCATTTCTTTTCAAGTATTTGATGTAAGAGAAGTTCTTTAAAATTGAAAACATGAACCACTAAAGGCTCACATCACCATACCTTACCTTAAGGTAGATATCTTGAAGTCTCAAAGCTTGCAGAGGAGTCCTCTACTAGTCATGACCTGTCCCTAGGTCAAAGGATAGTAATTCCATTACTTAGTATGCATTCTAACTCATAAAGGTTATTCTTTTCACAACTTGGTCATCAACTCTCATACATTTCCATTCCTCCTTATTCTTTATCCTAACTAGGCTCCTAGGAGTCTCTACAATTATCCCCAAAGGCAACCAAATAAGTAGACATATAATTACATATCAATCATCAATCACACAAATTTTCAGTTCAATTCATTCATCATATCTTTGGGAATAAATCCCCAGAGTTAGGTGTGTCACTTGTTGTTTACTGACTATTCTAGTAGCATATACTTCACTTATAAATTTAAATGAGCTATCAAATTACATCAAATTTTCATGCCAACTTACAGAGGTACTCCTTTAGATGTCTAGTACTTTCCCTAATAGTTTCAGAGCAAAAGACTAAAGCCATGATTTAATAAAAGTCATACAATCCATCATACTCAAATCTACCATAACAGAAATTCAGTCAACTTAGAAATTACACCATTATTTCTATATACTCATCCAATTCCAGTAAGACCCATTCCATTACAACCTTGTGTATTATCTTTCATAGGAAATATCCCAAGCATCCAAATTCATAGTATACAATTTATTACATAATTTATCATGTGTGGACACAGAATTTATTACAGTGGCAATTTTAACATCTTTACTCATAAAATCATAAAATGATTGCAGTTGGTCTTATTATCATATGGGGATTTTTATTCTACCATTAAACATGTTAGAAAACACTTATATACAGTAATTTCACCATCTATAACAAAATGAAATACAACAAAAATCCCAGTAGTATTAACATCAATTTGCACTTACCCTAGCTTTTGGTTCTTGAGGGAAAGTAGAGCTAGAATCACTAGTATGAAATAGTAATTTAAAACTTGTGAAGAAATGAAGGGATTCTCCCTTTCTAATCGTTGGACCCGAGAGTATGAGAGGTAGAGAGCTTGACAGGGTTTTGTCTTTTGATGTTTCTTCCTTTGAGAGAGTAGAGAAATTAATGAGAACTAGCTAGAATGAGATGGAAGTGTAATTGCATGGACGGCCAAGTGTTTTTTTTTTTTGAGAAAGGACGGCCAAGTGTTGGTGTTTAGAGTTCCTTTTTTTTTTTTTTTTTTTTGCTGAATGTTGGTGTTTAGAGTTTTATGGAGGACACGTGTTGCTCATGCATAATTGATTAGTGTTCTCCCTAAAATGACCACTTGGCCAAAAAGCATGCAATAATTCATATTATTAATTCTTTAATTAATCACTATTGAGTCTTAATCTTCTTGACTAGCTTAATTTAATTAGTCATCTAGGGCAACAACTAATTAATAACATTCTAGTATTGTAAGTTTATAACATGCTAACCTAATGCTTCACATTAACTTACTGTATCAAAAGGTATACATGGTCCATGTATTGATGATTGCCAAATATATAACGGATATACACCCTTTAATGATACTATGGTATTGTATATTTCTTCGTAATCTTTTTTTTTTTTTTTTTTTGGGCGTTAAAGGGAAAATATTATTTGGCCGAGTAGAAATAGAAATCAATATGTATACATATGTAGCTATTTTAGCATTTTATTTATTATTTATTTTCTATTATTTTGGTAGATACTTGATAACCAAAGGAATCTTTTGATACAATACTAGCCAAACTTGTACGGTGATGACATAGCTTTTTGGAAGTGAGAATATGAAAAACATAGGTCATGCTTCGACCCATTTTACCTTGATCAATCAACTTACTTTGTTTCAGCTTTTGTAGTGTCGCATACTATTAACTTGTCTAATGTACTTTCAGTAGCAGGTTCTCTATATTTTATATTATATCAAGATAATTTAACTCTTCCTAAAATTTTATAATTTTATATAAAATTGAATAAAAACTAACTTAAGTCTTCCCGTAACCCCTTTTTGTAGTCATTCCCTATGGTCCAACCACTATTGGAACTATTCAAACAACAAATCAAGTTTCAAACATCAACTGGAAACTGGCCCACGGTGCAATGCAATAGGAACTTGACTGGAACCCTCCAAGTGTACTAGATATACCTTTGCTTCAACAAATTAAACACCATGCGAGTGAGACAAGGAGGGGGCAAGAGAGATGTTGCTATATATATATATTAAGTTTTTATAGCTTAAATATCTTCTACCTGAGGGAACCCTACGTGTAATGTCCAATGTTTTCAAATGTTACTATAAATAATAAGATGTTACGACAAATTAAACAACTTATTGCAATGATGTAATAGTTGCAATAAACTATCACTTTGAAATTTCTATTGTAATAGATTGCAAAATAATTGGTATCAAGTTATTACAATAAATTCTTCAATTTAAGTTATTGCTGTTAGGATTAATACCCTTAAATCCTATTGTGTGATGCTATGTATGACATTTTGTATGACTTAATGTTGTGATTAATAATGTTATTTTATTATTATCTGAAATAGTGGTAACATGAATATTTGGACATTATCATATAGTCCATGAGATGCATAGTATGTGATTTATGTGATTTAGTCACAGAAGATATAAGTCACAAGTTCTTTGTAAACTCAGAATTTTAGTTCGTAGTCGGTGATGAAATTGGGCATTTCATCTGCAAAGACTATAACATATTAACTAAGATGATTTGTCTTGATCATGGAAGTGGTGACTTCTAGTTGATATGTTTTAAGAGTTAAGACATATTGAACTGGATCGCTGTGAGATTTATTATTCTCCTAACGACTGTCAATTGAATAATAAATCTCACGACTTATATTTGCATGAACTCTTAATCCTGAGAGAATAATGGACCTGATCATGAAATGTAGGTTGCTTTGATATATCAGGAGTGAGATCTAAAGTAACGGTAAAAATCTCAGTATGTTGGGCAGCCATATTTAATGTTGATGGAACATATATTTTCAAGATGGAATTCATAGTCTCTTAATGGAGATATAAAATATTCCTTTGAAATAAGTTTAATGGGTTTGGTTATTCAGAGTGTTAGGCCTAACCACTTTAGTAAGAAGTTACTAAAGTATATATTTATGAAATTGGATTTCATAAATATATGATGAATAACTTAAAAGGATTAAACCGGGTACTCAAGGATTAAGATGTAGTAATCTTTAAAGTGACAGTCTATATTTATAATTTTGAATTACTACGAATATTTTATGAAGGAGTTGCATGTATAATAAAGTTTTGGGATATAATTTATTAATAAGGCCTAGAGTGCAATTATATTTATATAGTGGTATTAAATATAATTAATGATAACTTTGGACTTGTCAAGAGTTGACAGAAAAGCTCAAGGCCCATTAGAGCTAGTGTCTTATTTGTCCCTTTTGGTCCCACTCCAAACCACACATTAAAGCCCAATTGGAAAGGCCCAATAGGCCGGCCCAATTAGATAACCAGTTATATATAAAGGGAGAGACATACATAATTTTTATTAGAGAAAAAGTGAGACACCATTGTGAAGTGGTGTGTATGTGTGAGTGAAGCCATTTGTTATTCTCCTTTAGAAACTGATTGAGAGACCACACTTCTCGGGCGTAAAGTGGAATTGGAGTGAAGATTAAAAGTGTTCCCAAGTACTTCTAATCTTTTGTTTTGAATTTCACTACACCAAGGTACGCAATTTTATTCTTAAATTCTGAAATTTACATAATGCAAGTTATCAATCATAAATGAAATAGATCCATGTTTGTTGCTTCCGCTATGTGTTTTGTATGAGATACAAAACCAGATTTTTTCAACAATTGCAAAAAAATTGCTTAATGTAATTTAGTATTAAAGCCTCTATTGCAACTGAAAATTATAAGTTATTGCAACAAATTATTATTAATGTAATGATTTACCACTTTGAAGTTATTATTGCAACGACTTTTAATTTGTAGATGTGATATTATGTCTAATACCACTAATAGACTTATTTTGGTGTCTTGTGTACGTAGTTGACAAAAATAGAAAATGAAATTGCTCTTTTTCTTGTTCCTAGCTATGGTGGTCAGGGCTGCTCTCCCCCCTCCCCCCCAGCACCAAACCTCATTCCTGTCCCTTATGAATATTATTATGTGGTCACCAAACCTCATTCCTGTCCCTTATGAAT
The DNA here is from genome assembly GCA_023736055.1 of Quercus glauca. Taxonomy (NCBI): domain Eukaryota; kingdom Viridiplantae; phylum Streptophyta; class Magnoliopsida; order Fagales; family Fagaceae; genus Quercus; species Quercus glauca. Next base: position 60,479,311 of record CM043317.1, read on the forward strand.
ATTATTATGTGGTCCTACAATGGCCAAAGTCTATCTGCAACATTGCCAAGTATCACTGTACACCACCGATACCCACTTATTTCACTCTGCATGGCCTATGACCTTAACACTATAATGGTCCATGTATTGATGACTGCCAAATACATAACAAATATACACCCTTTAATGATACAATGGTATTGTATATTTCTCAGTAATCTTTTTTTTTTTTTTTTTTTGGTTAAAGGGAAAATAATATTAGGCTGAGTGGAAATAGAAATCAATCTGTATAAATATGTAGCTATTTTGGCATTTTATTTATTTTTTATTATTTTGGCAGATACCTGATGACCAGAGAAATATTTTAATACAATATTGGTCAAACCTGTACGGTGATGACGTAGCTTTTTGGAAGTGAGAATATGAAAAACATGGGTCATGCTCTGATCCATTTTACCTTGATCAATCGACTTACTTTGTTTTGGCTTTTGTAGTGCCGGTTACTATTAATTTGTCTAACATAGTTTTAGTAGCAGGTTCTCTATATTTTATTTTATATCAAGATAATTTAATTCTTCCTAAAATTTTATAACTTTATAAAATTGAATAAAAACTAACTTAAGTCTTCTTGAAACCCCTTTTTGTAGTCATTCCCTATGGTCCAACCACTATTGGACCTATTCAAACAACAAATCAAAGTTTCAAACATCAACTGGAAACTGGCCCATGGTGCAATGCAATAGGACCTTGACTGGAACCCTCCAAGTGTACTAGAAATACCTTTGCTTCAACAAATTAAACACCATGCGAGTGAGACGAGGAGGGAGCAAGAGAGATGTTATTATATATATTAAGTTTTTATAGCTTAAATATCTTCTACCTAAGGGAACCCTACTTGTAATGTCCAATGTTTTAAGATGTTACTATATATAATAAGATGTTACGACAAATTAAAAAACTTATTGCAATGATGTATTTGTTGCAATAAACTATCACTTTTAAACTTCTATTGTAATAGATTGCAAAATAATTGGTATCAAGTTATTACAATAATTTCTTCAATTTAAGTTATTGCAACTATTTATTTTTAATGTAATGATTTACCACTTTGAAGTTATTATTGCAACGACTTTTAATTTGTAGATGTGATATTATGTCTAATACCACTAATAGACTTATTTTGGTGTCATGTGTACTTAGTTGACAAAAATAAAAAATGAAATTGCTCTTTTTCTTGTTCCTAGCTATGGTGGTCAGGGCTGCTCCCCCCCACCACCAAACCCCATTCCTGTCCCTTATGAATATTATTCTGTGGTCCTACAATAGCCAAAGTCTGTCTGCAACACTGGCAAGTATCAATGTACACCACCAATACCCACTTATTTCACTCTGCATGGCCTATGACCTTAACACTATAATGGTCCATGTATTGATGACTGCCAAATACATAACGAATATACACACTTTAATGATACAATGGTATTGTATGTTTCTCAATAATCTCTTCTTTTTTTTTTCTTTTTTTTTTTGGTTAAAGGGAAAATAATATTAGGCTGAGCAGAAATAGAAATCAATCTATATACATATGTAGCTATTTTGGCATTTTATTTATTTTTTATTATTTTGGCAGATACCTAATGACCAGAGGAATCTTTTGATACAATACTGGCCAAACCTGTACGGTGATGACGTAGCTTTTTGGAAATGAGAATATGAAAAACATGGGTCATGCTTTGACCCATTTTACCTTGATCAATCGACTTACTTTGTTTTGGCTTTTGTAGTGCCACTTACTATTAATTTGTCTAACGTAGTTTTAGTAGCAGGTTCTCTATATTTTTTGTTATATCAAGAGAATTTAATTCTTCCTAAAATTTTATAATTTTTATATATAATTAAATAAAATCTAACTTAAGTCTTCTCGTAACTCCTTTTTGTAGTCATTCCCTATGGTCCAACCACTATCAAAGCTATTCAGACAATAATTCAAACATCAACTGGAAATTGGCCCACGGTGCAATGCAATAGAAACTTGACCGGAGCCCTCGCAGTGTACCAAATATACCTTTGCTTCGACAAAGTAAACACCATGCAAGTGAGACAAGGAGGGGGCAAGAGAGATGTTACTAAATATATCAAGTTTTTATAGAATAAATATCTTCTACACGAGGAACCCTACTTGTAATGTCCAATGTTTTCAAATGTTACTATATATAATAAGATGTTACGAAATTAAACAACTTATTGCAATGATGTATTTGTTGCAATAAACTATCACTTTGAAATTTCTATTGTAATAGATTGCAAAATAATTGGTATCAAGTTATTACAATAATAGATTCTAAAAAAAAAAAAAAAGTTATTACAATAATTTCTTCAATTTAAGTTATTGCAAAAAATTTTCTTCTTAATGCAATTTAGTATTAAAGCCTATATTGCAACTGAAAATTATAAGTTATTGCAACTAATTATTATTAATGTAATGATTTACCACTTTGAAGTTATTATTGCAACGACTTTTATTTGTAGATGTGATATTATTTCTAATACCACTAATAGACTTATTTAGGTGTATGCTTGCTCACTCCCAAGTGCAGGAGATTGTAGCAATATAATTCTCGGAGTACCGAGGTCGAACCACAAGGAGTAGGGTAAATTCAAAGATAATATAATTTTTTTTTTTTGAGAGAGAGTTTCAACCTATGGCGTCCGCTCCTGATGATAACTCTTTATCATCAGACCAAGACACTAATCAGTTTTTGGTGTAGGCGGGGATTGAATCCTAGATTTCTTATACAACCATCAGAGACTTTACCAGTTGAGCTAACTGGAATCCACAAAGACAATATAATTAAATAACAATTTGGGAGAAGAAGAAAAATACTTTTGCTTGGTGATTGTTAACAAGAATAATAATAAAAACTGATTTAAATCAATAATATAAATACTAGGGCATCAGGGTGTTTCCCTATATTAATATGAAATTCTTTATGATTTAGGAAATTATATGTTTCATAATTGATTGTTCTTATATAATTAAATACTTATGATTCGGTTGAATTGAGACAATTCAAAAATGCATGATAACCTAGATTAATAATGTGGTTAGAAAAGTTTTCAGAAAAACCCATTCACTTTAGAACTTGATTTAATTTCTATTTGAAACTATTAGAAATTCATCTAAACAATAAGAAAAACATGATTGAACTTATTGAAAGCATGGAAGAACTAATACATCAAAAGAAATCTATTTGAATAATCAAATATGTTGTTGATAAAATCTTAAAGAGAATTACATTGAATATTCATACAGTATAGAAGAAACATAACCCCTAGCCCTAGCAAAGAGTTTAGGCTGCCATTAAAGAAACTAAAATACAAGGTTTTCTCTACCAAAATTCGTTCTCCTAGCCTCCCTTGAAAACCCTAATCTCCAAGTGTCTAAAGAAAAATAACTTTTACTATTTTAATTTCCGTCCAGGTTTACAGCAGTAACTTGTGAGTTAATTTCGGCCTTCAAAATTTGAGAATTTCGAAAAACTCAAAACTGGAAAGTTGTAGATATTTAAGTCACGGTTCCAACCCATCTAGTCTTGTATCAATTAGATTTTTTAGGAGAGAGATATGCCCAAAATACTGATTAGTGCTCAAATCAGATTTTTTCTTTTCAGATTCTGCCTCTTTGATTTCTTTCCTTATTTGAATCTTCCAATCATGGTAGACAATCCAAGCACTCCAGCTGCATCTCCTTATACATTTAAGCATGGTCTTTTAGCTCCACTTTAATTCTAGTTTGGCCTCCATTCTCTCACAAATTCCTGTAAACTCATCTTTCTCACATGATTTCCTGAAAGTAGAAAATTACACACAATAAATGGCATCTTATTCAAGAAATTATGTAAAGATAAATAATAGGAACTAATGCAAATCATGGCTTAATTATACAAATTAAGCATAGTAATAAGGAAATAACGCCCACATAAATATATAACAAGTATACATTTTAAGGCGTTATCAGTGTCTTGTGTACGTAGTTGACAAAAATAAAAAATAAAATTGCTCTTTTTCTTGTTCCTAGCTATGGTGGACAAGGCTACTCCCCCCCACCCCCAAACCCCATTCCTGTCCCTTATGAATATTATTCTATGGTCCTACATCAATGTACACCACCGATACCCACTTATTTCACTTTGCATGGCCTATGACCTTAGCAATATAATGGTTAATGTATTGATGACTGCCAAATACATAACGAAAATACACCCTTTAATGATACAATGGTATTGTATATTTCTCAGTAATTTTTTTTTTTTTTTTTTTGGGTTAAAGGGAAAATAATACTAGGCTAAGCGGAAATGGAAATCAGTATGTATACATATGTAGCTATTTTGGCATTTTATTTATTTTTTATTATTTTGGCAGATACCTAATTACTAGAGGAATCTTTTAATACAATACTAGTCAAACCTATACGGTGATGATGTAGCTTTTTGGAAGTGAGAATATGAAAAAACCGTGGGTCATGCTTCGACCCATTTTACCTTGATCAAACGACTTAATTTGTTTCAGCTTTTGTAGTGCCGCTTATTATTAATTTGTCTGAAGTATTTTCAGTAGCAGGCTCTCTATATTTTATATTATATCAAGATAATTGAATTCTTTCTAAAATTTATAATTTTTATATGTAATTGAATAAAAACTAACTTAAGTCTTCTCGTAACCCCTTTTTTTAGTCATTCCCTATGGTCCAACCTCTGTCGGAGCTATTTGGACAACAATTCAAACATCAACTGGAAGCCGGCCCACAGTGCAATGCAATAGAACTTGACTAGAACCCTCGAAGTGTACCAAATATACCTTTGCTTCAACAAGTTAAACACAATGCGAGTGAGACAAGGAGGGGGCAAGAGAGATGTTACTATATATATATATATATATATATATATATCCTATATGAGGGAATCTTACTTGTAATGTCCAATGTTTTCAGACCCAGACCAGACCGTCCGGTCTAACTGGGTTACTTGGGAATTAGTGTAAAAGCCAGTCTTTTAAGCATAGTTATAAGAACTGTACCAAATTACCAGTTAAACTGTGAACCAAAGCATAATCTGGAATGGTATGATGTAAAATACCAAATATGCAATGACCCATTATTAAACCATGTAAACCGATAGATTGCATGGGTTAATCTTTTTAACTCATGGATAAAACCAAAAAAACTACTCTTTGTATTTAGTTAATAGTTATTTACTAAACTACTGAAGATTGAAAAGATATTCTGATAAAGACAAAAAGTGATAAAGATTAAGAAACTAAAGAGATAAAGTAAGAGTTGTGCCATGTGATGTAATACACACACACACACACATATATATAAACACAAATTGAATGATGTGTTTAATTTTTTTTTAATCTCTAACTTTATATAATATGATTTTTTTTTAATTGTTATGATCTATTAATTTTCCTAAATGAAGTATTTTTATTTTATTTTAGTTTCTTTTTATAATTATAAAATATATTATTTAATTAATTAATAAACCTACAATTGAACCAATGAACCACTGGTTGAACCAATAAACCAGTGAACCAATTATTCAGCCAGTTCAACCTCTGGCGTGGTTTTTATAACTATGCTTTTAAGCACTAAGAACCAAAACTAATGAACTAGTGAACCAATTCTTCAGTTAGGTCAACCTCTAGTACGGTTTTTATAGCTATGTTAATTAATAAGCACTAAGAACCGGATACGGCTCAAATATGGTTCAAACCATGCTCAATATTTGAAAAAATATGCTAAAGTATCAAATGGTAGGAATATAACTTGAGATTATGACATTTTTCTAAAACAAAAAAAAAAAAAAAAAAAACAAAAAAACAAAAAACAAACTTACCATATCAAACGGTGTGTGGCATCACAAACATAGATATGGAAATGTCATGTTAAGTCCAAGAAATAACTATCACGAGCTCAATATCCAACAAACATAAAAGAGAAGGTTTTCGTTATTTTGGCATTTTAAAAAAAAAAAATAGTTTTTTAATTTCCGACCTCTGTTTTGCTCAAGCGAGGTGTTGTTGGAAAACTTATTATGTCTTCTTTTTTTATTTATTTATAAAGATCCTTGCTTTTTGGTACCAATGTTCAAATTGAGCAAGTTTGATACTTGGAAAATAGGGATAAACATAGTTTATTTGAAAAATCATTTTTGACATTTAGATAAATTCTTTTAATTCAAAGGAATTATAGCAATTCAAGCTTGCCAGATTGAAATTTATCACAAAACCTTTCCAGGACTCCTCATTTGGGTCAATCCATTATCATTCTATTGTAATTCAATGAGATTAAACTATAATCAAGCTTTATGACTAGTTATAAAAGAAAGAATTCATCAAAAAAAAAAGTTATAAAAGAAAGAGTAAGTATCGAGCACTTTTGCATCGTTTCATAATATTTGCTCATTTTAAATTTGATATTGGCTCGTGAACTATCAAATTAAAGGGAATTTAATTATCCACAACATGTGCTCAAATTCACCCCGATCAGATGGTTAGATTTTTGGTCAAATTGAGGTCAAACTTTTGAAAAATGTTTGAAAATATTAATTTTGACATAAAATAATGAAATTTAGCATTTAGGTGATTTCCTTTTTGGGTCAAAGATTGTTCAACAATGGCATTTTGGTCATTTTGGCCTCAAACATGCAAAAATTGGGCAATTTGACACCCAATCAAGATAAATTCCAATATTTTTAGTATTCCCTTAGTCCTAGGATCAAAACGGTAATTTTTGTATACAAATTAGAATTTGGGCACGCAAAAAGAGACATAAAATATGATATCAACATGATGCTGTAACTTTTTTAGTTTACCCGTTGTAATTGTAACAATTAGTCGTTTTGTAGCAAGCTATATTGAATAAGATACGAGCCAATTCGTATAAAAAAAAAAATAAAAAAAAAAGAAGATATGAGCCAATTTAGTATTACAGATGTCATTACTTCCTAGAGACATAAGCATGGTATTGTGCCATAGGAACAACAAAGGCAATCACTAACAAACCTCCAACTCCAACTGCAAGTGTGTATGGCATATAATCATAACCCATGCTACCCCTCAAGTTGGCGTTGGACAGGAAAAAATATGGAATTGCCTTTATTTATGCGGTTCTCCTTGGCGCTGGGTCCTATTGGCTTACCATAATTTGAAGGCAAAACTTCCAATGCACAACACACCAAACAAACTTCAATTGCAATAGTTATCATAAACCATGGTTCTTAACATACAAGTGAAAGCAGGCCCAGCTAGCTCTCTGTCTTGCACCAGCCATGATGCTGGTGCATCTACATTTGTGTGTAATTTGGCTGTGCTGTAGCAGCAGCCTTTTGTGTGCTGCAACAGCAGTATATTCATGGTACAAGACAGCCACAACATCCCTTAATTCAAGCCAAGTTACAGCAGCACTTTTAGCCTACCAAGACCCTAATACAACCTAATTCAGCCTACAGCACTTGAGGCCAAGTGCTTATTAAGGAGGGTCTGAAGCAGTAGCTTTTAGCTTACCGCTTGCAATCGCAAGTTCCATTGACTTCAATTGTCCAACGGTTTCCAACTTTGGGGACTCAAATTCTGACACGGGTGAGCTTACCGTTGGGCTTGGCTTCTTCCTTGACCCACCAAATGGACAGCACTACTTCAAGACTCCAACTGAGAGATTTTATGACGGTTGTCTCATCACCGATTACTTCGAAATTTATATGCAATTTTTCACTTTTTGTTTTTTGTTCTACAGCATTTTTACTTATATCTAATTCTTCTCAAAATGAAGAATCTCAATACCCACCAGTATATGTATCTATATTCCCACGGCAAATCTGCTTTAAACGCCTTTACTTTTTTTCTTTATTTTTAAATGAAAATGTTAACGAATGCTCTAAGGGTATTTATTAGTGAACCATTTTAATAAATTTTTTATAAAAAAAGAAAAAAAATAATTAATATTTTAACAGTTTTTTCAATTTTTCATAAAAGTGCTATAAAAACTTTTCTAAAATAATTTATTAACAATTGTTCTAACTTCTAAGGACACTTGTTAACCTAATTCATTAGAAAACAGTTACTTTCTAAAAATAAAAACTCTTACTTTTTCTAATTTTTTATATCATTGTCTTAAAGGTTAGATCTCTATTAAAAGTCAAATCCTTTATCATAACACCCCCCCCCCCCCCCCCCAAAAAAAAAAATCATATCACCTTTAATATTGAATAGAGGATATTTTAAAGAAATCTTTATTATTATTGTCATTATTATCAAAAGAGGTAATGCTTTATTTGGTTAAAGCATTCATATGAATATCTAGAGACTAATTTGCTAGTTTGTTAATATTATATGTGAAATGTTAGGTTATTTGAGCGGTTAGCGTACCGATACTCTATAATATTAAACTGCATAAGCATGAAAATCATCTTCTACCGAAATTTGTTTGAGGTTTTTTTTTTTTTTTTTTTTTTTTTTTCTTGCTTGCCATGTTCACTCTTGCATTGTTTAATTAGCAAATCCAAACGCTAGGCTGTATTTAATTTGCGTGATCTGACTGTCTGCCTACATAATAGCTTGTGCAAGGTAGGCTTAAGATGAGCAATGCTAAGGACAGCTGTTGTTTATATATTTTAATTTACAGTTTTTTTTTTTTTTAGAATACTAAATATTTTTAACACACATTTTTTTGAAAATACTAAATATTTTTAATACACAATAATAAGGGAGAATATTATTTACAACTTATTAAGTTAACAAGTTATGATTAGAATAACATTTACTTTCACGTAACGTGACTATTAACACCTCTTTTATAATGCTCTAATCGTAGCATGTCAATAATTTATGAAAAAAAATTGTGAATTTTTTTTTTGCCGTAGACACATTGTCTGATGGCATTAGATTAATCACCAAGAGGGCCCCAACTTTCTTCAATACTAATGAGCATTATAGTAATATAATGGGATGGTTTTGGAAAATGAGTCCAAGGATTTTTCTTTTGGTCAGTTGGACACTAATAAAATACTAATAAATTAATGGGAGTATGTCTTCGATCAGAAATCATGCACTGGGAAAGATGACAAAGTTACTAATTTAATACCACCCTTTGGTCAGAAATCATGCACTTGTCTTCCTTATTTACGTGTGCGTTTCAGTTGGCACATGGCACTCAAAAAAATTCCATAAAGGGGTTTTTGTGAAAATCTCATAAATTTTTAGTAAAATGTCCACAGAGGGTTTATATATATATATATATATATATATATATAATGAAAATCTCAGAATTTTGTATTTGAAAACCTTGAAAATAGTTTATTGGTGGAAACCCATTTTTACATTAGCTTTGTGAAAACTATCATTTTTGGTTTTTGAAAATTATTTATAGAAAAATGATGCTCTTTTCCAAGCCATTTGCTATGGGACCAAGGATCTACAATATTAACTATGGAGTTAATAGGTAAATCAATGTGTATGTCCAAAGAGGAGGAACTATATATATATATATATATATATATCATTTACATCACATAAATTATATCATCAAATCCAAATAGCCATACAATCCAAGCATCAATTTCAAAAATGTCATGAATGACCTAAGCATCAATGGACATAAATCAATTGTGGTCATGCAAAATGAACATGTAAGCATGCAAAAGTAGAAACTTTCATGTAAAGATTAATACCTGATGGCAAAATTGGAAGCTTTGATGTAAAGGTGTCAAGTGTCGACTTTAATGTAGAAATAGAAACTTTAAGGTAAAGATGTCATCTTTATGAAAAAAATGTTTAAACTCTCATGCGAAGGTGCAATCTTGAATGCAAAGATTGATATTTCCATGCAAGGATGAGATCTTTCATGCAAAAAATTAAAGCTTTTAATGCAAATATGTAAACTTTCATATGAAAATGTAAGCTTTAATATCAAGATGCAACCTTCAATGTGAATATGCAAACTTTGATGCTAAAAATGCAAACTTTAATATAAATATGTGAGCTTTCATGCAAAGGTGCAATTTTTATTACCAAAGAGAGAAACTTTCATGCAAAAGATGGGTACTTTCAAACAAAAATTTGAGGTTTCGATGAACGTAAACAAGAATCTCATGTCACAATGTGTATTCCAATATCAAGCATGCAAACTAAACAAGCATCATAATCATTGAAATATATATAAAGTTGGCATGGCATGTGGCAAAAGAAAACAAGCATGTGAACATAGATATAGAAATGTCATGTTAGTCCAAGAATGACAATCCCGAGTTCAATCCAACAAACATAAAAAGAGAAGGTTTTCGTTATTTTGGCCTATTTTCACTCTTCTTTTTATAGTTTTTTACTTTCTGACCTCTGTTTTGCAAGTAAGTTGTTGTTGAAAACTTATGATGTCTTTTTTTTTCCTTTTTTTTTTTTTTTAAGATCCTTGCCTTTTGGTGCCAATGTTCAAATTGAGCAAGTTTGATACTATGGAAAATAGGGTTAAACACAGTTATTTGAAAAATACTTTTTTGACAATTTGTTAAATTCTTTTTAATTCAAAGGAATTATAGCAATTCAAGCTTGCCAAATTGAAATTCATCACAAAACCTTTCTAGGACTGCTCATTTGGGTCAATCCATTATCGTTTGATTGTAATTCAATGAGATTAAACTATAATCAAGCTTTATGACTAGTTTAAAAAAAAAAAAAAAAAAAAAAAAAAAAAAAAAAAGACTAAGTGTCGAGCACTTTTTCATCGTTTTCACAATATCTTGCTCGTTTTAAATCCGATGTTGCCTACTGATTAAAGGGAATTTTGACATGTGCTCAAATCCTCCCCGATCAAATGGTTAGATTTTTGGTCAAATTGAGGTCAAACTTCTGAAAAATGTTTGAAAATATTAATTTTGACATAAAATAATGAATTTTAGCATTTAGGTGATGTTTTTTTACTTTCTTTTCAAGATTGTTCAACAATGGCATTTTGGTTACTTTGGCCTCAAACATGCAAATTTGGGTAATTTGACACCCAATCAAGATAAATTCCAATATTTTTAGCATTCCCTTAATCGTAGGATCAAAATGGTAATTTTTGCATACAAATTAGGATTTGGGCATGCAAAAAGAGGCATATAAAATATGGTATCAACATGATGTAGTAGCTTTGTTAGTTTATCCGTTGTAATTGTAACAATTAGTATTTTTATAGCAAGCTGTATTGAATCAGATATGAGCCAATATTTAGTTAGAGACGTTGTTGTAAATGGCTTACAGCTTATTGGCCGATTTAATTAGAGCTCTTAGAGACTAAACTAAGGCTATGTATCTATAAATAGCCTCACCATTGTAAAGTACAGTAGCTTTTGGAATAAGTCTTGAGAGCTTTATTTCAATGAAAGAATTCTTGAAGAATTGATATTCTTTCATTCCCTTCAACACCCCCTAGAGCTATCAACCTATCTCTTTCCAAAACCTATCCTAGCCTTAAAACAGTTTGCATCAAGCCATGGCTAGCATGATCTGCATTCTCCATATTCTCACCTTAGTCTCCATTTTCTTACCTCTTGCCAAATCCGTTGACTCCAACTTCCCTGCTATTTTCAATTTTGGTGACTCAAATTCTGACACTGGAGAGCTTGTCGCCACCGGGATTGAGACCCTTCTCCCTCCCAATGGACAGAGTTACTTCAAAAAGCCATCTGGTAGATACTGTGATGGTCGTCTCATCATTGATTTTCTCGGTAATTTCTGTTCCATGATAGCTGTGTTCTTCTAAGATAGTTTTCCCAACTCTGTTTTCCTCTGTTCTCAAGTTCATCGTCTCATTGATCACTGAGTGATTTTTAAATTCCTTAGCTTTTTTGCTTAATTTTTTTGGCTATAATATTGCAGTAAGATCAATGGACCTGCCATTTCTAAATGCCTATTTGGATTCCATTGGCACACCAAATTTCCGAAAAGGGTGCAACTTTGCAGCTGCAGCATCAGCCATACGTCCAATAACAGGATCTGCCAGCCCATTCTCATTAGGCATTCAGGTGGCTCAGTTTCAAAGACTTAAAGCTCGGGTTCTTGAATTGGAATTGCTACCTAAAGGTGTTTGCATGGTTCATCAATGTCTAGGCTTCCAATTTTGAAACTTGCAGTGGCAAAACATATTGCTTCTAGGAAAGAAACATAATGAATATTTTCAGATTAATGAGTAATTTTTTCTTTTAAAACTTTGTGCAGACAAGAAACTTGGCAAGCGCCTCCCAAAAAAAGATTATTTTGAGAAGGGGCTTTACACGTTTGATATAGGCCAGAATGATATTGCCAGTGCATTTTTTTCCAAATCATTGGACGAAATAATTGCTTCAATTCCAGAAATTTTGGCTGAGTTTGAGACAGGAATACAGGTAAGCTTATTGACAATTATCACTTGCTAAACATAAACTGCAAATCAGTGGAGCATTGAATTCTAATCCTAAACTTGATGAGTTGGATTTTTTTTTTTTTCAGAAACTATACGAGCAAGGTGCTAGAAATTTTTGGATACACAACACGGGTCCTCTCGGATGCTTGCCTCAAAATGTTGCCATATTTGGAACTGACAAATCAAAGCTTGATGAGTTTGGATGTGTCAGTCAACATAATCAAGGTGCTAAAGCCTTCAATAAGCAGCTTCTTGCTCTTTCTAAAAAATTAGAGGGCAAATATTCAGATGCAAATTTCGCATACGTGGATATCTTTACTATTAAATACAACCTCATCGCAAATTACTCCCAATATGGTTAGTATTTCTATTCTGGGTACTGCTTACTCTTATTTTAAGTTTAGAAATAGAAGGGCAGAACATTCTCTTAATTTCTGTAAATCATAATCTTTCATTCAATTGGCATTATTAAAATACAAATAATTCAGTTAATTTGTTGGTTTCAGTTAACTTAACTGGTAAAGTGCCTGATGGTTGAATAAGAGATCTGGAGTTCAACTCCTGCATACACCAAAAATCGATTAATGTCTTGGTCTGATAATAAAGAGTTATTATTATGAGCGAATGCCATATGTTGAAACTCTCTAAAAAAAAATTCAGTTAATTTATCATAATGGTACATGATAAAATACCTACCTGCTTAGTTAGGGCCGTTATCACCAATCAGTTTACCCCCTAAACTTTTTGAATGTTAACTTTTACTCCTTTGTACGTTGGACTAAATTGAAACCTCATGTTTTTATCCAAACTGGCAACCCTGCTTGAGAATGTAATTATTTTGTAATAAAATATGATAGTTTATTTTTTTAAATATTTGTAAAATTATATATTAAAATTAGTCATCTGGAATTAAAGTATTTTTTTATAAGAAAATTTCATTTTAGATATATTAAATTATCAATTAAGAAACGCTCTTTTTTTCTTTTTTCTTTTTTTATATAACCCTTGACCAAACCTACCAAGAGCAAGAATTTTTTTTATAACTAAAATAAACAATGTCATATTGCTTTCTTTTTTAATTAATGAAACTTTGTGTTCTCTATAAATAAATAATTACATATATATTCAATTTATTTTTGTGGGGCCCTATCGCGCTTACCACGCTGGCCCACTACACGCGGCCCAAGGCCCGCGCCGAGGACAGTGCTCAGGCCAAGATCAAATGGGAAAGAACCCAGAACGTCCGAAGCCCGCGCTGAGAATGATCTGTCCTCGGCGCACCGACTTCATTAAAGGGAAAATATCCCACCAACATTTTGGCCGTCTTAATGAAGACATGACCAGCGGACCCAGTCGCCTCGATTACCTCAACTAATAGAAAGTCTGTAAAGGCGGCTGAGAACTAACATAAAGCCTGTAAACTACAGATGATGTGACAAACTCCTGTACACGACGATCAAATAACTGACAAGTGGATGATCAAGATCAACAAAAATAAGACTATATAACTAGCAAGACTCTAAACATGAAAGGGGATTCGGGTGGGAGAAGAAAAAGAGATCCTCGGCTAGAGCCGAGGATCTATAAGCCTTACGAACACCTGGCCAAAATGGCAACGGAGGCGATCTGAAAGATTTAGCCAAAGTGAGGATCTTTCCTACCAAAACTTCTAAGTCCAGTTCGTTTAGAGTGATCCGCCCTAAAATTCGTTGTTTGCCTGCTATATGCCTAGTCCTTCCTACTCATTCTCTACAAATTTTATTGTCCAGGGTCCATTACATTTTGAGTCCCTACAATTTTTATATTAAAATTTTCATATACTACTAATTATACTAATTATAGAATATAGAGGAGATTAAGTTTCATATACTATATGTATAGATAATGTTTTTATTTTTGATTCTTTAGTATTTTATGGTTTAGTTATAAACATCTAAATTAAATTAGATGAATATGTAAAATGCAAAGTTATATTTAAAGTTAAAACTGCTTAGGATGAATGTATAAAATCAATCTATTTATATATTTAATAATATTAAAAAATTAGAAGTAAAAAATAAGTAAGAAAAATAATGATTATGTGACTAATGACATGACTGATTAGGTGGTGCAATTAGCAGCTTAACAAATTTTATATATTATTATTATATAGATATAGTTCCATGGAAAATGATAACAAAATGACATAAATCCACTTCCCTTCCAAGGACCCATAATATTATTATTCATCAATCTTGTTTTGTTTCATGGGCAATACACCACTTTCCAATCTTCATTTCTTATAAAATAATTAGATGAAACTAAAAACTGAAAATTGAAAACACTGTAACAAAATAATTTTTAAATGTATTAATAGTGCCGTGGGACCCATTTTTAATGAAAAAATTACTAAAAAGTGAAATTTGTGGGTCACAGAAGACGTGGTCAACAACTGCGGGCGGGGAAAAAAAAAAAAAGAAGCTGAAAACGCGCTACAGTGTTTTGCGCAAAATGTAGACGCATTATCCAAACGGGCAAATTATAGTTGTACCTTTTTTTTTTTGAAGAATATTATAGTTGTACCTAGACTGCCCCCATATTGAGAATCATTTAAAATAATATAGAAAGCACATATATTTTATTTAAAGTGTCATACTTGTGTTAGATATGAGACATGCTTGGGAGACTTTTTCACCTCTGTTCTAGCCGTGTCCTTTTTTTTTTTTTTTTTGTTGAAAAAATTGTGGGACACGGGAGGAACACTTATCTTTTACTTCTTTTTAGTTTTAATCTTGAACACTTATCTAATTATCTTTGGTTTACTCTTTTAAATCTTATTCTTGGTTTGTATTCTAATTTCTAAACATCATATATTAGTCATGAATTTACTTTACTATTTTTTATTGCTCTTAAGTTGATACAGTATATGTTTAACATTATAAGAAAAAAAAAATAAATGCTTAACAATATTTAAAAATTAAAACAAAAATATATTTAATAATTAATGAATATATGTATTTCCACCATTCTTGTGTCCTAATTTTTCAAAAATTGGCATTTTGCCATGTCGTACTCGTATTCGTGTGGTTCATAGAACATAATTCTAAATGTAATGAAATTATTGAGGTGGCTTGGTATCAAGCCTCAGAGACTAAATTTCTTTATGTTATAATCATGATACATTCTTGAAATTTTGGTGATATTGATTTGCAGGATTTGAACACCCTATTAGGGCCTGCTGTGGGTATGGAGGTCCACCATTGAACTATGACAGTCGCATTTCCTGTGGGCAAACTAAGATCTTGAACGGGACCTCAATCACGGTCAAAGGGTGCTCTGATAGCTCTAAGTATATCAGTTGGGATGGAATTCATTACACTCAGGCTGCAAATAACCATGTCTCATCAGAAATACTTACTGGAAAATACTCTGATCCGCCATTCTTTCAGAATCTCATGTTCTAAACATTTAATATTCTTTTTATTATACTCACCTTATTCTTTTCTTCCCTGATCCATTAACTTCTGTAAGTAATAATCCATTTCTCAGAAGTGGTATTTTTTGTAAACACCGAGTACACTTCATCAAATGACATAGCGATGCATAACTCTCACCTAAAATTTATAGCTTAGAATTCAATGCATGGTTTTTATATTTCAACGTTGACTGTAGTTTTTAAAACTGAACTTATTTCAACCTCAAACATTGGGGTCAGTCAAAATCCATTTCAGGCAAAACAATGCAAACAAAGGAACCTTTGACATACATGCCGTTGCTTTCTCTTTAAGTCTTCCTGACTCAAAGGATACTTCCTCATGTTTGCTTTATGTGATCTTCAACACCATATTGGAGATTGAATGCACCCTCTCGTGCGTACGCTTGGTCAGACATTAACTTTGATTTCTTTACTTGCCTAGCTGTCTTGATAAATATAGTAGAAAGATATATGTTTAAAAATAGCAAAGGTTCTGCCTGATTTTGGAGATGTAGCCATAATGGGTCGGGTAGTTCACATTGTGTTTCTTCTCATGGCATTACAGATAGGTCATTCCATACTTGAATTGTATGAAGGCCGTCCAACTTGAAATTCACACATTTATTGGCATCAATGTCTAAGCATTCCATATCGAGAAAGTGAATGTAGATTACTGAAGTTGTTGAACACATATATTACAACTATAAACAAAAATCTGTTCTTACTTTCTGATTGAGTTTCTCATGAAAACTTTTAACATGATCATTTGTACAACAGCATGTTATACGTTGTTACGAATCTTAAATGAAGTAATTTAATAGAAGAATTTAGTATTACAAATGGCATTACTTCCTAGAGACATAAGCATAGTATTGTGCCATAGGAACAACAAAGGCAATCACTAACAAACCTCCAACTACAAGAGAGAACTGTCCCCGCTTCTCTTCAGTCTCTTCCTTGGTTTTGAAATTAGATTCACGTTTATTGTCTTTAAACGTAGGCCCACCGGGATCTGGAAGCCCATCGATGGCAGCTACTAGCCTTTTGGCACTGCTATAGACAGCTTCATTGTACTTTTCTTCTGTAGCTAATACTGCAATTACAAATCCAATATTTTGATCACCATAACTGCAATATTTTTTGAAAAAACAGTATGAAAAATAATGCAGGAGCATAACCAAAAGTTATTTCAATATTTCATTTTAGATTTTCAGTAGATAATTTCAGATTGTAACGTAATTGTTTGTTTAGTTTGGATTGGCATTTGAGTTTGGTTAGGATTAGTAGTTTATCATTATCATTTGTTTAGAATTGTTGGATTAGTATTTGAGATTGTTTAGGATTATCAGATTAGTATTTGAAATTGTTTAGGATTTGTTTAGGAGAGTTTATCTTTATCTTTGTGATTCCTGGAAGCTGCATATAAAGCTCCAGATGATTTCTTTTGAGGACAGACTATTATTGTTATTATTATTGAGATTATTTGCATTGATTTGTTTGGTGGTGATTCCAAACACCTTAGGTGGGAAGACTAAGGTTCTTCGGTAGGACTAATCTAGGTGGGAAGCCTAGGTTGTCCTGCATCAAAAAATATGCTGCTGCACATCATTGAAGGAAGGTCCCAAAAGTTTACTTCTATGGATTCTTTGATTGCATCCTATATCTCCACTATATCATATGAAGCATTGGACACCTGGCTGTGACTATTATGTCAATTTCTTAATGTCTACCCAATGTATGAATTAGAATAGGAGGCTAGAACGTCTCTATACATAACATTACAATGTGGGAAAACTGGTGTTAGAATTTTTTAGAGAAACGATAATTTAGATATGGTGTTTGTGTGTCAGCAAGCAGTGTTTATGTCTGTAACAGAGTGGCCTTTATTAAAAGAGCATAACAATTGCAGACCAAAAATGAAATTTTGTAGCATCATCTCCTAAAACGTGGGGGAGTTTACTTGGCCAAGTCTTGGGTCAATAGTGCTCCTGTTAGGTGTGACAAAGAACAGAGAAAAAACTCAATTCCATGTTTAAGCTTTGCTAAACATAAAAAGGAAATTTATAGATCTGGATTCTGCTCTTTATTTATCAATTTCCTCAAGGCTGGTGTAATTTTCCTTGGCTTATAGTGGCAAGCAGTTGGTATACTCTATCAAAATCTTATATCTAATCTGGATCTCCATATTGAGGGATTCCTGCTAATAATCCTCAAGGTCCTAGTGGATGTTTTCCAGCTCTTAAACAAAAACAGAAGGGTCTCGCTTTAAACATAAGCAGAAAATAGAATGTGTACGTATCTTTCTAGTTTCATGATAGGACACATCAAATGTGAGGGCCCAACCACCATTTCTATGAAGTTTTCACAAACACAAATTTAGTAAAATTAGCTCGAATTGGATGGCTTGAAGATGTCTTAGAAAATTGAGGCCTCCATCCAGAAAGCACCCAATTCTAGCATGTTTTGAAGAGGCCTTAGAAAATTGAATCTGGCCCCCGCATTATAAGCTCATTACTACTCTTTTGGACAATAGAAAGTTAGTAGAGAAACTCCATCAAGCACAAGAGAAGATTTTGGATGGTTTCATATGGTGCCACTTTGATGAAATTTTAAGACGAGACCATCTTCCTCAAAGTAGTAAAAATAAGCTTAACATAGCAAAAAAAAACTCCGAAATCAGAAGTTGCAGCAGGCTAAGTACCCTTGTAGGTAAAAGAGGTTGTCTATGCTTTCATTATTGTTTGGCATAGCAGGGAGAAATTTCCAATGATAACGTTTGTCCCAAGTGTTAAGAGCATCTTCTAACAACATTTAAGTGATGAAAGAGCATCTCAGACTGTGCTATGAAACTCTGATATGATGCAATCTTTGACCCGGTTAAGTTCTACTCCAATTATTCTGGTAGCTCCTAGCCACATTGGGTGGACCACTATAATGTGGGTTCTCCAGGTTGTATGCAGATTACTATTTTGTAATTTATAGTTCCATTAGTAAAACCCTCTAATTTTCTATGCCTATAAAGTATTTCTGTAGTATCTGAATTCTATTTTTCCCCCATGGCTTTCAACCAAAATTTTAATTTGTTTAGAATGCACATAATTAGAACCATTGTCCTCACACAGAAGAAGACGCAGATAAAAGTGGAATTATCATATGCCAATTTAAAGAATGAGATTGAGAACTAAATTCAAGGTTACCAGGAAGGTTTTCTGATACTGTGGCATCAAGAATATTTTCTCCAACAGCTTGGACAAATGCAGGTCCACCTGTTATTGCCCCTTCCTTTTGACTGGTAACAAGCACAACTATGCCCTTGTCATTCCCCTCTTCAACTGAGGGATACCAACGCTCCAAAACTTGGTCAGCATACTCAAAAGCATCAGCTTTGCTCTGCAACCAAATGTTACAACTTTTAAATCCAAAATAAATATGTCAGTGCACTTGTGGTCTTGAAAACCATAGCTTTGCCTTAAATTTTTAACACTTAATACAAATTATTAACCATTCTCATTGTTTATTAATATGTAAAAAAGAAATAAGGCTCTAAACCTTAGATCTCCAAGCACTTGAATGAGCCTAATAGGATCATATTACACAGTTAAGTTACCAATTATCAAGAAAGGAACACAGGCTTGAATCTAAGGTATAAGATTTTCTTGAAAACCAAACAAAAGTTGGTGAGTTGATATGATTTAGATAACTAATCAATCCATTTGTTTACATCATCAAAATGGTGTTACAGAAAGAGTCAAATTCACGCTACACTAAACAAGCAAATACATAGAATCAAAGACTTTTTAGTTATGGAAAGAACTTACAGTAAGCTTTCTAACAGTGACGAAGTTAATGTGGAAGTTCTTCCTTGACTCTAAATCAGACAACAACCTTTTCAAGTCCGACCTTGTCACTCGACTAAGCACACCTGCATCATCAATTACATATGTTTCTTTAGGTGGCCCCTCATTAAGTACATCAAACTCAGAAGCTAGTGCATTGCCACTAGACAAGAGTGGGCTAAAGTTGAGTGCTAGAGTGAGAGCTAGAGCTGCTAGTCCTTGTTGGGCATAAGAAAACCAGCTTGTGGGTATTGGTAAAGATGGCTTTAGTGATTGAAGTTGGTGTTTTTTGAGGCTAGAAGTAATAGGTTTGGTGAGAGAAAGAGAGTTTGATTTGGGTTGGAGAGAGGACAGTAGGGTCTTTGGAGACGAAGGTTTGGGGTTGAAGAGAGAAGATAGAGAGTGAGGGGAGAGAATGGTTTCCATGGGAGAAAGCAAGGAGGTTCACAAATGTTGAAGCATGAAGGGAAAGGAGAGAGAGGAAGATTGTAGTTTTGCTATATCTTCTTTTTCTGTTTTCCTTTTTTCTGGTTTGGAATTTTGGGTGGTTTGGATTTATTTGTTTTGGATTGGCTGGGTGAATTTGAAAGAGGATAACGTCTATTAGCCATGGAAGCCAAAAAAAAGGTCATTTTGGTCCATGTGAGTTACATCTATTTTCCTGGTATTGGTTCAGGTGGCAAACAACAAATTTTTTTAAAATTTTATTTTTGATTTACTGTTAGTGTTACAATGGCATAAAGGGATTTAAACCTAGATGTTTCTAGAATATCAAGAAATGTCAATTAATTGATCTACAAAATTCTTGGACATTAAACAACAAATTATTTGAGGTGATATCTTGTAATTGTACATAGATCATATTAACAGATGCTGTGGTAATTGTTAATAAACTATATTAAACAATTTCCTATACCTATTTTATAGAAAAAAAAAAAAAAAAAAAAAACTAGAATTAAGCAGTTAATTATATTTATAATTTTTTTGAGTAAAATAGACCTAGAATTATTTGCTTTATTTATAGAGAAGTGAATCAAGCACTTGATTTTATGGATTTATTAGAGTTAACCTTCACTAACATGTAAATATAAAATTTCAAGTTCTTTATGGATTCGTACCCAATTTCATTTAATTATATTTGCGATAAAACCTATAAGAGACTTTGCCTAATTTTCCAACTTAGAAAAAAAAGAAAGTGATAAATAATAATCTAATCTTTAGATTGAGCATAAGGAGAATTCCTATGATATTTTTCTATATCCTTTTTCTTTTTTGATAGATTCTTTTGAATAACGTTATTTTAATATGGTTTCATTGTTAACATCATTTTTATATTGCAATCGCAACACATTACCTCAATTCAATAGTGCATTTTTTGCATTTAAGTTTCTGTAAATTTTTCATAAGCTATGTACCTCAATTGACACTTGCTTAAAAGTTTATATAAAAGAGAATTTCAAGTTTCAAATTTATCATCTCTCAACTCGATTTATTTTTTTAAAAAAAAAATTTTTTGAAAAAATTATTTAAAAAAAAAAAAAAAAATGACCATGTGTGGTACTGAAATGACCAAAACCACCCATTATTTTGTCAAATTCCCAAAGTACCCTCCCTGAAACATACAAAAACTAGAGAACTACTACTGCTACTACCCCTATGTGAGTCCCACATTATCTCCCTCTCTCTCCCTCCAATTTTAACCAGCCATGAAAACCATCCTCATTCTCTCATGGCCATTCTCCTCTCCCTATGTCCACACCCACCAAACCTTCCCCATAAACCCATCACTCTCACCACTCCCAAACCCACCATTCCCACCACAAACACCTCTTCTAAGAGACTCTTTCTCCTCAAAACAGCTTCACTCTGCATCATATCCTTAACCCCACCATACCCAATTGCCCATTCTTCAGCTGAACCATCACAGCCTCCGAAGCCGGCTCTTTTGGGCATCGCAAACACCAAGTCTTGGTTCCAGTTCTATGGTAGTGGTTTTGCCATTCGGGTCCCTCCACAATTTGAGGACATCACGGAGCCTGAGGTATACAATACAGCACTTTCTTCTTATTTGTCTTTCATTTTGTGTTCTTGCATTTAAAATAGTTGCAGCTTAAGGAAATATAAAATCTTCAATGGTAATAATAGGTTGAGGAAACCCATGTGAGATATTATGCAGTTAAACCAAGGGCTAGGTTCAGTGCTTCTTCAAATTCATGATTTTTAGCTGAATTAGTCTAGCACTCAAAAGAGCAAATTGGTAAATTTGTCTCCTTGTAAAGGGAAAATTGCACTTTTCTCGTTAAATATGTTAAAATTGCTAAGTCTTCCTAAACTTCATGTAATGAGCCTTTTTGTGGTCTAAAAGTTTGGAAAGGGAAATGAGTGATTATAATGAGAAGGTATATTGGAAAGTAAGGAATTGACTATGTTCGAGGTAGTGACCCTCCTAAAGAAGAAGAAAAGGGATTAAGAAGAGAGCCTAGAGAGAAAGTAGAGGAATTTGCATCAATGGTAGCTAATGAGAATTGTTATGCGACTCCTAGTATTTAAACTAAGGATCTTACAAAACAAGTATCATGAAAAGTCCAAGGTTGTCTCTTTAACCAACTTACTAATTGTACAACAACTTGTAACTAACTAGCAAACTATTCTTGGGATTGTCTTGGTCTTTGTTCTTGATCTTATCCATGGATTACCTTGGCATCTTCACACATGTCCTTAGTTGGGTTGGGCTGGACTTTTTGCCCTCAGTTTGGGTTCATTACTCTTCAAAACTTAGCAATGTCCCATCTTTAATTACAATAGATCGTTAGAATTTCTACTAAACATTAAAATTAACGGAAAACTCAAGTTTCTGTTAGACATGTTTTTGAAGAATTTTGACATTTCCGTTAAATTTGATGGAAATTCTAATTGCATGGGGTAAAGTTCTTTTACTAATAGTTAAAGGGGATATTGCTCAGTTTTGAAGTTTAGGGGGGGACATTGCAATTGGACCATAGTTAAGGGGGGAAAAGTTCAATTAACCCAAAATAATATAATTTTAGATTGCTAAAACTTTCATTCTTGTCCATTTGATTGTATGACTTGCATGATATAAGGGTTGTATGAATTGTAAATAAAATTGAGGTGGATCTTGATTAGGAAATCAACACCATAGGCAGCTGTATTGGTTTGTATTCATTGGTTGCTAAATGAAAAACTCTTTCATTTCTACCTCAATGTTACGAGACTCTCATTCAATTTTGGCTTGTCTGAAATAAGTTTTGATGTTTATCTTTTGTTACTCTGAATGCTTTGGATGTTCTTCATATACAATTGCTATCTGTAAGCACCATCAAATGATCTTTCTTTCTGTACAAGGCTTTGGAGATTGAAGTTTCAAGAGTTATTTTATTTTATTTTTATTAAAGTTGATATTTTGTTTGAGTTTTGAGAGTACACTATGCTCTAGTTATTTGTTTTGCAAGATATAAAAATTTCCAATCAACTGAATTTGAAGCTCAATGTTTAGGATTACAATGCTGGATTGTCTCTATATGGAGATAAAGCAAAGCCAAAGACATTTGCAGCAAGATTTTCATCTCCAGATGGGTACATAATTTGTTTAAGTTCCCTTTTGATGGTTTTGTTTATTTTTCTACTTTTTAATTTGGATAAGATGCATCAGAATTTTTACGTCTATATCTTATGTACTGTTTATTTGGACATGCTTGACTTTCCTATAGTAGAATAGTAAAAGTTAATTTTTGTGAAAGTTGGGTAGAATTACTCGAAATATAAGCATGAAGGTATGAGATAGAACAATGAAAATATAAAAGAGGGAAAGAATGAGATTCAAACATGACCAGATGTACTAGAAATGTATTCTACATTGATATTTGATTTTTATTTGTGTCATTGGTTGACACAGATCTGAAGTTTTGAGTGTTGTCATTCGCCCATCCAATCAACTGAAGATCACCTTCTTAGAGGTATGTGTAGTAACAGTTATGAAATTTCAGTTCTCCATATATGACATACGTTTACTTATAGATCTCTATTGCTATCATAGCTCAAGTGGTATGACTTCTTGTATTTTTTATTTTCCTTGAAATTGATATAGCCCACCTACAACCAGTCTTAAATAGGAATGGACGAATTAGTGCTTGATGGATCCATAAAAAGTTTGAGGTGGCTTTTTTCAGTTATATATATTTTGTGTAGAAACAAAAGGAATGTACTCACCATTAGTGACAAGTATAATTTGAATTCCATTTTGGCTTCCCTAGTTACACGTTATGTCTGCAACTCCAGAATTTGGCAATTATATCTTAATGACTTGGAATTGAGACCATCATTTATGGTCTATCAGGCTTTCAAATTATAAGATTCTTCTTAGTTCCATCTGTGACTTCCCATAGTAAACTCCCTGTGAAGCTTACCTTATCTTTCCTAACTTGAACAGGCCAAGGATGTTACTGATTTAGGGTCTTTGAAGGAGGCAGCAAAAATTTTTGTTCCAGGTAATAATGCTCTGAATTCTTTTACCTGTCCACTACCTGCAGTCAACATATCTTCCTCTGCTCTTTCTGGTTTTGGTTCTGAATGCTAGTCATGCTGCGTGGCAGGTGGTTCAACTTTGTACTCTGCAAGAACTATAAAAATAAAAGAAGAGGAAGGTTTCAGGTGAGTTTATTTTCTGAGTTGATGGCAGGCTGTTAGAAAATATTGGTATCTAATACTATCAGAGTAGAAGTTGGGCCTTAAGAGGAGAATTTAACTTTTTTGTTATTATTATATAATGGTGGAAGAATAAATTCTTGATGTAGGACGAGTTCTATCACCTTTCCACACCTACAGTTATGAGCAATAAGAGGATCTAATTTGCTCAGATTTTTGATTGGGTTACGCTAAGACTCAACTATCCATTTTCTATCAGTATCTCCACGAATTTTAGAGTGGTCAGGATGTTAAAATATAGTCACTACTTCTTGTAAGCCATTGCATGTAATATTTGGAACTTTTATTTCCTAATGTTTGGTGTTCAAATACTTGTTCCAGGACTTATTACTTCTATGAATTTGGTAGAGATGAACAGCATGTAGCATTAATGGCTGCTGTTAACAGTGGAAAGGTTTGTAACTATTTCTTTTCAGTGATAGAATGCTTGTTTGTAAAAAATATTGCCAGTACATACCAGGCTTTTGTGCCTGTAATGGATATTGTAAGTGCCTATAGCCCATTAGTTGATCAACTCAATAGAATTCTACTGAAAGGCCCAAGAACCTTCTGATAAAAAATTAGGATTTTGATTTGCACAAGAAAACCATGATGCCGGTGATTTTGTTTTCATTTTGATGCCTAATGATTTCATCAAGTAAATCAATTCCTCCCTTTCATACGTAGGCAATTATTGCTGGAGCAACTGCCCCACGTTCTAAATGGGAGGATGATGGCGTGATGCTTCGTTCTGCTGCTATATCACTAACAGTCCTGTAGTCAAACCGCCAAAAATTCAAATAGCAGGTATCTATAGCTATGACACTCCTAAAATATCCTGTTAAATTTGTTGAATAAAAGAGAATGAATTGTATGCAGTTTATAATTTGTCCATTATTGCCAAATGAATTGCAAAGAAAAAGAGAAGGCTTAGCTTCAATTAATTACCTAGACATCATTGCCATGTTTCATGTCTGGTGAAAAATGAAAATTCAAAACAAAAATTCATGTTCTTTTTATGTTTATGCAATAATATTACCTTTCATCTTTCTGACTGGGAATGGTCATAACCTCAAGCAATTGGTGCTTGCAGCAAAATATTTCAGGTCAGTGAACTAAAGTGAGATACTTAAATGATCATGGGCCAACTTTTCAGCATAAGGCTATAGTCTTAGACTCAAGATCTAGCCTTTTATTTTCAGCTGTTGGTATTTTGAGAGCTAAGTTATTGGTTGAACTTGGGCCTTGGGGACTGTGGTGTTGAGAACAAAACAGAGGGAAAAAAAAATGTGTTAGGGCTCATTTTATGTGACGAAGCCACAATGTGTGACATAACTTGATAAGAATTTAACAATTTATTTCTAATTAATATTAAAATGCATCAACACTTTCTTTTGTTGCTCATTCTTACTTTTCCTGCCTTCACAGTGTTCTCATTGTTCATACTATGCAGCTACATTTCAGATGGGACGCAAAATTTTTCTTGGATTCGATGTGCCATTCTTTGAATCAATCTCTCCTGCCTCTTTCATTGTTCAGATGATTCTGGGACTGCTTAGCTAGTTAATGGTTAACTGTCTAGCCTCTTTTCTTCACTTTTATGCAGCTTAAGCATATAGCATATAGAGTTTATTGAAAAAAATGCTGATTTGAGGGAACTTTTACCATTTTTGAGATTGTACAAGGTAATTTCTCTTCAAAGTTTATCTGAAATTTTGATTGTACAATCCCGTCAATTCTTTGTGCATGTTTGTGGGGGGATTTTTAACTTGAACTGTGACTTGCCTTTGTTATATTAATGAATGCAGAAGAGATGTGACTTAGTTTAACAAGAGCCAGCCCATTAAAGTGCTTTAAGATGATTAACAAAGTTAAAAATGCCAGCATCCTAATTTCCTTTTTCATTTATAGATATTTAAAATTACAGTTAATGTCATGTACCAATACCACCAGTGTGGGTCAGTACCACCTGCTGCTGCCCATTTGCTCATGCCGTCTTGCCCACCCATTGCCCACCAATGAATGGCAACAAGGCTGCCTTTGATGCCACAAAAATATTCATCACCCAGAATAACATTGAAGTCATCCAACTGCATAATCAGAAAGTTTACCTTTCTGGTCCACTCGTCAACCTTAAAATTCACACCATAAGCAATCTCAGAAATAAGTTTTGCCTCTGAGTTCACTGCTTTGATTTTACATGGGCACTTGCTAACTTTTAGCCCATCCTGTTGGACTATTAGATCAACCCAACGCTTACTTGCCCATAGGCTTTAGCCCACACACTTGGCCAGCACCAAGCAGCCCATGCCAATGTTATCTTCATCTTTGATTTTACTTGGGCACTGGCTAACTTTTAGCCCAAGCTGTTGGAATATTAGATCAACCCAACACTTACTTGCCCATAGGCTTTAGCCCACACACTTAAGATTAACATAAATCAAGGTTTCCATCTCACATGTATACTGCATGTGTCACAAAACTTCAAACTAATATGCAAGTAATTCATTGCTAATAGCAATACGTGTAGGATTGAAATAATGTCAGATTATACATATATATATATGTTTGTACTTTTCCTATGATTCCAATGAGTGTAGGCAAGAGTGAGAGGAAAGTCATAACCAGGCGTAGTTTCTTGAGTGTGGGAACTACATACCGTTTTTTTCCTTGGCGTAACAACGTGTATTGAACAAAAACTTTATCCCTCATTGAGTTGCCATTTTACAGCTAAATAAGAAATTTTAGTCAAACACAAAAATGAGACCAAAAAAAGGGATTTCCCTAACCATCTTTGCTTGAGAACACAGACACCAAAGTTGGCAGGTAAGAGATGAAAGTAGGGCCTACCTCAATGACAAGTATAAAGCCCATTAGGCTAAATTGTGAGCTATCAAGATATTCAGTTGCCACTTGATCCCTAGACAGACAGGATGAATTCCTAGCAAAGCAAATTAAGAAGTAAAAAGTCAGATAAGCTAACATAAAATAAGCAAAAATTTCACAACTTTCATTACCCTGGTTTTAGGGGCAATGACTTAATAGTTAATACTGCACAAGTCACTGGTAGTGTTTCTCAATAGTAACAAAAAGGGTTATATTAAATTTTTTATTCCTTCACCTAATACCAAAACCACAAAATTTTGGATAGGAGATATTCAAATCCTAGACATTTTATTTAGAAATATTAAGAAGTGTAAGTTGAGCTATTAGGTTTTGGGTTCATTGACGACACTATAACAATAATCTCCTAGCTACATAAAATTATAAATAAATAAATAAAACTAGGACATACCAATTGAGCTACAACCTACAAAGTTATGACATTTATTTAAGCAATAGGTCAATTTATTTATTTATTTATTTAAAAAAGCAATAAGTGAATTTTAAGTATATCCTATATTGCAAAGACTCTACCTAAAAAAAAAGTAAAGACCCTTTAAGAAGTCTTTCTATACTAACATCATCTTTGATAATTGCACCTAAATAATAAATATGGACTTTTCTTTATTTTGTGGGACAAAGTCATAGCAATCTGAAATCCAAGAATTACCCATGTGCACATAACCTGGCATGTGTATATGATCTTTGGGTCACATGCATATATGAGCACCTAATAACTGGCACACTTAGTACTGGTAGAGCTAATTGTTTGTGGTGGACTTTGGGGAAGATCCTCCAAGTTTTCAGATCTGCTAAAAACAGAAAACTGTATCTGGCCTCTAAGCAGGGGCATAATTTTGCTTTTCCATGTGTTCAGATTAAATCTTGAAGACAAGGACAGCTAAATTATGTTGATCCTCAACATAGTTTGGCATTTAGGTGTCAGGTACTTGATGATGCACATGCATACTATTACTATTTACTAGCTATATTTGTTCTCCAATGTTTAATGAAATAAATTGTTGAAATTCTCTAATAGAGAAAACGTAGGTAGGCTTTCTCAATGAGGGTAGCCTTGGTAAGGGAAAAACAGAAAGAAAGAAACAAAAATGAAAGCATGGGTTTGGTAAAATTATAATTTTACATTTAATTTAATTAAAGCAAAATTTGAACCTAAATAACGATAGATCATATGTCAAGGTTTCCTTTTCAATACTGAAATAAATCAAATAAAATCTCCTACAAAACTTTCTTAATGGGCAATGCAGGCTCTATACACAAGAAGCTTCTTTTTCATTCTACTATAGACAACTCAGATGTGCATTAAAAATAAAATAAATGGAATGATTGTGGAGAAGATATCTCATGTATCTGTTGTATGTATAGAGACAATCATATTTAGATAATGGAGATGGCCATGACCTCTCAGGCATTTTATAAAAAAAAAAAAATGAAAGTTTGGATTAAAAAAATTTATATCAGCCCCTCAAAATTGAAAGTAAGACCAAATAATCTTAAAAAATAATACGTTCATTTGATTCATATATACTTGTTAAGTTGTTTGATGTATGGGATCCAAAATTAAAAATTTAAGACTTTGAGTTTTGAATGAAATTGTGTTGTTTGGATCCATCCGAAGGATTGTTTGAGTGCTTTAAAAATAAAAATAAAAAATTGATTGTGTGTTTGAGATTTTTCTCCTATTATTAATTAGAAACGCTACTTAATTTTTTAGTAAGAAGAAAACTAGACATATAATGATAATATATGTGATTTTCAACTTTCTAATTCACGCTATTTTTTATTATTATAAAATGTTGGTCTTACTTTCTCTTTCAGTTACTTTCTATGACAATTATGAAATGCACATTTATGCATTTTTAGTTATAAATATTATCAAAACTAGATTTCGCAACAAGATGAAGTATAATTTTCTAAGGAATTCTTTGATTTTGAATATTGAAAAGAAAACTGTTGTGAAATTTAGTGCAATGTATAGATGCTTTTCATAATTTAAAAGGATATTAAGCTTTATTTTCATATACCACAAATAATTTAATAGAAATTTATTAAGAAATAATTATTTAATCCAATGTTTTTTAAAAATTTTGTTTTTTAATATAAAATAGAAATTTTACTCTAACCTAATCTAAGTGAATATGTGTGTGAAGCCTCCTCTTAGAAACTTGAACTCCGACTTTTGCCTCCTACACTCCACAAGTACTTATATTTGTGGAATGACCATCACTCCGGTTTTTGCCTCCCACACTCCACAAGTACTTATATTTGTGGAATGACCATCACACCAAAAGTGTGCGATGTTAATATTGAATGGATGTTAATTTTATTCTTCATATATTAATTTACTTTATAATTTTAATATATTTCATATTATTAATGAATAAGCAAAATTTTGTTGTTTATAACCCCAAAGAAAAAAACCCAATTCCGTCGCTAATTGGTCTCACAGTATGTAGGTTCATTGTAAGACATCTGACGCATGCCTCGGATTCCGGAGATAATTCCTCATCAATATCATTGTGATAGCTAAGCCAAATTAAACAAGAAAATAATCAATTTAGCATGTTCTGTACTTAATTTTATTTTATTTGATTAGTGATTTCTTTTGACTAAATAAATGATTGGTGGTTGAAATATACTAAAATTCAAAATTGAGGAGTGGAATCATTCATATATTGAATTAATTAATTTTTAATTTTAGTATATTTCATTTTTTTTTTTTGAATGAGCAAAATATTATTGTTTTTTTTTTTTGGTAAACAAAATATATATTATTGTTTATACTTTGGCCCCACGCCTAATTAGATGTCTACAGCATGTAGGCTCATTTTCTCCTTATATTGTGAGACATCTGATCCTTGCCTTGGATACATAAATAATTCTATCGTCATTGTGAAGCTAAGCATAAGAAAAATATCAAACAAGAAGGAAAAAAAAATCTATATTTGATTTTGATTTATTTGATTAGTGATACTTTTTTGGCTAGGTATTTGACAAGTGATTGAGATATTATGGAATTTGCATAGGTACATGAATTGAATTAAATGGTTCCACTCCTTTTCAATACCTATCAAATGTTCATCGTTGAATGATTGATGAGTTTGTGTGATTGTGACTTTTTGCGGTTGTTTTACGTTATGATCTTAAAGACTAAAGAGTGCATTTTGTACGTCTAATAGATTTTTCAATGAATCTTTTAGTATGATAATCCAACAATTATCCCCAAAAAAAAACCAGATTTTCTAAGAAGAGTGCTAATTAAATAGATCCTCAAGAGAATTTTTCTAGAAGCTATTGTTTTGTTTTTGTTTTCTAGAGATAATAATGATGGGAATGATTCTATTATCAGAAAAGAATTAGTGAGGGTTTATCAAATATTCAAATAAATGAAAAATCTAGAATGCCCATTTAAATTATGTGGTCAAATTACTTAATTAGCATGTTAACCATTTATTTGAACATTCAAAAGATCAAGATAAATAAATATTGGCCACACAAAGATTTGTCAATTTATTTGAAACGAAAGCTACATAAAAGGTCGGAACCAATGCAAGGCATATTCCTGTACTATGCCTGAACATGAAAGTAACAATTTTGTTCTTTAATTTACTTTTTCCAAGTGATGTTATGTGATACCTAACTAAAAACAAATTTATATATATATATATATATATATATGATTATTACTCTTTATTATTATATTGATTTTTGGTATATATAAGCAAAAATTTTACTAATTAAACTAATTGAAATTCATAACTAAAAACGAAATTAATTACTCAACCAAAAAAAAAAATGTCACAAATAAGATAGCCAAATTCTCAATCTCATTCAAACATTAAAAGAATCATGATTGAAATAATTACATAAGTAAATGTTTATCTTTCTTTATATATATTTGAGAGCCCATGGTCCACAAACCTGCAAATTCGATCATTTTTTTTTTCTTTGGCTTAGCTGCAATCCTTAAGAGTTCATCATCCCATTATTCTTTATTTTAATACTCTGAAGATCTCTCTCTCATTTTAATAGTCCAAACAATAAAATAACCACAAGAGCTTCTATGTTCATTTAAAATTTACTTTAAACTATAAGTTCTGTTTACTTTATATGTTTTTTTTTTTAAATCAATTTATGCAGACAATTACATGTAAAAAGTAAAAATTTGGGACCTATTCCCTGTTTTTTTTTTAGGGTCCCAACTAACTTTCCACCCTTGCATATTGTTTATGTTAGGGGTTCTAGGACAATGCAATGTCTATTTCTAGCTCATTTACATGACACCTATCCATGTACAATAAATTCTACAAAAATACAATAAAATAAATAATAAAAAAAGTTGCAATCAAATTGACACGAAATAAACCTAATTAGAAGCAACATAACAAAAAAAATCACAACTTAACAAGGATGTCTCCTTACTTTATTTATTTTGCATTGACAAAATTAAGTGAATAACTTTGAGTCTTTATTTTGAAACATTATTGTATGGTAATGTTAGTAGACTGATAATGTGCCCTAAATCATTATCTAAATCTTTTATTATAAAAGGAAGTAGAGGATTTAAAGAATGTATGGTTCCTTAAAAATTCTACAGTATCTCTTTTTTCTTTTTTCTTTTTTCTTTTTTCTTTTTTCTTTTTTCTTTTTGGAGAACGAAATTCTAAAATATCTTAATCATTTTTGTTGTGTGGGTGAGAATTAAAATACTTTTATCTAGTGTGGATTTAATTTAATTTATTTTATTTTATTTTTTACAAAATACTTTTTCACTATTCATTCTCCACACCCGGGCTTTCAGCCTGGACCAGCCATGGATTGTGATAGATCATAGATTGATAGACCCATGTTTCCTACCAAAGCGACCCGGTGCCATTCACATCACAGGTGATAACTTTTTTTCTTTTTCTTTTTTTTTTTGGATAAATTGTTCACACCTCAGAGTACAGGTGAGAATCTACTTAGGTGAAGTCAAGTTTGGCCATGGTGCTGTCCAATTCTCTCAAAACAATAAAAGTTTTGTCACCAAATGGTCATATGGGACAAAAAAAATTTATAATTTCTCCTCAACTTTTAATGTAATAAGTTGTAATTAAAATTGTTATAAAAAAAGTTGTAATTAAAATAATATCATTTTTACATAAACTTAGTATTAATACTATTTTTATTAATATCAATCACAGTATGCTATATTTTCTCTATTAAGAAAAAAAATCACAGTATGTTATTTATTACGGTAGTTGTTTTTGTTAAAAAAATGTAGATTTGGAATGATATAAGTCATTACGCTCCAAATAACAAAACAAATGAGATTACGGTTCTTTGGACTAGTGATTTACCCTACTATGAACCCACCCGTCACAAACAATGATTAGTTTCTAGTTGAAAGATTTGAGAAAACACTGTGAAAAAAAAAAAAACAAAACAAAAAAGATGTTTTCACACTTTTATTTTTACAATTTAGAAAAAAAAAAAAAAAAATTTCACGTACTTTTGTTGTCACTAAGGGCCATTATCTCAAACATGGTTGCACGTTAATTTATTTGATTTTATTATTATTCTATAATATTGCTTTAATAAAAAAGAAATCTCTTTCGTTACAAATGGATCAGAACATGGTCTTCTTGTATCGAGTTGGGTATCCTTCATTTTTTTTTTTTGGTGTGGGTGGGAAGCCAAATTAGATAGATAGATATCTTTATAAATTTTTTTAGAGGAATTGGTTTGACAATACAGTATACCCTAGCTAATTAGATATGTCCAATTCATCCTAAAGAATATTAAACATTTCAAAATCAACTACTTCAATTTTATAATATCCCATATATCTCGTGTCCATAACGGAGTTGACCCGAAACCTTCTTCTTAATTTTATTTTATTTTATTTTTTTTGCTAAATAGACCTTCTTCTTCTTAAAAATATTAGTGAAAGAACATTAGACTATAATATATAAAAAATTAGTGATTAAATTTAAGTAACCTTGATTGAATGTTTTAAAATAAAAGAATGGAAATGAATGAAAATAAATGGAATGTAAGTAATTTTGTTTGGGAGCAACATGGAGGAAATGAAATGAAATCATTTTATGATAATATTACTATTAGACTCTTATTTTAAAATAAAGAGTTGAATATACAAGGGTATTTTGGGAGTTTTAGTAAAAAAATCATTAAATTTAATTTCATTCTCTCTCATTCCTCCCAATTTCGAGAGAAATGAAAATTTGAGATTTTAAGAAAACAAAGAGGAATGAGTGTTCCCTCTTACCAATTCCATTCCCTCCTATTTAAATTCCCAAATAAGAGAACAGACTTTCCATTCCCTCCATTAAAGCTTACAAACAAGGGAATGGAAGAATATTCTAAAATGATTCTTTTCATTCATTTCCATTCTATTCTATTCCCTCCTCCCAAACGAAGCTTAACTAAAAGTCTAAAACCCACCATACTTTAGTGAAACCATTTAGTGTGTGTTTGGGAAGCGCGTTTGTGCTTCCCAAACGCACGTCCGCATTTCTTCACCACTTTTTTTTTTTTTTTTTTTTTTTTGCTTTCAGCTGAAAAAATTGACTTTTCAATAGTGAACAGTGCATTCGTGCACTGTTCACGGATCCACAAATATCACTTTTTAACAACTTTTTCATTAAAAATGAGTCACACGATATTATTCACACATTTAAAAATTATTTTGCTACAGTGTTTTTAGTTTTCAATTTTCAGCTGTATCCAAACGAATCCTTAATAGCAAAATAGGGCTTTTAGTTATGGTGAAAATAGATTAAAACATAACTAGACACATTAAACTTTTTTACTATAATTTTGTGGTCGTAAATCGTAACTTTTTAAAATAAAAGGTTTATATTTTATTTTATTCTTGTTTGATTTCTTATTTGGTTTGATTTTTTTAAAACTTATTTAGTTAATTTAACTATGTTCAAAACTGTACCTTTTTAAATTTATTATAGACAAATAAGAAGAAGAAGAAGAAGAAAATAGAGTGTAATGTTAATGACACAAAAAATTTCACATTTTTTATTATTATAATTAGATGATGTTCCGCGTGATACGCGGATTACATTACAATTTTATTTGAAATCATTTTTATGTATATTAAGACCTACATATAATATTTATTTTGTTGTAAAATATTTATATTTGCCCACAATATTGTTAAATATTTTGAAACTTGATTGTCTTAATTCATATTTTATTGAAAAAAATGGTATAACACTATAAGACTATAACATATTATAATATATGCTGTTAAAAGTAGATTTTATTTTTTTAAACTAATTAAATGATTTTTGTAGGGACTCAATTTGTAATGGACCCTTAACAATAAAATTTGTAGAGCATGAGTGTAAGGGCTAGGCATTAGCAAGACAAAACAACGGATGGTGTGAAATCCACAGGAATAATAGCAAAGTAATTTTACTGAGTGTTTGTGAGGATAATCATCATTGCTTTGGTTAGGTGTTTATGAAGATCTTTATAATGATTTCGGCTAAGTGTTTGTGAGGATCCTGATAATGATTTTGGCTAAATGTTTGTGAAGCGTATTCATCCTTGGCTCAGTCCGAGGATCTCTTTTTCTTAGAATTGACCCAAATCCTGTCCTTTTTCTTAGGACTGATAAATATCCGGGGGCCTCCCTTATGCTGGGAATCCTCTTAGTTATATAGTCTCATTTTAGTTAATCTTAACCGTTCATTTGTCGGTTATCCGAACTCTGTGTATAAGGGTTTGTCCCATCATTTGCTTTTGCAGGCTTTATGTTAGTTCTCAGCCGCCTTTACAGATTTTTTATTAGTTGAAGTGACCGAGGCATCTATATTTGCTGGTCACTTTACCATTAAAGCGGCCAGAATGTTGGTGGAGTACATTTAATGGGTGAGGGATATTTTCCCTTCATCAACGCCGGTTCACCGAGGAGGTGGGCATCCTCGGCGAGGCCCCTTGAAGGCTTGGGCTTTTCCCTTTTACCCTTGGCCTCTGAATTCTCCTCGGCGCGGGCCTTGGGCCGGCTATGGAGTGGGCCAAGATTGTTTAAATATTTGGGACCCCACAATTTTGAAATCTATAAATAAAAATTTAAAGCATAAAATACTTTTATATTCTAAAATTTCATAAATTTAAAAACACTTCCTCAACCACTCTATTCTCACAACCAAATAAGGAGATCTCAATCATAAATACCCAATTCATTATCTCAATGAAATTAAGGAAATCATTTGTAAGTATCAACATAAAGAAAACGTGATTAAACAAAGAGAAATTGTCTAAAAACACATCCATTTATCAACAACAACAAAAAAATAGTTGGGCTGTATCCTTAAAAAACAGAAAATACTTTGAAATCATCATCAATTTTTTTTTTTTTTTATCACTATGGCTCATACCTCACAAAATAGCAGAAAAAAACCTACAAAGAAACCTATAAATTATGAGTTCTAAAACACACACAAAATAAAAATAAAAAGCTAACTTCATAAATAATCAATTAAAATGTTTCTTTTTCTTTTTCTTTTTCTTTAGTTCTAAAACAAAATATATTTATGACTTTTCCAAACCAAAATCTCAAACATTCAAAGACTCAAAGCGAATCACAACCTTCACAAAATCCACAACGTCCGACTTCAACATCAAAACCGTAATCCACCATCACTGAATAAAAAAAACGCAAGCCCTCTTCCTTGGTCATAGTATACTCATAAAAATCAAAATCAAATGGTACCATAACGTTGGAATTATGTAGTTGTTAGGTGTTGTTGAAAGGCTGAAGGTAAATGACATCATTTTTTATCTTAATGTATTTGAGATGGGATGACATGAAGTGTTGTGGACATATGTACATAAATGAATAGAAGTGAAAATGGTGAATAGAAATGCAAAGAGTTATTTGTAAGTGAAAGAGAGGAAAAATTTTGAAATATTGAACCAAATAAAACAAATAATAATCTTAAAACATTGAATAAAAAATTTAACAAAAAGTAGACTTGAAACATTGAAGCAAAAGAAATAAAGAGTCTTTATTTTTAAGTTTGTTCTTATCTCTGTTGTGGTTTAAGAGTATTTTAATTCTCTTTATAAAGTGCACCACATGACAGAATCTCATGCTTTTCAGCGTGAGCTCTCTGATATTATATTATATTATATATATATATATATATATATATATTGATATTGATTGATTGAATGATTCATAGATTATTAAGGTGGAAAGTTAGTTAAAAACATCATCATTGTCACACTAGCCCACTTCCTCTCTTTTTTTATAATTTCTGAATAAGCCCACCACACCTCTGATACTACTTTTTCAATCCCGATCATAATATAATATCACCTCAATCGTTATTAAAAAATATACTATATATAAATAAATGGTTATGTTCTTAGATTTATTAATCAAAATATAAGTCATATATTATATATACCAAAGCAAGCATTTACTTTTTGGCGTGAGGCTACTAGTTGGTAGCACAATCTACTAAGTTTGAGAGATTCTGCTAGAAGCGTCTCCAACTCTGAGGGGTCCTCAATTTCCACATCTGAATGTGATTGCCCACCTAATCAATGTGGGACATATTCAGCATTAAATTATATATTAAATATGCCACATGTATAAATTTTTTTTTTCTTTCTTTATTTGGGCATGAGAACCATGTTTCGGAAGGTTTGGCTAGGACTTTAAGGGAAGAATAATAAGAAGAGATCATATGCAAGCAAGTCATCATGTTGTCTCAAGATGATGATGCCACGACTCACCTATTAGGAAACAAACAGACAAAAGAAAATGATGCGCAGGTGTCTCTATATATAGATTTCTATAACATTATTAAAACAGGTGCACCGTCCCAACTAACAGCCACACCTATTCAACTCATGTGATTCAAGTCCTACACAATTTGGTTGTTTCAACCAATGGAAGATCTTGAACACAGTGAGTTGAAGTGTGATTTTGTCAAGGTCTCAAAGTAATGGAATATATTAGAATAGTGTTTGTTACCTTTATAAGATACCACAGAATTACTAATCTTTGCAACAAGAATTGGATTGTGAACTTTGCATGAGGTTTTCCAAATATTACCTTTTGCAAATAATATTGATTTGTACTTTATGACTTTGTGTCCTATGTAAGTTGTACTAATTCATAAATAATGTTGACTCATGAAATAGTAGTTAGTAATTTAGTGATATAATTCCTAGCCATTGGGTCGCAGCTTTGAATTTTACTGCTTGGAACTATTTGTGTTTTAAATAGGATTGAATTTGAGGTCACTCATACCATGATTCAACTCACTAAAAGCAGTGCTTGCCATTCCTTTGTCATTTACCACTTTACACCTCTTAGAAATTGGTTTTTAATTTATAATTATTATTGCATATGCTGAGTTACACACCATCGTAAACACTACAATTGAAATCATATTTTTAAAACAATTGGGAAATGTTGAAAATTTTTTGCGTTTTGAAAAGACGATTTCAATTGTGTGTCTCTTATATATAGTATATATCTATCACTACTCATTTTTAATACAGATAAATTATTATAGTCATGTTAAAATAGAGTTGTCAAAGTTAGGTGCTCATTGTCACCCTTTTCATTAAAAAGAACTGATGTATTCAAATGGTTTGTGTAAACTTTTTTGAAGTAACCTGGTGTTATATGGCTTTAAATCCTAGGAAGATTGCATGTGCAATATAAATGGTACATTTATACTTGTCAGTTATCACTTACCATAGGATGAATTGGGTTTAAGGTAGTTCAATATTCCACGTATAGCCAAATGAAGGACAGCGCCAATTAGTCAAAGCTGGCTGGGCCTTGAATCTTGATAGCTTTTTTGTGGATTGAAGAAACACCCAGCCTGGATATCTAATTCCAAACGCAATAAATTATCTGAATCCTGAAATGACTTCTCGACAAAATTTTGACAATTCATGCAAGTGGGTTTTCATTCCATTAGAATTATGCAAATTTTTTTTTTTTTTTTTGAAATGAATAAAGGTAAGATGGTCCTTGACTGACAATTTTATCTAAACATAATAATAATAATAATAATAATGTCTACAATGAATTACAGTTTGATTAATTAATAAAATCTCTTATTATTAGGAAAATGGGAAATGACATAATCAAATCTCATTATAGTATTATAACATAAAAAAATTTATACACTGTTAAACAAATCAATGCTTGACACTTGGATGGACCCACAAGTAGGGGATGCCAGTGGGTTTTTAGTTTTTACTAGTTCCCACAATTTGGACAGCCCAAAATTGCACACCATTTGAAAATAGAAACATTTCTGGTCGAAAAGTTGACTTGGAAGACTTTCATAGTGACACGTGTGGGTTGCACCAAACTGCAACTCAATCTCAAAACACAGAATCCAACCTCACAACTACCATTCTTCCCTCCATTTTAAGCGGTCTCCCAAAAAAAAAAAAAATTAAAAAAAAAAATTAAAATATAAACAACAGACATGGTTTCTTGGTCCAAAACTTAGAGTAGCTTGATTTTTAGTCCAAGATTATATCCAAAACTCTCCAAAACCCCATATTGTGAATGCCAAATTCTTCTACAGAATCCCAGAAATGGCTGTGCTCGAAACCATACCAGTTCTGCTCGCTTCTTCTTCATCATCATCATCGTTTCTTGACACTAGCACTGTCATTGCTCTCACTGTTTTCTTTGCACTCCTCTGTGCTTGCATCATTATTGGACACCTCCTGGAAGAGAACCGCTGGGCCAACGAGTCCATCACCGCGCTTCTTCTGGTACTTAATTTAGAATTGTGATTATTTTTTTGTGGAACAAAGTGGTGTTCAGTTTTTGGGGTGTTGTACTTATTGGTTTGAATGTGTGTGGTTGGCTATAGGGGTTGTGCTGTGGAGTGGTGGTGTTGCTGATAAGTAAATTCCAGAGTTCACGCATACTAGTGTTTAGTGAGGACTTGTTCTTCCTCTATTTGCTTCCCCCAATCATTTTCAATGCCGGGTATGTTCTTTCTCTCTCTCTTTGAATTGCAAGTAGTTGCTCAGAATTGGATTAGATTTGAATTGGGTTTCTAGTGGTGTGGAATTTGAAAAAAGAATTTCTATACTTTGTAATTATCATTTTGGATTGGATTTGGGGCCTGAAATTGGATTTTCCTTTTCCAATTTCTGTATAGGAGAGATCAAACAGTACCCAATGTTGAGTTGAAATTAAACCCTCCAATTCCTATTTCGGTGTTGATTCCAAGCTAAAGTAATGCAGCAAGAGAGGTGTTATATGACGATGTGGGCTTGAAAATAATTATGAACAGATGATTGAATCTTATTGAATTTAGATTTATCAGTCTTGATACTTGTGAGATTCATTACCTAGGGTGTGTTTGAATATCGCTTATTTGCTGAAAACTAAAAACTAAAAACTTATTATTAAAAACACTGTAGTAAAATATTTTTTAAATGAAAAATACTGTTTACTTACTACTGTTCACACGTTTTTGTGCTTTGGCTGGTCCATGAACAGTGCCATGAGACCAGCCAAAAATGCAAATGCAGAAGCAACGCAGACGCGCGTT
The DNA here is from genome assembly GCA_023736055.1 of Quercus glauca. Classification (NCBI taxonomy): domain Eukaryota; kingdom Viridiplantae; phylum Streptophyta; class Magnoliopsida; order Fagales; family Fagaceae; genus Quercus; species Quercus glauca. The sequence goes on from CM043317.1 coordinate 60,519,193, forward strand.
GCTAAACAAACGCACACCTGGTTAATTTTGATGCTTCTTATATGCTATTTTTATGAAAATTCCAAGCTAAAGTAATGTCCTCTAACTGAAGTATGTACTGAATTTTGCATCATACTGATATGGGTTCGTCCTTTGTTTCCAGTTTTCAGGTCAAGAAAAAGCGATTTTTCAAGAATTTCACCACAATATTGTTGTTTGGGGTAGTTGGTACTGTAATTTCATTTTGCCTTATATCATTAGGTAAGATTCACAATCACTCATCCACTTCTACCATTTACTTGTTTCAAGCTTGGTACTGGTATTTTCTGAAAATAATACAGTGATAATTACCTTATCTAGTAGAACTAATGCACTCATTCCTATGGATCTTACATTTCACCCAAACAAAGTCTAACTATTCCATTTGTGTTGTCTATAACAGGGGCCTATTTGTTATTTAAAAGAATTGGTGTGACAAGCCTGGATATTCAAGATTACCTAGGTGACTAATAATTATTGTTGAATCATTTTGTTCATACAGTCATTGATAGTCATCCTTTAATACTGATCATTTGTGCATCCTTTTTGTGCAGCTGTTGGTGCCATATTGTCAGCAACTGATTCAGTTTGCACGCTGCAGGTACACGATTTTCATCCTTACATGAAGGTTATACATGGAAATTGACATGCTCCATTAATGCATGATATTTTTCTCATGTTAAAGGTTCTCAATCAAGATGAAACGCCCTTACTTTACAGTATTGTATTCGGTGAGGGAGTGGTGAATGATGCCACCTCTATTGTGCTTTTCAATGCAGTCCAATCACTCGATGTCAGCAACATCGATCTGCTTACAGCATTAAAATTGTTGGGGACCTTCCTTTACCTCTTCTTTACCAGTACTGTTCTTGGTATAGCAGTAAGTTGTTTTAGTGGTTGTTTTTTTCTTCTTCTTACTATTGTTTCTTTTCTTACCTCCTTTTTATTGGGCATCTCTCTTCAATTTCGGTTGTTTTAGATACTGTATGTAAACTACACAGTAAACCAGAAAACATGACAATCTTTTTGACATAATTGTGTTGCACTGGATTGTAAAGCATCAAGCTCAAAGGCATGCTAGTTAGTGTTATATTTCTATGATCATATGTTGGACTTTCCATTTTAGTTTCACATAAAATTTGTTTTTGAAAAAATTATTATTTGCTTGCTAAATTTTAATGCACTTTTTGTGGGGAATTTGGTAGACATCATTGTCTAACTTCCTACATGGTAACTTTCAGGCGGGTCTTATAAGTGCATATATCATAAAGACACTTTACTTTGGAAGGTAAAATCAAATTCACTTTGTTTTTAGCCTGAATTTGTTTGCTCTATGTATCTGTTGCATTCATTTTTAGTACTGGTGTCTTTCAGATGGTTCATAGGTGATAATGTTGATGGATTTTCAGATGGTTCATAGGTGATAATGTTGATGGATCTATGCCCTTCTATAATCATACATGCTTATCTCCCCCCCCACCACATATAGTTGTTGAATTTATAGCCATATGTTCAGAGTCTGATGCAATTGCATCACTTTGAAGTATGTCTGTTATTCATGACCGGTATATCCTAGGAAATTATTTGCACCTCTATCCTTGCATAGTTCTGAAGCTTATGTATATACATTTACTTGAATCCAAGTTTGTAATTACATTCATCTTCTGAAGACTACATGATTGTGCACATTTGAAAGGTATTAAGAATCTGGAACTAAACAAAAGAAGAGAGCTAAATGGGAAAAGAACAGATGCAATTCAAGTAATGAGAAAATTAGCGAAGGTGATACAAGGAAAAGATGAAGGGGGGAAAATGTGGCTTGAGTAGGTGGTAAATGCGAATATGGAAAAAGATTTAGCAGGATTCATGTCTCAAGATTGAGATAAATGTGAAGGAATAACATCTTATTAATGAATGAGTCTTGTATGATCACATTTTTTATTTACCAGCTTTTGCATACCTAAATGATTAATTGTGACTTATATGTAAGCCTAGTTATATAACTTGACATTGTCATTTTTCTGCAACAGGCACTCCACAGACCGTGAAGTTGCACTCATGATGCTTATGGCCTATTTGTCATACATGTTGGCTGAGGTACCAAAGACAAATTTTTATATCATTTTAATTATTTATTTCTCTTATCTTTCTTTGAGTTTTAATTTTTGTTTTATCACTTTTATTTAATTTGGAAAAATCATGATGCCTGGAACCTCCAGAAAGTATGTTCAAAAGTATTAGTATTCATATAAAGTAAAATTCTATAGTTTGTCACATTGAAATATTGAAGGTTTATAGCAAGGAATGGAACAAGAAAAAGAAATTGAAGATGAATGCCTTACATTTCATCATTCTATCTCCTTTGGGCGCCTCTTCAGTGAATTACTTATATCTTGTAATACATGTACATTAGTTTAAGCAGGCATTTTGGACTTCCATTGGAATAGAATGCACCATACTTGTTTAATGTTTGAGTCATCTGCAGTTCAAAAACAGTAGGACTAAAATGAATTGAGTTACAACCCAATAAAAAAGAAGAGATATAATCTCATTGCAGAAAACATTTGTCTACAAATACAAACAGAAGAATTTAGGGAAATGACATCAGTAGCTTAAACTAATTTTCCAAACAAATGACACGATTTGACTGATACAAGATATGTGATGAATATGAAAATATCACCCTGTCATTTTTTCTTAAAAATTAATAAATTCCCATTTTTCCTGCAGCTTTTAAATCTAAGTGGGATTTTGACAATATTCTTCTGTGGCATTGTCATGTCTCACTACACTTGGCATAATGTTACGGAAAGCTCACGAGTTACAACCAAGTAAGAACATATCCTTTCCCTCTTAATGGTGATAATATTGAACAGCCCCAATCAGAATTAAACTTATTAATTTGTGTATATGAAGTATCATAATGCATACAATTTGTTGATATTTCTTGTTGTTGGAGTGGAAAGACAGTGTAATGTTCACAAATCCATGGCAGCATACAAGTACCATGGTTTTTTTTTTTTTTTTTTTTTTTTTTTTTTTTTTTTTTTTTTTACTGCCATTAATATGGAGGCATCAACCCCCCCACCACCCCCCCCCCCTTCCCCCCCAAAAAAAAGGAGATGGATAGAAAATTTGTTCAAATTGTTGTCACGTCAAATTGTAGTATTTGTAAAATCTAAGAATTTACTCAATAGGCCCTTTAGGAACTTAGAAAGGGTGTCTTAATCAATAAATGCTTGTAAAAGTCTTAGCAGAAAATAAGTATTTGACAGGAAAAGAGGGCAATTAGTAACTTTAGATTGAAATGCTGGCAATCAAGGGATGCAAAAGTCATGATTTTTTCTTTCACAATTAAGTTTCTCTCAAGCTGGATCCTCAATCAATATTCTTATGTAAAAAAATATCTCTCAGTCAGCAATAATCATTGGTGGATTTAATTTGAAAAGGTGTCAGGATTCAAATGTTTACCTATTTACTTTGTTCTCTTTCCCTTTTTACTTCAAATCTCCAATGTACTTTAACTTTGTTTCTATCCTCTCATTTGCGGCTCTATTGAATAAATTTTTATCAGTCTGCAATTTACATGTTTTAACAGAAATAAGGGACTCTGACCTATGTACATTACTAGGCAAGACAAGTGTTAACATTTAAGAATACAAATGAAGATTAAGCTCCAATGACCTATTATAATCTTCAAAATTGTTTGATGATCTCAGGCATGCATTTGCAACAATATCGTTCATTGCAGAGACTTTTATATTCCTATATGTTGGCATGGATGCCTTAGACATTGATAAATGGAAAAGCAGCAAAGCAAGGTAATCTTACCACTTTCCTATTTCACATTTCAGAGCTCATTGTTAACTGACAGCTAGCATATTGTTTCAGATAATATGAAACAACAATTACCAAATTCAAATATTAAATATCATGTCATGCATGTATAAAAATGTTCACAATAAATGCATCGTAACCTGTAGTTGTTGTAACTATTATCTCTAAATTTTTTTTTAAAAGGATAAGGAAAGAAAAGAAAAGGTCATATGTAGTGCAGAAGGCTCCTACTTCTGAGGGGTCTAGGCTAGGTGGTACTGACCATGCTCTCTAATATCCTAGATAGAAAATCATTGACTCAAGCCCTCAACTGAACAAAAAATGGTAGGTAGGCAAATACTATACATAATAGTGCAACACATAAGAATATGCTGTTTTTATTTTCGTTTTGTTCTCACCAAAGTAAAATCACAATTACCGCATTCAGAAGACAAGTGATATATTTCATTTTCCATTTCTTTTCCTATGGATTTAATACCATTTAATTGGTTTCATGCTATTTGTTTCAGCCCAGGAACTTCCATTGCTGTGAGTTCAACATTATTTGCATTAGTGTTGGTTGGAAGAGCAGCATTTGTGTTCCCTATTGCCAATATTACAAATTGCATAAAGAAAAGAGCAAGTACGAAAATTGAGCTACGGAAACAGGTGATAATTTCAAACATCTTCAGCACTTAGCTATTGCCATTGATTCTAGCTCAAGCTTTGCTAACCATCTGAAATCTCAGTTTATAATATGGTGGGCAGGCCTTATGAGAGGTGCAGTTACTATCGCCTTGTCTTATAACGAGGTAAGTAGACAGAATCTCAAGTCAATGTCAAATTATCAATTGAATATGTTAATTCTTGAGCAGTTATTAACTTCTGCAATCTTCAATTGCAGTTTGCAAATTCTAACAAGACGTCAACAGAAGACAGTGCACTAATGATCACCTCAACTATAATTGTTGTTTTGTTTAGTACCGTGGTATGTTAATTAGCTTCTTAATCTTTAATTTTCATTGCTATAAGGTCCATTATAGTTGAAGTGTTGTCATTGCACTATGCATCCAACCCATAAGCCCTTCCTTTCATGTTGTAGGAACCCAAAAAATGATGTCATTAAACCAAAAATAACCTAAATCTTGCAAGATATTAAAATAATTGGTTGGGTATACACACTCAATTATAAAAAGAAAAAATATAAAATTCTTTGAAAGGTATGCTTTAGTTAAACATAACAATACTTCTTCTCATCAAATCTATTTTCACACTTCTCTTTTTTTATTTTATACTTCATATTTTAATCAAAACAAAGCCTTTATTACTTCTAATTTTTACATAATGATGTCCAGCCTCTAGTTTATTTCTGGCTTATATATAGAAGAAGATAATCATCAATAAGACTCATACGAGCTTTTAGGCTTTAATACAAATGCATATTTAGAGTGCACATTATTGTACTAGTTATTGAACTCATGACACTCTTGAACATCATTATGTGTTCTTCTCCAAACAGGTGTTTGGTTCCATAACAAAGCCCCTTATTGAAGCAATGCTGTTACGGAATGCAAAACCAGTACATTCAGATGCAACTGACATACCAAGTCTAGATGACTTACAAATATTATTCCTTGAAAATGGTGATCCAAGTGATCAAGGTGGTAGCAATGAACCTGCCCGCCGGAAGGGTAGCTTAAGCTTGCTAATAAGTAACCCCACTTCAACTGTTCACTATTTTTGGAGAAAGTTTGACGACAAGTTCATGAGACCAGTATTTGGCGGACGGGGTTTTGTCCCGTTTGTTCCTAGTTCTCCATCTGGTGCAGCAGATCCTCAAACTTCTTAATACTATTTTCTGGTGCAATAAACTTGTAATGGAGCTGCAAGATTTCATTTTTTATTTTCAATTTTTTTAATAATGCAGAAAAAGAAAAGCATTCGCAAAATTAATTGTATAATAGCAGGTAAATTATTTATAGACTTCTGTGACAACAGTTGGAGTATATCTATATGTTGATTTTTATTTGTCAGCATTATAAGCATGAATGTGTAATTTTTAAATTCTAGTGAATTAAGTAATGGAGATTTAGTTATTTATTTCGGAAATTTATTGCTCATTCACTTTGAAATGACAATGCAGTTGTTACAAAAATTCCTTAATCAAACATAAAATTGAACCTAGTTATTCATCCAAAAAAATACAAATGGAACCATTGCCATCAAGCATGATCTAAGTAATAAAAGTTCAATATAAGCTCAAGTAACCCCAAGGGGTTGACTTAGTGTTTCTTAAGAGTTGACTTAGTGGTTCCTAAAGCCACATAATATCCATGAAATTCTAGGTTTGAAACCTTTAGCCTACTTCTTAAGGACAACGACATGGGTTTTTCACACTCGAGGGAATAGATGAAGTGATGATGAACTCTAGAAACCATATTTCTTACTCTTAACTTCTTTTAATATAGATTTGAAAATCTGGTTTTAAGCAAAAAATGACACTTGTTTTGAAGACAGGATAATTCTTTGGATAAGTTCAATAAGTACCACAAAATTGTTGCCTAAATGTCAAATTGTACATTTGCGATGGAAACTAAAACTAAAGGTGTCGCAGGACAACCAGAACAAAACTGAAATAACAATAAAATAAAGGGATATGACTTAGGAGTTAGCACCTAGGCCTTGCTTAGAGTCAACACCAAGTGGAGAAACAACTAGGAGTCAACACCTAGGGTAGACCGAGAATCAGCACCAAACCAAAAGAGACCAAACGGTCATTTTTTTTCATTCATTAAAATATTAACTATCTCCTAAAAAAGCACAATAGGTAGTTTATAAAAGATTGCTAAACCCTAATTCTAATTGGCTAGGAAGCCCTAATTGCCTTATTACGAAAATAATCTTGCTTCCAAATTAAAATATTAATAGCCTAATAAACTACTAGGACCTAAAACATAAAAATACAATTGACTTGCAAACATAAATAATACTAAATAATAATCTTCTTGCGTATCCCGCATCAAAAGGATTCATCAAATAAGCAAACTCTTATCTTGCTTCTTCCAAATCATAACAAGCTGGTTGCTCCATCATTGTTGCATTAGGATAAAAGGATCTTTCCTTTCTCAGGCTCTTTATATTCAATTATATAGTCAATCTATCTATATCTATATCTATATATTTATTACTAAAAGTTAAAGCGTAGCATTTAATGTTGCTACGCTCACATTGAGCCACGTCAGCAGCTATGTCATTCCTATCCTCTTTCCTAAATTTATCTTACAATTTTAAAATAATTTTTATCGATTTTAAAATACTAATAAAACAAAAATTATTTCCTAACTATCTCCACCATAAAGCCCACTTCTTATAAATTTAATTCCACCAGCCCATCACTTATAAATTAAATTCTAACTTAAAGCCCAAACCCAAGCCTTCTAAACTGAAAACCCTTTGAAAATCAGGGTTTTAACCTCCTTAATTTCCTTCCCTTTTGTTTCTCACGTGTTCCTTCCTATTCCCCACCTTTTAACGACAGTTTTCTCATGCAAACTGTATGACTTTCCCTTCCCCACTTTATAACCGCAGACTTCTTACGCAAAATATGTTCTTTCCCCTTCCCCACCTTCTAACGGCAGCCTCTCTATCTTCCTTACTCCTTTCCTCATAGTTTATAAATAATGACAGAAGCTGGATACTTCAGTTCAGGTATCTCTAAATCCCAGTTTGTTTTCTGCTCTATTCTTTTTGCTTGATTGCTTAATGTTTTTATTCCCTTCTTACATTTTGTTACTGCCTACTGCCTCTTGAGTGTTGTGATGCGACTCAAATTAGTTCGTGTAGTATGTGCAAAATAAGGCAATATTGTTGCAGCTAAAACAATTTTCTGTGTTTGTGTCAATGTAGATTTAATGGATTTGGTTATATACTTATATTTTGGTCGGACTAATATTGAATAAGGTGTTTGGGTTAAATTTGATTTTGATTAAAGAATATGGGTAAGAAGGCTTTAAGTTTGGGGTATTCGAGTTAAACTAGGGAATGGGTTTTTATTTTTTTTTTCTCTTTTCTTTCTTAAATCTAAACGTGGGATGTGGAGTGTTTTTTTTTTTTGGGGACTGGGAATGTTTCTTTTTAATCTATACGTGGGAGTGTATTTCCGTGGCATTGGAGTGTTCTTTTTATAATCTAAACGTGGGAGTATAAAATTGTGGCTGTGTGGGAGTGCCTTTTTTTTTTTTTTTTTTGGTTTTAATCTAAACGTGGTAGTGCTTTTGGTTTTAGCCTAGGTTGGCATTTACATTGTCTGAGGATTTTGTCTCTCAAACCGTTTACAAGGTTTAGGTTGGCATTTACAATGTCTGAGTATCAGCTATATACACTCTTTTCAGCATGCTGTCAAATCAGTGATTGAGACAGATCAAGTTTTAGGGACTAAGACAGTTTCATTGGTGAGACACTATGTTGTTTTCACTTAATGGGTTTTGGCTAGGATCATATAGGCATCGGGTAGACGATACGGTGTGTTGACTTTTGTTTTTTATTTTTCTATCACTCTTGCTCTGCCTCAGCATGCCGTTTGGTTTCATTGGGGTTGCTCTGCATTGCTTTTTTGTTTATTTGCGTTGCTCTGTGTTGCTTTTGCTATTTTGCCATTTACTCTCTACAATTCTCACGTTACCCCATGTGTGGGTTCGCTCCTTTTTGTTTTGTATTTTCCCCTAATCATAACATAAGAATATGCATTATTTAGAATTGATGGAGGACTTGAGTTCTAGCATATTTCGTAGTTTGATTGGTGGGGCATTATATAGTTAGGATAATAATTTTAATTACTTTGAATATCCATTGTTTGGTGAGAGAGATACTATTTATTTATAATTGTAGGGACTCAAATTGTAATGGACCCTAAACAATAAAATTTATAGAGTGTGGGTAGAAGGGCTTGGCACCAGTAAGGCAAGCAATGGATGACATGAAATTCATAGGAGTAATAACAAAGGAATTTGACTAAGTGTTTTTGAGGATAATCACCATGACTTTGGTTAAGTGTTTGTGAGGATTTTTATAATGATTTTAGCTAAGTGTTTGTGAAGTATGATCATCCTCGGCTCAGTCCGAGGATCTCTTTCCTTAGAACTGATAAACACAGGGGTTGTTCTTGGACGCCCTAAAAGATCCTCCCCCCTCTACTATTTGGGGGTTCTATCCGTTATATATTCTCGTTCAGTTAATCCTCTGCCGTCCACTTGTCGGTTGTCCGAACTCTGTGTCTAAGGATTTGTCCCATCATCTGCCTTTGCAGGCTTCCTGTTAGTTCCCAGCCGCCTTTGCAAGCTTTCTGTTAGTTGAGGTGACCAAGGCATCTGGGTTTGCTGGTCACTTCACCATTAAAGCGACCAGAGTGTTGACAGCGTACGTTTAATGGGTGAGTGACAGCTTCCCACCATAAAGGTCGGTTTGCCGAGGACGTGAGTATCCTCGGCGAGGTCCTCTGATGATTTGGGCGTTGTACGCTTATCCTCAGGCTCTACTTCTCCTCAGCGCGAACCTTGGGCCCGATATAGAATTGGCCGGGGTTGTTAAATACTTAAGGCCCTACAATAGCCCTTCAAAATTCTGCTGTCCGACCTATCGGGCGGGGAGGAGGATTTTGACATTCTCGGGCCTACCATCTTGGCCTGTCGAGCCTTGCCTTTTCTGTTAGTGTACCCATCCTTTCAACTATCCCTGCAACTTTTTTTAGCACAAAGGGTTCGTCCGAGGAGTTTTTCCTTACTTCGGTAAGTTCTCTTTTCTTCTTAATCTATAATTTACCGCCTGAGTTCCTTGCTAGTTCTTCCAGGAGAGGTAGGTTTAAGTTTGTTATGCTTTTAGTGCTCGTCTTCGCTTGGTTTTCGTCCCTAGCAGGATTCATCGCTTAGCACCCAAGGGATCGGCTTTGCCGTAGGTTTGGGCCTATGGTTAGTATAAGAGCCTATTTCTGCCTAGTGCTTATATCGTCGTATAGTGACTAGTTTCCCCATAGGTTTGAGTCCGAAGACCATGCAAAACCTTGATTTTTTCTAGCACTTAGTGTTTCATGCGGAAATGGTTTTTTTGTTGGCCTGAGTCCTTAGACCATGCAATGTCTACGTTTTGCCTAACATTTAGTTTTCTCATCTGAGGTATCTGGTTTCCCCAGAGGCTTGAGTCCGAGGACCGTGCAATGCCTTGATTCTGTCCAGTACCTAGTTTTCTCATCTGAAGTATCTGGTTTCCCCAGAGGCTTGAGTTCGAGGACCATGCAATGCCTTAGTTCTGTCCAGTACCTAGTTTTCTCATTTTAAGTGGTTAGTTTCCCCAGAGGCTGGTGTCCGAGGACTATACAATGCCTAGGTTCTGTCTAACACTTAGTTTTCTCATCTGAAGTATCTGGTTTCCCCAGAGGCTTGAGTCCGAGGACCATGCAATGCTTTGGTTCTGTCCAATACCTAGTTTTCTCATCTGAAGTATCTAGTTTCCCTAGGGGCTTGAGTCCGAGGACCATGCAACGCCTTGGTTCTGTCCAGTACCTAGTTTTCTCATTTTATTTACTATCTTATCTATTTATCCATAGCCATTTAATTCTACATTGCTATAATCTATAATAAACATTAAATAAATAAAATTTTCAAGCAAAATAATAACAAACGCATGCTGGGGTTGGAGAAGACCCTGCTCTGTTCTGCCTCTTCGTTTGGCGTGACTCTTCTGATTACGAGGCATCTCTTGAGTTGTTCGAGTAACGCGTTTTGACACTTCAGTGCCTCCTCGTTAATGAGGCGCCTCCTCATTAATGTCAGTTATGGATTTACGAGGATCTAACGGTGGATAAGCCCCTTGGAATTTGGGCGGAATTATTGCCTCCGGAAATCTCTCCCTAGGATTTAATGCGAATTGGCTCTCACCCATTTTTTGCCTTCTATATAAGGCGTTTTTGGGGCGACCTTTTCCTCCACACTCGACAAACATTCATCTTAAACTCTCCCAAAGACACTGCCTAGGGGTTCTGTAAAAAAAGAAATAGCATTTTGAGCCCCCCCAAATGAATTGGCTCTTGGAAAGGGCGGTCCCGAGGATGCTTAGCCCCTCTCAGGAGCCGAGGATGGCACCCCGACCCTGGACGTCATGTTGGGGTTGGGGTAGGAGATGGCCGAAGATTCTCCTTCTTTTCAACCTAACCAGAGGTGGAATCCTCCTTGCTGTTTAGAGGAGGATTCAGAAAAAACGTAACCTCCTTCCCTTGGATCCGGGTTTGTGAACCCTCCAAGCTGGCAGCGATGGGGTTGGGAGAGAAACCAGGCGAAACCAAGAGGTGGAAACGCCCGGTGCCGCGGCCTCTTCCTCCCTCAAAGTTGCCTTCCTTCCTTCTTTTCCCCTTCTCTCTCCTTCTTTTGCTCCTTAACCAGCCTTCCTTCCTTCATTTCCTCTTCTCTTACTTCACAACCAGCCTTGTTAAGCGCTTCTCTATGTAGTTAGCTCTAGAACAAACCCCATGAGCATCAATTGTAAGATGTAACTTTTTCTTCATATATTAATAAAGAAGTAGACTTGTTTCATCTCTTTTATTTCTCGCATATATCATGTTTCTTGTGACTGTTGCCTTTTGAATGAATATTGTTGCTACAAACTATATGGTTTTTGGTTTTTTTTTTTTTTTTTTTTTAGAAGTGTTGCTCTTAATCTCTTCACACCGACCACCGCACTTGCTAGTGCACAAGTCTTTCCCACAGACGGCGCCAATTGTAGGGACTCAAATTGTAATGGACTCTAAACAATAAAATTTATAGAGTGTGGGTAGAAGGGCTTGGCACCAGCAAGGCAAGCAATGGATGACATGAAATTTATAGGAGTAATAGCAAAGGAATTTGACTAAGTGTTTTTGAGGATAATCACCATGACTTTGGTTAAGTGTTTGTGAAGATTTTTATAATGATTTTAGCTAAGTGTTTGTGAAGTATGATCATTCTCGGCTCAGTCCGAGAATCTCTTTCCTTAGAACTGATAAACACAAGGATTGTTTTTGGACGCCCTAAAAGATCCTCCCCCCTCTATTATTTGGGGGTTCTATCCGTTATATATTCTCGTTCAGTTAATCCTCTGCCGTCCACTTGTCGGTTATCCGAACTCTGTGTCTAAGGGTTTGTCCCATCGTCTGCCTTTGCAGGCTTTCTATTAGTTCCCAGCCGCCTTTGCAGGCTTTCTGTTAGTTGAGGTGACCAAGGCATCTGGGTTTGCTGGTCACTTCACCATTAAAGCGGCCAGAGTGTTGGCAGCGTACGTTTAATGGGTGAGTGACAGCTTCCCACCATAAAGGTCGGTTTGCCGATGACGTGAGTATCCTCGGCGAGGTCCTCTAATGATTTGGACGTTGTACGCTTATCCTCAGGCTCTGCTTCTCCTCGGCGCGGACCTTGGGCCCGGTATAGAATGGGCTGGGGTTGTTAAATACTTGAGGCCCCACAATAATAATTATATTAATATTAGTTTATCACTGTACAATGGTTTTTTGATTTGTGGCTTAGCCAATTTTATATAAATTATTGTATTACTTTACTCAAACATATAAATTCCAGCTGCTGCATAAAAAATAAGTAAATAAAGAAAATTCACAACACCAAGAAAAACTCAATGATTACACAATTTTTGTTCTAAGAAAATTGATTCTAACGAAATTCTATTACTCTACTATTTGAGAATGCTGAAATCAATCTAAACTACTGAAGTAAAAAATGAAAGAAAAAAAAAATCCAACTGCTCACGCAAATGAGTTCTGTTTAAACTCTACTACTCTACTAACAAATGGAATTAGAATCAATGTGTTTAGAATATGCAACTACAACCAAAAGACAAACCAAAAAAAAAAATTGACACAATATTTTAAACAAGGAGATGTCAATAATGTTTAACATGAGTTAACTAATTAAATATTTCGGACCTCAAATGCACTAATATGTGTATGTTAGATTACACGTAAATAATATAAACCTTGTTTTGAATTCTATAAAAATACTATATAGAAATAATATTTTTTATTATTTTTAATATTCTTTTTATTAGACTTTGACTAAGAAGATTAATGAAAAGGTTGGGCAATGGAGTTATTCTTAGAAAGAGTATGTAAATCAGCTGTTTATCTATATATTTAGCTATTTGATTCCATGAAATTTCAAGTTAAATGAGTCACAAGTGAAAGGAAAAGAGTTGAAAATATAAATTTAAGAAAAGAGTTGAAAATATATGATAAATTTATGAAACAAAGAAGACAAGAAATAGAGAAAATATACCTCTGCTTGGAAGAATTTCATTGTTTGCTTTTACCTCTTTGGGTGGTAAATTAGACAGGTCGGTAAATAATTGGTACTGGCCCATATGTTTTCCATCTCAATGGCCAAAATTATCATAGGATTGGGTCACTTCTTCCTATTGAAGGGGAAAAACCTACATTCGCTCAACTCTATAACTATGATACAGATAACGAAATAGCACATAGAATTGATGCAGTGATCAAGAAATATAAGAAAAATGATGTAGATCCTGATATTGCTGTTGGATTATTGGAAATGTTAGATAATTGTAATGAATTGGTGAAATCATTTTGTGCACGATAAATCTCTCTCTCTTAAATTTGCTTATTTTATAGAGTTTACCTAGAAAGGTTTTTTTTTTTTTTTTTTAAATGAAAATTTTTTGATTTTGTTAATTTTTAAATTTTGAGCAAGTTACTGGGGTTTTAGTACATGCATTTTGCAGCTAGAACATTGTTTCAAATTTGGTGAATTTTGGGGAATGTAATAGTGTGGAAATTTTATAAACTTTTACTGTCTAGAAAGCCAACTTTAGTCTAACAAGAAAGCCATGAACAACTTAAGTCCAACATGAAGGCCATGAACATCTAGGGAGTTTGTTGGCATGTTTTTGTTTCAATTCTTTTCCTTCCCTTAATATAGCTTTGTTTTTTGATTTTTCAGTTGAAATTGAAATAACACAATTTTCTTATTCTAGATGAAATTGTTTATGGATTTTTATTTTATGTATAGATTTCAATGCAACTAACATCAATTCCGTTGCTTACTATTTTAATGTTAAGGATTCAGTGATAAACTTATTTTGTATTTGTACTTTTGTTTTACTTGTGGGAAAATTTTGATGAGTTTTCTATGTTTGTGTTTTGTAGTTCATATTAATTTACTGGATGTGAATGGTGATGTGGGGGGACTTAGACAAAGATAATAAGCTACCTGTCTTCCATCTCAAGGTTTTTGTTTTTCCTTTATATTAAGCTGTAAATGGGTAACGTTTTCTTTGAAATCTTATATAGTCATAGGTTCGACATAATATATTCAAAGAAACTCCTATTAATTATTTTTTTACTTAGTTATTGAATCAAACATGCATCCAAAATCTGTTTTAAATGGAAATAATTCAACTGATGATTATTTACCTTTTTTTTTCTAGACTAAAGATGAATGTTTATATTGAATTGTGTACCTGATGGCGCACTCCCACACATAGATAGAGTGGAAGAAAACCATAATTTTAGTTCTATGAAGTTCTTGAAAACTTGCCTCAAGTTATGATTAGGAGTTCTATGATGATTGTATGTAACTTATTATAGAACATGGTGGAAAAATTGAATCTAAAGGAGAGAGGAACCAACAAATGTCTCAAAGGCTATTAGCGCATGTTGACAAGTTTGGGGTTTGATGGTGCCATAGAAGTTTCAGTGGAAGTCTTTTCTTAGTTCCTAAGCTGTCATGTATGTAAATTAGGCTACTTGTTGAAAAAAAAATTGTAAATTAGGCTAGATATTGAAAGTTCTTGCTAAATGCTATAGTTACTAAAAGCTATGTTTAGCTACTAAACTACTTGAAATGTTCCTTAAAATTTTGGGATATAAGTTAATAAGAAATGTCTTTTATATTATGTTTTCGGATACAATTTTGATTCAACTTTGATGTTGGTTTTTATTGCCTTTTAGATTTTATAGAGAAGTAGGAACACAAAATTTGTATTTTAATTTTGTGTGTTTTTGTGTATGCATATCCATATTCCCGCACACAATATATACACTATCAACTTATATAGTTGCATGGCTAGATAGTTTAGCAAATACCTGTTAGTCTTACATGGAGTTTTTCATTTTAATAAAATATAATGAATTCAAAGTGGAAATTTGTTAGATAGCACCGATTGTGTTTTCAACCAACTAAATTTTCAAGAAACATTTGACATTTTTCTTTTAACGAATTAGTTCATATAACATGCCTCATTAAATAGATCAATCTTCAAATATTTATAAACAAATTATAAATAGCATGTAACTTTGCAATATGAACAAAACATTAGAATTGCATCTCTCTAATTTCCAACTACAAAATGTACCAATAATGAGAAACAATATTTGAAAGGAGATTTATTTGGAAAATAATTGTGCTTGCCGAAGGAGGAGTAAAGATTCATAAATTTACTTTTGTAAGTCTGGAATGAAGTATTTTTAAAAGTTATGATTTTGGATTCATCAAACTTGCAACATTTAACCATTTAAACTTGCTGTTTAAGTACATGAATATTATGAATTAATCTTATAGCTTTCATCAATCTAGAGGAAGATGAATTAAAAAAAAAAAAAAAAATTCTTGAACATTTTTTTGAATTTTCCGTGCATCGCACGGGTTAGCGACTAGTCTATATCTATATCTATATAATACTAAAAGCTGAAGCGTAGCATTTAATGTTGCTACGCTCACGTTGAGCCACGTTAGCAGTCACGTAATTACTTTTCTTTTTTCTAAATTTTTTTCATAATTTTAATATACTATTAAAAAGAAATAATTTTCATCCTTATCTCCACTTTAAAACCCAATCTTTATATGTTACAGTTAACCATAAAGCCCCAACCAAGCTAAATAATCTTTATTGCTAACCGCTCTCTGTCTTCTTGTCTTTCAGGCTTACAAAACTCCACAACTTCAGCTTTTCACGCTTTCAAAACTTCACAACTTCAACTTCCCAACGCCAAACTCTC
Organism: Quercus glauca; assembly: GCA_023736055.1. Classification (NCBI taxonomy): domain Eukaryota; kingdom Viridiplantae; phylum Streptophyta; class Magnoliopsida; order Fagales; family Fagaceae; genus Quercus; species Quercus glauca. Next base: position 60,535,076 of record CM043317.1, read on the forward strand.
TCTCTTCCCTCCTTAGTCTCTTCCTCTCCTTATTTAACTGAATCACTCCTTCATACCTGTTCAATTGCCTCCATACATAAATAATAAAAAGAAAAAGAAAAAGAAAAAAAAGAGAGTCCATATTAGGTACACATTATCCCTTCCTTTTGTAATTAATATTTTGCTATTCTTCAACTAATTGAGCATTAATTCGGACCTTCTTCAAATCTGTCTTGATTAGTGGTGATTCTTCCTATTCACAATCAAGAGGTTTTTCAAAACGTTCAATTGTGCCTATTGGAAATAGAACACCCACTGCGTTATTTTTTCTATATATATCTACAGTCTCTCTTCCTCTATAGATAAAGAGCCTATTAGCCTAACCTATGCCATTGCAGAATCCAATCCTTCCCACCAAGGAGCCCCCCATGAAATTATCAGATTTGAAGCCATGAATATTTGTCATGGGGTTCTCAGCAAACAAACAGACCCAAAAAAAAAAAAAAACAAAAACAAAAACAAAAGCTTTTAGAATTAAATGCCTTGAACCTCCAAACCAAAACAAAGAAGTGCTTGAACAATCTGTAAACATGGTTTTGAAACTTGGATCGGACTGTACGGTGCGACCGGATTAACCATGAATCAATAAAACGGCCCAATCACAAGTTCAGATCAGAGATTTTTTTGGGGTACTTACAGCCATTGTTGAAGCTTCAACCACCATGAGATGCTGTCAAACCATGAGATTGCATCTCTATTTCTTCTTATTCTTCTTCTTTGTCTCTGTCTCTCTCGCTCTCGCTGTGTTTTTGCCATTTCTGCAGGCCTTCATTGCTTGACTGTCACAGTGAAGGTCAAGTTGTTGCAAATGGACGGACAAACCAATGCTTAGGCAAGCTTTAGTTGTCATCCACTTTTACAAACTAACAAATGCTTGCAAGTCTTTAACAACTTACTGCTTTCTTAAATTGGCTAAGGCCTGTGTTTGTATTGTACTTGATCACTTAATGGGCGGACAAACCAATGTCCGCCCCTGTTCCAGTTTTTGTATTTTTTTTTTTTTTTTTTCATATATACTAAATGAGATTGGCATGATAAAAAAAGTATTTGGATTACCAAATGGGCTAAATGTGATTTAAGATAATTTAAATGAAGACTTGCGTAGAATATTGATCTTTAACAAAAAGTTTAAGGATATTAATTTAATATATATCCATTGATTGAAAAACTCAATATTTGTTTATGTTTGATTATGATTTAATATTACTTATTTGTCTTATGAATGTTATGATATGAAAAATACATTTGAAATATAAATATTTATATTTCAGTTAATTTTTATATTTTTACTAATTTAATTTTTTAAAAATAATTATTAAATTAATTATAATGTCATCATGGTATGACTTCAGTTCAACCTTAGTCCAACCTTTAAAACCTTAAACACCTCCCTTTTACGATTCTTTGAACGATCCAGGTTTCAAAACTATGTCTATAAATGATAATGTCATACACAATCTCTACCCACTTGGTATCACAAATCTTATTTGGTCCCTCAAGACATTGTCTTTGCTTGAATATATGTCATTGGTATAACAAATCGGAAAGCAAATTATGGAGAGAGATCACAACTTTTCTTTTCTTTGTTTCTCATGAAAAATGTATATGGGAAAATGGATTTTTTTTTTCTTTTTTTCTTTTTTTTCCAAATTTGGTAGGTTGTGGTTGGGAAGGATTATTGAGAGTTTGAGTTGTTTAGTTGTTGACGGTAAATGGGTCATGAATGTTTTTAGGGTTTGACAAGTTAGTTGTCAGTTTGAGCTTGTGTGTGTGTTTGTTTGTTTGTTTGTTTGTTTTTTTTTAATTATTTCACGCTTTGTTATTAGAATAGTTGTTACGTTGTAGGTATTGCATATATTCACCAATTATAAGAGATAAAGTCCGAAATTTTACAGAATTAATTTTTAACTTGTCCTAACGAAAAATTATGTATTTCTTTCAATAATTAAAGTACTATACAAAGGAGGTCAATGAAATTTCCAATATTGTATGAAATTGGTACTTTTCTTTAAGGAGGTGAATGAATAGCCAGCTAAGAAAATAAAAAATAGACCCAAAACTTGGCCTTAAGCAAGAGAAGATTGTTGAACCATTCAAAAGGAACTCATAGGGATAAATATTTAATACTCACAGATAAGGATAAATACAATATTAATAAATGCATTTATGTCATTCCATATATGAGCTCCTTAACATTTGGCACATACATTGTAGTTAATAGCACAAAAACTTAAAAAGTCTAATATCATAGGTATTAGGTATATATACGTAAAGAAAACAAAAATCTACTACAATTTTAAACAAAAATGTGCTATTGACGTGAGTAAAGCTAAGGCAACAGTACTATTTATATCGTTTGTAGGCATGACTAATTCCCCATGAGTTAATTGATTGATTTTCCAAGATAAAAGAGCACCCGACCAATTCGAAACAAAAATTAATAGAAACAAAGTTATAAATACTATGTTAGGAACCCATGGGTAGAACTCACCATTGAAAACCGGCTTGCAAGGAGAGGGTGCCCAAGAGCTTATAAACACATGGTTAAACTTATACTTAATCCATGTGAGACACTATGATCATAACATACTATATAACCAAAGTCGTGGACTTTTTGTTAACTTCATGAGACTTTGGCACATCAATTTTTCAAGTCTAACAAATTAACACCTTAGTTATTTATTTAATTATTATTTTTAACGTTTATTTTCAGCTCCCTGTTGCCCCGAATTTTTTTTTTTTTTCCATTATTTCTGTCCATCCCCAACCTACAAAGTCGATCACTTCCCCTCCCTCAACTCCGCCAAAAGGCCCAAAACCCACACTGAATTCATCATTCTCTCAAGACCCAACCAAAATATGCAAAGAAAGATAAGTAAAAAACCAATATGGGTCTAACTCCTTCATTGAAAATGCACTCTATATCTCATCTTCTGCTTCTTTTAAATCTCAAAGATTCTTTTTCTTCTTCTTCAAAAACAAAGTTACGATTATTTATTTATTTATTTATTTTTTTTATTAAGGCTGAGATCATTTAGTTGTTGAGTCTAATCAGCTTTCTTTGTGAGCTTATCAATAATGTCTCTGATATAGACCAATAATATAGACCTACTATGTTGCTCAAACCTTGATTTAGTTTTATGCCTAAAACTAATTTGGAAAATTAAAAGAAGAAGAAATTTAGTAGGTTTTATTTATTTATTTATTTTTTAACTTTATATTTGTTTGATATGTTAGTAATTGTGGCCATTCCGGCCTATTATGGTGAATTTTGGCCGAAATTAAATGAAGCTAGCTTTTAAGAAAGAAAAAAGAGTAGAAGAAAAAGAAGAAGTTCGTAGCTATGGATTGTGGTGGACAAAGCTCCAATAAATTTTGCAAACCTTTTTACAAGATTATATATGAACCACATAGAAAATTAAATTAATTGACAATTAAAAAAAAAAAGAAAAAAAAAGAGGATGAATACAAAGTTATTTGAACAACCATCTAAAAAAACTTTAGTTTTGCTTCTTCCTCATTAAAAAAAAAAAAAAAACATTGGAGATCTTTTTTTTTTCTTTTTTTTCTTTTTTTTTTTTTTGAGAATCAAATCAGCATGTTGTATTAAAAAGGTTGACCAAAACTAGCCAAAATCGGCTAAGAGAATAGAGCTTATGCGTGTTGGAACATCCTCCATCCACACCATAAGACATGACTAACATGTTTAGCAAGGCTATGAGCAACTAAGTTAACATGTCTATAAATATGAGAAAAGCAAACAAAGGAAAAAGAAGCCGACAAAATTTTGGCCTTGGTCTCATGTCACAACTAGGCTACTCCTTCCCACAATTCAATAACCTACTAAAATACATTTACTATTTTATTTGTTCATTTTACCATTTTATTAGTTCTGGTGGACAATGGCATTTTACTTGATGTGGTTCATATTTGTTTGCAAACAAAACACTCCTTTTTTCTTATATTTTTTTATTATTTTTTATAAAAACTACGTCCATAATATTTTCTCAACATTTTTATGACAAAACATATGTAATAAGTTTTTATTGGTTCTAATTTGAATTCACAACTTAAATTATTTTTTTGTCCACTCATAACAACCTACCACTTAGGATTTATTGTAAAAGTATTGTGAAAATATTATGGACATAACATTTATTTCTCTTTTTTTTTCTTTTTTTTTTTCCCAATGACAACTTATTCTTACCTCACTTATTACCAAAATAACTTTAACTGTTTACTAGCCTAAAATATCTTTAAATTTTATAGTGCTAAAAAACGTAAGCTTAAATATTAAGCGAGCCCAACAACTGCAAATCCTGTTTCTCCTCATCTCAAAACTGGACAACCTTTTTTCAAAGCCACCTATTATGCAAGTTTTGGCATTATTTATAAAGATAGTCATGATTCTCTTATTATAGTTCATACTAAATTAATTCCTTGCCTAGGAAACCCATTGTGGATGGCTGCCATGCTCCATTAAGTGTTACACTCTTGTCACGAACTATGGATCAGAGATTTGATTGTGGAGCTTGCCAACTCACAGTTGCTAGCATCAATTGGGTTGCATGAACTATGCTTGAATGAGATTTCGGATGTGTTGGAACAAATTCAAGCTTTTTGTGAAATAGGCAGGACATATATCCTATAGGACTATGTAATAAGTAAGCGCAAGCTTTGGAGTTCCATCGCTTTTGAATTTTTTTTATTAAAAAAAAACTATTTAGAATGTTTCATAAATATTTCATTTTTGGAATTTTCCCGTGCATCGCACGGGTTAGCGACTAGTATATCTAAAAACTGAAATGTAATATTTATTGTTGCTACACTCTTGTTGCACCACCTCATTTGTCACGTCATTGACCACATAATCTTTATTTTTCTTATTTATTTTTTATTCCTAATTTCTTTTATAAAAAATATATAAATAGATTATTAACTTTACACATTCATCTTAGGTAGTTTTAACTTTACATACAACTTTGTCTTTACATATTATTATCTACTTTAATTTAAAAGTTTTTTTTTTTTTTTTGAGAGAGATTTTAATTTAAAAGTTTAATATTCCATTATCATTAAGTTGATGGGCTGGTAAGATTATATAAACCACTACATTAATAATCAAATGCAAAATGACCTCCTCAAATCTCCTACGTTAAATCTATCTTCCTAGAGTAACATTATTTTTCTTTTTCTTTTTTCCCCCTTCAACGGGTACTATGACCCAAACTAATCCTTAAATTGCCCTAATCATTATACTCTTTACCCATTTTTTCTGTTACAAAGGTTTATATCTTAACATTTATGAGAAGGACCCCAAATGACATATGATCCATATATCTAAAGATAAATTACTGTTAAATTCTGCCTTTTATGATGATGAAGGATGAGTTGCCAATATAACCAGAGCAACTCCCAAGTACAAATAGAGCATCTTTATATGCAAATAGATTAAAAGAACCTGATTCTCTAAAAAAAAAAAAAGAAGATTACAGGAACTATATGAACAATCTTTGAAGAATTATAATAGTACAAGGGTATGACACCCAAAATGAAGTGTATGTGTTTTTCTAGAGAGCAAGGCTAGATAAATTATATCAATCTTTTTAAGGTAAAATTGCTTCAATTACAATACTTTTGAATTTTTCTTAACTAAATTCCACCAAAATTTTCACATTATTTAGGGTGAACCATCCACCGTACCTTCATGCATGTTAATGCATGTTATGGGTATCTTTTGTTTAATCAAATATAATTTCATGGTTTAAATTAATTTATTTTTCTTTTCCTCTCCATATTATTGTGAATGTTGTGATGGTGTATTTTTATTTTTGGTAGTTTCCATTGTATTTCTTTTGCTTCCTTCTACTTTATTTAACCCATTTATTCTCCTATTTTTCATTGCTTATGATGGAACGTAGAAAAAATGTCTAATTAGATATATATTATTTTAATTTAGTTTTATCAATATAGTTGGCTATTGTAAATTGTAATTCTGTCTCCAATTTGTTTTGTTTGTTGTTTCATTTTTCTTAATTAGCATGTTATGTGAATAATAAATATGAATATAAAAAAAATAAAATTGTGTGGAAGAGATAATTTGTATTTGGTTTTTTGTTGATGTTTTAGTGGTACTATTGCAAAGATACTTGACTTTCTCTTGTATTTTAAGTGACCATAAAAGAAAATACAATGAAAGGAGAGAATTTTAAGATTTACTCTGTTGAAAAATTGGTTATATTTCTATCTGGTGAATGAAATTAATCATGATCTATCATATTCTTAAAGATAGTTCCCATTTTTCAACTCCTAATATAACAAGTAGCCTTTTTATTTTTATTTTTTGAGGCATGTAAAGAATGTTTGCAAAATTCTTTTTGCACCACATCTTTAGCATCCTTTATTAATTTTTGTCTTTTGCAATTTTTACGTTGTTCAACTTTTCATCTTCTTCAACTATTGTCTTCTTAATTCAATCTTTCATCTAATCCGATCATTGTTTTTTTTTTTTTTTTTTTTTTTTTTTTTGATTCCCTCTATTGATTTTTAAATTTTCTCATTTATACATTCTTAAATTCTACAATATTTTCACTTTGTTCAACATTTCATCTACTCCACCATTCCTCTTCCATTTTAATTTCCATATAAATTTCTTATTATTTCATTTCCACCCCTCCTCTATTCCTTCCAAGTTGTCCACAACAAAAGAGGTCAATACTCTCTCTCTCTCCAATTTTGTTTCTCTTTCGGTAGATTTTTTATTGTTTCAACCACTTATTTTTCCGCTAATGGTTCTTTTTATTATTGTTGATTTAATTGTCACATGGCACTTGTTTCTCTTTTTGATAAATTTGTATAGACTTTTATGTATATTTAGGTATTTTGGTATTCTAATTCTTGATCAAAAGTTCTTTTTCTTTATCCCATTGGTTTATTTTACAACAATGCATGTATAGAAACTTAATTCTAAGATTTTGCTAATAATTGTTTATTTGATAATCTTTGTTGGTGGACAAATTTGTAATTTCTGCAAAGATAATAACCTCAATAGATTATCAACAACAAAATTTTTTCCTAATTGATCCAGTTAATCATTGTTAAATTTTATTAATTTTTTAGATAAATTTTCTAGTGTTTTGGATTAAAGGGTAGAAAAAATAGGGTTTGAGAAAGTTTGATTAAAACTAAAAGAATAATTTCTAAATTTTATATAGAACTTTTTAATGATGCAAAAAAATTATAAATAAATTTTTTTTTGAGAAAGAAATAAATTTTATTAAAATATTTTCACTAACTTGCCTTTTGAATCCCTACAAAAAAAAAAAAAAAAAAAAAAATTGTATTGTTTCATTTTGGTATGACATAAATTTTATATATATATATATATATATATAATTTTTTATTGTTCCTATAATAAGTGAAAATATGATTATGAAATACATTACTCTTTATTAAATTAGTCCAAATTGCAAAAAAAATAAATTAAATGAGATCACCATAAAAAATAAAAAATAAAAAATAAAAATTTATTATGCTTAACGCGCATGTTTGCGGCTAGTTCAAATTAATAAAGAAATAGCTCTGATCCTGATTTCCATCAATGCACACACTTCAATCACAAAGCCTTATTTTTGCACTAATTACTGTAAGTCTGTAAGACAAATTTAAATGACAGATTACGAAATTTCATAATGATCCTCTACCATTAGCACTATAGTGAATTAGTGATTGTAATACTAAGAATCATCTCCTCATAGACACTGGAAAAAAAAAATACAAAGATTGATCTATTAAGTATACTAAAAAAGTTATGAAAGAATCACATGATTAAATGACATGTGTCTTACTTTAGAAAGTGCCACGTATCAGTCTTCATATTTGTGAGATTAAATTAATACTACAGTGATAGTAATTATCATTTGGCCTTCCACTCTTTGCTTGTTGTCGAGCTTGGCACTAGTAATTTTTCAAAATATTATACTGATAATTACCTTATCTAATAGAACTAATTCACTCATTCCTATGCATCTTACATTTCATCCAAACAAAGTTTTAACCATACTATCTGTGTTGTGTTGTCTAACTATACCATTGGTGCCTATTTGCCTTATAAAAGAATTGGTGTGACAAGCCCGGATAGTCAAGATTACCTAGCTGGCTAATAAATATTGTCGAGTCATTTTGTTCAATAAATGGTCATTCTCATTCATAATCATCCTTTTATACTGATGCTAAAACTCAGGCAGAGAATGAGAATCAATCCAGCAATGAAGTGACGTTTTTTTTATAGTAAGGATCTAAACTTAAAACAAAACGACGTCGTTACACATAAAACACGCTGACAAAGAGAGCACAGATTTGAAGAAATGGTGACGTTTCTATTTAAGTAGTAGACTAGTTCCTCTTTTAAAATGAAACACGTGCCTCTAATTTCAGTCCGTTAAGTTCGTTACTAAGGGAATCCACGTGTCTTAATCTTATTGGTAATTTTATTTGTAGCCGTTACTCGAAATTTTTCTTACTTCAAGCTTTGTTTCCTTAAGAGTAGCTTGATTTTTAGTCCAAGGTTGTATCCAACTCTCCAAAACCCCATATTGCGATTGCCAAATTCATCAACAGAATCCCAGAAATGGCTGTGCTCGAAACCATACCAGTTCTGCTCTCTTCTTCATCATCATCATCGTTTCTTGACACTAGCACTGTCATTGCACTCACTGTTTTCTTTGCACTCCTCTGTGCTTGCATCATTATTGGACACCTCCTGGACGAGAACCGCTGGGCTAACGAGTCGATCACCGCCCTTCTTCTCGTACTTGTTTAGAATTGTGATTATTTTTTTGTGGAACAAAGTGGCGTTCAGTTTTTGGGGTGTTGTAGTTATTGGTTTGAATGTGTGTGGTTGCATATAGATGGAGTTCAAGTGAGAGAAAATTAGTGGAGGTGATACAAGGAAAAGATGAAGAGGGGAATACGTGGCTTGAGTCAGTGGTAAATGAGAGCATGGAAAAAGGTTTAGCTGGATTCATGACTCAAAATTGTGATAAATGTGAAGGAATCCCATAACCAACACAATCTTGAAATCACCTAGTTGCAATTGTGGAAGGACTCTTACTAGTCAATGAGTCTTGCATATCCAAATGATTAATTGTGACTTATATGTAAGTCTTGTTATATAACTTGACATTGTCTTTTTTCTACAACAGGCACTCCACAGACCGTGAAGTTGCAATCATGATGCTTATGGCTTATTTGTCATACATGTTGGCTGAGGTACCAAAGACAAATTTTTATATCATTTTAATTATTTATTTCTCGTCTCTCTCTGAGTTTAAATTTTTTTTTATCACTTTTATTTAATTTGGAAAAATCATTATGCCTTCATCCTCCAGAAAGTATGTTCAGAAGTATTGGTATTCACATAAAGCAAAATTCTATAGTTTATGTCACATTGAAATATCGAAGGTTTATAGCTAGGAATGAAACAAAAAAAGAAATTGAAGATGAATGCCTTAAATTTCATCATCCTATCTCCCTTGGGTGCCTCTTCAGTGAATTACTTATATCTTGTAATACTAGGCATTTTGGACTTCTATTGGAATAGATTGCACCATACTTGTTTAATGTTTGAGTCATCTGTAGTTCAAAAACAGTTTGACTAAAATGGATTGAGTTACCACCCAATAAAAAAGAAGAGATATTATCTCATTGCAGAAAACATTTGTCTACAAATACAAACAGAAAAATTTAGGGAAATGACATCAGTGGCTTAAACTTCTTTTCCAAACAAATGACACCGTCTGACTGATACAGGATATGTGATGAATATGAAAAATATCACCCTGTCATTTATTTCTTAAAAATTAATAAATTCCCATTTTTCCTGCAGCTTTTAAATCTAAGTGGGATTTTGACAATATTCTTCTATGGCATTGTCATGTCTCACTACACATGGCATAATGTTACAGAAAGCTCTCAAGTTACAATCAAGTAAGAACATATCCTCTCCCTCTTAATGGTGATAATATTGAGCAGCCCCAATCTGAATTAAACTTTCTAATTTGTGTATATGAAGTATCATAATTCCTACAACAAGGGTGACCTCCTATTGCACTTTCACTAAAATTTGTTGACATTCTTTGCTGTTGATCCATGGATGCATACAAGTAACCTGATTAATTTTTTTTTGAACTTCCAGTAATATGTGGCATCAACACCCCCCCCCCCCCCCTCCAAAAAAAAGATGGACAGAAAATTTGTTCAAATTGTTGTCACGTCAAATTGAAATATTTGTAAAAACTAAGAATTTACTCAATAGGCTCTTTAGGAACTTAGAAAGGGTGTCTTAATTAATAAATGCTTGTAAAACTCTTAGCAGCTAAATTAGACAGTAAGAGCAACCAAATTGAGTCACAGACAGAGCAGAAAGACAATGGATAATTATAAATTTAAAGGCAAAGAAGTATTTGACAGCAAAAGAGGGCAGTTAGTAACTTTAGATTGAAATGCTGGCAAGCAAGGGATGCAGAAGTCATGATATTTTCTTGCACAATTAAGGTTCTCTCAAGCTGGATCCTCAATCAACATTCTTATGTAAAAAAAAATATCTCTCAGTCAGCAATTACCATTGGTGGATTTTATTTGAAAAGGTGTCAGGATTCAAATGTTTACCTGTTTACTTTGTGCTCTTTTCCTTTTTACTTCAAATCTCCAATTTACTTTGACTTTGTTTCTATCCTCTCTTTTGCGGTCTTATTGAATAAATTCTTATTAGTCTGCAATTTACTTAACAGAAATAAGGGACTCTGATCTTTTAACATTACTAGGCAAGACAATTGTTAACATTTTAAGTATACAAATGAAGATTAAGCTCCAATGACCAATTCTAATCTTCAAAATGGTTTGATGATCTCAAGCATGCTTTTGCAACAATATCGTTCATTGCAGAGACTTTTATATTCCTATATGTTGGCATGGATGCCTTAGACATTGATAAATGGAAAAGTAGCAAAGCAAGGTAATTTTACTACTTTCCTATTTCACATTTCAGAGCTCATCGTTAACTGACAGCTAGTATATTTTATCAGATAATATGAAACAACAATTACCAAATTCAGATATCAGATGTCATGTCATGCATGTTGCTATAAAAATGGTCACAATAACTATCATCTCTAAAATATTTTTGAACAAAAGAAGAAGAGAAAAGGTCATATGTCGTGCACAAGGCTCCTGCTTCTAAAGGGTCTAGGCTAGGTGGTACTGATCATAGTCTCTAAGATCCTAGATAGAAAATCATTGCCTCAAGCCCTCAACTGAACAAAAAATGGCAGTTAGGCAAATACTATATATAATAGTGCAACGCAAGAATATATATTTTATTTTCTTTTTGTTCTCACCAAAGTAAAATTAAAATTACCACATTCAGAAGTCAAGTGATATACTGCTTTTTCCATTTTCTTTTCCTATGGATTTGATACCATTTAATTCGTTTCATTCTATTCTCTTCAGCCCAGGAACTTCCATTGCTGCAAGTTCAACATTTTTTGCATTAGTGTTGGTTGGAAGCGCAGCATTTGTGTTCCCTATCGCCAATATTACGAATTGCATAAAGAAAATATTAAGTACGAAAATTGAGTTACGAAAACAGGTGATAATTTCTGACATCTTCAGCACTTAGCTGTTGCCATTGTTTCTGGCTCAAGCTTTGCTAGCTATCTAAAATCTCAGTTTATAAAATGGTGGGCAGGCCTTATGAGAGGTGCAGTAACTATCGCCTTGTCTTATAACCAGGTAAGTAGATAGTATCTCAAGTCAATGACAATTGAATATGTTGATTATTGAGCAATTATTAACTTCTGCAATCTACAATTGCAGTTTGCAAATTCTGACAAGACGGTAATGGAAGATAGTGCACTAATGATCACCTCAACTATAATTGTTGTTTTGTTTAGTACCGTGGTATGTTAATTAGCTTCTTCATCTTCAATTTTCACTGCTTTAAGGTCCAACATAGTTAGAATGTTGTTATTGCACTATAGATGCAACCCATAAGCCCTTCCTCTCATGTAGTAGGAACACAAAAAATGATGTCATTAAATCTTGCAAGATATTAAAATAATTGGCTGGGTATAAAGACTATAGTGACAAAAGAAAAAAGGCAGAAATCTTTGAAAGGTCGGCTTGAGTCAAACATATCAATACTTCTTCTAATGAAATCTATGTTCACACTAATTTTTATTTTATTTTTTATTTTTTATACTTCATATTTTAGTCCAAACAAATCCTTTGACTTCTTACTTTTTCATAATGATGTACAGCTTCTAGTTCATTTCTGGCCTATATATAGAAGAAGATAATCATCAATAAGACTCATACCAGCTTGTAGTTTTCGATACAAATGTACATCATGAAATTCTTGAACATCATGATGTGATCTTCTTTTCTTTGTTCTCCAAACAGGTGTTTGGTTCCATAACAAAGCCACTTATTGAAGCATTGCTGTTACGGAATGCAAAACAAGCACATTCAGATGCAACTGACATACCAAGTCTAGATGACTTACAAATATTATTCCTTGAAAATGGTGATCCAAGTGATCAAGGTGGTAGCAATGAACCTGCCCGCTGGAAGGGTAGCTTAAGCTTGCTAATAAGTAACCCCACTTCAACTGTTCACTATTTTTGGAGAAAGTTTGATGACAAGTTCATGAGACCAGTATTTGGTGGATGGGGTTTTGTCCCATTTGTTCCTAGTTCTCCAACTGGTGCAGCAACTCCTCAAACTTCTTAATACAATTTTCGGTGCAATAAACTTGTAATGCATCATAGCAGGTAAATTATTATACACTTTAGTGACAACAGTTGGAGTATATCTATATGTTGATTTTTATTTGTCATCATTTTAAAATTCTAGTGAATTGAGAAATGGAATTTTTTTTTTTTTTTTTTTTTTAAGTTTATTGTTTATCCACTTTGAAATAACATTGCAATTGTTACAAAAATTCCTTAATCAAACATAAAATCGAACCTAGTTATTCATCCAAAAAAATACGAATGGAACCATATATTGCCATCAAGCAAGACCTTAGCAATAAAAGTTCAATATAAGCTCAGGTAACCCTATGGGATTGACTTGGTGGTTCCTAAGGCCTTATGATATTCATGAAATTATGGCTTTGAAACCTCTATCCAACATCTTGAGGGCAACTCCATGGGTTCTGCCTTGTAATAAGTTGGTGTTTGTGCAATAAGGGAATTACACACACTCATGGGAATAGATTAGGTGCTCAATGAACTCTAGAAACCATATTTGTTACTCTAACTTCTTTTATTACAGATTTGAAAATCTGGTTTTAAGCAAAAAATGGCACTTGTTTTGAATACAGAATAATTCTTTGGATAAGTTCAATAAGTACCACAAAATTGTGCGGACTAATCACAAATGTACAATTTGGCAGGAAATGCCAAATTATACATTTGTGATGAAAACTAAAACTAAAGGACTCATCAAATAAGGAAACTCTTCTCTTGCTTCTTCCAAATCATAACTGGCTAGTTGCTCCATCATTGTTGCATTCGGATAAAAAGACCTTTCCTTTCTCAGGCTCTATTCAATAAAAGGTGTTGGTTTGGACCAAAATGACTATTTCTTTGACAAATTCAGAGGATACATCTCATGAGTGTCAACATCATAAATTGATATTTCTAAAGAAATACATGCCTCTAGAGCTCTATGACTATCCTTATTCATCAAAATTACCTCAAATGTGTATTTCAAACTCCTTGAAGTGAAATCTTGAGGCTATCCCACAAACATGATTTGTTGTAAGTCTAGTCATAAATAGCCAAGAGTTTCTACTTTTTGACGAACCGCTACAAACTTCCTTACCATTGGTGCTACCACTATCTTCTCCTATGCCACTTCCAAGTTCCAACCCTCAACATTTTCTTCATTGTGGAAATGAAATAGAACTGAAGCAGAAGAAAGAAAGGGTGTGGAAGGAATTGAAAAAAACCTTTCTTTATATTGGGAGAATGAGTCATATCAATTTTTTTCAATACATTGCATTTCTGTTATCTATGCTTTGTCATTTTTCTTAGTATGGTTCAAGTCCTATTAGGCAAGTCTATCTTGCTAATAGTGCACATGAAACTTGCTGAGTTCATATATGAGCGCTAATATAATGATCAAGTTCAGTTAAAAACTATGAAGCACTGTCTAATGCAGAAAATATTACCAAAATTCTGGTCAATATTTTAGGATGCTTCTAATATATTCTCCAACAAGAAACAAGATTGTCTCAAATGGGTGACCATAACTATATCGGCCATGGTAGTGAAAAATTCCTCTTTTACACTGAAAAATATTATGAAGATACAAATATACATTTTCAAATTCCTAAAAACATAATAAGGCACGCTTCAATTTCAAGACAGCAGGTTCAGAGATCCAACCAGAATTTTTTCTTACAAAGCAGAGTTTTCCCTTCTAATTGGTCCATATCTTCACTTGTCTTTGCAGCTTTAGCTTACGCATTTGAAATTCATTGAGTTGCACCTTCATTGTATCAACTACTTGCAGTATCTCTCTTTCTGCAAAATCATCCATCCATTTTTGAAACCTTTAGATACTCTAATAACTGTCTGAGTCTTTGTTCTTTAGTAATTTGATCCAAAAGCTCTCATTGACCTTGTCATGTTTACTTGCTCTAAGAGGATGAAACGTGTTGTGATTTTCAAGGGCAGCCGGTAGTTCCTCATCATGTTCTCTTATGTTTCTTGTGATAATCTATGGTATTCTAGTGCTTTTACATCCACTTACTCTTTCTTCTTTTATCAACCTAGGGTGTATCTGCATAAATGGTCTCAAAAGAATGGTCAATTGGAACTTAAATAGTGCTTCTATGACTGATTAAGATGTGAGTCTACAAGTTTTTGAAGTCCATCAATAAAATGCTATATAATTCAACAACACTGGTTGTCCAGGGTTAAGATTTGAAATTTGAAAGAATTTATAGCCCATTGAAGATTTAAATATCCAATAAAAGACCCAAAAGAAAAATTGTACTTCTTCTTTTAAATAAAGTAAATCTCTATTTTATGATTGTAGGTCTTAGAAACTCAATTTTCAAATAATGTAATCATCACTAAGAATGAAAAATTTTCCGTACCATGGGATACATGTCAATGGTTCTATAGAGGTTGTCATCACATTACTGAGCATCTTTTGGCAATGTTTCTGCAAGTGACTGAAAACTTTTGCACTAAGTTCTCATCCCTTGCAACTAGGGTAAGATAACAATCTATCAATCTTCCAACAAAAAATATTTTTGGTGCAGGTTTGCTTGAAACAAAAGTAGCATAAGATTCTACCACACTAATAACAATGCCCACATCATAATTATTATTATTGTCTTCATAATTCTTTACCAAGAGATCCGGAACATGACACTGCACCAACATTGAAGCAATTCTTCTAATCTATATAATACTAAAAGCTGAAGCGTTGAATTTAATGTTGCTGCACTCACATTGAGCCACATTAGCAACCATATCATCTTTATTCTGTTTTTTGTATTTTTCCTACAATTTTAAAATAATTTTTATCAATTTTAAATTACTCACAAATATAAAATATTTCCCAGCCCTTTTTTCAACATAAAGCCCACTTATAAATTTAATTCTACCATAAAGCCCAAGCATAAAGCCCTTTTTAACCTAAACCGTTTGGAGAACCCTTTGAGAAACACGGTTTACTCAAAATTTCAGTTTTCCTTTTGTTGCACGTTTTAAGATCCTTCCCCTTCCCCAAAGTTCACGGTTTCAATCTCTCTGTTTTCCTTTTATTGCACGGTTTCAGATTTATTTTTGTTGCACGGTTTCAGATTCCTTCCCCTTCCCCATGTTTCTGTTCTACGGTTTCACCCCTTCTAACTGCAGCCTCTCCGCCTTCCTTCCTTCCTGACTTCCCCACCTTATGGTATATAAATATTGGCAAAAGCTTTATGATTCAGTTTAGGTATCTCTAAATCCAGTTTATTTTGTGTTCTATTCTTTTGTTTGATTTTTTTCCCCTTTTACTGCCTCTTTTGTTTGATGATTCAATTCACGTTTCTGTTTTCCTTTTGTTTGATGTTCTTTTCCCCTTTTTGTACCATACGTGTAGTGCAAAATACGGGTATGTGTAAATAAAGTTTTTATTTTTATTTTTTTATTATAAGTATTTGAGTTTATTCAATCTGTAAAAACACAGAGTTTAGGAAAATAAAAAGAGAAAGCTATTAATTCATAAAACAATTCTCTTTAGTATTTTTTTATATACTTGCCCTTGGTTCTTTTGTATTGTAAAAGAATTCTATTACCATTGATTTTTTTCTTTTCTTATTTGTTTAATAACAGGCATACGTTGATTTTGAAATATTAGAGGATGAGTTTGAAAGGACCAGAGAGCTTTATGAAAGAATTTTGGACCGATTAAAGCACCCAATGGTATGTATAAACTATACAAAGTTAGAATATAGTGTTTAAACTTCAGAATTGTTTTGTATATTTTTTTTTTTTTTTTTTTTTTGGGTTTTATGGTTTCTGTTGCTTGCTTGGGTGGTGTTATTTGATTGCTATTCTTTGTTGAGAAAAAAATGTTGATGGGCTGATTACAATTTGGTATTTTTGATGCTTTTGTTTTTTCTTTTTTTGGTGTTAGCATTTGGACCCACAATAAGTATATTAGCTAGGTAGTTGTCCGAATGGCCAAATCACTAATACACTAGCACTAGACTAGGTGTAGAGTAGCAACTTGTGAATAGTGCAACAATATAGCAACAAAGGAACCACACATGATCAACTCTATAACACACTAAAAATAGCTTTTATATGAATTTAAAAAGATTTCACAAACAACCATTTCAAGACAGTACAACACAAAATTCTGCTATGGACCTACATTTTATTGCTGTCATGATTTTTTATGTATAAACTATACAAAGTTAGAATATAGTGTTTAAACTTCAGAATTGTTTTGTATAGTTTTTTTTTTTTTTTGGGTTTTATGGTTTCTGTTGCTTGCTTGGGTGGTGTTATTTGATTGCTATTCTTTGTTGAGAAAAAAATGTTGATGGGCTGATTACAATTTGGTATTTTTGATGCTTTTGTTTTTTCTTTTTTTGGTGTTAGCATTTGGACCCACAATAAGTATATTAGCTAGGTAGTTGTCCGAATGGCCAAATCACTAATACACTAGCACTAGACTAGGTGTAGAGTAGCAACTTGTGAATAGTGCAGCAACATAGCAACAAAGGAACCACACATGATCAACTCTATAACACACTAAAAATAGCTTTTATATGAATTTAAAAAGATTTCACAAACAACCATTTCAAGACAGTACAACACAAAATTCTGCTATGGACCTACATTTTATTGCTGTCATGATTTTTTATGTTACCAACTATGAGGCTTAGGGTCTAAATTTGGTGAATTCTTTGATTAGTTACAATTGCTTTCATATTAGCCTACCATGCTTTTTTCGCAAATTCTTCTATTTATGGATATGCTTATTTACCTATCTTGATTTCAAGAGGAGGATGGCACCGACAAACTGTTACTTGCTAATAGGAAGAGTTAAGAACATGATCCTATTTGGTCAGTTTTGTTTTTAGTATGTTTAATCTTTTTAGAATATTTGAAAATGAACCAAATGCTAAAATCTTAAATCTGGGTTGCTCAGATGTGTGTGTGTGTGTGTGTGTGTGTGTTTTTAATGCATTATTCTATTTCCCCCTTCCATTACAATGTTCTCATCAATCTTTTCTTGAATAAATGTCTTGGAGTCATTGGTTTGCTGTTGCCAAAATTTCTTATTTGGGGTTTTGTTGTTTTTTAAGCAGAAGATGTGATACCCAAAATTGGCCATTATACAGTTTTGCAGGTAACTACGATTAAGTAGGGACATAATGTTTGAGCATGAGATTTAATGTTATTTATGTGTTCCATTTACCTTCTAGAAAACATAAGAATTTGGTGAATTCTTTGATTAGTTACAATTGCTTTCATATTAGCCTACCGTGCTTTTTTCGCAAATTCTTCTATTTATGGACATGCTTATTTATCTATCTTGATTTCAAGAGAAGGGTGGCATCGACGAACTATTACTTGCTAATTGGAAGAGTTAAGAACAGGATCCTATTTGGTCAATTTTGTTTTTAGTATGTTTAATCTTTTTAGAATATTTGAAAATGAACCAAATGCTAAAATCTTAAATCTGGGTTGCTTAGATGTGTGCGCGCGCGTGTGTGTGTGTGTGTGTGTGTGTGTTTTAATGCATTATTCTATTTCCCCCTTCCATTACAATGTTCACATCAATCTTTTCTTGAATAAATGTCTTGGAGTCATTGGTTTGCTGTTGCCCAAATTTCTTATTTGGGGTTTTCATTTTTTTAAAGTAGAAGATGTGATACCCAAAATTGGCCATTATACAGTTTTGCAGGTAACTACGATTAAGCAAGGACATAATGTTTGAGAATGAGATTTAATGTTATTTATGTGTGCCATTTACCTTCTAGAAAACGTAAGATATACTTGAATTCAAAAACTATTTTGAGAAGAGTTTCTAATTACGAAACAAACATTGAGCACTAAAATACATGTTGTATCAAACATAATAAATAAAAGACCTAAATCAAATCACATTGTGATGCTTGCAATTTGGCATCCAATTATGCAAAAGATAAGTACTGATTCTGCGACTACCAAGAAAAAAAGTATTGATTCTACATGTATATATAAGTTACAAGCTTAAGTATTATAGCTGAAACTATGATTTCACACTTGAAAGCCCACGAAAGTGCATTGGTTTTTGGGTTTTATTAAAAATTTAGGAGAGACCTCATGACTGTGTACCCAAAATAAACCCCTAAGACCTCAATAGAAACTACAACCAAATGCATATCATTTGGGCCAAGGGTGATAAACACATTCATGCATGATAATTTAATCATTGTAATTGAGAGAACCACATTGATAAATATCATATTGTTTCAATCCTATAAATTGCCCAAAATCTAAACATAAGGGCTGTAATGTTCAAGTTGGAGGTGATGCTTGCTATTGATACGAGTTTGAATTCTTCTAGAGGCCTTCATTTTTCTGCGTTTAAATTAGCCTTCCTGCCTCTAACTTTCTTTATAGTTCTTGGTTTCTTTATGGTTCTTGGTTGGATATGGCACTAGGATACTTAAATTAGTCAAACTACACAAATTTGAATAGTGGACAACATTAAATATTGTCGTTTTTGAAGAGAGATATTTTATGACAAAATTAAGTTGGATAAAAGGGACAATCACATTTAGTTTTGAGCTTGAAAAATTTGTTCTTAAATTTTATTCTTCCTAACTTCTTGGCTTATATTATATTTGTTTTGACTCAGTTTTATATTCAGATAGATGTTATTTTTTCTTATTTTGTTGAAGGTTGAAATTTGAAATCCCCAAACCGATGCAATACAACCAGCAATGTCAAGAGGTAATTTTTAATAGGCTTATGGAGCACAATTCAAGTGCGGGGAGTTCTTCACAATGTTGCATTGATATTGCCAAAACCTTGAATGCCCTAATCCATATAAAACCTGATTATATGGAGATTGTTCATGTTTATGAGCTTCAAATTTAGTGGCACAAGACTTTCCACTTATATGTGGTTGATTTAAACTACTGTTGTTGTTATAATATGTAAGATATTTACATACAAGAATTGTTTAATAATTAATGTTTAGTATGAGTTACTTCTATCGCTCTTCAGTTAAATTGCATTCTCTTGATATTTTTCCCTTCAACTTTTATTTTTCAATTTTATTGTCCTTATACAGAATACGAGTACCATGTACTCTTTTCTAATATATTTGCTTGTTAGCATTTGTATATTAGGGGAAGCTTTCAACAAATATTCTTAATTCTTCTACCATTTTGCTCTATTGATGCGCCACAATATAATTTTGTTAAACTATCCCGTGCAGTGCACGGGTTAGCGACTAGTATATATAATTCAGAATTTATTTTTATGGTCAACCTTGAGAAGGCGTAGCGGAGAACTGCAGGAAACTGAAATTTCTCCATAGGGAGCACATTAATTAAGTGTTCAGTTGTAACACTTTGTAAGTGATGGTTTAGATGTTTGGGAGCCAAATTGTGAAATCCAAAAGTATTTTGGGACAGCCATTTTGTAGTCCAATGGACCATGCATGATCATGCAAGCTCTGATCTCATCCCTTTTACTTTTGATAGTTTGAATCTCTATGAAAAATTTCTCTACTTGAAGGAATGAAAAATCTTCAAACCACCAATTATCCCATCTTTTTGTTTTGTTTTTGTTTTTTTTTTTTTAAGTTTTGAGTTCTCAACATTATTTTCAAGAACATACAAGCACTGTATATTGTCATTTCCAAAACTAAGTGCCCTTGAATGGGTGAAGGCCTTCATAGCAACGGCTTCTGACAATCTTTTCACAAGTTGTAACTTTTTGGTTGCAACTTTTTGGCACAAGCAGAAATGGGTTCACTGCTTCTGAAAATATAAAAATTTCCCTCCCACGATGTATGTATTAAGAAGCTTATAAAAGCATCTGTTTTGGATATTAGATTTTCTTTTCCAAGATTGTCATTCTTTTTTCTAAAGAATGAGCAGAAAATATAATGGAGCAACATTGGCTGCTATTAACCATCCATCCATAACAAAATTTAACTACTAATTCAAAAGATTTTGATCCACCTGGAAGATTGTTTGGTTGGATAATGGGGCTAGTGTCTCTTTGGCCAATACTTTGGAATAATAGTCTATTCAAATGTACACTTCTTGTAACCATATGGAGCTGACATAACAAAAAATGATTTAGTTAAAATTTAATGAATTTGAACTTGTTATCATGAATGTTTATAAAGATATTATTTTCAGTATATTAGTAAAATATTAAGCAAATTGAATATCTTGAATATTAAATTGACAATAACTTATAGCTGACTCCATTTTAATTGGGATCAAGGCTTAGTTGAGTTGAGTTATTAAGGAAGGGTAATCAAGATGTAAGAATTAAGGTTTTTTAAAAAAAATTTATTTAGAGTAGCTGATAAATTTCAAGGATTTTGGGATACAACATAGCATGGTTTCAAATCCAACAAGAAAGGAGAATGAATTCATTTGACTGCTATGTTTTTCTTCTTTGGATTGAATACAAGACACCATATGGAAGAAAATTATCTGGATGAGTCAATATTTTTAATGAAGATTCTAAGGGTTTGATGTCAGCTTTACATTTGTCAGACACAGAAAGATTGATTCATCTTTTATTAAGAACAGAGTAATTGACTACACCTTGTGCAAATAAAAGCTTGAATAGCCAACTTTTATGATAAGATCGCTTGCAACTTTTGTCTAGACAAGAATAAGTGGGAGTTGTTTCCATAAAAAGATCATATGTACGTAATATTACACGTAAATCATCAACATTCCTTATAAATGTATGCATAGAGAGGGGGGTGTCTTGAAAGAGAGAGGTGGGGAGGGCTATGTGGGTGTTATTTTCCTCCAACAGGGGACCATAATAGATATCATGCCCTAAGAATAAAATGGTCCACATACCTTTTTTAAAAATGAGGGAAAAAAAAGGTCCCAATATGATGAGAATCAACAAGCATTCAAGGATCTATTGCATGTTCCAGTTAGACCTATTACTAAAGCAAGATCCAAGAAGATCAAAGAAGCACTTAATGGGTGGATTCAAGAGATTTGGGTTGATTCTAATACAGGACATTCCAAGCTTGGCCCAAAGAAAGATGAAGGCGTAATAAATTTAATCCAAACTATTGAGGGCTAATTTGGTTTAATTGGGCGTGATTTATGGCGTGGATTAATGGCTTATTGATTTTCCAGTTCCATATCAGTTAAGAGATATTTTTCCTAGTCTGGAGCATCTAGTTTTGGACCAGATTTATTTTAATTTTAGGCTTTTATTATTTAGAACGTTTTTAGCTATTTTTCCTATTTTGGATCTGCTAATTTCAAACCAAATCAACTTTTATTTAGGGTTTTATTATTTAGTACGTTTTTTATATTTTCTATTTCCAGTCATATCTTATAAATAGCATGCACTCATTGTAATAGAGATAATTATTGAATAAAAATCAGAAAAAGTGAGGCTTTGCTCTTCTTTTGGTTCTTCAAAGAACTGTGAACTTATCAGGGATTCTTCCTTGTGGCGTTCAAACTTTATACCTTTGGTTCGTGATTCAATTATAATCATTGGGTCAAGGTGTTACTCTTATACCTTTGGTTCGCATTTTGATTATAAACGTTGGGTCCGGGTTTCTATCAAAAATCTGAATTTTAACTTTCTTGGGCAAGTATTCCAATATTTTTGTTGAGTCTCAAAGCGTGTCGATTGAGATTCGCATCACAATATCTAGAATCTTATAGTATGTGCACTTGATTACAAACTTTGAGAAACAGGGGAAAAATGATTGCATTTTTTAGAAATAGAAGGTAATGTGATCGTTGTTTTAATTTTAACTGAAGGTCTAAAGGTTGGGTGTGAAAAACAGTTGTACAACAAAGTGTGCAAATAGCATTCTTGTGCTAACATAAGCCAATAGCATAAAAGTGATCACTAATAATGTAAATATATACCCACTTTGTTTAGCTTGTCATCTTTATAAGATACCAAACCAATCAACACCAACAAGCTCAGTAACTTCATTTTTTATGTCCAATGACCATTTAAACCAGAAAAGGAACATACCTCTAATCAAGCTCAGGATCTTCATCTTCAAAATGATTCACCATTTTCATGTTGTTACTATTACAAACTTGAGTCAAAGCTTCATGCTTAAGTTCTCTCTATAATTTATGATCTCCAGCTGAGGTTTTTAGCTATCATTATTATTTACAAAGCCCTTGCAAGATTGATTTTGGCATTCTGGGTAATCCACAAGGCAACCACCATCAAAGAGGAAATCAAGCAAAAAAAATAAAGCAAATGATTAAAAACTAAGAGGAAAATCAACTTTCTCTTTTTGGTCATTTGGCTCTGCTTTTTTGGATTCTTATGCACGGTTGCCCTACATTTAAGACGTTTCCCCCATAGTTGGAAGGAACTTGATATTTTTGGTAAACATCTAAGAAAAATATATAGTAAACGTCTAAGAAGTTTCAAGTACCTTTTGAGAATTTGTAATTTACCCAAAAGAAAAAAGGTTGCATTCTTAAAGTTATAAGTTTTATTTGCTTCTATATTATGTAATTGATGCAAATTAAAACTTGAGTTCACTAAAACCTTTTGTCAAACAGGAAACACCACACACAGCCCCAAAAAGGTCACATCATCGACAACCAACACCCAAACACACATGCAAAGCCACAACCAGCCCAAATTTTGTTCAAAACACCCAAACGCACCTACCACAAATGTAGATCAGCTGCAAACTATCACAAATCCACCAAGAAAACAAAAAAAAAAAAGAATTAAAATACAGTTAGCCAAGCCATCACAAAATCAAAA
The DNA here is from genome assembly GCA_023736055.1 of Quercus glauca. Taxonomy (NCBI): domain Eukaryota; kingdom Viridiplantae; phylum Streptophyta; class Magnoliopsida; order Fagales; family Fagaceae; genus Quercus; species Quercus glauca. The sequence continues at coordinate 60,558,655 of CM043317.1, forward strand.
AAAAGCCCAGCTCAGGGTTATTACTTGCACCACCATTGGTAGGTACAATGAAGAATTTAGTAAGCTGATGGTAGAATTAAAATCCTATTTTAATAAATGTGACAATAAATTAATTGATTTGAGAGGTACAAAAGAACAATCTGAATAGGCTTCATATCAAAAGGGGAAAAAAAATGAAAGTTCCCCCCTAAACTAAACACGAAAAAATGATTGTAGATTAGAAATTCAAGGAAATGTGTGATCTCCATTTTAATTTTAAATAAAGGTCTAAAGGTTGGGTGTGAAAAACAAGTGTATAACAAAGTGTGCAAATGGCATTCTTATGCTAACATTAGCAAATAGCATGAAATGTCAAGTATTATATGTTTCAAACAACCATAGTATTGCTTTGAAATAACATATATATATACATACCCACTTTGTTTGGTTTTTCATTTTTACTAGATACCAAGCCAATCAATTCTAGTAAGCTTAGTAACTTCATTTTTCATTTCCAACAACCCATAAAACCAGATAGGAACATACCTCTAAACAAGCCCATCTTCAAAATGATTCTCCATTTTCAGGCCTTCTTTGACAATATTTAAAAACTTGAGTTCTCCATTCTTAATCTCTCTCTATTATATACAACCTCAAGCTAAGTCTTCGTTTTTGGGCTGTCATTGTTACTTACAAAGCTCTTGGTTTCTATTGGCATCTGAGGACCATTCTAATCAATTTACTGACTACCATTGTGAAATTTTGTCCCTGCAATTGATTTCAACACTATGGGTTTCCAAAAAGGCGATGACCAAGTTATTTTAGTGTATCAAAATATGATCCACTGTCTCCTTACTACATCGGCATATACAACACCAACCCTCAATGGTATAACCCCTCTTGACAAGGTCCTCACAAGTAAGAATCTTCCCCCATGCCGTGGTGCAAACAAAAAAAGGAGACCCTTTGTGGAGCTTTAACCCTGCAAATGCCTTTCCAAGGAAAGATATCAGTGTTTGAGCCCCATAGAACCGAATAGAATGAGTGGACACTGAATTCCCCATTTCTCTTCAACCTCCATCTCACTTAGTCACCACTCTCTCTATTGGGTATATGAGCTTCTAAAAGATGGAGGAATGATGCCACCAACTCTAAGTCCCATTCATTAAAGTCCCGAAGGACCTTACATCCCAACTTCTTCATCCCCCCTCACCCTATCTCACCAGAAAATATTCCACTAAAGAATCTCTATCATAGAACTAGCCTACAAGAAAGAAAAAGCCACCCTCAAAGGTTGACCTCCACACCAATGGTCTTGTCAGAATCGTATCTGTCTATCATAGCCAACATCAAAATTAATGTGCTGTAGGAATCTATCTCATTTTATTCTAATGCTTTTCCACATTCTATATCCATGTCTGGGGAGCGGTGGGGGATAATATTAATGATATCTTGAGGTTACCTAGCTTTGCTGCTTTGCTTGATTTAATGGAGCAACTTTATCACATAGATGACAGCCCTAACCATTAACTCTAGATGTCACTAACAGTTACCAACATTTTATTTAAAGTAATGGATTAATTACTTATAAGTTATAACAATGACAGAGTAATATACCATAACTTTCTAATGCTTATCCTCATTGGAATCAGCTTTTTTCCAAGAATGGATAGGTTCCACATGGCAGGGCAGAGTCACCATGCACTGCATTATTTGTGAATAACACTCTCTGGATCTCTTCAGTAAATACTTATCCCAGAACAAAAGTGAATTTGAAAATTTTCTATTTAAAACAAGTTTTAGCAGACACTGGTAAATCAACATTGATCTTATCTTAGTAAGTAACCAAATGTCACATCAGCTATATGTAAGTAAACCACTTCAAAAGGCAATGACCTCGGACCCACAAAAGATTTTTTATTCAGATAAAGGGATAAGGGTAGAGAATAATATTGGCATAAAATGGTATTCAGGTGAAGAGGATAGGTCTGTTTCATTTTATGCAACTTCTGTTCCAATTTAATATTACAAATTATAAATACATGGCTAAGACCAAATCCTTTTTGCCCTCCTCACTGATTATATTTTTTTTCTATGCCACTTGTGTAGAAAACACTAAACCGTTCTACAAATCTCTTATGAGTGTTATAATGAGCTATTAAGAACATAGGATTATGTGCTACTTTTAATACTTTAGTGGTACCCCATATATTCAACTGATTTTCCCACTATACATAACTTTAGAATTCAAGAAACAGTTATGAATTTATTATAGAGTTTTATGTTAAAGAGAAAATCAGGATGACCTTGATGATCTAAGTAAATCATTTTCAATGTACTCAGCAACATGACTTTTATAGTGCCTTGTCTACTTTATATGAATCTTTCTCATCAAAAACCGAATCAAATGTGGTAAAGAAGTCAAATCACCCATCACCAGGTCACACGTTTTGCACTAGCACTACTATTTTACAAACTTCTTTAATTAGTCTAGGCTTTGAAAGAATCTATCTCATAAATCCATAATTTGATTCTTAATAGCCATTGTGTGGGAAGTTTTGGTCAGATCCTCTGTGTGTTCTGTGAAAAAGGAAAAAAGAAAGTTATGACGCTGATATTGGCAAGGAACGTCATTCGTTCAACTTTTAGTTTCTCTCTTGATATAAAATAAATTCTTCTCTTCCTTCTCTAATCATTAAACCCATCAGTCTAATTGGTTCAGAGAATATTGAGCTATAACTCATCAATAAATTCTAACACCTTCTATGAGTATGCAAAGCTTTCCTTGAAATATTCAAGCTATTAAAGCATCCAAACTTGAAGGACTGTGCCCAAGTAGAAACACTTAAGAAGTCAAATATAGCTCTTGTTCTTTGTTGTTATTCTTGTGCTAATCAGCCACATTAATAAGATCTAGGATAAGCATTTTCTATTGCCTCTACAAAGCATTTCACTTCAAGCAATACCGATCAAATTCCTCTATCTTAGACCTTTTCATCAAAGAAAAATCCTGCATCATGTAAATGCTAACATCCTAAGCCAGATGATGGACAGTGTATTACCCATTACTGTTAGCCACAGAGATCCAACTTGAAAAAACAAAATTGTTGACTTAAGCACTCTCTACTTTCATCCTTGATTGTTGTGATAAAACAGGGTTTTAAAATGAATTCATGAACTGCACTACTATGAAGAAAATTACTGAATTGATTAATAAATTTGACAACACAAATAAGCTTTTCTCAAAAAGGGAAAAAAAATAAATGAATGTTCCCCCTAAACTACACAAATAGACTGCCATAATAACACATATGATTCAGCAACAAAGAACTAGGGTTCAACTCAAATGGAAAATATACAAATAAAAACTGAAACAATATTTGTCTTTTCAATAAACAATTATCAAGAATGTTGAAATCACATTGGGCACATTGATAGATCATTTGTGTCATTGAGAGTTGTCTTTACAATCAAATTAAGGTGTAGCATCTCTGAACAGACGGCTTTTTTATATGTTTCTTTTGAGATTTGGGTATTCCCGAAGAATACATTTGGAATGAGCAGGACTGCAATTTTCACAGTAGTAGAACCATTGCTTGGGATCCCGTTCTTCTTCACAGATGTCACAGTAATATTCACCGGAGTCATCTTCGGAAGTATAACGAAGAGTGAAGGGATGCTCATGTTGGTTGTACCATGCAGTTTGTGGTAGTGTAGCACATTTGAAGTCTAGAACAAATTCACAAGTGGTACAACGGAATACTCGGTATTGTCCAGAACTGCATATACTACACTTTTGTCTAATGTTTGTGATGGAGAGGTAAAGAGGATGCTTATGACAGGCATGACTAAGGGTGTTTAAGATCAAACTACATTGAACATAACACTGAAAACTATATTTTGGATAAGTGAGGGTGAGTGGGTGTTGATGAAGTGGGTGTTGTTTTATTTTGGGTAATTTAGTACAAGATATATGAAGAAAGAAGCTACAATCGACACAACTGTAAAAAGATGATGGAGTGAGAATAGCTCGTACGCACCCGTCGCAAATTTTGTTATTTGGAACCTCATCAGTAAGCTTTAAGTTATGCTCATGGCTGAAGTGTTTGATTTCTGTGGCAATTTCAGTTCCGTCCTCCCCCACAGTGGTTTTTATGACTTTGCAAATTTCTGAGTCAACGGATTGATCGAGCTTTGAATCTACTTTTTCCAGCATAGCTTTTGACTCGGCGGACTCCTCCTCTTTAAGTTCCGGCAAATTTATGTCCTCCATGTTTCTCAAGTCAATAGCACAATGGAGGTGGGCAACGAAATTGCATCTGGAGCAATAGTAAAGGCCATAGTTTGTGTCCAGTTTTAGAAAACAGAGTTGACATAATTGGGAGTTGGATTGATGGAGTTCAAGAGAATGGATGAGGTTGAGGGGGTGATTGTGCCGTACGACTTTGATTCTGCCTGGGAAATTAGTACATCTTGTATGAATCCCGAAACCACATGTGGTACACACATAGGGCATACCTTTGTCTTCTTTGCCACAAAGGTCACAAGTGAATGTGATCAACTTCCAAAAGGAGGTCAATGGGTGGCGGTGGACTTCAGTTGCTAGACTTGCTTCCGTGGTGGGCGCTAAAGAACCACATTTGATGTGAAGCTTAAAGTTGCATCGGTAACAAAAATAACAGTATCCCCCACGCCTTTCTTTGCAGACTTCGCAATTGCTCTTTTCTACCTCAGGCTGAGGATGACGTGTCGCTTCATAAAAGAGAAGAAGAGGATGTAATGGGTGCAAGGGATGGTGCAGCAACCCAAGGGGTAGTTCCGCACATGATTTATGATGCCAAAACTGATTCTTGAACCCTTCGCATTCTTTACAACTGTAGCTAGGACCCAATATTGGTTCGTTGCACCCCCAACAATTGTAGCTGTAAATTCTGTCTTCAATGAAGACGAAGGGATGCTGCGGATGGATAAAATGTTGAAGCTGCTTAATCTCCTAATGACATACACAGACACAGTAAAACAAACGGAGAGGGAGAGAAGTGCACATTAGATATTTGATTGATTTAAGTCGAGTCCTAGTGTGGGAGCATTTGTTCTGCTCTGCTCTCTCGTGTTTTTGTAAAGAGAAATGCTATGTCTACAATATTTTTACAACATTTTTACAACATTTTCTAAGTGGCAGGTTGTTATTGGTTGTTATTGTTGGGGCAAAAAAGTAATCTTAGTGTTAGATTCAAATTTGAACCAATAACAACTAACCACCTGTGATTTGTTGTAAAAATATTGTAAAATTGTTGTAGACGTAGCATCTCTCTTTTGTAAATAGCAACAGATGTAAACATAAATGGTGAGGTGATGAATGATGATGTTAGCGTTTTGGGCTTATTGTTGGACCTTCCAATCTGGATAACCCATAACACATGATCGTTGGTGGGCTTGGTTTTACTCAACTTTTTTTTTGGGGTTTTGTGGGCTTGTTAGTAAATGGTTCACACCGGATTGTGGGCTTGTTTATTTGGGCTTTCATTAATTAAATGAATTGCTGTGTAAAAACATTTTTTTTTATTTAATTCTGGTTGTAGGCTAGCATTTTGTTATTATACATTAAATTTTTACTGTATATTATCTACCTCCCTAAAACATTGTTCACGTCTTCTCTTGCTATTATCCCCTAAATTATATTAATATTTATTTAATTCTAGTTGTCATATAAAAATATATTGTTGCTTTTCTTTTCTTTTTTTGCAATGTAAAAAATGGAAGGCAATGTTAGAGAGTTAAAATTATTTAGATATATATAAGTTTTTTTTAATAATTTTTTTAAAAAAACTTGTATTTTCAAGTAAGGATATAGTTATATTTGAACAAAGTGTAGGTTTTTTAACAAAATATTATTTTGGAAAAAAGTTATCAAGTATATAATTTTGTAAAAGTTACCTAATTTATACAAATGATTCACATTTTCTCTCACAATTAATTATACCTAAATTATCATATTATTTAATTTATTTATCATAATGATGTAGTTTTGATTTTTAAAATTTTTTAATTAAAAATTAAGAAAAAAGATTTTTTCTAACAAAATTAAATTAAAATTGTATTTTCAAATTTTTAAACAAAAAAATTTCAGATTAATCTCGAACGATGAAATGGAAAGAAAAATGAGAGAAAAGGTGTCACTCGACGAAGAAGACGACCACGTTTTAGAAGGTGATGGAAAAAATGCAAAAACAAAGTTAAAAAAGTTACAACATTTTTAAGAAGCATTTGAGTTTGTGTGTGATATATATATATATATATATATAGAACTCTTTTGAGGTGTTTGTTACCTTGGGAATGCTTTTGAGACACTCAGTAGCAGTTTCGTCTTCATTATCATCTTCTTCTTCTTCTTCTTCTTCTTCTTCATGATCATCTTCTTCAGTAGCCTCTACCTCAGCTTGTTGTTCTTTTTGTTGGTCTCCAACCTCTTTCCCTTTCTGGGTCTGCTCCTCTTCACCTAAATTTGCTGCCATTGAGTCACCACTTTCGCCTTTTGACTCAAGCAGTTGATCCATTGAATAGCTAGCTGAGCAATTAATCAAATTAGTTTTTTATTTTTCGGTTAAATTTCTTCAGTATTTTTTTTTCTTTAAATATTTGAAATTAATATTATTTTTAGTTTTTAGAAAAAATATTTTCTTTATTAATTTTTAAAATTTTTAATCAAGCTGATCTATTTCATCGTGCTTTTCAAATTTAATGTGATTAGGCATTATAAACTCAGTAATATACAAAAGAGCTTAAAAATATAGGGTTTGTGTGTGTGTGTTGGTATTCCTAAATATAGTAAACAAATATCTTGATAGTGAATTGCATCCGATTGTTGTGAGTGATATACTTTTTATCAAAGTTACATTAGACGTAACATGAACTAAACACATTTGACAATAAATATCGTTAATTTGAGTGCAACTTAACAAGTAAATAGGTCCAATTACATTTGTAACATTTATAAAAATTAAGCAAGTAAGCAACCTTGTGAACATTAGTAGAAAAAAACATACATACAAACAAACTTGAAGAATCAACCATCGATACTTATAAGGAAAATCTTCTAAGTTAACCTTAATTTCAATTTTGTTAATACGAAGTTCATATGGAGCTCATCTATAACTTTTAATATATATAGACTAGATGGTGTTACTTTCAAAAGACAAAACATATTAAAGTTATTCCATTGTGCCAAAAATAAAAAGCATCTCCAGCACAAAAGACAACAAATTAGAGAAAGAAAAAGAAAAACTTATACATAAAGCTCATACTTGTACTCTCCCAGCAAAGTTTCATAGTCACTCCATCCTAACTAAATAACTCTCTCCCCCTTGGCCCACAAAAAAGACAAAAAAAAAAAAAGATTTTTTAGGGTGCTCCGCTTAAAAGTCTCATACTTGATACTTGCTGTTGAAAGCTAAAAAAAAAAAAAAAAAAAAGGAAATTTCATTAGCTCCACATATAGGCTCATACTTGCACTTGAAAGTATTAAGAGTGGTTCTAGGACCACAAAATATTCCACAACTTTCTATCACAACTTTGACATGACAGACTGCAATTAATTTTCTATCAATTACATATAGACCTACCATTTTTTCTTCACTACTCACACTCTGTTACATCACAATTGTGACAAAAAAATTGTTTAATAATTTGTAGTACTAGATTTTTTTTTTCAATATTAAAGATGTCTCAGGGCAAGTAATGTACAATAGCAAAAGTATATGTCAATATCTTTATGTGAAAATTTATAGTTAGGAGGGAATCTGACTTAAGCAAGCTAGATGTTAATTTTTCATATTTAAGTTCAAAATCACCCACATTATTCAATTAAAAAATATATAAATATACAATGCTATTACAGTAATTGTGTAAAAGAAAATCATTGCCCTCAACTAAACCCGAAAAACCGTTCTTTTTTTTTTTATAACACAGAAAAGCCGTACTTAGGTGTATGGGAGCTATAAATAGGGATAATAACATTGGAATAGTGAAACACTAATTGGACATTTCCCATGAGCTTGTCCCCCTCACTTATGTTTGCCCAACTTTAATTTATTTCTAGTTATTTAACTACGATAAGGAATTAAGAACATTTCCTAAGACTGTAAGCTAAACTCTTGAATTCAGATGCTTTCTCAGGAGTCAAGTAATCCTAAGTCCTTTCCATGCCTTCCTAATATCCCAAGCAAGGATAGATCCTAACAATTTTTTAACACAAGGCAAGATGAATATTTTAATAGGCATTGCCTTCAAGTTATACTTAAGGTAACTTTTACAAAATTATACTACTTTGTAACTTTTTTCCATAATAATATTTTGCTAAACATATTATTTGTTCAAATGTCATTTTTGTATCTATTATGCTTCACAAATATCAAGGTGATTGAATACTACAAATTCACTAATCTATATATCAAGAACTCAAATTATAGTTTTTTTTTTTTTTTTTTTAATTTGAACAAATGGTAGGTGTTTTATCAAAATATTATTAAGGGAAAAAGTTATCTTATAGTGAGATTTTGTAAAAGTTATTGTAAGTGTAACTTGAACGCAATGCCTATCAAATTTTTAACCAAAAATATAAATAAAGATAGTTATTCTATTACAACATTTAATATTTCTAATAATATAAATTTCTATTCCTAACATAATTTCCATCCAATGTACTAAACACGGCCTCAAGTTTTTTTTTGGACAAGTGTTAATCAATCATAGTAACAATATGAATTTTGTCCTCATATCTTGGACCCTTCTTATCAAGGGGAAGTCTAAACACATGTGAGAGGGTGTTAAAATATTGGTTAAATAATTAAATCTACAATTTTATTTTTCTCGTAACACTTCCAAACTAACATTTTATTTTTTGTCATTCACTTACAAGATTTTTTTGCCATCTCTCTTCAAGTTATTAATATATGAGATTCAATCTCTTAGGGTTGTCATATATTTTTTAGCCCTCTTTTTTAGGATTTCTTTTAACATGTTGCTTCGAAATAATTTCTTATCTTAAAAACAAAGCAAGATTCTAGTGGATGTAGACGACCCGCCACCCCCCCCCCCCCCCCCTCCCCAACAAGAAGAAGAAAAAAAAAATCCCAGCCCAACACACACAAAGAAAAAGGGAAAGAAAATAGAAGAAGAAGATTCTATTGTTAGCATCAAGCATGGCCTTATTAGAAGTATATGACACCACCATCATTTGAAAATTCTAAAACAAAAGCAAAAGGTAAAATAAAAACAATAGGCTTGCTAAACAATATACGAGTCAAATGCTTCTCTCTCTCTCTCTCTCTCTCTCTCTCTCTCTCTCATTTATCTGTTAGGTATTCCTTTCCTATATTGTTAGTATCTTAACATTTCCTTTCATTGCCAAGGAATAAAAAAAAAAAAAAAAACAATTTAAAAGAAGAAGAAAAAGAAGAAAATAATAAAGATCTTGAAAGAAAGGTAATGGGCCTTGCTAATTAATCTTAATCAAGATGCTACTCTCCTTTGTCACCATTTCTTTTTCTATATTCTTATTACTTTTCATATTTTTATTTGTTAGACAATATTTTTAGTATCTTTCGTGATCTTTTTCAAGATGAATGACAACTAGAAACCAACATACTTTAGGGAACTACATAACTTTTATGATTGCCCAAAATATATTCAATTAATTCTTAAAATGAATCGTTCCAAATATAAAAGTTATATTGCACGTATCTAATCCAATTAGAGCATTGTTCACCTTGTTTACCATAAAAAAATGGTAAATCATGATATTTTCAAACTTCATTTGTAAATTCTAATTCCTTTTATATGTTTACAAATTTTCAAATAATAATAAATATATGTGTGTGTGTGTGGAGAGAGAGAGAGAAAGAGGTAGGTTGGGAGTTATATACCCTAAATTAAAATTGTTCTATCTTGTTTAGAAAATGAATTTATAGAATAAGGTTGGGAGTTATATATCCTAAATTAAAACTAGGGCATAGACAAAAAAAAAAAAAAATTTGAGACCAATAGATACCTTTATAATTCTGTGTTTATTTGATATGGCCTAGGAACTCAAACTATGCTCACAAAGTCCTCACTTCCTCTAGTGCTACAGTATCTCCAATCTCATGCGCTACTCATTTTGCCGTGCAAAAGTAAGGATCAAACATTGTGAGAAAGAAAGTGTAAAAGAGAGTTTGAGAAGGGGAATAAAGGTGTTGACATAAAATTGAAATTTGAATTGGTGGTGGGGATTAGTGTGGTTTAGTCACACCTTATGCTTACCAAATATTAAGCTAATTTATCATGCTTTTCAAATATCAATGTCATTAGCCATAAAAACTAAAAAGACTCACTAATTTATGACGATTTTTTTTTTTTTTTTTGTATTCCTAAATATACTAAAAAAATAAACTTATAGACTTAATAGTATATGGCATCCAATTGTTGTTAAATTTTGCACGTGATTAACCTATAATAGACATTTAATAAAATTATGGATTCCACATAATAGTGATTACAAAAAGTAGACATAATATACCTTTTATTAAGGTTACATTAGATGTTTCATGAACCAAACCCATTAGCAATAAATATCATTAATTCAAGTGAAAATTAAGATGTAAATAAACCCAAAATTCATTGCATTTTTAACATTCATAAGAAAAATTAAGAAGTAAAGCAACCTACTTTTTATGAATAGTTATAGATAAAAAAAAACCATAGACGTAAAACAAAATTTGGAGAAATAACCATCAATATTTACAGGAACAAGAATAAAATTTTGGGTTTAAAACACCCTTATGGAAGTTTCCAAGTTAGTTCTAATTTCAACTTTGTTAATGTGAAGTTCATATGGAGCTCTCAATGGTGTTGCTTTCTAAGGATAAATTTATGATATGCCTTCGTGCCAAAACAAACAAAAAAAGCATCTCCAACACCAAAGACAAAGAATTAGAGAAAGGAAAAGAAAAGCATATGCTTGCCTTCTATATGCAAGAAGGAAAGTAACTTATGCTTGTCAACCTAGATGTATATACTTATTTTCCTTTTTTGTCTAATCTTTTTTTTTAAAAAAAACTTTTAAATGTCATAATAATATTTATTTTCCTCCCCCCCCCCCCCCCCAACATATCTACACTAACTTTTTATTTTTATTCATTTTATGAAATTTCTTTACCCATATTTATCTATGTTATACATTATCATTATCAATGCTTATCGCCAATATCACCACCACCCCATTTTTCTCACCTCAATGTTGTCACCATCATTCACCGGTGTTTGCCATTATCACCACCACCACCACCAATAACATCATGATACCATACCATCACCATAATCAAGTTATTGTTATCATCATTGTTATTAATACCTTAATTCTTTACCCTTTGTTTATGTTTAAAAAAACCATGATACTCCTATTCCAAAAAAAAAAAAAAAAATCTTAATACTAAATTCTAAATTTTTAGATATACTCATTTAATCAATGAAAAATTAATTGATGTGTCTAAGATTTCCATTATTTAATAAAATTTAAGAATTTTTGAAATTTAAAAGGAAAAAAAAAAATGCTCAACGAAAAAGGGCTATGGAACTCTATGTAGATATATAAAGTCATTCATTCTTATAATTAAATCCATAGGAAGTTAATCTACATTTCATCAAAAACTTGTTTATAAATCAATTTGACATCCATTAAACATAGGTAAAATTATAGAATACTCCAAGAGTACTACAAATGCGTACTCCCTTTTCTTATATGAATTGTAAATTCTACTATAAATTTAATTAGTGAGACCCACAATTATATGATAGGAGAGTATGCATTTATGGTACTCCAGAATATTCTATAATTACCCTAAATAGAGGAAGTAGAGAGAGAAAACATTGTTTAGATAAGAAAAACCTAAATGAAACATATCAACAATTTTACATTTATTTTCTAGAATAATGGAAATGAATAACAAAAATAGACTAATATTTCAAATTAAAACAATTTTATAAATTTGTAATTTTAATTAATAAAATTAAAAGTTTAATTTTACCGATTTTTTTAAAAAGATACGTAGCAATTTGGTAAATAAAGTGATCCATAATTCGAAACCCAGTAACCCCCAATTTGTTCCTCTTTTCTTTTATTTTCTCCACTTAAACCAGTGAAAGGAAAAAGAAAACAATGGAGAACTACTTCAGAACCATTGAAACCATCTCTAAGCTTTGTGGAGAATCAAAGGAAGAAGATTCTCTTCAACAAAATGAAATTCAGCATTTGTCTTCCTCACTCACTTTCTTAAGGTCAACACTAAACTACAGCAATGCTCCTACTATACTTTTATTTATGTATGTATGTGTATTTATGTGTTAGAGATATGAGTCAAGTTTTACTTGTACCTACATTACTTGTACCTATATTACTTGTATTTTGCACATTCTAACTTGTGATACTGATACACTGAGGTGGTATTACGTTACTCACATATTAAGTCCCCTTTTTTCATCACTGAACTTTGAAAAGTTATTTTTTTTTTCAATTTTGTAATAAGCTTTTTTTTTATATAAATAGTTTTGGAGCAAAAATAAGGATGAATAAACAAACTTTTTTCATTAGTTTAAAGATTTTAAAAAACAAATTAAGTTTAAGGGACAAAAAGTGAAACATTTTTAATAGTTTAAGGATGAAATGAATGTTTAAAGTTTAGGGATGTATAACAAAATTCATGCAAATTTTAGGGATGAAAACAATATTTTAGCGTTGTAATATTCTCGACATTTACTTGTATTTCATGTCATATTGAACAATATCATGCCCAAAAACATTAGAGATACATAAAAGAATCCATGTATGACTGTATGTATGAGAAAAGTGTGAAAGAGAGGTTGAGAAGGGGAATAAGGTGCATACATAAGAATTAAAATTTGAAATGGAGGTGGGGGGATTGGTGTTGTCTAGTCTCCCCTTTATACTTACCAAATATTAAGCTAATCTATCATGCTTTTCGAATATTAATATGATTGGTGGGCATTAAAATCTCACTAACCTATAAATTGCTTAATATATAGTTTCTGTGTGTGTTTTTTTATTCTTAAATATACTAAACAAATAAGTGTATGGACTTCTCATAAAAAAAAAATGTATGGACTTAATAGCAAGCAACATTCAATTGTTGTGAAATTTTGAATGTGATTTATCTATAATAGATGTTTAATAAATATGTCAACTCCTCAAAATAGTGATTTATAAAAAGTAGAATGATATATCTTTGATAAAAATTGCATTAAATATAACATGAACCAAACCCATTTAGCAATAAAAATCATTTATTCAAGTGCAAATTAATAAGTAAATAGGCTCAAATTTTATTGCATTTTTAATAGTTTTGAGAAAAATGAAGCAGGTAAAGCAACCTAATGTTTATAGATAGCAATAGAAAAACACAGACATACAAAAAAAGTTGGAGAAGTGACCATTAATACTTACATGAACAAAAATATGATTTTGGCTTCAATACACCCCTAGGGAAGCTTCCAAGTTAGCCTTGATTTCAAATTTGTTAATACAAAGTTCATGAAAGGATCACCTATAACTGCTACTATATATAGACTAAATGGTGTTACTTTCTAAGGATAAAACACATTCCTCGTTAATTCAACAAGCCATGATTATTCCATTGTGCCGTAAAAGAAAAGCATCTCCAACACCAAAGAGAAAGAATTGGAGAAAGAAAAAGAAAAGCATATATATGCTTACCTTCTATATGCAAAAAGGCAATGAACTTATGCTTGCCAACCTAGATGTATATACTAGTCTTCTATTTTCTCTAATCTTTTTTTTTTTTTTTGAAAGAAAAAAAAAAGCTTTTTTTTTTCTTTTGAAAAAAAAAAGAAGCTTTTTTTCATGCCTAGATGTCATAATAATATTTATTTTTCCTTTTTCCCCCCTAAACATGTTTACACTAACATTTTTTTTTTCATTTTATGAAATTTATTTGCTCATCTTTATCTATGTTATACACCATTTACTATCAATGTTATTGTCATTGTCACCACCACCTCATTTTCCTCACCTCAATGTTGTCACCATCACCTCCACCATCATTCAACGCCATTGTTGTTACCACCACTACCACCAATAATATCATGATACCATCATCACCATAATCAAGTTATTGTTATCACCATTGTTATAAAAGTCTTAATTCTTTACCCTTTGTTTATGTTTTTAAAAAGCCATAACACTCTAATTATAAAAATAAAAATAAAAGACCTTTTGAATACTAATTTCTAAAATTTTAGATATAATCATTTAATCAATGAAAAATTAATTGACGTGTTTGAAATTCCCATCATTTAGTAAATTCTAAGAATTTTAGGAACTTGGAAGTCATTTTTTTAGGATTTCCTATAATATGTTGTTCCAAAAACATTTCTTATGTGTAAAACAAACCAAGCATTGTTTAGGGCTTAAACACCCAATTTTATTTTATTTTTTATGAACACCACCCCAATTTCACCACACACACACACATTATATATATTCTCACATTAAAGTCGTACTCACACCACCCTAACAAAACACCCTTCCCCCCCCCCCCCTCCCCCAAAAAAAAAGGATTTTGCTGCATGTTCCTCTCAAAAGTCTCATACTTGCAATTGAAGGCAATGAAAAAAAAGCAAGATTTTGTCCTTAGCACCACGTAAAGGCTTATTCTTGTACTTGAAGGCTATTAACGTGGAGATTTTGTGGGTGTAGGTGAGCAATCTACCCCTAGAATATATATATATATATATATATTTGTTGTGATGTTGCTTACAAAAGTCTCATACTTGAAACTAAAGGCTATTAGAAAACAAATTTTTTTTTCATTAGCTCCACATAAACTCCACATAAAGGCTCATACTTGCACTTAAAGGTGGAAGGTATTCCGACTTGTTAAGCAAACTAGATTCATATGCCTCTCTCTATCTACTTTCTTTTTCTATATTCTTATTACCTTAATGTTTTCATTCTTTCACATGATGTCTTATTTTCTTTTTCATTTTTTTTCCTCACTTGACTATATTAGAAAATAGAAATTATGCTTTAATGGAGAGAGAGAGAGACAGAGAGGGATAGAGAGAGAGAGAGAGAGAGAGTCTACTAACACTATCTATCAAAAAAAGAAAAAAAAATCTTGACGAAAAAGTTCTATGGAGCTCTATGTGAGACGTATAAAGCCATTCATTCTTAGAATTAAATGTTTAGGCCTAATTTTTTTTTTCCTTTCTTTCCCTCCCTTTTTTCTTTATTACATTTGGGGCTAATAATATAACAGCTAAGAGGAAATAAATCTGAAAAATGCTTCAACTCGCCATGTGATGAGTTGTGAATGGTGGAGAATAATAGTGAGTCCATGGGGTCTACATCTTCACAACTCACAATTCGTTACATGGCGAGTTGTGGCAAAAGTTGTGAGATATATATATATATATCTATATTGTAACACTAGCATTATCATTTCTCAAGAAGTGTAGGCCCCATTTTACCTATTTTCTCTTTTGAAAAGATTAGTGGCAATTTTGTAAATAAAGTGATCCGTAGTTCGAAACCCAACAGCCCTAATTCGTTCCTTTTTTTCTTCAATTTTTTCCTCCTCCACGCACTACCGCTACAAAAACCAATGAAGGAAAACAAAAACAATGGAAGAGGGAGAAGAACCTCCAATTTCGAAGCTATTTACTATCAAACGCCCAATGAATAAGAAGGAGAATAAGGATGCTCTAGCTGTGGAGAAACCATCAGATTGCAATGGTGATAGCGTTACGGTTTCAGAGTTGATTATTGTGTGGACAATTACTTCAGAGTCGTCAAAACCATCTCCAAGCTCTGTGGAGAAGACGATGAAGATTATGCACTTCAACAAACTAAAATTCAGCATTTGTTTGCCTCACTCACTTTCTTAAGGTAAATACTTTTAAGTTATATATATGTGTGTATGTATGTGTTAAAGATATGAGTCCAGTTTTAATTGTACTACTATACTCTGTCTTAGTATTTGTATTTGTATTGCATAGTCTAACTTGTGATACACTGAGGTGGTATTACATATATTGGATATATGATAGATTTTCCATCTTGAATAGGCGGCAATAGCATCACACGTGATAGTAATTTGGTTAAAATATTATCTTTGTCCCTAAATTTTTGCATGTATTTTGTGTTTTAGTTAGTAAACTTTGAAAAGAGCTTTTTTCAATAGTTTGAAGCAAAAATAAGTATGAATAAACAAACTTTTTTCAATATTTTAAGGATGATTTTTTTTTTAATGATTAATTTTAATAGACAGAAAGTGAAACATTTAAATAGTTTAGGGATAAAAAATGATGTTTTAAAGCTTAGGGTCGACAAAATTTGTGCAAATTTTAGGGATGAAAACAATATTCTATCCATTCGACTTTCATGTCATATCAAACAATTTCATGCCCAAAAACAGTAGAAATACATAGAAGGATCCGTGTATAGCTATATGCATACAATATTTTAGCCGTTTGAATTATCATTTGCAAAACTTTTTTACAAATAATATTTTAACTCATAGCTGTCATAGAATGCATGATACGTATTGTATCATGTATTAAAAATTCATATCATAAAGGCGTATTGAAAGTTCTCATAAATTGTATGATACAAATTTGTATATTGAATATATCGGAAGATATATGAACATATAGTTTAAAATAGGTTTATTAGTAAAATTTTTGTACTTTAACTTGAGCCTAAATGCTCTTCTACTTGTTTTCAAAATAGAACATTTGGGCTACTACTATTTTTGCCTAGTACAAAGATCTAGATAAAAATATTGGGCTACTACTACTTTAGCCCAATAGAAAGGCTTAGTATAAGGGCTCTCTCTCTCGCTCTCTCTCTCTCTCTCTTTTTGGACATGAATTCTATCAGACAATGATGAATATGATGAGGAAAAAAAATTATTTTGTCTTATATATTATGTATTAACACATTTACATTTGATAATTTGAATATGGATATTATAAATTCATTTTCATGTTTTGTTTGTTTTGTCAAATATCATAGCATACGTAATAATTAAAGTAGTAATTAGTTGCATGTGTTCCAATTTTGTACTAAACATTTCATTTAAATATTTTTTTTTCTTTTTTCATAAATTTTATTTAGTATTAGTATATCTTACAATACACAATTCGATCAAATATACAATATATAAAAATGAAAAAAATGATTCATGATATGATTCACATTTTGAAAATTATGCATTTATATATTATTATTCACGTAAAAAGATGTTTTCTAAAATTAAATAAATAAAAAAAGATAAAATCCTATTTAAGATCATTATGTAAGAAAAAGTTAAGTGAATTAGCCATTATCATTAAAAAAAAAAAGTGATGTCAACAAAAATTAAATAAGTAATTTGCATCTCAAAAATTAAAAAATAAGATTTTTAAATAAGAAAATTTATTAGTATATAGAAAGTTTTTTTTTTTTTTTTTTTTTTTTGGAGAAACCTGACAACAAGCCTGGACTTTTATTGAAGAAGAAAAACAGAGTTCAGTGAACATCAAACAACAGTAAAGGAACTATGTCCTCAGGTGGGGAATTAAGCCAAACCCGAGCACCCCTATAGCCTTTTGCTTTTTTTGCTAATGTATCAGCCACAAAATTACAAGAGCGACCAACATGGTTAAAGGCAAAAGACTGAAAAACTAAAGCTTGACTGACGACACCGTATGATGAAAGGCCAGCATTATTATGGTTTAAAGCAGTGATGACCATTGCTGAGTCCCCTTCGAAAAGCACTTTCTGTACTGTAGACCAAGTTCTGCAGCAAATTCGACAGCTTTGCGGCTCGCTAAAGCTTCCATATCAGCAACTGCTTGGGACAGCGTCACAGGGGAAGATAGAGCACCAAGAAATTCGCCTCTCCAGTCTCGAACAACAACTCCAATTCCAGCCGAATGTGAGTCCCTGAATATAGCGACATCGAAGTTGACTTTGTGATAGTTTAAGTCAGGGGCGCTCCAATGTTGCATGATGGGCCTATAAAAAGTTAAATATAAATATTATTACAAAAATTGGTATCTAAAGTTTTAAACATAAAAAATTCCTAACTTAAATTTATCTAGTCAAATAGGGGCCTGTCTGCATCACAACAGGTTCTTTAACTTTTAGATTATTTTGTTTTAGAAAACAAAGAAGCCACAACACTCTTTGCCGCTACTCAAATAGTTTTAAACGGTCACTATGTCCTCAAACTACTATTGTGCTTTACTGAAACTCTGCAGCAAAGCTCGAGACCAAACCCAAGCTAAGAAGCTTCACTGCCACATTATTAAAGCCTTTGTGAACCCAGAAACCTTTCTCTTAAACAATCTCATCATAACCTACGGTAAACTAGGCTAGTGGACTGCAATGCTAGTGGGTTATGGTCAAAATGGGTACAGTGAAGAAGCTGTTAGGATTTTTCGTGATATGCAGAGAAAAGGGATTCAGCCAGATGATTTTACTCTGGGGAGTGTCGTTAGCTCATGTGCAAACTTAGCAAGCTTAGAAGAGGGTGCCCAATTTCATGCTCACGCTCTTGTTTCTGGCCTGATATCTTTTATTACAGTTTCCAATGCTCTTGTTACGCTTTATGGTAAATGTGGAAGCATTGAAGATTCCCATCGAATGTTCAGTGATATGAAAAATAGGGATGAAGTCTCTTGGACAGCATTAGTTTCAGCATATTCACAATTTGGAGATGCAAATGAGACCATTGATCTCTTTGAAATGATGCTGGCCCAAGGTTTGAAACCTGATGGAATTACTTTCATTGGTGTTCTGTCAGCTTGCAGTAGAGCAGGGTTAGTAGAAAAAGGGCATCAGTACTTTGAATCAATGATAAAAGAACATGGAATCACACCACTTCCAGATCACTACACTTGCATGATTGATCTTCTCAGCCGATCCGGGAGGTTAGAAGAAGCAAAAACTTTTATAAATAAGATGCCTTTCCATCCTGATGCAATTGGTTGGGCTACCTTGTTGAGCTCATGTAGATTTTATGGTAACATGGAAATTGGGAAATGGGCAGCTGAGTCACTTCTAGAATTAGAGCCCCAAAACCCAGCGAGCTATATCTTGCTCTCAAGCATTTATGCTGCAAAAAGGGAATGGGACAATGTGGCCCAATTAAGAAGAGGAATGAGAGATAAGGGAGTAAGGAAGGAACCGGGATGTAGTTGGATCAAATATAAGAACAAAGTGTACATTTTCTCAGCAGATGACCAGTCAAGTCCTTTTTCAGATCAGATATACTCTGAGCTAGAGAAACTAAATTGCAAAATGAGAGCAGAGGGGTATGTACCAGATATGAGTTATGTTCTTCATGATGTTGACAAGTCAGACAAGATAAAGATGCTTAACTACCACAGTGAGAAGCTTGCAATTGCCTCTGGGTTAATTTTTGTTCCTACTGACCTTCCTATACGAGTATTTAAAAACCTTAGAGTTTGTGGGGATTGCCACAATGCCACTAAATATATTTCTAAGATAACCAAAAGAGAGATACTTGTAAGAGATGCGGTCCGATTCCATTTATTTAAAGATGGATCATGTTCGTGTGGAGATTTCTGGTGATGCAATTCTCTATCCAAAAATTTATCAGGTGAAAATTCCAGATTTGTTTAGTGTCAGAAGACAGATTCAATACTTCATTTCATCAGATGCATTGAGATATCATTGGAGTACTTTAAGGTTGTTTTGCACAAACCCACAGTTGCAGAAAACATCTTTGTTTCAGGGAGAGGGGGACTTGGAGATGATCAAGGAAAAAGAGAAGGGGGTGAAGAGAGGTATATTTCTAGTCTCGAATGAAATTATTTAGGGAAAAGTTCTTTTAGGTTCTGATTCTCTTACATTTATTTTTTACTGTTTTGATCTCTCTCTCTCCCTCTCTCAAAAACCTGAGGAAAGGAAAGGACAAGCAGTGTTTAGATCATGTTTTGTAATGTTTTGGTTGACTTTCTTTTCTTTCCTTCATTTTCTTGGCAACCAAATGGTCTAGATCTTCTATTTTCATTGTTTCTTCCTCAGATTTTCTATTTCTTTTTTATCTTTGAAAATGTGCTGGATTATTTGATTTTTTTTTTTTTGTAATAAATTTTTATATGAAAATTTTTCTTTCTATTTTATTTTTTATTTTTTATTTTGACTTAAATCTATTTGGCTCCTGAGAAATGATGGAAAATGAGAGAGAGTGAATTCTGAATTCTGCAAAGGTTAAGGAAAAAAAATTGAGAGATGTAGGTATATGATTATGAAATATTGGATGGAATAGATTATTCCCACCTTTCAACTCCATGAGACTACAGCTTTGAGTCTTTCAACAAATTAATTTAACCTTTCTATTTTGATATGTATCAAATATTAAATACATAAAGTATTAACATACTTTTTGAACCGTAAGAGACACCGTATGAACAAATAAAAAAGAAAAGTAAATCACCTATCAAAAAAAGAAAGAAAAGGAAATCAAATATATCTTTGATGCTTGCTTAAAATATTTTCAAGTGAGTACTCTGAAAAATAAAAAATTATTGTTTATTCTTTTATTATTCAATCTTTAAAAAAAAAAAAATTAAAGCCTCATTGTTAGGAACTTTTGAAAGTTTTAGGTTTTAGTGAGGAGCTCTACACATTAGAACCCAAACACTCACATAGTCAGCACTACCACCATCACTCCCTCCAATTCTCATAATCCAAAATAAAATTCTAATGAACCCACAAATTTTCATCAAATTCTTTGTGAACTAATCACACTACCAAACCTTAACCCCACTTTTTTAGTTAGAGACAGGTTTTTCTATAATACCATTGGGGTTTTCATCAATTGTCCCTTTTATTTATTAATTTATTTTTTCTTTTTCTTTTCCCAGGACCCAAGTCGCAATCAGACCTGATTCCTAGATGTGTCAACCATGAAATGGGATGTTACGGAAAAAGCAACGAAGGTAACTTATACACAGTTACATAAATGTTATCTTGGAGGGGTAATTTGTCTCATTTATTTGAAATTAATTGTGGGTTGAGGATATTATTTGTAAATTTTGGAATAGAAATATATGTAGAATCACATATGTTTGCCTTGCATTCTAATGAAGCATTTTTATGGTAAAATCATAAAAATATTGAATCATTTTTTTATTATCAAAGGAGAACAAATTACTACCTTTTTATATGTGTGTATATATATATATTGATAGGTATAAATTACTACCTAATATATAATTACAAAAGAAAGGAAAAGTGTGCTCTTTTTTTTTTTTTTAATAATTCAATCTCACTCACTTTTTTAGAGCTTTGATGGGTTGCCATGGCAGTGCTACTGAAGAAGACAAATTTGGGAGCAGAGAAACCTTGAAGAGAATAAAGATTGAGTTGGGCTTAGAATCCAAAATGATATGTTGCATGAATCTAGGCTTGGGTTAAGATTTGGGCCAGTATGTAAGTGGTCATGCAAAGCTTGATTAGGTTAAAATTTTGGCCTTCATCATAAAGGATTTGCTAAAGAATATATTGCAAACTGTGACTAATGAGTGCAGGTACAATACACATGTTTACCTCACAGATCACTGCATGTATTATGTCCATTGATCCCACTATGTGGATATATAATGCATGTTCATGGAATGGTCTTTGCTATTCAAAGTGCACCACAACTGTTGATCGATGAGTTGAGGCTTCCTTAGGATGTAGTGGAATACCTTTGCTTAGGATACTAGACTACTAGTAGTAGAACACATGGCATTCCAGATGGAGCCTAGCATTTTCACCTGTGGATTCTAATCCCTGGATCCTTTGGCTTCAAGCTTTGCTAGCCAGAAGTCAAGAAAGGGCTTATATTAACAAAAATTTGCCATTGGTACCTTTACTGTCAAATTATTTGTGCAAGAAACTTTTAATGCTCTGTTGTAGTTGTTAGGGTATATTTATGAGCTAAATTCACATGTTTATATTCATGTTGTCTATCGCTACTGTGTGAATTGGTTTTGATGAGCTAAATTTCAGAACTCTTAATTTAATTAAATCTTTTATTTTCCATGTATAGGAGGAAGCTTCCCATGATGATGTTGTACAATATGCACAGATCAGATGGCAAGCACAAAATCTTGTAGATGATGTTGAAACAGAGGTTGAATTGATTCTTCAACTGGCTTATAATTGATGTGATGAAAAATAAGTGATGGGGTAAGAGAGCAGATAATTGACATTAGACTACACTTTGATTTTTCTAGTGTTTTTAGTGGTGGACAAGAACAAAGTGTTGGATTTATGTTGTCTTTTGCAGAACCAGAAAGTTCAGGCATCAAATTAAGCTCAAGAAAACAAGATTTTTCTCTGGTTTATGATTGATGTAAAGCACAGGATCCAGATTCTAATTATTTCAAATAACTCAAATATGGATATGTTTATATGTATGTAGAACTTTATTATGAAGACCTAGTTATGGGGTCTAGCTAGAGAGGGGGTTTGCTCATGAACGTAGAACCAGTAGAGGAAGACATCAGCTTGGGTCGTTGAGGGCAGCCTCTCTGACATGAGCGGTGTCTTCTTGTTTTTCTTCTTCACCCACTTTTTTTGTTTTTGTTTTTGGTTTTTTTTAACATGGAATTTAGGACTGTATTTGCTTGTCAGTATGTGCTACTCCGTATATCTCTATTTTTTCAAATGATGTGACAAATTTTATTGGAAGGCCTTATAAAATTTAATCTTATATGAAATATAGTAAGACAAATATATTATGTTATTCAAAAACTAGTATAGCCCATACTACTGTACAAAACCACTGTAATGCAAACCTATAGTATCATAAAGCTTTTATATCTAATAAGAATGTCCCCTCTAAAACTGGAAGTGTTAAGCTTCTTTTCTACTCAAGCTTGGAAGCTAGTAAATGGGTTTAGACTAATAAATGCACAGAGCATTGATTAGAGCACTAGATTGAGTTCAAATAATGATGCAAGACAGAGCACAATCACGCTAGAGAACTGAAGAGGAAAAACAAAGAGAAGATGAGAGGACTGAAAACACATTGTTATCTCCTCTTACTACCTTACATGAACTTTATTTTTTCCGCAAGGTTTCTTATAACTCTCTGACAGAAAGCAGCTGCAATAAAACTTAATGCTCTTTCATAACTCAAACATGGAATCTAGTTAATTTGTCTCCTGAGAAGTCCACAGCAGCTTTGTAAGAGGATTACGCAAGATCAAACCTGGGTAAGATGGTACTAGTAGGTGGTATAAAGCTTGTCTTTTTGCCAAAGGATCAACTGTGGAAAACTTCTATACTAATTGCATGCTACCTATCAAAACCTTACTTGTTATTATCATTTTCCTTTTTATCAATAGTGATTTGAAGAGGAAATTTATATGCAATCTCTTCCAAGTTATAATCATTCCTCAACATAGAAGTTTGTTAACTTTAGAAAGCATGTTATGGCCCTGAACATGCTGCCAGATCTTTGTTTGCCAAATTTAGTTCTACCATGGCCCAATTTGGATTTGCACCCAACCCATATGATTAGGCTTTTTTTTTCTTCGAAATTTCAACAGAGGTACCATTCTCGTATAATTTTAGGTGGATGATGTGACTGCAATACGCAATTTAAAATCACACTCTTTTTTAAGTACAACTCTTTAGCTACAATTTCCCTACATTTTTAGGTGCAACTTGAAAAAAAAAAAAAGTTCACTAGAATGATTTTGTTGGAATCAAGATTTCAAGCATTTTCTTTTGCATAAGCACGTAAAATGTTAGTGGGATATGTATCAAATCCTCAAGGAGCGAAATTACAATTATTAAAATATGAGAAGATTTCCTTTTTCCAAACCTCAAGAGAGATTAGGCCATGTTTGGTTTGCAAGGTTTTCATCACTCATTACTCAATTTTTATCATCCATTACTCACTTTTGCTTGGTTTTGAAGAAATCTATGTTGATTCGTATATCACAGATTACTAAGATAAGCTTTGTTTGTGAAGTAAGAAAGATTGATAGAAAGAGATAGAAAAATGAAAAGAAAGAAAGAGAGAAAGAGAGAAATTGAGAGAGAAGAGATATTTTGACAAAGAAGAGAAATCTGTATCTATCTTCCTTAATGACAAAAATGGGAGTACAAGAATATATATAGTACACTGAGGCTATCTAACCGCCTAACAATCAACCCAAGAAATACGGATTGTATAACTGAATCTATACCAGAAGCATAACTGACTTTGGCTCCAGAATCAACAGCTTCAAACTATGGGAAGAACGACATCGTTTCTTTCCTTCAGAAGCTTGTATGCGTGTTAAGTAAAACGGTGCGTTTGTGTTTATAACTTTAAATGAAACGGTGCGTTGCACAGTGCATTGTAACTCATCTTCAACCTCGCGAATACTGTGTGTGGCTCAACCATTGTCATCCTTCTTTTGATTCTTTGAATTCAAACTTCCATGAATATTAACAGGTTCCACAACATGGGAGTGAATGAGAAAAATAAGGGAAAAGCATTAAAGCTGAAAGTGAATAGTACCATATGACTATTGGTGACCATTACTTCTTTAACATTTGATGTGACTAAACATAAAGGTGAAACTCACTTGACTCTTGTAGGGGCTCAATTTGTAACGGACCCTTATCAATAAAATTTGTAGAGAAATGGGTATACGGGCTAGGCATTAACAATACGAACGACGAATGGTATGAGACCAACATGGGTAATAACAGAATGACTTTATTGAGTAGTTTCCATGAGGATAAAAGTCATGAATCTGGTTCAATATTGGTAAGAGACTTTGTAGTGATTTTGGATAAGTGTTTTTGGGGATATTCATAACTTTGATTAAGTGTTTGAGAAATATATTTGTCCTCGGCCTCTTCCGAGGATCTACTTTTCTTCTAATTCATATCTATGCTCCCTCCCTTTCTTTTTCTGGACCCCCTGGTTATATAGTGTTTTCTATAGTTAATCTTAGCCATCCATTTGTCAACTATCGAGGCTTCTATGTACAGGGGATTGTCCCATCATTTGTATTTGCAGGCTTTATGTTATTTCCCAGCCGCCTTTGCAGGCTTTATAATAGTTGAAGTGACTGATGCTTTAGGGTTTTCAGGTCACCTCACCATTAAAACGGTCAGAATGTTGGTGAGATATATTCAACGAATGAGGGATATTTTCCCTTTAGTGAAGTCGGTGTGCCGATGACAGGTCATCCTCGGCGAGGCCTTTGAATGACCTGGGCTCTTTCTCATTGTCCTCGGCCTTTACATTATCCTCGGCGCGGGCCTTGGGCCGTATGTAGTGGGCCAGCGTGGCTAGTGCAATAGGGCCCCACAACTCTAAAGAATTACAAGATTACCATTAAATCTCATAACTCATTATTCAAAAACTCTTAAAATCTGTTTTCATTTTCACTTACTCTAACTCATTTTTTTGAGTTATGACATGGAAAGTGAGAAAGTTTAATGTATCTTAATTATTATTATTATTTTTTTGTAAAAATATTGTAGTCTGTTACTTTACTATCAAATCATAATTCTGGTCTTTGTACATTTGTCGTACATTTAGTTGTGTTAATTTCTTCCATTAACTTTTAAAATAAGAATCCATTGACTATTAATTGTATCAATTTCACCTCTTAACTAAAATCAAATCAATTTTTATTTTTATAATTTAACTTTTTTTTTTTTTTGGAAAGTTGAAGGCCTAAACTGATACAATTAATAGTTGAGACACTTTTAATAGTTGAGACTTGACAGACGATTTATTGATACAATTACAATGAAACGTGTATGGATGAAATTAAAATTACCCAATTATTAGAGGACAAAAAGAGTAGCTTGACAATTTTTTTTTTTTTTTTTTTTCATTCTCACTAAACGACTTGTAGCATAGTCTAAAAATAAATGAATAAAAAAACACTCTCTTCCTCAAAAACCCAAAACCCTATAGAGAATCTCAGCCATGGCGGACCAAGAGCTCCATCCCTCGGACCCTTCGTGCCTTCAACTGGTCTCAGCTTTCCTCGCCATGGATTCCACCGAATCCTTAATCTCCTTGTCCCGGTAGGTCCTAAATTTCCGGCACCAGCGTATTTTAGCAAACAGTGGTGCATGTGGCTAACGTGCGCCGCCAATCATGTTCCTATTCTAATAATATTGTGTTCGTTTTTTTTGGTTGAATTGTAGGGTATGCGGTGGAGGGTCGGTTACTGAGGGAGTACAGAGGTTCATTTGGGACCATTGCTTAAGCAAAGCTGTAAAAAAAACAACCAAAAAAAAAAAAAAAATACTCTATACTTTATTTTCTATGCATTTGTATGCAAATTTTTACACTGATATTGTATTTATGTGTTTATAAATGAGTTTTTGTGATTTGGGTTTTGATTTCTGTAATGGGTTTTAAGACTTGGTGTCTTAGTTGTTAGTATGTGGATTGAATTTTAGGTGTTAACCTTTGTTTGGTTGCAAACTGTATAACTTCTATTTGATGCATTTGAATATAACTGTTTTGTATTTATGTGCTTATTTTTATGAGTTTTTATTACTTGGGTTTTGATATGTGTAATGGGTTTTAGAACTTGGTGGCTTAATTGTTAGCAAGGATGCTGAAAAAAGTGGATGGTGTTTTAGGTGTGTTAAGCTTTATTTGTTTTCTGAAAATGTGGGGAAAATAAATGAACATAATTTGGGGCAAGAATGATTTTTTCCCGCCCTTTCACAAAGAAGTTTAAATGTCAGTTTTTAAAGCTTTATTTAGGAAAATTGATGAAGATTTGTGAGGTTAGATTGGTTTCTAGTTCTACTTTCTTAGTGGAGAATTGGGTTTAAAACTACAAGTAGAGGCAAAGAAGTAGCTTTAAAAATTTGAAGAAATTGGGTTTTCTATGTTTTTCTGAACCCTGTTTTCAAAGACAAAGACGGTTTTGTATGTACCGTTTTTGCATGAATGGGATTAGTAGAGCAGAAGTTTTACTTTCATGTCTTCAATTAAAAAATAAATAAATCCTTGTTGTGCATTTTCTAAGCTGCAATCAAATCCTTTGTATGCATTGTTTCTCTATTATAAATTTGGTTCAGTCAAATGGTCAATGCAGGCTGAAAACTTTCATGCTCCATATTTGAAGAATTTCCTGAAGAAGCTTATTGCTGAAATAGAGCTGAACCATGATCTTGTTTTGGATGAATTATATGAACAATATGCTTATTACATGACATCATTGAAGGTACTGCTAGTCAATGGAGGAGTTATTTAACTTAGTTGTCATTTGAATTATTTGCGCATGTTATTCTCTCAGAACTTACCTGCCTGAATGGGTTTGACAAGATCTTTTTTTTTTTCCCCTCTAGGATGATAATGTGGTCAAAGGAAGAATCTGCAAATGCATTTCATTTCTTTTTCCTGCTGGTAATAATTCTCAATCATGTTATTTTGGTATAAAGTCTATAATTTAGTTGCATTAACTTAGATATGGGTGGATAATTTGGTACTTCTAGGTTCTTCTCAATTACCAAGTTGTCCTAACTCAGGGAAACTGGTGGTCCCACTACAGTGTTCTCTCAACATGCTTGATGGAGATACTGGGTATGCTTCATTAATGATATCTCTGTCTTGTAGGTGATATCTGCAAAACTAAAATTGTTGATGAATTTGTTGATTAGACCAATTGAGTATAAACAACTATCAAACTTCAAGATCTTTGAAAAGCATATTCAATTATAGTGAATTTGGGCTTGCCCTGTCCTTTAGCGCTTTCTATTTTTGTCACTTTGCATCTGTCTGAATTATAAGGAGATCTGTTTGTAAATCCTTTGTGAGAAATCACAAATTAGGCAATGAATTCCTGTTAGTTGTGTTTATTAAACTGCTGGGTAGAAGGGTCATTTGCTGTTTAAGAGAATAAAAAAATCAGGCAGCTGATTAAGAGCCTGTGTTCAGTGGATTAGCCTCCTTTTGGTTAACTGAATGAAAAGGGTTGTTTCGCTCTCTCTCTCTCTCTCTCTCTCTCTCTTAATTGGGAGGAATGGTCTTGCCTTTTTTATTCAGTTATATGAACCGTCACTATTCTTTAGAATTAGTGGTGGTCTATGCTATGTAATTAGAATTATTAGTACATTTTTTAGCAATTCAATGAAAGCATTGACGGATTCATCGCTACAGCAGGTCTCAATTAAATTTTCCTAATCCGATTGTTTGTTCATGGCCCATACATGATGTCAAGGTCATTAATCCAGCTCAGCTACCATAAAGCAGGTCCTAAGTCCTAGAACTATGCATGCATAGAGGCCTCTTTTATTTATTTAAAGGACAAAGTTTTCCTTAAAACTAGTTTGAAGGACTCTTCTCCAATCCATTATAAGGCATTTCATGTGGCCATCCTCATTTCTTTTAATTACATGACCTTTTAAGTAATTTGGCTAAGGCACATGGCAATTAAATAAAAACACACATGGGTGGCCATTTAAAGCACAATGTAGCAGCTTGGATGAATTTTCCTCCAAATTGGTTTGGTGAAAAATTCTTTACTTTATTGATTGAAAATAATAGTTCTATAGAGTTTGTCAATCCGATGGTTTGGTGTCTTTTATATGATCATATCAAATCTGTCAGTAACTACCCATGATTAGTATTTTTCATTTTGTGACGCTTTTGGGGAACAATTATTATATATTCATATGGTTCTAATTTTCTTTGAAGCTATCACAAGCTTGAAAGTAAATGTTGATAAGAGTGAGATTGTGCCAGTTGGTGAGGTTGGGAATTTGGCTACTTTGGCTTGTACTTTATGTTGTAAGGTTGGTTGTTTGCCCATGTCTTATTTGGGTATGCCCTTGGGGGCTCATTATAAGGTTCTTTGATTTGGAACCCTATTATTGAAAGGATGTAGAAAAAGCTTACAGGTTGGAAGCGGTTATATTTGTCAAAAGGGGATAGACTTACTTTATTGAAGAGTACTTTATTAAGCCTTCCCACTTATTATTTATCCTTGTTTATTATTTCACAATATGTGGCGGACAAATTAGAGAGGATTTAGAGGAATTTCCTTTGGGGGAGATCTACTAATGTTTTTAAATTTTCGCTTGTTGCTTGGGAAAAGGTTGTGTGGCCAGTGGAGGCAGGTGGTTGGGGGATCCGGAAGATTGGGCTGCTTAACCAAGCTTTACTTGGGAAATGGCTCTAGCGTTTTGGGAATGAGGTCACACGTTTATGGAGGCAGATTATAGCCTCCAAATATGGGGAGGCTAGTGGTGGATGGTGTTCTAGTGTTGTTAGAGGGACACATGGATGTGGTATGTGGAAGAACAATAGGAAGGGGGCTAAGAGTTTCTTTGGTCATGTGTTGTATGTGTCAAGTGAGGTTATTTGTATTCAATTCTGGCATGACCCTTGGAGTAGCTCTACTTCTTTGAAAGCTTTATATTTGGAAATGTTTGCTTGTGCTATGGATAAAGAATCTAGGATTTCTGATATGGTTGATATTGCACCTGATGGGGGTGGTAGAAGTTGGAATTTACTTTTCCGTCGTGAATTTCAGGATTGGGAGACGGTGATTTTTTATAATTTCTTTGCGCATATCTCATCCAAATTACCCAGGGGGGTTGATGATACTATGATATGGCAATTGAATTGTAGTGGTGTTTTTTATGTGCGCTCTTTCTATTATTCATTGCTGGAAGCTCTGTCGGTGTCTTTTCCTTGGAAGAGCATTTGGTGTGTTAAGGTACCTAAAAGGGTGGCTTTTTTCTTATGGACAGCTGCTAGGGGTGGGATTCTCACAATTGACAACCTTGTTAAGAGGATTTTGCCTCTTGTTAATTGGTGTTGCCTATGTCGATGCAAAGAGGAAACTGTGGATCATTTATTGCTCCGTTGTTAGTTTGCTCATACCCTGTGGAGTGAATTCTTTCTATTGTTTGGGGTTCAATGGGTGATGCAAAAGATTGTTGTTTATCTTCTCTTTGCTTGGTGGAATTGGTTGGGGATTCATTCTTCAAATGATTGGAATATGGTACCAGTGTGTCTTATGTGGTTAACTTGGAAGGAACGCAATGCCCGAACTTTTGAGGAAATTGAGAGACATGTAGATCGTTTGAAATCTTTGCTACTTAGGACTTTGTTTGAGTGGTCTCGTATTTGGAGTTTTACATATTGTATTTCTTTGTTTGATTTCCTTATTCTGTTAGCTTTTCCTTTTGATTGTTTTGTATTCATTTCTGTGTAGTGAGTTTACTATTGTAAACTCATTGTACTTTTATTATCAATAAAGATGTTTTTACCTATAAAAAAAAATTTTAAAAAGATTGTAAGAGTTGTTTCTTTTATTTTTATTAACATTTCAGACTAATCTAAAATTAGAAACTGCTTGGTTTATGCAGTTGTGCACTTTGGCCCTCAAGTCTTTTCCTATCAGAGTTCATACTTTCTTTTCCAAGATCATTCTCGAATAAATCTTGCTTTGAGGTAAGGTCTCTATTCAAGAATGTCTGTTCTATTTCAAATTACAAATTTTTGCTGTACATTTATAGATTCATGAATGATCTAGAAATGAGTTTCTGTATAGGATGCACTTGTAATAGTAAATCTCTGAGATTGTGGGTTTCATTTTGCTCAATCGTTATTGTCAAATAAGGGACCTGGGTTAAAATTCCACCTATACCAAAAACAAACCAATTGGTGTCTCTTGGCCTAATGATAAAAGCAATCATCATATAGTGGACGCTATAAGTTTCAAATCTTATCGTATCTAAAAGAAAAAAAAAAAAAAAAAAAAAAAAAAAAAAAACTATGAGATTATCATTTAAGTAATGATCTTGTCAAAACATCATGGGAAGATTTATTTTTCCAATCCAAACATAGTTTTCCCCCAGTTTTTCACTTTTAATGTATAAGTTAAACTGCATTAATCTAGTCTTTGTCTATTTAACCCCACAAAAAAATATTTTTTTTTTGATAGGTAATAACAGACTTTATTGATAATAAAAGTACAATGAATTTACGATAGTAAACTCACTGCACTGAAAATAATACAAACCAATCAAAAAGAAAGACTAACAGAATTAAGAAATTCAAACAACGAATGACAATGCGTAAACCCCCAAATACGGGACCACTCAAACAAAGTCCTAAGTAGCAAAGACTTCACACAGTTTACAAGTCTCTCAGTTTCCTCAAAAGTTCGGGCATTGCGCTCCTTCCAAATTAACCACATAAGACACGCTGGAACCATATTCCACACATTTGAAGTATGACTTCCCAACCAATTCCACCATGCAGAGAGAAGAGAAACAACACTCTTCGGCATCACCCACTGAACCCCAAACAACCGAAGGACTTCACTGCACAAGGTATGAGCAAACTTACAATGGATCAATAAGTGATCCACAGTTTCCTCTTCACATCGACAAAGGCAGCACCAATTAACAAGAGGTAACTTCTTCTTAACAAGGTTGTCTATAGTGAGAATCCCACCCCTAGCAGCTGTCCATAAGAAGAAAGCCATCCTTTTAGGTACTTTAACAAACCAAATACTCTTCCAAGGAAAAGACACCAACGGGGCTGCTAACAATGAAAAATAGAAAGAGCGTACATCAAAAACTCCACTACGATTCAATTGCCATATCATGGTATCATCACCACCTCTAGGCAGTTTGGATGAAATATGTACAAAAAAATCATAAAAGATCCCTGTCTCCCAATCTTGAAAAGCATGACGGAAACGTAAGTTCCAGCTTCTACCACCCCCATCCGGTGCACAGTCAACCATATCAGAAATCATAGCTGCCTTATCTACAGCAATAGCAAATATAGCCGGATATAAATCCTTCAAAGCAGTAGGGCGACTCCAAGGGTCGTACTAGAATCTAATGCGAAAACCCTCACCCGCTGCAAACAACACATGACCGAAAAAGCTCTCAACCCCCTTCCTAATGTTCTTCCACATACCACATCCATGCGTCCCTCTAACAACTCTAGTACACCATCCCCCATTGGCTTCCCCATACTTGGAAGCTATAACTTGCCACCATAAATGTGTGACCTCATTCCCAAATCGCCATAGCCACTTCCCAAGCAAAGCTTGGTTAAACAGCCCAATCTTCCGGATCCCCAAGCCGCCTACCTCCACTGGCCACACAACTTCCTCCCAAGCAACAAGTGAAAATTTAAAAACATCATTAGATCTCCCCCAAAGGAAGTTCCTCTGAATCCTCTCTAATCTGTCTGCCACATGTTGTGGAATAGTGAACAAAGATAAATAATATGTAGGGAGACTGGATAAGGTACTCTTCAATAAAGTAAGCCTACCCCCTTTTGATAAACATAATTGCTTCCAACCTGCAAGCCTTTTTTCCATTCGTTCAATGATAGGGTTCCATATGGAGGAATCCTTATAATGTGCCCCCAAAGGCATACCCAAATAAGACATGGGTAAACAGCCTACCTTACAACATAAAATACGGGCTAAGGCATCCAAATTCCCAACCTCACCAACCGGCACAATCTCACTCTTACCAACATTTACTTTCAGTCCTGTGATAACTTCAAAGAAAATTAGAACCATACGAATATGTAATAATTGTTCCTCCGATGCATCACAAAAGAGAATAGTATCATCAGCAAACAAAAGATGAGAGATATGCTAACCTCCACTTGTATTGGGACTTGCTTGGAATCCACAAAGAAAGCCTCAATCTTTTGTCCTTTTCAACAACCTACTCAACACCTCCATTACCAATAAGAATAGGAGTGGAGATAAAGGATCCCCTCGGTGAAGACCACGAGAACTACCAAAGAAACCAGCTGGAGACCCATTAACAAGTATTGAAAAACGAGCAGTAGAAATACACATTTTCATCCATCTTCCCCACTTCTCCCCAAAACCCATCCTCTCCATAAGGTAAAATAAGGCACTCCAATTCACATGATCATAAGCCTTCTCAATATCCAATTTAACAATCACACCCGGAATACCACTCTTCAATCTGCTGTCCAAGCATTTATTTGCGATTAGAACAGAGTCAAGAATCTGTCTTCCCCCAACAAAAGAATTCTGGGAATTGGAAATAAGTTTATCCAAAACACAACGAAATCTATGTGCCAAAACCTTTGAAAGTAGCTTGTACAAACTACCCACAAGGCTGATAGGGCGAAAATCTCTAATATTGACTGCACTAAGCTTCTTGGGTATCAAACACAAAAATGTGGCATTGAGAGATTTTTCAAAGATACAATCTTTGTGGAAGTCTGCAAAAAAAGCCAAGATCTCCTTCTCAAAAACACACCAGCATTTTTGAAAGAAAGCCATAGTAAAGCCATCTGGACCGGGGGCCTTATCACCCTTAGCCTCCCGTAGGGCTGCAATGATCTCCTCCTTCTCAAACTCCCTTTCTAAAGTAACCCTATCGGTTTCATCCATATTTGCAAACTCTAAACCATCAATAGTAGGCCTCCAAGATTCGGTCTCCTGGTACAAGGACTTATAAAAACCCACCACTTGATCCTGAATGGCCGACTCATCCTCATACAAAATGCCCTCAACCTCCACAGCTTTCATAGCATTTGTGCGTCTATGAGAATTAGCAAGCCTATGAAAAAACCCAGTATTATTATCCCCTTCTTTTAAGTACAAAGCCTTCGATTTCTGCCTCCAAGAAATCTCCTCCAAAGAAGCTAAATACTCAATATCAGCCTTTATCTCAACTCTTCTTGCACTATCTGCCGGTGACAAAGATTGCATCCCTTCTCTCAAATCTAAGTCCAAAAGCTCAGCTAGCAAGCATTTTTTCCTAAAAGACACATCCCCAAAAACATGTTTATTCCAATGCTTCAAGTCTCCCTTAAGAGCCTTTAATTTGCAAGCTAGAACATAACTAGGAGACCCCACAAAATGGTATCCGTTCCACCAACCTTGCACAAGATCCACAAATCCCTCCACCTTAAGCTACATATTCTCAAATTTGAAAGAAGTCTTTCCCCTCGACATTCCACCTGCCTCCAACAGAATAGGACAGTGGTCCGAAATCACTCGAGGAAGAGGTCTTTGAGTCACATCCAAAAAGTGATCCTCCCAATCAGCGGATACCAGCACTCTATCAATTCTAGACATAGAAGGGTTCTCTGAGACACGGAACCAAGTATACTTGCCCCCCACCAAAGGTATATCAACCAAAAAATTCCTCTCAATAAAGTCCGAGAATTTGAACATGGCTGGACTAAAAGAAGTGCAACCAAGACGCTCTACTGGGTATCTAATGATATTAAAATCACCAAAAACACGCCAAGCTGCATTCCACCTCCCTCTCACACTATCAAGTTCAGTCCACAAAGCATCCCTAAGACCATCAGCATTCGGACCATACACCCCTGTACATATCCAAGCAAAACCGTCAACCACACCCTTAAGCAAAATAGAAACAGAAAAGCACCCAACCAGAACATCCAATTTTTTAAATACCCTCGTGTCCTAAGCCAAAATAATCCCCCCTGCTGTATGAATGGCATCCAAAGCTACCCAATCAACAAAAGGGCTACTCCAAAGACTCTTCACGACAACAGAATTGACAGAATCCAATTTAGTTTCTTGGAAACACACTACATCACACTTCCACTCCTTGAGTAAATTCTTCACCGTATCCCTCTTTTGAGGATTGTTTAATCCTCTCACATTCCAAGATAAGATTTTCAAATTCATGGACAACTAACTGAACCCACCCCACAGAAATTCTCAATCCCTCTGGTTTGTCGCCCAGATTGCCCCTCATAGTTGATGGAAGAAACTAAATTCCTCAATTCCCTCAAACCTTTTTTAGTTGAAGAGGTATTACGGCACAGCCTACCTGCCGTAGCTTGCTTTTCCCACACTTCCTCAAGCTTTTGAAAGAGAGCAATGCACTGCTGCTCACATGAATCAATAGGAAATCCCACAAAAAAATAATAATAATAAACACTTGTATTTGCCCTTTTTTTCATGGCATGTTAATTTTTTTTTTCCTTCTCATATTGCTTGTCTTGTATAAATGTAGAGTTCTTATTGGTTGATTCTCTCTCTCTCTCTCTCTCTTTCTTTGTTTGGCCTAAAACTTCAAAAACAGGTTGGTTCAGGTGTTGGTTTGGTTGGCATTTGTCTTGCCCATGTGGAAGCCTCCAAGGTTTGTTTTCAAAATTTAAATCTCGTTGGAAAAAAAAGAACCACCTGTTTTTAGTTTTTACAGTGGTTTTATGACATATAAAATTCTGCTAATCTGCTGAAATTGGATTCTTTATGATGGAAATTCTGAGATTTTAGTTTCTTTCCTTCAAAGCCTGAGTGACTGAAAACCTATGAAACATGCTGGTTGCCAAGCTTGTTTGTTTCTCTCTCTCCTAGTTCTGGGGGTAATTTTTGTCCCTCTAATCCATGAGAAGACTTATTTTACCAACGCATTATCTAAAAATTGTAAATGGTTAATCACCCTTGAAAGTTTTATGTTTGATACATACAGGTTATACTAAGTGATGGTGACCTGTCAACTTTGATGAACATGAAGCTTAATTTGGAGTCGAACAATTTCAGCATTGATACTGATAGGCAACAAAGAACTGAAGATTCAAATACTGTGAGTGATGGTCACAATGAATCAAATACCTTATCATATTGATCACATAGGAATTGATTTAAATCAGTAGTAGCTGAAAACCTGAAACACACTATAAATCTCAGATAAAATGCATTCATCTGCCTTGGGAATCTGCATCAGAAAATGAGCTCCAAGACTTCATGCCAGATGTTATGTGAGTATTTATGTGTTTTTTGTGACTTATTGGACTTTTTGAGCTCTTTGCACATCGTACCATTTACCAATATCCATGTCAAATAGATGACAAATTTGATCTGATGATTATGTCAACTTTTGATTCCATGGTGGGAGATCAAGTTGCCAAACACTGTGATTTAATATGTTCAATTGTTAGCCTGGTTGATACTTAATCAGTGCTACTTCCCTCCCTGTTCTCCAGTTTGGGCGCAGATGTAATATATGATCCAGCATGCCTCCCATATCTTGTTCGACTACTCACCATTCTTTTGAACAAGAAGATACCATCATCTGCAAAGCGAAATGACAGTTGCCAGGGTTCTTTGTTGGAAAGTAAAAGTATGGATGGTAAATTCAATGGTTCTCTTCAAGGGAATGCTAATGATAATGATAATGATAATGGCAATGGATTTGATGCTAATGGAGGCAAAATAATATGTAATGGCACTTCAAATACTGGATCAAGGAAAGGTCCTGTGGCTTACATTGCTTCTGTTATTCGCAATATTGACACATTCAATCATTTTCTCTCTCTGGTGGACCAGGCAAACATTACCATTACAGACCTCACTGAAACACACAAACCACTCAATCTGCTGCCTTACATGCAGTCATATGATAGATCCAATGTGCGGCTATTTGTTCTCTCATGCAAATAACTTTGTGTGTGTCATGTTTCCATTTTATTCAGAGCCTTGTACACACTATTTTTATTTTTTTAATATCTGCTACATTGACATTATGACTAGCTTTTGGCATTTTCTAGTCATGTGAAAAATTTTTGTTGTATTTTGAGTTGCAACCATGTTAGACTTGTAAGATAGGAGAGTTGAGTTTGGTTTTATTTGTGGTGCAATGGGGGTTGTAATCACGTTGTTACTCCTAAACACATATATGGGCTAAAGAATGAGGTATTTTGGTCTCTTTGTTCTAAAATGAATATTTTAAGCTAATGGGGTTGAAGAATTGAGGGCTTTTTTTTGGTCTTTTTATTTTCTTACTTTTTAAACTTATATTATTGGATATTTCAATAGCTGTTTATAGTCACTTGATTTTGCTTTTAGCTTCCACTTGAAAAACTCTTTAAAAGCAATTTTGTTGTAAATAAATTATTGGTCATCGTACTAAATAAATAGAAAAAATAAATTTTAAATTAAATTATAATGTGATATAATCATTATTTTTTTTATTATTCTCCAATGGTGATTTACATGTGTGCCTCAAAACTGATATAACAAGTGTCCTAATACACTATAACAGCAGGAGATCTTGTCTTGTTCATTAGATTGTTCCATCACACAAAGACAAGACACTCATCCTTGGTAGATGTGGTTTTTTTTTTGAGAAACTGGTAGATGTGTTTAATGACATGGGATGGGTATGACATTTTTTTTGGATGAACTGGATGGGTATGATATTTGTCATAAAGGAATATGCTTTTTGCACCAATGCTTTGCAAAAGTTTGTGAACAGGGTTGATATTCACTGTTGATTTGACAAAAAAAGAATTAACAAAAGTAATCAACACAAGGTTTGCAAATAGCATCACCCTATATTCAAATCTTATCAATGGAAAGTAGAAAAGAGTGGATTACAATTAGATATTTCCATATTAGAAAAGATTGATGTGTTTGCCAATACACATCAAGGCTGGTGGGGAAGGATGCTACAGCTATACCCATAATTTGATGTTTTAATCATTACTGGTTGGTGACTTTTTTAATGCAAATAGCAAAATAGTTTATGGAGGAAAATAGACTTGATTGGACATTTGCTATGAGGAAAACAGAAATGGGACTAAAAAATAAGCTAACCTTAATTATTTTAATTGAGAAAATTGCTGAAAGTTGACAAGTAGGTTGAACTTGAAATAGTCTTTAGAACTTATTACTTTTTATGTCTAGAAAATTGTTCATGTAAGAATAACTTAGCCAATTATGTAGATAAAATAAATAAAAAAATAAAATAAAAACCTCTATACTTTATAAAATCCCGAAGTAAAAAAATAATACATGCTGACCAAGGCTAGCAATACTTGAAGTTTTGGTTAAAATTAAAATATTTTCTGAAAATTATTTAAAATTTAAAATCTAAGTTGAACTATATGCTTTGTTTGATTAGATATTCAGAAACCCTTTCTAAAACTTATTTTCAAAGACGAACAAATTAAATTATATATTTTTTATAACGGAAAATAAAAAATATCGTTTCTTAAAACAAATTTCTAAGAAGTTTCTTTTTATAGATGATATTCTTCTTCTTCTTCTTGAGAACTTTTTTTTTTTAATGGGTGCTTTTTGACAACATAGAATAATCATTAATGTCTAAGGATAAAATCACCCAAATTCTCAAAAATAAATAAAATCATCTTAGGACCCAATGGATTGCTGCAAATTGTAAAGTTTTTTATAGATTTATTTATTTTTTTTTAATTTTAGATTAAGGAAAAGTTATTAGAATTCTTTTTTTTAGAGAGTTTCAACTTATGACGTCCACTTTTTATGATAATACTTTATTATTAGAACAAGACACCAATCAATTTTTGGTGTGGGAGGAAATTAAACCTCATATTTCTTATTCAACCTGTACAGTCCTCAATTATCGGCTTGTACCGAACTTATGACACATCTCCTAAATGGACCCATCTTGTCCTACTTGTTAGTCGAGTGGCTATCCCATTCCTGAGATGGGCCTAGCCCAAGCTCTTAGATTGACCGAATATCTTCCATTACATCGAGGTTAGGAGATGGTGCCTAGGAAAAATCCACCCACCAAGCACTAACTAGCGCCTGGTGCAAGTTCCAAAAAAAATCACATCAACTGCGAGTGGTGGGTCCCATATGGTCAAGAATATAGCACATAGGGACCCACCAACCTGGGGAATAGCCCCCTTATCATGACATCCCCATTAAGAGAATCCTATAAATAGAAACTGAGGGGTAAAAGGGAGGGGTTGGAAAAATTGGGGAGAGACACGAGAGTTGTGAGGGAAAACACATCTTGGGAAGAAGGAAATCATGCTCGGATTTATCAAATGGGGTTCATTTTCATAGCATCACTTTGATCAGAGGAGGGTTACAAGGGAGATTATTAAGGGCATCTGGTCCTCTCCTTCAAAAACTGCATCATTGTCTTTGGAGCCTCCCATTGTTGGATATTCCTAACCCTCAATACAAATAAAATGGATAGCTTAACCCAAAGTCTTCATTCATTTGGGCCGATTGCCACACAACCATTAGACACTTTACTAGAGTTCTCTTATTAGAATTCTTTTATTAAGGAATAATATTCCTTATATTTTTTTAAAGAGTAGCCATCTCTATGTCCAAGAGTGGCAATTCTCAACACAAATGTTTGGCCATTCAAAGACAAATCACCTTGTTTCTCAATTATCAAATTATCAAAAAATAAAATAAAATTCATTATGTATAAATTTTTCCTATTAGGAAAATGTGGTAGCATTTTCATATTAAACAATTAAAATATATAAATATTGGTGACTTAAATGTAGAGATGGAGAGTTAATATGGAAGATAAATAGTTAGTCAAATGTATAATCTCTCATTAATAAGGAGAGAGACTTTTTTTATTATTTATAAGTGTATTGATCAATGGGTTGAAAACTTGACATGTATTGGAGCAAATATTGAATTAAATATTTATAAACAATTTTTATTACAGAAAATGAAGAGTCATTCATCCACTTTCTGGATCTATTTACAACTTGTACAGACATTGTTCTAACCAGACAAAACCGAACTTAAACTTAGAGCTTGATTATCTTTGAAGAACGAGTGCGCTTCAATCTTGTGTTGTATAATGTATTTAGACATAATCAATATGTCTAAATGCATGGGTCCTAGTCTAAAAACTCTTACTAATAATTATGTCTTTTTATTTTTTGTGATAACCTACTAATAGTTATGTCTAAATACATAAGATTGGGACCTGGTCTAAAAACTCTTAACTAATAGTTACCTGGCCAATTAATAATTACCCAGAGAATAAAACTACATTTATAACAATTTTCAAAAACTTAGGTGGCAGGTGCGGTTGATGGATAAAAAGGTGATTTAATACTTGTGAAAACCAGTAACATTTTCCCACGTGGGAATCGCGGAATAGGACATGATTCAGACAAAGCTTCTTATATTATTTTGCAACTCCTCTATGTGACAGCAAGTCATCATATGAAGGTATTTTTAGAAAGACCAAGAGTTTGGGCAATGATATTGGTCATTGTACGGAGTGTTTTTCCCTGATACGTGAAGCCCACTATGTCTCTTAGGAGCTCCCAAAAGCTTTCCCGTGAAGAAGAAGCTGAGCTTCACCGGAGCACCAAAAAAGTCAAGGAGTCCCATCCTTCTAATCCTTATACAGATTACAGCAATATAGATTCGGGGTTTCCCCCCCCACCCTCTAGTCTTAAAGGTCCCAAACTGTCTTTCAAGGATAAACTCATCGGTGAAATCCCCGGAGCTTACGTTCAGGCTTTTGATTTTTCTGACCATCTTGATGATGAAATGGAATCGGATTCTGAAGTTGAAAACCTCAGTGAGGGTTTTGCAGCTGTTAAACTTTCTAAGGAGTTCAAGAATCGTATTAGAGCTCCCTGGTCTGGCGCTCTCATTGTTAAAGTCTTTGGCAGGACAGTGGGATTCAATTATTTGCATTCAAAACTCATGGCCTTATGGAAGCCGGCGGGCAGAATGGACTGTGTTGATTTGGGGTGTGATTTCTTCTTAATGAGGTTCTCTCTTAAGGAAGATCATGATCTGGTTCTCAAGAAAGGTCCATGGTTTATTGGAGAACACTTTCTCTCCGTTAGACCGTGGGAGCCAAACTTCGATCCTGATTCTGCAAACATTGCTTCAGTAGCAGTCTGGGTTAGACTTCCCAAACTTCCGATTGAATACTATGATGCTGAAGCCTTAAAGGTAATCGGCAAAGCTATTGGCTCTGTTCTTCGTATTGATACTCACACAGC
The DNA here is from genome assembly GCA_023736055.1 of Quercus glauca. NCBI lineage: Eukaryota > Viridiplantae > Streptophyta > Magnoliopsida > Fagales > Fagaceae > Quercus > Quercus glauca. Next base: position 60,599,469 of record CM043317.1, read on the forward strand.
CACGGAATCGAGAGGCCGGTTTGCGAGGCTCTGTGTGCAGGTGGACACCACCAAGCCTCTAATAAATACTATTCTGATTGGAAAACTGCATCAGGCCGTCGTCTATGAAGGTATAAGCAAACTTTGCTTCTCCTGTGGCCGAGTGGGTCACCGCCGAGAACAATGCCAGTATACGGTTAAGCCGCCGATGGTTGCCAAATCAGATACGGATAATGGGCCCTCCAGGGAAAGTGGAATTGGCCATGACAGAAATCCAAGTGACAGCCACGCTCCTGACACTGAGGACAATATCCACTCGGATCACGCAGATGAGGATGTGTATGGCCCTTGGATGGTTGTGACACGAAAAAAGCATGGAGCAAGAAACAACAAAAGAGGTAGTGGCAGTACGTCTCCAAGAGCATATGATAATAATGCCAAATTCCATGCGCAAGGGGCTCCACCTCAAACTGATTCAATAGTTATGCCCACGTCAAAAGAAGGTAAAAGGAAAATGGGTGAGCCTGAGGTTGGGCCCGAGGAGCCCATTAACAAGGGAAGTGTTAGCAATAGCCCAGCCAAGGGCTTTATGGCTAGCCCAAGCTGGATTCAGACCCCTCGTGCCACTAAGGGTAAATCTGGCAAAGGATTTACTAGGGCCAACACTAGTTTAAGCCACTCTGCCGTTCCCATTCAAGCCACGCCTACCCCTGTTTTCAACGCTAAGCCTCTCACCCCAATGTCTACAAATGGAAGTAATGGAGAATTCCAATTCTCCAGTTCCTCTGTCAAAGAAGTGGGCAATCACAGCCGAGGGGAAAATAGTAGATTGCCTAGAGGTTATTCTCAAGGTAATTTGAACAAGCCCAACTCACGAAATGGAGCAACTTTGGTGGATCTTCAAGGTGGAGCTTCAAGTCAGAGGAAGGATTTAGGTGGTAGTGTGGAAGAATTTGCAAGTGCTATCTCCAACTCTAAGCTCCTGCGAATTCGGGCTAAAACTCTCACTGAGGGAGAGGAGGAGATTGGAGAATCTTCCAAGCTTGATATTAGTGATGAGGAACAGGAGTACGTTGAAGCTCATTCAAGTGCCCAGGGAACTGATGATGGGGGTCCTTCAGCTTTGTATCACACTGATACTGAGGAGAGGGTTTTCCAAGGAGATGATGCGCCGGACAAGATGGAATTTGAGAGTGGAGGCTCTTTACCTCCCTCCAGTTAATGTCTCCTCTTTTTTCCTCTTCTCCATTATGATGAACATCATAATCTGGAACTGCAGGGGGGCTTTAAAGCCTTCCTTTCAATCCGATGTCAGAGAGTTAATTACTAAGTATGATCCGGCCATTCTGGTGATTATGGAGACCCACGTAGGCGGCGACAGAGCCAAGGAAATTACAGATAGGCTGCCTTTTCAAGGAGCTATTCACACAGATACGATTGGTTATGCTGGAGGCTTATGGTTGCTGTGGAATGCTGACCAAGTGGAAGTTTCTAACCTCACAAGTACTGAGCAGGAGATTCATGCCATTGTCAAGGTAAATTCCTCAAACTTAAACTGGCTCTTTTCTGCTATTTATGCTAGCCCTAGGTTTAGAGAGAGATGCCTTTTATGGAATAATCTATCTAATGTTGCCCAAGCTCATAATTTGCCGTGGATTATTGGTGGTGACTTTAATGAGATGCTGTCTAGCGATGACAAGTTTGGTGGCAGGCCTATTATTCCCTCTAGAGCCTTATTGTTCAAGGATTGCCTGGATGATTGCAATATGGCTGATCTTGGTTTCCAAGGGCCCAGATTTACTTGGACTAACAAGAATGACATCATGTCTTTGATCCAAGAGAGGCTGGATAGGTTTTTTGCTAATCCTACCTGGTGTGTAATGTATCCTGAAGTTCAAGTTACTCACCTCACAAGATGTTCCTCTGATCATTGTCCTGTCTTGTTGGAGCTGCAACCTCAGACAATGCTTGGTCTCAACAGGCCTTTCCGTTTCCAGAGTTTTTGGTTGTCAGATGATTCTTTTCCTGAGGTGGTTAGAAATGCTTGGTCGGGTCAGAATAATCTGTATAGTTCCATTTCTAAATTCTCGAGAGATGCTTCTTACTGGAATCGGGTGCACTTTGGAAACATTTTTGTTAAAAAGAGAAGAATCATGGCCAGACTAAATGGTATTCAAAAAGCTATGGCGGATAGACCGTCTGCTTCTCTTATTGCCTTGGAAAAGGAGCTCCAAGCTGATCTAGCTTTGGTTCTTAATCAAGAGGAGGAGTTATGGTCTCTGAAATCAAGGTTAAATTGGATGATTCAAGGCGATCGCAACACTGCCTTTTATCATATGACTACTCTCATCAGAAGGAAGCGCAACAAGATTCTCAACTTAAAGAATGGTCAAGGAGAATGGATTAATGATTTGGCTGCCGTTAAGGACTTTGTTCGTAGTAGCTTTTGTAAGCTTTACACCTCGGATCTTTTCTCATCTCCCAGACTTACTCCGGTGAGTGACCTAGCTCTTCCCTTATTGTCTGAAGAGGAAGCTCAGATCCTTAATCTTCCGGTTCAGGATGATGAAATCAAGCAGGCTCTCTGGTCCCTTAAACCTTTTAAATCCCCCGGTCCTGATGGTCTCCATGCTGCTTTCTTCCAAAGATTCTGGCTAGTGGTTGGGAAATCAGTGGGTGAGGAGATTAAAAGAGTTTTCCAAGTAAAGCAAATTCCGGCAGATCTCAATAAAACTCTTATTACCCTAATCCCAAAAATTAAGGGGCCTGAGACTATTGGGAATTTCCGGCCTATTAGTCTTTGCAACTCAGTTTATAAGATCATAACCAAAATAATAGTTGCTAGAATCAGACCTCTTTTGGACAAGTTAGTTTCTCCTTATCAGGCTGCCTTTGTTCCTGGAAGAAAAGGGGTGGACAACGCCATAATTGCTCAAGAGATCATTCATACAGCTAGTAGGAAGAAAGGAAACGTGGGCTATATGGTCATCAAGATCGACCTGGAAAAAGCTTATGATAGGTTGGAGTGGTCATTCATAAGGGAAGTATTACATGCAGCAAATTTTCCTCCGGATCTTATCCAAATCATCATGAGTTGTGTGTCTTCAACTTCTACCTCTATTCTTTTCAATGGAGGCCTCCTCGATCCTTTCTTTCCCTCAAGAGGTATCCGGCAAGGGGACCCCTTTCCCCTTACCTTTTTATTCTGTGCATGGAAGTCTTAGGCAGAATCATTGAGGATAAATGCAATAAGGGCACCTGGAAACCGATTAAAGCCTCTGCTAGTGGGCCTGCCTTCTCCCATTTATTCTTTGCAGATGATCTCCTGTTGTTTGCTAAGGCAAACCCTTCTAATTGCCGTTGTGTGAAAGAAGCTATTGAGGAATTCTGCATGAGGTCCGGCCAAAAAATCAATTCCCTAAAATCCAAAGTTTATTTCTCTCCAAATGTTGATAGAGATGGAAGAGCTGAATTAAGTGATATCCTTGGTTTCCATTCAACTCCTAATCTGGGTTCTTATTTGGGCTTCCCTATTAGGCATGCTGGGTCGTCTAACCAAGATTTGAATTTTGTGTTGGATCGGGTTAATCAAAGACTTGCAGGTTGGAAAGCCAATTTACTTTCCTTGGCCGGGAGGAAAGTGCTTATACAGGCAGCCACTAGTGCTATTCCGTCTTACATTATGCAATCTTCCCTCCTTCCGGTAAGAATCCTAGATAATTTGGATAGAATGAATAGGAACTTTCTGTGGGGATCTTCAGCTTTGAAGAGGAAAATTCACTGGGTAGGATGGAAGAAAGTGACTCGTCCTGTTGAGGAAGGTGGTCTTGGCATTCAAACAGCCAAGGGCAGAAACTTAGCTTACCTGGCCAAGCTTAACTGGAGGTTCAATTCAGAAAAAGAAGCACTGTGGACTCAAGTCCTTAGGAAGAAATACATGTCTCCCAGAAGAATTAATTCTAGAAGTATAAAAGCTCTTCCTAGTTCTAGGACCTGGAAAGCTATGAAAGCAGGCATGGACACCTTCACAAAGGGTACTCGGTGGAGTCTTGGGCGTGACAGTAACCTCAAATTCTGGTATGATTCATGGACTTCTAAAGGACCTCTTAGAGGAATCATGAATGGTCCGTTAATGAGGGGAGAAGAGGATCTGAATATTAGGGATGTTGCCTCGGCAAATGGGTGGGAATGGAGGAAAATTTCTATGGTATTGCCCATTGACATCCAAAAGGAAATCCAAGCGATGCCTAGATCCTGGGTTGCTGACGAGGAGGACCGTCTTATTTGGGCTGCCTCCTCCAATGGCAATTTCAATCTCAATAGTGCCTACCTACTAGCGGACCAGCTTGATATTTCTGTGAGTACCTTTAATGGAAAATGGATATGGAAAATCAATACCCTTCCTAGGGTCCAATCCTTTATTTGGATGTGCTTTCATGAGAGTTTAGCAACCCGAGAGTGCCTCGCTTCTAGAGGTATGCAAATTGATACATCCTGCCCTCTATGCTTACAAGCTCCTGAGTCCATCATCCATATGTTAAGAGATTGCAATCTGGCCTCTAATTGTTGGCAGTCCATTAGTGATGGGAACTTGAACCCAGATTTTTTCTCCATGGATCTTCGAAGGTGGCTAGAAGATAATTGCAAATCTCAAAGGAGACACCAAGCTAACTTCCTTCCCTGGAGTACTCTCTTTGCTTTCGGAATTTGGACCATTTGGCATCACAGGAACAAAGTAGTTTTCAAGAACCAACCCCCTTGCCAAACGTTACACAGAGAGGTCATTCAAAGAGCCTCAGAGTTTGTTTTTTGTGCTCAAGACTATGCTGGGGTTAAAGCTAAGATAGAGCGAAGGATTCGATGGGAAAGACCTTGTCAAGGGTGGTTCAAACTTAATACTGATGGTTCTTCCCTAGGCAATCCCGGTGCTGCAGGAGGAGGGGGAATCTTACGGGACGCCTCAGGAAATTGGGTTCAAGCTTTTTCCAGAAATATAGGAACAACGACTAGCTTTATGGCTGAAATTTGGGCTCTAAGGGATGGCTTACTTATGTGCCTAAACCTGGGTATTACTGCTTTAGAAGTAGAACTTGATGCTAGAGTAGTTGCTGATCTGATGAACTGTTCTGCAATCTCCAATGTTGCTAATTCTGCTGTTGTGAATGATTGCAAGCGTCTAATCTCCCATCTCCCTCAAGCCAAAGTGACTCACTGCTACCGGGAGGCCAATCGATGTGCTGATGGTCTTGCTAGATTAGGCACTCAACAAGTTTCTGATATTTTGTTTTACAACTCCCCTCCCCCCTCTTTGCTGTTTTGTTTCCTTTCGGACCTCTATGGCCACTTTTGTACCAGGCGTTGCCCTGCTATTGTTGATGTTTTCTCCTTTTCCTAGTTAATGAAGCTATCCAGTTTACCAAAAAAAAAAAAAAAAAAGTCATCATGTTATTAGACGAAAATTTACCGGAGATAGAAACCGAGATTCCTGCTGGCATTACATTCTTAAAAACACAAATTTTTTTGCATAAGAATCCAAAGGTTGTTCCCATCAAAAAAAGAAAAAGAAAAAAAAGAATCCAAAGGTTGCAAAAGCCCCACAAGCAATAAACTCTCCCGTATTTACTTTGAGAAGAGAACCATTGCAGCCATATTTATTATTATTATTATTTCACTCACAGAGTTCAAAGTTGTTTGCATCACACAAACAAACCACAGAGAAATACCATCATCATCGTCAAGAAGAAAATGTCAGAGCAAAAGGAAGAGATGGAGGAGGTGGAGGTGATTCACGCATGGTCTGCTCCAAGATCACTCAGTACCTGCCTCATGTACTCTTTTGCCCTGGTTGGTTTGGTCACATTTGCGTTATTCTTTCAGATTCACTCTCTGCTTGGTTGCTTAGAAAGGAAGTCAATGCAGTGCTTTTTTGTTGTTGAGTTCGAAGCTGGGTTTTCTTTAATGGGGTTTCGTTTAGGCCTTCTCTCAACTGCCCAACTTTTTTTTTGGGTGTTGGGTTCCCTTGTGCACTAGACCATTGGGTTTGACTTTGATTGTGTGTGTGTTTTTTAGTGTAACGTAGTGAAACTAAAGGTGGGTTTTTGAGTACAAAATCTTTGTTTTTGACATCTGGGTTCGGTATAGTTAAAATAGCTCACTGATTAAAGAAATCAAAAATCCATTTTCTTTTAATGCAAAATTGACATTTGTGATAAGCAATATTTGTAAGTTGACTGGCATGAAATTGATGTTTTAAGAATTTGAGGTAATTTGAATTGAGTTATGAACTTTTTTTTGTCAATATTGAACATATTGATTTTCACCATAAAAAATAAGAAGAAGAATACATATTGATTTTAACCCACAGCTGAACAATTAAAAAAAAATCTATGTTGTGCGATTTTATGTTGCATTCTCTCTTCTTCGTTTCTGATTATTCATCTTGATGTAGAATATTATACATGAATGAATAGGACTGGTTATAATGGCAGTTACTATGAGAGGGCTTTGTGAGCGCATTTTATCCTAAAGTCATTTAGGCCCTGATGGATAGCTGACATTTTGTAATTCTGTTTCTTGCTTGGCGAAAAATTAGAACACGTTTTCTTCTTTATTAATGTAATTTATTTATTTATTTATGGTTTTGTTATGTGCTTTGTTGAAGAGAGATGACATGGAAGTGCTTGATGAACCACTCTATGCATTTTTCCTACGGATTACAGGCATTGATAGGCCGTACAAGGAAGAGCTACTCTCCAAAATGGTATGTTAATGAAACACTATACATTTGTAACTAGCCTGAGTGGTCCATGTGCATCAAATAATTTGTTATGACCGAAAAAAAGAAGAAGATAATTTAGTCTATTCGAGGTAACTAGCCTCCCAAACTTGAGAGAGAGAATAGACTTTTTGGGTTAATTTTATGTTTAATTCTTATTAATGTATTCAACATACATAAATAGCCAAGGATGAGATAAACTCATCAACAAATCCTAAAACATAGGAACCAATCCTATCCCAAAACATAGGAATCAATACTATCCTAAATTCAAATATTTTATCCTAGGTTATAAAATTCCCTTCTCCTTCAAGATGAATCTTGTCCTCAAGATTTTGAAACATGGAAATAGATGCTTGCTCACACATATCCTTCTCCCCCAATTGGAGAAAACTCATTCTCGAATTTTAAAGAGTTGAAGGATAAGAATTCGAACCATGGATACTTGCACCAATTCTTTAAACATTTTTGTGAACAGAAAAGCCTTGATTTTCACATCTTTGAACTCATCCAAAATGACAAATTCAATGCGTGAAATTAGACTAGGCTTATTTGAAATCACTAGAAAATCCCTTTGATCTATCTTTTCCACTTCATTAATCATTTGATCTTCAAATGCTTATAGCAGGGGCATCCTCCAACATATTACTCTCTAGAATTATTGGTGATGCTTGGAGTACATCACCTTGATTCTCCAAAATTTTATGGGATCCTTGAACTTTTGATTTCCAAAATTACATTGGACTATTTATCTAAGAACTCTATTATTTGATCCTTCGAATCTTGCATCCTTGCTATGCTTTTGGACTTGTCCTTGAGAATCTCTAACATTCTGTTGACATGCTCTGACATTGTTTGTTGTTCCTCGGGATTGAAACTTTGATATGGGTTAGACATGATGAACTTTGAGCTTGATGCAAAAACTGATTTTTACCAAGGTTTTTTTTTAGGAACGGTTGTGGGGATTGTTGTGGTTTTTTAGCAATTGGGCTGGGTGACGTTTTGGGAGTAATGGGTCAGGTTGGGAAAAAAAAGGGTTGGTTTGATGTGGAGATGACCAAGTGGAAACACAGTGAATGTTGGGCTTGACAGATTTTTTTGTAAATTATGTTTTGGCCTTTTTTGATGGAAATGTGGATTGAAATGCTCTAATACCAAATGTTATGATTCAAAAAAAAATAAAAGATAATTTATTTGATTCGAGATAACTAGCCTCCTAAACTTGAGAAAGAGAATATAATTTTTGGGTTAATTTTTTGCTTAATTCTTATTAATGCATTCAACGAACAGAAAAATGATGAGATAAACTCATCAACAAATCCTAAAACATAGGAACAATCCTATCCTATAAAGAAATGCTATGTCCATAACATTTTCACAATGCTATCTTCAGGGAATGAAATGGAATGGAATGTATTTAAGCAAGGGAAAGGAATGGAAAAAAATGGAATGAGATGTATTTAAGCAGAGGTTGTTTTAGCCATGCGACACTTGTTGGGTTGTTGTATTTTAGGGGAGACAAGTCAGAGAAGGTTTGCAGGGCTTGAATCTCCTGAAAGAGAGCGAGTGCCACGCCTCAGTACAAATAGTGTTGTGTAATTTTTTTCTTTAAATTAATAATATTCAGAAGTACTATTTAGTTTCTCATTGTGTTATTTCCATTATTTTGTGCTTTGCACAAACAGTTTCTTGTAGCAAGTTGAAAGAGTTTTTTTTTTTTTTTTTTTTTTTTTTTTTTTTTTTTTTCATTTTAATACTTATTTTATTTCAGAACATATAAAAGTAAGACAGAAATTCTAGATTTTCTTATGTTTCAACTTTTAACTGATGATGTTAGCACTGAATTTCAGACTGTTTGGTAATTTCTATGAGAAAATGGCTTTTAAACTTGATGGTGCATTGTAAAATTGCTATCTACTGAAGCTACATTATTGATGATTGTTATGCACATTTGCTAAATGCCTCTCATCAGACCTTGCTGCAGCAAAGACTTTGTTATGTATGTTGGAGGGCATGTTTGGGCTTTGGATTGGTGTCCTAGAGTCCATGAAATGCCTGACTATCATGTTAAATGTGAGGTACTTGTATCCTTTTTGCTTCTATTCCTTGTGTGTGTGTGTAAATGTTACTTTGTTGGAATTCTTATGGGGGCATTTGTGTAAGCTTTACTTTTAATTGATACTTGTCAAAAAAACATCTCTGCTATGATGTTTAGAAAGCTTATCCTTTTTTTTTTTTTTTTGGGTAAGTAAGAATTATTTTATTAGAGAGAAGATTTTTTATCCTAAAATTATGTTGAGAAATTTGATGTTGGAATTCATCATCATCAGGGAAGCCTTGCCTATGAATCTTTGCGAGACAGTTTAATGTATATTTTATAATTGCTTTTAAATATTATTAGATATTCAATTTGACTTTGGGAATTGTTGGGGAGGATTTGGAAAAGTTTATAATTCTTACCTGATTGATACTTGAACATTTTGGAAAAATTTATCCATCTTTTATATTAACCACAAAAACAGTGTTTTTTTTTTTTTTAATAAATTTTAATCTTCGTCATTCTGTATTATTCCTAGTTTCTTTAATGGAGCTACACACACGCACATGTATGTTTGTTTGTTTGTATGTATGAATGTATATGTTCTAAATGTTATTTGCAAAAGGCCAAATCATTTTTTTTTTTTTTTTTTGGGTTAGGCAGTGTACCGTTTAAGAAATTTGATGTAGTTTCATTTAGGCAATTGTTTGTGATATTATGGGTAACAACAAAAGTGGTTAATTGGAATAGTTAGAGGACATTGTCCTCATTAGTCTTGTTAAGCATTGTTCGACATTCATTGCTTTGTAGCAAAATTTTGTTTGCAAGAAAGAAAAATTAGATATACTGCTTTACAAGACTTTTAGATGTTGTGTCATGTGTGGTTTGATTATATGTAGAGAATTTGTGACAATTTATTTTGATTATTCACATTAAATCATTTTTATGTGACATGTTTCTGGTTTTTTACTTTACAGTTTATTGTGGCTGCTGTCCCAATAATATCATGTTACCATACCATCACTGTCATCAATTCGTTCCTCTTTTCTTTTATTTTCTTCTCTTTTTCCTCCTCCCCGCTCATCACTCGTTGCCAGAGGTTTTGGTTCCACCTGGAAGATTGTTTAGTCTCTTGCCATTACTTCTTTGGAAAACTAGTCTTTTCAAATGTAAAAGGTCTTGACACCATAGGGAGTTGACATTTAAAAAAAGTAATATTTAGTTGACATTAATTTTAATGAATTTGAACCTATTATACTTTATGATTATCAAAGATTTTTACTTCGGTAGATTTGTTGATGAGAATTCATACCTAACCCAATTTACTCGGGATTATGGCTTAGGTGAGTTGAGTCAAAATATTAAGCAAGGGCAAGTAGCAGTTAATATTTTTAAAATTTTATTTTTTAGACTAGAAGAACAATTCCCAGGAGTATTTATTTATTTTATTTTATTTTTGACTGAACAATGTCAAGCTTCTCTCTACCAAAATCTGTGCGCTCAAAGCTTCACTCTTCCTTAGAAAGTTCTTTGATTGCAATGAAAAAGTGACCACCGTTGTTCTTTCCTTCTTTGGCCGAAAAATCCATTGAAAAAGTAAAGGTGGTCTAGGCATAAGGGGTATGACGAATTTCAACAATGCTTTGATTGCAAAATTGGGAATGAATGTCTTAATAGAAACTTATTCTCAATCCCAAAAGCAAATTCTATCTTCTGCCAGTGGAAAAGCATGTGTGAGTCCTGTGACAGCTTCTCATTGACGATCAGGAAATACCATGGCCCATCAGTTAGCAGGGCACGCCAAGAAAGTAAACCATGAAATTGTTTGGATACAGGATGAACCTAAGTTTATTAAGGAAAGAATCAGTATTGACAAAGCATTTTGTATTTGAAGTTTTCAGTAATGAAAATTCCTTTTTTTTTTTTTTTTTTTTTCATTAAAAGTTGAAGATTGGGAGTCATATTTCAAAAATAAGATATCGATCCAATGCCTACTCATGGGCCTCATTCACTTGGTTCTCTATTAGTACTGTAATGCAATAAGCAAATTTGATGGCCCACTTGCTAAGGGTATGTTTATTTACTGTTTTTTCCCCCTATTTTCTATTCTTAAGAATACTTTTCTATTTCCGTACCCAAAAAACTTGTTTGGTAACTAAAAACATTGAAAACAAAAATAGTTCTTAATTCTCAAAATACAAAGGAAATAGAAAATATGCATTTACCTGCTTTCAATTTCAAGCTCTTTAAAAACACGGAGAAACAGCTTGAAACCCACAATTAATGAATCAGCACCTCAGTTCGAGCCCCATTGGAAGCAAAACAAGGAATTTTAGCTTTTTTTTTTCCTCTCTCACACGGGGATTGGTTATTTTTGCACACCACTTTGTGTAACTAAGCAATCTTAAAGAAGAGGACCACCTTTGCTCATTGGTGACTTTAATACGGGCCTCAATTTACTTTTTGGTGGCATAAAAAAGTCTCAAGAGATCATTTCATAAGTTTTTTTTTTTTTTTTTTGGGCCACACACATACACAAAATTTTTTTTGGCCTAACAAGTCCCTCATTTTGGTCTATTTTATTGACTTTCTTTTTCTAATAAAATATTTACTTATCAAAAAAGAATAAAAGACTTGCACATTTTTTTTTTCAATTAAAAAATCTGAAATTTAAAAAAAAATTATTTCATTTTAAAACCCATTGATTAAACTCTATTTTCATCTAAAACTTAACCATAAATCAATTTGACATCCATTAAATAGCGGAGGTACATAAAGAAAGTTTCATTTAGAATAAAAAAACAATTAAAATAATACACAAAATTTTATCAACAATTTTACTCATTATCTAGAATAATGGAAATGAATAAAAAAAATTGGACAGGAATTTCAAATCAAAACAATTTCATAAGCTTGTAATTAACAAAAAATTTAAAATTTAAAACCTAATATTTTTTTTTAAATTTTTATTATTGCATTTAGTACCTAATATAATATCTAAGAGGAAACAAATCCAATTCCTTTTTACCTATTTTTCTTTTTTACTGAAAAATATTAGTTGCTTCCATGAACGCCGAGAATCCAATCGGGTGCATTTTTTTAAGAATAACTTTAGATATTATCAGAGTCCAAGGTTGGAACTCCCTTTCCAAATAACAATAAATATCAAAAAATTTAATTAGTTGTTATGTTTCAAAATAATGTTGAAAACTAGCATCTCGAGTGTCTAAAACTCGAGTTCCAAGATAAAATTCGAGTTTTTAAGTCTCGATTTGTAAGAGAATGGTTGAAAAAATTCACGCGAAAATCGAGTTTTAAAGACTCGAGTTCCATAAATTGCATGAAAACGCCGCTATAGGGCTCTAAAACGTCACTATAGGGCTTAAAAATGTCATTATAGGGCTTCTTGAACCTGGTATGGTATGAGCACTTATAAAAAAATTTTGCAGGAAAACGCCACTATAGGGCTTTAAAACGTCACTATAGGACTTAAAAATGCCACTATAGGGCAAAATGTTTTTGCATGGAAAACTAATCACTCGCAAAGTGAGTCTGTGAGACTCAAGTTTTAATATGGATCTCGAGTTTCTAAAACTCAAGATGCTATTTTTCTTAAGACTTTCGGACTTTGCCTAACTTACTACATTGAATCTCTATTAATTGCTACTCTGTAAAGTCCCCTCCCCCCCAACTCGAGATGCTATTTTTCTTAAAACTTTCGAACTTTGCCTAACTTACTACATTAAATCTCTATTAATTGCTACTCTGCAAATTCACCCACCCACCCCCAAAAGGTTGTATCAAACAACTTTGCCTAACTTACTACATTAAATCTCTATTAATTGCTACTCTGCTATTTTTCTTTTATTAATATATGAAAAGAAGTTACATTTTACAGTAGATGCCCATGCAGGCTTGTTCTAAAGCTAACTACAAAGACAGATGCCCATGCAGGCTTGTTCTAAAACTAATTACAAAGAAAAGTGCCTAAACAGGCTTGTACTGAAGCTAAAAGAAAAGGAAAGGGTGAGAGGCCTAGGCAGGCTTATTTTAAAGCCAAGCCAAGCGTTGGAGGGAGAGGTGGAGACAGACCTATGCTAAGACCGTCCATAGTTCCTCAACCAACACTTGCGGCGCAAGGAAGGAGAAGGAAGAAGAGGCCGCGGCCCCTGACGGTTCCACCTGGTTTCCCTCCCAATCCCATAACAACTAGGAGTTGGCGAATCACTATTAGCTTGGAGGGCTGACAGATCCAAACCCGGAGGAGAAACGTTACATTCTTTTCGGATCCCCCTCCGAACTACAAGGGGAGTCCCATCTCTGGCTAGGTTGAAAAGAAGAAAGATCTTCGGCCTCCTCCTACCCCACCCCCAGCATGATGTCCAGAGTCGAGGTGCCATCCTCGACTCTTGAAAGGGGCTCGGCCTCCTTATCACTACCCCTTCCAAGGGCCACTTCGTTTCGTAGGGCACAAGCTAATATTTTGGCAGAGCCCTTGAAACGTCTAGAGAACAGTGCGTTCGTGAGATCTGAACTCGAATGTTTGTGAAGTTTGAAGAAAAGGATCGTCCCAGAAATGCCTTATATAGAAGGCAAAAATTGGTGAAAGCCAGCCCGTACAGAATCCTAAGGAGAAATTACCGGAGGCAATAACTCCGCCCAATTTCCAAGAGGATTATCAGCTGTTGGATCCTCGTAAATCTGTAAGGGTATTAATAAGGAGGCGCCTCGCGCACTGAAGCATCAAGCGCGTTACTCGAATAGCCCAAAAGACGTCTCATAATCAGAAGAGGCACGCCAGACGAAGAGGCTAGACCAAAGAAGGGTCCCCTACTCGGCAGAGCAGGTTCAGGGCAGCTACTACTCTAAGGGCAGACACCCCAACGTTAAAGCCGAATTCCCTAGAAGAAAACTAGGTACAAGACAGAACCAAGGTATTGCATGGTCTTCAGACTCAAACCTATGTGGAAATTAGTTACTTCAGAAGACAAGTGTTAGACAGAACCTAGGCCTTGCATGATCCTCGGACTCAAGCCTCTGGAGAAACTAACTACTAAAGAAAAACTAGGTACTAGACAAAACCAAGGTATTGCATGGTCCTCGTACTCAAACCTATGGGGAAACTAGCTACTTCAGAACAACTAAGTGTTGGATAGAACCAAGGTATTGCATGGTCCTCAGACTCAAGCCTATGGGAAAACCAATTACTTCAAAAACTAGGTACTAGACAGAACCAAGGTGTTGCATAGTTCTCGAACTCAAACCTATGGGAAAACTAGCTACTTCAGAATAACTAAGTGTTGGACAGAACCAAGGTATTGCATGGTCCTCGGATTCAAGCCTATGGGGAAACAATTACTTCAAAAACTAGGTACTAAACAGAACCAAGGTATTGCATGGTCCTCGGACTCAAGCCTATGGGGAAACCAATTACTTCAAAAACTAGGTACTAGACAGAACCAAGGTATTGCATAGTCCTCGGACTCAAACCTATGAGGAAACTAGCTACTTCAGAATAACTAAGTGTTGGACAGAACCAAGGTATTGCATGGTCCTCGGACTCAAGCCTATAGGAAAACCAATTACTTCAAAAACTAGGTACTAGGCAGAACCAAGGTATTGCATGGTCCTCGGACTCAAGCCTATGGGAAAACTAGTTACTTCAGAAGACAAGTACTAGACAGAACCAAGGCATTGCGTAGTCCTCGGACTCAAGCCTATGGGGAAACTAGTTACTTTAGAAGACAAGTGTCGGACAAAACCAAGGCCTTGCATGGTCCTCGGACCCAAGCCTATGGGGAAACCAATTACTTCAAGAACTAGGTACTAGACAAAATCTAGGTATTGCATGGTCCTCGGACTCAAGCCTATGGGGAAACTAGTTACTTCAGAAGACAAGTACTAGACAGAACCAAGGCATTGCATGGTCCTCGGACTCAAGCCTATGAGGAAACTAGTTACCTCAGAAGACTAAGTGTTGGACAAAACCAAGGCTTTGCATGGTCCTCGGACCCAAGCCTATGGGGAAACTAATTACTTCAAGAACTAGGTACTAGACAGAACCAAGGCCTTGCATGGTCCTCGGACTTAAGCCTATGGGGAAACTAGTTACTTCAGAAGACAAGTACTAGACAGAACCAATGCCTTGCATGGTCCTCAGACTCAAACCTATGGGGAAACTAATTACTTCAGAAGACAAGTGTTAGACAGAACCTAGGCCTTGCATGGTCCTCAAACTCAAGCCTCTGGGAAAACTAACTACTAAAGAAAAACTAGGTACTAGACAGAACCAAGGTATTGCATGGTCCTCGGACTCAAACCTATGGGGAAACTAGTCACTTCAGAAGATCCAAGCCAATGGAGAAGCCATCCCTCCACGAAACACCAAGTGTTAAGCAGAGCTTGGGTTTTGTATGTTCCTTGGCGTCAAACCTATGGGGAAACTAGTTGCTCCAAGAGAACCCAAGTACTAGGCAGAACCAAGATTTTGTATGGTCCAAGGACTCAAACCTATGGGGAAACTAGTCACTTTAGAAGGATCTAAGTACTGGACAGAACCAAGGTCTTGTGTTAACCATAGGCCTAGACCTACGGCAAAGCTGACCACTTAGGTACTAGTAGTGAGCGCTGCAGGGGACGATAATCAGTGTAGTCAGCCGAGGCGTAATTGAAGCCAATATCGTACAAGTGATGTATGCATGTATATATAATATAATACAAACAAAGCGAATAAAAGGAAACGGAATATGCACTTTACTGAGTCTTTAAAAAGGAGTTATCCAAGGCAAATATGCTATCACAATAAATAAATAATAATAAAAAGAACGGAAAACGAGGCAAAGACGCAACAAGGGATCATTCTTTCGGCTCTATCTCAACTCCCCCCTCAGGGGGCTGGGTAGAGGAGGTCTCAGAATCCTTATGGCCCTCGCTTGGGACCGCAGCCTGAAAAGGGTCAGCTGGGTGGGGTACCTCCTCTACAAGAGGTGCTTGGACATCAGCTAAGGGGTCTGCAATCTTTCCAGGCGCATCAGCAGTGGGACCCT
This sequence comes from Quercus glauca, assembly GCA_023736055.1. Classification (NCBI taxonomy): domain Eukaryota; kingdom Viridiplantae; phylum Streptophyta; class Magnoliopsida; order Fagales; family Fagaceae; genus Quercus; species Quercus glauca. Next base: position 60,615,307 of record CM043317.1, read on the forward strand.
GGCTTGTCTCAACGTTCCCAGGAGGATCAACTTCCTTGGTGGGCTCGCCCGAAGTAGGGGCAGCTGGGGTGCCTTCCTCAGAAACAACCCCAATACCCTCGGCAACCACCTCGGCCTCAGAACTTGGAGGGGCAGTCTCACGAATGGCAGGAGGATAATATACGTTATCCGCCCTCCACAGGTTGGACGAGGCTTCGACCCCAGCCTGTGTAAGGGCCTCATTCCAAACCTGGGAGCAGTAAAGTCTACGCACCCCAAGTACTTAGGCTCTAAGGCTGTCTTCTGTTTCAGCTGCCCCTGCCTCATAGGCATCCTGCGCAGCCTTGTCTTTGGAGGCCTCGGCCTCAGCCTTAGCAAACTCAGCCTCCTCCTTGGCTTTCAAAGCCTCATCCCTGGCAGACTTCGCGGCGCCTCTAGCCTTATCTGCCTCAAGCACCCTCTCCTCTAGGGTCGCGATCTTCTCTCTAGCTACCCTCAGCTGATCCTCTGCCTTGAGCAGGCTGCCCGTTTGATCTAGAGCCAGTTTTTCAAAGGCAGTAAGGGCCGACTCAGTAGTGTCCCGAGCCGCCTTCATCTCCTCCAACTAGTCCATCGCCTTCTTAAGATCGGCCTTGGAAGCGTTGAGGGCCCGCACGGTGTCCAACAGCTTGGTATGCTCCGAGCCAGCAACCTGGCTCTAGCTACTGGCTATGTCCTCCAGCCTGAAAGTAGTCTGAATAGCCTACCAATTGAAACCATTGTGCAACAGATAAGGAGCCACGGAAGGTCAAGAAAATCACAAGCAATCAGAAAACTTACCATGCCCAAGAATTGCTTAAGACCGAGGAAGACCTCCTCGCTCCTTAAAGCCTCCAACTGGGCCATGTTCGCAAGGAGTAGCAAGGACCTCTACAATGCGTCAGCCACAAGCGCACCCTCGCCACCTTGAGGGTTCCTGAGGGAGACATCATCTGTCAAAGGCTCTCCATGGAGCATGGGGGCAGGAAGCCAAGCCTGGGCCCCAGCTTGGATAGAGGCCTGCTTCTCTTGGCCTCGGTGCCCTATCCTCAGCTGTTTTGATGGCGGCCGAGCATCGCCACCACCTCGGGGGGGATCAGACTCTTCGCCCCCCTAGGTCTCTTGCATTTGTCTTTCTTCAGCGGAGGACTGGTGGGCTTGGACCCAAACGTCGAACTCTGTTGGGGTGGAGGAGGGGGAAGCTCGAGAGGAGGAAACTCGGGAAGAGACTTCCCCGGCACATCCCTCCCTACCTGCCCCTCGATTAGTGCCAACAAGCTCTTCTGAGGCCGCTTCTTGAAACTCATCTTTGACTGAGGAGTGGCTTCTTCGGACAGAAAGTCCGCTTCAGTTAAACTAGGGTTACCCAAATCACCGGTAGGGTCCTCGGGCGAATGAGGCTGGTCGAACACGCCAAACTCGTCTCCGGACAGACCTGAGTCAGTAACCTCCTCTTCCCCTTTAACCTCGGCAGCTTGAGCCGACGAAGAGGTACCTACCAACGGTACGCCCTCGAGAATGGGAGACCCTTTGGGGATGAAAAATTCGTTCTTAACTACGGTGATGCTACGTAGCCGAGGATCTCCAGCTCGGATCACGTGCCTCGGAGCCGAGAACGATTTTTGGATCGGGACGTATCCTAAGACCACGTGGGCGGCCCTAACTTGGTTGTCATCTCTATTCACAAAGATCTCCGACCTCAGCAGTGTCTCCAAGTCTTCCTTATTAACCTGGCTGAAGTGACGCTCAAAAGCACGCGGATCTGCATAAAAGAAAGCAAGTTCCTGTCAAAATCCAAGCGAAGCAGGACGCTAAAGCACAAAGAACTGAAAACGCTCTCCTAGTCTGGATGCCCCACCTGGTGTACCCTCCATTGTTGGGCACGAAAGGCCCTCATGCCATTCCCCAGACACAATGAGGAAGTCTTTGTTCAGACCCTTGCTGAACTCAGGGAGGCACTGGATGAGCCGGACCCTATCGTCCCTCGTCCTCATGTAATAAGAATTCTCTTTCAGGCGCTAGAGTTTGTAGCACCAGTTCACATCATGATGGGTTAGCCTTAGCCCCATCTTCTCATTCAAGGCATCCACACAGCCTAAAATCCTAAACACATTAGTAGTACACTGAGTGGGAGATAGGCCAAAGTGCCTAAGGTAGTCCCTCATCACTGGCCCCATGGGGATCCTCATTCCGCCTTCCAGAAAGGCGATTATAGGAATCGCCACCTCACCCTCTTTCCTACTCGAACTCCATTCCCCCTCTTCGCAATACCTCAAACCCACCGTATCGGGGATCCTATGATCGGCGACGAATTTGTCCATTAACTCCTCAGACTCAACTAATTTCTTAATCCTACCCATCCTAGAGAACTAACAAGGAACTCAAGTGAACAATACGAACTAGAGAGAGAAGAAGACTTACGGAAACGAGAAAAAGCTCCTCGAGCAGGCTTTTTGTGCTATAGAGAGTTGCAAGTACAGTTGGAGATGTGACCAAATTCGGAGTAGGTGCGCAGGATCTCTTGAATGCAAAAGTGAAAGGACGAACCAGTTCAACTAGGTATATATATACCCCCAATTAAAAATAACCGCATGGACTTTCCCGCCCAATGGGCCAGGAGCATCCCCACCGTCCATTCATCATCACACTGTTGAACGTGGGGGACACAAAGCCGCCGAAATTTAATGAAGGCACGCTTCAAATACCGAAACGCCAGGAACGTCCCCTGGGCAGTTGAAAGGATTGTGACACTGACAGAAAGACAAGGCTCGACAGACCAGGACATTGGCCCAAGAACATCAAAATCCTCCTCCCCTTCCAAGAGGCCAGGCAGCAGAATTTTGAGGGGCTATTATGAGGCCCAAATATTTAGCAACCCCGGCCCATTCCATATCGGGCCCAAGGTTCATGCCAAGGAGAGTACAGAATCCGAGGATGAGTAGGAGAGGCCCAAGTCATCAAGGGACCTCGCCGAGGATGCCCACATCCTCGGCAAACCAAAATTGAAGGAAAGAAGCTGTCACTCACCCATTAAATGCACGCCACCAACACTTTGGCCGCATCAATGGCGAATTGACTAGCAAACAGTGCCGCCTTGGTTACTTCAAATAACAGAAAGTCTGCAAAGGCGGCTGATGGGACAAGCCCTCAGACACAAGTTCAGATGGCCTACAAATGGACGACAGGGATCAACGGAACAAGACTATAAAATAGATAGAATCTCCAAAGTAAAGAGGAGGCCCTTTGGTGGGGGAAGAGAAGGGTTTTTCTTTCTTTCAGGGTGTTCAATGGACAACCCTTGTATTCATTAGTTCTAAGGAAAAGAGCTCCTCGGACTGGGCCGAGGACGAACTTTCCTCAAGAACACTTAGTCAAATTTTAGTTGTTCTTCTTGCAAGCCCACATCAGCTGTTGTCTTTCCTGTTAGTGTCTGGCCCTTCTATCCACTCTCTACAAATTTATTGTATGGGGGTTGCCCGAAACGGGTCCCTACATATATATATATATATATATATAAGTTTTTTTTTAATAAATTTTTAAAAAACCTGTATTGTGAAGTAAGGATGTAGTTATATTTGAACAAAGTGTAGATTTTTTAGCAAAATATTATTATGGAAAAAAGTTAACAAATAATATAATTTTGTATAAGTTACCCAAAGTGTCTAATGAAATGACTGGGTGGATCACATGACTCACATCACATGTTTCATTTTGGGTCTATTGTCAAATGGTGCTGGAGTTTTTATAAAATAATTCACATTTTCTCTAACAATTATACCTAAATAATAATATTTATTTATCATAAAAAAAAAAAATATATATATATATATATATATAACTCTTTTTTTGGTGTTTGTTACCTTGGGAACGCTTTTGGGGTGATTAGCAGTCTCTGCCTCAATTTGTTGTTCTTTTTGTACCTCTTTCGCTTTCTGGGTCTGATCCTTTTCACCCAAATTCCTTGCCATTGAGTCACCACTTTTGCCTTTTGACTCGGGTAGTTGATCCATTGTACAGCTAGCTGAATAGTTAATCAAATTGGTTTTTTTTTTTTTTTTTTTGGTTAAATTTCTCAAGTATTTTTTTTCTTTAAATTTGAAAATATTATTTTTTTAGTTTTTAGAAAAAAAATATTTTCTTGATTAATTTTTAAATCAAGCTAATCTATTCTATCGTGCTTTTCAAATTTAATGTGACTAGGCATTATAAACTCAGTAATATACAAAAGAGCTTAAAATTATAGGGTTTGTGTGTGTGTTGGTATTCCTAAATATACTAAAGAAATATCTTGATAGTGAACTGCATCTGATTGTTATGAGTGATATACCTTTTATCAAAGCTACATTAGACGTAACATGAACTAAACCCATTTGACAATAAATATCGTTAATTCAAGTGCAACTTAACAAGTATATAAGCCCAATTGCATTTGTAACATTTATAACAAATATTAAGCAAGTAAAGCAACCTTATGAACATTAGTAGAAAAACACATACATACACAAACATACTTGAAGAATCAGCCATCGATACTTATAAGGAAAAGCTTCTAAGTTAGCCTTAATTTTAATTTTGTTAATACAAAGTTCATATAGAGCTCATCTACAACTTTTACTATATATAGACTAGATGACGTTACTTTCAAAAGATAAAACGTATTAAAGTTATTCCATTGTGCCAAAAATAAAAAGCATCCAACACAAAAGACAACAAATTAGAGAGAAAAATAAAAACATATACATAAAGGCTCATACTTGTACTCTCCCAGCAAAGTTTCATTCTCACACCATCCTAACTAAGTAACTCTCTCCCCCTTGGCCCACAAAAAAGACAACCAAAAAAAAAAAAAAAAAAGATTTTGTAGGGTGCTCCACTTAAAATTCTCATACTTGATACTTGCAGTTGAAGGCTATTTTTTTTTTTTTTTTTTTTAAATGGAAATTTCATTAGCTCTGCGTAAAGGTTCATTAGCTCCATATAAAGGCTCATACATGCACTGAAAAGTATTAAGAGTGGTTCTAGGACAACAAAATATTCTACAACTTGTTGTCACAACTTTGACGTGGCTGACTGCAAGTAATTGTCTATCAATTACACATAAACCTACCATTTGTAGTACTAGATTTTTATTTTTCAATATTAAAGGTGTCTCATGGGTGAATAATGTACAATAGCAAAAGTATATGTCAACATTTTTATATGAAAATTTACGAGTAAGACTGTAAGAGGGAATCTGACTTAAGCAAACTAAATTCATATGCTTTTCTCTCTCTCTTTTTCTTTTTATATATTCTTATTACCCAAAGAACTTAAAATATTATAAGATGTTAATTTTACATATTTAATTTCAAAATCACCCACATTATTCAAATTGAAAATATATAAATATACAAGTTGTTACAGTAATTATGTAAAAGAAAATCATTGTCCTTAATTGAACTAGAAAAGCCATACTTCTTTTTTTTTTTTTTTAAATAACACACAAAAGTCGTACTTAAGGTAACTTTTACAAAATTATACTACTTTTGTAACTTTTTTCCATAATAATATTTTGCTAAAGAAATTATTTGTTCAAATGTCATTTTTGTATCTATCACGCTTCACAAATATCAATGTGATTGGATACTACAAATTCACTAATCTATATATCAAGAACTCAAATTATAGTATTTTAGTTTTTTTTTTTTTTTTAAATTTGAACAAATGGTAGATGTTTTATCAAAATATTATTAAGGAAAAAACTTATTATATAGTGTAATTTTGTAAAAGTTGTCTTTAAGGGTAACTTGTACGCAATTTCTATCAAAATAGTTATTATATTGCAACGTCTAATATTTCTAGTAATATGAATTTCTATTCCTAACATAATTTCCATTGAATGTGCTAAACGTGGCCTCAATTTTTTTTATTTTTTTTTATGGTTAAGTGTTAATCAATTATAGTAAGAATATGAATTTTGTCTTCACATTTTGGACCCTACTTATCAAGGGGAAGTCTAAACACATGTGAGAGGGTGTTAAAATATTGGTAAAATAATTAAAATCTTCAATTTTCTTTTTCTCATAACTCTTCCAAACTAACATTTTATTTTTTTGTCATTCACTTACGAGATATTGTTCGCCCATCTCTCTTCAACTTATCAATATATGAGATTCAATCTCTTAGGGTTGTCATATATTTTTTTAGTCTTCTTTCTTAGGGTTTCTTTTAACATGTTGCTTTGAAATAATTTCTTATCCTAAAAACAAACCAAGATTAATTCTAGTGCCCTAGTGGGTGTAGACAACACCCCGCCCCTCTTTTTCCCTCCCCAACGCACACAAAGAAAAAAAAGATTCTATCATTAGCATCAAGCATGGCCTTAAAAGAAGAGTCCAAAAGAAGTATATAACACCACCATCATTTGAAAATTCAAAAACTAGAGAAAAAAGTAAAATAAAAGCAATAAGCTTGCTAAACAACATATGAGTCAAATGCTTCTCTCTCTTATTTGTCGGGTATTCCTTTCCTATATTATTTTTATTTTAACATTTCCTTTCACTGAAAATGAATAAAAAATAAATAAAAGGAAGAAGAAGAAGAAGAAGAAGAAGAAGTAGAAGAAAAAAAGATAGTGAAAGAAAGGTAATGGGCCTTGCTAATTAATCTTAAATCAAGTGCTACTTTCCTTTTCTTACCATTTCTTTTTCCATATTTCTATTACTTTTCATATTTCCATTTGTTTACAATATTTTTGACATCTTTTGTGATTTTTTTTCCATGATGAATGACATAACCAATAGATTTGAGGAACTATATAACTTTTATGTTTGCTCAAAATACATTCAATTAATTCTGAAAATCAATCATTCCAAATATAAAAGTTATATTGCATGTACCTAATCCCGTTAGAGCATTATTCGCCTTGTTTACTATAAAGAAAATGGTAAATCATGATATTTTCAAACTTCATTAGTAAATTCTAATTCCTTTTATATGTTTACAATTTTTTAGATTATATATATAGGTTTTCCTTTTATATGTTCTAGTTTGGTTAAAAAATGAATTTATAGAACAGGGTTGGGAGTTATATACCTTAAATTAAAACTAGAGCATAGGCAAAAAAAAAATTATTGGATACCAATAGATTTATAATTTTGTGTATATTTGATAGGGAACTGGAACTCAAACTATGCTCACAAAGTCCTCAGTCCTCAGCTCCTCTATTGCTACAATGTCTCCAATCTCATGTGCTACTCAATTTGATGTGCAAAATTAAGGATTATGCACTATAAGAAAGAAAGTGTTAAAAAGAGTTTAAGAAGGAGAATAAACTTGTGGACATAAAAAATTGAAATTTGAAATGATGGTGGGGATTAGTTTGGTTTAGTCTCGCTTTATGCCCTCCAAATATTAAGCTAGTTTATCATGGTTTTCAAATATCAATGTCACTAAATAAAAAGACTCACTAATATATGACAAGCTTAATTTTGTGTGTGTATTTTTGTATTCCTAAATATACTAAACAAATAAAAATAATATCATGTACCTTTTATCAAAGTTGCATTAGATGTCTCATGAACCAAACCTATTAGCAATAAATATCATTAATTCAAGTGAAAATTATGAAGTAAATAAACCCAAAATTCATTGCATTTTTAACATTTATAAGAAAAATTAAGAAAGTAAAGCAACCTATTGTTTATGAATAGTATTTAAAAACCCATAGATGTACAACAAAAGTTGGAGAAATAACCATCAATACTTATAGGAACAAAAATCAAACTTTGGCTTTAAAACACCCTTAGGGAGGTTTCCAAGTTAGCCCTAATTTGAATTTTGTTAATGTGAAGTTTATATGGAGTTCATCCAAGCTTCTAATATATATAGATTTGATGGTGTTGCTTTATAAGGATAAATTTATCAAATTCCATCATGCCAAAACAAAAAAGTATCTCCAACACCATAGACAAAGAATTGGAGAAAGAGAAAGAGAAGTAGATGCTTGCCTTCTATGTGCAAGAAAGCAAAGACCTAGATGTATATACTAGTCGTCTCTTTTCTCTATTCTTTTTTTTTTTTTTTTAAGGAAAAAAAAAATACTTTTGTTCATGCCTAGATGTCATAATAATATTTATTTTTCCCTTCCCCCCCCCCCCCCCCCTCCCTAAACATGTCTACACTAACATTTTGTTGTTATTCATTTTATGAAATTTATTTGCTCATCGTTATTTATGTTATACATCATCACTATCAATGCTATTGTCCCATTTTTCTCATCTCATTGTTGTCACCATCACCTCCACCATCATTCACTGCTATTGTCGTTACCACCACTACCACCAATAACATCATGATACCATACCATCACCATAATCAAGTTATTGTTATCATCATTGTTATAAAAGCCTTAATTCTTTACCCTTTGTTTATGTTTTTAAAAAACCATAACACTCTAATTAAAAAAAGAAAAAAAGAAGAAGACCTTTTTAATACTAGATTCTAAATTTTTAGATATACTCATTTAATCAATGAAAAGTTAATTGGTGTGTTTAAAATTCCCATCATTTAGTAAATTCTAAGAATTTTTGGAACTTGGAAGTCTTTTTTTTTTCTTTTTTTTTCTTTTTTTTGCAATTTCCTTTAATATGTTGTTTTAAAAATATTTATTATGTGTAAAACAAACCAAGCATTGGTTTAGGCTTAAACTCCCTTTTTTTTAATGAACACCACCCCAATTTGCAATTTCACCACACACACACATTATGTATATTGTCATATTCCACTCTCACAGTCACATAAAAGTCGTACTTACACCATCCTAAAATATGAAAACTCATAGAAGTTGTAAAATTTTATATATTTGCAATTGTTTTGGTGACTCGATATATATAAGCTTTTTTTTTTGTACTAAATTTTATTTAATTTTAAATTTCTTAATGAACCCCCTTAAAAAAATTCCTAAAGCCGCCACTATTCGTATGCCTTTCTCCCTTCTTTCTTTTTCTATATTCTTATTACCTTAATGTTTTCATTCTCTCACGTGATGTCTTATCTTCTTTTTCATTTTTTTTCTCCACTTGACTATATCAGAAATCATGCTTTAATGAAGAGAGAGAGAGAGAGTCTACTAACACTATCTATCAAAAGAAAAAAAAATATTGACGAAAAAGTGCTATGAAACTCCACGTAAGACATATAAAGCCATTTATTCTTATAATTAAATGTTGAGGAACTAATATTTTCTTTTTCTTTCTTTCCCTCATTTTTTTTTCTTTATTGCATTTATGACTAATAATATAATAGCTAAGAGAAAATAAATCCAAAAAAAATATTTGTGCCATAAAAAATATCACAATTTTTGCCACAACTTGCCATATAACAAGTTGCGAGTGGAGAATAATAGTGAGTCCATAGGGGTTCACATCTCCACAACTTACAACTCGTGAGATAGCGAGTTGTGGCAAAAATGGTAATATTTTTTTTTATCACTGGCATTAGCTTTTCTCAAGTAAAGTGTAGGCCCATTTTTATCTTTTTTCTCTTCTGAGTGGCAATTTTGTAAAGAAAGTGATCCGTAGTTCGAAACCCAACAGCCCTAATTTGTTCCTCCATTTTTTTTTTTTTTGTTCTTGTATTTTTCCTCCTCCGCACACCACCACTGCAAAAACCAATGAAGGAAAACAAAAACAATGGAAGAGGGAGAAGAACCTCCAATTTCGAAGCTATTTACCATCCAATGCCCAATGAACAAGAAGGAGAATAAGGATGCTCTAGTTGTGGAGAAACCTTCGGATTGCAACGGCGATAGGGTTACGGTTTCGGAATTTGATTACTGTGTGGACAATTACTTCAGAGCCTTCGAAACCATCTCTAAACTCAGTGGAGAAGATGATGAAGATTATTGTGCTCTTCAACAAACTGAAATTCAGCATTTGTCTTCCTCACTCACTTTCTTAAGGTAAATACTAAACAATGCTCCCCCTACTACTTTTATATATGTATGTATGTGTTAGAGATATGAGTCCAGTTTTACTATTGTGCTCTGTCTTACTATTTGTATTTTTATTGCACATTCTAATTTTTGCATGCATTTTATGTTTTAGTCACTGAACTTTGAAAACTTTTTTTTTTCGTCTCTCAAACTTTGTAAAGAGTTTTTTTCAATAGTTTAGAAGCAAAAATAAGGATGAACAAACAAGCTTTTTTCAATAGTTTAAGGATGATTTTTTATTTATTTATAATTTTAAGAGACAAAAAGCGAAATATTTTCAATAGTTTAGGGATGAATAATGATGTTTTAAAGCTTCGGGACGACGAAATTCGTGCAAATTTTAGGTACGAAAACATTATTTTAGCCTAGTAATTTTCTCAACATCCGCTTGTATTTGTATATCATGTCATATCAAACAATTTCATGCACAAAAACATTAGAAATACATAAAAGGATCCATGTATCGCTGTATACACACATGTAGGTATATTCAACATTGAAATCTGTACTAGGCATTGCTGGTCATGGTTTTTGTACTTGTTATTATAATTGACCTTGGTTTAAGATTTGGAAAAAATACAGGCAGAATACTAAGTATATTAAGTGAAGGAGGGTGTGTGATGAGTTAACCAAAGCTTATATTGTGCTCTTCAATCTTGGACCTTTCTGCTTTAAACTTACTTAGTATTGCCCCATAATCTAGGACCTGCCTGCTCAATTGTAATTGTAGATTTTCAGGTTGATTCCTTTTCTTGTAGACAGAAATTTTTGGGTTGTGGCTTCTTGTAGCAAGTTGAAAGAGTTTCTTTCATTTTAATACCTATTTTATTTCAGAACATATAAAAGTAAGATGGAAATTCTAGATTTTCTTATGTTTTAACTTTTAACCGATGATGTTATTGCTGAATTTTGAGACTGTTTGGCAATTTTCTATGAATAAAATGACTTTTATACTTGTTGGTGCATTGTAAAATTGCTATCTACAGAAACTAAATAATTGATGATTGCTATGCACATTTGCTAAATGCCTCTCATCAGACCTTGCTGCAGCAACGACTTTGTTATGTATGTTGGAGGGCATGTTTGGGCTTTGGATTGGTGTCCTAGAATCCATGAAATGCCTGACTATCATATTAAATGTGAAGTACTTGTATCTTTTTTTCCTTCTATTCCTTGTGTGTATGTGTAAATGTTACTTATTTGTTGGAATTCTTTTGGGGGCATTTGTGTAAGCTTCACTATTAATTGATACTAGTAAAAAAAAAAAACATCTCTGCTATGATGTTTAGATAGCTTATCCTTTTTGTTTTTTTGTTTTTTTTATTTTTTATTTTATTTTTTAAATTTCATTATTTATTATTCCCAGTTTCTTTAATGGAGCTGCACACACGCACATGAATGTTTGTTTGTTTGTTTGTTTTTATTTTATTTTATTTTTTATGGAATACATGAATGTTTGTTTGTTTGTATGTATGAATGTATATGTTCTAAATGTTATTTGCAAAAGGCCAAATCATTTTTATTTTTTATTTTTTTGGGTTAGGCAGTGTACCGTTTAAGAAATTGGATGTAGTTTCATTTAGGCAATTGTTTGTGATATTATGGGTAACGACAAAAGTAATTAATTGGGATGGTTAGAGGACATTGTCCTCATTAGTCTTGTTGAGCATTGTTCCACATTTATTGCTTTGGAGCAAAATTTTGTTTGCAAGAAAGAAAAATTAGATATACTGCTTTATTTGACTTTTAGATGTTGTGTCATGTGTGGTTTGATTATATGTAGAGAATTTGTAACAATTTATTTTGATTATTCACATTAAATCATTTTTATGTGACTTCTTTATGGTTTCTTACTTTCCAGTCTATTGTGGTTGCTGCCCCAATAATATCATGTTACCATACCATCACTGTCATCAAGTTATTGTCATCATCATTGTTATAAATATCTTAATTCTTTTCCCTTTATTTATATTTTAATAAAAATCATAATTCTCTAATTCAAAAAAAAATTTCTTAATGCTAAATTTTAAATCTTTAGATATACTCATTTAAAATTCCCATTATTAGTAAATTCTAAGAATTTTTGGAATTTGAAAGAAAAAAAAAAATAAAAAAAAAGCTCGGCAAAAAAGTGCTATGGAACTCTTTGTAAATCATATGAAGTCATTCATTCTTATAATTAAATCCATGGTAAGTCAATCTATATTTTATCAAAAAATTGTTTATAAATCAATTTGATATCCATTAAACAGAATAAAGAGAGAAAACATTGTTTAGATATGAAAACTCTAAATGAAACATATCAACAATTTTACACTTGTTGTCTAGAATAATGGAATTGAATAACAAAGATAGACGAATATTTCAAATTAAAACAATTTTATAAGTTTGTAATTTTAATGAACAAAATTCTAATTTTAGGATCTAATTTTTTTTTTCTTCCCTCCTTTTTATTTCATTATATTGCATTTAGGACCTAATAATAAATAATATAATATCTAAGAGGAAAAAAATCCAGCCCATTTTACCTATGTTTGTTTTTTTTAAAAGATATGTGGTCAGGCTCAAGATAATTAAGTCAGGCTCAAAAAAAAAAAAAAAGATATGTGGCAATTTTGTAAATAAAGTGATTCCTAATTCGAAACTCACCAGCCCCAATTCATATTTTATGATTATTAAAGATATTTACTTCGGTTGATTTGTTGATGAGAATTCATAGCCAACCCCAATTTACTTGGGATTAAGGCTTAGGTGAGTTGAGTTAAAATATTAAGCAAGGGAAAATGGCAGTTAATATTTTTAAAATTTTATTTTTTAGACTAGAAGAACAATTCACAGGAGTATTTATTTTATTTTTGACCTGAACAATATCAAGCTTCTCTCTACCAAAATCTGTGTGCTCAAATCTTCACTCTTCCTTAGAAAGTTCTTTGATTGCAATGAAATGTGACCGCCATTGTTCTTTCCTTCTTTGGCTGAAAATTCCTTCGAAAAAGTAAAGTTGGTCTAGGCATAAGGGGTATGACGAATTTCAACAATGCTTTGATTGCAAAATTGAGAAGGAATGTCTTAACAGAAACTTATTCTCAATCCCAAAAGCAAATTGCATCTTCTGCCTGTGGAAAAGTATGTGTGACAACTTCTCATAGACGAGCAGGAAATACCATGGCCCATCAGTTAGCAGGGCACGCCAAGAATGTACATCATGAAATTATTTGGATACAAGATGAACCTAAGTTTATTAAGGAAAGAACGAGTATTGACAAAGCACCTTCTATTTGAAGTTTTCAGTAATGAATTTTTTTTTTTTTTTTTTTTTTTTTTTTCATAAAAAGTTGTACATTGGGAGTCATATTTCAAAAACAGGACATCGATCCAATGCCTACTCATAGGCCTCACTCACTTTGTTCTCTATTAGCACTGTAAAGTGATAAGCAAATTCGATGACTCACTCGCTAAGGGTATGTTGTTAACTGTTTTTTTCCCCTGTTTTCTATTCTTAAGAATAGTTTTCTATTTTCTTACCCAAAAAACTTGTTTGGTAACTAAAAACAAGCTGAAAACAAAAATAGTACTCAATTCTCAACATACAAAGGAAATAGAAAACATGCATTTACCTGTTTTCAATTTCAAGCTATTTAAAAACACTTGGAAAACAGCTTGAAACCCACAATTAATGAATCAGCGCTTCAGTTCGAACCCCACTGGAAGCAAAACAAGGAATTTTAGCATTTTTTTCCCCTCTCTCACACGGATACTGGTTATTTTTGCACACTACTCTGTGTAACTAAGCAATCTTAAAGAAGAGGACCACATTTGCTCATTGGTGACTTTGATAGGTTACAGGGGCCTCAATTTACTTTTTGGTGGCATAAATTAGCCAAATTGAGGTGCAATTTGTTTGATATATGTTTGCCTTGCTAGAAGCTCACGTTGTTGCTTTTGTTTTATCTAATGTGGCAATAGCTTTTGGAAGTGGCGGCCTTAAGGTTTAATGTGTAGGTTCACCAATTCTACGTGCTAATGGGAGAACCACTTCTTTTGACATTTGCTAATAGATTTTTTATTTAGACAAGCGATTAAAATATTCTTAAAGGGATAAAACCTAGATACAGTATCTTAGGTATTGTTCCTTAAGTTCCATTCTTAAGATTCAGCCATGTAACTACTTAATTAAAAAATATAATTTCATCTCATGAGAATCTTAATTAAGTAGCCACATGGCAAAATCTTAAAAGGGAAACCTAAAGAACAACACCTAAGTACTGTACCTAAGTCTTACTCTTCTCAAAAAACAAAAGAAAAGAGGTACTCTACTAATTTAAATATTGGTCTGATCATGGTGTATGTTATTACTTAATACATTAGTGAGTACATTGTCTCTGGACCAACTCAAATGAACCCATATATTAACCTCGTTGTAGGGACTTAAACCCATCAATACCAAAACTTCAGATTTTCCCTCATCTTCCATTTATTTATTTTTTCTTCCATGCTTATGTTATAATGGATGCCAAAAATACTTAAATGGGAACTTATTTTGTATGGTGTTTTCCCATTTTAACTAAACAAACAGGTTTTTTACTTTGAAACATAAGAAAGTTATTTTTTGATTTTATTCTTAAAAACAAGTTTTGGAAAACAAAAAACAAAAACAATTATCAAACATAATCTTAGTCGCTAGCACGTTTTCACCAAACATATTGCTAAGGATTTTATTGGGTTAGAGGATACTCCTCCCCTAGCCCTAGAGGCTTTGTATCTAGATTCAATCAATTTTCACAATGAATGAAGCCTTGATTTCAGCTTCAATAGAAAGAAAGAAAGGACAATAGTATCCAAACCAAATCATGTGAGTTGAGTTGATTTCTACACATGTGATGAGTTAAATTGAAAAAACCCGCTAATCAATCCATGCACACCTTTAAGTATCTCATGAGACCAACCTTTTATAAATCATAATACATGGAACCCACACACACTCTTATAAAAAAGTCTCAAGAGATCATCTCATAAGATTTTTTTTTTTTTTGGCCACACACATACACAAATTATTTTTTGGCCTAACAAGTCCCTCATTTTGGTCTATTTTATTGACTTTCTTTTTCTAATAAAATTTTTACTTATCAAAAAAAGAATAAAAGACTTGCACATGTTTTATTTTTTTGATAAAAAAATTTGAAATTAAAAAAAAAAAATTGCTTCATTTTGAAACCCATTGATTAAACTCTATATTCATTTAAAAATTAATCATAAATCAATTTGACATCCATCAAATAGAGGAGGTACATAGAGAAAGTTTCATTTAGAATTAGAAAGAATTAAAATGATACACAAAATATTATCAACAGTTTTACACTCATTATCTAGAATAATGGAAATGAATAAAAAAAATGGACAGGTATTTCAAATGGAAACAATTTCATAGGCTTGTAATTAACAAAAATTAAAAATTTAAAACTTAATATATTTTTAAAAATTTTATTATTGCATTTAGGACCTAATATAATATCTTGGAGGAAATAAATCCAATTCCTTTTTACCAATTTTTCTTTTTCTGAAAGATATTAGTAGCTTCCGCAGACGCCGAGAATCCAATCGGGTGTTTTTTTTTTTTTTTTTTTAAAGAATAACTTTAGATATTATCTGAGTCCAAGGTTGTATCAAACTCTCCAAACCCATATTGTGAATATGCCAAATTCATTATATTAGGTCCAAAGTAAAGAAATCCTTTTTCCAAATTCCTTTACTTTGGAACTGTATTTTTGTGGATTGGATTTGGGGTCTGTAATTGGAATTTCCTTTACCAATATCTATATAGGAGAGATCAAACAGTATCCAATGTTGAGTTGAATGTAAACCCTCCAATTCCAATCTCAATGTTGATTCCAAGCTAAAGTAATGCAGCAAGAGAGGTGTTATATGATGATGTGGGCTTGAAAGTAATTATGAACAGATTATTGAATCTTATCGAATTTAGATTTATCAGTCTTGATATTTGTGAGATTTAGTACCTGGTTAATTTTGTTGTTTCGGGTAGTTGGTACTGTAATTTCGTTTTGCCTTATATCATTTTGTAAGATCTGCAATCCTTATTCCACTTCTACTATTTTTCTTGTTTCAAGCTTGGTACTGGTATTTTCTGAACATTGTATAATGATTGTAAATTTTGCTAATAAAACTAATTCACTTATTCCTATGTATCTTACATTTCACCCAAACCAAGTCTAACTATAGCATTTTGTTGTTTTTTGTCCAGGTGCCTATTTTCTTCTTACAAGAATTGGCGTGACAAGCATGGATATTCAAGATTACCTAGGTGACTAATAACTATTGTTGAATCATTTTGTTCATACGGTCATTGATAGTCATCCTTAGTGTTATATTTCTACGATCATATGTGGACTTTCTATTTTCATTTCACATAAAAGTTGTTTTTGGAAAAATTATTATTGGTTTGCTAAATTTTAATGCACTTTTTTGTTGGGAATTTGGTAGACATCATTGCCTAATTTCCCACATGGTAACTTTCAGGCGGGTCTTATAAGTGCATATATCATAAAGACACTTTAGTTTGGAATGTACAATCAAATTCACTTTGTTTTTAGCCTGAAGTTGTTCCTTCTATGTATCTGTTGCATTCACTTTTAGTACCATTCAAATTTCTGTATTCTTAAATTTTGAAAGGTATTAAGAATTTGGAACCAAATAAAAGAAGAGATCTAAATGGGAAAAGAGCAGATGGAATTCAAGTAATGAGAAAATTAGTTAAGGTGATACAAGGAAAAGATGAAGTGGGGAAAAATGTGGCTTGAGTCAGTGGTGAATGAGAACAGGGAAAAAGATTTAGCAGGATCTATGTATCTGTTGCATTCACTTTTAGTACTGTTCAAATTTCTGTATTCTTAAAATTTGTCAATGTGATGTCTTTCAGATGGTTCATTGGTAATAATGTTAACGGATCTATGCCCTTCTATAATCATACATGCTTATCACCCCCCTCACTTATAGTTGTTGAATTTATAGCCATATGTTCAGAGTCTGATACAATTGCATCACTTTGAACTATGCATGTCATTCCTTATCAATGCAATTAACATTAACCTATAACCTAGGAAATTATTTGCCCGTCTATAGATAGTGTTAACTTGGCTTGATATCAAGAATTTATATGGCGGCCAAATATATTTGAATGATTATCACATTGCCACACACTAACTCTATATACACTAGGTCTATGACATTTGGCTTTTATTTTTTTCAAAAGAACTCCTGTTAAGTCTATAATTGACAAATTCTAAATCAAACAGTAACAAAAATATATGGATTTTATTTGATCAAATAGGTATTTGGTATTTATTTAACCATGAGTTTGACATCCTACCAGTTCAAGTTAGTCTCAACAAAAGAATGCAAATTGAAGACATGACTTGCATCTTTATGGAGGCCAAACCGAGACTTTGGAACACATTCTTGTTAAATGCCCTGTTGGCTGTTGCACTTATAATTTGGTCCTCCCACAAAATGGCCCTTTAATTTCCTAAAATTAGAGTCCAGGCCCATCCACAAGTGGATTAAATTGTTTAATGGCTAGGGATTGATTCAGAAGAAGATATTTGTTTCCAAATCTTTGCTCTACTATGAGACAAGATTTAGCAAGCAAGCAATTGCTACAGTAATCGTCATGGAAACCGCCTCCTCCAGGTTGGTCCAAAGTTAATTTTGACGATACAATTAGAGACACAAAGATCACAACTGCTGCCTTGATCAGAGACAACTACAGACTTCCATTTTTAGTTTGGAACAAGATATTAAGCCAATTAAATATCTTGAGTGAATAGTTGATGAGAATTCATAGCTGACCCCAGTTTAATTGAAATTGAATTGAGTTAAAATATTAAGAGATTTAACAGTTAAGATTTTTATAATTTATATTTTTCAGACTAGTTGAACAATTCCAAGGAATATAGAAGTGAATTAATTAATTCTTCTGCCATGTTTTTCTTCTTTGGACTGAATGTAAGACACCATATGGAAGATAACCAACTAGATGACTAAGATGAGTAAATATTTCTAATAGATATTCCATGGGCTTGATGTCAGATTTACATTTGTCACAAAGAGAAAGATTGACTCTTCAACCTTTATTGAGTACAGAGGAATTGTGTGCACCTTGTGCAGTTAAAACCTTGAATCACCAACTTGGATGATAAGGTCATCTGCAACTTTTTCTGGACAATCCTGCCAGGAATAGATGGGATTCATTGCCATAAAAAAAATCTTGCGTATGTAACTATCACTACAAGTACATCATCAACATTCCATATATATATATATATATACACATGCATAGGGAAGAAAATGTCTTCAAAGAGAGGTGGGTTTTGGTGGGGCTGTTTACCAGTCCTGGTTTCTTTTTTCTAGAACTAGGGCAGCCAAACTAACATTTGTTGGAAAAATGACATCCCACAAATGAAATTTGTGAAAATGTTAAATATGATCACTCACAACAAACCTTAAAAGACTATTGACCAGGTAAAAGATTATCAACAACTAAGCCACAAAGTGTTTGTATCAGTAATTCTTAAACATGATAAATGAAGTTTTTGCCAGTGCACCTAGACACAAATGTGAAGTTATCATTAACAGCTTCTGTCATTATTAGGTAGTCAAAATTCTAGCATGTGAAACAACCACTATATAACATTGAAAAATTCCACAATCCATCATGAAATGCTCAATAACTTTTTGAGACCACTTTTCAATGTATGTGCCCAACTTCAGAGAATCCAAAAATCATCTCCCACGTGCTCATAGTTAATTAATTATCATATATCTCAGCTACTATAGCTAAGGACAGGTAAATGTCTCACAGTGTCAACCTCAAAACAGATTAGCATGCACCATCTTCTATTTAATATTTAACAGAAAAGCAACATCCATATGATCCCAACCTAATTCAAGTAAAAATTTAGAAAAATTTTACCAACAGAAACACTTCCATCATACTAATCTTTTATACTGTGATATCTCTTTGCTTGACATTGAATTCCATGAATGAACACTACAATTGCTTGCTCTTTTTGTTAGAAAAATGCAAACCATGCTGAGTTGAAACAATTACATGGGCTAATGATCATGACATTAGTTATTGAAAATGTAATCCCCTTAGTAGGCCTATTGATTTTTGTGCAAAATTTAAGCCTGGAGACATCAAGTACACAGGTAATTTTCAACCAAATTGAATTTCCTAGTGTGTGCAATTGGAAATGTATGATTAAAGGTAGTAACAACAACCAAATTGAAGTGCCTAGTGAGTAAATTTGGAACTGTATGATTAAAACTTAAAAGTTATGCTAACAACACCAATCCGGACGAGGAATGGGGTTACTCGTCAGACCTTTCCACATTCCCTTTTGTGCTCAAATCATGTTCAGTATGTGCTATCCCAACAATTGAGAACTATGGTTGTGGGATTGATTTTTTCATTCAAGCAAACCTCTATGTGCTCTTTTAAATGGTACTAAGATTCATGAAAATATGAATCCAGCTTATTAAGTGAGAAGTAGCATAATAGAGTTGGAATCTCAGTCTAGCAGAGTTTAAGTTCGTCTTTCTAATATATATGGGACTGTTATATCATAATTAATTTTGTAATTTGGTTGAATTATTCTTGTTAAAATATTTTCAGAATATATCATTAACCATATTCAGAACATAGCTCTATGCTTTTGATTTGTTCAATGTCTTAAAGTTTGGAAAGTATCAATAATCACCATTTTCCTATTATTATTGTTGACCTTTTGGGGTGTAATAACCACTTCCTTTTATTCACTAGTATCTTCAGTGAAGGTTTATATATTTTTTAGCCTTGATATCGGTCCTTTGATAAGCATTTTGACCATCTAGTTCTGTAATTTAATACAAGCATTAGTACTCCTACGAATACACAAACCTGGTGGTTGCCAAGAGGATTCCTTGTCCCAAACAAGTGAAGCTTTGAAATGACTTGTTAGGAGTTCTACAAGCATGTAAAACGTATTCTCTCCAAAGATGAATGACTTCCATGAATGACATGCTACTTGTGAGATGAAAGTAGCATGTCTAACAATTGTAGACATTGCAATACTGGCAACATGAATGACACCAAAACAACTTATCCCTATAATGTTGAAGTGGGTGTCAAACTTTTATTGGGTAATTCAACACAAGATTCATCAAGAAAGAAGCTACACTTCACACATTTGTTGAAAGCACCCGTCACAATTTTCGTTATTCTAAACAAAATAAGGTTTAATGTAGTACCATATTAAGTGCATCCAGAGCAGTGTTAAAGCAGAAAGAGCAATTTCTCATCAAACACCAAGTGAGCAAGACCCAATCCAATCCCCCATATACAAAATGACAGACAATATAGCAATATCTCATCACTACTGAATACATAATTTTTTAGTTAAGAAAATAGAAAAACAACAAGCCAATGCTAATGAAAATCAGCTTTACCTGGTAAGCCATAGGCGTCTCTCATTCATAGTACTATTACGGTGTCATCTGGGTCTTATACTTGTCGTAGTACTATGAAGAGAATAGTTAAATAATTAAAATAAATTCTCTGAATCTAAAAATTACATAATTATAAAAAGAAAAGAAAAGAATTCTTTTTATTTTTATTTTTTGGAATAGTGGGCAGTTTTGTACCTTCTGGTCTCCAGCAAACTTTGAATCTTTGATCCTTGATGGACTGGCCCAATACAAAACTTTCTCTGGCATATTTTCCATCTTTTGGGAGAAGGATGGCCTTAAAAATAGGAGGGCTGCCTCAAACTGTCAATGTGGTCTTGAAGGAAGTGCACCTTAAGATGATTATAAAAATTAAAATTAAAAAAAAAAAAAAAAAAAAAAAGAGCTTGGGATACAAATAAATTTATTTTACCATTGAAATTTGAGAAATAATGTATTCACACTATTTTTACAAAAAAATTTAGATGGTAAATTGTTAATAATAGGTAAAAAATTGATGTTAGTTATAAGTCCAAATAAGAACTAGTAGCAAATTATCATTTAAGATTTATTAAGAAAATATTTAATCTTATCACTCACAACAAACCTTAAAAGACAATTGACCAGGGAAAAAGATTATCAACAATTAAAGCTACAAAGTGTTTGAATCAGTAATTCTTAAACTTGATAAAAGAAGTTTTTGCCAGTACACCTAGACAAAATTGTGAAGTTATCTTTAACAGCTTCTTTCATCATTAGGTAGTCGAAATTCTAGCAGATGAAACAATCACTTTTTTTCCTTTCTTTTTTTTATCTTTTTTTTTTTATCTTTTTTTTTTTAAGGGGAAATAGGAAGCCCTCCAGATCCCTGCTTTGTTTCAAAGATAAAAAGAGAAGTTTTAAAACAATATATTAGAAGAAATTTTGTAAAAAAAGACCAAGATATGGAAGGTGTGGGGCCCCAAATATTTAGTAACCCCGGCCCACTCTACATCGGGCCCAAGGTCCACGCCGAGGAGAGGGCAAAATCTGAGGATAAGCGGACGAGGCCCAAGTCATCAAGAGACCTCGCCGAGGATGCCCACGTCCTCGGCAAGTCGACGTTGAAGGAAGGAAGCTGTCACTCGCTCATTAAATGCATGCCACCAACACTCTGGCCGCATTAATGGTGAATTGACCAGTGAACAGTGCTGCCTTGATTACTCCAACTAACAGAAAGCCTGCAAATGTGACTAATAGGACGAGCCCTCAGACATAAGTTCAGATGACCAACAAGTGGACGGCAGAGATCAACTAAACAAGACTATATAATAGATAGAACCCCCAACGTAAAAGAGGGGAGGGGGGAGGACCCTGGAGGAGAGACGAAATGGGGGTCTTCAGGGTGTCCGAGGACAACCTTTGTATTTGTCAGTTCTAAGGAAAGAGATCCTCGGACTAGGCCGAGAACGAACTTTCTTCACGAACACTTAGCCAAAGTCATTGTTATTTTCCTCACAAACACTAAGTCAAATTCCTTTATTATGATTCATATGAATCTCACGTCGACCATTATTTGCCTTGCTGGTACTTAGCCCTTCTACCCATGCTCTACAAATTTATTGTACGGAGGCCGCCTGAAAAACGGGTCCCTACAGAAGGTGTCACGGCCAAGGGAAATTCTGGCTATAGTTGATATTTGTGCTTATAACCTACACAAATTGTAAGTAGGGCTTCTGGAAAAAAAAAAAATTGTAATTAGGCTCTTTATAGTCACTTATATAGTCAATTTATATCTATATCTATATTTATATATATCTAAAAGCTGAAGCGCAGTATTTATTATTGTTACGCCACCTCATTCGCCACATCATTGACTACATAATCTTTATTTTTCTTATTTATTTTTTATTCCTAATTTCTTTTACAAAATATATATAAATAGATTATTGACTTTACACATTCATCTTAGGTAATTTCAACTTTATATATAACTTTGTCTTTACATATTATCTACTTTAATTTAAAAGTTTAATATTCCATTATCATTAAGTTGATGGGCGGGTAAGATTATATAAACCACTACATTAATAATCAAATGCAAAATGGCCTCCTCAAATCTCCTACGTTAAATCTATCTTCCTAGAGTAACATTATTTTTCTTTTTCTTTTTTCCCTTCAACGGGTACCATGCCACAAACTAATCCTTAAATTGCCCTAATCATTATACTCTTTACCCATTTTTCCTGTTACAAAAGTTTATACCTTAACATTTATGAGGAGGACCCCAAATGATGTATGATCCATATATCTAAAGATTTATTACTATTAAATTATGTCTTTTACGATGATGACTGATGAGTTGCCAATGTAACTAGAGCAACTCCCCAGTACAAATAGAGGATCTTTATATGCAAATAGATTACTGGAACTACATGAACTATTTTTGAAGAATTATAATAGTACACAGGTATGACACCCAAAATGAAGTGTATGTACTTTTCTAGAGAGCAAGGCTAGATAAAAGACATTGTTTACAAAGAAACTTATATCAATCTCTTTAAGGTAAAATTCCTTCAATTACAATACTTTTGAATTATTCTTAACTAAATTCCACCAAAATTTTCACATTATTTAGGGTGAACTATCCACTGTACCTACATGCATGTTAATGCATGTTATGGGTATCTTTTGTTTAATCAAATATAATTTTATTGTTTAAATTAATTTATTTTTCTTTTCCTCCATATTATTGTGAATGTGGTGATGGTGTATTTTTATTTTTGGTAGTTTCCATAGTATTTCTTTTGCTTCCTTCTACTTTTTTTAACCCATTTATTCTCCTATTTTTCATTGCTTATGATGGAACATAGAAAAAATGTCTAATTAGATATATATTATTTTAATTTAGTTTTATCAATATAGTTGGCTATTGTAAATTGTAATTCTGTCTCTAATTTGTTTTGTTTGTTGTTTCATTTTTCTTAATTAGCATTGTAGGGTTGAAATTTGATAGACTAGGCACTAGCTTTCCGTATTGTGAGCCCAACAAATTCCCAACAATAAATTTGTAGAGAATGGGTTAAACAGCTGGGCTGATTATGGATTTAGCAACGGTTCATGCAAGCAAACAAGAGTAAAAAGACATTCAGACTAATAAAAGTTTCTTTCGTCCGAAGAGGCTTTGCATTTATCAACTTGGTGAATACAATTTTTTCCCTCTCCTTTTCCGTGAGACCTATTTCCTTTATATATACACTTTCCACCCCATCTTCACCACATACTTGTTCTTCATCTAGGCGCCCACTTGAGTACTAGTCACATCAGAAGTTTGCTTTAACCTGCAGTGAGTGGTTGTGGTTGAGGTTGCACTGTTCAGGTATCTTCTCCACATAAATGCGGCCAGAAAAGTTGCTACAGTGCATTAAATGCAGTGGTAGCAGCTTTATTTTTAAGATATTTCATGATATTCCTGCACTTAGGCATGCCCAGAGCTCACCCCATACTGAGGAATCTTCAGTATATCCACTTGACCAAGTTCCCCTGAGATCCGATGAGAGGAACCTCTTCGGACCAGCCAGGTTGTCTTCGGACGCAACATCCGTCCCTTCTTGGCTGCATTTTCACCAGGATGGTAAAACGCTGATCCCTTTAGCCTCTTCGGACAGGAAGTGATACTTAAATTGGGCCCCAGGCCCAACATATGGCGTTGGGCTTTCTCACCCACAAGCATGTTGTGTGAATAATAAATATGAATATAAATAACATTGTTGTGTGGAAGAGATAATTTTGTATTTGGTTTTTTGTTGATGTTTTAGTGGTACTATTGCAAAGATACTTGACTTTCTCTTGTATTTTAAGTGACCATAAAAAAAAAAACACAATGAAAGGAGAGAATTTTAAGATTTACTCTATTGAAAAATTGGTTATATTTCTATTTGGTGAGTGAAATTAATTATGATCTATTATATTCTTAAAGAGACAAAACTTAGTACAGTACCTTAAGTGCTGTTCCTTGGATTGCTCTTATAGGATTCAGCCATGTGGTTACTTAACTAAAAAAAATACACTTCCATCCCATTAAAAAAAAAAACTGCGTGACTAAATCTTAAGAGGGGAATCTAAGGAACAACACCTAATTATTGTACCTAAGTCTTGCCCTTCTTAAAGATAACTCCCATTTTTCAACTCCTAATATAACAAGTAGCCTCATGTAAAGAATGTTTACAAAACTCTTTTTGCACCACGTCTTTAGCATCCTTTATTGTTTTTTTTGTTTTTTGCAATTTTTACTTTGTTCAACTTTTCTTCTTCTTCAACTATTGTCTTCTTAATTCTATCTTTCATCTACTCTGATCATTGTTTTTTTTTTTTTTTTATTCCATTTAATTTCCTCTATAGATTTTTAAAATTTCTCATTTATACATCCTTAAATTCTACAATATTTTCACTTTCTTCAACATTTCATCTACTCCACCATTCCTCTTCCATTTTAATTTTCATATAAATTTCTAATTAGTTCATTTCCACCCCTCCTCTATTCCTTCCAAGTTGTCCACAACAAAAGAGGTCAATACTCTCTCTCTCTCTCTGTCTCTCCAATTTTTTTTCTTTTTCGGTTGATTTTTTATTGTTTCGACCACTTATTTTTCCGCTAATGGTTCTTTTTGTTATTGTTGATTTAATTGTCACATGACATTTGTTTCTCTTTTTGATAAATTTGTATAGACTTTTATGTATATTTAGGTATTTTGGTATTCTAATTCTTGATCAAAAGTTCTTTTTCTTTATCCCATTGGTTTATTTTACAACGGTGCATATATAGAAACTTAATTCTAAGATTTTGCTAATAATTGTTTATTTAATAATCATTGTTGGTGGATGAATTTGTAATTTCTGCAAAGATAATAACCTCAATAGATTATCAACAACAAATTTTTTTCCTAATTGGTCCAGTTAATCATTGTTAAGTTTTATTAATATTTTAGATACGTTTTCTAGTATTGTTTTGGATTAAAGGGTAGAAAAAATAGGGTTTGAGAAAGTTTGTTTAAAACTAAAAGAATAATTTCCAAATTTTATGTAGAACTTTTTAATGATACTAAAAAATTACAAATAATTTTTTTTTAGAAAGAAATAAATTTTATTAAAAATTAATATTTTCACTAACTTGCTTTTTGAATCCCTACAAAAAAATTGCATCATTTTCATTTTGGTACGACATAAATTATATATGTGATGTATGATATATGATATATGATATATATATATATATATATATATTATATTTGTTATTGTTCCCATAATAAATAAAAATATGATTATGAAATACATTACTCTTTATTAAATTAGTCCAAATTGTAAAATAAATAAATAATAATAATAATAAGATCGCTATAAAAAAAATTATCACGCCCAACTCACAAGTTGCGACTAGTTCAAATTAATAAAGAAATAGCATTGATCCCAATTTCAATCAATGCACACACTTCAATCACAAAGCCTTGTTTTTTCTATAGTGACCGTAAGACAAATTTAAATGACAGATTACAAAATTTCATAATAATCCTCTACCATTCGCACTATAGTGAACTAGTGATTGTAATACTAAAGAATCATCTCCTCATAGACACTAAAAAAAAAAAAAAAAAACAAAGATTGATCTATTAAGTCTACTAAAAAAAGTCATGAGAGAATCACATAATTAAATGACATGTGTCTTACTTTAAAAAGTTCCACCTATCAATCTTCTTATTTGTGAGATTAAATTAATACTATAGTGATGGTCATTACCATTTGGCCTTCCACTCTTTGCTTGTTGTCAAGCTTGGCACTAGTCATTTTTCAAAATATTACACTGATAATCACCTAATCTAACAGAACTAATTCACTCATTCCTATGGATCTTACATTTCACCCAAACAAAGTTTTAACCATACTATATGATGATGCTAGGATCGTCACTAGAGATGTTCGTCCAGACTGGGATTGTCCACAATCATTCCAAACCCTGAAAGGACCAAGAACTACAAGAAAAGTGGTCATCGGTGTGGTGCTAGCCACAAAGCCTCCGATGCCAAAGTTAGAAACAAGCCTTGGAACAGGAGAAGATGATCTAACTTGTAGTAAATAAAATATAGACTATGTGTTTTTTTTTTATCGTACCTTTCCAGCCCCTTGTCTAGGAGTATATATAGGTGATCTCTTCTAGTCGTTGGTTCCATAATAATGATGTTGTTATTGCAGAATTTGTAACGCTTGCGCTAGGTGTTAAGTTGACAGATACGTCTTCAACGTTATCAATATTCACTGCTATCTTTTATAACGGCTTGTCTTAATTGAGGGACGAGGGACATGTCATTATTAGGTAATCCCTTTAGACGATGTTGGCATTGGGGTCGTGCATAAAGATCGTCCTTATTGGGTGGACGATGATATTTTTGGGACCATCACTATATGTGTTGTTGTCTAACTATATGTGTTGTTGTCTAACTGTTTTCTTTGCACTCCTCTGTGCTTGCATCATTATTGGACACCTCCTGGAAGAGAACCGCTGGGCTAACGAGTCCATCACCGCGCTTCTTCTGGTACTTTTTTAGAATTGTGATTATTTTTTTGTGGAACAAAGTGGTGTTCAGTTTTTGGGGTGTTGTACTTATTGGTTTGAATGTGTGTGGTTGCATATAGGGGTTGTGCTGTGGAGTGGTGGTGTTGCTGATAAGTAAATTCCAGAGTTCACGCATATTAGTGTTTAGTGAGGACTTGTTCTTCCTCTATTTGCTTCCCCCAATCATTTTCAATGCCGGGTATGTTCGCTCTCTCTCTCTCTGTGAATTGCAAGTAGTTGTTCAGAATTCGATTAGATTTGAATTGGGTTTCTAGTGGTGTGGAATTTGGAAAAAGGATTTCTATACTTTGTAATTATCTTTTTGGATTGGATTTGGGGCCTGAAATTGGATTTTCCTTTTCCAGTTTCTGTATAGGAGAGATCAAACAGTACCCAATGTTGAGTTGAATGTAAACCCTCCAATTCCTATTTCAATGTTGATTCCAAGCTAGAGTAATGCAGCAAGAGAGGTGTTATATGATGATGTGGGCTTGAAAATAATTATGAACAGATGATTGAATCTTATTGAATTTAGATTTATCAGTCTTGATACTTGTGAGATTCATTACCTGGTTAATTTTGATGCTTCTTATATGCTATTTTTATGAAAATTCCAAGCTAAAGTAATGTCCTCTAACTGAAGTATGTACTGAATTTTTCATCATAGTGATATGGGTTCTTCCTTTGTTTCCAGTTTTCAGGTCAAGAAAAAGCAATTTTTCAAGAATTTCACCACAATATTGTTGTTTGGGGTAGTTAGTACTGTAATTTTATTTTGCCTTATATCATTAGGTAAGATCCACAATCACTCTTCCACTTCTACCATTTGCTTGTTTCAAGCTTGGTACTGGTATTTTCTCAAAATAATACAGTGATAATTACCTTATCTAATAGAACTATGCACTCATTCCTATGGATCTTACATTTCACCCAAACAAAGTCTAATTATTCCATTTGTGTTGTCTATACCAGGGGCCTATTTGTTATTTAAAAGAATTGGTGTGACAAGCCTGGATATTCAAGATTACCTAGGTGGCTAATAACTATTGTTGAATCATTTTGTTCATACAGTCATTGATAGTCATCCTTTAATACTGATCATTTGTGCATCCTTTTTGTGCAGCTGTTGGTGCCATATTTTCAGCAACTGATTCAGTTTGCACACTGCAGGTACACGATTTTCATCGTTACATGAATGTTATACATGGAAATTGACATGCTCCATTAATGCATGATATTTTTCTCATGTTAAAGGTTCTTAATCAAGATGAAACACCCTTACTTTACAGTATTGTGTTCAGTGAGGGAGTGGTGAATGATGCCACCTCTATTGTGCTTTTCAATGCAGTCCAATCACTTGATGTCAGCAACATCGATCTGCTTACAGCATTAAAATTGTTGGGGACCTTCCTTTACCTCTTCTTCACCAGTACTGCTCTTGGTATAGCAGTAAGTTGTTTTAAGGGTTGTTTTTTTCTTCTTATTTTTGTTTCTTTTCTTTCCTCCCTTTTTTTGGGCATCTCTCTTCAATTTCAGTTGTTTTAGATACTGTATGTAAAGTAAACAGTAAACCAGAAAACATGACAATCTTTTTGACATAATTGTGTTGCACTGGATTGTAAAGCATCAAGCTCAAAGGCATGCTAGTTAGTGTCATATTTCTATGATCATATGTTGGAATTTCTATTTTCGTTTCACGTAAAAGTTGTTTTTGAAAAAATTATTATTTGCTTGCTAAATTTTAATGCACCTTTTGTTTCTATCCTCTCGTTTGCAGCTCTATTGAATAAATTCTTATCAGTCTGCAATCTACGTGTTTTAACAGAAATAAGGGACTCTGACCTTTGTACATTACTAGGCAAGACAAGTGTTAACATTTTAAGAATACAAATGAAGATTAAGCTCCAATGACCTATTCTAATCTTCAAAATGGTTTGATGATCTCAGGCATGCATTTGCAACAATATCGTTCATTGCAAAGACTTTTATATTCCTATATGTTGGCATGGATGCCCTAGACATTGATAAATGGAAAAGCAGCAAAGCAAGGTAATTTTAGTATTTTAATACTTTCCTATTTCACATTTCAGAGCTCATTGTTAACTGACAGCTAGTATATTGTCTCAGATAATATGAAACAACAATTACAAAATTCAGATATTAAATGTCATGTCATGCATGTTGCTATAAAAATGGTCCAATAAATGCATCGTAACTTGTAGCTATTGTAACTATTATCTCTAAAATATATATATTTTAAAGGAGAAGAAAAGAAAAGAAAAGGTCATATGTAGTGCACAATGCTCCTGCTTCTAAGGGGTCTAGGCTAGGTGGTATTGACCATGCTCTCTAATATCCTAGATAGAAAATCATTGCCTCAATCCCTCAATTGAACAAAAAATGGCAGTTAGACAAATACTATATATAATAGTGCAACACATAAGAATATGGTGTTTTTATTTTCGTTTTGTCCTCACCAAAGTAGAATCACAATAACCACATTCAGAAGACAGTTGATATATTTCATTTTCCATTTTCTTTTCCTATGGATTTGATACCATTTAATTGGTTTCATGCTATTTGTTTCAGCCCAGGAACTTCCATTGCTATGAGTTCCACATTGTTTGCTTTACTGTTGGTTGGAAGAGCAGCATTTGTGTTCCCTATTGCCAATATTACAAATTGCATAAAGAAAAGACCAAGTACGAAAATTGAGCTACGGAAACAGGTGATAATTTCAGACATCTTCAGCACTTAGCTATTGCCATTGATTCTAGCTCAAGCTTTGCTAACCATCTAAAATCTCAGTTTATAATATGGTGGGCAGGCCTTATGAGAGGTGCAGTAACTATCGCCTTGTCTTATAACCAGGCAAGTAGATAGAATCTCAACTCAATATCAATTGTATATGTTGATTCTTGAGCAATTATTAACTTCTGCAATCTCCAATTGCAGTTTGCAAATTCTGACAAGACATTAACAGAAGATAGTGCACTAATGATCACCTCAACTATAATTGTTGTTTTGTTTAGTACCATGGTATGTTAATTAGCTTCTTGATCTTTAATTTTCATTGCTATAAGGTCCATTGTGGTTAAAAGTGTTGTCATTGCACTATGCATCCAACCAATGAGCCCTTCCTTTCATGTTGTAGGAACCCAAAAAATGATGTCATTAAACCAAAAATAACCTAAATCTTGCAAGATATTAAAATAATTGGTTGGGTATACACTCAAGTATAAAAGAAAAAAGAGAAAACTCTTTGAAAGGTCTACTTTAGTTAAACATAACAATACTTCTTCTCATCAAATCTATTTTCACACTTCTCTTTTTTTATTTTATACTTCATATTTTAATCAAAACAACGCCTTTATTACTTCTAACTTTTACATAATGATGTCCACCCTCTAGTTTATTTCTGGCCTATATATAGAAGAAGATAATCATCAATAAGACTCATACGAGCTTTTAGGTTTTAATACAAATGCACATTTAGGCTACACATTATCATACTAGTTATTGAACTCATGACACTCTTGAACATCATTATGTGTTCTTCTTTTCTTTGTTCTCCAAACAGGTGTTTGGTTCCATAACAAAGCCCCTTATGTTATGGAATACAAAACTAGCACATTCAGATGCAACTGACATACCAAGTCTAGATGACTTACAAATATTTTTCCTTGAAAATGGTGATTTGAGTGATCAAGGTGGTAGCAATGAACCTGCCCGCTAGAAGGGTAGCTTAAGCTTGCTAATAAGTAACTCCACTTCAACTGTTCACTATTTTTGGAGAAAGTTTGATGACAAGTTCATGAGACCAGTATTTGGCGGATGGGGTTTTGTCCCATTTGTTCCTAGTTCTCCAACTGGTGCAGCAGATCCCCAGACTTCTTAATACTATATTCTGGTGCAATAAACTTGTAATGGAGTTGCAAGATTTCATTTTTTATTTTTTTAATAATGCAAAAGAAAGGAAAGCATTCACAGAATTAATTGTATCATAGCAGGTAAATTATTTATAGACTTCAATGACAACAATTGGAGTATATCTATATGTTGATTTTTATTTGTCAGCATTATAAGCATGAATGTATAATTTTTAAATTCTAGTGAATTGAGCAATGGAAATTTAGTTATTTATTTCAGAAATTTATTGCTCATTCACTTTGAAATGAAAATGCAGTTATTACAAAAATTCCTTAATCAAACATAAAATCGAACCTAGTTATTCATCCAAAAAAATACAAATTGAACCATTGCCATCAAGCATGATCTAAGTAATAAAAGTTCAATATAAGCTCAAGTAACCCTAAGGGGTTGACTTAGTGTTTCCTAAGGGCTAGCTTAGTGGTTCCTAAAGCCACATAATATCCATGAAATTCTGGCTTTGAAACCTCTAGCCAACATCTTGGGGACAACGACATAGATTTTTCCTTGTAATAAGTTGTTTGTGCAATGAGTGAATAACACACACTCGAGGGAATAGATCAGGTGATTGATGAACTCTAGAAACCATATTTCTTACTCTAACTTCTTTATATATAGATTTGAAAATCTGGTTTTAAGCAAAAAATGACACTTGTTTTGAAGACTGGATAATTTTTTGGATAAGTTCAATAAGTACCACAAAATTGTGGCCTAAATGTCAAATTGTACATTTGTGATGAAAACTAAAACTAAAGGACACATCAAATAAACAAACTCTTCTCTTGCTTCTTCCAAATCATAACAAACTGGTTGCTCCATCATTGTTGCATTAGGATAAAAGGATCTTTCCTTTCTCAGGCTCTAATCAATAAAAAATGTTGGTTTGGACCAAAATGAATTGCCAAACTTAGAGGATACATTTCATGAGTGTCAACATCATAAATTGACATTTCAACAAAAATCCGTGCTTCTAGAGATCTATGGCTATCCTTATTCATGTTACCAAAATGTGTACTTCAAACTCCTTGAAGGTGAAATCTTGAGGCCATCCCAGAGAATACGATCTATTGTAAGTCTAATCCTAAATGGCCAAGAGTTACTACTTTCTGACAAATTGCCGCAAACTTCCTTACCATTGTTGCTAACTTTATCTTCTCTTGTGCCATTTCCAAGTTCCAACCCTCGCCATTTTCTTCATCATGCAAATGAAATAGAAGTGAAGCAAGAGTAAGAAAAGGTGTGGAAGGAATTGAAAAAAAAAAACTTGCTTTATATTGGGACAATGAGGCATATCATTTCTTTTTTCAATACAGTGCATTTCTTTTATTTGTGCTTCATCATTTTCTTGAATATGGTTCAAGTCCTATGAGGCAAGCCTATCTTGCTAATAGTGCAGATGAAGCTAGCTGAGTTCATGTATAAGCACTAATAAAATGATCAAGTTTGATTAAAAACTATAAAGCACTGTCTAATGCAAAAAATGTTACCAAAATTTTGGTCAATTTTTTAGGATTCTTCTAATATATACTCTCCAACAAGGAACAAGGTTGTCCCAAATGAGTGACCATATCTAAATCGGTCATGGTACTGAAAATGTCATCTTTTACATTGCAAATTTCTAAGAAGATACAAATATATAGTTTCAAATTCCCACAAACATAATAAGGCACACTTCAATTTCAAGATAGCAGGTTCAAAGATCCAACCAGAATTTTTTCTTACAAAGCAGAGTTTTCCCTTCTAAGTGGTCCATATCTTCACTTGTCTTTCAAGCTTTAGCTTACACATTTGTAATTCATTAAGTTGCACCTTCATTGTTTCAACTACTTTTTGCAGTATCTTTATCTCTTTCTACAAATTCATCCATCCATTTTTGTTCATTAGAAATTTGATCCAAAAGTTCTCATTGGCCTTAACATGTTTACTTTCTCTAAGAGGATGAATTGCGTTGTGATTTTCAAGGGCAGCCGGTAGTTCCTCATCATGTGCTCGTGTTTCTTGTGATAATCTATGTTATTCAAGTGCTTTTACATCCACTTACTCTTTCATTTTTTTATCCAGCTGGGGTGGACCTATATAAATGGTCTCATAAAAATGGTCAATAGGAACTTAAATTTAAGTGCTTCTGTAACTGGTTAAGATATGAGTTTACAAGTTTTTGAAGTCCATCAATAAAATGCCATATAATTTAATAACACTGGTTGTCCTGGGTTATGTTTTGAAATTTATCTAAAGAGATTTTATAGCCATTGAGGTTTGAAATATCCAATAAAAGACAAAAAAAAAAAAAAAAAAAAAAAAAAAAAAAAAAAAAAAAAGATACTTCTTTTCAATGAGTAAATCTCTATTTTATGATTGTATGTTTTAGAAACTCAATTTTAAATTAATGTAATCATCACTAAGAATGAAAAAAGTTCCATACCTTGGGATACATGTCAATGGTTCTATGAAGGTTGTCATCACAATACTAAGAATCTTTTGTCAATTTTTCTGCAAGTGACTAAAAACTTGTTGCACAAATATTTTCATTCCTTGCAACCAGGGTAAGATAACCATCTATCAATCTTCCAAAAGAAAATATTTTTGGTGTGGGTTTGCTTGAAACAAAAGTAACATAAGATTCTACCACCCTAATAACAATGCCCACACTATAACCATTATCATTGTCTCCATAATTCTTTACAAGAGATTTGGAACATGGCACTGATCCAACATAGAAGCAATTCTTCTAAAGTGTCAATAATTTAGAATTTATTTTTATCATTAAACCAACCTTGTGAAGGTGTAGAAGAGAATTGCAAGAAACTGAAATTTTTGCCATAGGAAGCACATTAATCAAGCATTCAGTTGTATCTCTTTGTAAATGATGGTTTAGATGATTGGGAGCCAAATTGTGAAGTCCAAAAGTATTTTGGGAAAACCATTTTACAGTCTAATGGACTATGCATGACGCTACAAGCTTTGATCTCATCTCTTTTACTTTTGATAGTTTGAATCTCTTTGAAAAAAGGATCTACTAGAAGGAATGAAAAGTCTTCAAACCATCAATTATCACATGATTTTGTTTTAGTATTGAGTTCTCAACAAAATTTTCTATAAGCCTAAAACATACAAGCACTGTACATCATCATTTCACAAGTTGTATCTTTTTGGCGCATGCAGAAATGGGTTCACTACTTCTGAAAATATAAAAAGTTTCCTTCCACGATGTAAGTATTAAGAAGCTTATTAAAGCGTCTGTATTGAATATTAGATTTTCTTGCTCAAGATTGTCACTCCCTCTCTAAAGAATGAGAAGAAAATATAATGGAGCAACATTGGTTGCTGTTAACCATTTATCCATAACAAAATTTAACTACTAATTCAAAAGATTTGGTTCCACCTGGAAGATTGTTTAGGGGGATAATGGGGCTAGCGTCTCTCTGGCCAATAATTTGGAACGCTAGTCTATTCAAATGTACACTTCTTGTAATCAAATGGAGCTTACTTAACAAAAAAAAAAAATTATATTTAGTTGAAGTTTAATGAATTTTAACTTGTTGTCTTTAATGTTTATCAAAGATATTATTTTCAATATATTAGTAAAATATTAAGAAGATTGAATATCTTGAATGATTAAATGATAAGAACTCATATCTGACTCCATTTTAATTGGGATTATGGCTTAGTTGAGTTGAGTTGAGTTAAAATAGTAAGCAAGGGTAATTAAGCTATAACAATTTTGGTTTTTAAAACTTTATTTTAAGACTAGTTGAACAATTTCAAGGATTTTGGGATACAACAATATAGCATGGTTTCAAATCCAACAAGAAAGAGAATGAATTCATTTGACTACTATAGGTTTCTTCTTTGGACTGAATAAAGGACACCATATGGAAGCAAATTATTTGTATGAGTCAATATTTTAATGGAGATTCTAAGGTTTTGATTTCAGCTTTACATTTGTCACGCAAAGAAAGATTGATTTATCTTTTATTGAGAACAAAGTAATTGAGTGCACCTTATGCAAATAAAAACTTGAATCTCCAACTCTTATGATAAGATCACTTGCAAATTTTTTCCAGACAACCCTGCAAAGAAAAAGTTGGAGTTGTTGCCATAAAAAGATCATTTGTACGTAAATATTACAAGTAAATCATCAACATTCCTTGTAAATGTATGCATAGAGAGAAGTCCATCTTGAAAGAGAGAGGAGGGGAGCAGGGGATGTTATTGTGCTGGAAAAATGACACATCTATTATGCTTCCCACCATAGATTAAACCACAATTGGAATTTTCACCATCAATACTTTTCCTTCCCACCGTGGCTTATTATCATGTGAAGCGATGTCAAACTTGTATTTCGATCTTTTTCGAAAGCTTTACTGCTTGCATCTTTCTTGCTACTCACAGAGACCTGCACTTACATATATTATAAAAATGGAACTTATGCCAATGATATACAAATTCAAGCATGTGATGGACATAAGTACTATGCGGCCTCTTTATTGAGATTGTGCAATATTTAGATTGAAGCAGTTACATTATTAAGAAGGTTTTTTTCATTTGGAATCCCTTGAGATTTGAGATATAAGTGAAAAAAGTGGAGAGAATGGGGCCACACCATGATAATATATTGTTCTACAATCAAATTTACTTAGAGACACTAAACCACCTTTCTCCATCAGTGTCACTCTTGAAAAGCATTAAAGAAAATCGTTCAATTGATGGAATAATGTCTTGTTAAAAAATAAAAATTGAAAAGAAAGTTGACCCAACCATTGAATAGATTCATCTTTTGTTCTTATCTGAATAAAGGACAATAACTGTGCATTATCAGGTGTGCTACACTTTTATAAATTGATCTAATTTACTGTATCAAGTTTGAAAAACTAAAAGAGCTCAAAATACATATAGGACCAAAGAAACTTTGAAATATAAAGATGTCATTAGTATTTCAATATTCTCCTTCTTTCAGTTCCCTAGTTGAATTTCATCCTTGACTACAAATTTGAAATATAATGGGGTCAATAGCATTTCAATGTCCTCTCTTTTTTTCCCCCTCTAGTCTAATCTTATCACACAACAAACATTATATACACTTGACCCAGAAAAAGACAATCAACCATTAAACAAGCATTTGTGTGAATAATTCATTAATTCTTAAATTGGATAGGAGAAAGGATTAATAACATGTTTAAAACAGACCAGCACTACAAAAAATCAGGCTTTCTGCTGCGTTTTAATCCCATGTTATGCCCTTCAAAAATGTAGAAGTTCTAGACAGGTGAACATCTCACGATGTAAATCTCAACATAAATTAGCAGGCACCATCTTCTAAGGTAATATTAAGTAGAAAAAGTAGCATCCATATGATCTTAAACTAATTCAAGTGTTAATATAGAAAAAGGTTATGAACATAACACTTCCATCAAACCAATCATGTACATTCTCAATACTTTGACAAACTGACATGACAACATTTTATGTACCCATGAATAGCCAAAAAAGCTGCCGCCAACCACCAAGGAGCTCAAAGGACATTTTATCAAACACCTTGAGTCCAATAGTTCACCCATGGTTCAAAAATAGAAAACAGAGGACCATATAGTAGATATTATGCCCTGAGAATAAAATGGCCCACATACTTTTTTAAAAATGAGAAAAAAAAAAAAAAAAAAGGTTCCAATAAGCATGATTGCATTTTTTAGAAATTCAAGGAAAAAATAATTTTAAATGAAGGTCTAAAGGTTGGGTGTGAAAAATAGTTGTACAACAAAGTGTGCAAATAGCATTCTTGTGTTATCTAAGCCAATAGCATAAAATTTCAAGTATTATACAAACATATTATCAATTTTGAAAGTGCTTACTACTAATGTAAATATATACCCACTTTGTTCAGTTTGTCATCTTCACAAGATACTAAACCAATCAACACTAACAAGTTTAGTAACTTCATTTTTTATGTCCAACAAACCAAATAACGAGAAAAGGAACATACCTTTAAGCTGAGTGTTCCTTTTTGGCTGTCATTATCACTTACAAAGCCCCTGCAAGATTGATTTCGACACTCTAGGTAATCTACAAGGCACCCACCATCAATGGGGAAAAAAATAAAGCAAATGATTAAAAACTAAGAGGAAAACCACCTTTCTCTTTTTGGTGGTTCAGCTCTGTTTTCTGGATTCTTATATTCTCTAAGACTGCATGGTTGCCCTCCATTTAAGACGATACCTCCATAGTTGGTATGCAACAAAGTTGATATTTTTGGTATATTGAGAATAATTTAAGCAAAATAGTATACATCTAAGAAATTTCAAGCACCTCTGGAGAATTTGTAATTTACCTAAAATAAATAAAGGTTGCATTCTTAAGTTATGAGTTTTATTTGCTTGTATATTATGTAATTGATGCAACTTAAAACTTGAGGTTACTAAGACCTTTTGTCAAACTTGAAACACCACCCACAATTCCAAAAAGGTCATATCATCGACACCCAACACCCAAACACACTTGCAGAGCTACAGCCAGCTCAAATTTTTTTCAAAACACCCAAACGCAACCACCACCAAAGTAGATGAGCTGCAAACCATTACAAATCCACCAATAAAAAAAAAGAATTAAAATACAGACAACCTAACCATCACAAAATCATAAAAGAGCTCACCTCAAGGTTGTTGCTTGCACCAGAAGTGGTAGGTAAGAATTCAGTAAGCCGATGGTAGAATTAAAATCCAACTTTAATAAATGTAACAACACATTAATTGAAGAAACACTACACCCCTGTGGTCATGCAAGGAAATTGAGTGTGTTTGGACTTCCATGTCATGGACTCGCCCAGCGAACTCAGCTTTGGTGTCTAAGTTTTTTGCAGGTACACAGATGATTTCAGGAAAGAAATATTCATCCTCATTGCTTGGGGAATCTGGAATTGCAGGAATGCAGTTAGGCTCGGCATTGCTGCCAAACCTCTGTCCAGAATCTGTTCTATGGTTGGATCCTTGCTTCAAGAATTTCTAGAAGTCCAAGAACCAGAGTTAGTCCCATCTCTGCCAGCCCCAATGCACCAATGGCGCCCACCTGAACAACATATCTTCAAAGCGAATTTTAATGCAGCAGTATTCAAGTCATGCAATTCGGCAGGTATTGGAGTCATCATAAGGGACAGTCATGGCGAAGCCATTGGGGCTTTAACTATGCCAATCCTTCTTTCTAAAACCATGGCAGAACTGAAAGCCTTAGCTTGCTATGGGGCTGTTCAATTTGCCATGGAAATTGGTATTCAACGGGTTATATTTGAAGGCAACTCTGCTGTGGTGATCAAAGCCATCCTTAAGGGTCAACTGATTTTCCTGTCTATGGTAACATTGTTGAAGATATCAGATTACAAGTTCCGAACTTCCAGTTTAGTGATTTTTGTCATGTTCCACGCATATGTAATATTGTAGCTGATGGCTTAGGAAAAAAGGCAAAAAACAGTTTGGGGTTAGAGGTTTGGTTAGAAGACCTCCCTGAGGACATTGCCTCCCTTGTTCTTTTTGATGGGCATTGAGCTTTCCTAATAAATTCCAGGCTTTTCATAGTCTGGCTTCTCAAAAAAAAAAAAATGATTTGAGAGATACAAAAACACAATCCAAATGAGCTTCATCTCAAAAGGGGAAAAAAAATGAAAGTTCCACCCTCAACTACACAAATAGACATCCATAATAACACATAAGATTAAAAAACAAAGGACTAAGGCTCAATCCAAATGGAAAATATAGAAATAAAATTTAAATAACATTGGGCTTTTTGTAAACAATTATAGTGAATGCTGAAATTACACTGGACACATTGAAAGACCATTTGTGTCATTAAGGGTTGTCTTTACAATCAAATTAATGTGTAACATCTCCAAACAAGAAGGCATTAACACCCCCCCCCCCCCCCCCTGCCCCCCCCCAAAAAAAAAAAAAAATGCCTTTCCAAGGAAAGAGAACAAAGATTGAGCCCCATAGAACCGAATAGAATGAGTGGACACTAAATTTACCATTTCTCTTCAACCTCCATCTCACTTGGTCAGCACCCTCTCTATCGGGGATATGAGCATCTAAAAGATGAAGGAATGATGCCACCGGCTCTAAGTCCCAGTCTTCTACGTCCATCTTACATCCCAACTTCTTTGCCCACCCCCCCCCCCCCCCCCCCCCCCCCCACCCTATCCCACCAACAAAGATTCCACTAAAGATTCTCTATCATTGGAACTAGCCTACAAGCAGGAGAAGCCATCCTCAAAGGCTGATCTCCACATCAATGGTCATGTCAAAAACTGTATCCGACTATCATAGCCAACATTAAAATTAGTGTGCTGTAGAAATCTATCTCATTTTATCCTAATGCTTTTCCATATACTACATCCATGCCTAGGAGGGGTGGGGCATAATTCTAATGATATCTCGAGGTTACCTAGCTTAGCTGCTTTGCTTGACGTAATGGAGCAACCTTATCACATAGATGACAGCCTTGACCATTAACTCTAGATGTCACTAACATAATCTATTATGCCAGTTGTGGATCTAAAACCATACTGTCATAAGGCAATAACAAGAAATTTTTTTTTTTTTTTTTTTTTTTATGCACTCCAATGCCTTTGGTGTAAGAATATGGGTGAATAATATGACAGCTACTAAAATCTTAGACACCACAGCCTACAGTACATTCTCTTTGACATGTGAAATTCTAGATAATAATACAAAATGGATAATTTAAAAGTCAATTAGACTTGTCATACATTTGACTAGTGCTAAGTTCTATGACTCCATAGCCTACAATAACTTGCAGTCATATTTAATTCTACCTTGACCTGACCATTCTCCCATAGTTCTAAGAATCTTAGTTTAAGTTTCCTAGTGTATAAGATATTAGTGAAGAAATGGTGGGAAAGAACAAAAGAATTTTATGGGAGTATCTACCTATCACTAATATTGAGCTATAACTCATCAATAAATTCTAATACCTTCTAGGAGTATGCAAAGCTTTCCTTGAAATATTCAAGCTATTAAAGCATCCAAACTTGAAGGACTGTGCCCAAGTAGAAAGTCAAATATAGCTCTTGTTCTCTGTTATTATTCTTGTGCTAATCAGCCACATTAATAAAATCCAGGATAAGCCTTTTCTATTGCCTCTACAAAGCATTTCACTTCAAGCAATACCGATCAAATTCCTCTATCTTAGACCTTTTCATCAAATAAAAATCCTGCATCATGTAAATGCTAACATCCTAAGCCATATGATGGAAAGTGTATTACCCATTATTGTTATCCACAGAGATCCAACTTGAAAAAACAGAATTGTTGACTTAAGCACTCTCTACTTTCATCCTTGATTGTTGTGATAAAACAGGATTTTAAAATGAATTCATGAACTGCACTACTATGAAGCAAATTACTTAATTGATTAATAAATTTGACAACACAAATAAGCTTTTCTCAAAAAGGGAAAAAAAATAAAATGAAAGTTCCCCCTAAACTACACAAATAGACCGCCATAATAACATATATGATTCAGAAACAAAGAACTAAGGTTCAACCCAAATGGAAAATATACAAATAAAAACTGAAACAATATTTGTCTTTTCAATAAACAATTATCATGAATGTTGAAATTACACTGGGCACACTAATAGATCATTTGTGTCATTGAAGGTTGTCTTTACAATCAAATTAAGGTGTAACATCTCTGAACAAATGGCTATTATATATGTTTCATTTGAGATTTGGATGTTCCCTTAGAATACATTTGGAATGAGCAGGATAACTGTAATCTTCACAATAGTAAAACCATTGCTTGGGATTTCGTTCTTCTTCACAAATGTCACAGTAATATTCACCGGAGTCATCTTCGGGAGTATAACGGAGAGTGAAGGGATGCTCATGTTGGCAATACCATGTGGTTTGTGGTAGTGTAGCGCATTTGAAGTCTAGAACAAAATCACAAGTGGTACAACGAAATACTTGGTATCTTTCAGTACCACAAATACTACACTTCTGTTCATAGTTTGTGATTGAGAGGTAAAGACGATGCTCATGACAGTCATGAGTAAGGGTGTTTGAAGTCAAACTACATTGAACATTGAGATCGAAGTCGCATCTTTGACAACGGTAGCTGAAGCCATTGCAACGCTCGTAACAGGCATTACACCAGAAAACATATCCTGGATAACTATATTTTTTGAAAGTGAGGGTGAGTGGGTGTTGATGAAGTGGGTGTTGTTTTATTTTGGGTAATTTAGTACAAGATATATGAAGAAAGAAGCTACAATCGACACAACTGTAAAAAGATGGAGTGAGAATAACTCATACGCACTCGTCACAAATTTTGTTATTTGGAACCTCATCAGTAAGCTTTAAGTGATGGTCATGGCTGAAGTGTTTGATTTCTATGGCAACTTCAGTTCCGTCCTTCCCCACAGCGGTTTTTATGACTTTGCAAATTTCTGAGTCAACGGATTGATCGAGCTTTGAATCTACATTTTCCAGCGTAGCTTTTGACTTGGCGGACTCCTCCTCTTTAAGTTCCAGCAAATTTATGTCCTCCATGTTTCCCCTGGC
The DNA here is from genome assembly GCA_023736055.1 of Quercus glauca. Classification (NCBI taxonomy): domain Eukaryota; kingdom Viridiplantae; phylum Streptophyta; class Magnoliopsida; order Fagales; family Fagaceae; genus Quercus; species Quercus glauca. The sequence goes on from CM043317.1 coordinate 60,656,861, forward strand.
AATAGCACAATGGAGGTGGGCAGCGAAATCGCATCTAGAGCAATAGTAAAGGCCATAGTTTGTGTCCAGTTTTAGAAAACAGAGTTGACATAATTGGGAGTTGGATTGATGGAGTTCAAGAGAATGGATGAGGTTGAGGGGGTGATTGTGCCGTACGACTTTGAGTCTGCCTGGGAAATTAGCACATCTTCTATGAATCCCGTGTTAGGTTACACGTGTGAGTGAAGTCCCACATTGAATAAAGATGAAAAAGAATGAGTAGTTAATATAACATAATTGAGCTCATACCCATAGGGCTTAGGCCTTTTGGGTTAAAGTGTGTTTCTATATGTTATATTAATTACTCAAGGAAGCTCCCCAATGTGTTTATCTCCCCAACAAGTGGTATCAGAGCTCATGGTGGTGTGCGGCGAAGGTGGTGAGGTGTTCATGGTCCCTACCCAGCGGGGACAGAGAAAGCCTTAATGGCCCACACACAAAAATCCTGGAGAAAAGAAAGGCCCAACAAAGGAATATTGCAAATGGTGCTAAACAATGATGAGGTGTGAGGTTCCCATGGACATGGACGTGCGGAGTTCCCATAGATGTGCGTGCAGGGTTGACACGTGGTTCCCATGGATGGCGTACGAGAGACTCATGGATGATGCATTGATAAAGTGAAAAGCCCATTAGTCAAGGGGGAGTGAGTAGGACTTGTTCAAAGCTCACAGAGAGGTAGAGACTCACGTGGTGCTAAATAATGGTAAGGTGCGAGGTTCCCATGGATATGGACGTGCAGAGTTCCCATGGATGTGCGTGCAGGGTTGACACGTGGTTCCCATGGATGGCGTACGAGAGACTCATGGATGATGCATTGATGAAGTGAAAAGCCCATTAGTCAAGGAGGAGTGAGTAGGACTTGTTCAAAACTCACAGAGAGGCAGAGACTCACGCGGTGCTAAATAATGGTATGGTGCGAGGTTCCTATGGACATGAACGTGCAGGGTTCCCATGGATGTGCGTGCAGGGTTGACACGTGGTTCCCATGAATGACGTACGAGAGACCCATGGATGACGCACTGATGAAGAGAAAAGTCCATTAGGCAAGGGAGAGCGAGTAGGACTTATTCATGGCCCACAGAGAAGTCTTGAAGCCCATAGAGTGGTAGAGACTCACACGTGAGGGGGAGATTGTTAGGTTACACGTGTGAGTGAAGTCCCACATTGAATAAAGATGAAAAAGAATGAGTAGTTAATATAACATAATTGAGCACATACCCATAGGGCTTAGGCCTTTTGGGTTAAAGTGTGTCTCTATATGTTATATTAATTACTCAAGGAAGCTCCCCAAGGTGTTTATCTCCCTAACATCCCGAAACCACATATGGTACATAGATAGGGCATACATTTGTCTTCTTTGCCACAAAGGTCGCAGGTGAAAGTCATCCACCTCCAAATGGCAGTCAATGGGTGGTGGTGGACTTCAGTTGCTTCCGTGGTGGGCGCAAGTTGCATCGGTAACAAAAATAACAGTATTCCCCACACATTTCTTTGCAGACTTCGCAATTGTTCTTTTCTCCCTCAGGATAATATCTCCGTTCAGAAAAGAGAAGAAGAGGATGTAATGGGTGCAAGGGATGGTGCAGCAACCCAAGGGGTAGTTCCGCACATGATTTATGATGGGTGAAATCGTCGCATTTAGTACAACGATAGTGGGGACCCAATACTGGTTCCGTGCACCCCACACAAATTTTGCCGTAAATTCTGTCTTCATTGAAGACCAAGGGATGCTCCGGATGTCTAAAATGTTGAAGCTGCTTAATCTCCTAATGACATACACAGACACAGTAAAACAAACGGAGAGGGAGAGAAGTGCACATTAGATATTTGATTGATTTAATTCTAGTCCTAGTGTGGGAGCATTTGTTCTGCTCTCTCGTGTTTTTGTAAATAGCAACAGATGTAAACATAAATGGTGATGTTAGCGTTTTGGGCTTATTGTTGGACCTTCCAATCTGGATAACCCATAACACATGATCGTTGGTGGGCTTGGTTTTACTCAAGTTTATTTTTGGGGTTTTGGGAATACTACGTGCATGTGTTGTTTTGTGGGCTTGTTAGTAAATGGTTCACACCGGATTGTGGGCTTGTTTATTTGGGCTTTCATTAATTAAATGAATTGCTGTGTAAAAACATTTTTTTTTAATTTAATTCTGGTTGTAGGCTAGCATTTTGTTACTATACATTAAATTTTTACTATATATTATCTTCCTCCCTAAAACATCATTCACGTCTTCTCTTGCTATTATCCCCTAAATTATATTAATATTTATTTAATTCTAGTTGTCATATAAAAATATATTGTTGCTTCGTCTTTTTTTTGGCAATGTAAAAAATGGAAGGCAATGTTAGAGAGTTAAAAATATTTAGATATATATATAAGTTTTTTTTTAATAACTTTTTTAAAAACCTGTATTGTCAAGTAAGGATGTAGTTATATATGAACAAAGTTACCCGAAGTGTCTAATGGAATGAGTGGGTGGATCACATGACTCACATCACATGTTTCATTTTGGATCTATTGTCAAATGGTGCGTTTTTACAAAATTATTCACATTTTCTCTCACAATTATACCTTAAAGATAATATTTATTTAATTTATTAATTAAAAAAAAAAAAAAAAAAACTCTTTTGAAGTGTTTGTTACCTTGGGAATGCTTTTGGGATGATCAATAGCCTCTGCCTCAATTTGTTGTTCTTTTTGTGCCTCTTTCGCTTTTTGGGTCTGATCCTCTTTACCCAAATTTCTTGCCATTGAGTCACCACTTTTGCCTTTTGACTCAAGAAGTTGATCCATCGTACAACTAGCTGAGAAATTAATCAAATTATTTTTTTTTTAAGATAAATTTCTCAAGTATTTTTTTTCCCTTAAATATTTGAAAATAATATATTTTTTATTTTTTTAGTTTTTAGTTTTTAGAAAAAATATTTTCTTTATTAAATTTTTTTAATTTTTTAATCAAGCTAATCTATTCTATCATACTTTTCAAATTTAATGTGATTAGGCATTATAAACTTAGAAATATACAAAAGAGCTTGAAATCATAGGGTTTGTGTGTGCGTGTGTTTGTGTGTTGGTATTCCTAAATATACTAAACAAATATCTTGATAGTGAATTGCATCTGATTGTTGTGAGTGATATGCCTTTTATCAAAACTACATTAGACATAACATGAACTAAACCCATTTGACAATAAATATCATTAATTCAAATGCAACTTAACAAGTAAATAGACCCAATTGCATTTGTAACATTTATAAGAAAAATTAAGCATGTAAAGCAACCTTAAGAACATTAGTAGAAAAATACATACATACATACAAACAAACTTGAAGAATCAGCCATCAATACTTATAAGGAAAAGCTTCTAAGTTAGCCTTAATTCTAATTTTGTTAATATGAAGTTCATATGGAGTTCATCTATAACTTTTACTATATATAGACCAGATGATGTTACTTTCAAAAGATAAAACATATTAGAGTTATTCCATTGTGCCAAAAATAAAAAGCATCTCCAACACAAAAGACAGCAAGTTAGAGAAAGAAAAAGAAAAACTTATACATAAAGGCTTATACTTGCACTCTCCCAGCAAAGCTTCATACTCACACCATCCTAATTACTAAACAATTCTCTCCCCCTTGGCCCACAAAAAAAAAGACAAAAAAAAGATTGTGTAGGGTGCTCCACATAAAAATCTCATACTTGATACTTGCAGTTGAAGGCTCAAAAAAGAAAAGAGAGGAAATTTCATTGGCTCCACATAAAGGTTCATTAACTCTGTTAACAATATAAAGTGAAACAGAATGACTGAATAATCTGTATATTGATGTGTGTATATAAAGTGAAACAAAATGACTGAATAATCTGTATATTGATGTGTGTCGAAACAATGTACAAAAGAGAGCCTTATATAGGCTAGGTATGTGTGCAGTACAAGTAACATAAGTGCAGTACAAGTAATATACTGGGCTAAGCCCAATGGGCTAATCTAGCCTAATCTATATACTAACATCCCCCCTCAAACTCGAGGTGGCAAGGAGGAAGCCAACTGGAGTTTGGATATAAGATCTCGAAGACGACCAGGCGGGTGAGACTTGGTGAAGATATCAGCAGGCTGGTCAGCAGATGAAATGGAGAACAACTTGAGATTGCCTTTCTTGAGATGCTGGCGAGTGATGTGGCAGTCGATCTCAATGTGCTTGGTGCGTTCGTGGAAGACATCATTATGAGCAATGTAGATAGCACTACGATTGTCACAATAAAGAGGAGTAGCAGTGGGCTGTGGAGCATCCATGTCAGCCAAGAGCCAGCGAAGCCAGACAAGCTCACAGGTGGTGTCGGCAAGGGCACGATACTCAGCCTCAGTACTGGAACGGGAAACAACATCCTGCTTTTTGCTACGCCACGAGACAAGAGAAGTACCTAACAGGAAACAGAAACCTGTGATAGAGCATCGATCAGTCGGATCACCTGCCCAGTCTGCATCTGAATAAGCATGAAGCTCAAGAGAAGACCGAGAAGAGTAGTGTAGACCATGATAAAGTGTGCCTTCACATATCGGAGAATCCGAAGAACAGCAGCATAGTGGACAGAACGAGGGGCATCCATGAACTTACTAACCATACCTACGGCATGTGAAATATCCGGACGAGTAACAGTGAGATAAATCAGACTACCAACCAACTGACGATAGCGAGTAGCATCAGATATGGGTTCACCATCCAAGGGTGTGAGCTTTGCATTGTATTCTAAGGGAGTGGAAACAGTCTTGTTGTCGGTGATACCAGCTTTGGACAGAAGATCAGAAGCATATTTAGCTTGGGAAAGATAGTATCCATCAGAGGATGAGGTAACCTCAAGCCCAAGAAAATAGCTGAGAGTGCCCAAATCTTTCATCTCAAAATGCTGACTAAGAAAGTGCTGAAGAGAGCGGATACCTGCAGAATCATCTCCAGTAATAATCATATCATCAACATAGAGAAGAATAAGAGTGATACCAACAGAGGATCTTTGGACGAAGAGAGCAGTGTCATGAGGACTCGAAGTGAAACCCTGCTGAGCAACAACTGAGCTAAACTTTTCAAACCAAGCTCGAGGAGCCTGCTTAAGGCCATAAAGAGCACGGCGAAGGCGACAAACTTGACTGCCTGAGTGTGGATAGCCAGGGGGTGGTTGCATGTATACTTCTTCTTGAAGGTCTCCATTGAGGAAAGCATTCTTCACATCCATTTGATAAAGAGGCCAACGGCGAACAGCAGCCACAGCAATGAGACATCTGACAGATGTAAGGCGAGCAACAGGAGCAAATGTTTCCTCATAGTCAATGCCATACTCTTGGGTAAAGCCCTTGGCAACTAGGCGAGCCTTGTATCGTTCAACAGATCCATCAGCCTTGGTCTTGATCTTGTAAACCCACCGACAACCTACTACAGACTGACCAGGAGGCAAATCAACCATATCCCAAGTGTGGTTTTTATGAAGGGCATCTAGTTCATCATTCATAGCTTGCTGCCAAAGAGGGTCAGTATGGGCCTCACGATATGTGTGCGGTTCATAGAGGGTGGCAAGGGCAAAAGAGCAGTGATAATCAGAGAGATAAGAGGGAGGAATGCTTACCCGAGTGGAACGACGAAGTTCAGGACCATCAGGAGACTCAGGAGAGGGTGGTGCCATTGGATCCAAGACAGGCGGGTCATATGTCGGGGACAGAACCGGAGATGAGTCGTCTGGAGAGGCAGCCGATGTCGAAGAATCCTCCACAAGTTCAGGATAGAGAGGGAGGAAAAGATCAATAAAAATGGGAGACTCAGAGGAAGAGGATGCAGGAAACTGCTGGAGACTCGTGAAAGGACGATGTTCCCAAAACTCAACATGACGGGAGACACGAAGACGATGAGAAATGGGATCATAGCAGCGAAATCCCTTTTGAGATACACCATAACCAAGGAAACAACAGAGACGAGCACGAGGCTGGAGCTTTGTTCGTTCATGAGGAGGAAGAGAGATAAAGCAAGCACAACCAAAAACTCGAAGAGAGGAGTAGTCAGGGGTTTGACCATAGAGAAGCTCAAATGGTGATTTGTTGTGTGTAGTTGGTGAAGGAATACGATTAATGGTGTATACAGCTGTGAGTGCAGCCTCACCCCAAAAGCGCTCAGGAAGAGAGGCAGAAATGAGAAGGGTGCGGACAACATCAAGAATGTGACGATGTTTTCGTTCTGCACGACCATTTTGTTGAGAGGTGTAAGGACAAGACCGCTGAGTAAGGGTACCATGATTGTCTAAAAAGGATAGGAAGGATTTATCATTATATTCTTGAGCATTATCTGATCGAAAAACTTTGACGGTGCGATTGAACTGTGTTTCAATCATTTTATGAAATGTTTGGTAAATAGACACAAGTTCAGACCTATGGTGAAGCAGATAAATCCAAGTATATCTAGAAAAATCATCCACAAATATGACAAAATATCTAGATCCCCCCTCAGTGGGAACAGGTGCAGGACCCCAAATATCAGAATGTATAAGATCAAAAGGTGCAGAAGAAAATGAGTTACTATTATTAAAGGGCAATTTTGTTTGTTTGCCAAAATGACAGGAAGTACAATCAAATTTTTGAAACTGAACTGAACCTAAATGACCTTGAGAAGCTAACAACTGAAGACGAGATAAGGATGGATGACCAAGACGAGCATGCCATAGCTCAGGTGAGGAGGAGGCAGTGGTAGCAGCTGTAGAAATAACTTGTGAAGGAATCTTCAAGTCATGAACCTCAAACATGCGACCAACCTTACGGCCTGTCCCAAGCACTTGACCCGTCCGGGGATCCTGCACATCCACACCATGATTAGTAAATAGAAGATCTACGCCTAATTCACAAAGTTGACCAACAGAAAGCAAATTGAGGGATAACTTTGGGATATGAAAAGTGTCACTAAGGGATAAACAAGGAGAAGAGATTGTTCCTTTATGACTAACAGGCATAGGAGTTCCATCAGCAATGTAAATGGTGATTGGATGTTCTAAGGGTGCCTTATCAGAAAATTGGGATTCATCAGGAGTCATATGGTTACAACATGCAGTATCAAAAAACTAAGGTTGTTTACCTGAGGTGACAGAAAGAGCAGTGGAAGTGCGGGATAAAACCTGTTGAACAACTGCCTCAATATCAGCCGTAGTAAGTGAGGAAGCCAAAGATGGACCTGTAGGAACTGATGGATCTGAAGGACATACAGCAGCTGCCCGAGGAAGAGAAGCTTTACTCTGCTCTTGCACAAATTTCTGCAGTTTGCGACAAACTGAGATGTCATGGCCTTTAGCACGGCAAAACTCGCAGCGAATACCTTTGGAAGACTGAGAGGTGGGACGCCCAGAGTTTATTCGTGGAGGAGCAGTGAATGCAGCAATGGGAGGCTGTGGAGATGAGGTAGCCAATACATGATCAGATGATGACATGTGATGAGCAGGCCGACGGTTTTCCTCAGAAATGAGCTCCTTGACTGCAGCATCAAGAGAAGGAGTAGGAGACCGGCTAAGCAAAGAAGCCCTGGTAGGCTCAAAATCCTCACGCAAACCCATCATGAAGTGCATAAATTTACGGCGATCCCGATATTTGACAAAGAGCTCAATGTCCTTAGAACACACTAGTGGAGGATCTGCAGCAGAGAGTTGTTCCCACATAGTAGAAGTCTGAGAATAGAAATCAGAAATAGACTGACCTGTCTCTTGGCACATTTGATAAAGTTTTGATTCAATGTGGAATTCCAAACTTGAATCATTAGTACAATTATAGCGATCAGCCAAAAATTTCCAAGCAGCCTCAGCAGTCTCAAGACGAGGAAGAAGATTATGAATGGAGGGAATGGAGGTATTGATAAACCAAGACAAGATCTTACTCTGAATACTCTCCCATTCCTCTAGGCGTTCTTCATAATCATCTATTGCAATTGTAGTCTTGGAAGATTCTTCAGCAGGGTTTGGTACTGGCTTAGGAATTGAACCAGTCACATATCTCCACAGTTTACGACCCTTGAGAAAGACAGTCATATTCTGAGACCAGGCATGATAGCTAGTAGGACCATCCAACATAATGGTGATAGGACGCATGATGTCTCGTTCATTTTGTTGAGCCATAATGAAGAAAATGACCAAAAAATCAGATTTAGAGACCTCAAATGCAGAAACGGAGCACAAAATCGGAATCTACGCGAAAAACTGAGCAAGACATTCCTGTCGGAAAATTTTGACTTTGGTCAAAGTCAACGGTCAACGGTCTGGTCAAAGTCAAAGTCAACGGTCAACGGTCAGATGCTGACGGCGTGCTGACGTGGCAGGGTGACGTCACCCTAGGGCTGACGTGGCAGTGCGCGAACCGGATCAGGCTCGTGGAGGCGCGTGTGGCGCGTGATGAGCTGTGTACCTGGCGCGTGAGGCGCGTGAGAGTGGCTGACGGCGTGTGGATGCGCGTGGCGGCGCGTGGCGGCGCGTTGAGGCGCGTACTCGTGAGCAGAAACTTCGGACGGCGCGTGGCGGCGCGTGTGAGGTTGTTTCTGGCAGAGCTTTGTTGGGTTTTGCTCGGGATCAAATGATCTGTCAATCTATGCCTTGGTTTTGGCAGTTTGATCAACAAAACTGATGAAATCCGAGTGTTTTAGGGGCTGTGGGCGTGACGGCGGTGACTCGCTTCTGACAGTGACTACTGGATGAAGGCGAGGGCAGCGGAAGGACGCCGGAGATGTCCACAGGAATCAAGAGGTCAGAGGAATGGCTCTGATACCATGTTAACAATATAAAGTGAAACAGAATGACTGAATAATCTGTATATTGATGTGTGTCGAAACAATGTACAAAAGAGAGCCTTATATAGGCTAGGTATATGTGCAGTACAAGTAACATAAGTGTAGTACAAGTAATATACTGGGCTAAGCCCAATGGGCTAATCTAGCCTAATCTATATACTAACAAACTCCACTTAAAGGCTCATACTTGCAATTGAAAGTATTAAAATTGGCTCTAGAACCACAAAATATTCCACAATTTTTTGTCACAATTTTGACGTGGTAGATTGCAAGTAATTGTCTATCATTTACACATGGACCTACCATTTTTTCTTCGCTACTCACACTCTGTCACATTACAGTACAAAGATAGTGTGTAATAATTTGTAGTACTATATATTTTTTTTCAATATTAAAGGTGTCTTGGGGCAAATAATGTACAATAGCAAAAGTATATCTCAATATCTTTATGTGAAAATTTACAGTTAGGAGAAAATCTGACTTAAGCAAACTAGATTCATATGCTTTTCTCTTTATATATTCTTATTACCTTTTTTTTTTTTGAGAATCTTATATTCTTATTACTTAAAGGACTCATATCAATGTGTGAAAAATTTTATAAGATGTTAATTTTTCATATTTAATTTCAAAATCACCCACATCATTCAATTCAAAAATATATAAATATACAATGTTGTTACAGTAATTGTATAAAAGAAAATCATTGCTCTCAATTGAACCAGAAAATTCGTACTTTTTTTTTTATAACACATTAAAGCCATACTTAGGTGTATGGGAGCTATAAATGGGGATAATATTAGAAAGTAATGTTTGCCCAACTTAGGTGAAACGCTAATTGGACATTTCCCATAAGCTTGTCCCCCTCAGTTATGTTTACCCAACTTTAATTCTAATTATTTAACGACGATAAGGAATTAAGAACATTTCCTAAAACTGTAAGCTAAACCTTTGAATTCAAATGCTTTCTCAGAAGTCAAGTAATCCCAAGTCCTCTCCAATGCCTTCCTAATATCCCAAGCAAGGATATATCCTAAAAAATTTTTAACACAAGGCAAGATGAATATTTTAATAGGCATTGCTATCAAGTTATACTTAAGGTAACTTTTACAAAATTATACTACTTTGTAACTTTTGGCCATAATAATATTTTGCTAAACATATTATTTGTTCAAATGTCATTTTGTATCTATCATGCTTCACAAATATCAAGGTGATTGGATACTACAAATACACTAATCTATATATCAAGAACTCAAATTATAGTATTTTTGTTTTTTTTTTTTTTTTTTTATAATTTGAACCAATGGTAGGTGTTTTATCAAAATATTATTAAGGAAAAAAGTTATCATATAGCAAGATTTTGTAAAAGTTATCATAAGTGTAACTTGAATGCAATGCCTATCAAATTTTTAAACAAAAATAAAAATAAAAATAGTTATTATATTACAACATTTAATATTTCTAATAATATGAACTACTATTCCTAACATAATTTCCATCCAGTGTACCAAACATGGCCTCAATTTTTTTTTGGACAAGTGTTAATCAATCATAGTAACAATATGAATTTTGTCCTCATATCTTGGACCCTTCTTATCAAAGGGAGTCTAAACACATGTGAGAGGGTGTTAAATATTGGTTAAATAATTAAATCTACAATTTTATTTTCCTTGTAACACTTCCAAACTAACATTAAACAAAAGCAAAAGGTAAAATAAAAGCAATAGGCTTGCTAAACAATATACGAGTCAAATGCTTCTCTCTCTCTCTCTCTCAAGTATTCCTTTCCTATATTGTTAGTATCTTAACATTTCCTTTCATTGCCAAGGAATAAAAAAAAAAATTAAAAGAAGAAGAAAAAGAAAATGATAAAGATCTTGAAAGAAAGGTAATGGGCCTTGCTAATTAATCTTAATTAAGATGCTACTCTCCCCTTGTCACCATTCCTTTTCTATATTCTTATTACTTTTCATATTTTTATTTGTTAGACAATATTTTTAGTATCTTTTGTGATCTTTTTCAAGATAAATGAGTAAATGACAACTAGAAACCCATATACTTTAGGGAACAACATAACTTTAATGATTGCCCAAAATATATTCAATTAATTCTTAAAATGAATCATTCCAAATATAAAAGTTATGTTGTATGTATCTAATCCAGTTAGAACATTGTTTACCATAAAAAATGGTAAATCATGATATTTTCAAACTTCATTAGTAATTTCTAATCCCTTTTATATGTTTACAAATTTTCAGATAATAAATATGTGTGTGTGTGTGTGTGTAGAGAAAGAGAGAGAGAGGTAGGTTGTGAGTTATATATCCTAAATTCAAACTAGGGCATAGACAAAAAACAATTATTTGAGACCAATAGATACCTTTATAATTCTATGTTTATTTGATATGGCCCGAGAACTCAAACTATGCTCAATTTGATGTGCAAAAGTAAGGATCAAACATTGTGAGAAAGAAAGGGTAAAAGAGAGTTTGAGAAGGGGAATAAAGGTGTTGACATAAAATTGAAATTTGATTTGGTGGTGGGGATTAGTCTCCCTTTATGCTTACCAAATATTAAGTTAATTTATTATGCTTTGCAAATATCAATGTCATTAGCCATAAAAACTAAAAAGACTCACTACTTTATGACGAGCTTAATTTATTTTTTGTATTCCTAAATATACTAAAAAAATAAACTTATAGACTTAATAGTATATAGCATCTAACTGTTGTGAAATTTTGCATATGTGATTAACCTATAATAGACAACTAATAAAATTATGGATTTCACATAATAGTGATTTATAAAAAGTAGACATAATGTACATCTTATCAAGGTTACATTAGATGTTTCATGAACCAAACCCATGAGCAATAAATATCATTAATTCAAGTGAAAATTAAGACGTAAATAAACCCAAAATTCATTGCATTTTTAACATTTATAAGAAAAATTAAGAAGTAAAGCAACCTACTTTTTATGAATAGTTATAAAAAAAAAAAAAAACCATAGACGTAAAAAAAAATTTGGAGAAACAACCATCAATATTTATAGGAACAAGAATAAAATTTTGGGTTTAAAACACCCTTAGGGAAGCTTCCAAGTTAGCTCTAATTTCAATTTTGTTAATGTGAAGTTCATATGGAGCTCATCTACTTTATATAAACTCAATGGTGTTGCTTTCTAAGGATAAATTGATGATATGCCTTCATGCCAAAACAAACAAAAAAAGCATCTCCAACACCAAAGACAAAGAATTAGAGAAAGAAAAAGAAAAGTATATGCTTGTCTATATGCAAGAAGGAAAGTAACTTATGATTGTCAACCTAGATGTATATACTTATTTTCCTCTTTTATCTAATCTTTAAAAAAAAAAAAAAAAACTTTTAAATGTCATAATAATATTTATTCCCCCCCCCCCCCCCCCCCCACCACAACATATCTATACTAACTTTTTAGTTTTATTCATTTTATGAAATTTCTTTGCCCATATTTATCTATGTCATACACCATCATTATCAATGCTATCGCCGGTATCACCACCACCCCGTTTTTCTCACCTCAATGTTGTCACCATCATTCACCGGTGTTTGCCATTATCATCACCACCACCAATAACATCATGATACCATACCATCACCATAATCAAGTTATTGTTATCATCATTGTTATTAATACCTTAATTCTTTACCCTTTGTTTATGTTTAAAAAAACCAGGATACTCTAATTCCAAAAAAAAAAAATCTTAATACTAAATTCTAAATTTTTAGATATAATCATTTAATCAATAAAAAAATAATTGACATGTCTAAGATTTCCATTATTTAATAAAATTTAAGAATTTTTGGAATTTAGAAGAAAAAAAATGCTCAGCGAAAAAGTGCTATGGAACTCTATTTAGATATATAAAGTCATTCATTCTTATAATTAAATCCATATGAAGTCAATCTACATTTCATCAAAAACTTGTTTATAAATCAATTTGACATCCATTAAATAGAGGTAAAATTATAGAATACTTCAAGCGTACTACAAATGTGTACTCCCTCTTCTTATAGGAATTATAGATTCTACTATAAATTTAATTAATGGGACTCAGAATTATATGATAGGGGAGTATGCATTTATGGTACTCTAGAGTATTCTATAATTACCCTAAACATAGGAGGTAGAGAGAGAAAACATTGTTTAGATAAAAAAAAAACCTAAATGAAACATATCAACAATTTTACATTTATTTTCTAAAATAATGGAAATGAATAACAAAAATAGACTAATATTTCAAATTAAAAAAATTTTATAAGTTTGTTAATTTTAATTAACAAAATTAAAAGTTTAATTTTACCATTTAAAAAAAAAAAAAAGATAAGTGGCAATTTGGTAAATAAAGTGATCCAAAATTCGAAACCCAGTAGCCCCCAATTCATTCCTCTTTTTCTTTTATTTTCTCCTCTTAAACCGATGAAAGGAAAATGAAAATAATGGATAAGAAGTTCCAATTTTTGAAGCTATTTACCATCAAACGCCAAAATAATCAGAAGAAGGAGATGGATGCTCCAGTTGCTTCGGCAGATTGCAATGGCGATGGGGTTATAGTTTCAGAGTTCGATTATTGTGTGGAGAATTACTTTAGAACCATTGAAACCATCTCTAAGCTTTGTGGAGAATCAGAGGAAGATGATTCTCTTCAACAAACTAAAATTCATCATTTGTCTTCCTCACTAACTTTCTTAAGGTCAACACTAAACTAAAGCAATGCTCCTCCTAACTTGTGATACTAATACATTGAGGTGGTATTATGTTAGTCACATATTAAGTCCCCTTTTTTCATCACTAAACTTTGAAATTTTTTTTTTTTTTCAATTTTGTAATAAGCTTATTTTTTATATATATAAATAGTTTTGGAGCAAAAATAAGGATGAATAAACAAACTTTTTTCATTAGTTTAAAGATTAAAAAAAAGAATTTTTTTTTTTTTTAAAGTTTAAGGGACAAAAAATGAAACATTTTTAATAGTTTAAGGATGAAAGGAATGATTAAAGTTTAGGGATGTATAACAAAATTCATGCAAATTTCAAGGACGAAAACAATATTTTAGCATAGTAATATTCTCGACATCCACTTGTATTTCATGTCATATTGAACAATATCATGCCCACAAACATTAGAGACACATAAAAGAGTCCATGTATGGCTTTATGTATGAGAAAAGTGTGAAAGAGAGGTTGAGTAGGGGAATAAGGTGTGTGCATAAGAACTAAAATTTGAAATGTAGGTGGGGGGATTGGTGCGGTCTAGTCTCCCCCTTATACTTACCAAATATTAAGCTAATCTATCATGCTTTTCGAATATTAATATGATTGGTGGGCATTAAAATCTCACTAACCTATAAATTGCTTAATATTTAGTTTGTGTGTGTGTTTTTTTATTCCTAAATATACTAAAGAAATAAGTTAACTAAACAAATTGTGTATGGACTTCTCAAAAAAAAAAAAATGTATGGACTTAATAGCAAGTGGCATTCAATTGTTGTGAAATTTTGCATGTGATTAATCTATAATAGATGTTTAATAAATATGTCGACTCCTCAAAATAGTGATTTATAAAAAGTAGAGTGATATATCTTTGATCAAAATTGCATTAAATATAACATGAACCAAACCAATTTAGCAATAAAAATCATTTACTCAAGTGCAAATTAATAAGTAAATAGGCTCAAATTTTATTGCATTTTTAATAGTTTTGAGAAAAATGAAGCAAGTAAAGCAACCTAATGTTTATAGATAGCAATAAAAAAACACAGACATACAAAAAAAGTTGGAGAAGCGATCATTAATACTTACATGAACAAGAATATGATTTTAGCTTCAATATACCCCTAGGGAAGCTTCCAAGTTAGCCTTGATTTCAAATTTGTTAATACAAAGTTCATGTAAGGATCACCTATAACTTCTAATATATATAGACTAGATGGTGTTACTTTCTGAGGATAAAACACATTCCTCGTTAATTCAACAAGCCATGATTATTCCATTGTGCCATAAAAGAAAAGCATCTCCAAAACCAAAGACAAAGAATTAGAGAAAGAAAAAGAAAAGCATATGCTTGCCTTCTATATGCAAAAAGGCAATAAACTTATGCTTGCCAACCTAGATGTATATACTAGTCTTCTCTTTTCTCTAATCTTTTTTTTTTTTTTTTGAAAGAAAAAAAAAAAAAGCTTTTTTTTCATGCCTAGATGTCATAATAATATTTAGTTTTCCTTCCCCCCCCCCCCCTCCCTAAACATGTCTACACTAACATTTTGTTTTTATTCATTTTATGAGCTCATCTTTATCTATGTTATACAACATTTACTATCAATGTTATTGTCATTGTCATCACCACCCCATTTTCCTCACCTCAATGTTGTCACCATCACCTCCACCATCATTCAACGCCATTGTCATTACCACCACTACCACCAATAATATCATGATACCATACCATCACCATAATCAAGTTATTGTTATCATCATTGTTATAAAAGCCTTAATTCTTTACCCTTTGTTTATGTTTTTAAAAAACCATAACACTCTAATTAAAATTAAAAAAAAAAAAAGACATTTTGAATACTAAATTCTAAAATTTTAGATATAATCATTTAATCAATGAAAAATTAATTGACGTGTTTGAAATCCCATCACTTAGTAAATTCTAAGAATTTTGGGAACTTGGAAGTATTTTTTTTAGGATTTCCTATAATATGTTGTTATAAAAAACATTTCTTATGTGTAAAACAAACCAAGCATTGGTTTGGGGTTTGGGCTTATGTTTTATTTTTTTATGAACACCACCCTAATTTCACCACACACACGCACATGCATTATATATATTTTCACATTAAAGTCGTACTCACACCACCCTAACAAAACACCCTCCCCCCTTCCCCCAAAAAAAAAATATTTTGTTGCATGTTCCACTCAAAAGTCTCATACTTGCAATTAAAGGCAATGAAAAAAAAACAAGATTTTGTTATTAGCACCACGTAAATGCTTATTATTTGTTAAGAATATGAAATAATTGTTATAATCCCTTTAGTTAGGTAGTTGGTTGAGATTATGATGAGTTAGTTAGGATTTGAGAACATGTAGCTCATTTAACACATGACTTAATTCATAGAGCACATGTTGAATTAACTAGCCAATTATCTCGAGTCATGTGGGCCAATGACATTAGAGCTAGTCTCTTATAAATATATGATTTTAATTCAACATTAGATATCAATGAAGAATAAACAATTGCTTAGTGCATCTTTCTCTCTTAATCTGTTTCTTTCTCTATAGAGGGTGACTACATCGAATTAAGTCAATTTCCCTACAATTCCCATCAATTCCCCTACAATTCATACCCATTCCCATTAGGAACCTCTAGGTCCCTAATATTCTTGCACTTAAAGGCTATTAACGTGGAGATTTTGTGGGTGAAGGTGAGCAATCTACCCCTAGAATACACACACACACACACACACACATATACACACACACACACACACATATATATATATATTTGTTGTGATGTTGCTTACAAAAGTCTCATACTTGAAACTAAAGGCTATTAGAAAACAATTTTTTTTTTCAATAGCTCCACATAAAGGCTCATAAGTGCACTTAAAGGTGGAAATGTATTCTGACTTGTTACGCAAACTAGATTCATATGCCTCTCTCTATCTGCTTTCTTTTTCTATAATCTTATTACCTTAATATTTTCATTCTTTCACATGATGTCTTATTTTCTTTTTCATTTTTTTCTCCACTTGACTATATTAGAAAATAGAAATTATGCTTTAATGGAGAGAGAGAGAGAGAGAGAGAGAGAGAGAGTCTACTAACACTATCTATCAAAAAAAGAAAAAAAAATATCTTGACAAAAAAGTGCTATGAAGCTCTATGTGAGACGTATAAAGCCATTCATTCTTATAATTAAATGTTTAGGCCTAATATTTTTTCTTTCTTTCTTTCCCTCCTTTTTTTCTTTATTGGATTTCGGACTAATAATATAATAGCAAAGAGGAAATAAATCTGAAAAATGCTTCAACTCGTCGTGTGATGAGTTGTGAGTGGTGGAGAATAATAGTGAGTCCATTGGGTTTACATCTCCACAACTCACAATTTGTTACATGGTAAGTTGTGGCAAAAGTTGTGATATATATATATATATATATATATATATTTGTAACACCATTAGCATTTCTCAAGAAGTGCAAGCCCTATTTTACCTATTTTCTCTTTTGAAAAGATTAGTGGCAATTTTGTAAATAAAATTATTCGTAGTTCGAAACCCAACAGCCCTAATTCGTTCCTTTTTTTCTTCAATTTTTTCCTCCTTTGCGTACCACTGCTACAAAAACCAGTGAAGGAAAACGAAAACAATAGAAGAGGGAGAAGAACCTCCAATTTCGAAGCTATTTACTGTCAAACGCCCAATGAATAAGAAGGAGAATAAATGTTGTAGTTGCGGAGAAACCATCGGATTGCAATGGCGATAAGGTTACGGTTTCGGAGTTCGATTATTGTGTAGATAATTACTTCAGAGCCATTGAAACCATCTTTAAGCTCTGTGGAGAAGATGATGAAGATTATGCTCTTCAACAAACTAAAATTCAGTGTTTGTCTGCCTCACTCACTTTCTTAAGGTAAATACTTCTAGGTTTTATATATGTGTGTATGTATGGGTTAGAGATATGAGTACAGTTTTAATTGTACTGCTATACTTTGTCTTAGTATTTGTATTTGCATTGCACAATCTAACTTGTGATACACTGAGATGGTATTACATGTATTGGATATATGATAGATTTTCCATCTTGAATAGGCAGCAATAGCATCACACGTGATAGTAATTTGGTTAAAATATTATTTTCGTCTCTAAATTTTTGCATGTATTTTGTGTTTTATTCATTGAACTTTGAAAATAGATTGTTTCAATAGTTTGAAGCAAAAATAAGTATGAATAAACAATTTTTTTTCAATATTTTAAGGATGATTTTTTTATTATTAATTTTAAGAGATAGAAAGTGAAACGTTTAAATAGTTTAGGGATAAAAAATGATGTTTTAAAGCTTAGGGTCGACAAATTTGTGCAAATTTTAGGGATGAAAACAATATTTTAGCCGATTGAATTTCACGTCATACCAAACAATTTCATGCCCAAAAACATTAGAAATACATAAAAGGATCCATGTATTGTTGTATGCATACAATATTTTAGTCATTTGAATTATCATTTACAAAACTTTTTTACTAATAATATTTTAACTCATAGTTGTCATACAATACATGATACGTACTGTATTGTGTATTAAAAATTCATATCATAAAGGCGTACTGAAAGTTCTCATAAATCGTATGATACAAATTTGTATATTGAATGTATCGGAAGATATATGAACATATAGTTTAAAATAGGTTTTTTACTAAAATTTTGTACTTTGACTTGAGCCTACTATTTTTGCCTAGAGCAAAGATTTAGATAAAATTATTGGGCTACTGCTACTTTAGCCCAATAGAAAGGCTTAGCATAAGGGCTCTCTCTCTCTCTCTCTCTCTCTCTCTCTCTCTCCCCCTCTCTCTCTCTCTCTGGAGATGAATTCTATCAGACAATGATTAATATGATGAGAAAAAAAATTATTTTATCTTATATATTATGTATTAACACATTTACATTTGATAATTTGAATATGGATATTATAAATACATGTTTATGTTTTGTTTGTTTTGTCAAATATCATAGCATAAGTGATAATTAAAGTAGTAATTCGTTTCACGTGTTCCAATTTTATACTAAATATATCGTTTAAATATATATATATATATATATAATCTTTTTTTTCATAAATTTTATTTAGTATTGGTATATCTTATGATATAGAAAATGATCCAATATACAATATATAAAAATGAAAAAATGATTCACAATATGATTCACGTTTTGAAAATTATGCATTTATATATTATTATTCATGTAAAAAGATGTTTTCTAAAATTAAATGAATAAAAAAAGATAAAGTCCTATTTAAGATCATTATGTAAGAAAAAGTTAAGTGAATTAGCTATTATCATAAAAAAAAAAAAGTGATGTTAACAAAAATTTAATAAGTAATTTGCATCTCAAAAATTAAAAAATAAGATTTTTAATTAAGAAAATTTATTAGCATATAGAAAGTTAAATATAAATATTATTACAAAAATTGGTATCTAAAGTTTTAAACATAAAAAATTCCTAACTTAAATTTATCTAGTCAAATAAGAGCCACAACATGTTCTTTAACTTTTAAATTATTTGTTTTAGAAAACAAACAAGTCACAACGCACTTTGCCGCCACTCAAATAGTTTTAAACGGTCACAATGTCCTCCAACTACTATTGTGCTTTACTGAAACTCTGCAGCAAAGCTCGAGACCAAACCCAAGCTAAGAAGCTTCACTGCCACATGATTAAAGCCTTAGTGAACCCACAAACCTTTCTCTTAAACAATCTCATCATAACCTACGGTAAACTAGGCAACATAGAATATGCACGCCACGTGTTTGATCAAATTCCCCACCCAAACCTCTTCTCATGGAACACCATCCTCTCAGCTTATTCGAAACTGGGTCATCTCTTGGAAATGCAAGAGATGTTTGATCGGATGCCAAATAAAGATGGGGTTTCGTGGAATTCGCTTATTTCTGGATACACGTGCTATGGTTCACTCGTCGAGGCTGTGAAGGTTTATAGGCGGATGTTGAAGGAAGGACTTGTTAATTTGAATCGGATTACATCTTCCACAGTGCTAATACTGTGTTCAAATAAGGGGTGTGTTGATTTAGGCAGGCAAATTCATGGGAACATAATGAAATTTGGGTTCCTCTCGTATGTTTTTGTGGGTAGTCCTTTGGTTGACATGTATTCAAAAATGGGGCTGGTTTATGATGCCAATCGTGTTTTTGATGAGATGACGGTGAGGAATGTGGTTATGTATAATACTATGATCACAGGGATTTTGCGATGTGGGATGGTTGAAGATTCAAGGCAGTTATTTCAAGGTATGCACGAAAGAGATTCAGTTTCATGGACAACAATGATAACTGGACTTGCACAGAATGGGTTGGTTAGAGAGGTTGGTTAGAGAGGCAATAGAGATGTTTAGAGAAATGAGGTTGCTAGGTTTTGATATGGATCAATTTGCTTTTGGCAGTGTGTTGACTTCTTGTGGGGGTCTCCTGGCACTGGAAGGAGGCAAGCAAATCCATGCTTATATCATTAGGACTGATTATAAGGATAATATCTTTGTGTCTAGTGCTCTTGTTGACATGTATTGCAAGTGTAGAAGCATCAAATCAGCAGAAACTGTTTTCACGAGAATGACCAATAAGAATGTTGTCTCATGGACTGCAATGCTAGTGGGTTATGGTCAAAATGGGTACAGTGAAGAAGCTGTTAGGATTTTTCGTGATATGCAAAGAAAAGGGATTGAGCCAGATGATTTTACTCTGGGGAGTGTCGTTAGCTCATGTGCAAACTTAGCAAGCTTAGAAGAGGG
This sequence comes from Quercus glauca, assembly GCA_023736055.1. NCBI lineage: Eukaryota > Viridiplantae > Streptophyta > Magnoliopsida > Fagales > Fagaceae > Quercus > Quercus glauca. The sequence goes on from CM043317.1 coordinate 60,677,262, forward strand.
TGCCCAATTTCATGCTCACGCTCTTGTTTCTGGCCTGATATCTTTTATTACAGTTTCCAATGCTCTTGTTACACTTTATGGTAAATGTGGAAGCATTGAAGATTCCCATCGAATGTTCAATGATATGAAAAATGGGGATGAAGTTTCTTGGACAGCGTTAGTTTCAGCATATTCACAATTTGGAGATGCAAATGAGACGATTGATCTCTTTGAAATGATGCTGGCCCAAGGTTTGAAACCTGATGGAGTTTCTTTCATTGGTGTTCTGTCAGCTTGCAGTAGAGCAGGGTTAGTAGAAAAAGGGCATCAGTACTTTGAATCAATGATAAAAGAACCTTATGAACATTAGTAGAAAAACACATACATACAAACATACTTGAAGAATCAACCATCGATACACTTGAAGAATCAACCATCGATACTTATAAGGAAAAGCTTCTAAGTTAGCCTTAATTTTAATTTTGTTAATACAGAGTTCATATAGAGCTCATCTACAACTTTTACTATATATAGACTAGATGGTGTTACTTTCAAAAGATAAAACGTATTAAAGTTATTCCATTGTGCCAAAAATAAAAAGCATCCAACACAAAAGACAACAAATTAGAGAGAAAAAGAAAAACATATACATAAAGGCTCATACTTGCACTCTCCCAGCAAAGTTTTATTCTCACATCATCCTAACTAAATAACTCTCTCCCCCTTGGCCCACAAAAAAGACAACCAAAAAAAAAAAAAAAAGATTTTGTAGGGTGCTCCACGTAAAAATCTCATACTTTGATATTTGCAGTTGAAGGCTAAACTTTTTTTTTTTTTTTTTTAAAAAAGGAAATTTCATTAGCTCCACGTAAAGGTTCATTAGCTCCACATAAAGGCTCATACATGCACTGAAAAGTATTAAGAGTGGTTCTAGGACAACAAAATATTCTACAACTTCTTGTCACAACTTTGACGTGGCTTACTGCAAGTAATTGTCTATCAATTACACATGAACCTACCATTTGTAGTACTAGATTTTTTTTTTTTTTCAATATTAAAGGTGTCTCATGGGTGAATAATGTACAATAGCAAAAGTATATGTCAACATTTTTATGTGAAAATTTACGAGTAAGATTGTAAGAGGGAATCTGACTTAAGCAAACTAGATTCATATGCTTTTCTTTCTCTCTTTTTCTTTTTATATATTCTTATTACCCAAAGAACTTAAAATATTATAAGATGTTAATTTTACATATTTAATTTCAAAATCACCCACATTATTCAATTTAAAAATATATAAATATACAATGTTGTTACAGTAATTATGTAAAAGAAAATCATTGTCCTTAATTGAACTAGAAAAGCCATACTTTTTTTTTTTTTTAATAACACACAAAAGTCGAACTTAAGGTAACTTTTACAAAATTATACTACTTTTGTAACTTTTTCCATAATAATATTTTGCTAAAGAAATTACTAATCTATATATCAAGAACTCAAATTATAGTATTTTAGTTTTTTTTTTTTTTTTAAATTTGAACAAATGGTAGATGTTTTATCAAAATATTATTAAGGAAAAAACTTATTATATAGTGTAATTTTGTAAAAGTTGTCTTTAAGGGTAACTTGTACGCAATTTCTATCAAAATAGTTATTATATTGCAACGTCTAATATTTCTAGTAATATGAATTTCTATTCCTAACATAATTTCTATTGAATGTGCTAAATGTGGCCTCAAATTTTTTTTTTTTTTTGGATAAGTGTTAATCAATTATAGTAAGAATATGAATTTTGTCTTCACATTTTGGACCCTACTTATCAAGGGGAAATCTAGACACATGTGAGAGGGTGTTAAAATATTGGTAAAATAATTAAAATCTTCAATTTTCTTTTTCTCATAACTCTTCCAAACTAACATTTTATTTTTTTGTCATTCACTTACGAGATATTGTTCGCCCATCTCTCTTCAACTTATCAATATATGAGATTCAATCTCTTAGGGTTGTCATATATTTTTTAGTCTTCTTTCTTAGGGTTTCTTTTAACATGTTGCTTTGAAATAATTTCTTATCCTAAAAACAAAGCAAGATTAATTCTAGTGCCCTAGTGGGTGTAGACAACACCCCACCCCCCTTTTTCCCTCCCCAACGCACACAAAGAAAAAAAAAGATTCTATCATTAGCATCAAGCATGGCCTTAAAAGAAGAGTCCAAAAGAAGTATATAACACCACCATCATTTGAAAATTCAAAAACTAGAGAAAAAAATAAAATAAAAGCAATAAGCTTGCTAAACAACATACGAGTCAAATGCTTCTCTCTCTTATTTGTCGGGTATTCCTTTCCTATATTATTTTTATTTTAACATTTCCTTTCATTGACAATGAATAAAAAATAAATAAAAGGAAGAAGAAGAAGAAGAAGAAGTAGAAGAAAAAAAGATAGTGAAAGAAAGGTAATGGACCTTGCTAATTAATCATAAATCAAGTGCTACTTTCCTTTTCTTACCATTTCTTTTTCCATATTTCTATTACTTTTCATATTTCCATTTGTTTACAATATTTTTGACATCTTTTGTGATTTTTTTTCCATGATGAATGACATAACCAATAGATTTGAGGAACTATATAACTTTTATGTTTGCTCAAAATACATTCAATTAATTCTGAAAATCAATCATTCCAAATATAAAAGTTATATTGCATGTACCTAATCCCGTTAGAGCATTATTTGCCTTGTTTACTATAAAGAAAATGGTAAATCATGATATTTTCAAGCTTCATTAGTAAATTCTAATTCCTTTTATATGTTTACAATTTTTTAGATTATATATATAGGTTTTCCTTTTATATGTTCTAGTTTGTTTAAAAATGAATTTATAGAATAGGGCTGGGAGTTACATACCTTAAATTAAAACTAGAGCATAGGCAAAAAAAAAAATTATTGGAAACCAATAGATACCTTTATAATTTTGTGTATATTTGATAGGGCACTGGAACTTAAACTATGCTCACAACCTCAGTCCTCAGCTCCTCTATTGCTACGATGTCTCCAATCTCATGTGCTACTCAATTTGATGTGCAAAATTAAGGATTATACACTATAAGAAAGAAAGTGTTAAAAAGAGTTTAAGAAGGAGAATAAACTTGTGGACATAAAAAATTGAAATTTGAAATGATGGTGGGGATTAGTTTGGTTTAGTCTCGCTTTATGCCCTCCAAATATTAAGCTAGTTTATCATGCTTTTCAAATATCAATGTCACTAAATAAAAAGACTCACTAATATATGACAAGCTTAATTTTTTGTGTGTATTTTTGTATTCCTAAATATACTAAACAAATAAAAATAATATCATGTACCTTTTATCAAAGTTGCAGTAGATGTCTCATGAACCAAACCTATTAGCAAAAAATATCATTAATTCAAGTGAAAATTAAGAAGTAAATAAACCCAAAATTCATTGCATTTTTAACATTTATAAGAAAAATTAAGAAAGTAAAGCAACCTATTGTTTATGAATAGTATTTAAAAACCCATAGATGTACAACAAAAGTTGGAGAAATAACCATCAATACTTATAGGAACAAAAATCAAACTTTGGCTTTAAAACACCCTTAGGGAGGTTTCCAAGTTAGCCCTAATTTGAATTTTGTTAATGTGAAGTTTATATGAAGTTCATCCAAGCTTCTACTATATATAGATTTGATGGTGTTGCTTTATAAGGATAAATTTATCAAATTCCATCATGCCAAAACAAAAAGGCATCTCCAACACCATAGACAAAGAATTGGAGAAAGAAAAAGAGAAGTAGATGCTTGCCTTCTATGTGCAAGAAAGCAAAGACCTAGATGTATATACTAGTCTTCTCTTTTCTCTATTCTTTTTTTTTTTTTTTAAGAAAAAAAAAATACTTTTGTTCATGCCTAGATGTCATAATAATATTTATTTTTCCCTTCCCCCCCCCCCCCCTCTCCCTAAACATGTCTACACTAACATTTTGTTGTTATTCATTTTATGAAATTTATTTGCTCATCGTTATTTATGTTATACATCATCACTATCAATGCTATTGTCCCATTTTTCTCATCTCATTGTTGTCACCATCACCTCCACCATCATTCACTGCTATTGTCGTTACCACCACTACCACCAATAACATCATGATACCATACCATCACCATAATCAAGTTATTGTTATCATCATTGTTATAAAAGCCTTAATTCTTTACCCTTTGTTTATGTTTTTAAAAAACCATAACACTCTAATTAAAAAAAAGAAGAAGACCTTTTTAATACCAGATTCTAAATTTTTAGATATACTCATTTAATCAATGAAAAGTTAATTGGTGTGTTTAAAATTCCCATCATTTAGTAAATTCTAAGAATTTTTGGAACTTGGAAGTCTTTTTTTTTTTTTTTTTTTTTTTTTTTGCAATTTCCTTTAATATGTTGTTTTAAAAATATTTATTATGTGTAAAACAAACCAAGCATTGGTTTAGGCTTAAACTCCCTTTTTTTTTTAATGAACACCACCCCAATTTGCAATTTCACCACACACACACATTATGTATATTGTCATATTCCACTCTCACAGTCACATCAAAGTCGTACTTACACCATCCTAAAATATGAAAACTCGTAGAAGTTGTAAAATTTCATATATTTGCAATTTTTTTGGTGACTCGATATATATAAGCTTTTTTTTTTGTACTAAATTTTATTTAATTTTAAATTTCTTAATGAACCCCCTTAAAAAAATTCCTAAAGCCGCCAATATTCATATGCCTTTCTCCCTTCTTTCTTTTTCTATATTCTTATTACCTTAATGTTTTCATTCTCTCACGTGATGTCTTATTTTCTTTTTCATTTTTTTCTCCACTTGACTATATCAGAAATTATGCTTTAATGAAGAGAGAGAGAGAGAGAGAGAGAGAGAGAGAGAGAGAGAGAGAGAGAGAGAGAGAGTCTACTAACACTATCTATCAAAAGAAAAAAAAATCTTGACGAAAAAGTGCCATGAAATTCCACGGAAGACATATAAAGCCATTTATTCTTATAATTAAATGTTTAGGAACTAATATTTTCTTTTTCTTTCTTTCCCTCATTTTTTTTTCTTTATTGCATTTATGACTAATAATATAATAGCTAAGAGAAAATAAATCCAAAAAAATATTTGTGCCATAAAAAATATCACAATTTTTGCCACAACTTGCCATATAACAAGTTGTGAGTGGAGAATAATAGTGATTCCATAGGGGTTCACATCTCCACAACTTACAACTCGTGAGATAGCGAGTTGTGGCAAAAATGGTAATATTTTTTTTATCACTGGCATTAGCTTTTCTCAAGTAAAGTGTAGGCCCATTTTTATCTATTTTCTCTTCTAAGTGGCAATTTTGTAAATAAAGGGATCCGTAGTTCGAAACCCAACAACCCTAATTTGTTCCTCTTTTTCTTCTTCTTCTTCTTCTTCTCCTTTTTTTTTTTTTTTTTTTTTTTTTTTTTTTGTTCTTGTATTTTTTTTCCTCCTCTGCGCACCACCACTGCAAAAACCAATGAAGGAAAACAAAAATAATGGAAGAGGGAGAAGAACCTCCAATTTCGAAGCTATTTACCATCCAATGCCCAATGAATAAGGAGAATAAGGATGCTCCAGTTGTGGAGAAATCGTTGGATTGCAACGTCGATAGGGTTACGATTTCGGAGTTTGAATACTGTGTGGACAATTACTTCAGAGCCTTCGAAACCATCTCTAAACTCAGTGGAGAAGATGATGAAGATTATTATGCTCTTCAACAAACTGAAATTCAGTGTTTGTCTTCCTCACTCACTTTCTTAAGGTAAATACTAAACAATGCTCCTCCTACTACTTTTATATTTGTATGTATGTATGTATGTGTTAGAGATATGAGTCCAGTTTTACTATTGTGCTCTGTCTTACTATTTGTATTTTTATTGCACATTCTAATTTTTGCATGCATTTTATGTTTTAGTCACTGAACTTTGAAAACTTTTTTTTTTCGTCTCTCAAACTTTGTAAAGAGTTTTTTTCAAAAGTTTAGAAGCAAAAATAAGGATGAACAAATAAACTTTTTTCAATAGTTTAAGGATGATTTTTTATTTATTTATAATTTTAAGAGACAAAAAGCGAAATATTTTCAATAGTTTACGGATGAATAATGATGTTTTAAAGCTTCGGGAAGACGAAATTCGTGCAAATTTTAGGTACAAAAACATTATTTTAGCCTAGTAATTTTCTCAACATCCGCTTGTATTTGTATATCATGTCATATCAAACAATTTCATGCACAAAAATATTAGAAATATATAAAAGGATCCATGTATCGCTGTATACACACATGTAGGTATATTCAACATTGAAATCTGTACTAGGCATTGCTGGTCATGGTTTTCGTACTTGTTATTATAATTGACCTTGGTTTAAGATTTGGAAAAAATACAGGCAGAATACTAAGTATATTAAGTGAAGGAGGGTTTGTGATGAGTTAACCAAAGCTTATATTGTGCTCTTCAATCTTGGACCTTTCTGCTTTAAACTTACTTAGTATTGCCCCATAATCTAGGACCTGCCTGCTCAATTGTAATTGTAGATTTTCAGGTTGGTTCCTTTTCTTGTAGACAGAAATTTTTGGGTTGTGGCTTCTTGTAGCAAGTTGAAAGAGTTTCTTTCATTTTAATACCTATTTATTTCAAAACATATAAAAGTAAGACGGAAATTCTAGATTTTCTTATGTTTTAACTTTTAACCGATGATGTTATTGCTGAATTTTGAGACTGTTTGGCAATTTCTATGAATAAAATGACTTTTATACTTGTTGGTGCATTGTAAAATTGCTATCTACAGAAACTAAATAATTGATGATTGCCATGCACATTTGCTAAATGCCTCTCATCAGACCTTGCTGCAGCAACGACTTTGTTATGTATGTTGAAGGGCATGTTTGGGCTTTGGATTGGTGCCCTAGAATCCATGAAATGCCTGACTATCATATTAAATGTGAAGTACTTGTATCTTTTTTTCCTTCTATTCCTTGTGTGTATGTGTAAATGTTACTTATTTGTTGGAATTCTTTTGGGGGCATTTGTGTAAGCTTCACTTTTAATTGATACTTGTCAAAAAAAAAACATCTCTGCTATGATGTTTAGATAGCTTATCCTTTTTGTTTTTCTGTTTTTTTATTTTTTATTTTATTTTTTAAATTTCATTATTTATTATTCCCAGTTTCTTTAATGGAGCTGCACACATGCACATGAATGTTTGTTTGTTTGTCTGTTTTTATTTTATTTTATTTTTTATGGAATACATGAATGTTTGTTTGTTTGTCTGTATGAATGTATATGTTCTAAATGTTATTTGCAAAAGGCCAAATCATTTTTATTTTTTATTTTTTTGGGTTAGGCAGTGTACCGTTTAAGAAATTTGATGTAGTTTCATTTAGGCAATTGTTTGTGATATTATGGGTAACGACAAAAGTAATTAATTGGGATGGTTAGAGGACATTGTCCTCATTAGTCTTGTTGAGCATTGTTCCACATTTATTGCTTTGGAGCAAAATTTTGTTTGCAAGAAAGAAAAATTAGATATACTGCTTTATTTGACTTTTAGATGTTGTGTCATGTGTGGTTTGATTATATGTAGAGAATTTGTGACAACTTATTTTGATTATTCACATTAAATCATTTTTATGTGACTTTTTTATGGTTTCTTACTTTCCAGTCTGTTGTGGTTGCTGCCCCGATAATATTATGTTACCATACCATCACTGTCATCAAGTTATTGTCATCATCATTGTTATAAATATCTTAATTCTTTCCCTTTATTTATATTTTTTAAAAAAACCATAATTCTCTAATTCAAAAAAAAAATTTCTTAATGCTAAATTCTAAATTTTTAGATATACTCATTTAAAATTCCCATTATTAGTAAATTCTAAGAATTTTTGGAATTTGAAAGGAAAAAAAAAAAAAAAAAAAAAAAAAAAAAAACTCAGCAAAAAAGTGCTATGAAACTCTTTGTAAATCATATGAAGTCATTCATTCTTATAATTAAATCCATGGTAAGTCAATCTATATTTTATCAAAAAATTGTTTATAAATCAATTTGATATCCATTAAATAGAGTAAAGAGAGAAAACATTGTTTAGATATAAAAACTCTAAATGAAACATATCAACAATTTTACACTTGTTGTCTAGAATAATGGAATTGAATAACAAAGATAGACGAATATTTCAAATTAAAACAATTTTATAAGTTCGTAATTTTAATTAACAAAATTCAAATTTTAGGATCTAATTTTTTTTTTCTTCCCTCCTTTTTATTTCATTATATTGAATTTAGGACCTAATAATAAATAATATAATATCTAAGAGGAAATAAATCCAGCCCATTTTACCTATGTTTATTTTTTTAAAAGATATGTGGTCAGGCTCAAGATAATTAAGTCAGGCTCAAAAAAAAAAAAAAAGAAAAAAAAAAGATACGTGGCAATTTTGTAAATAAAGTAATTCCTAATTCGAAACTCACCAGCCCCAATTCATATTTTATGATTATTAAAGATATTTACTTCGGTTGATTTGTTGATGAGAATTCATAGCCAACCCCAATTTACTTGGGATTAAGGCTTAGGTGAGCTGAGTCAAAATATTAAGCAAGGGAAAATGGCAGTTAATATTTTTAAAATTTTATTTTTTAGACTAGAAGAACAATTCACAGGAGTATTTATTTTATTTTTGACCTGAACAATATCAAGCTTCTCTCTACCAAAATCTGTGTGCTCAAATCTTCACTCTTCCTTAGAAAGTTCTTTGATTGCAATGAAATGTGACCGCCATTGTTCTTTCCTTCTTTGGCTGAAAATTCCTTCGAAAAAGTAAAGTTGGTCTAGGCATAAGGGGTATGACGAATTTCAACAATGCTTTGATTGCAAAATTGAGAAGGAATGTCTTAACAGAAACTTATTCTCAATCCCAAAAGCAAATTGCATCTTCTGCCTGTGGAAAAGTATGTGTGACAACTTCTCATAGACGAGCAGGAAATACCATGGCCCATCAGTTAGCAGGGCACGCCAAGAATGTACATCATGAAATTATTTGGATACAAGATGAACCTAAGTTTATTAAGGAAAGAACGAGTATTGACAAAGCACCTTCTATTTGAAGTTTTCAGTAATGAATTTTTTTTTTTTTTTTTTTTCATAAAAAGTTGTACATTGGGAGTCATATTTCAAAAACAAGACATCGATCCAATGCCTACTCATAGGCCTCACTCACTTTGTTCTCTATTAGCACTGTAAAGTGATAAGCAAATTCGATGACTCACTCACTAAGGGTATGTTTGTTAACTGTTTTTTTCCCTTGTTTTCTATTCTTAAGAATAGTTTTCTATTTTCTTACCCAAAAAACTTGTTTGGTAACTAAAAACAAGCTGAAAACAAAAATAGTTCTCAATTCTCAAAATACAAAGGAAATAGAAAACATGCATTTACTTGTTTTCAATTTCAAGCTATTTAAAAACACGGAGAAAACAGCTTGAAACCCACAATTAATGAATAAGCACTTCAGTTCGAACCCCACTGGAAGCAAAACAAAGAATTTTAGCATTTTTTTTCCCCTCTCTCACACGGATACTAGTTATTTTTGCACACTACTTTGTGTAACTAAGCAATCTTAAAGAAGAGGACCATATTTGCTCATTGGTGACTTTGTTAGGTTACAGGGGCCTTAATTTACTTTTTGGTGGCATAAATTAGCCAAATTGAGGTGCGATTTGTTTGATATATGTTTGCCTTGCTAGAAGCTCACGTTGTTGCTTATGTTTTATCTAATGTGGCAATAGCTTTTGGAAGTGGCGGCCTTAAGGTTTAATGTGTAGGTTCGCCAATTCTATGTGCTAATGGGAGAACCACTTCTTTTGACATTTGCTAATAGATTTTTTATTTAGACAAGCGATTAACATATTCTCAAAGGGACAAAACTTAGGTACAGTACCTTAGGGATTGTTCCTTAAGTTCCCTTCTTAAGATTCAGCCATGTAGTTACTTAATTAAAAAATACAATTTCATCTCGTGAGAATCTTAATTAAGTAGCTACATGGCAGAATCTTAAAAGGGGAACCTAAAGAACAACACCTAAGTACTATACCTAAGTCTTACTTTTCTCAAAGAACAAAAAAAAAGAGGTACTCTACTAATTTAAATACTGGTCTGATCATGGTGTATGTTATTACTTAATACATTAGTGAGTACATTGTCTCTGGACCAACTCAAATGAACCCATATATTAATCTCGTTGTAGGGACTTAAACCCATCAATACCAAAACTTCAGATTTTCCCTCATCTTCCATTTATTTATTTTTTCTTCTGTGCTTATGTTATAATGGATGCCAAAAATACTGAAATGGGAACTTCTTTTGTATGATGTTTTTCCATTTTAACTAAACAAACAGGTTTTTTACTTTGAAAACATAAGAAAGTTATTTTTTGATTTTATTCTTAAAAACAAGTTTTGGAAAACAAAAAACAAAAACAATTATCAAACATAATCTTAGTCGCTAGCCCGTTTTCACTAAACATATTGCTAAGGATTTTATTGGGTTAGAGGATACTCCTCCCCTAGCCCTAGAGGCTTTGTATCTAAATTCAATCAATTTTCACAATGAATGAAGTCTTGATTTCAACTTCAAAAGAAAGAAAGAAAGAAAGGACAATGAGTATCCAAACCAAATCATGTGAGTTGGGTTGATTTCTACACATGTGACAAGTTAAATTGAAAAAACCCGCTAATCAATGCATGCACACCTTTAAGCATCTCACTAGACCAACCTTTTATAAATCATAATACATGGAACCCACACACACTCTTAAAAAAAAGTCTCAAGAGATCATCTCATAAGAATTTTTTTTTTTTTTTTTGGCCTAACAAGTCCCTCATTTTGGTCAATTTTATTGACTTTCTTTTTCTAATAAAATTTTTACTTATCAAAAAAGGAATAAAAGACTTGCACATGTTATATTTTTTTTGATAAAAAATTTTGAAATTAAAAAAAAAAATTACTTCATTTTGAAACCCATTGATTAAACTCTATATTCATCTAAAAATTAATCATAAATCAATTTGACATCCATTAAATAGAGGAGGTACATAGAGAAAGTTTCATTTAGAATTAGAAAGAATTAAAATGATACACAAAATATTATCAACAGTTTTACACTCATTATCTAGAATAATGGAAATGAATAAAAAAATGGACAGGTATTTCAAATGAAACAATTTCATAGGCTTGTAATTAACAAAAATTAAAAATTTAAAACTTAATATATTTTTAAAATTTTTATTATTGCATTTAGGACCTAATATAATATCTTGGCGGAAATAAATCCAATTCCTTTTTACCAATTTTTCTTTTTCTGAAAGATATTAGTAGCTTCCGCGGACGCCGAGAATCCAATCGGGTGTTTTTTTTTTTTTTTTTTTTAAGAATAACTTTAGATATTATCAGAGTCCAAGGTTGTATCAAACTCTCCAAACCCATATTGTGAATATGCCAAATTCATTCATCATCAGAAAAATGGGTGTGCTCCAAATCTTCATCATCTTCATTTCTCAGCACTATCACTATCATTATCATTTGCATTCACTGTTTTCTGTGCACACTCATCTCTGTGCTTTTGCTTCATTATTGGACACCTCCTGCAACACAAGTCACAGAACCAGTGGGCTAACGAAACTATATGTGTTGTTTAATTATGGGGTCTTGTACTTCTTGGTTGAATATGCGTGTGGTTGGATATAGGGGGTTGTGCTCTGGAGTGTGGTGGTGTTGCTGGTCAGTGAATTCCGGAGTTCACGCTTACTAGTGTTTAGTGAGGACTTGTTCTTCCTCTATTTGCTTTCTCCATTCATTTTCAATGCTGGGTATGCTCTCTCTCTCGCTTTTTACGTGTGTGTGAATTGTAAGTAGTTGCTCAGAATTGGATTATATTTGAACTGGGTTTCTAGGGGTGTGGAATTTGGAAAAAGGATTTCTTTACTTTGGAACTGTATTTTTGTGGATTGGATTTGGGGTCTGTAATTGGAATTTCCTTTACCAATATCTATATAGGAGAGATCAAACAGTATCCAATGTTGAGTTGAATGTAAACCCTCCAATTCCAATCTCAATGTTGATTCCAAGCTAAAGTAATGCAGCAAGAGAGGTGTTATATGATGATGTGGGCTTGAAAGTAATTATGAACAGATTATTGAATCTTATCGAATTTAGATTTATCAGTCTTGATATTTGTGAGATTTAGTACCTGGTTAATTTTGTTGTTTCAGGTAGTTGGTACTGTAATTTCGCTTTGCCTTATATCACTTTGTAAGATCTGCAATCCTTATTCCACTTCTACTATTTTTCTTGTTTCAAGCTTGGTACTGGTATTTTCTGAACATTGTATAATGATTGTAAATTTTGCTAATAAAACTAATTCACTTATTCCTATGGATCTTGCATTTCACCCAAACAAAGTCTAACTATAGCATTTTGTTGTTTTATGTCCAGGTGCCTATTTTCTTCTTACAAGAATTGGCTTGACAAGCATGGATATTCAAGATTACCTAGGTGACTAATAACTATTGTTGAATCATTTTGTTCATACGGTCATTGATAGTCATCCTTAGTGTTATATTTCTACGATCATATGCTGGACTTTCTATTTTCATTTCACATAAAAGTTGTTTTTGGAAAAATTATTATTGGTTTGCTAAATTTTAATGCACTTTTTTGTTGGGAATTTGGTAGACATCATTGTCTAATTTCCCACATGGTAACTTTCAGGCGGGTCTTATAAGTGCATATATCATAAAGACACTTTACTTTGGAAGGTACAATCAAATTCACTTTGTTTTTAGCCTGAAGTTGTTCCTTCTATGTATCTGTTGCATTCACTTTTAGTACCATTCAAATTTCTGTATTCTTAAATTTTGAAAGGTATTAAGAATTTGGAACCAAATAAAAGAAGAGATCTAAATGGGAAAAGAACAGATGGAATTCAAGTAATGAGAAAATTAGTTAAGGTGATACAAGGAAAAGATGAAGTGGGGAAATATGTGGCTTGAGTCAGTGATGAATGAGAACAGGGAAAAAGATTTAGCAGGATCTATGTATCTGTTGCATTCACTTTTAGTACTGTTCAAATTTCTGTATTCTTAAAATTTGTCAATGTGATGTCTTTCAGATGGTTCATTGGTAATAATGTTAATGGATCTATTCCCTTCTATAATCATACATGCTTATCACCCCCCTCACTTATAGTTGTTGAATTTATAGCCATATGTTCAGAGTCTGATACAATTGCATCACTTTGAACTATGCATGTCATTCCTGATAAATGCAATTAACATTAACCTATAACCTAGGAAATTATTTGCCCATCTATAGATAGTGTTGACTTGGCTTGATATCAAGAATTTATATGGCGGCCAAATCTATTTGAATGATTATCACATTGCCACACACTAACTCTATATACACTAGGTCTATGACATTTGGCTTTTATTTTTTTTCAAAAGAACTCCTGTTAAGTCTATAATTGACAAATTCTAAATCAAACAGTACCAAAAATATATGGATTTTATTTGATCAAATAGGTATTTGGTATTTATTTAACCATGAGTTTGACATCCTACCAGCTCAAGTTAGTCTCAACAAAAGAATGCAAATTGAAGACATGACTTGCATGTTTATGGAGGCCAAACCGAGACTTTGGAACGCATTCTTGTTAAATGCCCTGTTGGCTGTTGCACTTATAATTTGGTCCTCCCACAAATGGCCCTTTAATTTCCTAAAATCAGAGTCCAGGCCCATCCACAAGTGGATTAAATTGTTTAATGGCTAGGGATTGATTCAGAAGAAGATATTTGTTTCCAAATCTTTGCTCTACTATGAGACAAGATTTAGCAAGCAAGCAATTGCTACAGTAATCGTCATGGAAACCGCCTCCTCCAGGTTGGTCCAAAGTTAATTTTGACGATACAATTAGAGACACAAAGATCGCAACTGCTGCCTTGATCAGAGACAACTACAGACTTCCATTTTTAGTTTGGAACAAGATTATTAAGCCAATTAAATATCTTGAGTGAATAGTTGATGAGAATTCATAGCTGACCCCAGTTTAATTGAAATTGAATTGGGTTAAAATATTAAGAGATTTAACAGTTAAGATTTTTATAATTTATATTTTTCAGACTAGTTGAACAATTCCAAGGAATATAGAAGTGAATTAATTAATTCTTCTGCCATGTTTTTCTTCTTTGGACTGAATGTAAGACACCATATGGAAGATAACCAACTAGATGACTAAGATGAGTAAATATTTCTAATAGATATTCCATGGGCTTGATGTCAGATTTACATTTGTCACAAAGAGAAAGATTGATTCTTCAACCTTTATTGAGTACAGAGGAATTGTGTGCACCTTGTGCAGTTAAAACCTTGAATCACCAACTTGGATGATAAGGTCATCTACAACTTTTTTCTGGACAATCCTGCCAGGAATAGATGGGATTCATTGCCATAAAAAAAAAAATCTTGCGTATGTAACTATCACTACAAGTACATCATCAACATTCCATATATATATATATATATATATATATATACATGCATAGGGAAGAAAATGTCTTCAAAGAGAGGTGGGTTTTGGTGGGGCTGTTTACCAGTCCTGGTTTCTTTTTTCTAGAACTAGGGCAGCCAAACTAACATTTGTTGGAAAAATGACATCCCACAAATGAAATTTGTGAAAATGTTAAATATTATCACTCACAACAAACCTTAAAAGACAATTGACCAGGTAAAAGATTATCAACAACTAAGCCACAAAGTGTTTGTATCAGTAATTCTTAAACATGATAAATGAAGTTTTTGCCAGTGCACCTAGACACAAATGTGAAGTTATCATTAACAGCTTCTGTCATTATTAGGTAGTCAAAATTCTAGCATGTGAAACAACCACTATATAACATTGAAAAATTCCACAATCCATCATGAAATGCTCAATAACTTTTTGAGACCACTTTTCAATGTATGTGCCCAACTTCAGAGAACCCAAAAATCATCTCTCACGTGCTCATAGTTAATTAATTATCATATATCTCAGCTACTATAGCTAAGGACAGGTAAATGTCTCTCAGTGTCAACCTCAAAACAGATTAGCATGCACCATCTTCTATTTAATATTTAACAGAAAAGTAACATCCATATGATCCCACATAATTCAAGTAAAAATTTAGAAAAAGTTTACCAACAGAAACACTTCCATCATACTAATCTTTTATACTGTGATATCTCTTTGCTTGACATTGAATTCCATGAATGAACACTACAATTGCTTGCTCTTTTTGTTAGAAAAATGCAAACCATGCTGAGTTGAAACAATTACATGGGCTAATGATCATGACATTAGTTATTGAAAATGTAATCCCCTTAGTAGGCCTATTGATTTTTGTGCAAAATTTAAGCCTGGAGACATCAAGTACACAGGTAATTTTCAACCAAATTGAATTTCCTAGTGTGTGCAATTGGAATTGTATGATTAAAGGTAGTAACAACAACCAAATTGAAGTGCCTAGTGAGTAAATTTGGAACTGTATGATTAAATCTTAAAAGTTATGCTAACAACACCAATCCAGACGAGGAATGGGGTTACTCATCAGACCTTTCCACATTCCCTTTTGTGCTCAAATCATGTTCAGTATGTGCTATCCCAACAATTGAGAACTATGGTTGTGGGATTGATTTTTTTATTCAAGCAAACCTCTATGTGCTCTCTTAAATGGTACTAAGATTCATGAAAATATGAATCCAGCTTATTAAGTGAGAAGTAGCATAATAGAGTTGGAATCCCAGTCTAGCAGAGTTTAAGTTCGTCTTTCTAATATATATGTGACTGTTATATCATAATTAATTTTGTAATTTGGTTGAATTATTCTTGTTAAAATATTTTCAGAATATATCATTAACCATATTCAGAACATAGCTCTATGCTTTTGATTTTTTCGGTGTCTTAAAGTTTGGAAAGTATCAATAATCACCATTTTCCTATTATTATTGTTGACCTTTTGGGGTGTAATAACCACTTCCTTTTATTCACTAGTATCTTCAGTGAAGGTTTATATATTTTTTAGCCTTGATATCGGTCCTTTGATAAGCATTTTGACCATGTAGTTCTGTAATTTAATACAAGCATTAGTACTCCTACGAATACACAAACCTAGTGGATTGCCAAGAGGATTCCTTGTCCCAAACAAGTGAAGCTTTGAAATGACTTGTTAGGAGTTCTACAAGCATGTAAAACGGATTCTCTCCAAAGATGAATGACTTCCATATGATTCCTGGTAATTAAACAAAATCAGGGGTTCTTATATTTGCTTTTCCAAAAGATGAATGACTTTCATATAATTCCTTTGATAAGCATTTGACTTTGATGATAAATACAAAGAAAGAGAACATGTTCCACTTTTGGGGTAATAACTTGAATAATTTCTTTTTGAATAAATTATCATTTCAAATCCTTTTTTTTTTCAACACGTAAATTGTTCAAGCTGCTTGTAGCCCCGAAATCCAAGTTTAATAAATGTGACAACATGTAAAATGTATTGGGAGCTACGGAACAACAATTACAATAACCTTCGTCTCAAAAGGAAAAAAAGAAAAAGGAAAAAAATCCCAAAAATACACTCATGGGCGAGCACATCAACAAGGAAGAACCAAGGCTTGATTCTGTTGGAGAGTAAAAGATCATGTGTAAGGATATTTGAGATCAAACTACATTGAACCTCTGAGATGAAAGTAGCATGTCTAACAATTGTAGATATTGCAATACTGGCAACATGAATGACACCAAAACAACTTATCCCTATAATGTTGAAGTGGGTGTCAACTTTTATTGGGTAATTAAACACAAGATTCATCAAGAAAGAAGCTACACTTCACACATTTGTCGAAAGCACCCGTCACAATTTTCGTTATTCTAAAACAAAATAAGGTTTAATGTAGTACCATATTAAGTGCATCCAGAGCAGTGTTAAAGCAGAAAGAGCAATTTCTCATCAAACACCAAGTGAGCAAGACCCAATCCAATCCCCCATACACAAAATGACAGACAATATAGCAATATCTCATCACAACTGAATACATAATTTTTTAGTTAAGAAAATAGAAAAACAACAAGCCAATGCTAACGAAAATCAGCTTTACCAGGTAAGCCATAGGCATCTCTCATTCATAGTACTATAACGGTGTCATCTGGGTCTTATACTTGTCGTAGTACTATGAAGAGAATAGTTAAATAATTAAAATAAATTCTCTGAATCTAAAAATTACATAATTATAAAAAGAAAAGAAAAGAATACTTTTTATTTTTATTTTTTGGAATAGTGGGCAGTTTTGTACCTTCTGGTCTCCAGCAAACTTTGAATCTTTGATCCTTGATGGACTGGCCCAATACAAAACTCTCTCTGGCATATTTTCCATCTTTTGGGAGAAGTATCGCCTTAAAAATAGGAGGGCTGCCTCAAACTGTCAATGTGGTCTTGAAGGAAGTGCACCTTAAGATGATTATAAAAATTAAAAAAAAAAAAAAAAAAAAAGAGCTTGGGATACAAATAAATTTATTTTACCATTGAAATTTGAGAAATAATGTATTCACACTATTTTTACAAAAAAATTTAGATGGTAAATTGTTAATAATAGGTAAAAATTTGATGTTAGTTATAAGTCCAAATAAGAACTAGTAGCAAATTACCATTTAAGATTTATTGAGAAAATATTTAATCTTATCACTCACAACAAACCTTAAAAGACAATTGACCAGGGAAAAAGATTATCAACAATTAAAGCTACAAAGTGTTTGAATCAGTAATTCTTAAACTTGATAAAAGAAGTTTTTGCCAGTACACCTAGACAAAATTGTGAAGTTATCTTTAACAGCTTCTTTCATCATTAGGTAGTCGAAATTCTAGCAGATGAAACAATCACTTTTTTTCCTTTCTTTTTTTTTTTTTTAATCTTTTTTTTTAAAAGGGGAAATAGGAAGCCCTCCAGATCCCTGCTTTGTTTCAAAGATAAAAAGAGAAGTTTTAAAACAATTTATTAGAAGAAATTTTGTAAAAAAAGACCAAGATATGGAAGGTGTCACGGCCAAGGGAAATGCTGGCTATAGTTGATATTTGTGCTTATAACCCACACAAATTGTGAGTAGGGCTTCTGGAAAAAAAAAATGTAATTAGGCTCTTTATAGTCACTTATATAGTCAATCTATATCTATATTTATATATATCTAAAAACTGAAGTACAGTATTTACTATTGTTATGCCACCTCATTCGCCACATCATTAACCACATAATCTTTATTTTTCTTATTTATTTTTTATTCCTAATTTCTTTTACAAAAAATATATAAATAGATTATTGACTTTACACATTTATCTTAGGTAATTTCAACTTTATATATAACTTTGTCTTTACATATTATCTACTTTAATTTAAAAGTTTAATATTCCATTATCATTAAGTTGATGGGCGGGTAAGATTATATAAACCACTACATTAATAATCAAATGCAAAATGGCCTCCTCAAATCTCCTACGTTAAATCTATCTTCCTAGAGTAACATTATTTTTCTTTTTCTTTTTTCCCTTCAACGGGTACTATGCCACAAACTAATCCTTAAATTGCCCTAATCATTATACTCTTTACCCATTTTTTCTGTTACAAAGGTTTATACCTTAACATTTATGAGGAGGACCCCAAATGATGTATGATCCATATATCTAAAGATATATTACTATTAAATTGTGTCTTTTATGATGATGACTGATGAGTTGCCAATATAACTAGAGCAACTCCCCAGTACAAATAGAGGATCTTTATATGCAAATAGATTACAAGAACTACATGAACTATTTTTGAAGAATTATAATAGTACACGGGTATGACACCCAAAATGAAGTGTATGTACTTTTCTAGAGAGCAAGGCTAGATAAAAGACATTGTTTACAAAGAAACTTATATCAATCTTTTTAAGGTAAAATTCCTTCAATTACAATACTTTTGAATTATTCTTAACTAAATTCCACCAAAATTTTCACATTATTTAGGGTGAACTATCCACTGTACCTACATGCATGTTAATGCATGTTATGGGTATCTTTTGTTTAATCAAATATAATTTTATTGTTTAAATTAATTTATTTTTCTTTTCCTCCATATTATTGTGAATGTGGTGATGGTGTATTTTTATTTTTGGTAGTTTCCATAGTATTTCTTTTGCTTCCTTCTACTTTTTTTAACCCATTTATTCTCCTATTTTTCATTGCTTATGATGGAACATAGAAAAAAATGTCTAATTAGATATATATTATTTTAATTTAGTTTTATCAATATAGTTGGCTATTGTAAATTGTAATTCTGTCTCTAATTTGTTTTGTTTGTTGTTTCATTTTTCTTAATTAGCATGTTGTGTGAATAATAAATATGAATATAAAAAACATTGTTGGGTGGAAGAGATAATTTTGTATTTGGTTTTTTGTTGATGTTTTAGTGGTACTATTGCAAAGATACTTGACTTTCTCTTGTATTTTAAGTGACCATAAAAAAAACACAATGAAAGGAGAGAATTTTAAGATTTACTCTATTGAAAAATTGGTTATATTTCTATTTGGTGAGTGAAATTAATTATGATCTATTATATTCTTGGGAAATTCTTGTGTACTCCCAGAGTACTATAAATGCATACTCCCTCCTCTCACATGAATGGTGGGTCCCACTAATTAAATTTATGATGGGACCCACCATTCATGTGAGAGGAGGGAGTACGCATTTATGGTATTCCGGGAGTACCTAATAATTTTCTTATATTCTTAAAGAGGCAAAACTTAGTACAGTACCTTAGGTGCTGTTCCTTAGATTGCTCTTATAGGATTCAGTCATGTGGCTACTTAACTAAAAAAAATACACTTCCATCCCATTAAAAAAAAAAAACTGCGTGACTGAATTTTAAGAGAGGAATCTAAGGAACAACACCTAATTATTGTACCTAAGTCTTGCCCTTCTTAAAGATAACTCCCATTTTTCAACTCCTAATATAACAAGTAGCCTCATGTAAAGAATGTTTACAAAACTCTTTTTGCACCACATCTTTAGCATCCTTTATTATTTTTTTGTTTTTTGCAATTTTTACTTTGTTCAACTTTTCTTCTTCTTCAACTATTGTCTTCTTAATTCTATCTTTCATCTACTTTGATCATTGTTTTTTTTTTTTTTTTTTTTCCTCTATAGATTTTTAAATTTTCTCATTTATACATTCTTAAATTCTACAATATTTTCACTTTCTTCAACATTTCATCTACTCCACCATTCCTCTTCCATTTTAATTTTCATATAAATTTCTTATTAGTTCATTTCCACCCCTCCTCTATTCCTTCCAAGTTGTCCACAACAAAAGAGGTCAATACTCTCTCTCTGTCTCTGTCTCTCCAATTTTTTTTCTCTTTCGGTTGATTTTTTATTGTTTCGACCACTTATTTTTCCGCTAATGGTTCTTTTTGTTATTGTTGATTTAATTGTCACATGACATTTGTTTCTCTTTTTGATAAATTTGTATAGACTTTTATGTATATTTAGGTATTTTGGTATTCTTATTCTTGATCAAAAGTTCTTTTTCTTTATCCCATTGGTTTATTTTACAACGGTGCATATATAGAAACTTAATTCTAAGATTTTGCTAATAATTGTTTATTTAATAATCATTGTTGGTGGATGAATTTGTAATTTCTACAAAGATAATAACCTCAATAGATTATCAACAACAAAATTTTTTCCTAATTGGTCCAGTTAATCATTATTAAGTTTTATTAATATTTTAGATACGTTTTCTAGTATTGTTTTGGATTAAAGGGTAGAAAAAATAGGGTTTGAGAAAGTTTGTTTAAAACTAAAAGAATAATTTCCAAATTTTATATAGAACTTTTTAATGATACTAAAAAATTACAAATAATTTTGTTTTTAGAAAGAAATAAACTTTATTAAAAATGAATATTTTCACTAACTTGCGATTTGAATCCCTACAAAAAAATTGTATCATTTTCATTTTGGTACGACATAAATTATATATGTAATATATGATATATGATATATATATATATATATATATATATTACATTTGTTATTGTTCCCATAATAAATAAAAAATATGATTATGAAATACATTACTCTTTATTAAATTAGTCCAAATTGTAAAAAAAAAAAATCATAATAATAATAATAATAATAATAATAATAAGATCGCTATAAAAAAAATTATCACGCCCAAGACACAAGTTGCGACTAGTTCAAATTAATAAAGAAATAGCACTGTTCCCAATTTCAATCAATGCACACACTTCAATCACAAAGCCTTGTTTTTTCTATAGTGACTGTAAGACAAATTTAAATGACAGATTACAAAATTTCATAATAATCCTCTACCATTCGCACTATAGTGAACTAGTGATTGTAATACTAAAGAATCATCTCCTCATAGACACTAAAAAAAAAAAAAAAAAAAACAAACAAACAAAGATTGATCTATTAAGTCTACTAAAAAAAGTCATGAGAGAATCACATGATTAAATGACACGTGTCTTACTTTAGAAAGTGCCACCTATCGATCTTCATATTTGTGAGATTAAATTAATACTATAGTGATGGTCATTACCATTTGGCCTTCCACTCTTTGCTTGTTGTCTAGCTTGGCACTAGTCATTTTTCAAAATATTACAGTGATAATCACCTAATCTAACAGAACTAATTCACTCATTCCTATGGATCTTACATTTCACCCAAACAAAGTTTTAACCATACTATATGTGTTGTGTTGTCTAACTATACCATTGGTGCATATTTGCCATATAAAAGAACTGGTGTGACAAGCCTGGATAGTCAAGATTACCTAGCTGACTAATAAATATTGTCGAGTCATTTTGTTCAATAAATGGTCATTCTCATTCATAGTCATCCTTTTATACTGATGATAAAACTCAGGCAGAGAATGAGCGTCAATCCAGCAATGAAGTGATGTCGTTTTTATAGCAAGGATCTAAAATTAAAACGACACGACGTCGTTACACATAAAACACGCTGATAAAGAGAGCACAGATTCGTGAAGAAACGGTGACGTTTCTATTTAAGTAGTAGACTAGTTGCTCTTTTAAAATGAAACACGTGCCTCTAATTTCAGACTGTTAAGTTAGTTACTAATGGAATCCACGTGTCTAATCTTATTTGTAGCTTGATTTTTAGTCCAAGGTTGTATCCAACTCTCCGAAACCCCATAGTGTGAATGCCAAATTCATCAACAGAATCCCAGAAATGGCTATGCTCAAAACCATACCAGTTCATCATCATCGTTTCTTGACACTAGCACCGTCATTGCACTCTCTGTTTTCTTTGCACTCCTCTGTGCTTGCATCATTATTGGACACCTCCTGGAAGAGAACCGCTGGCCTAACGAGTCCATCACCGCGCTTCTTCTGGTACTTAATTTAGAATTGTGTTTATTTTTTTGTGGAACAAAGTGGTGTTCAGTTTTTGGGGTGTTGTAGTTATTGGTTTGAATGTGTGTGGTTGCATATAGGGGTTGTGCTGTGGAGTGGTGGTGTTGCTGATAAGTAAATTCCAGAGTTCACGCATACTAGTGTTTAGTGAGGACTTGTTCTTCCTCTATTTGCTTCCCCCAGTCATTTCCAATGCCGGGTATGTTCTATCTCTCTCTCTGTGAATTGCAAGTAGTTGTTCAGAATTGGATTAGATTTGAATTGGGTTTCTAGTGGTGTGGAATTTGGAAAAAGGATTTCTATACTTTGTAATTATCTTTTTGGATTGGATTTGGGGCCTGAAATTGGATTTTCCTTTTCCAATTTCTGTATAGGAGAGATCAAACAGTATCCAATTTTGAGGTGAAATTAAACCCTCCAATTCCTATTTCAATGTTGATTCCAAGCTAAAGTAATGCAGCAAGAGAGGTGTTATATGATGATGTGGGCTTGAAAATAATTATGAACAGATGATTGAATCTTATTGAATTTAGATTTATCAGTCTTGATACTTGTGAGATTCATTAGCTGGTTAATTTTGATGCTTATTATATGCTATTTTTATGAAAATTCCAAGCTAAAGTAATGTCCTCTAACTGAAGTATGTACTGAATTTTGCATCATACTGATATGGGTTCTTCCTTTGTTTCCAGTTTTCAGGTCAAGAAAAAGCAATTTTTCAAGAATTTCACCACAATATTGTTGTTTGGGATAGTTGGTACTGTAATTTTATTTTGCCTTATATCATTAGGTAAGATCCACAATCACTCATCCACTTCTACCATTTGCTTGTTTCAAGCTTGGTACTGGTATTTTCTCAAAATAGTACAGTGATAATTACCATATCTAATAGAACTAATGCACTCATTACTATGGATCTTACATTTCACCCAAACAAAGTCTAACTATTCCATTTGTGTTGTCTATATCAGGGGCCTATTTGTTATTTAAAAGAATTGGTGTGACAAGCCTGGATATTCAAGATTACCTAGGTGACTAATAACTATTGTTGAATCATTTTGTTCATACAGTCATTGATAGTCATCCTTTAACACTGATCATTTGTGCATCCTTTTTGTGCAGCTGTTGGTGCCATATTGTCAGCAACTGATTCAGTTTGCACGCTGCAGGTACACGATTTTCATCCTTACATGAATGTTATACATGGAAATTGACATGCTCCATTAATGCATGATATTTTTCTCATGTAAAGGTTCTCAATCAAGGCGAAAAGCCCTTACTTTACAGTATTGTATTCGGTGAGGGAGTGGTGAATGATGCCACCTCTATTGTGCTTTTCAATGCAGTCCAATCACTTGACGTCAGCAACATCAATCTGCTTACAGCATTAAAATTGTTGGGGACCTTCCTTGACCTCTTCTTCACCAGTACTGCTCTTGGTATAGCAGTAAGTTGTTTTAGTGGTTGTTTTTTTCTTCTTATTATTATTGTTTCTTTTCTTTCTTCCTTTTTATTGGGCATCTCTCTTCAAATTCAGTTGTTTTAGATATTATATGTAAAGTAAACAGTAAACAAGAAAACATGACAATCTTTTTGACATAATTATGTTGTACTGGATTGTAAAGCATAAGTTCAAAGGCATGCTACTTAGTGTTATATTTCTATGAGCATATATTGGACTTTCTATTTTTCGTTTCACATCAAAGTTGTTTTTGAAAAAAATTAATATTGGCTTGCTAAATTTTCATGCACTTTTTGAGGGGAATTTGGTAGAAATCGTCATCTAACTTCCTACGTGGTAACTTTTAGGCGGGTCTTATAAGTGTGTATATTATAAAGACACTTTACTTTGGAAGGTAAAATCAAATTCACTTTATTTTTTTCCTGAAGTTGTTTGTTCTATGTATCTGTTGCATTCACTTTTAGTACAGTTCAAATTTCTGTATTCTTAAAATTTGTCAATTTGATGTCTTCCAGGTGGATCATTGGTAATAATATTGATGGATCTATGCCCTTCAATAATCATACATGCTTATCCCCCCCTTACATATAGTTGTTGAATTTATAGCTATATGTTCAGGGTCTGATGCAATTGCATCACTTTGAAGTATATATGTCATTCATGATCGGTGCAATTAACATTAATCCATATCCTAGGAAATTATTTGCACCTCTATCCTTGCATACTTCTGGTGCTTATATATACATTTACTTGAAGACTACATGATTGTGTCTTTTGAAAGGTATTAAGAATTTAGAATTAAACAAAAGAAGAAAGCTAAATGGGAAAAGAACAGATGGAATTCAAGTGATGAGAAAATTAGTGAAGGTGATACAAGGAGAAGATGAAGGGGGGGAAAATGTGGCAATTGTGAAGGGATCCCATAACAAGACAATCTTGAAATCACCTAGTTGCAATTGTGGAAGGACATCTTACTAGTCAATGAGTCTTGCATATCTAAATGATTAATTGGATTATCAAAAACAAAAAATGATTAATTGTAACATATATGTAAGTCTCGTTATATAACTTGACATTGTCATTTTTCTACAGCAGGCACTCCACAGACCGTGAAGTTGCACTCATGATGCTTATGGCTTATTTGTCATACATGTTGGCTGAGGTACCAACGACAAATTTTTATATAATTTTAATTATTTATTTCTCTTGTGTTTCTCTGAGTTTTAATTTTTGTTTTATCACTTTTATTTCATTCGGAAAAATCATGATGCCTTCAACCTCCAAAAAGCATATCCAAAAGTATTTGAATTCATACAAAGTAAAATTCTATAGTATATGTCAAATTGAAATATCAAAGGTTTATAGCAAGGAATGGAACAGAAAAAAGAATGTAAAGATGAATGCCTTACATTTCATCATTTTATCTCCTTTGGGTGCGCCTCTTCAATAAATTACTTATATCTTTTAATACATGTACATTAGTTTAAGCAGGCATTTTGGACTTCCATTGGAATAGATTGCACCATACTTGTTTAATTTTTGAGTCATCTACAGTTCAAAAACAGTATGACTAAAATGAATTGAATTACCACCCAATAAAAAAGAGGAGATATAATCTCATTGCAGAAAACATTTGTCTACAAATACAAACAGAAGAATTTAGGGAAATGACATCAGTAGCTTAAACTAATTTTCCAAACAAATGACACCATCTGACTGATACAAGATATGTGATGAATATGAAAATATCACCCTATCATTTATTTCTTAAAAATTAATAAATTCCCATTTTTCCTGCATCTTTTAAATCTAAGTGGGATTTTGACAATATTCTTCTGTGGCATTGTCATGTCTCACTACACATGGCATAATGTTACAGAAAGCTCACGAGTTACAACCAAGTAAGAACATATCCTTTCCCTCTTAATGGTGATAATATTGAACAGCCCCAATCTCAATTAAACTCATTAATTTGTGTATATGAAGTATCATAATGCCTACAGCAAGGATGACCTCCTATTGAACTTCTTCTAAAATTTGTTGATATTTCTTGCTGTTGTAGTGGAGAGACTGTAATTTTCACAAATCAATGGCAGCATACAAGTACCATGGTTAATTTTTTTTTTAACTGCCAGTAACCCCCCCCCCCCCCCTCAAAAAAAAAGGAGATGGACAGCAAATTTGTTCAAATTGTAGTATTTGTAAAATCTAATAATTTACTCAATAGGCCCTTTAGGAACTTAGAAAGGGTGTCTTAATTAATAAATGCTTGTAAAATTCTTAGCAGCTAAATTAGACAGTAAGACCAACCAAATTAAGTCACATACAGAGCAGAAAGACAATGGATAATTATAAATTTAAAGGCAAAGAAGTATTTGACAAGAAAAGCGGGCAGTTAGTAACTTTAAATTGAAATGCTAGCAAGAAAGAGATGCAGAAGTCATGATTTTTTCTTTCACAATTAAGGTTCTCTCAATCTGGATCCTCAATCATCATTCTTATGTGAAAAAATATCTCTCAGTCAGCAATAACCATTGGTGGATTTCATTTGAAAAGGTGTCAGGATTCAAATGTTTACCTATTTACTTTGTTTCTTTATCTTTTAACTTCAAATCTCCAATTTAATTTAACTTTGTTTCTATCCTCTCTTTTGCGGCTCTATTGAATAAATTCTTATCAGTCTACAATTTACATGTTTTAACAGAAATAAGGGACTCTGATCTTTGTACATTACTAGGCAAGACAAGTGTTAACATTTTAAGTATACAAATGAAGATTAAGCTCCAATGACCGATACTAATCTTCAAAATGGTTTGATGATCTCAGGCATGCATTTGCAACAATATCCTTCATTGCAGAGACTTTTATATTCCTATACATTGGTATGGATGCCTTAGACGTTGATAAATGGAAAAGCAACAAAGCAAGGTAATTTTACTACTTCCTATTTCACATTTCAGAGCTCATTGTTAACTGACAGCTAGTATATTGTTTCAAATAATATGAAACAACAATTACCAAATTTAGATATTAAATTTCATGTCATGCAAGTTGCTATAAAAATGGTCACATTAAATGCATCATGACTTGTAGCTATTGTAACTATCATCTCTAAAATATTTATTAAAAAAAAAGGATAAGAGAAGAAAAGAAATGGTCATATGCAGTGCACAAGGCTCCTGCTTCTAAGGGGCCTAGGCTAGGTGGTACTGACCATGGTCTCTAAGATCCTAGATAGAAAATCATTGCCTCAAGCCCTCAATTGAACAAAAATGGCAGTTAGGCAAATACTATATATAATAGTGCAACACATAAGAATATCCTATTTTTATTTTCTTTTTGTTCTCACCAAAGTAAAATCACAATTACCACATTCAGAAGACAAGTGATATATTGCCTTTTTCATTTTCATTTCCTATGGATTTGATACCATTTAATTGGTTTCATGCTATTTGATTCAGCACAGGAACTTCCATTGCTATGAGTTCAACATTGTTTGCATTAGTGTTGGTTGGAAGAGCAGCATTTGTGTTCCCTATTGCCAATATTACAAATTGCATAGAGAAAAGACCAAGTATGAAAATTGAGCTACGGAAATAGGTGATAATTTCAGACATCTTCAGCACTTAGCAATTGCCATTGAACAAAACTTGCTTTATATTGAGACAATGAGGCATATCATTTCTTCTTTCAATACAGGCAAGTCTATCTTGCTAATAGGGAAATGAAGCTGGCAGAGTTCATGTATGAGTACTAATAAAATGATCGAGTTTGATTAAAAACTATTAAGCACTATCTAATGCATAAAATATTACCAAAGTTCTGGTCCATTTTTTAGGATTCTTCTAATATATTCTCCAACAAGGAACAAGGTTGTCTCAGATGGGTGACCATAACTAAATTAGCCATGGTATTGAAAACTTCCTCTTTTACACTGCAAAATACTAAGAAGATATAGATATATAGTTTCAAATTCCTAAAAACATAATAAGGCACACTTCAATTTCAAGATAGCAGGTTCAGAGATCCAGCTAGAATTTTGTCTTACAAAGCAGTGTTTCCCCATCTAATTGGTCCATATCTTCTCGTCTTTCAAGCTTTAGCTTACACAATTGTAATTCATTGAGTTGCATCTTCATTGTGTCAACTACATTTTTCAGTATATTTATCTCTTTCTGCGAATTCATCCAACCATTTTTGTTCATTGGTAATTTGATCCAAAAGTTCTCATTGACTTTAACGTGTTGACTTTCTCTGAGAGGATGAATCGTGTTGTGAATTTCAAGGGCAGGCAATAGTTCCTCATCATGTGCTCGTGTTTCTTGTGATAATCTATGGTATTCTAGTGCTTTTACATCCACTTACTCTTTCTTTTCTTTTCTTTTTAGCAAGCAAGGCTGTACCTGCAGAAATGGTCTCATAAAAATGGTCAATTAGAACTTATATTTAAGTTCTTCTATAACTGGTTAAGGTGTGAGTTTACAAGTTTTTTTAAGTCCATCAATAAAACGCTATATAATTCAATAACACTGTTTGTCCAGGGTTAAGACTAGAAATTTTTCTATAGAGATTTTACAGCCATTGAGGTTTGAAATATCCAATAAAAGACACCAAAAAAAATGATACTTCTTCATTTCAATAAGTAAATCTCTATTTTATGATTTCAGGTTGTAGAAACTCAATTTTAAAATAATGTAATCATCACTAGGAATGAAAAAAGCTCTGTACCTTGGGATACATGTCAATGGTTCTATGGAGGTTGTCATCACAATACTGAGAATCTTTTGGCATTTTTCTGCAAGTGACTGAAAGCTTGTTGCACTAAGGTTCTCATCCCGAGCAACCAGGGTAAGATAACCATATATCAATCTTCCAAAGGAAAATATTTTTGGGGTGGGTTTGCTTGAAACAAAAGTAACATAAGATTCTACCACCCCAATAACAATGCTCACATCATAACCATTATCATTGTCTCCATAATTCTTTACCAAAAGATCTCCAACATAGAAGCAATTCTTCTAACATTTCAATAATTCAGAATTTATTTTTATCGTTAAACCAAACTTGAGAAGGTGAAGCACAGAATTGCAAGAAACTGAAATTTTCTCCATAGGGAGCAGTGGAGCACATTTATCAAGCATTCAGCTGTATCTCTTTGTAAGTGATGGTTTAGATGTTTGGGAGCCAATGGACTATGCATGATCCTACAAGCTATGATCTCATCCCTTTTATGTTTGATAGTTTGAATCTCTATTAAAAAAGGATCTACTAGAAGGAATAAAAAATTTTCAAACCACCAATTATCACCTGTTTTTGTTTTAGTATTGAGTTTTCAACAAGATTTGCTAGAACATACAAGCACTGTACATCATCATTTCACAAGTTGTGACTTTTTGGCGCATGCAGAAATGGGTTCACTGCTTCTGAAAATAAAAAAAGTTTCCTTCCACAATGTAAGTATTAAGAAGCTTATAAAAGCATCTGTTCTGAATATTAGATTTCCTTGTTCAAGATTGTCACTCCTTCTCAAAATAATGAGCAGAAAATATAATGGAGTAACATTGGCTGCTGTTAACTGTTTATCCATAACAAAATTTAACTACTAATTCAAAAGATTTGGTTCCACCTGGAAGATTGTTTAGTGGGATAATGGGGCTAGTGTCTCTCTGGGCAATACTTTGGAACACAAGTCTATTCAAATGCACACTTCTTGTAATCAAATGGAACTGACATTAACAAAAAAAAAATTTAGTTGAAGTTTAATGAATTTGAACATTTTATCTTTAATGTTTATAATTTTTAGTATATTAGTAAAATATTAAGAATATTGAATATCTTGAATGATTAATTGTTAAGAACTCATAACTGACTCCATTTTAATTGGGCTTAAGGCTTAGTTGAGTTGAGTAGAGATAAAATAGTAAGCAAGGGTAATTGAGATTAAAAAATTTTAATTTTTTGGACTAGTTGAAAAACTTCAAGGATTTTGGGATTCAACAATATAGCATGGTTTCAAATCCAACAAGAAAGGAGAATGAATTCATTTGATTGCTATGTTTTTCTTCTTTGGATTGAATATAGGACACCATATGGAAGCAAATTATTTGTGTGAGTCAATATTTTGATGGAGATTCTAAGGGTTTGATGTCAACTTTACATTTGTCACACAACGAAAGATTGATTCATCTTTTATTGAGAATAGAGTAATTGAGTGCACCTTGTGCAAATAAATGCTTGAATCTCCAACTCTTATGATAAGATCACTTGCAAAATTTTTCCAGACAACCCTGCAAAGAATAAGTGGGAGTTGTTGCCATAAAAATATCATTTGTATGTAAATATAACAAGTAAATCATCAACATTCCTTATAAATGTGTGCATAGAGAGGAGGGTGTCTTGAAAGAGAGAGTTGGGAAGCATGGAATATTATTTTGCTTCAAAGGGGGCTAAAACTCTAAAATATAATCTAACTTCAAACTCATTATGAGTAGATGACCTCCAACATAATTTATCCACTTCCACTCCATCCACTTTAGATGAATACAAAAGATCCAAGAAAATAGAGATGGATTCCAATTTCCAATCCTGAATAGCTTGAGAAAAATTTAGCTCCCAATGAACTAAACCATGTCTGACCTGCAAATGTTCTGCTACAGTAGCTTCATTGTTTTGAGCAAGACAATACAAGTTAGGAAAATACTCTTTGTAAGTAGTTTCACCACACCAAATATGCAACCAAAATTTTATACAAGTACCGTCTCCCACCTTGTATTTGATACACCAACAAAACTTGTCCCATCCCCATAAGACTCACCCCATAAGCCCCTCGAGCAACCTTCATGCGGCCACCACCCCCCATTGAGACATACTCCAAATCTATCACACATATCCAATTCTCCATCATAAAGCCTCTCTTTGTATGCCAAACTTCCATAACCATTTCCCTAATAGGGCTTCATTGAATAATCTGATCTTCCTAATAGCCAACTCACCATTCTGATATGACAAATACAGTTTGTCCCAATTCACCAAATGGAATTTGGATTCCTTCCCTAATCCTATCCAAAGAAAATCAGTAATCTCTCAATACCCAAGGCTACATCTGCAGGAATAGGAAATATGTTGGTAAATTAGAGTGTACTTTTAAGAAGGGTTACTCTACCTCCCTTAGATAAATACATGTGTTTCCACCAACTAATTGTCTCTCCATCTTTTCCAAAACATCATTCCAAATGGACTTCTATTTAAATTTAGCACCCATTAGAAATCCCAAGTATTTCATTGGAAAACTTGATGTTCTACACCACAAGATATTAGCTAGAGCCTCCAAATTCCACACAACCCCAACTGGGACCAACTAATATTTTCTCAACTTAACTTTCAGCCCAGATATAACTTCAAACCAGGTAAAAAGAAATCGCAAATGTCAAATTCATCTAGGATCATCTTCACAAAATAGCAAAGTGTCATCTACTAACAGTAAATGTAAAATCAAAAGATTACTCCTCCCCACCCTGCCTACAGAGAAACCCACAAGTAAACCTTCACCCGCTACTTTCTCCATCATTTTGCTCAAAGCTTCCATAACAATAACAAAGTGCAACGGGGATAACAATCACGTTGATGAATCCCTCTAAAGCTTCCAAAAAGACCATGTGGACTTCCATTTACCAATACAAAAAAGTGCACTGTTGAAATGCAGAAATAAATCCAATTCCTCTACTTTCTAGAAAAGCCGCATCTTTGCAAAAGATAGATTAGAAATCCCCAATTTACATAATCATATGCTTTCTCTAAATCCAATTTACACTACACTCTCGGAACCCCTGCCTTCAATCTGCTATCTAAGTATTCATTAGTTTAACACAACATCTAAAATTTGCTTTCCTTCACAAAGGTATTTTGTGATCCTGAAATAAATTTTCTCAACACCATTTGCATTCTATTGGCCAGAACTTTGGCAATAAGCTTGTACACTCCATCCATTAAACTAATGAGCCTAAAATCCTTCACCTCCATAGCTTCAGAGTTTTTGGGGATAAGAACTATGAATGTTGCATTTAGACTCTTTTTCAAATTGCCCATACCCATACCCATGAAACTTCCTGAAAACAGCCAGAATATCATGTTTCACTATCACCATCTGGTCCCATGGCTTCATTGATAGATAAGAAATGCAGCCCATGTAGAAGTGAACGTCTATAAACATAAAGCTTCATGTTTAAATAATTTTCATAAAACCCAGCAAAATGCTCCCTATTGGCATCTTGATTAGAAGTGAGACTGCCATTAATAAGAATCCAATTCATTGAATTCAAAAACCAATTGGTTCTTCTTTACAATCTTTTTTTTTTTTTTTTTTTTTAATAGGTAATAGATAGTTTCCTTAAAAAAAAAGTACATCTTGTTCATAATGATGAACAAAATGTACTTGAAACAATTACAAACAAATCAAAGAGAAACAGAAGCAGATTGAAGGAAATCCAAAATGGAAATACATTTCCTAAAACCCCAAATACGAGAACAAAGTCCCAACTAGCAAAGATTTTAAAAGATCAACAGATCTCTTAACATCCTCAAAAGTGCAGGTATTTTGTTCTCTCCAAATTAGCCACATCAAACTCCTCTTCATTCCACGTCTTTAAATCATCTCTCAAGGCTTTAAGATTTGGAACATGACACTGCTCCAACATAGAAGCAATTAACATATTCAATTACTCAGAATTGATTTTTATCCTTAAACCAACCTTGAGAAGGTTTAAGTCCTGAAGGACCTTACATCCCAACTTCTTCATCCCCCCTCGCCCTATCTCACAAGCAAAGATTCTGCTAAAGATTCTTTATTAGTGGAACTAGCTTACATGACAGAAAAAGCCAACCTCAAAGGCTGATCTCCACACCAATAGTCATGTCAGAACTGTATCCAACTATTATAGCCAACATCAAAATTAATGTGCTGTAGAAATCTATCTCATTTTATCCTAATTCTTTTCCATATACTACATCCGTGTCTGGGGAGGGGTGGAGGATAATACTAATGATATCTTGAGGTTACCTAGATTAGCTGCTTCGATTAATTTAATGGAGCAACCTTATCACATAGATGACAAACTTGACCATTAACTCTAGATGTCACTAACAGTTACGAACATTGTATTAAAATAATGGATTAACTACTTATAACAGTGACATAGAGTAATAGACCATAACTTTCTAATGCTTATCCTCATTGAAATGAGCTTTTTTCTAAGAATGGATAGGTTCCTTGCTTGAATCTATTAAGCCAGTTATGGATCTAAAATCATACCGTCATAAGACAATAACAAGAAATTTCTTTTTCTTTGTAATTCAATGCCTTTGGTGTAAGAATATGAGTGAATAATATAACTACTACTAAAGTCTTAGACACCACAACCTACAGTACATTCTCTATTAGTTTCAAACCATCTACAATTTAAAAGCAAACTAGCCTTATAATACATTTGATTGGTGCTATATTCTATGACACCATAGCCTACAATAACTTACATTCAGATTTAATTCCACCTTGACCTAACCATTCTCCCATAGTTCTAAGAATCTTATTTTAATTTTCTTATGTATGAGATATTAGTGAAGAAATGATGGGAAAGAGCAGAACAATTTTACGGGAGTTTCTACCTATCACTAATATTGAGCTATAACTCATTAATAAATTCTAATACCTTCTATGAGTATGCAAAGCTAT
Organism: Quercus glauca; assembly: GCA_023736055.1. NCBI lineage: Eukaryota > Viridiplantae > Streptophyta > Magnoliopsida > Fagales > Fagaceae > Quercus > Quercus glauca. Next base: position 60,711,023 of record CM043317.1, read on the forward strand.
CCTTGAAATATCCAAGAATAATAGCATCCCAACTGGAAGGATTGTGCCAAGTAGAAATACTTAAGAAGCCAAATATAGCTCTTGTTCCCTGTTATTCTTGTGCTGATCAACCACATTAATAAGATCTAGGATTAGCCTTTTCTATTCCCTCTACATAGCATTTCACTTCAAGTGATATTGATTACATTCTATCCCCTGCTCTTCCATCATTTATCTAACTCCTTTATCTTAAACCTTTCCATCAAAGACAAACCCTCCACTTCGTTAGTGTTAACATCCTAAGCCATATGATGGACAATGTATGACCCATTATTGTTATCCATAAAGATCCGATTTGAAAAAACAGAATTGCCAACTGAAGCATCCTCTAATTTCATCCTTGATTGTTGTGATAAAATAGGGTTATAAAATGAATTCATGAGTTGCACTACTATTTCAATTTTAATCCAGGGAAAGAAAATGACTGAATTGATTATTTGACAACACAAATAAGTTTTTCTCAAAAGGGGAAAAAAATAAATAGACATAATAACACATTAGATTCAACAACAAAGAACTAAGGCTCAACATAAATTGAAAATTTACATATAAAAATTTATTTTAAAAAAATCTCTTTCTTTAAACAATTATCGTGAATGTTGAAATTACATTAGGCACATTAATAGATCATTTGTGTCATTGAGGGTTGTCTTTACAATCAAATTAAGGTGTAGCATCTCAAAACATATGGCTATTACACAAGTTTCTTTTGAGATTTGGGTATTCCCCAAGAATACATTTGGAATGAGCAGGATAACTGCAACCTTCACAGTAGTAGAACCATTGTTTGGGATCTCGTTCTTCTTCACAGATGTCACAGTAATATTCACCAGAGTTATCTTCGGGAGCATAACATAGAGTGAAGGGATGCTCATGTTGGTTGTACCATGCGGTTTGTGGTAGTGTAGCACATTTGAAGTCTAGAACAAATTCACAAGTAGTACAACGGAATACTCGATGTCTTTCAGTACCACAAATACTACACTTCTGTGCATAGTTTGTGATTGAGAGGTAAAGACGATGCTCATGACAGTCATGAGTAAGGGTATTTAAGGTCAAGCCACATTGAACATCGAGTTCAAAGTAGCATCTTTGACAAAAGTACCTTAGGCCATTGTAACTCTGGCCACAGACATCACAACCAAAATTTCCTTTATAAGTGAGGGTGAGTGGGTGTTGATGAAGTGGGTGTTGTTTCATTTTGGGTAATTTAGTACAAGATATATGAAGAAAGAAGCTACAATTGACACAACTGTAAAAAGATGGAGTGAGAATAGCTCTTACGCACCCGTCGCAAATTTTGTTATTTGGAACCTCATCAGTAAGCTTTAAGTCATGCTCATGGCTGAAGTGTTCGATTTCTATGGCAAATTCAGTTCTGTCCTCCCCCACAGTGGTTTTTATGACTTTGCAAATTTCTGAGTCAAAGGATTGATCGAGCTTTGAATCTACATTTTGCAGCATAGCTTTTGACTCGGCAGACTCCTCCTCTTTAAGTTCCAGCAAATTTATGTCCTCCATGTTTCTCCAGTCAATAGCACAATCGAGGTGGGCAGCGAAATCGCATGTGGAGCAATAGTAAAGGCCATAGTTTGTGTCCACTTTTAGAAAACAGAGTTGCCATAATTGGGAGTTGGATTGATGGAGTTCAAGAGAATGGATGAGATTGAGGGGGTGATTGTGCCGTACGACTTTGAGTCTGCCTGGGAAATTAGTACATCTTGTATGAATCCCAAAACCACATGAGGTACACACATAGGGCATACCTTTGTCTTCTTTGCCACAAAGGTCACAAGTGAATGTGATCAACTTCCAAAAGGAGGTCAATGGGTGGTGGTGGACTTCAGTTGCTAGACTTGCTTCCGTGGTGGGCGCTAAAGAACCACATTTGATGTGAAGCTTAAAGTTGCATCGGTAACAAAAATAACAGTATTCCGAACGATCTTCTTTGCAGACATCGCAATTGCTCTTTTCTCCCTCAGGATGACGTGTCTCTTCATAAAAGAGAATAAGAGGATGTAATGGGTGCAAGGGATGGTGCAGCAACCCAAGGGGTAGTTCCGCACATGATTTATGATGATAGGTGTACCATCCTTCGCATTCTTTACAACTGTAGCTAGGACCCAATATTGGTTCCCAGCACCCAAGACATATGTAGCCGTAAATTGTGTCTTCATTGAAGACCAAGGGATGCTCTGGATGGATAAAATGTTGAAGCTGCTTAATCTCCTAATGACATACACAGACACAGTAAAACAAAGGGAGAGGGAGAGGGAGAGAAGTGCACATTAGATATTTGATTGATTTAAGTCTAGTCCTAGTGTGGGAGCATTTGTTCTGCTCTCTCGTGTTTTTGTAAATAGCAACAGATGGAAACATAAATGGTGAGGAGAGGTGATGATGTTAGCGTTTTGGGCTTATTGTTGGACCTTCCAATCTGGATAACCCATAACACATGATCGTTGGTGGGCTTGGTTTTACTCAACTTTTTTTTTTGGGGGTTTGGGGAATACTACGTGCATGTGTTGTTTTGTGGGCTTGTTAGTAAATGGTTCACACCGGATTGTGGGCTTGTTTATTTGGGCTTTCATTAATTAAATGAATTGCTCTGTAAAAACATTTTTTTTTTAAATTTAATTCTGGTTGTAGGCTAGCATTTTGTTATTATACATTAAATTTTTACCATATATTATCATCCTCCATAAAACATCATTCACGTCTTCTCTTGCTATAATCCCCTAAATTATATTAATATTTATTTAATTCTAGTTGTCATATAAAAATATATTGTTGCTTCGTCTTTTTTTTGGCAATGTAAAAAATGGAAGGCAATGTTAGAGAGTTAAAAATATTTAGATATATATATATATATATATAAGTTTTTTTTTAATAACTTTTTTAAAAACCTTTATTGTCAAGTAAGGATGTAGATATACTTGAACAAAGTTACCCGAAGTGTCTAATGAAATGAGTGGGTGGATCACATGACTCACATCGCATGTTTCATTTTGGATCTATTGTCAAATGGTGTGTTTTTACAAAATTATTCACATTTTCTCTCACAATTATAACTAAAAGATAATATTTATTTAATTTATTAATCATAAATTAAATATTTAAAAAAAAAAAAAAAAAAAACTCTTTTGAAGTGTTTGTTACCTTGGGAATGCTTTTGGGATGATCAATAGCCTCTGCCTCAGTTTGTTGTTCTTTTTGTACCTCTTTCGCTTTTTGGGTCTGATCCTCTTTACCTAAATTTCCTGCCATTGAGTCACCACTTTTGCCTTTTGACTCGAGTAGTTGATCCATCGTACAACTAGCTAAGCAATTAATCAAATTAGTTTTTTTTTTAGTTAAATTTCTCAAGTATTTTTTTTCCTTAAATATTTGAAAATAATATATTTTTTATTTTTTTAGTTTTTAGTTTTTAGTTTTTAGAAAAAGTATTTTCTTTATTAAATATTTTTAATTTTTTAATCAAGCTAATCTATTCTATCATACTTTTTAAATTTAATGTGATTAATAAACTCAGAAATATACAAAAGAGCTTGAAATTATAGGGTTTGTGTGTGCGTGTGCGTGTGCGTGTGTGTGTGTGTTGGTATTCCTAAATATACTAAACAAATATCTTGATAGTGAATTGCATCTGATTGTTGTGAGTGATATACCTTTTATCAAAACTACATTAGACGTAACATGAACTAAACCCATTTGACAATAAATATCATTAATTCAAATGCAACTTAACAAGTAACTAGACCCAATTGCATTTGTAACATTTATAAGAAAAATTAAGCATGTAAAGCAACCTTATGAATATTAGTAGAAAAACACATACATACAAACAAACTTGAAGAATCAACCATCAATACTTATAAGGAAAAGCTTCTAAGTTAGCCTTAATTCTAATTTTGTTAATATGAAGTTCATATGGAGTTCATCTATAACTTTTACTATATATAGACTAGATGGTGTTACTTTCAAAAGATAAAACATATTAGAGTTATTCCATTGTGCCAAAAACAAAAAGCATCTCCAACTCAAAAGACAACAAGTTAGAGAAAGAAAACGAAAAACTTATACATAAAGGCTCATACTTGCACTCTCCCAACAAAGTTTCATACTCACACCATCCTAATTACTAAACAATTCTCTCCCCCTTGGCCCACAAAAAAAAAAAAAAAAAAAAGACAAAAAAAAAAAAGATTGTGTAGGGTGCTCCACATAAAAATCTCATACTTGATACTTGCAGTTGAAGGCTCAAAAAAGAAAAGAGAGGAAATTTCATTGGCTCCACGTAAAGGTTTATTAACTCCACTTAAAGGCTCATACTTGCAATTGAAAGTATTAAAATTGGTTCTAGAACCACAAAATATTCCACAATTTTTTGTCACAACTTTGACATGGTAGACTGCAAGTAATTGTCTATCACTTACGCATGGACCTACCATTTTTTCTTCACTGCTCACACTCTGTCACATTACAGTACAAAGATAGTGTGTAATAATTTGTAGTACTATATATTTTTTTTCAATATTAAAGGTGTCTTGGGGCAAATAATCTACAATAGCAAAAGTATATCTCAATATCTTTATGTGAAAATTTATAGTTATAAGAAAATCTGACTTAAGCAAACTAGATTCATACGCTTTTCTCTTTATATATTCTTATTACCTTTTTTTTTTTTTTGAGAATCTTATATTCTTATTACTTAAAGGACTCATATCAATGTGTGAAAAATATTATAAGATGTTAATTTTTCATATTTAATTTCAAAATCACCCACATCATTCAATTCAAAAATATATAAATATACAATGTTGTTACAGTAACTGTATAAAAGAAAATCATAGCTCTCAATTGAACCAGAAAATTCGTACTTTTTTTTTTTTTTTGATAACACATTAAAGCCATACTTAGGTGTATGGGAGCTAAAATGGGGATAATATTAGAAAGTAATGTTTGCCTAACTTAGTTGAAATGCTAATTGGACATTTCCCATAAGCTTGTCCCCCTCAGTTATGTTTGCCCAACTTTAATTCTGTTATTTACGACGATAAGGAATTAAGAACATTTCCTAAGACCATGAGCTAAACCTTTGAATTCAAATGCTTTCTCAGAAGTCAAGTAATCCCAAGTCCTTTCCAATGCCTTCCTAATATCCCAAGCAAGGATATATCCTAACAAATTTTTAACACAAGGCAAGATGAATATTTTAATAGGCATTGCTATCAAGTTATACTTAAGATAACTTTTACAAAATTATACTACTTTGTAACTTTTTTCCATAATAATATTTTGCTAAACATATTATTTGTTCAAATGTCATTTTGTATCTATCATGCTTCACAAATATCAAGGTGATTGGATACTACAAATTCACTAATCTATATATCAAGAACTCAAATTATAGTATTTTGGTTTTTTTTTTTTTTTTAATTTGAACAAATGGTAGGTGTTTTATCAAAATATTATTAAGGAAAAAAGTTATCATATAGCAAGACTTTGTAAAAGTTATCATAAGTGTAACTTGAATGCAATGTCTATCAAATTTTTAAACAAAAATAAAAATAAAAATAGTTATTATATTACAACATTTAATATTTCTAATAATATGAACTTCTATTCCTAACATAATTTTCATCCAGTGTACCAAACATGGCCTCAAATTTTTTTTGGACAAGTGTTAATCAATCATAGTAATAATTTTTGTCCTCATATCTTGGACCCTTCTTATTAAAGGGAAGTCTAAACACATGTGAGAGGGTGTTAAAATATTGGTTAAATAATTAAAATCTTTAATTTTCTTTTTCTCATAACACTTCCAAACTAAATTTTTTTTTTTTTTTTTTGGTCATTCACTTACAAGATATATTTTGCCCATCTCTCTTCAACTTATCAATATATGAGATTCAATCACTTAGGGTTGTCATATAGTTTTTAGTCTTCTTTCTTAGGGTTTCTTTTAACATGTTACTTTGAAATAATTTCTTATCCTAAAAACAAAGCAAGATTAATTCCAGTGCCCTAGTGGATGTAGACAACACCCCCCCCCCCTCCCCTTTTCCCACCCCAACGCACACAAAAAAAAAGAAAAGATTCTATCGTTAGCATCAAGCATGGCCTTACAAGAAGTATATAATACCACCATCATTTGAAAATTCTAAAATTAAAGAAAAAAGTAAAATAAAAGCAATAAGCTTGCTAAACAACATACGAGTCAAATGCTTCTCTCTCTTATTTGTCGGGTATTCCTTTCCTATATTATTTTTATTTTAACATTTCCTTTCATTGACAAGGAATAAAAAATAAAAAATAAAAAATAAATAAAAGGAAGAAGAAGAAGAAGTAGAATTAAAAAAAGATAAAGATAGTGAAAGAAAGGTAATAGGCCTTGCTAATTAATCTTAAATCAAGTGCTATTTTCCCTTTCTTACCATTTCTTTTTCTATTGTAAGGACTCAAAATGTAATGACATCCTTAACAATAAAATTTGTAGAGAGTGTGGGTTTAAGGGTTTGGCATCACCGAAGTAAACAATGGCCGATCTAAAGTTTACAACCAAGTAATTTATGATATGAAATCCATAGGAATTTAATGATGGAAGTCTGGCTAAGTGTTTGCGGAGTATATTGGTCCTCGGCCCAGGCCGAGGATCTATTTTTCTCCCTCCTCTTTTTTGTTGGGAAGTCCCTTGTTTATATATCGTTTTCTGCCTTCATCCTAGCCGTCCATCTTGTAGGTAATAATCTGAGCCTCTAGGTGTAGGGAATTGTCCCATCATCTGTGTTTGCAGGCTTTATGTTATCTCCCAGCTGCCTTTGCAGGTTTTATAATTGTTAAAGTGATTGATGTTTTGGGTTTTCAGATCACTTCACCATTAAGGCAATCAGAATGTTGGTGAGATATTCTCAACGTGTGGGGGAGATTTTCCCTTTAGTGAAGTCGGAGCGCCGAGGATGTGTCATCCTCGGCGCGCCCTTTGGATGGCCTGGGCTTTTCCATTGTCCTCGGCGCGGGCTTTGGGCCGCATGTAGTGGACCAACGTGGTTAGTGTACTAGGGCCCCACATCTATATTTCTATTACTCTTCATATTTCCATTTGTTTACAATATTTTTGACATCTTTAGTGATTTTTTTTATGATGAATGACATTTAGAAACCTATAGACTTTAAGGAACTATATAACTTTTATGTTTGCTCAAAATACATTCAATTAATTCTTAAAATCAATCATTCCAAATATGAAAGTTATATTGCATGTACCTAATCCCGTTAGAGCATTATTCACCTTGTTTACTATAAAGAAAATGGTAAATCATGATATTTTCAAACTTCATTAGCAAATTGTAATTCCTTTTATATGTTTACAATTTTTTAGATTATATATATATATATATAGGTTTTTCTTTTATATGCTCTAGTTTGTTTAGAAAATGAATTTATAGAATAGGGCTAGGAGTTATATACCTTAAATTAAAACTAGAGCATAGGAACAAAAAAGAAAAAAAAGGGAAACCAATGGATACCTTTGTAAATTTGTGTATATTTAATAGGCCACTGGAACTCAAACTATGCTCACAAAGTCCTCAGCCCTCAGCTCCTCTATTGCTACGATGTCTCCAATCTCATGTGCTACTCAATTTGATGTGCAAAAGTAAGGATTATACACTATAAGAAAGAAAGTGTGAAAAAGAGTTTAGGAAGGGGAATAAATGTGTGGACATAAAAAAAATTGAAATTTGAAATGATGGTGGGGATTAGTTTGGTTTAGTCTTGCCTTATGCTTACCAAATATTAAGCTAGTTTATCATACTTTTCAAATATCAATGTCACTAACTAAAAAGACTCACTAATATATGACGAGCTTAATTTTTTGTGTGTATTCTTGTATTCCTAAATATACTAAACAAATAAAAATAATAGCATGTACCTTTTATCAAAGTTGCATTAGATGTCTCGTGAACCAAACCTATTAGCAATAAATATCATTAATTCAAGTGAAAATTAAGAAGTAAACAAACCCAAAATTCATTGCATTTTTAACATTTATAAGAAAAATTAAGAAAATAAAGCAACCTATTGTTTATGAATAGTATTAAAAAACCCATAGACGTACAACAAAAGTTGGAGAAATAACCATCAATACTTACAGGAACAAAAATCAAACTTTGGCTTTAAAACACCCTTAGGGAAGTTTCCAAGTTAGCCCTAATTTGAATTTTGTTAATGTGAAGTTTATATGGAGTTCATCCAAACTTCTACTATATATAGATTTGTTGGTGTTGCTTTATAAGGATAAATTCATCAAATTCCATCATGCCAAAACAAAAAAGCATCTCCAACACCATAGACAAAGAATTGGAGAAAGAAAAAGAAAAGCAAATGCTTGCCTTCTATATGCAAGAAAGCAAAGAACTTGTGCTTCCCAAACCTAGATGTATATACTAGTCTTCTCTTTTCTCTAATCTTTCTTCTTTTTTCTTTTTTCTTTTTTTTTTCTTTTTTTTGTAAAGAAAATAAAAACTTTTGTTCATGCCTAGATGTCATAATAATATTTATTTTTCCCTTCGCCCCCCCCCCCCTAAACATGTCTACACTAACATTTTGTTGTTATTCATTTTTTGAAATTTATTTGCTCATCTGTATTTATGTTATACATTATCACTATCAATGCTATTGTCACCATCACCACCACCCCATTTTTCTCATCTCATTGTTGTCACCACCTCTACCATCATTCACCGCTATTGTCGTTATCACCACTACCACCAATAACATCATGATACCATACCATCACCATAATCAAGTTATTGTTATCATCATTGTTATAAAAGCCTTAATTCTTTACCCTTTGTTTATGTTTTTAAAAAACTATAACACTCTAATTAAAATAAAAAAATAAAAAAAAAGACCTTTTGAATACCAAATTCAAAATTTTTAGATATACTCATTTAATCGATGAAAAATTAATTGGTGTGTTTAAAATTCCCATCATTTAGTAAATTCTAAGAATTTTTGGAACTTGGAAGTCTTTTTTTTTTTTTTTTTTTTTTGCAATTTCCCTTAATATGTTGTTTTAAAAATATTTATTATGTGTAAAACAAACCAAGCATTGGTTTAGGCTTAAACACCCAATTTTTTATTTTTTTATGAACACCACCCCAATTTCACCACAAACACACATTATATATATTGTCATATTCCACTCTCACAGTCACATCAAAGATGTACTCACACCATCCTAACAAAACACTGCCTCCCCCACCCCCCCCCCCCCCCCCCCCAAGACAAAAAAAGGATAAAAACATTTTGCTGTATGTTCCCCTCAAAAGTCTCATACTTGCAATTGAAGGCAATTAAAAAAGCAAGATTTTGTCATAAGCACCACATAAAGGCTTATTTTTACACTTGAAGGCTATTAACATGGAGATTTTGAGGGTAAAGGTGAGCAACCTAACCCTAGGAATATATATATATATATATATATATATAGCTCTACATAAAGGCTCATACTTGCACTTAAAGGTAGAAAGATATTCCGACTGGTTAAGCAAATTAGATTCATATGCAAGGGCGGCAACACTTGTTGTTCAGGGGGTTCAAATGAACCCCCTGACTTCAAAAAAAAATATTTATATGTAAAAAAACTTTATTAGTTTATTTTATGTTTAAAAATATTTTTGCATACATTGGCTGAAATCTTGCACACCTTGATCATAGATCAGTACAAGTGTACAACCTAAAACTAAACAATAATTAGACATTTAGTGTATTATTTATGTTAGTACGTAATTGAATAAAAAAAAAAGTAAAGTTAGCAATTGTTCAAATATTTGATTGATTAAGTAGACACTTAGTGTAATATTTATACCTGGATGAATATAGATGTGTGGGTTAATCAATAAGCATTTTTTCATTTTAGTTTAAAATATATTTATAAAAATAATGACAACTGCATAAAAATAAATAAATGTTATTCAAACTTAGCAAAATAAATGGTCACACCTAGTCACATTGACAATAGATAATAAAAACTGATAATAAACTATTATGTAATAATTTTAAAATATGAAAACTCGTAGAAGTTGTAAAATTTCATATATTTGCATTTTTTTGGTGACTCAATATATTCAAGCTTTTTTTTTTGTACTAAATTTTATTTAATTTTAAATTTCTTAATAACCCCCCTAAAAAAAATTCTTGGATCCGCCACTATTCATATGCCTTTCTCTATTCTTTCTTTTTCTATATTCTTATTACCTTAATGTTTTCATTCTCTCACATGATGTCTTATTATTTTTTTTTCTCCACTTGACTATATAAGAAATTATGCTTTAAAGAAGAGAAAGAGAGAGAGAGAGAGAGTCTACTAACACTATCTATCAAAAGAAGAAAAAAAAATATTGACGAAAAAGTGCTATGAAAAACTCCACGTAAGACATATAAAGTCATTTATTCTTATAATTAAATGTTTAGGAACTAATATTTTCTTTTTCTTTCTTTCTCTCATTTTTTTTTTCTTTATTGCATTTATGACTAATAATATAATAGCTGAGAGAAAATAAATCCAAAAAAATATTTGTGCCACAAAAATATCACAATTTTTACCACAACTTACCATATAATAAGTTGTGGGTGGAGAATAATAGCGAATTTATAAGAGTTCACATTTCTACAACTTACAACTCGTGAGATGGCGAGTTGAGACAAAAATTGTAATATTTTTTTATCACTAGCATTGGCTTTTCTCCAGTAAAGTGTAGGCCCGTTTTTATTTATTTTTTCTTTTGAGAAGATAAGTGGCAATCGTGTAAATAAAGGGATCCGTAGTTCGAAACCCAACAGCCCTAATTCGTTCCTCTTTTTTTTCTTGTATTATTTCCTCCTCCGCGCACCACCGCTGCAAAAACCAGCGAAGGAAATCGAAAACAATGGAAGAGGGAGAAGAGGAAGAACCTCCAATTTCGAAGCTATTTACCAGCAAACGCCCAATGAATAAGAAGGAGAAGAAGGATGCTCCAGTTGCAGAGAAACCATCGGATTGCAATGGCGATAGGGTTACCGTTTCGGAGTTCGATTGTTGTGTGGACAATTACTTCAGAGCCATCGAAACCATCTCTAAGCTCTGTGGAGAAGATGATGAAGATTATTATGCTCTTCAACAAACTGAAATTCAGCGTTTGTCTTCCTCACTCACTTTCTTAAGGTGAATACTAAACAATGCTCCTACTACTACTTTTATATATGTATGTATGTATGTGTTAGAGATATGAGTCCAGTTTTACTATTGTGCTCTGTCTTACTATTTGTATTTGTATTGCACATTCTAATTTTTGCATGCATTTTATGTTTTAGTCACTGAACTTTGAAGGAGGGTGTGTGATGAGTTAACCAAAGCTTATATTGTGCTCTTCAATCTTGGACCTTTCTGTTTTAAACTTAGTTAGTACTTAGTATTGCCACATAATATAGTTGTAGCTGTTTATGAATAGCTCAAACTTGTTTATATTCGGTCGTTTAGCAAACTGGTCAAGTTCAAGTCCAAGTTTAGGCTAGATTATTAAATGAGTCAAGCTCAAAAAAACAGAATGGTCATGAACAAGCTCCTGAGTGTATTTCTTTTGTAATAAAATCCCTTATTTATTATTAAAAAAAAAAGCTAGCTTGGTGATGAGTTCAAGTTTGGCTTGTGCTCAAAGTAAAATTAAATGAACAATCATGAACTTTTATATTTGGTTTGGCCCGGCTAGATTACAATCCTAGTGCTAACACTATTTTTCATAGTATTTGATTATTCAGTATACCACACTGACTCTTTGTTATTCAATAGAATATGTGCTAGGGAACTCTTTTTTTGTAGTGTTAGATAAAATACAATATGGACATTAAATTTTTTCACAGGGGGTGGACACACTTTCAGTCAAATTTTCATTAAGTCCTATGCCATGGCTGGTCTCTACTTCTTTTGAAGGTCCTTGTTCAATTTTCTTCTCAATAGTGGAGGTGGTGGTGGTTGTTGTTGTTAATTTTATGATTATTATTTATTTTAATCATTAGTGCTGCTTTTTTTTTTTCCCACTTTTTATTATTATTGTTAGCCTTGTTATATTCACATGTAAATTAGAACTACATATCCACAGAGAATGGAAGTATTTTAATTACGAACCAAGAGCAGTTAGGTTTGCCTATGAAGTGGAAAGCCTTGAAGGAAAAGATGTTGTTGGTGGAATAAACTTATCTCAATTTTCTTCTGCAACTGTTCCTAAGGTTAATTAGAACATTTTTCCTCCCTTCTCTTTTCATGTAGTTTGGGGGTGGGTGGTTTCTTGTTACACATCATTTTTGCCAAACAAGTCCCTCATTTGGTTGATTTTATTGAATTTCTTTCTTTGTGATTTGTTTTCTTTGGAGAGGGCTTTGACACATCCTTTGTGTTATTTCCTTTTCTTTTTCTAAAGAAATTTTTACTTATATATATAAAAAAAGCTGGCATGCATACTGTTGTAGGAGGGACCATCAGGGGGTGCTACATCTGTCGAATCCAGATATTTTTCCTAGGACTTAGCTCTGGAAGTTATCAGTTTTACACTGATTTAAAGATGAACTGTGAAACTTTTAAATCTTACAAAAACTTTTGGTTTTTTTTTTTTTTTTTTTGGTGATAATGTTTTTATGTGTATGAGAACTTATCAAAAAAAAATGTGTCACTTATGGGGAAACTATCAAAAAAAAAAAAAAGAATTTAACATTCTCTGAATGATTTGGTTGTAGAATGAATTCTGAGAATGTCTGGAAAGTATATGTGTATCCAAATATTTCAAATGATAATTTCTTTAAAGAAACATCTAGTTTGATAATTAGGGGAATGTTGAAATTTTCTTTCTAATTGTATGCACGTTGAGTGGTAGTGTTTGCTACTACATTATCCATCTGGTTAGGGGTGACCCGTTGAATTACTAAAGTGTCCTTAATGATATGTATGTCTTGATGGGTGAAAAGGTAGTTGACAATTATTCGAATGATGCCACCCTATTCACCAGCCCATTATCTACTGAGGTTTATTTTATGTTGTGCAGAACATGCATAGCATGTTGCACCCTCTTCTAATTTAGTTCAGGCACACAAGTATACTACTGCACTGCTCATGTGAACAGATTAGTCATTTTTGGTTGGATAATGATGAAGAATTAAAAATATCTTAGATCTTTATATTGACTTCTGATTTGAATATTTCTAATGATGCAATGAGTTTAGCTCAAGTGGCATCTCCTTTTCTGTAAAAATAAGGTGAAGGTTGAGGTTCACCAACTGCATGAATAACTTATCAAATAAAAACAATATATTATCTCTGATGATATGATGTTGCTCATGCTTAATGCTTATTTCTTTCCTTAATCATTTCATGTGCTAGTATTGCACATTGTTATGTTGCCTGCTCAATTGTAATTGTAGATTTTCAGGTAGGTTCCTTTTTTTGAAGACAGAAATTTTTGGGTTGTGGCTTCTTGTAGCAAGTTGAAAGAGTTTATTTCATTTTAATACTTATTTTATTTCAAAAAATATTAAAGTAAGTTGGAAATTCTAGCTTTTCTATCTTTTAACTTTTAACTAATGATGTTATTGCTGAATTTCAGACTGTTTGGCAATTTATATGAATAAAATGACATTTAAACTTGTTGGTGCATTTGTAAAATTGCTATCTACAGAAACTATATAATTGATGATTGTTATGCACATTTGCTAAATGCCTCTCATCAGACCTTGCTGCAGCTAAGACTTTGTTATGTATATTGGAGGGCATGTTTGGGCTTTGGATTGGTGTCCTAGAATCCATGAAATGCCTGACTATCATATTAAATGTGAGGTACTTGTATCCTTTTTCCTTCTATTCCTTGTGTGTGTGTGTGTAAATGTTGCTTTGTTGGAATTCTTTTTGGGGCATTTGTGTAAGCTTTACTTTTAATTGATACTTGTCAAAAAAAAAATCTCTGCTATGATGTTTAGATAGCTTATCCTTTTTTATTTTTTTTGGGTAACTAAGAATTATTTTATTAAAGAGAAGATTGCTTATCCTAAAATTATGCTAAGAAATTTGATATTGGAATTCATCATCATCAGGGAAGCCTTGCCTATGAATCTTTGCGAGACGGTTGAATGTATATTTTATAATTGGTTTTAAATATTATTAGATATTCAATTTGACTTTGGGAATTGTTGGGGAGGATTTGGGAAAAGTTTATAATTCTGACCTGATTGATACTTGAACATTGAGGAATTGTTTTTTTTTTTTTTTGGGGGGTGGGGGGGGGGGGGGGGTAATTTTCGTTATTATGTATTATTCCCAGTTGCTTTAAAGGAGCCACACACACTCATATGCATGTTTGTTTGTTTGTTTGTATGTATGAATGCATGTGTTCTAAATGTTATTTGCAAAAGGCCAAATCTTTTTTTTTGGTTAGGCAGTGTGCCATTTAAGAAATTTGATGTAGTGTCATTTAGGCAATTTTTTTGTGATATTATGGGTAACAACTAAAATGGTTAGTTGGGATAGTTAGAGGACATTGTCCTGATTAGTCTTGTTGAGCATTGTTCCACATTTATTGCTTTGTAGCTAAATTCTGTTTGCAAGAAAGAAAAATTAGATATACTGCTTTATAAGACTTTTAGATGTTGTGTGGTTTGATTATGTACAGAGAATTTGTGACAAATTATTTTGATTATTCACGTTAAATAATTTTTATGTGACTTATTTCTGGTTTCTTACTTTCCAGTTTATTGCGGTTGCTGCTCATCCTCCTGGGTCTTCATATCACAAGATTGGTGCCCCACTTACTGGTAGAGGTGTAATTCAGAAATGGACTATTTTAAATGTCAACGTAAATGAGGAAGAGGTGCCACCTTCAGTACAAAAGTCAAAACGGGGAAATAAAAACAATGGGGCAATGAAGGACAAATCAACATTACCAAAGAGGCCTAGAGGAAGGCCTAGAAAAAAGCCAATAGAAGACAATGAGGCCATAACAACTCGATCAAAGAAGCGTAGAGGAAGACCTAGAAAAAATCTTATAGAAGAATCTCTTGATAATTTGGACTGCAACGACCAGTATGTTCAAGCTCTTGTTGTTCAACTTCCAGAAGATTTATCAGAAGCACATGCTGTGGATGGGGTTTCTAGGAAATAGGTTTTTGTTTTTGGTAAAATGACGTGTGATCTGGACATTCTTGGTTTAGAACTAAAGAAGTTTGTCTTACATTCAGGTTGCTTTATGGAAGTTTTCTGGAAGTTGCTCGTCTAAAGGTAGTGGGCATATTGTAATATCGTTTCAAGGATTGGAATTATGGTGCAATATGAATTACTTGTGTGAACTTAATTTTCCACTTTTTGCTCTTCAGATATGAAGCCTTTGCTTTGCTTCAGTGCAGATACGGTTCCCATTACAGCACTTTCCTGGTCTCCACTTGAAAGGCACTGCTAGAAGATGGAATTTTATTAAATTCTTCTTTTAGTCATCTTATAAAATATTCAGCTCTATGATTATCGTTTAGGCAAAATGTTAATGGTGTTGGTTTTATATGGGACCCAGTAAGTCTGGTTTTTTACTTTGAAGAGAATAATTTTCATGTGCAATTGTTTTCTCCTCTCTTTGTTTAGCTGTGATTTTGGTGTATATGGCCAACAGCCTTATCTGCAAACTGTAAAATACACACATTTAGGCATCAACCATCAAAGCACAAAAACAGTAAAGATAAAAGATCAAGTCTTTAAGAAGAAGCTTCACACACGTACAATTAGATTACCTTAGAGTAGAATTCTATGTGATTACGGTTTCAAAGGAAGACAATGATTTTGCTCTTCAACAAACTGAAATTCGGCATTTGTCTTTCTCAGTCACTCTCTTAACAATGCTTCTTCTACTTTTATTTATGTATGTGTGTATTGAGTTAGAGATGTGAGTCCAGTTTTACTTGTATTGCTTTATCACTTTTAATATTGTACTCAGTCTCAGTATTTGTATTGCACATTCTTACTAGCTTTACTCTATGGCTATCATATTGTACTAAAAAATTTGTAAGTTTAAAAATATCAAATTATTGTTTTAAATTTTGATTATCTTTTTATATTGACTATGTTATCCATTTGGGTTAGTAATCAGACCATTAAGAGCCAGATAAAAGTGGTGTTCATTAAGTCACGTCGCTAATATGAAAATGAAATAAAAAATGAAGGACCAAAAATGAAAATTTTGAAACTTAAAAGAGCTAAAATGAAAACAAACCCAAACTTTAAGAGTTAAAAACTTGAAGGACCAATGGTGAACTTTTATATATGGTTTGGCCTGTATAGATTACAATCCTAGTGCTAACATTGGTTTTCACAGTATTTGATCATTCAGCATAGCACACTGACTTTGTCATTCAATCAATTGGTTCTCAAAAATGTTTATTTGGATCCTCCGTTGGAACTATTGAATTATCAAAAGAAAAAGTTTCTTTAGAGCAATTTTCTTCGACTAGAACTCAAATCATACATCATACTTTTCCAAGCCTAGTTTGTTGTGCAGGAACCCGTAGTTCCAAATCATACGGCTGGTAAGTTCATTAAGAAGTCCATACCAAAGGGATTAAAAAAGTGCGCCAGCTTTGATTGTTATGTTTACATTATTGACTATGAGCAGATTATCTGGTGTTGATTGTGGACAAAAGCTCAGATCATGAATTTTAATTGAAAAAGTGCTAGGGAACTTCTTTTTTTTGTGGTGTTAGATAAATACAATATGGATATCAACTTTTTTCGCAAACAGTGGACATTCAGTCAACTTTCATTTTAATTCCTGTGCCATGGCTGCACTCTTAACTCTATATGAACAAGGGCTATCACATTTGGCATTTTTTTTTACTTTAAAGAACTCTTCCGTTAAGTCTATATACCTGACAAATTCTAAATGAAACAAAAGCACAAGTTATATGGATTTTATTTGATCAAATAGGCATTTGGTCTTTATTTAACTATGAGAGTCCCAAGTAGGCAGTTTTGGTTCCTAATTCATGCTTATATCATTAGGACTGAATATAAGGATAATATCTTTGTGTCTAGTGCTCTCGTAGACATGTATAGCAAGTGCAGAAGCATAAAATCTGCAGAAACAAATCGCCCTGGTTTTTTGTCCCAATCTAGAAACGCACCAACCCAAGTCATTATGTCCACCAATTAATCCCTCTTACATGAGCCCGTGTCAATTCCTTGTGTTCAAAAATGGTATTTGATGTAGTTGGGCCGTTGGGGGGGAATTACTTAAGGTTTATAGGAAAGACATACTTGACTCTGATGACATAAATGACAATTTCCAAGTTGATGGGGACGATCACATTAACACCTACAATGTGAATAACATATATGATGATTTTGATAATGATAATAATTATTACAGTTCAGTGTGCAGAGTTACAAACAGAGCAACTCATTTTGGGGTTTAAATTGACTCTCAGTCTCACAGCTTTTGAGCTTCAAGGGAGACCAAATATATTTTTATGATCATCAAATTGCTGCACACTAACTCCATATGAACTGCTTCAAAAAAAAAAAAAAAAAAAAAAAAAAAAAAAAAAAAAAAAAAAAAAAAAAAACCCTCTAAATGAAACAAAACAAGAAGTTATATTATATGGATTTTATTTGATGAAATCAGGATTTGGTTTTATTTAACTATGAGAGTCACACATTGGCAGTTTTGGTTTGTCTTACTCGTTAATCTTAAACTTCTATTGATTGATAACTTCTAAATGATAAGACAAGCAAATTTTGAACTAAAGTATTTTCATATTGAAGGTGTAAAAAGAAACATCATGTTTTTGAGTTCTCAGCATTATTTGCCAGAACATTCAATACTGTACATCATGGCGTCTTAACACTCATAATACATGTAGCCTCAACCATGCCCATATTTACAGTGTCTAACTTCTCTCTACCAAAATATGTGTGCTCAAAGTTCAACTCTTTCGTAGAAAGTTCTTTTGGAGTAATGGATGATCAAATGGGCCAAAAATTCCAATGAAAAAATGGGGAGACATCTGCAAACCAGGAAGTAAAGGTGGTCTACTGGTCCAGGAATAAGGAGGATGATGAATTTCGACAATGTTTTGATTGCAAAATTGGGAAGGAATGTCTTGTCAGAAACTTTTTCTCAATCCCAAAAGCAAATTCTAGCTTATGCCTGTGGAGGCACATTTGTGACAGTAGGAATATCATAAAGAGAGCAAGCTGTGAGCTCATTGGGGAATGGTCTTTAGTAAATATCTAGTTGGATCCTTGGGTTACTCATATTGAAAGATTTATCCCTTTCCCTAAACAAAATCAAGCACAATAAGCTTTTTGGGTCTCAGAACTATTTTGGAGGATATAAAGTGGCTGAACCTTGAGAAACCACAACTTTTTGATGCCAGCGCTATTACAAATACATAAAAAATTTGAATCCCACGTCTCCATCAACCAGATAAATGGATTTTGGTTGAAAATAAGAGCAGGAATTTCTTATTCAAAGAAACAAATGCTGCTCTCGGATAAAAGACCAGAGCCCATACAATTAGCAGTTGTGGTAAACAAATACTACGACACTACCCATCTAGAGGCATCTCTCAGTCTTCCAACCACAAATATTTTTGGTGTGGGTTTGCCTGAAAAAAAAAAAGTGACACAAATTCTACAACCCTAATAACAATGCCTGTGTCATAACCACTATCATTGTCTCCATATATAATTCCAAACCAAGAAATCTAAAACTTCAATAATTCAAGAAAGCCATTTATAGTCCGATGACCTATGCATGATCTTACAACCCCTGGTCTCATTTGACTCACTTGATAAAATGTTCTATTCAACAGCATGAAACATCTTCATAAAATGTGATAATTTTAGGCATCTTCAGCATTTGGCTATTGCCATTGATTCTAGAAGCTTTGCTAAATATCAGAAAATATCAGTTTATAATATGGAGGTGCAGTAACTATCGCATTGCCTTATAATGAGGTAAGTCAACAGTATCTCAAGTTGATAACAATTGAATGTGTTGATTCTTGAGCAATTATTAACTTCTGCAATCTACAATTGCAGTTTGCAAATTCTGACAAGATGTTAACAGAAGATAGAGCACTACTGATCACCTCAACTATAATTGTTGATTTATATTAACGGAAGTTAAGAGTAAGAGATCTGGATGTAAGGACCATTTTGAAAATGGAACCAAACTTAATGTATCAAAATGAAAAATATCAAACTTAAATGACCAAACTGCAAACAGCCCTAAATTTTAAATATATATAATTAAGTCTAAATTTTAAGAAATTGATGGAGACAACCGGTGGCAACGAAGAAGGGAACTGGATTGGGCACCTTATTAGGCAAAACCCAAAATCAGAACATGACCAATTTGCAAAAATGTGTGTGTGTTTTTTTTTAATCATATATAGCGATGTCAAACTTGTATTTCATTCTTCTTTTGAAGCTTCATTGGTTGTATCATTCTTATTGCTCACACAGACCTGCATATATATATAAACAGATGGGACTTATTCCTGATATACAAATTCATGCATGTGATAGACATAGGTATTTGGTTTGGAGCAGTTATGTAATTAAGAAGGTTTGTTTCCTTTAGGCATCCCTTGTCATAATAGACTAGAGCTAGTACCATGACAATATATGTTTCACAATCTCATCCACTTTTAGAGAGACAGTAAACCACCTTTCTCCATCAGTGTCTCTTTTATTGCATTAAAGAAAATCATTCAATTGATAAAATAATCTCTCAATAAAAAAGAAAGAAAGAAAAGAGAGTTCTCATATATTTTTCTGTATCAAGTTTGAGAAACCAAGAGAGTTCATAATACCTTTAGGGCAAAAGAAGCTTCAAAGGGGAAAAAAATGTCATTAGTATATCAATATTCTCCTTTTGGTTGCACTGGTTGAATTTCATTGCTACAAGAAATATAATGAGTTCATTAGCATTTCGCCATTCTCCTCTTTGTATGAATAATTCATTATTTCCTAAATTTGAAGGGGGAAAAGATCAACATGTTTGGAATAGACCTAGCAAAATCCCATGTTGCACCATCAAAAGAGTAGAAATTCAAACCAGTACACCAAGATACGGCTCTGTATTTATCATTAGCAACTTCTTTCAGCATGAATTAGTCTAAATTCAAGTTGATCAAACAACCACTTTCTAAAAACGTAAGAGTGCACAATCGTCCATGAAAATGATCACTAACTTTGTGAGATTCCCTTTCATTCTTGAGAGAACGCGTGAATCATCTCACATAGCCAAGGACAGGTAAACATATCATGTTGTGAATCTCAACACCAATTAGCATGCACCATCCTATATTTTAATATTTATTAGAAAAAGTAACATGCATATTTAACCTAATTCAAGTGTTAGTGTAAAACAAGGTTACTACACAGCATTTCCATCAAACTAATCTCTTATATTGTCAATACAATGACATGCTGACATAACATTTTATGCATCAATGAACTGCCCAAAAAAGCTGCCACCCACCCCCAAAAGGACTAAAGGAGAACATTTCTTCAAATACTTGGTTTCCCACAGCTCACCCATAGTTTAAAAACAAAATTCTAGGACCATATTGAATATAATGTCTTGAGAATTAAATCGTCCACATACTATTTAACAGAAGGAAGGAAAAAGGGTCCCAATATAAATAAGTGTAGCATCTTATAACATGTGTGTTTGACTATGATACGGACTAAATACAAAGTTATTATAGAATAAGAGAATAAGATAGCATGAGAAGCTCTTCAACTCACTTCAATTACAGACTAACACAGGAAAATATTATTGCAGATTAGAAATTCAAGGAAATGTGTGAGCTCCGTTTTAATTTTATTAAAGGTCTTAAGGTTGGGTGCAAAAAACAAGTGTATAACAAAGTGTGCGAATAGCATGAAATGTCAAGTATTATATGTTTCAAAAAACCATAGTATCACTTAGAAATAATGCATGAATCTGTTTGTCATTTTTACTAGATACCAAGCCTAATCAAATACTAATAAGCTTAGTAACTTCATCGTTCATATCCAACAACCCATTAACCAGGAAACAGGGCATACCTCTAAACAAGCTCATCTACAAATTGATTCTCCATTTTCAGGTCTTCTTTTTTAATATTTACAAACTTGAGTTGAGCCTCCATTCTTAATCTCTCTCTATTATTTACAAACTCAAGCTGGGTCTTCGTTTTCGGGCTGTCATTATTACTTTCAAAGCCCTTGGTTTCTACTGGCATTTGAGGACCATTCCAATCAGTTTATTGACTGCCATTGTGAAATCATGTCCCTACAAGATTGATTTCGACACTGAATATTCCAAAAGGCGATGACCAAGGCCAATTGTAAGATCCTACTAACAACATAGTCTTTAGAAGTTTCTAGCCAAATGATGACCACTGAAGATGTCAGGGAATATTTTCTAAATGAAGAAGGGGATTGGAACTCATTTGTGCAAAATGCAAGAGATATAGTTAAGTAAGAAGACACTACTTTTTTTTTAGATAGGTAAGAATAAATTTAATAAAAAAAGACTACTTCAAGAGCACAAAGCGGCCTAAAAAATTAGAACAAAAAAGAAGTATATACAAATTAAATGGCAACAACTCAATAAATGATACAACATAATGGCCAGTCATGAAGCCCCAAGCACGAGCCCACTCATATAAATAACTAGTGAAAGTTGCTAACAACTGAGTCCTCATACTTTCTATATCCTCAAAAGTTCTCCAATTTCGTTCCCTCCAGATAGTCCACATCAAACATAATGGAACAATATTCCAAATATCCAACGAATGCTTGCAAAACTAGTTTCTCCAACCAAATATAAGATTGAAGACCTTTTATGGTAAAACCTACTGAATCCCAAATGATCTAAAAAATAACTTCCCAAGTAGTAGTGCAATGTATCAATATCTGATTCACTATCTCCCCACTACATCAGCACATACAACACCAAACCACAATCGTATAACCCCTTTTGATAAGTTTCTCACAAGGAAGAATCTTCCCCCATTTTATCCCATTTGTAAATTAATGTGCTGTACTTAGAACTCTATCCCATTTTATCGTAATGCTTTTACACAAACTACATCCATGTCTGGAAGGGGGGGGGGGGGGGTAGGGGGTGATAATACAAATGATATCTTGAGATTACCTAGCTTAGTTGCTTTATTTGATTTAATTGAGCAACTTTATCACATAGTTGACAGCCTTGACCATTAACTCTAGATGTCACTAACATTACCAACATTTTATTTCAAATTAATTGACTAATTACTTATAACAATGACATAGAGCAATAGACCATAACTTTCTAATGCTTATCCTTATTGAAATGAGCTTTATTCTAAGAAATAATATGTTCCTTTCTTAAATCTATAAACCAGTTGGGGATCTAAAACCATACTATTGTAAGGCAATATCAAGAAAATTCTTTTTTCTATACTTCAATGCCTTTGGTGTAAGAATATGAGTGAAATATATGACTACTACTAAAATCTTAGACACCACAGCCTACAATGCTTTCTATTTATTTATTTATTACAAATTTGTTCTTTCTTAAAAAAAAAATTTATTAAATCTCTCCACAAACACAAATAGTAGTAGACCTTTTATTTTTCTTATTCTACCTTGACCTAACCATTCTCCCATAGTTCTAGGAATTTTATTAAATTTTCTTATGTATAATTGTTTCAAAAATCACAAAACATTTTTAGCCCTATTTTTATATATTAATTTTTTTTTTACAAGATATTAGTTAAGAAATGGTGGGAAAGAACAGAACAATTTTATGGGAGTATCTACCTGTCGCTAATATTGAGCTATAACTTGATAAATTCTGATACCTTCTATGAATATGCAAAGCTGGCCTTGAAGTATCCAAGCAATTATAGCATCCAAACTTGAAGGACTCTCCCAAGTAGAAATACATAAGAAGTCAAATATAACTCTTCTTCTCTATTGTTCTTGTGCGGATCAGCCACATTTGTGAGATCCAGGATAAGCCTTTTCTGTTCCCTCTACAAAGCGAATCACTTCAAGAGACACTGATCATATTCTATCCCCAGCTTCTTCCATTGCTCATCTAACTCCTCTATCTTAGATATTTCCATCAAAGACAAACCTTCCATCTCGTAAGCGCTAACATCTTAAGCCGGATAATGGATGGTGTACCATTATTGTTATCCACAAACATTTGACTTGAAAAACCAAAATTGTTGACTGAAGCAATCTCTAATTTCAGTGTTGATTGTTGTGATAAAACAGGGTTACAAAATGAATCCATAAGCTGTGCTATTGTTTCAATTTTAATCAACTTTGGCACCTTGGGAGCTCACTAATTAGATATGAAGCGGAAAACTAGAAGATTACACAAATAAATGCAATCATCATTTACAGCAATAAAAGAAATTCTAAATTACATATGTAACAAAAGATTAAAAGTTGTACAGAAATTTAACCATTATACCATTTTTTTACAACTTTTCCCCTCTCAGGTTAAGGAAAATAGTTGCTTTACATGCTTGTTAATTGAATAATAGTATCTGCTTTTACTTCCTTTGTGAAAGACCAATATTCATTTAAATATTTCCACAACACATAAATTTCATATATCAAATTCTTGTCAGATGTGTAAACCATATTAAAGGAAATGGCCTGAGCTCCCAGAAAATGAAATCCAGAAACAGAACATCATCATAATCTGACTTTAGTTGTTTGCAGGAATATAAAATTGAAAATCTTACAATGTTAGTTAGGTGAATAGATGGGTAAAGGGATAATTTCTATTAAGCTGGTGACATCATAGCTCCAATGTTCGAGTGGGTCCACTGTCAAACTAAAAGATGCGTACTTCTTTCTAATTGATAAGAACTCATAGCTGACACCATTTTAATTGGGATTATGGCTTAGTTGAGTTGAGTTAAAATATTAAGCGAGGGTAATAATGTAACTAAGATGTAACACTTATGGTTTTTAAAAATTTTACCTTTTAGACTAGTTGAACAATTTTGAGGGTTTGGGATATAATGATATAGGATGGTTTCAAATCCAACAAGAAAGGAGAATGAATTCATTTGATTGCTACGTGTTTCATCTTTGGATTGAATATAGGACAGCATACGGAACATAATTATCTGGATGAGTCAATATTTTTAATGTAGATTCTAAGAGTTTGATGTCAGATTTACATTTGTCACACAAAGAAAGATTAATTCATCTTTTATTGAGAACAAAGTAACTGAGTGCACCTTGTGCAAATAAAAGCTTGAATCTCCAATATTTATGATAAGAGCGCTTGCAACTTATGTCCAGACAACCCTGCAAAGAATAAGTGGCAATTGTTGCCATAAAAAGATCATATGTATGTAAATATTACAAGTAAATCATCAACATTCCTTATTAATGTAAGCATAGAGAGGAGCATGTCTTGAAAGAGAGAGGTGGGGGGAAGGGGGGTGCTATTTTTGCCGGAAATATGACACATCTATTACGCTTCCCACCATATATTAAACCACGATTGAAATTTCATAATCAAACTTCTCTTTTCCCACTGTAGGCTTAGCTTGTACAGGGATGTCAAACCTGTATTTCAATCTTTTTCCAAAGCTTTATTGGTTGTATTTTTCTTGCTACTCACACAGACCTGCACTTACATATATTACAGATGGGACTTATACCAGGGATATACAAATTCAGGCATGTGATGGACATAAGTACTATGCTAGCCTCTTTACCGAGATTGGAAATATTTAGTTTGAAGCAGTTATATCATTAAGAATGTTTGTTTTCATTTGAAATCCCTTGAGATTTTAGATATAGGTGAAAAGAGTAGACAAAATGGGGCCAATACCATGATAATATGTTGTTCTACAATCACATCCTCTTGTAGAGAGACACCAAACCAACTTTCTCCATCAGCATCACTCTTAAAATACAATAAAGAAAATTGTTCATTTGATAAAATAATGTCTCATTAAAAAATTCAAATTGAAAAGAAAGTTGTCCCAACCATTCAATAGTTTCATCTTTTGTTCTTATGTGAATAAATGATAAGAACTGTCCATTATCAGGTGTGCTACATTTTTATAAATTGCATATAATTTATTAATTTTACAGTATTAAGTTTGAAAAATAATAGAGCTCAGAATACATATAGGACCAAAGAACCTTTGAAATAAAAGGGTGTCATTAGTATTTCAATATTCTCCTTCTTTCAGTATCCTCCTCTTTTTGATTCCTCTGGTTTAATTGTATCACTCACAAAAAACATAAATACACTTGACCCAGTAAAACACAATCAACCATTAAGCAAGTATTTGAATGAATAATTCATTAATTCTTAAATTGGAAGGCAGAATCCCATGTTGCACCCTTCAAAAGAGTAGAAGTTCTAAACTGTACACCAAGATGCAACTCTGTAGTTATCATTAGCAACTTCTTTCAGGATAAGGTAGTCTAAACTATAGCTAATCAAAAATGCTAAATACACACATACCTAGTATCTCAAATATGCATTTAATGCTGATTTAACAACAATTTATATGTGTTGTCCTGAACCCACAAATTTGGCAGCTCCAAAAGTTGTCACTTCTCTGATAACAATAGACTAAATCAAACCAGATCTACCAATTTTCCCTTTCTCTCTATTTATCACACTAATTCAATGGGATAAAGAGTGCACTAATAGCTGTCATTGCTCCCCTTGCTTATGTGAGTAGCTGACTGGACCCCCTAACACAAACCCGGGTTGAGGAACCTGCTGGTCAGAGCTTGAAGCATGGCAAGACAAAAAGAAAAAAAAGGACCTCGACAGACATCCTGTACATTTGTCCTAAGGCAACAGCAATAGATCAAACATAACTTCTGGAGGAAGATAACAAAGGAAATTGTGAACTTTATGGTCCTAACATCACCACAAAAAACAACAGCAGAACAAAGTTACAATGCTAAGAAAGATGTACCAACATGCATTGGAGCTTGTCTAGACAGAAGCTAAAAAGGCTTAAATATATAGATGAGGAATGTTGGACAAGAAACTCAAAGAAGGAATGTTGAAAGTCTTTCAAATCATTCCCAATTTTGTCACATTAGTGCTGCTGTACTAACTAATATTCATATTCATTTTAGGTTGCATTTCTTGCACTGCTTAGGGACACATTGGAGATAGGCCTCTACATCCTGGTGTTAGCCAAAGGAAGACTATGTTTATATTTTATACTATTTCATTCAATTCAAGAATATTTACACCATCATGATATCTTGACATGCTGACATAGCAGCATTTTATGTACCCATGAATAGCCGGAAAAAATCTGCCACCCACCACCAAGGAGCTCAAAGGACATCTCATCATACACCTTGTGTACATAAGAAATAGAAGACAGAGGACAACAATGGATGCCATACCCAGAGAACAAAATGGCCCACATAATGGTCCATATACTATCTTAAAAAATAAGGAAAAAAGGGTCCCAATATAAATAATTCTAGCATCTTATAGCATGTGTTCTTGATTACAGACTTTGAGTAATAGGAAAAAATGATGCATTTTAGAAATTCAAGGAAATGTGATCTGTGTACAGCAAAGTGCAAAAAGCATTCTTGTGCTAAAGGTTGGGTGTATAAAATAGTTGTGCAGCAAAGTGCAAAAGGCATTCTTGTGCTAACATAAGTCAATAGTACAACCCCAAATGGTCACATCATCGACAACCAACACCCAAACACACATACAGAGCCACAACTAGCTCAAATTTTGTTCAAAAACACTCAAATGGACCCACCATCAAAGTATATAAGCTGCAAACCATCACAAATCCACCAAGAAAAAAAATTAAAATACAAGAAGCCAAACCATCACAAAAGCAGAAAAAAGCTCACCTCAGGATTGTTGCTTGCAACACGATTGGTAGGTACAATGAATAACTTACTAAGCTGATGGTAGAATTAAATTTCAACTTTAAAAAATGTGACAACATGTTAATTGATTTGAGAGGTACAAAACAACAATCCGAATAAGCTTCGTCTCAAAAGGGAAAAAAATTTTAAAAATCCCCGCTAAACTATAGAAATAGACATCCACAATAACACATAAGATTCAACAACAAAGAACTAAGGCTCAACCTAAATGGAAAATATACAAATAAAATTTAAACAACATTGGGCTTTCTATAAACAATTATCGTGAATGCTGATATTACATTGGGCACATTGATAGATCATTTGTGTCATTGAGGGTTGTCTTTACAATCAAATTAATGTGTAGCATCTCAAAACATGTAGCTATTTTATGTGTTTCTTTTGATATTTGGGTAGTTCCCAATAATACATTTGGAATGAGCAGGAAAACTACATTCTGCACAGTAGTAAAACCATTGTTTGGAATCTCGTTCTTCTTCACAGATGTCATAGTAATATTCATCGGAGTCATCTTCAGGAGTATAACATAGAGTGAAGGGATGTTCATGTTGTTTGGACCAAGCAATTTGTTGTAGTGTGGCACATTTGAAGTCTAGAACAAATTCACAAGTGGTACAACGAAAAACTTGGTATCTTTCAGTACCACAAATACTACACTTCTGTACATAGTTTGTGATTGAGAGGTAAAGACGATGCTCATGACAGTCATGAGTAAGGGTGTTTGAAGTCAAACTACATTGAACATCTAGTGGAATAGAGTAACATATTTCACAAAAGTACCGTAAGCCATTGCAGCTCTGGCTGCAGGCACCACAATCAAGAGTATATTTTCCATAAGTGAGGGTGAGTGGGTGTCGATGAAGTGGGTGTTGTTTTATTTTGGGTAATTTAGTACAAGTTATATGAAGAAAGAAGCTACAAGTGAAATTGACACAACTGTAAAATGATGGAGTGAAAATAGCTCGTACGCACCCGTCGCAAATTTTGTTATTTGGAACCTCATCAGTAAGCTTTAAGTTATGCACATGGCTGAAGTGTTTGATTTCTGTGGCAATTTCAGTTCCATCCTCCCCCACAGTGGTTTTTATGACTTTGCAAATTTTTGAGTCAACGGATTGATCGAGCTTTGAATCTACATTTTCCAGCATAGCTTTTGACTCGACGGACTCCTCCTCTTTAAGTTCCAGCAAATTTATGTCCTCCATGTTTCTCCAGTCAATAGCACAATGGAGGTGGGCAGCGAAATGGCATGTGGAGCAATAGTAAAGGCCATAGTTTGTGTCCAGTTTTAGAAAACAGAGTTGACATAATTGGGAGTTGGATTGATGGAGTTCAAGAGAATGGATGAGGTTGAGGGGGTGATTGTGCCGTACGACTTTGAGTCTGCCTGGGAAATTAGCACATCTTCTATGAATCAAGAAACCACATGGGTTACACACATAGGGAATTCCTTTGTCTTCTTTGCCACAAATGTCGCAAGTGAACGTCAGCCTCTTCCAAATGGCAGTCAATGGGTGGTCGTGGACTTCCGCTTCTGCTTCCATGGTGAATGGTAAAGAACCACATCTAATGTGAAGCTTAAAATTGCAACGGAAACAACCATAACAATATTCCGAACGATATTGTTCGCAGACTTTGCAAATGCTCTTTTCTCCCTCAGGCTCAGGATGACGTGTCCCTTCGTCAAAGAGAAGAAGAGAATGTAATGGGTGCAAGGGATGGTGCAGCAACCCAAGGGGTAGTTCCGCACATGATTTATGATGCCTGTACCCATTGCATTCTTTACAACTGTAGCTAGGACCCAATATTGGTTCCCAGCACCCACGACAATCTTTGCCGTAAATTCTGTCTTCATTGAAGACCAAGGGATGCTCCGGATGGAAAACATGTTGAAGCTGCTTAATCTCCTAATGACATACACAGACACAGTAAAACAAACGGAGAGGGAGAGAAGTGCACATTAGATATTTGATTGATTTAAGTCTAGTCCTAGTGTGGGAGCATTTGTTCTGCTCTCTCGTGTTTTTGTAAATAGCAACAGATGTAAACATAAATGGTGAGGTGATGATTTTGGGCTTATTGTTGGACCTTCCAATCTGGATAACCCATAACACATGATCGTTGGTGGGCTTGGTTTTACTCAACTTTATTTTTGGGGTTTTGGGAATACTACGTGCATGTGTTGTTTTGTGGGCTTGTTAGTAAATGGTTCACACCGGATTGTGGGCTTGTTTATTTGGGCTTTCATTAATTAAATGAATTGCTCTGTAAAAACATTTTTTTTTTAAATTTAATTCTGGTTGTAGGCTAGCATTTTGTTATTATACATTAAATTTTTACTATATATTATCTTCCTCTCTAAAACATCATTCACGTCTTCTCTTGCTATTACCCCCTAAATTATATTAATATTTATTTAATTCTAGTTGTCATATATTTTTTTTTTTTGATAGAAAATTCTAGTTGTCATATAAAAATATATTGTTGCTTTTTTTTTTGCAATGTAAAAAATGGAAGGCAATGTTAGAGAGTTAAAAATATTTAAATATATATAAGTTTTTTTAATAGTTTAAAAAAAATTCTATTTTCAAGTAAGAATATGTTTATATTTGAACAAAGTGTAGGTTTTTTAGCAAAAAATTATTTTGGAAAAAAGTTATCAAGTAATATAATTTTGTAAAAGTTACCTAATTTATACAAATGATTCACATTTTCTCTCACAATTAATTATGCCCAAATTATCATATTATTTAATTTATTTATCATAATGATGTAGTTTTTATTTTTAAAATTTTTTTAATTAAAACTAAGAAAAATTAATAAAAAATATTTTTTCTAAAAAAATTAAATGAAAATTGTATTTTCAAATTTTTAAACAATAAAATTTCAAAAAAATCTTAGACGATGAAATGGAAAGAAAAATGAGAGAAAAGGAGTCACTTGACGAAGAAGACGACCACATTTTAGAATGTGATGGCAAAAATGCAAAAACAAAGTTAAAAAAGTTACAACATTTTAAGAAGCATTTGAGTTTGTGTGATATATATATATATATATATATATATATAGAACTCTTTTGAGGTGTTTGTTACCTTGGGAATGCTTTTCAGACGCTCAGTAGCAATCTCGTCTTCATTGTCATCTTCTTCTTCATGATTGTCTTCCTGATCATCTTCTTCTTTTTCTTCTTCATGATCATCTTCTTTAGTAGCCTCTGTCTCAGCTTGTTGTTCTTTTTGTTGGTCTCCAACCTCTTTCCCTTTCTGGGTCTGCTCCTCTTCACCTAATTTTCCTGCCATTGAGTCACCACTTTCGCCTTTTGACTCAAGCAGTTGATCCATTGTACAGCTAGCTGAGCAGTTAATCAAATTAGTTTTTTTTTTTTTTTTTTCAGTTAAATTTCTCAAGTATTTTTTTTCTTTAAATATTTGAAATTAAAATTATTTTTAGTTTTTAGAAAAAATATTTTCTTTATTAATTTTTTTAATTTTTAATCAAGCTGATCTATTTCATTGTGCTTTTCAAATTTAATGTGATTAGGCATTATAAACTCAGTAATATATAAAAGAGCTTAAAAATATAGGGTTTATGAGTGTGTGTGTGTTGGTATTCGTAAATATACTAAACAAATATCTTGATAGTGAATTACATCTAATAGTTGTGAGTGATATACCTTTTATAAAAGCTACATTAGACATAACATGAACTAAATTCATTTGACAATAAATATCATTAATTCAAGTGCAACTTAACAAGTAAATAGGCCTAATCGCATTTGTAACATTTATAAGAAAAATTAAGCAAGTAAGCAACCTTATGAACATTAGTAGAAAAAAAAACATACATACAAACAAACTTGAAGAATCAGCCATTGATACTTATAAGGAAAAGCTTCTAAGTTAACCTTAATTTCAATTTTGTTAATACGAAGTTCATATGGAGTTCATCTATAACTTTTGATATATATAGACTAGATGGTATTACTTTCAAAAGACAAAACATATTAAAGTTATTCCATTGTGCCAAAAATAAAAAGCATCTCCAACGCAAAAGACAACAAATTAGAGAAAGAAAAAGAAAAACTTATACATAAAGACTCATACTTGTACTCTCCCAACAAAGTTTCATAGTCATACCATCCTAACTAAATAACTCTCTCCCCCTTGGCCCACAAAAAAGACAAAAAAGACAAAAAAAAAAAGAGGATTTTGTAGGATGCTCCACTTAAAAGTCTCATACTTGATACTTGCTGTTGAAGGCTAAAAAAAAAAAATAAATAAATAATAAAAAAGGAAATTTCATTAGCTCCACTTATAGGCCATACTTGCACTTGAAAGTATTAAGAGTGTTCTAGGACCATAAAATATTCCACAACTTTCTGTCACAAATTTGACGTGGCAGACTGCAAGTAATTGTCTATAACTTACACATGGACCTACTATTTTTTTTTTCACTACTCACACTCTATTACATCACAGTTGTGACAAAGAAATTGTTTAATAATTGGCAATACTAGATTTTTTTTTTTCAATATTAAGGATGTCTTGGGGCAAATAATGTACAATAGCAAAAGTAAATGTCAACATCTTTATGTGAATATTTACAGTTAGGAGGGAATCTGACTTAAGCAAGTTAGATGTTAATTTTTCATATTTAAGTTCAAAATCACCCACATCATCCAATTAAAAAATATACAATGTTGTTATAGTGATTGAGTAAAAGAAAATCATTGCCCTTGATTGAACCAGAAAAGCCGTACTTTTTTTTTTTTTAATAACAGTGAAAAGCCGTACTTAGGTGTATGAAAGCTATAAATAGGGATAATAACATGGGAATAGTGAAACACTGATTGGACATTTCCCATGAGCTTGTCCCCTTCACTTATGTTTGCCCAACTTTAATTTGTTTCTAGTTATTTAACTACGATAAGGAATTAAGAACATTTCCTAAGATTGTAAGCTAAACTTTTGAATTCAGATGCTTTCTCAAGAGTCAAGTAATCTTAAGTCTTTTCCAATGCCTTCCTGATATCCCAAGCAAGGATATATCCTAACAATTTTTTAACACAAGGCAAGATGAATATTTTGATAGGCATTGCCTTCAAGTTATACTTAAGGTAACTTTTACAAAATTACACTACTTTGTAACTTTTTTCCATAATAATATTTTGCTAAACATATTATTTGTTCAAATGTCAGTTTTGTATCTATCATGCTTCACAAATATCAAGGTGATTGAATACTACAAATTCACTATTCTATATATCAAGAACTCAAATTATAGTATTTTGTTTTTTTTTTATATTTTAATTTGAACAAATGGTAGGTGTTTTATCAAAATATTATTAAGGAAAAAAGTTATCATATAGTAAGATTTTGTAAAAGTTATCGCAAGTGTAACTTGAACACAATGCCTATCAAATTTTTAACAAAAAATATAAATAAAAATAGTTATTCTATTACAACATTTAATATTTCTAATAATATGAATTTTTATTCCTAACATAATTTCCATCCAATGTACCAAACATGGCCTCAAGTTTTTTTTTGGGACAAGTGTTAATCAATCATAGTAACAATATGAATTTTGCCCTCATATCTTGGACCCTTCTTATCAAGGGGAAGTCTAAACACATGTGAGAGGGTATTAAAATATTGGTTAAATAATTAAATCTACAATTTTATTTTTCTCGTAACAGTTCCAAACTAACATTTTATTTTTTGTCACTCACTTACAAGATTTTTTTGCCCATCTCTCTTCAAGTTATTAATATATGAGATTCAATCTCTTAGGGTTGTCATATATTTTTTAGTCCTCTTTTTTAGGATTTCTTTTAACATGTTGCTTCGAAATAATTTCTTATCTTAAAAACAAAGCAAGATTCTAGTGGATGTGGACGACCCGCCACCCCCCCCCCCCCCCCCAAAAAAAAAAAAAACTCCCAACCCAACACACACAAAGAAAAAGGGAAAGAAAAAAAGAAGAAGAAGATTCTATTGTTAGCATCAAGCATGGCCTTATAAGAAGTATATGATATCACCATCACTTGAAAATTCTAAAACAAAAGCAAAAGGTAAAATAAAAGCAATAGGCTTGCTAAACAATATACGAGTCAAATGCTTCTCTCTCTCTCTCTCTCTCTTAGGTATTCCTTTCCTATATTGTTAGTATCTTAACATTTCCTTTCATTGCCAAGGAATAAAAAAAAAATTAAAAGAAGAAGAAGAAGAAAATGATAAAGATCTTGAAAGAAAGGTAATGGGCCTTGCTAATTAATCTTAATTAAGATGCTACTCTCCCTTTGTCACCATTTCTTTTTCTATATTCTTATTATTTTTCATATTTTTATTTGTTAGCCAATATTTTTACTATCTTTTGTGATCTTTTTCAAGATGAATGACAACTAGAAACCAACATACTTTAGGGAACTACATAACTTTTATGATTGCCCAAAATACATTTAATTAATTCTTAAAATGAATTGTTCCAAATATAAAAGTTGTATTGCATGTATCTAATCCAATTAGAGCATTGTTCACCTTGTTTACCATAAAAAAAAAAATGGTAAATCATGATATTTTCAAACTTCATTAGTAAATTCTAATTCCTTTTATATGTTTACAAATTTTCAGATAATAAATATATATGTGTGTGTGTGTGTGTGTGTGTGTGTGTGTGTGTGTGTGTAGAGAGAGAGAAAGAGAGAGAGAGAGAGAGAGAGGTAGGTTGGGAGTTATATACCCTAAATTAAAAATGTTCTAGCTTGTTTAGAAAATGAGTTTATAGAATAAGATTGGGAGTTATATATCCTAAATTAAAACTAGGGCATAGACAAAAAAAAAAATTATTTGAGACCAGTAGATACCTTTATAATTCTGTGTTTATCTGATATGGTCCGGGAACTCAAACTATGCTCACAAAGTCCTCACTTCCTCTAGTGCTACAATGTCTCCAATCTCATGTGCTACTCAATTTGATGTGCAAAAGTAAGGATCAAACATTGTGAGAAAGAAAGTGTAAAAGAGAGTTTGAGAAGGGGAATAAAGGTGTTGACATAAAATTGAAATTTGAATTGGTGGTGGGGATTAGTGTGGTTTAGTCTCCCCTTATGCTTACCAAATATTAAGCTAATTTATCGTGCTTTTCAAATATCAATGTCATTAGCCATAAAAACTAAAAAGACTCACTAATTTATGACGAGCTTAATTTTTTTTTTTTTTTTTTTGTATTCCTATATATACTAAAAAAAATAAACTTATAGACGTAATAGTATATGGCATCCAATTGTTGTGAAATTTTGCATGTGATTAACCTATAATAGACATTTAATAAAATTATGGATTCCACGTAATAGTGATTTATAAAAAGTAGACATAATGTACCTTTTATCAAGGTTACATTAGATGTTTCATGAACCAAACCCATTAGCAATAAATATCATTAATTCAAGTGAAATTAAGACATAAATAAACCCAAAATTCATTGCATTTTTAACATTTATAAGAAAAATTAAGAAGTAAAGCAACCTACTTTTTATGAATAGTTATAAAAAAAACCATAGACGTACAACAAAATTTGGAGAAATAACCACCAATATTTACAGAAACAAGAATAAAATTTTGGGTTCAAAACACCCTTAGGGAAGCTTCCAAGTTAGATCTAATTTCAATTTTGTTAATGTGAAGTTCATATGGAGCTCAGCTACGTTATATAGACTCAATGGTGTTGCTTTCTAAGGATAAATTTATGATATGCCTTCGTGCCAAAACAAGCAAAAAAAAGCATCTCCAAGACCAAAGACAAAGAATTAGGGAAAGGAAAAGAAAAGCATATGCTTGCCGTCTATATGCAAGATGGAAAGTAACTTATTCTTGTCAACCTAGATGTATATACTTATTTTCCTCTTTTCTCTAATCTTTTTTTTTTTTTTTAATTTTAAATGTCACACTAATATTTATTTTCCTCCCCCCCCCCCCCCTCCCCCCAACATATCTACACTAACTTTTTATTTTTATTCATTTTATGAAAATTTATTTACGCATATTTATCTATGTTATACATCATCATTATCAATGCTATCGCCACTATCACCACCACCCCTTTTTTCTCACCTCAATGTTGTCACCATCATTCACCGGTGTTTGCCATTATCACCACCACCACCAATAACATCATGATACCATGCCATCACCATAATCAGGTCATTGTTATCATCATTGTTATTAATACCTTAATTTTTTGCCTTTTGTTTATGTTTAAAAAAACCATGATACTCTAATTCCAAAAAAAAAAAATCTTAATACTAAATTCTAAATTTTTAGATATACTCATTTAATCAATGAAAAATTAATTGACGTGTCTAAGATTTCCATTATTTAATAAAATTTAAGAATTTTTGGAATTTGAAAGAAAAAAAATGCTCAACGAAAAAGTGCTATGGAACTCTATGTATATATATAAAGTCATTCATTCTTATAATTAAATCCCTAGGAAGTCAATCTACATTTCATCAAAAACTTGTTTATAAATCAATTTGACATTCATTAAACAGAGGTAAAATTATAGAATACTCCAAGAGTACTACAAATGCATACGCCCTCTTCTTATACGAATTGTAGATTCTACTATAAATTTAATTAGTTGGGCCCACAATTATATGATAGGGAAAGTATGCATTTATAGTACTCTAGAGTATTCTATAATTACCCTAAACAGAGGAGGTAGAGAGAGAAAACATTGTTTAGATAAGAAAAACCTAAATGAAACATATCAACAATTTTACATTTATTTTCTAGAATAATGGAAATGAATAACAAAAATAGACTAATATTTCAAATTAAAGCAATTTTATAAGTTTGTAATTTTAATTAACAAAATTAAAAGTTTAATTTTACCGATTTTTTTTTAAAGATAAGTGGCAATTTGGTAAATAAAGTGATCCATAATTCGAAACCCAGTAGCCCCCAACTTGTTTCTCTTTTTCTTTTATTTTCTCCTCTTAAACCAATGAAAGGAAAATGAAAACAATGGATAAGAAGTTCCAATTTTTGAAGCTATTTACCATCAAATGCCAACATAATCAGAAGAAGGAGGCGGATGCTCCAATTGCTTCGGCGGATTGCAATGGCAATGGGGTTATAGTTTCAAAGTTCGATTATTGTGTGGAGAATTACTTTAGAACCATTGAAACCATCTCTAAGCTTTGTGGAGAATCAGAGGAAGATGATTCTCTTCAACAAACTGAAATTCATCATTTGTCTTCCTCACTAACTTTCTTAAGGTCAACACTAAACTAAAGCAATGCTCCTCCTAACTTGTGATACTAATACATTGTGGTGTTATTACATTAGTCACATATTCAGTCCCCTTTTTTCATCACTGAACTTTGAAAAGTTTTTTTTTTTTTTCAATTTTGTAATAAGCTTATTTTTTTATATAAATAGTTTTGGAGCAAAAAATAGGGATGAATAAACAAACTTTTTTCATTAGTTTAAAGATTAAAAAAAAAAAATTTAAGTTTAAGGGACAAAAAATGAAACATTTTTAATAGTTTAAGGATGAAAGGAATGATTAAAGTTTAGGGATGTATAACAAAATTCATGCAAATTTCAGGGACGAAAACAATATTTTAGCATAGTAATATTCTCGACATCTACTTGTATTTCATGTCATATTGAACAATATCATGCCCACAAACATTAGAGATACATAAAAGAGTCCATGTATGGCTGTATGTATGAGAAAAGTGTGAAAGAGAGGTTGAGTAGGGGAATAAGGTGTATGCATAAGAACTAAAATTTGAAATGGAGGTGGGGGGATTGGTGTGGTCTAGTCTCCCCCTTATACTTACCAAATATTAAGCTAATCTATCATGCTTTTCAAATATTAATATGATTGGTGGGCATTAAAATCTCACTAACCTATAAATTGCTTAATATTTAGTTTATGTGTGTGTTTTTTTATTCCTAAATATACTAAACAAATAAGTTAACTAAACAAATTGTGTATGGACTTCTCATAAAAAATAAAAAATAAAAAGTGTATGGACTTAATAGCAAGTGGCATTCAATTGTTGTGAAATTTTGCATGTGATTAATCTATAATAGATGTTTAATAAATATGTCGAATCCTCAAAATAGTGATTTATAAAAAGTAGAGTGATATATCTTTGATCAAAATTGCATTAAATATAACATGAACCAAACCGATTTAGCAATAAAAATCATTTACTCAAGTGCAAATTAATAAGTAAATAGGCTCAAATTTTGTTGCATTTTTAATAGTTTTGAGAAAAATGAAGCAAATGAAGCAAGTAAAGCAACCTAATGTTTATAGATAGCAATAAAAAAACACAGACTTACAAAAAAAGTTGGAGAAGCGATCATTAATACTTACATGAACAAGAATATGATTTTAGCTTCAATATACCCCTAGGGAAGCTTCCAAGTTAGCCTTGATTTCAAATTTGTTAATACAAAGTTCATGTAAGTATCACCTATACTTCTAATATATATAGACTAGATGGTGTTACTTTCTGAGGATAAAACACATTCCTTGTTAATTCAACAAGCCATGATTATTCCATTGTGCCATAAAAGAAAAGCATCTCCAAAACCAAAGACAAAGAATTAGAGAAAGAAAAAAGAAAAGCATATGCTGCCTTCTATATGCAAAATGGCAATGAACTTATGCTTGCCAACTTAGATGTATATACTAGTCTTCTCTTTTCTCTAATCTTTTTTTTTTTTTTTTTTGAAAGAAAAAAAAAAGCTTTTTTTTTCATGCCTAGATGTCATAATAATATTTTGTTTTCCTTTTCCCCCCCTAAACATGTCTACACTAACATTTTGTTTTTATTCATTTTATGAAATTTATTTGCTCATCTTTATCTATGTTATACACCATTTACCATCAATGTTATTGTCATTGTCACCACCACCTCATTTTCCTCACCTCAATGTTGTCACCATCACCTCCACCATCATTCAACGCCATTGTCGTTACCACCACTACCACCAATAATATCATGATACCATACCATCACCATAATCAAGTTATTGTTATCATCATTGTTATAAAAGCCTTAATTCTTTACCCTTTGTTTATGTTTTTAAAAAACCATAACACTCTAATTAAAATTTTTTTTTTAAAAGGACCTTTTGAATACTAAATTCTAAAATTTTAGATATAATCATTTAATCAATGAAAAATTAATTGACGTGTTTGAAATTCCCATCACTTAGTAAATTCTAAGAATTTTGGGAACTTGGAAGTCTTTTTTTTAGGATTTCCTATAATATGTTGTTTTAAAAACATTTCTTATGTGTAAAACAAACCAAGCATTGGTTTGGGGTTTGGGCTTATGTTTTAATTTTTTATGAACACCACCCCAATTTCACCACACACACACACATACATTATATATATTCTCTCATTAAAGTCGTACTCACACCATCCTAACAAAACACCCTCCCCTCTTCCTCCCAAAAAAAAATATTTTGTTGCATGTTCCGCTCAAAAGTCTCATACTTGCAATTGAAGGCAATGAAAAAAAGTAAGATTTTGTCATTAGCACCACGTAAAGGCTTATTCTTTGTTAAGAATATGAAATAATTGTTATAATCCCTTTAATTAGGTAGTTGGTTGAGATTATGATGAGTTAGTTAGGATTTGAGAACATCTAGCTCAATTAACACATGGCTTAATTCATAGAGCACATGTTGAATTAACGAGTCATGTGGGCCAATGACATTAGAGCTAGTCTCCTATAAATATATGATTTTAATTCAACATTAGATATCAATGAAGAATAAACAATTGCTTAGTGCATCTTTCTCTCTTAATCTCTTTCTTTCTCTATGGAGGGTGACGACCTCGAATTAAGTCAATTCCCCTACAATTCATACCCATTCCCATTAGGAACCTCTAGGTTCCTAACATTCTTGCACTTAAAGGCTATTAATGTGGAGATTTTGTGGGTGAAGATGAGCAATCTACCCCTAGAATACACACACACACACACACATATATATATACATACATACATACATACATACATACATACACACACACATACACACACACATATATATATATATATATATATTTGTTGTGATGTTGCTTACAAAAGTCTCATACTTGAAACTAAAGGCTATTAGAAAACATTTTTTTTTCAATAGCTCCACATAAAGGCTCATACTTGCACTTAAAGGTGGAAAGGTATTCCGACTTGTTAAGCAAAC
Organism: Quercus glauca; assembly: GCA_023736055.1. Taxonomy (NCBI): domain Eukaryota; kingdom Viridiplantae; phylum Streptophyta; class Magnoliopsida; order Fagales; family Fagaceae; genus Quercus; species Quercus glauca. The sequence goes on from CM043317.1 coordinate 60,750,287, forward strand.
TAGATTCATATGCCTCTCTTTATCTGCTTTCTTTTTCTATATTCTTATTACCTTAATATTTTCATTCTTTCACATGATGCCTTATTTTCTTTTTCATTTTTTTCTCCACTTAACTATATTAGAAAATAGAAATTATGCTTTAATGGAGAGAGAGAGAGAGAGAGAGAGTCTACTAACACTATCTATCAAAAAAAGAAAAAAAAAATCTTGACGAAAAAGTGCTATGGAGCTCTATGTGAGACGTATAAAGCCATTCATTCTTATAATTAAATGTTTAGGCCTAATATTTTTTCTTTCTTTCTTTCCCTCCTTTTTTTCTTTATTGCATTTCGGACTAATAATATAATAGCAAAGAGGAAATAAATTCAAAAAATGCTTCAATTCGTCACGTGATGAGTTGTGAGTGGTGGAGAATAATAGTGAGTCCATTGGGTTTACATCTCCACAACTCACAATTCGTTACATGGTGAGTAGTGGCATAAGTTGTGATATATATATATATATATATATATATTTTTTTGTAACACCATTAGCATTTCTCAAGAAGTGCAAGCCCCATTTTACCTATTTTCTCTTTTGAAAAGATTAACGGCAATTTTGTAAATAAAGTGATTCGTAGTTCAAAACCCAACAGCCCTAATTCAATCCTTTTTTTCTTCAATTTTTTCCTCCTTTGCGTACCACTGCTGCAAAAACCAGTGAAGGAAAATGAAAACAATGGAAGAGGGAGAAGAACCTCCAATTTCGAAGCTATTTACTGTCAAACGCCCAATGAATAAGAAGGAGAATAAATGCTCTAGTTGCAAAGAAACCATCGGATTGCAATGGCGATAGGGTTATGGTTTCGGAGTTCGATTATTGTGTAGACAATTACTTCAGAGCCATTGAAACCATCTCTAAGCTCTGTGGAGAAGATGATGAAGATTATGCTCTTCAACAAACTGAAATTCAATGTTTGTCTACCTCACTCACTTTCTTAAGGTAAATACTTCTAAGTTTTATATATGTGTGTATGTATGGGTTAGAGATATGAGTCCAGTTTTAATTGTACTGCTATACTTTGTCTTAGTATTTGTATTTGCATTGCACAGTCTAACTTGTGATACACTGAGATGTTATTACATGTATTGGATATATGATAGATTTTCCATCTTGAATAGGCAGCAATAGCATCACACGTGATAGTAATTTGGTTAAAATATTATTTTCGTTTCTAAATTTTTGCATGTATTTTGTGTTTTAGTTATTGAACTTTGAAAATAGATTTTTTCAATAGTTTGAAGCAAAAATAAGTATGAATAAACAAATTTTTTTCAATATTTTAAGGATGATTTTTTTATTATTAATTTTAAGAGATGGAAAGTGAAACGTTTAAATAGTTTAGGGATAAAAAATGATGTTCTAAAGCTTAGGGTCGACAAATTTGTGCAAATTTTAGGGATGAAAACAATATTTTAGCCGATTGAATTTCCTGTCATACCAAACAATTTCATGCCCAAAAACATTAGAAATACATAAAAGGATCCATGTATCGCTGTATGCATACAATATTTTAGTCATTTGAATTATCATTTGGAAAATTTTTTTACCAATAATATTTTAACTCATAGTTGTCATACAATACATGATACAACCTGTATCGTGTATTAAAAATTTATATCATAAAGGCGTACTGAAAGTTCTCATAAATCATATGATACAAATTTGTATATTGAATGTATCGAAAGATATATGAACATATAGTTTTGTAGGGTCACAAATTTTTGGCCCAGGCCCAAAAATTATTCAGACGATGGTTTGGTGAGCCCAATACAATAAATTTATAGAGAATGGGCTAAAGAGCTAGGTTTTAGTGATTTACGATAACGGCTAGTAAATATTTCAACGATAAACAAGGTTGAACTATACGTAAAGCTTGATGAAATGATGGTCCGAGGAGATAGATTATGAATTAATACAATAGTTCTAAAAGTGGTACATCTCTTAATGCTACAATAATTCTTTCTTCCCTTTCTCTTTTCTATTTTTTCCGATCCCCCCACTCATAGGAGATCTTTTACATTATATAGTTCCTTTCAGGCCATCCTAATCATACACTTGTTACCCATCTAAACCCTCACTTAAGTACATGTCCCATCAGACATCTTCTTTTGTTATTTGTGAGTGACGGTAGCTGAAACTGCACTGTTCAGGGGTCTTCTCTCCATAAGTGCAACCAGAAAAGTTGCTGCGGTGTATTTAATGCGGTGGTAGCAGCTTTTCTTTGAGATATTTCCGTATTATTATCAGCTTTGTACGTGCTTGAAGTTTATCCTTATCGTTGGAACTTCCTGGAAGGTCACTTAAATTTCCCAAATACTTGCTTGACCGATATTCATTCTATCAGAGAAGGTCAACCTCCTCGAACTATATTCCTCCATCCTTTCCTTGTGTGGTCATCTATTTCGGGGCTTCTCCTAATTAATTACTCCTCTTCGAACGTATCCACATCCACGAATAGGGCCCAAGGCCCAGTATACAAGTTTAGGCTCTTACCCCCACAAGTTTAAAATAGGTTTTTTACTAAAATTTTGTACTTTGACTTGAGCCTACTATTTTTGCCTAGAACTATTGGGCTACTACTATTTTTGCCTAGAACAAAGATTTAGATAAAATTATTGGGCTACTACTACTTTAGCCCAATAGAAAGGCTTAGCATAAGGGCTCTCTCTCTCTCTCTCTCTCTCTCTCTCTCTCTCTCTCTCTCTCTCTCTCTCTCTCTCTCTCTAGAGATGAATTCTATCAAACAATGATTAATATGATGAGAAAAAAAAATTATTTTATCTTATATATTATGTATTAACACATTTACATTTGATAATTTGAATATGGATATTATAAATACATGTTTATGTTTTGTTTGTTTTGTCAAATATCATGACAAAATCATAGCATAAGTGATAATTAAAGTAGTAATTCGTTTCACATGTTCCAATTTTATACTAAATATATCATTTAAATATATATATATATATATATAATCTTTTTTTTCATAAATTTTATTTAGTATTGGTATATCTTATGATATAAATACGATCCAATATACAATATATAAAAATGATTCACGATATGATTCACGTTTTAAAAATTATGCATTTATATATTATTATTCATGTAAAAAGATGTTTTCTAAAATTAAATGAATAAAAAAGATAAAGTCCTATTTAAGAACATTATGTAAGAAAAAGTTAAGTGAATTAGCTATTATCATAAAATTAAAAAAAAAAAAAAAGTGATGTTAACAAAAATTAAATAAGTAATTTGCATCTCAAAAATTAAAAAATAAGATTTTTAAATAAGAAAATTTATTAGCATATAGAAAGTTAAATATAAATATTATTACAAAAATTGGTATCTAAAGTTTTAAACATAAAAAATTCCTAACTTAAATTTATCGAGTCAAATAAGAGCCACAACATGTTCTTTAACTTTTAAATTAGGGTAAAATATCATTTTCGTCCCTAAACTATCACAAAAGTTCGTTTTTCGTCCCTAAATTTTCAGAAGTTCTATTTTTATCTCTAAACTGTTCCAAACGTATTGATTTTCATCCCTACGTCTGTTTGGCCTGACGGAGTGCTGGTGTGGCATCTGTCTTGGTCAACACTCCGTCAAGCCACGTCAGCACTTAGTTAACGAAAACAGACAGAGGGACGAAAATCAATACGTTTGAAAAAGTTTAGGAACGAAAATAGAACTTTTGAAAATTTAGGAACAAAAAACGAACTTTTATGATAGTTTAAGTACGAAAATGATATTTTATCCTTTAAATTATTTTGTTTTGGAAAACAAAGAAGCCACAACGCTCTTTGCCGCCACTCAAATAGTTTTAAACGGTCACTATGCCCTCCAACTACTATTGTGCTTTACTGAAACTCTGCAGCAAAGCTCGAGACCAAACCCAAGCTAAGAAGCTTCACTGCCACATTATTAAAGCCTTAGTGAACCCAGAAACCTTTCTCTTAAACAATCTCATCATAACCTACGGTAAACTAGGCAACATAGAATATGCACGCCACGTGTTTGATCAAATTCCCCACCCAAACCTCTTCTCATGGAACACCATCCTCTCAGCTTATTTGAAACTGGGTCATCTCTTGGAAATGCAAGAGATGTTTGATCGGATGCCCAATGAAGATGGGGTTTCGTGGAATTCTCTTATTTCTGGATACGCGTGCTATGGTTCACTCGTCGAGGCTGTGAAGGTTTATAGGCGGATGTTGAAGGAAGGGCCTGTTAATTTAAATCGGATTACGTTTTCCACAATGCTTATACTGTGTTCATATCAGGGGTGTGTTGATTTAGGCAGGCAAATTCATGGGAACATAATGAAATTTGGGTTCCTCTTGTATGTTTTTGTGGGTAGTCCTTTGGTTGACATGTATTCAAAAATGGGGTTGGTTTATGATGCCAAGCGGGTTTTTGATGAGATGACGGAGAGGAATGTGGTTATGTATAATACTATGATCACAGGGCTTTTGCGATGTGGGATGGTTGAAGATTCAAGGCAGTTATTTCAGGGTATGCAGGAAAGAGATTCAGTTTCATGGACAACAATGATAACTGGACTTGCACAGAATGGGTTGGTTAGAGAGGCAATAGAGATGTTTAGAGAAATGAGGTTGCAAGGTTTTGATGTGGATCAATTTACTTTTGGCAGTGTGTTGACTGCTTGTGGGGGTCTCCTGGCACTGGAAGGAGGCAAGCAAATCCATGCTTATATCATTAGGACTGATTATAAGGATAATATCTTTGTGTCTAGTGCTCTTGTTGACATGTATTGCAAGTGTAGAAGCATCAAATCTGCAGAAACAGTTTTCACGAGAATGACCAGTAAGAATGTTGTCTCATGGACTGCAATGCTAGTGGGTTATGGTCAAAACGGGTACAGTGAAGAAGCTGTTAGGATTTTTCGTGATATGCAGAGAAAAGGGATTGAGCCAGATGATTTTACTCTGGGGAGTGTCGTTAGCTCATGTGCAAACTTAGCAAGCTTAGAAGAGGGTGCCCAATTTCATGCTCACGCTCTTGTTTCTGGCCTGATATCTTTTATTACAGTTTCCAATGCTCTTGTTACGCTTTATGGTAAATGTGGAAGCATTGAAGATTCCCATCGAATGTTCAATGATATGAAAAATAGGGATGAAGTCTCTTGGACAGCGTTAGTTTCAGCATATTCACAATTTGGAGATGCAAATGAGACGATTGATCTCTTTGAAATGATGCTGGCCCAAGGTTTGAAACCTGATGGAGTTACTTTCATTGGTGTTCTGTCAGCTTGCAGTAGAGCAGGGTTAGTAGAAAAAGGGCATCGGTACTTTGAATCAATGATAAAAGAACATGGAATCACACCACTTCCAGATCACTACACTTGCATGATTGATCTTCTCAGCTGATCCGGGAGGTTAGAAGAAGCAAAAACTTTTATAAATAAGATGCCTTTCCATCCTGATGCAATTGGTTGGGCTACCTTGTTGAGCTCATGTAGATTTTATGGTAACATGGAAATTGGGAAACGGGCAGCTGAGTCACTTCTAGAATTAGAGCCTAAAAACCCAGCGAGCTATATCTTGCTCTCAAGCATTTATGCTGCAAAAAGGGAATGGGACAATGTGGCCCAATTAAGAAGAGGAATGAGAGATAAGGGAGTAAGGAAGGAACCGGGATGTAGTTGGATCAAATATAAGAACAAAGTGTACATTTTCTCAGCAGATGACCAGTCAAGTCCTTTTTCAGATCAGATATACTCTGAGCTAGAGAAACTAAATTGCAAAATGAGAGCAGAGGGGTATGTACCAGATATGAGTTATGTTCTTCATGATGTTGACAAGTCAGACAAGATAAAGATGCTTAACCACCACAGTGAGAAGCTTGCAATTGCCTTTGGGTTAATTTTTGTTCCTACTGACCTTCCTATACGAGTATTTAAAAACCTTAGAGTTTGTGGGGATTGCCACAATGCCACTAAATATATTTCTAAGATAACCAAAAGAGAGATACTTGTAAGAGATGCCGTCCGATTCCATTTATTTAAAGATGGATCATGTTCGTGTGGAGATTTCTGGTGATGCAATTCTCTATCCAAAAATTTATCAGGTGAGTGACTAAAATTCCAGATTTGTTTAGTGTCAGAAGACAGATTCAATACTTCAATTCATCAGATGCGTTGAGATATCATTGGAGTACTTAAAGGTTGTTTTGCACAAATCCACAGTTGCAGAAAACATCTTTGTTTCGGGGAGAGGGGGACTTGGAGATGATCAGGGAGAAAGAGAAGGGGGCAAAGAGAGGTATATTTCTAGTCTTGAATGAAATTATTTAGGGAAAAGTTCTTTTAGGTTCTGATTCTCTTACATTTATTTTTTACTGTTTTGATCTCTCTCTCTCTCTCTCTCTCAAAAACGTGAGGAAAGGAAAGGACAAGCAGTGTTTAGATCCATGTTTTGTAATGTTTTGGTTGACTTTCTTTTCTTTCCTTCATTTTCTTGGCAACCAAATGGTCTAGATCTTCTATTTTCATTGTTTCTTCCTCAGATTTTCTATTTCTTTTTTATCTTTGAAAATATGCTGGATTATTTGATTTTTTTTTTTTGTAATAAATTTTAATTTGAAAATTTTTCTTTCTATCTGTCTCTCTTTTTTATTTTTTTTTGGACTTAAATCTATTTGGCTCCAAAGAAATGATGGAAAATGAGAGAGAGTGAATTCTGAATTCTGCAAAGGTTAAGAAAAAAATTGAGAGATGTTGGTATATGATTATGAAATATTGGATGGAATAGATTATTCCCACCTTTCAACTCCACGAGACTACAACTTTGAGTCTTTCAACCAATTAATTTAACCTTTCTATTTTGATACGTATCAAGTATTAAATATATAAAGTATTAACATTCTTTTTGAACCGTAAGAGACACCGTATGAACAAATAAAAAAGAAAAGGAAATCACCTATCAAAAAAAGAAAGAAAAGGAAATCAAATATATCTTTGATGCTTGCTTAAAATGTTTTCAAGTGAGTACTCTGAAAAATAAAAAATTATTGTTTATTCTTTTATTATTCAATCTTAAAAAAAAAAAAAAAATTAAAGCCTCATTGTTAGGAACTTGTGAAAGATTTTGGTTTTAGTGAGGAGCTCTACACATTAGAACCCAAACACTCTCATAGTCAGCACTACCACCATCACTCCCTCCAATTCTCATAATCCAAATTAAACTTCTAATGAACCCACAAATTTTCATCAAATTCTTTGTGATCTAATCACACTACCAAACCTTAAACCCACTTTTTTAGTTGGAGACAGGTTTTTCTATAAAACCATTGGGGTTTTCATCAATTGTCCCTTTTATTTATTAATTTATTTTTTCTTTTTCTTTTCCCAGGACCCAAGTCGCAATCAGACCTGATTCCTAGATGTGTCAACCATGAAATGGGATGTTACAGAAAAAGCAACGAAGGCAACTTATACACAGTTACATACATGTTATCTTGGAGGGGTATTTGTCTCATTTATTTAAAATTAATTGTGCGTTGAGGATATTATTTGTAAATTTTGGAATAGAAATATACGTAGAATCACATATGTTTGCCTTGCATACTAATAAAGCATTTTTATGGTAAAATCATAAAAATATTGAACCATTTTTTTATTATCGAAGGAGAACAAATTACTACCTTTTATATATATATATATATATATATATAGAGGTATAAATTACTACCTAATATATAATTACAAAAGAAAGGAAAAGTATGCTCTTTTTTAATTTTTAATTTTTTAATAAGTCAATCTCACTCACTTTTTAGAGCTTTGATGGATTGCCATGGCAGTGATAGTGAAGAAGACAGATTTGGGAGCAGAGAAACCTTGAAGAGAATAAAGATTGGGTTGGGCTTAGAATCCCAAATGATATGTTGCATGAATCTAGGCTTGGGTTAAGATTTGGGCCAATATATGTAAGTGGTCATGCAAAGCTTGATAAGGTTAAAATTTTGGCCTCCATCATAAAGGCTTGGCTAAAGAATATTGCAAACTGTGACTAATGAGTGCAGGTACAATACACGTGTTTACCTCACAGATCACTGCACGTATTATGTCCAATCATCCCACAATGTGAATATATAATGCATATGTCCATGGAATGGTCTTTGATATTCCAAGTGCACCACAACTGTTTTTTTTGATGAAATGCACCACAACTGTTGATCAATGAGTTGAGGCTTCCTTAGGATATTAGTAGTGGAATACCTTTCCTTAGGATACTAGTAGTAGAACACAAGACATTCCAGATGGAGCCTAGCATTTTCACCTGTGGATTGTAATCCCTGGATCATTTGGCTTCAAGCTTTGCTAGCCAGAAGTCAAGCAAGGGCTTATATTAACAAAAAATTTCCATTGGTACCTTTACTATCAAATTATTTGTGCAAGAAACTTTTAATGCTCTGTTGTAGTTGGTAGGGTGTATTTATGAGCTAAATTCACATGTTTATATTCATGTTGTCTATCGCTACTGTGTGAATTGGTTTTGATGAGCTAAATTTTAGAACTCTTAATTTAACTAAATCTTTTATTTTCCATGTACAGGAGGTAGCTTCCCATGATGATGTTGTACAATATGCACAGATCAAATGGCAAGCACAAAATCTTGTAGATGATGTTGAAACAGAGGGTTGAACTGATTCTTCAACTGGTTTATAATTGATGTGATGAAAAATAAGTGATGAGGCAAGAGAGCTGATATTGACATTAGACTACACTGATTTTTCTAGCATTTTTAGTGGTGGCCAAGAACAAAGTATTGGATTTATGTTGTCTTCTGCAAAACCAGAAAGTTCAGGCATCAAATTAAGCTCAAGAAAACAAGATTTTTCTATCTGGTTTATGATTGATGTAAGCATAGGATCCAGATTCTAATTATTTCAAATAACTCAAATATAGATATGTTTATATGTATGTAGAACTTTATTATGAAGACCTAGTTTTGGGGTCTAGCTAGAGAGGGGGTTTGCTCGTGAACATAGAACCAGTAGAGGAAGACATCAGCTAGGGTTGTTGAGGGCAGCCTCTCTGACACGAGCGGGGTCTTCTTGTTTTTCTTCTTCTCCCACTTTTTTGTTTTTGGTTTTGGGTTTTTTCAACATGGAATTTAGGACTGTATTTGCTTGTCAGTATGTGCTACTCCGTATATCTCTATTTTTTCAAATGATGTGACAAATTTTATTGGAAGGCCCTAAAAAATTTAATCTTATATGAAATAGAGTAAGACAAATATATTATGTTATTCAAAAACTAGTATAGCCCATACTACTATACAAAACCACTGTAATGCAAACCTATGGTATCATAAAGCTTTTGTATCTAATATGAATGTCCCCTCTAAAACTGGAAGTGTTAAGCTTCTTTTCTACTCAAGCTTGGAAGCTAGCAAATGGGTTTAGACTAATAGATGCGCGGAGCATCGATTAGGGCACCGGATTGAGTTCAAATAATGATGCAAGACAGAGCACAATCATGCTAGAGAACTGAAGAGGAAAAAGAAAGAGAAGATGAGAGGACTGAAAACACATTGTTATCTTCTCTTGCTACCTTACCTGAACTTTATTTTTTCCGCAAGGTTTCTTATAACTCTCTAACAGAAAGCAGCTGCAATAAAACTTAATGCTCTTTCATAACTCAAACATGGAATCTAGTTAATTTGTCTCCTGAGATGTCCACGGTAGCTTTGTAATAGGATTACACAAGATCAAACCTCGGTTAGATGGTACAGGTAAGTGGTATAAAGCTTGTCTTTTTGCCAAAGGATCAATGGTGGAAAACTTCTATACTAATTGCATGCTACCTTTCAAAACCTTACTTGTTATTATCATTTTTTTTTTATCAATAGCGATTTGAAGGGGAAATTTAAATGCAATCTCCTCCAATTTATAATCATTCCTCAACATAGAAGTTTGTTAACTTTAGAAAGCATGTTATGGCCCTGAACACGTTGCCAGAGCTTTGTTTACCAAATTTAGTTCTGCCATGACCCAATTTGGATGCACCCAACCCATATGATTAGGCTTTTTTTCTTCGCAATTTCAACAGAGGTACCATTCTCGTATAATTTTAGGTGGATGATGTGATTGCAATAGCCCGTTTGCCATTGCATTTAAAATCACACTCTTTTTTAAGTACAACTCTTTTATTAGCTACAGTTTCCCTATATTTTTCTTATCAAGATGCAACTTGAAAAAAACAAAAAAAACAAAAACCAAATTATAACAAACGGTCACTATAATGATTTTGTTGGAATCAAGATTTCAAGCATTTTCTTTTGCAAAAGCACGTAAAATGTTAGTGGTATGTATATCAAATCCTCAAGGAGTGAAATTACAATTATTAAAATGTGAGAAAGTTTCATTTTTCCAAACCTCAAGAGAGATTAGGTCATGTTTGGTTTGCAAGGTTTTCATTACTCATTACTCAATTCTTATCACCCATTACTCACTTTTGCTGGATTCCACAGCATAGTGAGTGAGAAAAATAAAAGAAAAGCATTAAAGCTGAAAGTGAACAGTACCATATAATTTTTGGTGACTATTACTTTTCGAGTGTGGCTTGTGTTCAGTGGAAGTTTCCACTGGACATGTTGGATTGTGGACACGTGTCCACTCTTGGATATGTGTCCGAATCCGGACGTGTCCAGTGGAAATTTCTACTAGACATATGCCGTGTCCTTACTTTTCTAGTATTTGATGTGACTAGACATAAAGGTGAGACCCACTTAACTTTAAAGAATTATAAGATTGCCACCAAATCTCATAACTCATGATTTGGAAACTCTTAAATCTGTTTTCATTTTCACTCACTCTAACTCATTTTTTGAGTTATGACATGGAAAGTGAGAAAGTTAATGTATCTTCATTAATTTTTTTTTTTTGTGTAAAAAAATTGTAGTCTGTTACTTTTAATATCAAATCATAATTTTGGTCCTTGTACATTTGTCATACATTTAGCTGTGTCAACTTCTTCCATTAACTTTCAAAATAAGAATCCCTCAACTATTAATTATATCAATTTAACCCCTTAACTAAAATCAAATCAATTTTTATTTTTATAATTTAACTTTTTTTGTTTTTTTGAAAGTTGAAGGCCTAAACTGATACAATTAATAGTTGAGACTTGAGAGACGATTTATTGATATAATTACAATGAAACGTGTGTGGATGAAATTAAAATTACCCAATTATTTAGAGGACCAAAAAGAGTAGCTTGGCAATTCTTTATTTATTTATTTTTTTCATTCTCACTAAACGACTTGTAGCATAGACTAAAAATAAATGAATAAAAAAACATCCTCTTCCTCAAAAACCCAAAACCCTATAGAGAATCTCAGGAGGAAATGTGCAGAATAACGTTGGGTAACTGTTCAAATTGGTTAGTTAGACAACGCGTGAAAGAATATAGGAAACTAGGCATCTCGAGTTTCTAAAACTCGAGATCCTCTTTTTTTCTCACTCCACCGCGTCCCGCACCAATGGGTGTGGCTCGGCATCAATCTGAGGCTCCATACTGCAAAGAGTGCTACATATTTAATTAATTAAGTAAATAAATAAAAATTTTAATTATTTAATTAAATAAATAAAATAAGAGAGGATAGCACTACCAAATATGAACAAAGAATACAGATCAAGATGACACTCTAGATGCAAATTCCTAACGCTTTCAATTGAAAGAATAAGAGAATAGAAGGGATAAACTTAAAGAACAGCACATAAAATACTATACTTCAGTTTGTCCTATTCCTTAAAGACTTTTTTTTTTTTTTTTTAGTTCATTTAAACAACAAGACTATTGATTAAAAAAAAAAAAAAAAAAAAACCAAAACAAAACTACTACTGTGATACAAATTTGTCACCAAACTGCCAAATTTTAACATTGATGACTTATAAGGTAAGGGATATGGTACTAGTGCACAGTAGGAAGACCACGACAGTTAAAATCAACTATTCAAAAAAGTTCAAATCAGATAAACAGATTACATTCAATGAATCAACATAGAAAGTTATCAAAAGTGTAGTAATTATTTGGTATTTAGCAGTATAACACTCATATTTTTTTTCCTTTAATTAGTCTTGTAATGAGAGAAAAGTTACTCTTTTTCTCCCTTTCTCTTTATCTACTAGTTGTATGTTACTTAAAACACTAAAGCAACCTATTGGGGCTATGTTTCCATGGATTCAAAAGTCTCCCCTAATGTTTCTTTGTGCAAGACTGCAGCATTAGGAAAGATTTTAAGTAGTAAAGAATATCCTCAGTAGAAAATTATTATTATGGATATATCTGCTATGGCTGTTGTATGTCCAAGGGTAGTGGAGAGAAAATGTTGTTAAGCTCTTGCTGCAGTTTTTAGTTATAATTTAGATATATCTGCAAATGTTTCCATGTTTCAGTTTTATTGGATGCCTAAGTAGGTTGTTGGGATATCAGGAGGATGGTGGGAAGGAAGTTGCAGATGGCACCACAATAATGGGATGAACGTTTAACCACTTTGCCTAAAATGGTGTATTTGGAGAAAAAGAAATAACTGAACTTTTGAGGCTGCTTGAGAACAGCCGTAGATTTTTGTTTCTGGTCAAAGGCTGTTTGATAGTATGTCAGCTATAGGCTGCTTCCCCCCTCCCCAACCTCTCTCTCTTTCTTTTTCTCCTAATACTTTCATTCTTGGGACTTTCCTGATGCTGCAAAAAAAATTTCTTGAAGGTATTTTCTATATCTCTGGAGTACTAAAGTTGTTCCTAATGTTTATAAATAAATCTTTACTTCAAAATTAATAAATAACTAAAGTTTTGCATTCTTGCCCCTTCTCTTCTTTTTGCATTGTTACAGTTGATGAATATGGTTTGCGCGTAGTGCTTAAAGCTTTTGAAAAGCTCAAATTTATACCTCGTCAAGCATTTTTAAGATTAAAAAGAAACATACATCTTATCTGTTGAAACTCCTATATAATTTGCAACTTAGCTTCCAATTAACCCCTTAAACAATCCTGTCATAAAACCTTTGTTGCTGTCCAGAAATTGCTGTTACTTGTTTCTGCACAATTTGTTAGACTTACATCCTACAAACCCTGATATTTTGTTCAAACACAAGCTTGAAACCCCTTCAATTCAAAGCCCTTAAATAATCATTTATCCTATCCTTGGCACCAAATAAGAAATTGTGGGAAATTTCTTGTGTTCCTGTTCAATCTTCTTAACTGAAACATCTGTTTTGATAACTTCAATAGTTTCATCAAAGATACAGCCACTGCACTTAAAACTACGTTACTGTCCACACAATAAATTAGGCCCCAGAATAGCTGCCAATTCATGCTCCATTTTATTGTTGGACCACTCCCACCTCATTGCAACTTCTTGTTGGACCCATTAAGTTAGATGTTATTCGAGTATCACCTCATACTTACAGGCAACATCACTCAATTAGCCCTTATTTCTTGTGATTAGTAATTTTGTATCTCAATATCACTCTCTTATGTCAGTTTGTCATTGGTGTTGTTTGCCCTTATATCTTGCAATCGAAACAGTCATTTCATCCATTATTTTACCCAAACTAAATTTGATTTGTGTAAGTTACTTGATTGTCAATAGTGTAAGTTAGGATGCTTCAAAAATCAAGACTTACAAGTGATTGCTTATTGGGGCACTCTTATAACCTAGGCTTCTTGGAGCATTCTATTTTCCTGCTCCAAGTGTATTTGATGCTTTTCTGCTGAGTGGGGTGCACTGTTGTTTGATGGATGTTGACATAGAGTTCTGCCTGGTTAGGGAGCTAATCATGCTTGTAGCTGAAAGCAAAAATGGGAAAATATGTAGTGAAACTAAGGTTGTGGTAAAAACTAAAAAGAGGTGGCTGACTCTGTTTGGTCAGTTTGGTATTTCTGATGATCTTATGGTCTTGTACCATGAAAAAGTGGTTTATTATATGCATGCTAATATGAAGATGCCTAACTTATATACTCTTGTTTGTTGAAGTTATTATGTAGTTTTTATTTGTATAGATTCAATAGGATTTGAAAACTATGGAATCTGTTCTATATTGTTTACTTTTTACTGTTAGGCCAAAACACTTTTTTTTTTTTGCAGGAGGTGTTTCATAGGGCGCATAATAGCCCTAATTATCATATTTCTTTGACGTTAAATTAGAATATAACTGCTCTAATAAAGTGGAAGTTAACTATGGGAAGAAAAGCTATGAACATTACAGATTCTACAGGACTAATACTGTCGTTGGGGGTCATAAGCCTGGTAGGTCACTTTCCTGCAGCCCCATTTCCAATTCTATCAAAGTTCCCACAATCAAGCATAAGGCATAAGCCCTTTTTATAATACACAATATTCTTTAAGCTCCACCAATGCAAACCCCCACAAACTTAAACAATACCAAAATTCCATTCCACCAACCATAAAGAAAGGATTAAATGAAAAACGAAATTCATATATCAACTATATATCACATAGAAGATGCATGTAGGTCCAAATTTCAATGAAAAACGAAATTCTGATTTCAATGACATCTATGTCTACAACTATAAACCAATTTTAAACAAAACCCAAATGGGCATGTATCAAAAGCAACTGAAAACCCAAGTAAATCCACAACCCAGAAACAAAAACAACAGCAGCAACAAGTCCTTCAGTCAAAATAAGTTCTAACATTTACATTTCTAACAATGTGTAACCCACCATGCAAAAAGCCTAATTCTATAACATAAATTCAGCAAAAGAGGAACGGAGACCTACCTAGCAAGCGAGATGGATGAAGAACGAAGAACGACGAAACCGAGATGGATGAAGAACGAAGAACGAAGAACGACGAAACCGAGATGGATGAAGAACGAAGAACGAAGAACGACGAAACCGAGACGGATGAAGAACGAAGAACGACGAAACCGAGATGGATGAAGAACGAAGAACGACGACAGCAACCGAGATGGATGAAGAACGAAGAACGACGACAGCAACCGAGATGGATGAAGAACGACGACACCGAGATGGATGAAGAACGACGAACAGGGTAGCTGATTTGGGGGTGAGAGTGACTGGGATTTGATTTGGGAGTGAGAGAGTGGGATTTTGAAAGTTTGAAAGTTTTAGCGTGAGTGGGATTTTGAGTCTGAAACTGGGTAAATAAAAAACGCTAAACAGAACTCGAGTTTTAAAAACTCGAGTTCCTAAAGATATCCACGTGGACACCTTTGTCCAGATCAGCAAATGAGACACCCCAAAAACGAGTTTCTAAAACTCGAGTTCTAAACAAATCTCGAGTTTTACAAACTCGAGATGCTATTATTACTAATTCTTTGTAAACCAGCCAACTAACAAAATTATTGGCAGAATAACGTTATTTGGCAAGGGATGTCAGAATCTCAGCCATGGAGGACCAAGAGCTCGATCCCTCGGACCCTTCGTGCCTTCACCTGGTCTCAGCTTTCCTCGCCATGGATTCCACCGAATCCTTAATCTCCTTGTCCCGGTAGGCCCTAAATTTCCGGCACCGGCGTATTTTAGCAAACTGTGGTCACGTGGCTAACGTGCGCCGCCACCCATGTTCCTATTCTAATAATATTGTGTTGGTTGTTTTTGTTTTTTTTGGTTGAATTGTAGGGTATGCGGTGGAGGGTCGGTTACTGAGGGAGTACAGAGGTTCATTTGGGACCATTGCTTAAGCAAAGCTGTAAAAAAAAAAAAAAAAAAAAGAGAACTCTATTCCTTATATTCTATGCATTTGTATGCAAATTTTTACATTGATATTGTTTTTATGTGTTTATAAATGCGTTTTTGTGACTTGGGTTTTGATTTCTGTAATGGGTTTTAAAACTTGGTGGCTTAATTGCTAGTATGTGGATTGAATTTTAGGTGTTAACCTTTGTTTGGTTGCAAACTGTATAACTTTTATTTGGTGCATTTGAATATAACTGTTTTGTATTTATGTGCTTATTTTTATGAGTTTTTATGATTTGGGTTTTGATATGTGTAATGGGTTTTAGAACTTGGTGGCTTAATTGTTAGCAAGGATGCTGAAAAAAGTGGATGGTGTTTTAAGTGTGTCAAGCTTTATTTGTTTTCTGAAAATGTGGGGAAAAGAAATGAACATAATTTGGAACAAGAATGCTTTTTTCCCGCCCTTTCATGAAGAAATTTAAATGTCAGTTTTTAAAGCTTTATTTAGGAAAATTGGTGAAGATTTGTGAGGTTAGATTGGTTTCTAGTTCTACTTTCTTAGTGGATAATTGGGTTTAAAACTACAAGTAGAGGCAAAGAAGTAGCTTTAAAAATTTGAAGAAATTGGGTTTTCTATGTTTTTCTGAACCCTGTTTTCAAAGACAAAGACGGTTTTGTATGTACTGTTTTTGCATGAATGGGATTAGTAGAGCAGAAGTTTTACTTTCATCTCTTCAATTAAAAAAAAAAAAAAATTCTTGTTGTGCATTTTCTAAGCTGCAATCAAATCCTTTGTGTGCATTGTTTCTCTATTATAAATTTGGTTCAGTCAAATGGTCAATGCAGGCTGAAAACTTTCATGCTCCATACTTGAAGAATTTCCTGAAGAAGCTTATTACTGAAATAGAGCTGAACCATGATCTTGTTTTGGATGAATTATATGAACAATATGCTTATTACATGACATCATTGAAGGTACTGCTGGTCAATGGAGGAGTTATTTAACTTAGTTGTCATTTGAATTATTTGCGCATGTTATTCTCTAAGAACTTACCTGCCTGAATGGGTTTGACAAGATTCTTTTTTTTTTTTTTTTTTTTCCCTCTAGGATGATAATGTGGTCAAAGGAAGAATCTGCAAATGCATTTCATTTCTTTTTCCTGCTGGTAATAATTCTCAATCATGTTATTTTGGTATAAAGTCTATAATTTAGTTGCATTAACTTAGATTTGGGTGGATAATTTGGTACTTCTAGGTTCTTCTCAATTACCAAGTTGTCCTAACTCAGGGAAACTGGTGGTCCCACTACGGTGTTCTCTCAACATGCTTGACGGAGATACTGGGTATGCTTCATTAATGATATCTCTGTCTTGTAGGTGATATCTGCAAAACTAAAATTGTTGATGAATTTGTTGATTAGACCAATTGAGTATAAACAACTATCAAACTTCAAGATCTGTGAAAAGCATATTCAATTATAGTGAATTTGGGCTTGCCCTGTCATTTAGCGCTTTCTCTTTTTATCACTTTGCATCTGTCAGAATTATAAGGAGATCTGTTTGTAAATCCTTTGTGAGAAATCACAAATTAGGCAATGAATTCCTGTTAGTTGTGTTTATTAAACTGCTGGGTAGAAGGGTCATTTGCTGTTTAGGAGAATAAAAAAAATCAGGCAGCGGATTAAGAGCCTGTGTTCAGTGGATTAGCCTCCTTTTGGTTAACTGAATGAAAAGGGCTGTTTCGCTCTCTCTCTCTCTCTTTTAATTGGGGGGGGGGTTGTAATGGATCAAATGGTCTTGCCTTTTCTATTCAGTTATATGAACAGTCACTATTCCTTAGAATTAGTGGTGGTCTATGCTATGTAATTAGAATTATTAGTACATTTTTTAGCAATTCAATGAAAGCATTGACAGGTTCGTCGCTACAGCAGGTTTCAATTAAAGTTTCCTAATCCGATTGTTTGTTCATGGCCCATACATGATGTCAAGGTCATTAATCCAGCTCAGCTACCTTAAAGCAAGTCCTAAGTCCTAGAACTATGCATGCATAGAGGCCTCTTTTATTTATTTAAAGGACAAAGTTTTCCTTAAAACTGGTTTGAAGGACTCTTCTCCAATCCATTATGAGGCATTTCACTTGGCCATCCTCATTTCTTTTAATTACATGGCAATTAAATAAAAACACACGTGGGTTGCCATTTAAAGCACAATGTAGCAACCTGGATGAATTTTCCTCCAAACTGGTTTGGTGAAAAATTCTTCACTTTATTGATTGAAAATAATAGTTCTATAGAGTTTGTCAATCCAATGGTTTGGTGTCTTTCATATGATCATATCAGATTTGTCAGTAACTACCCATGATTAGTATTTTTCATTTTGTGACGCTTTCGGGGAACAATTATTATATATTCATATGGTTCTGATTTTCTTTGAAGCTATCACAGGCTTGAAAGTAAATGTTGGTAAGAGTGAGATTGTGCCAATTGGTGAGGTTGGGAATTTGGCTACTTTGGCTTGTACTTTATGTTGTAAGGTTGGCTTTTTGCCCATGTCTTATTTGGGTATGCCCTTGGGGGCTCATTATAAGGTTCTTTGATTTGGAACTCTATTATTGAAAGGATGTAGAAAAAGCTTTCAGGTTAGAAGCGGTTATATTTGTCAAAAGGGGATAGACTTACTTTATTGAAGAGTACTTTATCAAGCTTTCCCACTTTTTATTTATCTTTGTTTACCATTCCACAATATGTGGTGGATAGATTAAAGAGGATTTAGAGGAATTTCCTTTGGGGGAGATCTACTGATGTTTTTAAATTTTCGCTTGTTGCTTGGGAAAAGGTTGTGCGGCCAGTGGAGGCAGGTGGTTTGGGGATCCGGAAGATTGGGCTATTTAACCCAGCTTTACTTGGGAAATGGCTCTAGCATTTTGGGAATGAGGTCACACGTTTATGGAGGCAGGTTATAGCCTCCAAATATGGGGAGGCTAGTGGTGGATGGTGTACTAGCGTTGTTAGAGGGACACATGGATGTGGTATGTGGAAGAACATTAGGAAGGGGGCTGAGAGTTTCTTTGGTCATGTGTTGTATGTAGCGGGTGAGGGTATTTGTATTTGATTCTACCTGTAAAAAAAAAAGTATTTGTATTCGATTCTGGCAAGACCCTTGGAGTAGCTCTACTTCTTTGAAAAATTTATATCTGGAAATTTTTGCTTGTTTTGTGGATAAAGAAGCTAGGATTTCTGATATGGTTGATATTGCACCTGATGGGGGTGGTAGAAGCTGGAATTTACTTTTCCGTTGTGGATTTCAGGATTGGGAGATGGTGATTTTTTATGATTTCTTTGCACATATCTCATCCAAATTACCTAAGGGGGGGGGGGGGGGTGATGATACTATGATATGGCAATTGAATCGTAGTGGTGTTTCTTATGTGCGCTCTTTCTATATTATTCATTGTTGGAAGCTCCATCGGTGTCTTTTCCTTAGAAGAGTATTAGATGTGTTAAGGTACCTAAAATGGTGGCTTTTTTCTTATGGACAGTTGCTAGGGGTGGGATTCTCACAATTGACAACCTTGTTAAACAGATTTTACCTCTTGTTAATTGGTGTTGCCTATGTCAATGCGAAGAGGAAACTGTGGATCATTTATTGCTCTATTGTTAGTTTGCTCATACCTTGTGGAGTGAATTCTTTCTATTGTTTGGGGTTCAATGGGTGATGCAAAAGATTGTTGTTTCTCTTCTCTCTACATGGTGGAATTGGTTGGGGATTCGTTCTTCAAATGTTTGAAATATGGTACTGGCGTGTCTTATGTGGTTAACTTGGAAGGAGCGCAATGCCTGAACTTTTGAGGAAATTGAGAGACATGTAGATCGTTTGAAGTCTTTGCTACTTAGAACTTTGTTTGAGTGGTCTCGTATTTGGGGTTTTACGCATTGTATTTCTTTGTTTGATTTCCTTAATTCTGTTAGCTTTTCCTTTTGATTGTTTTGTATTCGTTTTGTGGAGTGAGTTTGCTATTGTAAACTCATCGTACTTTTATTATCAATAGAGATGTTATTACCTATAAAAAAAAAAAAAAAAGATTATAAGATTTGTTTCATTTATTTTTATTAACATTTCAGACTAATCTAAAATTAGAAATTGCTTGGTTTATGCAGTTGTGCACTTTGGCCCTCAAGTCTTTTCCTATCAGAGTTCATACTTTCTTTTCCAGGATCATTCTCCAGTAAATCTTCCTTTGAGGTAAGGTCTCTATTCAAGAATCTGTTTGTTCTATTTCAAATTACAAATTTTTGCTATACATTTATAGATTCATGAATGATCTAGAAATGAGTTTCTGTTTTGGATGCACTTGTAATACTAAATCTCTGAGATTGTGGGTTCCATTTTGCTCAATCCTTGTTGTCAAATAAGGGACCTACGTTAAAATTCCACCTATACCAAAAACAAACCAATTGGTGTCTCTTGGCCTAATGATAAAGAGCAATCATCATAGAGTGGACACTATAAGTTTCAAATCTTATCGTATCTAAAAGAAAATAAAAAAAACTATGAGATTATCATTTAGGTAATGTTCTTGCCAAAACATCATGGGAAGATTTATTTTTCCAATCCAAACATAGTTTTCCCCTAGTTTTTTGCTTTTAATGTATAAGTTAAACTGCATTAATCTAGTCTTTGTCTATTTAACCCCAAAAAAAAAACACTTGTATTTGCCCTTTTTTTCATGGCATGTTAATTTTTTCTTCTTCTTCTCATATTGCTTGTCTTGTATAAATGTAGAGTTCTTATTGATTGATTCTCTCTCTCTCTCTCTCTCTCTCTCTCTCTCTCTGGCCTAAAACTTCAAAAACAGGTTGGTTCAGGTGTTGGTTTGGTTGGCATTTGTCTTGCCCATGTGGAAGCCTCAAGGTATGTTTTCAAAATTTAAATCTCGTTGGAAAAAAAAGAACCATCTGTTTTTAGTTTTTACAGTGGTTTTATGACATAAAAATCTGCTAATCTGCTGAAATTGGATTCTTTATGATGGAAATTCTGAGATTTTAGTTTCTTTCCTTCAAAGCCTGAGTGACTGAAAACCTATGGAACATGCTGGTTGCCAAGCTTGTTTGTTTCTTTCTCTCCAAGTTCTGGGGGTAATTTTTGTCCCTCTAATCCATGAGAAGACTTATTTTACCAACGCATTATCTAAAAATTGTAAATGGTTAATCACCCTTGAAAGTTTTATGTTTGATACATACAGGTTATACTAAGTGATGGTGACCTGTCAACTTTGATGAACATGAAGCTTAATTTGGAGTCGAACAATTTCAGCATTGATACCGATAGGCAAGAAAGAACTGAAGATTCTAATACTATGAGTGATGGTCACAATGAATCAAATACCTTATCATATTGATCACATAGGAATTGATTTAAATCAGTAGTAGCTGAAAACCTGAAACACACTATAAATCTCAGATAAAATGCATTCATCTGCCTTGGGAATCTGCATCAGAAAATGAGCTCCAAGACTTCATGCCAGACGTTATGTGAGTATTTATGTGTTTTTTGTGACTTACTGGACTTTTTGAGCTCTTTGCACATCGTACCATTTACCAATATCCATGTCAAATAGATGACAAATTTGATCAGATGATTATGTCAACTTTTGATTCCATGGTGGGAGATCAAGTTGCCAAACACCGTGATTTAATATGTTCAATTGTTAGCCTGTTTGATACTTAATCAGTGCTACTTCCCTCCTTGTTCTCCAGTTTGGGCGCAGATGTAATATATGATCCAACATGCCTCCCATATCTTGTTCGACTACTCGCCATTCTTTTGAACAAGAAGATACCATCATCTGCAAAGCGGAATGACAGTTGCCAGGGTTCTTTGTTGGATAGTAAAAGTATGGATGGTAAATTTAATGATTCTCTTCAAGGGAATACTAATGCTAATGATAATGGCAATGGATTTGATGCTAATGGAGGCAAAATAATATGTAATGGCACTTCAAATACTGGGTCAAGGAAAGGTCCCGTGGCTTATATTGCTTCTGTTATTCGCAATATTGACACATTCAATCATTTTCTCTCTCTGGTGGACCAGGCAAACATTACCATTACAGACCTCACTGAAACACACAAACCACTCAATCTGCTGCCTTATATGCAATCATATGATAGATCCAATGTGCGGCTATTTGTTCTCTCATGCAAATAACTTTGTGTGTGTCGTGTTTCCATTTTATTCAGAGCCTGGTACACTATTTTTATTTTTAAAAATAGCTGCTACATTGACATTATAGCTAGCTGGCATTTTCTAGTCATGTGAACAAAATTTGCTGTATTCTGAGTTGCAACCATGTTAGACTTGTAAGATACCAATATCCTAATCCTAGGGTTTAAAAAATAAAAAAATAAAAAAATAGGAGAGTTGAATTTGGTTTTATTTGTGGTGCAATGGGGGTTGTAATCACGTTGTTACTCCTAAACACATATATGGGCTAAAGAATGAGGTAATTTGGTCTCTTTGTTCTAAAATGCATATTTTAAGCTAATGGGGTTGAAGAATTGAGGGCTTTTTTTGGTCTTTATTTTCTTACTTTTTAAACTTATATTATTGGATATTTCAATTGCTGTTTATAGTCACTTGATTTTGCTTTTAGCATCCACTTGAAAAACTCTTTAAAAGCAATTTTGATGTAAATAAATTACTGGTGATCGTACTAAATATATTGAAAAAAAAAATTTTAATTAAATAATAATGTGATATAATCATTATATTGTTTATTATTCTCCGATGGTGATTTACACGTGTGCCTCAAAACTAATATAACAAGTGTCCTAATAACAGCAGGAGATCTTGTCTTGTTCATTAGACTGTTCCATCGCGCAAAGACAAGACACTCAGCCTTGGTAGATGTGTTTAATGACATGGGATGGGTATGATATATTTTTTGGATGAACTGGATGAGTATGATATTTGTCATAAAGGAAAATGCTTTTTGCACCAATGCTTTGCAAAAGTTTGTGAACAGGGTAGACATTCATTGTTGATTTGACAAAAAAAGAATTAACAAAAGTAATCAACACAAGGTTTGCAAATAGCATCACCCTAGATTCAAATCTTATCAATGGAAAGTAGAAAAGAGTGGATTACAAGCAGATATTTCCATATTAGAAAAGATTGTTGTGTTTGCCAATACTAGTTAGGGCAGCACGTGCTGGCCATGGGAAAAAAAAGACAAAAAAATAGTGATTAAGATCGATTTTAGATTTTATTTGTATTACAAAATAAAGATATAAATAATTTGATTTTTAAAATATATAGAAATTTACATTAATCAAAAGAGATTTTAATTATAAAAAATTTGATAATTATGTCATAAAAAGTTAATCTTATTCATATTAGAATTTTGATCAACCACAAAGTTAGGAGAGCTATTTATCATATAAATATCTATTTCACTATAATAATTTTTTAGTACTTATTTGCTATAATCAATATATCTACTCACTAAAAACTTCTAAGAATTATAACAAATATCATTATCTTCCAACAATAAATAACTGAGTTTTGCTAATAGGATAAAAAATAAAAATAAAAAAGATAACAAAAGGCATGTGTTATCGAATTTTCCATTAGATAAATTTTAAGTTTTAAAATTTTAAATCTAGAAAATCAATGTTATTTAGATAACAAATAAAAAACCTTATATCATCATTCTAACTTTCCAAGAATTATTACTATCTAAAACTCAAAATACTGGAAGAAAATTTTTGGAATGTTAAAATTTAGTGGGAGTATTTTAGACATTACACAATAAAATATTTTAAGAATCATAAGCTTTCATTAGGGTTTAACTGAGAGAATAACAACATGACATACTTGCTCTTTTCCGAAATATTAACGGAAAAATTGCTTGATTTTAAAGTTTAAGAAGGAGGAATTGTAAACTACCCCAAAAATAAAGGACGAAAAGTGTTTTTTTTTCCTAAGTTTTTGTTTTTGTTTTTGTTTTTGTGTGTAAAACTATGTAGTTTTACTTAAAATGGTGCGCAAAGAAAAAAAATACAAAAAGTAAACCCAAGAAATTGTATACGAAATAGCGAATTTTGGCTCAACAATCTGACTAAACCCACAAAAAATTTCTAAAAACACAACAGAATGGTGGCATAACATTTTCATAATACCTTTTATAATTTTGTTATATTTTATTTTGACTTGTAAAGAATTGACAGCTCAACATCTTTGAAAATATTGTGACGACAACAAGATGTTTTAACCTTTTCACAAAAAAAAAAAAAAAGGCTATGTCCACGATATTTTCATAACAAATCATAAGTAGTATGTTGTTATTGGTGGACAAAAAGTAATTTCATTAGTAAGTTTAAATTAAAACCAAAAACAAATTACTACCTATAATTTGTTATGAAAGTATTGTAAAAAATATTATGAATGTACACATCTTTTTTTACATTACCTTTATTTTTAGTTGTGATTAGTTCTAGTATGATATTTTATTATTTTATTTTGAATTATAAGGAATTAACATCTCAAAAATTGTGAAAATATTATGCTAATTTATTGTGTTAATATTTTATTATAATGAAAAACAGTGTGAATTGGACAAACCAAAAATAATATAGCAAATCTATTGCAGCGTTACGCATTCACAAAAAAAAAAAAAAAAAAAAAAAAAAAAAAAAAAAAACCCGCAAAACAGTGAAAACTGAACAAGTCAAAATTACTATAACGAAGTTATGATAGCTTTTCCTGTTTACTCTTCTTATATATAGATTACTAAATTTGACTAAACCAACAAAAAAACAAGTCTATGAATACAAGAAAATATTACAACATTTTCACAATACCTCTATTTTCAACCGTGACGGATCCTAGTCCTATATCTTATTATCTTATTTTGACCTATAACTTACACCTCAATAGTTGTGAATATATTGTAATAACAACAAACGACATTTTTAATTGTGCTAGATCTCGGTATGATATTTTATTATTTTATTTTATTTTAACCCATAAGGAATTGACACATGCGTCACAACATTTTCACAATACATTGTACTTACAATGTAAATTTATATTGTAGACACAAAAAAATTGGCAAATTTTGTACACATTTACAAAATTGGCAAATTTTGTATTTGTACAATATTTACCATTTTTTGTGCAAATGTGTATAATATTAACCACTTTTTTGTATTTACAATATAAACTTACATTGCAATTACAAAGTAAATATATAAAGATCTTAAAAAAAAAAAAAAAAAACAAAAAAAAAAACAAAAACAAAACTCAAACCAACTGGCATACTTGAAGGGAAAAAAAGAAAAAAAAAAGTGCACCTCACTAAAAGAAAAAAAAAACACACACACACACACACACACAAACAGATTAATGGGGGGAAAAAAAACTTTAGGCACTATAGAAATTAATGATAAAATGTTGTGGAGCATTTTTTTTTATTTGATTTATAAGAAACTGAGATCTCAACAATTGTGAAAATATTGTGATAACAATAAGTGTTGTAACATTTTCTCAAAACATTTATTTTTAGTTATAGTTGGTCACACTCATATTTTATTATTTTATTTCGACTTGTAAGAAATTGAAATATCAATAATTGTGAAATTTATTGTGTCAGTATAACAATATATATACCAGCTTACATAAATATTTAAAAAAAAAAAAAAACACAAACCGATTGCTGGAGGAAGAAAAAAAAAAAAAACTTTAGGCACTGTAGCTATAGTGCAGTGGCTCATGAAACCAAATTCACTGTAGCTACAGTAATAACATTTTCTTAAAACATTTATTTTTAGTTGTGATTAGTCACACTCTCATATTTTATTATTTTATTTCGAGTTATAAGAAACTGACATGTCAATAATTGTGAAAATATTGTGAAATTTATTGTGTCAGTATAACAATATATATATCAGCTTACATAAATATTTAAAAGAAAAAAAAAAAAAAAACACAAACCAATTACTGGAGGAAGGAAAAAAAAAAAAAACTTTAGGTATTGTAGCTATAGTGCAGCGGCTCATGAAACCAAAAACACTGTAGCTATAGTGATTTTATATCTAGCCAAAACTCATAGTTTGGCACTCTACAAACGAAAAAAATAGAGGGACTCACCAAAATTGCACTGTAAATAAACAATATTTTAACACTGAATGCACAATATCAAATCACTGTAGCGGCATAGCCGCTTTTTATATAGTTAGCTCCACTGCTGCAGCAAGACTATTGTATTTGTGGAGCTAAATTTTAGCAATATAGCATTATACCTCCGCTGCTAGGAATGCTCTCAAGGCCAGTGGAGAAGGATGCTACAGCTATACCTATAATTTGATGCTTTAATCGTTATTGGTTGGTGACTTTTTTAATGCAAAATAGCAAAATAGTTCATGGAGGAAAATAGACGTGATTGGACATTTGCTATGAGGAAAACAGAAATGGGACTAAAAAAATAAGCTAACCTTTAATTATTTTAATTGAGAAAGTTGCTGAAAGCTGACAAGTAAGTTGAACTTGAAATAATTTTTGGAACCGATCACTAATGTCTAGAAAATTTGTTCATGTAAGAATAACTTAGCCAATTATATGGATCCAAAAAAAAAAAAAACAAAATCTCCATACTTTATAAAACCCCGAATTAAAAAAATAATACATGCTGACCAAGGCTAGCAATACTTGAAGTTTTGGTTAAAATTAAAATATTTTCTGAAAATTATTTAAAATTTAAAATCAAAGTTGAATCATATGCTTTGTTTGATTATATATTCAGAAAACTCTTTCTAAAACTTATTTTCAAAGATGAAAAAAATTAAATTATATATTTTTTATAACCGAAAATAAAAAATATCATTTTTTAAAACAAATTTCTACATGTGGTATCTGCTCAATGAATATTATTTATTTATGAATTTAAAAAAAAAATAGATCAAGGAATAGGAGTAGTTATTAGATTTTTTTTTTTTTTTTTTTAAAGAAAGTTTCAACCTATGACGTTCGCTCTTAATAATAACACTTTATCATCAGATCAAGATACAAATCGATTTTTGGAGTGGGTGGGAATTAAACCCAAAATTTCTTATTCAACTATTAGAGAATTTACTAGAGATCTCTTATTAGAATTCTTTTATTAAGGAGTAATATTCCTCATATTTTTTTAAAGAGTAGCCATCTCTATGTCCAAGAGTGGCACTTCTCAACAAAAATGTTTGGCCATTCAGAGTCAAATCACCCTGTTTCTCAATTATCAAAGTCAAATCACCGTGTTTCTCAAATATCAAATTATCAAAAAATAAAATAAAATTCATTATGTATAATTTTTTTTCTATTAGGAAAATGTGGTAGCATTTTCGTATTAAACAATTAAAATGAATAAATGTTGGTGACTTAAATATAAAGATGGAGAGTTAATATGGAAGATAAATAGTTAGTCAAATGTATAATCTCTCATTTATAAGAAGAAAGACTCTTTTATTATTTATAAGTGTAGTGATCAATGGGTTGAAAACTTGAAATGTATTGAAGCAAATATTGAATTAGATACTTATACACAATTTTTATTACAAAAAATGAAGAGTCTTTCACCCACTTTTTGGATCTATTAATAACTTGTGCAAATGTTGTTCTAACCATACAAAACCGGGCTTAAATTGAAAGCTTGATTATCTTTGAAGAGAACAAGAGCATTTCAATCTTGTGTTGTGTAATGTATTTAGACATAACAATATGTCTAAATACATGGGTCCTAGTCTAAAAAATCTTACTAATAATTATGTCTTTTTATTTTTGTGATAACCTACTAATAGTTATGTCTAAATACACGAGATTGGGACCTGGTCTAAACACTCTTAACTAATAGTTACCTGGCCATTTAATAATTACCTTGAGAATAAAACTACGTTTTTAACAATTTTCAAAATCTTAGGTGGCAAGTGTGGTTGATGGACAAAAAGGTGATGTAATGCTTGTGAAAACCAGTAACATTTTGCCACACAGGAATAGCTGAAGAGGATATGATTCTGACAAAACATTTTTTATTAATTTGCAACTCTTCTATGTGAAAGCATGTCATCATGTTATTAGACGAAAATTAACCGGAGACAGAAACCGAGATTCCTGCTGGCATTACATTCTTAAAAATACAAATTATTTTGCATAAGATTCCAAAGGTTGCAAAAGCCCCACAAGCAATAAACTCTCCTGTGTTTGCTTTGAGAAGAGAATCGGTTCATTGCATATAGCACAAAAAGCCATATTTTTGATAACTGAAACCATATTTATTATTATTATTATTTCACTCACAGAGTTCAAAGTGGTTTGCAACACACAAACAACCACAGGGAAATACCATCATCATCATCATCATCAAGAAGAAAATGTCAGAGCAAAAGGAAGAGATGGAGGAGGTGGAGGTGATTCACTTCATTAATCCTTTGATCTTCAGATGCTTATAGCAGGGGCATCCTCCAACATATTACTCTCTAGAATTATTGGTGATGCTTGGAGTACATCACCTTGATTCTCCAAAATTTTATGGGATCCTTGAACTTTTGATTGTTATTTGATTTCCAAAATTACACTAGATTGTTTATCTAAGAACTCTATTATTTGATCCTTCGAATCTTGCATCCTTGCTATGCTTGAACATGTCCTTGAGAATCTCTAACATTCTGTTGACATGCTCTGAAATTGTTTGTTGTTCCTTGGGATCGAAACTCTGATATGGGTTAGACATGATGAACTTTGAGCTTCATGCAAAAACTGATTTTTACAAAGGGTTTTTCTTTTTTTTCTTTTTTTGGGAACGGTTGTGGGGATTGTTGTGGTTTTTTAGCAAATGGGCTGGGTGACGTTTTGGGAGTAATGGGTCAGGTTGGGAAAAAAAAAGGGTTGGTTTGATGTGGAGATGACCAAGTGGAAACACAGTGAATGGTGGGTTTGACAGATTTTTTTGTAAATTATGTTCTGGCCTTTTTTGATGGAAATGTGGACTGAAATGCTCTAATACCAAATGTTACGATTCGAAAAAAAATAAAAGATAATTTAGTTAATTCGAGGTGACTAGCCTCCTAAACTTGAGAAAGAGAATATAATTTTTGGATTAAATTTCTGTTTAGTTCTTATTAATGCATTCAACGAACAGAAAAATGATGAGATAAACTCATTAACAAATCCTAAAACATAAGAACAATCCTATCCTAGAAAGAAATGCTATGTCCACAACATTTTCACAATGCTATGTCCAAAGAATGAAATGGAATGGAATAAAATAATCATAAGGGAATGGAATGGAATGGAATATATTTAAGTAAGGGAAATGAATGGAATAACGGAATGGAATTAAGTAATCTTGATTGGATGTTTTAAAATAAATGAATGAAAATAAATGGAATGTAAGTAATCTTGTTTGAGAGTAACATAGAGAGAATGGAATGGAATCATTTTATGACTATATTACTATTAGACTTCTATTTTAAAATAAAAGGTTGATTATATAGGGGTATTTTGAGAATTTTAGTAAAAAATTTATTAAATCTAATTTCATTTCCTCTCATTTCTCTCAATTTTAGGGGGAATGAAAATTTGAAGTTTTAAGAGAACTGAGAGGAATGAGTGTTCCCTCCTACTCATTCCATTCTCTCTTACTTAAACTCTCAAATAAGGGAATGAACTTTCCAACCCCTCTATTAAAACTTTCAAACAAGAGAAGGGAAGAATACTTTAAAACTATTCTTTTCATTCATTTATATTCCAAAATTATTCTAAAATTTTAAGTTATGAATTGAAATTAGAATCAAATAACTACTTGCCACATATGATTTGATGTGAAAATGTTATGGACATAGCACACCTATCCTAAAACATAGGAATTAATTTGAATACAAATAAATAACAATACTAATTTATCTTCTTCTCCACAAAAAAAAAAAAAAAAAAAAAAAAAAAACTATTTTATCTGGAAAGCTTTATTCTATCACTAAATTAAAGTATGTCAAACTAAGTGTTATTTCTCAATGTTAAATTCTTTTAGTTAAATAGTCAAAGACGGGACAAGTTGATGTTTAGACAGGAGTTTTCCTGATCTCTATCATTCTACTTTAGGTTGGATCATGTTATTTAAACTTATTTTGTTTATTTTGGGTTATAATGATTTATGACAGCTCTTCCTTCATTTGCTTATCTATTGGTGTGTTGCGTCTTAATATCTTTACATTTAGAATGTCCTCAATTACATTTAGACATTGTCATTTATTCTCATTATATATTGTGTTCTCTCTTCTCTTACATTCAAGTTAAATTAATGTTGTTTGATTGGAGTAGGAATCTGATGGAAATAAGATCGTTAAAGAGGTCATTTTTGGCCCAGGAAGAAAGAAGTACCGGTTTTGTAAGGTAAACAACAAGCTTTTCCAAATTTTTTTCGCTGAAGAACACAAATAATAAAAATAGAGAAATGTTATAAAAAAAATAAATTAGTAAAAATAAAGAAACTGAAAATTCAACAAAAGATGTCAACAAAAATCAGCAAAATTTTATGATGCTTCCGTAACTAGAATAGTTTAATATCAAATTCATGATTTTTATAAAATGATCTACAGTCAACACTTTCACTGTTTACAGCATATTGCAAAAGAACGGCTCTATGGTTTGCTGAATGATTTAATGAAGAAAGGAAAGCACTTTATATTGATTCGAAATCCCATTGATATTTTGGTAAGATGCTTATGTAATTTATTGATTTGTCAGTTGCCTCACAATCTGCAAATGATTGATCCAAACAAAGCAAGGAGTGCAAGTTCTAAGCGAGCTATTGTGCCTTATCAATGAATGTGAAGATTATTTCTTGGAACGTTAGAGGGTTGAATGAGCAGGATAAAAGACTCAGGGTGAGAAATTTGATTAGGAAATGGGGGCCAAATGTGGTTTGTCTTCAAGAAACCAAAATGGGCCTAATTAATAGAGCGGTGATTCATAGCTTGTGGGGTGGCCAACATGTTGACTGGTCTTACTTAGGTTCTTGTGGAGCATCTGGTGGGGTGTTAGTGATGTGGGACATTCGAGTAGTGAATAAAATGGAGGAAGTAGTGGGGAGATTTTCGGTTTCTTGTAAGTTTACAAGTGTGTCAGATTAGTTTGTTTGGGTGTTTACCAGTGTTTATGGTCCTAATCTGCTCCGAGACAGGAGGTTTTTATGGGAGGAACTCTGTGCCTCGAATAGCTGGTGGAGTGTC
This sequence comes from Quercus glauca, assembly GCA_023736055.1. NCBI lineage: Eukaryota > Viridiplantae > Streptophyta > Magnoliopsida > Fagales > Fagaceae > Quercus > Quercus glauca. The sequence goes on from CM043317.1 coordinate 60,781,281, forward strand.
CCATGGTGTGTGGGTGGTGACTTTAATGCGGTTAGGTTCCCTTCTAAACGATTGGGGTCTAATTCTTTCACTACTACTATGTGGAAGTTTTCCAATTTTATTTCGGAACAGGGTCTAATTGATCTGCCATTGCAAAGGGGTACTTTTACTTGGTCAAATGATAGAGAAGTTGCTTCAAAGGCTAGGCTGGATAGATTCTTGTTCTCTGCAGATTGAGAGGATAAGTTTCCAACAGTTTCACAAAGACGGATGTCTAGGTTGTGCTCGGATCATTTCCCAATTGTCCTTGAGGGTGGCTCTTTTCAGAGAGGGAGTATGCCGTTTAGATTTGAGAATATGTGGCTTAAGGATGAAGGTTTTGTGGATAGGATTTGGTCTTGGTGGGATTCCTACCAGGTTCACGATGCACCAAGTTTTATTCTGGCTAATAAATTAAAGCTCCTTAAAAATGATTTGAAAAGATGGAATGTGGAGGTGTTTGGTCATGTTGAAGTTCGAATTAAAAAATTGTGGAAGTACCTTAGTGTTCTAGAGAATATGGAGGAGAGTCGGGGATTATCAACAAAGGAAAAGGTGGAAATGGGAAGAATTCGTGATGAGTTAGAAAAAGCTACTCTATTGGAAGAAATATGTTGGAGGCAGAAATCTAGAGTTCTCTGTGTTAGGGAAGGAGACAGGAATACTAATTTTTTCCATCGTATAGCTAACTTTCATAGGAGGGTTAATTCTATTGATAGGCTTATGGTGGATGGGGTGTTGTCTTCGGACCCGGCTGCTATAGCAGACTGTATCTCTTAGTTTTATAGGCAGCTTTATTTTGAGGAGGTGGCTCACAGACCTGTCTTAGATGATGTGGATTTTCTAGCATCTCGGTGGAAGATGCAAGTTGGCTAGATAGGCCTTTTGAGGAAGAAGAGGTGTTTGAGTTCCATGGTTGTAATGGTGATAAGGCACCTGGCCCGGATGGCTTTTCCATGGCATTCTTCTAGTCTTGTTGGGGTGTTTTCGAAACAGATATTATGGCTGTATTCCACAATTTCCGTACTCAGGCGGTGTTTGAGAAAAGTCTTAATGCTTTGTTTCTTGCCGTTACTCCTAAGAAAGTGGATGCTATGGAGGTCAAGGATTTTTGGCCTATCAGCTTAGTTGGTGGGATTTATAAGATTATTTCTTAAGTGTTGGCTAATCGGCTTCGTAGGGTGGCGCATAGGCTTATTTCGAATTTGCAAAATGCTTTTGTGAAGGGCAAACAGATTTTGGATTCCGTCTTGACTGCTTCTGAATGTGTTGATAGTAGATTGAAGTCAGGAGTTCCGGGTGTGCTGTGTAAATTGGATGTGGAGAAGGCGTATGATCATGTGAGTTGGGATTTTTTAATATATATGCTACAGCGTTGTGGTTTCTTGGAGAAATGGAGAAAAAGGATAAGGTATTGCATTTTAACTGTAAAGTTTTCCATTCTGATCAATGGTAGCCTAACTAATTTCTTTGGAAGTTCTAGGGGGCTTCGGCAAGGGGATCCTTTATCTCCATTGTTGTTTGATATTGTGATGGAGGCATTAAGTTGTATGTTGGATGTGGTTGCCTCCGCTGGGCAATTCTCAGGCTTTTCTGTGGGTAGTACGACTGGTCCATTAGTGATGGTGTCTCACCTTTTATTTGCAGATGACACTCTAATTTTTTGTGATGCTGAACCTTCTTAGATTGCTAATTTAAGGGTGATTCTTGCTAGATTTGAGGAGGTGTCAGGGCTTCGTATTAATTTGGGAAAATCTGAGTTGGTACCTGTTGGTGGGTACCTAATTTGGAGGCTTTGGTGGGTTTATTGGGGTGTGGGCAGTCTTCTCTACCCTTGAAATATTTGGGCCTTCCATTAGGTGCAAAATTTAAGGACTTATCTGTTTGGAATCCTATCCTAGAGAGAATGGAGAGGAGATTAGCAGGTTGGAAAAGAATGTATTTATCTAAAAGGGGTAAGGTGACACTCATTAAAAGTTCACTATCGTCTTTACCTACATACTTTCTTTCCCTTCTTCCTTTACCGGGTAAGGTGGCTAAGCATATGGAGAAATTACAAAGAGAATTTTTGTGGAATGGGATTGGTGGTGAACCTAAAATTCATTTAGTTAATTGGGCCAAGGTTTGTAGGCCTTTGCAAGTTGGGGGGTTGGGTATAAGATGGTTGGGCAACTTTAATTCTGCCTTACTAGGTAAATGGTTGTGGAGGTATGGCTCGGAGACTGATGCTTTATAGAGGAGGGTTATAGAGGCAAAATATGGGAACATTTGAGGTGGTTGGTGTACAAAGAAGGTGACAAGTCCTTATGGGGTCAACTTATGGAGATACATTAGAAGTGGCTGGTTAAACTTCTCTAAACTCCTTGTTTATGATGTGGGGGATGGTACTAGAATGAAATTTTGGAAGCATGTGTGGTGTGGGGATTGTACTCTCCAAGAGGCCTTTCCGGAGCTTTACTGTCTTAGTAGGTCAAAGGAATCCCGATAGCTAAAGTTATGGGTTGGTTTGCTGGGAGGTTTCACTGGAATGTGCAATTTCGTCGTCCACCACAAGATTGGGAAGAAGAAGCCTTTGACCGGTTTATGGAGTTGGTCTATTCTTCGTCAGTGCGGGGGTTTGGCCCAGATATGGTTTGTTGGAAGCCTGTAAGGAATAGAAGTTTTGAGGTTAAAGGTTATTATAGCTCCTTCTACCCTCATAATCTTGGTTCCTTTCCTTGGAAAATGATATAGCAATTGAAGGTTCCTCCAAGGGTAGCTTTCTTTTCTTGGTCTGCTTCCTTAGGTAAAATCTTAACAACAGACAACTTTCGTAAAAGATGAGTGATAGTGCTTGACTGGTGCTATATGTGTAAGAGGTGTGGGGAGTCGGTGGATCATCTTCTACTTCATTGCTCCATAACTTGGGAGTTGTGGTCTTTGGTTTTCTGCTTGTTTGGCATTCAATGGGTTATGCCTCATACTGTTCTTAAGTTGTTTGAGGCTTGGCAAGGAAAGTTTGCGTGACATCGTCACATTGATGTTTGAAAATTAGTGCCTCACTGCTTGATTTGGTGCATTTGGCGTGAAAGGAATGCTAGAAGCTTTGAGGGTTGCGAACGCTCTTTGCTGGAGATTAAGTCTTTTTTCTTACACACTCTCTTTGAATGGAGTGTGGTTTTTTCTCATTTTTCTTGTTCTTCCTTTTCTATTTTTCTTGACCGTTGTTCTTTTGTTTTTTGATTTATGCCCCCATAGTACATCCCCAATGTACTTGGTTTGGCACTCTTTTTAATTTTAATAATATCCTTACGTTATTTATCAAAAAAAAAAAAAAAAAAGAATGTGGTTTGCAAGTGTGGAACTAGCCATCATAAATCATTGTTTTCATTAGATATTAGGATTTTTTTTCCCTTCTCATTTGTTAATTATTGTACAATGATCATTTTTTAACGATAGCATTTGCTGTTACAATACTGTGCTTTCTTATGTTGTACTTATTGTTGCAGTGCTACCTGAATGGAAGCCCCCTGTCTATGATAATACACATGTTATAACTCTAGTGACTGCTACCACATGTCGTAATTCACCAAATGTAAGATTCTTTTTTTGATAAGTAATTATATTTTTATTTATTTATTAATTTGATAAGTAAAGGTAGTTTTATTATTTGAGAAGTGATTCACTTATGCATAAACAAAGACACAGCTTGCACAGTTGGGGAAATATTGAGTTACCACATAAAGTTCATATGGTTGGTGCACCTTGCACAAAACATAGCTTACCTAGCTAAATAAATCCAGAATACATGGCTTGTTTCATTACATCATAATTTAAAAACAAGCTGTCTAAAATACCAAACTACTAATAATAATAAGAAAGCTAGTCAAATAAGCCATCGCCAAAGGTTTCTGCTAAGGAAGAAGCACCTCCAGCTGACGATGACTGCATCAATGCATCTCTCTGACTCAGCAAAAATGAAAGCTCAGCTCTCTTTGCTACAATCTCTCTCTCAAGATCAGCTATTTGCACTGTGAACTCATCATCTCGGGCAATACAAGCCTCGGCAGCAGCCCTAATCTTGTCAAGGATGAATTGGACTCCAAACTTCATAAACAACAAGTCTTTAAGAGCATTTTTCCATTCAAGTGCCTTCTCCAAGTTTGAACTCTCAAGCTTAGTACGCTGCATATCTAGCAGCACTGCAACAAGCAATTGAAGTCCGGATTTCCTCAGTGAAGCACCCAACTTACATCCAGCCATGAAATGTGGGTGTTTCCTTATAATTGCTGCCAGCAGTGGCTGACCTTCTGCAGGAATTTCGGACCGCTGGAACATCACGGTATCATTTGAAAGGGGATAAAAATTAGTCTCCACTTTTTCATTCTCTTCATCTTCTGCAAATTTCTCCAAGAACTCTTCAAGGCTCATTCCCTTGGAGGCAGCACCAGAAGACTCAACCTGTGGCTCTGGAGGTTCTTTACTATGGTGTACATCATGTACAGTTGGAGAAACATCATGTCCTTGGCTGGGTACACCAGTGACAGCTTCTCCAGCAGTAACACCAACAGTTGGACTCTCGCCAGCCATTTCTATATCCTCACCAGTCGGACCGAAGTCAGCAGTCTCATACTCCAGATCATGCTCCTCTGATTGTGTCTCCTTACATTCACCAGACTGAGCTGCCTCATCCAAAGATGCCCTCACTGACTTGCTCTCATCAGCCATATCAATGCCAGCTCCACAGTCTTCATTCTGTTCAACATCACCAGAAGTCTCTTGGCATATTGAAGCAACAACTTTAATCGTCAAAAGATATTCCCATGGTCTGCACTGCTTGAATCAGGTAAGGCTTAAGCTTGGTACCAGAGCTTTCAAGCACTCTCTCCGCCAACTTCTGAGCAACAGGTAGAACTTCCTCATTATCTGTTTTGACATTAGTTAAGATGGGAGTGAGTAGCTCTAGAGAAATATCTTCACTTTCTTCTAAAACAAGGTTCATAATTGTCTCCATAGATGAAAACACATTCTCTGGGTGATAGTCCCTTATTGACTTGAGGAAATTCTGGAACATCGCAAGGATTAGCGCATCACATTCAAGGTCCAACATTACCACACATGACCTGACCTTAGCAACAGTTTCAAGAATCGAGGTCCGCTTTGTATATGACCGACTGGACTTGTCAGATAGATTTTCAAATGAAGATACAATCAATTGAAAGACCTCCTTCATTTGATCATCATCATAAGGAGCATCAGGTGCAGTTATCCTTGTTATCTCACTTATGCAAAAGGCAACCGCAACCTTCACATCAACATTTGAATGCCTAAAGAGTTGATCAGCAACTAATGCTTTCAGTGATGGAGAAAGTGCACTCTGCATTGATTTGGTAGGAGATTGTTCCACTTTTGATAGACAATTCTCTACTCGATCGAGAAGAGAGAGGAGTTCATTGACAGAAGAAGGAGGGTCGACAAGCTTATTCCCAGCTTGAAGAAGCTGCTCTTCGAGCTCTCCATCTAAGGAAGCCATTGCTAGTCTCTTCGTAACCCTAGATCCTTTCAAATCTCACTAATTCACCGTCAATTTCTCACCATTGAAAACCCTAAAACCCCAAAAAAATAAAATTCGAAGACAGATAATCAGAAATTGAAGAAAATTTCCGATTCTCAAAGATTGAAACAAAATTAGGGTTTTTTCTTTTTCTTTTTTGTGAGAAGTGATTAATTACCACTTATCCCAAAAGTTAAAGTTGTTAGGAAATAGTGAATTAAAATCATTTAACCATTATTTTAACACGTGGAACCAAACTTCCCTTTAATAAATGGGGTCCAACATGTGAGAATTTTTAATATTTTAATTGAGAGGTAGAGTGAAGTCATGATTTGAACGTTGGATCACTTGCTATGATGCCATGATAAATTACTTGTCCCAAAAGTTTAAGCAGTTAAGAAATGAATTTAATCATTTAACCATAATTATGACAAGAAAAGTAATTTAGTACACAGGAAGTATACTAACAACTTCTAAAAAATTGCAAGCTGAAATTTAAAAGATCAATGAATTCTATAAAGGAAGAAGACTCTATGCGGGATGATATTTTAATTCAAAACATACAAAGTTCTTAGGAGTTAAGCCTTTTGTGAAATTACCTAGAGTTCTACTCCTTCAAATGTTTGGTTATTATTCCTTTCTCTCCAAAGAATCCACATAAGACAAAATGGAATAGCCTTCCAAATTTGATAGCATGAAGCCAGATCATACTTCCTTTGCCAACTAGCAAGCAGATCCGTTACTGTCAGGAATTACCCATTTATTCCAGCCCAAGTCTAGTTTCCAAAATTCTCTAGGCACCAAATAGTGAATAGAAAATGGCCCACTGTTTCTACATGTGTCCCACGACAGTTCTCCACTGTCAAAAGCTTCCCCAATGCAGCTGACCAAACAAAGAATGTAACCTTTCTAGTATACTTTGGGCTCCATATACTTTTTCAATGGGAACCCAAGCTTCCAGCTTCCGCTCAAATGTAGAAGATGAAAAATATATTTCCTGTGTCTTATCATCTCAGAAAATTATGGCACCAAACCTCTCCCCTTAAGAAGACACCCTATCTTAGGAAAATTCTTTACTGCTGACATTGAAGTATTGATTTATGCTTAGCAATTTGGTTATCTTCTGCTACTATTCATTATTTGTTATTCTCAATGGTGGTCCCTAAAGGTGGGAATGACAAGCGTAATTCAAAACTACCAAAGGTTTTATTTGATTGATACACTTTCGTATTCATGCTACCAACTCTGGATTTTTGGTGTTATCAACAGAATTTGGATTCAAAGATTTACCACAACAACCTCCTCAACAACATATTTGCAAAGGTATTGTCCTATTCTCAACATTTTATATATATATATATATATATATAGAGAGAGAGAGAGAGAGAGAGAGAGAGAGAGAGAGAGAGAGAGAGCAGAAACTATGATGATATTCAACTATTGTATAAATGGTCATCGTCATACTTATAAAAGTGTATGGGGACAAGGAATTCTTCAGGGTTTACCTTATGATCTAATCAATGCTATGGGTGGTATGATTTGATCATCAGTAGTGCTAATATAAACCAAAGGGCGGAGAGTTCAATTTTGTGAGAGTTTACAGCCCAACTCACTCAGTATATGAGAGCATGGTGGAAACCCATAGTTTTTTGATGGGTACCATGGTAGTATTTGTCACTTTGATTGATGTATTTCTTTTGTATTTTTATTTACACTGATTTTTAGTCTTCTGGTATGGTGCAGATAGAGGGTAATAATGCCAATGCTGATGATGCCATCATGCTTGACAAGGATGGTTATGTATCCGAAACAAATGCTACAAATATTGTAAGCTTATGCATTTTCTACAGTTTCTAATTTCAGATCTGTATGTACATGAGGCAGTCTTACATTCCTATGGCATGTATTTTGAAAGTTATCATTTAAACTGAAAAAGATTTGTCTATTTAATTATGCAGTTTTAGTGAAGAAAGGTCATATTCTGATACCTCATGCTGATTATTGTCTTCCTGGCATAACTCGAGCAACTGTAAGTTGTGTATACTTCCTTTCCCATTCTAACAATTTTTATTGTGCACCATGAAAATTTGTACTTCCATCTGTAAAATCCCAAATAGGAAATTAGTATTATGCAAAGTAAATCAATGTATATTGGTCAAAATGAATTTAGCTAAACTAATCTCAATTTTGTCTGGAAAAGGAAATAATCTATAACTGTATAATTAGAGGGTGACTAGTGAATGCTATCCATTATGATATTGACATGGATGGGGGCAATAAAAGATGTAAATATGATTCACTATAAAAATCAAGTCAACATGAATTAGGGTATAGTCTTTGTACATTACATGCAGAACAGAAGTTATTTATGCTATTGGACTCTGAATTCAACTTTTTAGTTGTACTTATATTCAACATGTTATAATTTTTCTATAATTAGAAACTTTGTGAGCATCTCTGTGAGGACAAAAGATAAGTTTTTGGGAGAATGTTACTTCATAGAGTGACATTAACAGGTTTCTGAACCGGTTCCAGTTGAACTGCATAGGTGTTGTCTTTTTTTTCTTTATTCTTCTTTCCCAAACAGATGATTTAATAATATTTTAACTGCTGTCCGAAATACTTGTATGATTGGTCGATCGTAATATTTTGGCATGACATGACCCATTTGTTTCTGGTTTTGCAGGTCATGGACCTTGTCGTAAAGGAACAGTTGGTCCTAGTGGAACGAAGAATCAGCTTATCAGAATTCCACACTGCAGATGAGGTTTTTATATTAATTTGTTTTTTGGAATCTCTGTTGTGAAATTCCCTAAGAAGTTTTGACTAAGAACTTTAGTAATTTAAAAAGAATTTATAGGAACATTTATTTAGGTTATAACAAAGTGTCTTGGTATTTTACAAATCAATTATTATTTTTTATTTGATTGTTAATTTTAGTATATCTTGGAACTAAGGCTTGGTGGTGTTTTCTATTGTTAGCATCAAGCATGGCCTTATAAGAAGTATATAACACCACCATCATTTGACAATTCTAAAACCGGAGAAAAAAGTAAAATAAAAGCAATAGACTTGCTAAACAACATATGAGTAAAATGCTTCTCTCTCTTATTTGTTTGGTATTCATTTCCTATATTATTATTATTTTAACATTTCCTTTCATTGACAAGGAATAAAATGTAAAATATTAAAAGAAGAAGAAGAAGAAGATAAAATAGTGAAAGAAAGGTAATAAGCCTTATTAATCTATATATTACTAAAAGTTGAAGAGTGGCATTTATTGCTACTGAGCTCCTATTACACCACCTCATTGCCACGTCATTCGCCACACAATTACTATTTATTATTTATTCCTTTTTTTTTACAAAAAAAAATATATAAATAGATTATTGACTTTACATATTCATCTTTTTTTGTTTTAATATCTATATATATTTCTTTTTTATTTCCAATTTTCCTATAATTTTTTTTACATTCACTTATTTTTTAAATATTTACACTTTCTTCAACCTTTCTTCTTCCCTTACCTTTTCATCTCCCCACTACCTCTACTTTAATATTGATATTCATCTTTCCCTTCGTCTTCCTTTTTTTGTCTCTTCTTATCCCTTTTCTTTTACTATAAATTTGTCATTTTTTTCCATTCTTTACATAATTTTCTCTCACAAAAAGGTTCTCTCTCTCTCTCTCTCTCTCTCTCTCTCAATGTTTTGGTGGATTTTTATTTTTTATTGTATCTCCGCTTTAGGTTGATAAATTTTTGTCTTTTTAAGAACTCTAATTTAGGTTGATACGATTTAGTTTTGTATTTTAAGTTATTATTATTATTATTTTGCTCTTTGATTGTTAAATTTGATCCGATTACATTATAAAAAATTAAAGATAGTAGATAAAAATAAAATAGTATTCCATTACACACCATAATTTGGATAATTTAGTATTTATTGTTATATCTTTTAGTTTTTCTTATTTTTTTCTTCTCTTTTATTTTACTCAATATTGAAATTCAACCACATCCTCCTTATGATTAAATTATTTATATTTTCTCTCTCTTTTTATTTTAAAAAATAAAAAAAATGTAATTTTTTATTGTGCTCATCAAATTGTACTCATTTTTTTTTAACGTTTACAGTTTCTCCAACCTTTCTCCTTCTCTTTACCTTTTCATCTCCCCAAACATTCTACCTTGATATCACTCTTCCTCTTTCCTTTTATATTCTTTTATTTTGTTTCTTTTTATTATCATCCTCTTAGTATAAATTTTCCATTCACTCTTCCATTCTTTACATAATTTCTCTCACAAAAAAATGGTTATTTCCCACTCTTTTTCTCTCAATTTTTTGGTGGATTTTTATTTTTATTTTTCTTGCATCTCTATTTTAGCTTGATAAAGTTTTGTGTTCTTGAGAACTTTATTTTGGTTGATGGGCTTTAGTTTTGTGCTTTAAGTTTTTTTATTTTTTATTTTTTTTATGACTTTGATTGTTAAATATTATCATATTTAACTATGCTCACAGAGTCCTCAGTCCTCACCTCCTCTAGAGCTACAATGTCTCCAATCTCATGTACTACTCAATTTGATGTGTAAAAGTAAGGATCAAATGCTATAAGAAAGAAAGTGCAAACAAGAGTTTGAGGAGGGGAATAAATGTGTGGACATAAAAAAATTGAAATTTGAAATGATGGTGGGGATTTGTGTGGTTTGGTCTCGCCTTATGCTTACCAAATATTAAGCTGGTTTATCATGTGTTTCAAATATTAATGTCATTAACTAAAAATACTCACTAATTTATGACAAGCTTAATTTTTTGTGTGTTTTTGTATTCCTAAATATACTAAAAAAATAAAATTATAGACTAAATAGTATATAACATCCAATTGTTGTGAATGTTTGCATGTGATTAACCTAGACGTTTAATAAAATTATAGATTCCACATAATAGTGATTTATAAAAAGTAAGCATCATGTACCTTTTATCAGAGTTGCATTAGATGTTTCATGAACCAAACCTATTAGCAATAAATATCATTAATTCAAGTGAAAATTAAGAAGTAAATAAAAATTCATTGCATTTTTAACATTTATAAGAAAAATTAAGAAAGTAAAGCAACTTATTTTTTATGAATAGTATTAAAAAACCATAGACGTACAACAAAAGTTGGAGAAACAACCATCAATACTTACAAGAACAAAAATCAGACTTTGGCTTTAAAGCACCCTTAGGGAAGCTTCCAAGTTAGCCCTAATTCGAATTTTGTTAATGTGAAGTTTATATGGAGCTCATCCAAGCTTCCATTATATATAGATTTGATGGCGTTGCTTTCTAAGGATAAATTTATCAAATTCCATCATGCCAAAACAAAAAAGCATCTCCAATACCATAGACAAAGAATTGGAGAAAGAAAAAGAAAAGCATATGCTTGCCTTCTATATGCAAGAAAGCAATGAAAAAAAAAAAAAAAGATTTGCTGCATGTTCCTCTCCAAAGTCTCATACTTGCAATTGAAGGCAATTAAAAAAGCAAGATTTTGTCATTAGCACCACATAAAGGCTTATTCTTACACTTGAAAGCTATTAACATGGAGATTTTGTAGGTGAAGGCGAGCAACCTACCCCTAGGAATATATATATATATATATATATATATAATATTGTGGTGTTGCTTAGAATTTTTTTTTTTCATCAGCTCCACATAGAGGCTCATACTTGCACTTAAAGGTAGAAGGGTATTCCGACTTGTTAAGCAAACTAGATTCATATGCCTTTCTCTCTTCTTTGTTTTTCTTTATTCTTATTTTTCATTCTCTCACATGATGTCTTATTTTCTTTTTCATTTTTTTCTCCACTTGATTATATCAAAAGTCATGCTTTAATGGAGAGAGAGAGAGAGAGAGAGAGAGAGAGAGAGAGAGAGAGAGAGAGAGAGTCTACTAACTATCAAAAAAAAAAAAAAATTCTTGACGAAAAAGTGCTATGAAACTCTACGTAAGACATATAAAGCTATTCATTCTTATAATTAAATGTCTAGGAACTATTTTTTTTTTTTCTTTCTTTCCCTCCCTTCCAATGAAGTATCTAGGTCTTCCATTAGGTGCTAATGTCAGAGATAGATCTATTTGGAATCCAATTATTGAGAAGGTGGAGAGGAGGTTAGCAGGTTGGAAACGACTGTATCTCTCAAAAAGAGGTAAAGTTACTCTTATTAAGAGTACTTTATCCAATCTTCTAACTTATTTTCTCTCTTTTTCCTATTCCAGTGGTACGTTGCAAACCGTATTGAGCAACTTCAACGGAATTTTCTCTGGAGTGGTATGGGGGATGTTAAAAAAACTCACCTAGTGAAATGGGCCATAGTTTGCACTCCTCTTCATTCTGGAGGTTTAGCTATTAGAAGTCTAAGAAGTTTTAATAAAGCCTTGTTTGGAAAGTGGATACGGAAATTTGGAAATGAGCGACAGGCCTTGTGGAGGAGAGTGATAGGGGCAAAACATGGTTGTGAAGGGGGAGGTTGGTGCTCTCTTCCTGTTATTGGCCCTCATGGTGTTAGTTTGTGGAAGTCTATTAGTCGTGGTTGGCCTTCTTTTGTTCGTCACATCCAATTTGAGGTTGGGGCCGGGTTTATTATTAGATTTTGGTAGGATATTTGGTGTAGGGACACTTCTTTGTGTGTGCTCTATCCAAGACTTTTTTCTTTAAGTCGAAATAAGGAGGCCTCGGTGGCTGAGTTGATGAAGTTCCCAAATGGTGTTCTTTTTTGGGATCTAACTTTTAGAAGATACAACGAAGATTGGGATTTGGAATCCTTCTACAGTTTAATGTCTAGAATTTATAGAGCTTCTTTGAAAGGAGTTAGGGACGATAAGATGTGTTGGAAACCTGCTATGGGAAAGGTTTTGCTGTTCATTCTTATTACCAGGTGCTGACAAAAAGTTTTGACCAGTCTTTCCCTTGGAAGACTGTTTGGAAGTCTAAGGTCCCCTCTAGAGTTGCTTTTTTTGTGTGGACTGTAGATTTGGGGAATATTTTGGCTATTGATAATCTTAGGAAATAGAAGATTTTGATTTTGGATTGGTGTTGTATGTATAAAAGAAATGGGGAATCAGTTGGTCATCTCCTCATCCATTGCTCTATTGCTTTTGATGTATGGTCAATGGTGTTTACTCTATTTGGCTTTCATTGGGTTATGCCGAAAACTATGGTGGAGCTATTGGATTGTTGGCAGGGAAAGTTTGGGAGGCATCGAAATTTTGCTATTTGGATGGTTGTGCCCCATTGTTTGATGTGGTGATTTGGAGGGAGAGGAATAATCGGCATTTTGAGGATTTAGAGAGATTAGATTCTGATCTTAAACTCTTCTTTCTTAAGACTCTTCTGGATTGGGTTATAGTGTTTGGCTTTCGTTCTTTTTCTTCAGTCCATGTTTTCGTGGACTTTTGTACTTTATGCACTTGATTTGTTTTTGTCCTTGATGTTTACTTCCTGTATACTTAGGTGACACCCCTCTTATTTTAATATATTTTTATTACTTATCAAAAAATATATATAATAGCTAAGAGGAAATAAATCCAAAAAATGTTTGTGCCACAAAAAATATTATCATTTTTGCCACAACTTGCTACATGACGAGTTGTGAGAGGAGAATAATAGTGGGTTCATGGGGTTCTATATCTCCGCAACTCATAAGCAAAAGTTGTAATATTTTTTGTAGCATTAGCATTAGCTTTTCTCAAGGAAGTGTAGGTCTCCTTTAAAAAAAAAAAAAAAAAAAGGGATAATTACACTTTCCCCACCTGTGGTTTGCCTATAATTCTATGTACCCACCCGTGATTTAAATTTTGACACTTTGCCCACCTGTGATTCTGACCGTGAGTGCTCCGTAACCCACCTCAATGTTTTCCATTACTCTAACACCAAATAAGTAAAAAACACATCCCAAAACGGATCAAAACTCACTCTAGACCGAGAATCATCTGGGCTTTGATCGTGCAAGTAACCCGAGGAAGAAGGAGCTTTGATTTTGGGTTCATCTGAAGCTTGGGTGAGTTCGGGTGAGTTCATTGTGCAGTAAATTTTTTGTATTTGATCTGTTTGTTTTCTCTTGATTCTGGGTTCATCTGAAGCTTCAAGTTTTGGTTCTAAATTTCCAATTTTGACTTTTTTTTTAATAAATGGGGAAAAAAATTATCTGGGTTGGTAAGTGAAATAAGTGAAACCCCATTTACATGTAACTTTCTGAGAATCATGGTTTTGAATGAATAGTTATTGTTTTCAGTGTTCAAGAATGAATCCAGAGATATAATGGGCCATGATTTGATGGGTATTTTGCTGAATTACTTTTTGATTTTTACCTTACTTGCTGCAGATAACAGATGCTGTTGTTGCAGCTTACATATTGAATGCTACTCTTGTTGTTCCCCAACTGGATCAAAAATCTTTTTGGAAGGATACCAGGTTTGTTGTAATGTTTGATAAGTAAATTAGAAAATATATATAGGCTGTCAAACTCATTTAATCTGGTGTTTGCTGCAGTGAGTTTGCTGAAATCTTTGATGCGGACCAATTTATCTCCTTTCTTTCAAAAGATGTTAAAATCATTAAGGAGATTCCGCCAAACGAAGGGAAAGTCTTGAGTCCATATACCATGCGTGTTCCAAGTGTAATCCAAAATGCTACCAGAGCCGTGTTCTACCTGTTCTTGTAAAAAAGCATGTAAGTGTTCAATTCTTTATGGAAAGTAGTGAATCTTATAATCAATTCATTGAATGTCATGGACATTGTTTAAGGCTATTAAATTTTCATATTTGATATTGTTATTTAAAAAAAAGAAGCGCGCAAAATCAAATCTTGAAGCTCACCCAAGCAACGGATGAACCTAGAATCAAGAGAAAACAAACGGATGAACCCAGAGAAAAACCAAAACTTGAAGCTCACCCAAGCAACAGATGAACCCAGAGAAAAACCAAAACTTGAAGCTCACCCAAGCAACAGATGAACCCAAAATCAGGAGAAAACAAACGGATCAAATACAAAAAATTTACTGCACAATGAACTCACCCGCACTCACCCAAGCTTCAGATGAACCCAGAATCAAAGCTCCTTCTTCCTCGGGTTACTTGCACGATCAAAGCCCAGATGATTCTTGGTCTAAAGTCTCAAGCGAAGCGCATTGCATTGTGTAGGATCTTCGTTGGGTTGGATGAGAGTGAGTAAGTTTTGAGAGTGAGAGTGAGTTTTGATCCGTTTTGGGATGTGTTTTTTACTTATTTGGTGTTAGAGTAATAGAGAACATTGAGGTGGGTTACGGAGCACTCACGGTCAGAATCACAGGTGGGCAAAGTGTCAAAATTTAAACCACAGGTGGGCACATAGAATTAGAGGCAAACCACAAGTAGGCAAAATGTAATTATCCTAAAAAAAAAAAAAAAAAAAAAAAAAAAAAGTAAGTGTAGGCCCATTTTTATCTATTTTCTCTTTTGAAAAGATAAGTGGCAATTTTGTAAATAAAGTGATCCCTAGTTCAAAACCCAATAGCCCCAATTCATTCCTTTTTTTTCTTGTATTTTTTCCTCCTCCGCGATTCCACCGCTGCAAAAACCAATGAAGGAAAACGAAAACAATGGAAGAGAGACAAGAACTTCCAATTTCGAAGCTATTTACCATCAAACGCCCAATGAATAAATATAAGAAGAAGGATGCTCCAATTGCTTCGGCGGATGATTGCAATGGCGATGGGGTTGTTACGGTTTCAGAGTTTGATTATTGTGTGGACAATTACTTCAGAGCCATCGAAACCATCTCTAAGCTCTGTGGAGAAGATGATGAAGATTATTATGCTCTTCAACAAATTGAAATCCAGCGTTTGTCTTCCTCACTCACTTTCTTAAGGTAAATACTAAAAAATGCTCCTCCTACTACTTTTATGTATGTATGTGTTAGAGATGTGAATCATGTTTTACTTGTACTAGTATTGTACTCTTGTCTTAGTATTTGTATTTGTGATACACTGAGGTTGTATTACATGAATCCCATATATGATAGTTTTAATTGTACTAGTATTGTACTCTGTCTTAGTCATAATAATACGCCTTTTTTTTTTAATCTTGAATTGTTTAAGGATGGTTTATTTATTTATAATTTTAAGAGACAAAAAGCGAAACATTTTCAATAGTTTAGGGACAACGAAATTCATAAAATTTTTTTGTAAACACATTGTACTTTTGCTATCAATAAAACTTTTATTACCTGTTAAATATATATATATATATATATATTGTGCAAATTTTAGGGACGAAAACAATATTTTAGCCTAGTAATTTTCTCAACATCCGCTTGTATTTGTATTTCATGTCATATCAAACAATTTCATGCCCAAAAACATTAGAAATACATAAAAGGATCCATGTATCGCTATATGCACACACGCATGTATATCCAACGTTGAAATCTGTACTAGGCATTGCTGGTCATGGTTTTTGTACTTGTTATTATAATTGACCTTGGTTTGAGATTTGGAAAAAACACAGGTGGTATAGTAAGTAAAGGAGGGTGTGTGATGAGTTAACCAAAGCTTATATTTTGCTCTTCAATCTTGGATGCTTCTGTTTTAAACTTAGTTAGTATTGCCACAAATTATAGTTGCAACTGTTTATGAATAGCTCAAATTTGTTTATAATCGGTTGTTTAGCAAATAAGTCAAGCTCAAGTTCAAGTTTAAGCTAGATTATTAAATGAGTCAAGCTCAAACAAAACAGAATGTTCATGAACAAGCTTCTGAGTGTATTTCTTTTGTAATAAAATCCCTTATTTATTAAAAAAAAAAAGCTCGTGAGTGTATTGGTTGTTTTGAGTGTATATATAGGTATATTCTATCTGTATATATACATGTATAGATATACTATATACATGTATAAATATACTAATATAGACTTGAACTTGGATTGTTTAAGTTAGTAAATAAGCTCATAAGATATCAAATTATGATTATTATTGTTAATTTATTGATAATAAAATTAGTTGATTATATGGTAAAAATTATTTATGATTTCCAAACAACTCAAGGTTCGTCAATCTTATTTTTATAGTTCATAAATGAAATTCAATGTATCTAATTAATTCAAATAATATAATTTCAACTATAATTTTTTTTTTTTTATAAATATAATATTAACTATAATTTAATTATCAATCATCGGCACAAATTCATGAAGGACTAAAAAAAATTTACTAATTGCATTTACTTCATATGTGGAAGGAATAAGCTAATCAAGTAGCTCAGGAATAAGGCAACAAACTTGAGCTTGTTAAACAAGCAAAAAAATGAACAAGTAATCTATCTTGGTGATGAGTTCAAGTATTTGATTATCAGTATACCACACTGACTCTTTGTTATTCAATAGAAAACGTGCTAGGGAACTCTTTTTTTGTAGTGTTAGATAAAATACAATATGAACAATATATTTTCTCACAGGGGGTGGACACACTTTCAGTCAAATTTTCATTAAGTCCTATGCCATGGCTGGTCTCTACTTCTTTTGAAGGTCCTTGTTCAATTTTCTTCTCAATAGTGGAGGTGGTGGTGGTTGTTTTTGTTGTTAGTTTTATGATTATTATTTATTTTAATCATTAATGCTGCTTTTTTTTTTCACTTTTTATTATTATTGTTAGCCTTGTTATGTTCACATGTAAATTAGAACTACATATCCACAAAGAATGGAAGTATTTTAATTATGAACCAAGAGCAGTTAGGTTTGCCTGTGAAGTGGGAAGCCTTGAAGGAAAAGATGTTGTTGGTGGAATAAACTTATCTCAATTTTTTTCTGCAACTGTTCCTAAGGTAAATTAGAACTTTTTTCCTCCCTTCTCTTTTCATGTAGTTTGGGGGTGGGTGGTTTCTTGTTACACATCATTTTTGCCAAACAAGACCCTCATTTGGTTGATTTTATTGAATTTCTTTCTTATTGATATGTTTTCTTTGGAAAGGGCTTTGACACATCCTTTGTGTTATTTCCTTTTCTTTTTCTAAAGAAATTTTTACTTATATATATAAAAAAATAAAAAAAATAAAATAATAAAAAAAAAAAAAAACTGGCTTGCATACTGTTGTAGGAGGGACCATCAGGGGGTGCTGCATCTGTCGAATCCAGGTATTTTTCCCAGGACTTTGCTCTGGAAGTTATTAGTTTTACACTGATTTAAAGATGAACTGTGAAACTTTTAAATCTTACAAAAACTTTTTTTTTTTTTTGGTGATAATGTTTTTATGTGTATGAGAACTTATCAAAAAAAAAAAAGTGTCACTTATGGGGAAACTATCTTTGCCTTACTTTTTATTTCCTTGAACCCCTATGCAATTTAACATTCCCTACGTGATTTGGTTGTAGAATGAATTCTGAGAATGTCTGGAAACTATATGTGTATCCAAATATTTCAAATGATAATTTCTTTAAAGAAACATCTAGTTTGATAATTAGGGGAATGTTGAAATTTTCTTTCTAATTGTATGCACGTTGAGTGGTAGTGTTTGCTACTACATTATCCATCTGGTTATGGGTGACCCGTTGAATTACTAAAGTGTCCTTAATGATATGTATGTCTTGATGGGTGAAAAGGTAGTTGACATTTATTCAAATGATGCCACCCTATTCACCAGCCCATTATCTACCGAGGTTTATTTTATGTTGTGCAAAACATGCATAGCATGTTGCACCCTCTTCTAATTTAGTTCAGGCACACAAGTATACTACTGCACTGCTCATGTGAACAGATGTAGGGTGATAGTCATTTTTGGTTGGATAATGATGAAGAATTAAAAATATCCTAGGTCTTTATATTGACTTCTGATATGAATATTTCTAATGATGCAATGAATTCTAGCTCAAGTGGCATCTCCTTTCCTGTAAAAAAAAAGGTGAAGGTGGAGGTTCACCAACTGCATGAATAACTTATCAAATAAAAACAATATATTATCTCTGATGATATGATGTTGCTCATGCACAATGCTTATTTCTTTCCTTAATCATGTCATGTCCTAGTATTGCACATAGTTATGTTGCCTGCTCAATTGTAATTGTAGATTTTCAGGTAGGTTCGTTTTTTTGAAGACACAAATTTTTGGGTTGTGGCTTCCTGTACCAAGTTGAAAGAGTTTATTTCATTTTAATACTTATTTTATTTCAAAAAATATTAAAGTAAGTCAGAAATTCTAGCTTTTCTATCTTTTAACTCTTAACTAATGATGTTATTGCTGAATTTCAGACTGTTTGGCAATTTCTATGAATAAAATGACATTTAAACTTGTTGGTGCATTGTAAAATATGCACCAACAAGTTTAAATGTCATTTTATTCATAGATTGTAAAATTGCAATCTACAGAAACTATATAATTGATGATTGTTATGCACATTTGCTAAATGCCTCTCATCAGACCTTGCTGCAGTAAAGACTTTGTTATGTATGTTGGAGGGCATGTTTGGGCTCTGGATTGGTGTCCTACAATCCATGAAATGCCTGACTATCATATTAAATGCAAGGTACTTGTATCCTTTTTCCTTATATTCCTTGTGTGTGTGTGTAAATGTTGCTTTGTTGAAATTATTTTTGGGGCATTTGTGTAAGCTTTACTTTTAATTGATACTAGTCAAAAAAAATCTCTGCTATGATGTTTAGATAGCTTATCCTTTTTTTTTTGGGTAAGTAAGAATTGTTTTATTAAAGAGAAGATTGCTTATCTTAAAATTATACTAAGAAATTTGATATTGGAATTCATCATCATCAGGGAAGGCTTGCCTATGAATCTTTGCGAGACGGTTAAATGTATATTTTATAATTGGTTTATAATATTATTAGATATTCAAATTGACTTTGGGAATTGTTGGGGAGGATTTGGGAAAAGTTTATAATTCTTACTTGATTGATACTTGAACATTGAGGAAACGTTTATCCATCTTTGATATTTACCACAAAAAAAACCATTCTGTTTTTTTTATTTTTTTTTTGGTAATCTTCGTTATTCTGTATTATTCCCAGTTGCTTCAAAGGAGCCACACACACTCACATGTATGTTTGTTTGTTTGTTTGTAGGAAAGTATGTGTTCTAAATGTTATTTGCAAAAGGCCAAATCTTTTTTTTGGTTAGGCAGTATACCATTTAAGAAGTAGTGTCATTTAGGCAATTTTTTGTGATATTATGGGTAACAACTAAAGTGGTTAGTTGGGATAGTTAGAGGACATTGTCCTCATTAGTCTTGTTGAGCATTGTTCCACATTTATTGCTTTGTAGCAAAATTCTATTTGCAAGAAAGAAAAATTAGATATATTGCTTTATGAGACTTTTAGATGTTGTGTGGTTTGATTTTGTGCGGAGAATTTGTGACAAATTATTTTGATTATTCACGTTAAATCATTTTTATGTGACTTCTTTCTGGTTTCTTACTTTCCAGTTTATCGCGGTTGCAGCTCATCCTCCTGGGTCTTCATATCACAAGATTGGTGCCCCACTTACTGGTAGTGGTGTAATTCAGATATGGTGTATTTTAAATGTCGACGTAAATGAGGAAGAGGTGCCAATAGAAGGACGAATCAACATTATCAAAGAGACCTAGAGGAAGGCCTAGAAGGAAACCAATAGAAGACAATGAGGCCATAACAACTCAATCAAAGAGGCCTAGAGGAAGACCTAGAAAAAAATCTGATAGAAGAATCTCTTGATAATTTGGACTGCAACGACCAGTATGTTCAAGCTCTTGTTGTTCAACTCCTAGAAGATTTATCAGAAGCACATGCTGTGGATGGGGTTTCTAGGAATGCCCAGGAACCAGCTGTACAAGAAGAATGTGATAAAAAACAAAAACGTTACAAGCGAGCAGCATCTGCAGGTGATCCAACACTTGAAAGTCCTGTCAAGGGAAGAAAATCGAAACAAATGAAACGAGTAGGGAGTCACAGTGATAACACAAGTCCGCTGTTATTGACACGAAATGAAGACATGGGATCTTCTGTTTCGAATCATCAAATACAACATAACTCTGGACAGGAACCTGCTGCAAGTGATAATGTGTCGCCCAATGGTTCCTTGGGAATTCGCTCAGGCAGTTCCTTGATTTCAAAGGATATCGCTCTGCCAAGAGTTGTATTATGCCTAGCTCATAATGGTAAGGTTGCATGGGATATCAAATGGAGGCCTTATAATGTATCTGAATCCAAAAGTAAGCATCGGATGGGCTATCTTGCTGCCTTGCTGAGGAATGGATCTCTGGAAGTGTAAGAAGTCTGCTTCAGTTGTCCAGTTTCCATGTTCCTTTAATATTCTGTCTCAGCTTCTCTCGTCCATATCTGTTTCCTCCTTTTTAGATGCTTTTGCAATTTCTTCTTTTCCCTTTTATTAGTTCAATTCTTTTGAAGTTGTTGGATCCTTTTCCTTGTTTGAGAATCTCCTCCCTAAGACCTTTTGTGATAGGTTTGCAATTTCTCTTTTCCCTTCTATTGACTGGACATTCAAGGTTACTGTTTTAATTTATGATCTATGTTATTATGATGTTATAACTTATAGGATGTATGTAATAACACCGATTGTCATGTTGAGGTTTCAAATATTTGCGTGTGCACACACAGAGAATATATACTTGGTTCTGAACTAGTTTCAATATGTCAAGTACTAAAAGCGATAATTACAATTGAGAAATGACAATATTACTTATCAAAAAAAGAATCCAGAAGTGACAATATTTTGAAATGAAATGCATGCATAAGAAGTATATTGTGTTTGTGTAGAGGTGTCAAAAGGTGGGCATTGGTAAGTGAAAATAAAATCTAAAAAATTATCCTAGTTTGAATATCAAACTACTTTAACATTGTAAAATTGTTGCACTGCAATTTGCAACAAATTAAACTTATATTGACCAGTATCCTTTTCTGATTATGTCCACATATTACATCAATCTTCTGCACCAATTGCATGCTTATATAGTTCTAAAATATTTATTACATTCTGTTATTTGTATCTTTTTTTTGACAACGCTATATCTATCAATGCAGGTGGGAGGTTCTTCTTCCTCGTACAATGAAAGTTCTCTATTCTTTTGTGCATCAGGAAGGTATTGATCCCCGTTTTGTAAAATTGGAGCCTGTATTTAGATGCTCAATCTTGAAATGCGGTGGCATACAGAGGTAATGCAGTTTCTACCTTTTTGATGAATACTGTGGGATTTACTGAAATTGAACAAAAAGTTATCTTGGCATTGAGCTCTAGCTCAACAGGCATTTCCTCCCTCCATAAAGAATGGGGTAGAGGGTTTGTAAAACATGAAAATCTCCATCCCTTTTTGCTACAGCCTTCAGGGAACTGGACATATTTAAATAATGTTGAATTGTAGCATGTTCCTTTAACTATTTGCAACACGTGACCATCGTTGTTGACCTTGTTACTTGGTTTACTTTACAGTTTACATGATTAAAGGCTGATTTGCACTCAACTCTTGTTTTGTTATGTAGCATCCCTCTGATAGTGGAGTGTGCAGCTTCACCCCCGCATGATTACCTGCTTGCTGGATGCCATGATGGAACAGTAATATTTTCATTTTAATATCTTGTTCTTTTTATTATTTAGCTACTACATTTTTTCTGCTTGGCTTCAGATTGCATCCTAGTTGATATGGTGTAACGACCCCGCCCCAACTGTGTAGATATTGTCCGCTTTGGGTCCCATACCCCTCACGGTTTTGTTCTTCCCCAGGTTGCGCTAGGGAAAAGGCCTCTACACATTGAAGGGAGGTCATTCCTTATAAACACATTCTCATATGCTTCCCTAGGCGATGTGGGATTCCATGGAATGCAAGACCCCTCTTTTTGGGTCACTACATATGGGTCAGTACTTAATCAAGCTTTGGAATAATTGGGAATAAGGGAATAGGTTTCTGTTTTTGGTAAAATGACATCTGGTCTGGACATTCTTGGTTTAGAACTTAAGAAGTTTGTCTTACATTTGGCTGCTTTATGGAAGTTCTCTGCAAGTTGTTCATCTGAAGGTAATGGGCATATTATAATATTGTTTCTTGGATTGGAATTATGGTGCAATATGAATTTCTCATGTGAATTTCATTTCCACCTTTTGCTCCGCAGATACGAGGCCATTGCTTTGCTTCAGTGTAGATACAGTTCCTATTACAGCACTTTCCTGGGCTCCACTTGAAAGGTAAGTGAAGCCAGAAGATGGCATTATTAAATTTTTTTTAGTTGTCCTATGAAATATTCAGCGCTATGATTTTTTTTTAGGCAAAATGTTAATGGTGGTGATTTTATATGGGACCCAGTAAGTCTGATTTTTTACTTTAAAGAGAATAATTTTCATCTGCAATTGTTTTTTCCTCTCTCTCTCTTTGTTTAGCTGTGATTTTGGTTTGTATGACCAACAACCTTATCTGCAAACCGTAAAATGTAATCGTGTGATAATCTGAACTATTGTATGCATTTAATTTGAATCTAATATATCTTTTTTATTTGAGTTTGAGAATTATGAAAAAAATGCAGAAGGAATTGGCCATGGATTATTGATTATAAATCTCTATGAAATTCAAATTAAAGTCTACTTTAATAGAAAATTTAAAATCACTTGCCTTTATTTGGCTGGTGGTTAACATCTGTGATGATGAAGACCACTGTTTTATTTGTAGAATCTATCATGCCTAAAATCGTTTTCTTATGTTGTTGACTTCAATTTTGGAGTGCATGCATTGCAACTCTTTTGAATTTATTTGAAAGTATGAAGAGAAATAGCCAAGAAATGAGAAAATATGGTTACTAAATGATTCCCCCCCCCCCCCCCCCCCTCCTACTTCTGTGGGCATGGGTTGTCTAAATTATTATTGTTGGAAAGTATAATTCACTTTCCATGTCATTGAAAACCAAATCAAGACATTGATTTCAAAAGAAAATTATGGGATTGATTGTTAGAGAAAATTGTAGGATTGAGACAATCAATATGCAATTCAAGTTTAAATTGTTTTTTACTTTTGTAAGTAATCCTATTATAAATATGGATTCCATTGTAATGTATTATCATGAAAAGTGTATGAGAAAATGTAGCCCTTTAGGCTCTTGTCCCGTGGTTGTTGGCCGTCAAGCCAAAGCACATAATGCTCTATGTTCTCTCTATTTCTCTCTCATTGCTCCTGCTCTCACATATCTAAATATTTTCTATTTCTCCTTTAATTTCTGCAATTATGTAATCACAATTGTTGTTATTACTGTTACTTTTCTTGATGAAAATATATAACTTGCTGTTGTTTATGATTATCAGTGATCCAGAGATTGCAAATGTTATAGTTACTGCAGGATATGGAGGCCTAAAGTTTTGGGACCTACGGTACATATGATGCCTCTACCGTTTACATTCTCATTGATATGCTTTTAGCCTTTTAACAGTTTTAAGCTTTGATGGTTTTGTTGCTCACATTCCTTTCATCTGAATAAAGATGCTTGGAATTGTATACAATTTAATTTATTGCACAAAAATATTTGAATATCTGGGTAAGTAGAACTTTAGTCAAATTTGTTACAAGTATTCATGATATACCTGTATGCTGTGCACTTGGTTAACAGTAAGTCCTTTTAAAGTACATAGATTGACATTCTTGAGAAATTAAACTTCAATAAATGTCTATATACTTTGATTTGGGATCCGCAAACTTTCATTGTATGATTTTGCTACGAGGGACAAAAGTTTCTTGTAACCTGAAAATTATAGTCTCTGAATTTGTCAAACTTGCCATTTTATATTGTGTCAGCTTGTTTTGATGATATATTTTAACATGTCTTTATTTCCCCCGCCGGGGGGGGGGGGGGGGGGGGGGGTTAATAAATGACCACAATCTGCAGCAAATTGAATCTTAATTCTTAATTATTGGTTTGGAAAGCGCTCATCTAGCATCTGGAATTTAGTTTCATTGTACTTAATGCGGTGTATTTGGAGGGAGCGAAATTGGCGGATTTTTGAGGACATGGAAAAATCTGATGACCAGTTGCTTCTTTTAGTGGCTTTCTTTTTTATTAGTCTAGGACTTCGAGACTCACCTCTAGTGATTCTCTCCCTTTGTTCCTTAGTTCTTTCATTTGTAATTAGCTTTTTCTTTGTCTTTTCGTTTATTTTCCTGTAATCTTTGGTCTGCCTTATGCTTTTTTTGCATGAGGTAGCTTGTTGAATATACATCTTTCTTACTTATAAAATAAAATAAAATAAAATAAATATTAGTGTCTTGGCCTGATAATAAAAAACAATCATAATGGAGCAGAGACACAATGGTTGAAATTCTGTCATATCTATTAAAAAAATGGAAAGTTAACGGATACCCTAACGGCATTGATTTAGGAAATATTTTTAAAAACTTTTTACAGGAAAAGAAAAAAGCAACTGATATTTTTGATAGCTTTTTATATTTCTAATGAGAGTGACATCAAATTTTCCTAAAATAGTCCATTAACAAATGCCCTAAGGCACCCTATTAATCGGACCCTTTTAACTTGTTAACATTAGGGATATGATCCTTTTAGTGGGGAGGAGGTATAAATGTCATCTTATAACCTTCTTAAGCTTCACTTCCAATGTTCCATTTTGCCTAGATTTTTAAATTACAGAAATAGCCATGCTCCATGAATGATGAAATTTGAATGTGATGACTAGCAGTATGCATGTCTTTGGGGAACACAGACATTATTGTGCACAAATTATTGTTTTAATTAGTCATATGAATTATGTTTGTTGCATGTACTTCATTGCTTTGTTTTGAGCAATTAATCTTCACTTCAAGGTTCAAAGCTTTGATCGATTAGTAAGATAGGTTCTTTAGTTGATTTGGCTCATTTCAGCCTCCTAGTTAGGTGACTGTCATTTTTTTATCTAGATAAGATCCTCCAGTTTCTTAAATCCCTTTTTGGATACCAGTATCTCAATTTTATATTTCCCAGAACTTTGGAAGTACTTAAAATCAAAAATAGAAATAATATAAAACTTTGAACTTAAAGATTGCATTCTCGGAAACTTGATCTAATCCTGCAATGAAATTTCTTGCTTTGTGTAGGTTCCATATATGGTATATTTTTGCATGTTGTCATGATTTTTAAGGAGAGGAAGTGCTGAGATTTACAAGTTCATTTACGAAAACATTGAAGCTAGGGTATCTCAAAGTTACATGGGGACTGGATAATTAGTTGGGATTAATATTTTAGAGTTTGATATGTTTAATTTATCAGTAGTGGTATACTGGTATGCCATACTGAAGCTATAACATTAAATAGTTTGTAGTGATCCATTCCATCCTTTGTGGGACCTCAATCCTCTGCCAAGGAACATATATAGTTTGGATTGGTTGCCAGATCCAAGGTAGAGTATGATTTATGCAACACAAATTGAGCTCCTACTTTGGAAGCATTCTTTGTTCATGTTTTTAGATGTGTTATTCTATCCTTTGATGATGGAACACTGAGAATTCTCAGCTTATTTAAGGCTGCATATGATGTTCCTGTCACGGGAAAGTCCTTCAGTGGGACAAAACAACAAGGGTTGCGCAGTTATTACTGTTCATCATTTGCCATCTGGAGTGTTCAAGTGTCACGACTAACAGGTAGATCCATATGCTTTTATATGATTCTAGTAAAATTTGCTTGTATCACAGCCAGAAATGAGATTATGAGAATACATTTCTCAGTTTTCGTGCTTAAAACAAAGCTAGTAAACTACATCAACCTTTTCTTTTTAATATTCAAAATTATATCTGGATCTGCTCTAATGTTTCACTATTAGCAATTTGTTTCTTTGCATTTTTAATTTTGCATTCAGAAAGTATAAAAAGTGAGATTGATAGACCCTAAGAAGTTAATGTAGTACAGTCTAAATGCCAATGAGATCTAGCTCAAATGGTAAATGCTCACCTTGTAGTAAGAATTAGGTAGAGGGTGAGGTTGTGGGTTCAATACCTATTGGGTGCGTAACTTATCAATAAAAATATCTATTACAATCTGAATTGCCACATGCATACAAAGTAAAATCTAGATTGTTAGATCCAAAAACCATATCGAGTACATTTTAGTTTCTACGCTCCATAGAATGTTTCCTTGTTTAAATTAAGTATCAGTTGATTGAAACTACAGAATACATAAATCCTAATCCTTCCTTTTAAAAATGGCTTATGAATATTTCTGGATTGGCCTTTCTTGTCAAATTATTAAGCTGCTACTCAGGCAAAATAATGGATGATTAACTATGAAAATTTTATGCAAATTTCTGCAGTTATACATTGTCATCCGAAGTAAAATTTTATAGTGGATGGATGGTCATAGTTTTCACCTTTGATTATATCTCCTAAAACTCTGCATCAGGTCAATTGAACTGCTAATTTCCGGTATCAATTATCCACCAACTGTTGAATTTTGATTTTGAATGTCAGGCATGGTTGCATATTGCAATGCAGATGGCACTGTTCCCCGTTTCCAAGTGAGTTTTAGTTCCTGCTATGGATCTTTTTCTTTTTCTTTTTTCTTTATTAATTGTTAAGTTATGCATGTACTAAGCGGGTCTTGAAAATGTTAAAATATGACATTTCTTTTTTTGATTTTTTTTGGACCAACTTTTATTTTACTTATTCTTGATAGTATAGGGCAGAGGAATTTCAATTAAACTTGTCTAGTTAAAAGGTCCAACTTTTACCTGATCATGATGATAATGCAAATCAAAAATTTTTTTTAATGGCTCATGTTCTAGGGGCTAGGGAGTCTTTTAGCGCTGTAAATAATCCACAATTCAGATTGTTGTGTTCAAGAACTCATGCTTTGGCCCAGTGGTTGGACACAAAGGGACCCCTTTCTAATAAATATCCTTCATTTTTAGGATTAGAGACATAAAAGTGGAATATATAATAACTGTATGCAGTTCTAAGCTGATGCTAAGGTTTTAATAAATATGATTGAGTTGTGTTTATATTAGCTTACAAGCAAAGCAGTGTACAAAGTTTTCTCACGAAATCGGACCCACATTTTCTTTGTGGGTCACTAACCGAAGAGGAATCAACTATCACAATCAACACTCCGTTATCTAATACCCCTTTCCTATTGAAGAATTCACTTAACAAAAGTGGGGACATCCCTTTATCCATGCGGGAGATTTTATCCGAGGCACAACAGGTGAAAAGAGGAAAGGATAAGATGGCAAAAGGTCCTAGCATGGATGCTCAAACTTTAGGTAAGTTTTGGCGATTACATTACCACATGACTTTTATAAGCTAGCCATTGCTTTTTTTCTTCTAAACTTCTTCCAATTGTCATGTCAATCTTTTTGCAGCCCTTTGTTATGGAAATGACCTTGGCACAGAATCTGGACCTGAGGAAGCATTGACATATTCTAAGAGCAAAAAGAGACCAAATTGTAGAAGTGGCAATAACAAAAATCGAGAAGATGACCAAGCCTTTGTATGTAGAGATGAAGAGCCACCAAAAACAGAGGGAAAAGAAAATGGAAAAATGGAAGCTCGGACTAATGAAGTTTTCCCTCCGAAAGTGGTAGCAATGCATACGGTAAGGTAGAACATGAACAGGGGTAGTGAGAGATGCCTGTGCTATGGTGGCGTGGCTGGACTTGTACGTTGTCAGGAGATTGTTTTGTCTGATTTTGATAGGAAATTGGCCATGAAGAGATGATGCAAGTCCCTAATTGTTCATGTAATCTATTCTGCGAGGGTGGATGCATGGGTTTCTTTTGTTGCTTCCCTGCACTTTCAAGTGCAACCGACCTGCCATGGAAGTGTGGAATTATTTATTTTACTATATTCAATTAAAATATAGTAAAATAAATAATTCAAGTTATTCAACATATATAGTTGTTCTTTTAAATATGATTTTTTTTTTTATAGTTAGAATAGAGAGGAGAGATTTGAACCCTAGACACTAGAAGGTGCTAACCAACTAAGCCACAAGTCTCTTGTCTTTTTATCATGAATTTATTATACAAATTTGTATTATATCTGAACATATGTTCATTTACGGTTTTTAAACCATATATTTAAAAAAATCTTTTAAAACCTTCAAATAAAACTCATATATACTTGGTATATATATTTAGTCTTGTTACAAACATATTATTAGTAAGTTATATACCCATCCAATGGGTTTTGAAATCACGACCTTGCTCTCCTCTCAAACTGACACTCATGAGAAGAAGAATAACATTTGAACTAAAGTTTATGAGCTCTTTAGTCTTGTTTCCACGGATTGTATTGAGCCAAGATCAATATTGTATTAAAAAAACTCAATCAATTAAAACTCTAAATTGCTTTTTTCTTTTGATAAAAAGTATTTTAAGTGTGTCAAATCATGATTAACAATAAATTTTCTCTAATAGCTTGAGATTTTAACAAACCAATATTTGACATGGGAGATTTTCAATGTTAGCCACTTCATCTTACCTGATTTACGCACCAAATAATGTCTCTCTTTATAAATATCTAGAAATTTTTGTTCCAAATGAATTCACGAGTACAAAATTTTATTACTAATAATATTTTTACTCATAGTTGCCGTACAATATGCAATATGTATTGTATCGTGTATTAAAAATTTATATCATAAGAGCATACCAAAAGTTCTCATAAATCGTATGATACAAAGGTGTGTATCGTATGTATCAGAAAATATATGAACATATGGTTTAAAATGGGTTTTTAAGTGGAATTATTGGGCTACTACTATTTTTGCCTAATACAAAGATTAAGATAAAATTATTGAGTTACTAGCCTACTACTACTTTAGCCCAATAGAAAGGCCTGACACAAAGGGTATTTTTTTCCAAAAAATTTTAGACCACATATTTACCCACTTTCAGATTTTATTTTCCTTGGCTCTCTCTCTCTCTCTCTCTCTCTCTCTCTCTCTCTCTCTCTCTCTCTCTTAGACAATGATAAATATGATGAGGAAAAAAAATTTATTTTGCTTTATATATTATATATTAACACATTTACATTTGATAATTTGAATATGGATGTTATAAATATATTTTCATGTTTTGTTTGTCCTCTCAAATATTATAGCATAAGTGATCATTAAAGTAATAATTAGTTGCACATGTTCCAATTTTATAATAAATATAACATTTAAATATATATATTTTTCAAAAATTTTATATAATATCGATATATTTTACGAAACATGATACAATCCGATATACAATACATAAAAATGAAAAATGATTCACGATATAATTCGTATTTTGACAATTATGCATTTACTTCTATTAATATTTGACAGTTATGCATTTAATAATAATAATAAAAAAAGATAAAATCGTATTTAAGATTATTATGTAATAAAAAATTAAGTGAATTAGCTATCATCATCATTAAAAAAAAAAAAAGATGTCAACAAAAACTAAATTAGTAATTTGCATCTTAAAAATTAGAAAGAATGATTTTTTAATAAGAAAATCTATTATATAGAAAGTTAAATATAATATTATTATAAAAATTGGTATTTAAATTTTTATACATAAAAAGTTCCAAACTTAAATTCATCACAACATGTTCTTTAACTATTAAATTATTTGTTTTAGAAAACAAAAAAGCCACAACGTTCTTTGCCGCCACTCAAATTGTTTTAAACGGTCACTATGTCCGCCAACTGCTATTGTGCTTTACTGAAACTCTGCAGCAAAGCTAAGAAGCTCCACTCCCACATTATCAAAACCTTGGTGAACCCAGAAACCTTTCTCTTAAACTAATGTAAAAAAGAAACGTCATGTTTTTGAGTTCTCAGCATTATTAGCTAGAACATTCAAGTACTGTACATCAGGGCGTCTAACACTCATAATACATGTAGCCTCAACCGTGCCCATATTTAGTTATTTACAATGTCTAGCTTCTGAGTTCTGTCTACCAAAATCTGTGTGCTCAAAGCTCAACTCTTCCTTAGAAAGTTCTGTTTTTTTAGGTGATGGATCAAATGGGCCAAATTCCAATGAAAAAGTGGGCAGACATATGCAAACCAAGAGGAATTTCAACAGTGCTTTGCTTGCAAAATTGGGAAGGGAATGTCTTGACTGAAACTTTTACTCAATCCCAAAAGCAAATTCCATCTTCTGCCTGTGGAAGCACATTTGTGACAGTAGGAATCTCATCAAGAGAGCAAGCTGTGATCTCACTACAATTTAGTAGTTGTGGTAAACAAATACTACAAATATTTTTGGTGTGGTTTTGCCTGAAACAAAAGAAACATTGATTCTACTACCCTAGTAACAATGCCCATGTCTATTCAACGTGAATGAAACATCTTCAAAACACCAAATATCAAGTCTTTCATCCTCTACCTCATATTATTTAGGATAAATTACATTTTAAATCTTAAAGTTTTAAAAGTAATAAATTAAACTCCTAGGTTTTAAAAAATAACAAATTAAACACTATAGGAGGAACTTCCAGTGCTGTTACGGAATGCAAAACCAGCACATTCAGATGCAACTGACATACCAAGTTTAGATTACTTACAAATATCTTCCCTTGAAAATGGTGATCATAGCCGACTTCATTTTAATTGAGATTAAGGCTTAGTTGAGTTGAGTTAAATATTTAGCGAGGGCAATTTAGATGTAGCAGTTTAGGTTTTTTTTTTTAAATTTTATTTATTAGACTAGATGAACAATTCCAAGGATTTTGGGATACAACAATATAGAATGGTTTCAAATCCGACAATAAAGGAAAATTATTCATTTGAATGCTCTGTTTTTCTTCTTTGGATTGAAAATAGAACACCGTATGGAAGCAGATTTATATAAATGAGTCAATTTTCTTAACGGATATCTAGGCTTGATGTCAGTTTTACATTTGTCACATAGAGAAAGATTGATTCATCCTTTCTTGAGAACAGAGTAATTGAGTGCACCTTGTGCATATGAAAGCTCAAATCTCCAACTTTTATGATAAGATAACTTGCAACTTTTGTCTAGACAATCCTGCAAAGAATAAATGGGATTTGTTGCCATAAAAAGATCACAAGTGCGTAAATATTCCAACAAGTACATCATCAACATTCCTTATAAATTTGTGCATAGATAGGAGCGTGTGTTGAATAAGAGAGGTGTTGTTTTGTTGGAAAAATAACACATCTATTACGCTTCCCACCATATATTAACCCACAATTGGAATTTTCACTATCAATGCTTTTCCTTCCCACTGTAGATTTATCATGTCCAGGGATGTCAAACCTGTATTTCAATTTTTTTTTCCAAAGAATTTATTGGTTGGATCTTTCTTGTTGCTCACACAGACCACTTAAAAATATAAATTATAAACAGATGGGACTTATACTTGGGATATACAAATTCAGGCATGTGATAGACATAAGTACCATGATGGCCCTCCTTACCGAGATTGTGCACCATTTAGTTTGAAGCAGTTATATCATTACGAAGGTTTGTTTTCTTTTGGAACCCCTTGAGGTTTTAGATACAGGTGAAAATAGTGGACAGAATGAAAAGAAAATTGCATATGATAATATATTGTTCTACAATCACAACCACCTTTCTTTATCAGTGTTATTCTTAAAATGCATTAAAGAAAATCGTTCAATTGATGAAATAATCTCTCCTTAAAAAATAAAAATGAAAAGAAAGTTTTCCCAACTATTCAATAATTTCATCGTTTGTTCTTATGTGAATAAATGATAAGAACTGTGCATTATCGGGTGTGCTACTCTTTTATAAACTGCATATAATTTACTGTATCAAGCTCAGAATACATTTAGGCCCAAAGAGCTTCTAAAATAAAAAGATGACATTAGTATTTCACAATTTTCCCTCTTCCAATTACCCTGGTTCAATTTCATCTCTTACTACAAATTTGAAATATAACAGGTTCAATAGCATTTCATTATCCTCCTCTTTTTGATATCTCTGGTTATATCTTATCACTCACAACAAACACTAAATACACTTGACCCAGTAAAAGACAGTCAACCATTAAGCAAGTATTTGTATTAATAATTCATTAATTCTTAAATTTGCTAGAAGAAAGAATTAATAACAAGTTTAAAACAGACCCAACAAAATCTCATGTTGCACCCTTTAAAAGAGTAGAAGTTTTAACAAGTTAAATATAAATATTATTATAAAAATTGGTATTTAAATTTTTATACATAAAAAATTCCAAACTTAAATTCATCACAACATTTTCTTTAACTATTAAATTATTTGTTTTAGAAAACAAAGAAGCCACAACGCTCTTTGCCGCCACTCAAATAGTTTTAAACGGTCCCTATGTCCGCCAATTGCTATTGTGCTTTATTGAAACTCTGCAGCAAATCTAAGAAGCTCCACTTCCACATTATCAAAACCTTGGTGAACCCAGAAACCTTTCTCTTAAACTAATGTAAAAAAGAAACGTCATGTTTTTGAGTTCTCAGCATTATTAGCTAGAACATTCAAGTACTGTACATCAAGGCGTCTAACACTCATAATACATGTAGCCTCAACCATGCCCATATTTAGTTATTTACAATGTCTAGCTTCTGAGGTCTGTCAACCAAAATATGTGTGCTCAAAGCTCAACTCTTCCTTAGAAAGTTCTTTTTTTTAGGTGATGGATTAAATGGGCCGAAATTCCAATGAAAAAGTGGGCAGACATATGCAAACCAAGAGGTAAAGGTCGTCTACTAGGACTAAGGAGGATGAGGAATTTCAACAATGCTTTGCTTGCAAAATTGGGAATGTCTTGACAGAAACTTTTACTCAATCCCAAAAGCAAATTCCATCTTCTGCCTGTGGAGGCACATTTGTGATAGTAGTTGTGGTAAACAAAATACTACATATATTTTTGGTGTGGTTTTGCCTGAAACAAAAGAAACATAGATTCTACTACCCTAGTAACAATGCCCATGTCTATTCAATGGAATGAAACATTTTCAAAACACCAATTATCAAGTCTTACATCCTCAACCTCATATTATTTAGGAAAAATTACATTTTAAATCTTAAAGTTTTAAAAGTAATAAATTAAACTCCTAGGTTTTAAAAAATAACAAATTAAACACTATAGAAGGAACTTCCAGTGCCGTTACGGAATGCAAAACCAGCACATTCAGATGCAACTGACATACCAAGTTTAGATGACTTACAAATATCTTCCCTTGAAAATGGTGATCATAGCCAACTTCATTTTAATTGAGATTAAGGCTTAGTTGAGTTGAGTCAAATATTTAGCGAGGCCAATTTAGATGTAGCAGTTAAGTTTTTTTTTTTTTTTTTTTTAATTTTTTTTAACATTTTATTTATTGGACTAGATGAACAATTCCAAGGATTTTGGGATACAACAATATAGAATGGTTTCAAATCTGACAAGAAAGGAAAATAATTCATTTGAATGCTCTGTTTTTCTTCTTTGGATTGAAAATAGAACACCGTATGGAAGCAGATTTATATAAATGAGTCAATTTTCTTAACATAGATCTAGGCTTGATGTCAGTTTTACATTTGTCACATAAAGAAAGATTGATTCATCCTTTCTTGAGAACAGAGTAATTGAGTGCACCTTGTGCAAATAAAAGGTCAAATCTCCAACTTTTATGATAAGATTACTTGCAACTTTTGTCTAGACAATCCTGCAAAGAATAAATGGGATTTGTTGCCATAAAAAGATCACGTGCGTAAATATTACAATAAGTACATCATCAACATTCCTTATAAATTTATGCATAGATAGGAGGGTGTGTTGAATGAGAGAGGTGTTGTTTTGCTGGAAAAATGACACATCTATTACGCTTCTCACCATATATTAACCCACAATTGGAATTTTCACTATCAATACTTTTCCTTCCCACTGTAGGTTTATCATGTCCAGGGATGTCAAACCTGTATTTCAATTTTTTCCAAAGATTTATTGGTTGCATCTTTCTTGTTGCTCACACAGGCCACTTAAAAATATAAAGTATAAACAGATGGGACTTATACTTGGGATATACAAATTCAGGCATGTGATAGACATAAGTACCATGATGGCCCTCCTTACCGAGATTGTGCACCATTTAGTTGAAGCAGTTATATCATTACGAAGGTTTGTTTTCTTTTGGAACCCCTTGAGATTTTAGATATAGGTGAAAATAGTGGACAGAATGAAAAGAAAATTGCATATGATAATATATTGTTCTACAATCACAACCACCTTTCTTTATCAGTGTCACTCTTAAAATGCATTAAAGAAAATCGTTCAATTGATGAAATAATCTCTCCTTAAAAAATAAAAATGAAAAGAAAGTTTTCCCAACCATTCAATAATTTCATCATTTGTTCCTATGTGAATAAATGATAAGAACTGTGCATTGTTATCGGGTGTGCTACTCTTTTATAAATTGCATATAATTTACTGTATCAAGCTCAGAATACATTTAGGCCCGAAGAGCTTCTAAAATAAAAAGATGTCATTAGTATTTCACTATTTTCCCTCTTCCAATTACCCTGTTTCAATTTCATCTCTTACAACAAATTTGAAATATAACAGGTTCAATAGCATTTCAGTATCCTCCTCTTTTTGATATCTCTGGTTATATCTTATCACTCACGACAAACATTAAATACACTTGACCCAGTAAAAGACAGTCAACCATTAAGCAAGTATTTGTATTAATAATTCATTAATTCTTAAATTTGATAGAAGAAAGAATCAATCAATTTGTAAGGTTGAATTTAATCAACCATCTTATTGGCTTTATTCCATGACCAATTTGTTTGTAATTTAGCACTTACTAACCCTGTATTTAGGTGGGAAAATTGTAAGGGTAGTGTGTGAGAAGATGTGAAGAAATGCTCAAGAGTGTGCAAGAAAACAGAGTCTCACGACTGGATCTCGCGAGTGAGTCGCAGCTTGCAAGTCGCCAAATGCCTGCACACGTGCCAAGCATGCCAGGAGCTGAAGAGTCGCGCCAGCTGTTGCACTACAGGACAAAAGTCCTAGGCTGGCCAGGCCATTAGCTCGCGGCATCAAGTCGCCAAAATGCCCTGTTTGGCAAAAACTGACGTTTTGCATTCCTTTCTCACTCTACTATATATATACCCTTATACCCACCATATTGAGTGAGCTTCCAGAGAGAATTGTGTGAGAGAAACCCTAGAGAAATACAAAATTGATTCATCCACAATCTTAACCTTAGAGACTCTACAAATTCCTCTACTCTCTTCCTCTCTAATGTCATATCCTTGAGAGGCCTTAAGCTAAATCCTTATCTCACCACACCTACATTTGTGAGTAGGTTATTTGGTACTGTTGGGAAGCAATTAGGAAGGAACTAATCTACATTGATTGATGCTATGGTTTAGTAGCAGAATCCGGTAAGCTAGAAAAGAAAAAGGTTCAGTGCAACCTCGTTGGAGCAAGAAGCTTGGAGGGCTTAGGTACCTGGGTAGATTAGGCTTGGAGAGTCTATTGCTATTCATGTATCCCAACTACATTTTCTAGTGGATTATTGACCGCTTGGAGGGCGGCGGAGAGGTTTTACGCCGAGGGTTTTGGTTTCCTCTTCGATAACACATCGTGTATTGTCTGCGTGTTTGCATCTTCCTTCTTTTTATCTTTTCCTTATATTTACTGATGTGGATGTGTTTATATTTGGCTTAGATAGTTTATCAATTCTATTATAAGCTTGTTATCATATTCCGCACATTAATTGTTTGATATAAAGTTTGAATTGGTATTTTTGTAATTGAGGGTCCAAACGTTCAAAGGTATTTCATGCCATTTTGAACTTTCGTATATATATATATATATATATATATAAGCAGAGACTTCATGCGAGAGAGCATGAGGTTCTACCATGTGGCTTACTTTATGAAGAGAATTGCAATACCCTTAAGCCACATTAGAGATAAAAACAAATTTACATTATTTATTCAATGTTTTAAGACTACTATTTGTTTTATTTGGTTCAATGTTTCAAGACTTTTTATCTCTCACACACACAAAAAACTCTTTGCATTTCCATTCACCATTTTCACTTCTACTCCTTTATAAACACATGTCCATAGCCTTTCATACCATCCCATCTCAAATATACTTATACAAAAAACGATATCATTTACTTTTAACCTTTCAATGACACCTACATAACTCCAATGTTGTAGTATCATTTGATCGTAACCCATATGAGTAGGCTATGACCAAGGAAGGAGGCTTGCGTTTTTTATTCAGTGACAATAGCTTACAGTTTTGATGTTGAAGTTAGACATTGTAGATTTTGTGAAGATTAAGATTTGCTTGGAGTCTTTGGGTATTTGAGATTTTGGTTTGGGAAAGTTATAAAGGTATTTTTTTAGAACTAAAGAAAAAGAAAAAGAAACATTCTAATTGATTATTTATGAAGTTAGCTATTTGTTTTAAATTTTTTTGTTAGAATTCATATTTTGTAGGTTTCTTTGTAAGTTTATTTTACTACTATTTTGTGCAGTATGAGCCATAGTGATAAAAACAAAAATCGATGGTGATTTAAAAGTGCTTTTTGCTTTTTTTTTTTTTTAAAGATACAAAATCCCAACTAAAGACAATTGAATTTTGATAAATAAATTTGTTTTTAGCAAATTTCTCTTTGTTTAATCACGTTCTCTTTATGTTGATACTTACAAATGATTTCCTTAATTTCATTGAGATAATTAATTGTGTGTTTGTGATCAAGGTCTCCATATTTGGTTGTGAGAATAGAGTAGTTGAGAAAGTGTTTGGTAGCTTGCTGAAATTTATGTAATTTTAGGATATAAAAGTATTATATACTTTAAATTCTTATTTGTAGATTTCAAAATCATTTAATCAATTTGAAAATAAAATCTACTTTTAAAAGTAAATATTATAATATATTATAATCTTATAGTGTCATACAATTTTTTTTAAAGAAAATATGAATTAAGAAAATCAAGTTTCAAAATTAACAATATTGTAGACAAACATAAATATTATACAAAAAAATAAGTATTAAGTATTATACGTAGATTTTAATATACATAAAAATGATTTCAAATGAAATTGTAATGTAGTCCGCGTACCGCGTGGGATATCATCTAGTTAATAACAATTTTAAAATAGACCCAACAAAATCTCATGTTGCACCCTTCAAAAGAGTAGAAGTTCTAACTAGTACACCAAGATGCAACTTTGTAGTTATCTTTAGCAACTTCTTTTAGCATGAGGAAATCTAAATTCTATCTAATCAAAGAACCACATTATAACAACGTTAGAGTCTGCATTCCCCCTTGAAAATTCTCATAAACTTTGTAAGGCCCCCTTTTAATGTACTCTTGTGAGAACACAAGAAATGTCTCGTGCATGCTCAAATTGTACATCTCGGTTTCCATAGCAAAGAACAGGTAAACATCTCACAATTTCAATCTCAACAAAAATTAGCATGCACCATCTTCTGAAGTAATACATAGCAGAAAAGTAACATCCATATGGTCTTAACCTAATTCAAGTGTATTGTAGAAAAAGGTTACCAAACAAACACTTCTATCAAACCAATCTTTTATATTGTCAATACTTCCACAGGCTGACATAACAACATTTTATGAATAGCCGAAAAAAGCTGCTACCCACCACCAAAGAGCCCAAAGAACATTTCTTCAAACACCTTGTGTCCAATAGCTCACCCATGGTTCAAAACTAAAAACACAAGACCATATTAGATATCATGCCTTGAGAATAAAATGGCTCACATAACAGTCAATACAGTATTTTACAAAAGGAGGAAAAAAGGGTCCCAAAATAAATAAGGCTAGCATCTTGTAACATTTTGTGCTTGATTAGGACATATTCTAGATACCAAGTCATTACAAAATAAGCTAACATGAGAAGCTCTTCAACACAACTCAATTACAGACTTTGAGTAACAAGGGAAAAATTTCTCATTTTAAAAATTCCAGAAAACTTGGTCTCTTTTTTTATTCAAAGCAAAAATTACTAATCCCATTAGAGAGTTTAAACTTAGATGGTCTTCTGATAGATTCTTGTGCTGTATATAACAACAGTGCATGAATAATATGTATCTACAAGGCCAAAAGTACACAAACATAATTCTTCTTTCATTGAGAACTTCCCATTAGCTAGTCCTCTTGTATGCACTCATTTTCTGAAGTTCAAATTTATCATGTTTCTGACGATTGTTCCTCCTACCTCTAAAATTCTTAAGTTGTGCAAGTCCAATCTAGGTACATACAAAACTGGGAATTCCAACTTCTCAACAGCTTTCCTACCTGATCATCTCAATCCAATATCTTGGTTATAGTTGAGATTGCTTTACCATTTTTATAAAAGGCTCTATCAAATAAGCAAACTCTTCTCTTGCTTCTTCCAAATCATAACAAGCTGTTTGCCCCAAATTGTTGCATAGGAAAAACGTATTTTTCCTTTCTTGAGTTCTCATAAAAAAGAGGTGTTTGTTTGGACCGAAAGGACTATCTTTTTTGCCAACTTTACAGGATACATTTCATGAGTATCAACCTCATAAATTGATATTTCAATAAAATGCCATTCTTTTAGAGCTTTATGGCTATCCTTATTCATAGTAACTAAAATGTACTTAAACTCCTTGAAAGTGAAATCTTGAGGCTATCCCAACAAATATGATCTGTTGTAAGTCTAATATAATCCTAAATGGCCAAGAATTACTACTTTCTGACAAACTGATACAAACTTCCTTACCACTGTTACTACAACCATCTTCTCCTACACCACTTCCTACCCTCCATTTTCTTCATCATGGAAATGAAATAGAAGTAAAGTAAGAGAGAGGGGTGTGGAAAATGCTAAATCATTCAAAGAAAATACTGATTTAGTGGATGTGAGTTTACATGAAATCCATCAATAAAATGCTATATCATTCAAATACAACACTGATTGTCTGGGGCTATGCTCTGAAATTTATCTAAAGAGATTAAAAGCCCTTGAGCTTTAAAATATCCAATAAAAAAACAAAAGTATGACACTACATTGATTTTTTTAATCAAAGTAAATTTTTATTTTGTAATGTTGTAGATCTCAAGCAACCCAATTTTCAAATAATGTAATCATTACTTGGAATGAAAAAAATACCCATAGCTTGGGATACATGTATATAGAGTTTGTCATCACAATACCAAGCATCTTTTGGAAATGCTTCTGCAAGTGACTGAAAACTTTTTGCACTAAGGTTCTCATCCCTTGCAACTAGAGAAAGATAACCATGTACTAATTTTCCAATGGAAAATAGGTGTAAATTTGCTTGAAACAAAAGAAACATAAGATTCTACTGCCCTAATAACAATGCCCACATGATAGCCATTATCATTGGTTTCATAATTCTTAACCAACAGATTTGGAACATGTCTATTTTTTTTTTTATAAGTAATAATTCAACAAGTGCACCGGGAGTATACTAGCTGATAGTTAAGGGATAATTCTAAAATTATAATGATCAATAAGGTCAAATAAATTTGAAAGGAAAAACCTCCTTGAAGCTTTCATCCACTCGAGCAGAGTCTTTATTAAATGCTCTTTTAACTCTAACAATGTCTGTTTCACAGCCTTCACAGCTCCTTGCATTTCTTTCCCAACAAATGCACCACGTCAAGTAGTGAGGAATGGCTTCCAATATTGCATAGTTATGATGTCTTCCTAATTGACCTTGCCAACAAGCTAGTAAGTCAACTTCCTAGGCATCACCCACTGGATCCCAAACATAGCAAATACCATATCTATCCCACTGTTCTCTTACAATAGGACAATGCAACAAAAGATGATCCACTATCTCCTTGTCTTTCTTGCACATACAACACCACCTCACCAAAATAATGTTACGTTTACTTAAGTTCTCCACAATTGAGATATTAACCAAAGTAGCAACCCAAATGAAAAAAGTCACCTTTGTGGGTACTTTGGGCTTCCAGATGCTTTTCCAAGGGAAATTTTCAGCTTCAGAGGGGGCTAAAACTCTATAATAATATGATCTAACTTCAAACTCTTTGTGAGTAGATGGCCTCCAACGTAATTTATCCACTCCCAGTCCATCCACTTTAGATGAATACAAAAGATCCAAGAAAATAGAGAGAGATTCCAATTTCCAATCCTGAATCGCTTGAGAATAATTTAGCTCCCAATTAATTGAACCATCTCTGACCTGCAATTGTTCGGCTCTGTAGCTTCCTTGTTTCAAGCAAGACAATACAAGTCAGGAAAAGACTCTTTGAGGGTAGTTTCACCACACCGAATATCCAACCAAAATTTTATACTAGTACCATCTCCCACCTTGTATTTGATATACGAAGAAAATTTGTCCCACTCACATTGTATGTATTTTCAAAGACTCACCCCATAAGCCCCTTGAGCAGCCTTTGTGCTCCAACCACCCCCCATTGAGAAATACTTCAGATCTATCATGCATCTCCATAAAGCTTCCCTTTCTAAGCCAAACCTCCATAACCATTTCCCTAATAGGGCTTCATTGAATAATCTGATCTTCATAATAGCCAACCCACTATCTGATACGATAAACACATTTTATTCCAAATCTCTAAATGGAATTTGGATTCCCCCCTAATCCAATCCAAATAAAATCACACTGTAATCTCTCAGTGTGCAAGGCTACATTTGTAGGAATAGGTAATAGAGATAGGAAATACGTCGGTAAATTAGAGAGTGTACTTTTAAGAAGGGTTACTTTACCTCCTTTAGATAAGTACATGTGTTTCCACCCTGCTAATCGTCTCTCCATCTTTTCCAAATCATCATTCCAAATGGACTTCTATTTAAATTTAGCACCCAATGGTAATCCGAAGCATTTCATTGGAAAACTTGCTGTTTCACACCCCCAAGATATTAGCTAGAGCCTCCAAATTCGACAAGCCCCAACTGGGACCAACTCATATTTTCCCAACTTAACTTTCAGCCTAGATATAACTTCAAACCAGGTAAAAAGAAATCACAAATGCCAAATTCATCCAGGATAATTTTCACAAAATATCAGAGTGTCGTCTACAAACAGTAAATGAGAAATCAAAAGATTATTCCTCCCTTCCCTGCCCACTGAGAAACCCACAAAAAGACCTTCACCCTCTGCTTTCTCCATCATTTTGCTTAAAGCTTCCATAACAATAACAAAGAGCAACAGGGATTATGGATTACCTTGACAAATCCTTCTGGAACTTCAAAAAAGACCATGCGGACTTCCATTTACCAATAGGGAAAAGTGCACTATTGAAATGCAGAAATAAATCTGATTCCTCCACTTTTCAGAAAAGCCGCGTCTTTGCAAAAGAAAGAGAAGAAATCCCCAATGTACATGATCATATGCTTTCTCTAAATCCAATTTACACAGCACTCCTGGAATTCCTGCCTTCAATCTGCTATCTAAGCATTCAT
The DNA here is from genome assembly GCA_023736055.1 of Quercus glauca. Classification (NCBI taxonomy): domain Eukaryota; kingdom Viridiplantae; phylum Streptophyta; class Magnoliopsida; order Fagales; family Fagaceae; genus Quercus; species Quercus glauca. The sequence goes on from CM043317.1 coordinate 60,823,222, forward strand.
TAGTTTAACGCAGCATCTAAACTTTGTCTATCCTAAACAAAGGCATTTTGCAATCCTGAAATTATTTTTCCCAACATCATTTGCATTCTTTAGGTCAGAACTTTAGCAATAAGTTTGTACACTCCACCCATTAAACTAATGAGACTAAAATCCTTCACCTCCATAGCTTCAGGGTTCTGATAAGAATGATGAATGTTGCATTTAGACTCTTTTCAAATTGCCCATACCCATGAAACTCCCTAAAAACAGCCAGAATATCATTTTTCACTATCACCATCTGGTCCCAAGGCTTTATCACCATTGGAGCCCTTCACCACATTGAATGGCATGCAGCCAAGGCCAAGGCACGCTGCCAAGGCCAAGGCAGCCTCTCATGGGCAAGCATCCTCCTCAAAAGTTCTGTCTAACCAATCTGCCCATCTAGAAGTGCATGTCTATAAACATCCTCTTTTAATCATTTTCATAAAACCCAGAAATATGCTCCCTCATAGCATCTTGATCAGAAGTGAGACAACCATTAATAAGAATCCAATTCACTGAATTCAAAAATCAATTGATTCTTCTTTACAATCATACGACCAAACTCCTCTTCATTCCACTTCTTTAAATCCTCTTTCAAGGCTAAAGATTTGGAACATGACACTGCTCCAACATAGAAGCAATATTCAATAACTCAAAATTGAAGTTTATCCTTAAACCAACCTTGAGAATATGCAAGTCCCGGTCATTAATTTCCCAAAGGACATTACATTACATTCCAACTTCTTGTCCCCCCTCGCCCTATCTTACCAGTAACAATTCACTAAAGATTCTCTATCAGTGGAACTAGCCTACAAGACAGGAAAAGCCACCCTCAAATGCTGATCTCAATGCCAATGGTCACGTCAGAACTATCATAGCCAACATCAAAAACCATAGCTTTGCTTGATTATCATATTGCCAGTTGTGGATCTAAAACCATACTGTCAAAAGGCAATAACAAGAAAATTCTTCTTTTTTTTTTTTTTTTTTCTAAACTTCAATGCCTTTGATGTAAGAATATGAGTGAATAATATGACTGCTACTAAAATCTTAAACACCACCGCCAACAGTACATTCTCTTTTAGTTACAATCCATCTACAATATATCAGTGTCTTATTGTTCTATATTTATTTATTACAAATTTGTTTCTTAAAAAAAATAGTAAATCTCTGCACATACATAAATAGTAGACCTTTTGTTTTTCTTCCACTTTTTTTTTTTCTTTTTTGTGGGGTGGGGGGGGGGGGGGGGGGGGGGGGTGGGGTGTTGAACAAGTGAGCTATTTGACGTGAAATTCTAGATAATAATACAAAATGGATAATTTAAAAGCCAATTAGACTTGTAATACATTTTATTGGCACTAAGTTCTATGACTCCATAGCCTACAATAACTTGCATTTAGATTTAATTCCACCTTCACCTAACCATCCTCCCATTGTTCTAACAATCTTATTTTAAGTTTCTTACATATAACATATTAGTGAAGAAATGGTGGGAAAGAAAAGAAAAATTTTATGGGAGTATCTACCTAACACTAATATTGAGCTATAACTCATAAATAAATTCTAATACCTTCTACGAGTATGCAAAGCTTTCCTTGAAATATCCAAGCTGTTATACCATCCAAACTTGAAGGACTGTGCCAAGTATAAACACTAAAGAAGTCAAATATAGCTCTTGTTCTCTGTTATTCTTGTGTTGATCAGCCACATTAATAAGATCCAAGATAAGCCCTTTCTATTCCCTCTACAAAGCATTTCAATTCAAGTGATACTGATCATATTATTTCCCTGCTTCTTCCATTGTTCATAAAATTCCACTATCTTAGACCTTTTCATCAAAGAAGAACCCTCCATCTCATAAGTGCTAACATCCTAAGCCAGATGATGGACAGTGTATGACCCATTATAGTTATCCGCAGAGATCCAACTTGAAAAAACAGAAATTTTGACTTAAGCACTCTCTAATTTCAGCCTTGATTGTCGTGATAAAACAGGGTTATAAAATGAATTCATGAACTGCACTACTATGAAGCAAATGACTGAATTGATTAATAAATTTGACAACACAAATAAGCTTTTCTCAAAAGGGGGGAAAATAAAATGAAAGTTCCCCCTAAACAACACAAATAGACTGCCATAATAACACATTAGATTCATCAACAAAGGACTAAGGCTAAACCCAAATTGAAAATAAACAAATAAAAATTAAAACAACATCTGTCTTTCTATAAACAATTATCATGAATGCTAAATTACAGTTGGCACTTTGATAGACCATTGTGTTATTGAGGGTTGTCTTTACAGTCAAATTATTGTGTAGCATCTCCAAATAGATGGCCATTATATTTGTAACTTGACATTTGGATCTTCCCCAATAATACATTTGAAATGAGCAGGATAACTGCAATCTTCACAGTAGTAGAACCATTGATTGGGATTTCGTTCTTCTTCACAGATGTCACAGTAATACTCACCAGAGTCATCTTCAGGATTATAACATAGAGTGAAGGGATGCTCATGTTGGTAGTACCATGCAGTTTGTGGTAGTATAGCACATTTGAAGTCTAGGATAAATTCACAAGTGGTACAACGGAATACTCGGTATTCTTCAGAGCCACATATACTACACTTTTGTCTATTGTTTGTGATGGAGAGGTAAAGAGGATGCTTATGACAGGCATGAGCAAGGGTATTTGAGATCAAACTACATTGAACATCGAGTGAAAAGTAGCATTTATCACAATTGTAGCATAAGCCATTGCACCACTGCCAACAGGCATTACAATAATGTTTATCTTTGCTATAAGTGAGGGTGAGTGGGTGTCGATGAAGTGGGTGTTGTTTTATTTTGGGTAATTTAGTACAAGATATATGAAGGAAGAAGCTACAATCAACACAACTGTAAAAAGATGGAGGGAGAATAGCTCGTACGCACTCGTCGCAAATTTTTTTATTTGGAACCTCATCAGTAAGCTCTAAGTCATGCTCATGGCTGAAGTGTTTGATTTCTGTGGCAATTTGAGTTCCGTCCTCCCCCACAGTGGTTTTTATGACTTTGCAAATTTTTGAGTCAATGGATTGATCGAGCTTTGAATCTACATTTTCCAGCATAACTTTTGACTCGGAGGATTCCTCCTCTTTAAGTTCCAGCAAATTTATGACCTCCATGTTTCGCCAGCTCATAGCACAATGGAGGTGGGCAGCAAAATGGCATGTGGAGCAATAGTAAAGGCCATAGTTTGTGTCCAGTTTTAGAAAACAGAGTTGACATAATTGGGAGTTGGATTGATGGAGTTCAAGAGAATGGATGAGGTTGAGGGGGTGATTGTGCCGTACGACTTTGAGTCTACCTGGGAAATTAGTACATCTTGTATGAATCCCGAAACCACATGGGTTATACACATAGGGCATACCTTTGTCTTCTTTGCCACAAAGGTCGCAAGTGAACATCATCAACTTCCAAAAGGAGGTCAATGGGTGGTGGTGGACTTCAGTTGCTTCCGTGGTGGGTGCTAAAGAACCACATTTGATGTGAAGCTTAAAGTTGCATCGGTAACAAAAATAACAGTATCCCCAATGTTCTCCTTTGCAGACTTCGCAATTGCTCTGTATGATAAACTCAGGATAATATGTCCCTTCATAAAAGAGAAGAAGAGGATGTGATGGGTGCAAGGGATGGTGCAGCAACCCAAGGGGTAGTTCCGCACATGATTTATGATGAAAGGTGTACTCATCGCATTCTTTACAACTGTAGCTAGGACCCAATATTGGTTCCCTGCACCCATAACAATAGTAGCCGTAATTTCTGTCTTCATTGAAGACCAAGGGATGCTCCGGATGGATAAAATGTTGAAGCTGCTTCATCTCCTAATGACATACACAGACACAGTAAAACAAACGGAGAGGGAGAGGGAGAGAAGTGCACATTAGATATTTGATTGATTTAAGTCTAGTCCTAGTTTGGGAGCATTTGTTCTGCTCTCTCGTGTTTTTGTAAATAGCAACTGATGTAAACATAAATGGTGAGGTGATGATGTTAGCGTTTTGTGGGCTTGTTAGTAAATGCCTCACACCTGATGTGGGCTTGTTATTTTGGGCTTTCATGATTAAATGAATTGCAGTGTCAAAACTTTTTTTTTTTTTTTTTTTAATTCTGGTTGTAGGCTAGCATTTTGTTAATATACATTAAATTTTTACTATATATTATCTTCCTCCCTAAAACATAATTCACATCTTCTCTTACTATTATCCCCTATATTATATTAATATTTATTTAATTCTAGTTGTCATATAAAAATATATTGTTGCTTTTTTTTTTTTTTTTTGCAATGTAAAAAATGGAAGGCAATGTTAGAGAGTTAAAAATATTTAGAAATATATATATATATATATAAAAGTTTTTTTTTAAAATAAATTTTTAAAAAACCTGTATTGTGAAGTAAGGATGTAGTTATATTTGAACAAAGTGTAGATTTTTTAGCAAAATATTATTATGGAAAAAAGTTATCAAATAATATAATTTTGTATAAGTTACCCAAAGTGTCTAATGAAATGATTGGGTGGATCACATGACTCACATCACGTGTTTCATTTTGGGTCTATTGTCAAATGGTGTTGGAGTTTTTACAAAATAATTCACATTTTCTCTCACAATTATACCTAAATGATAATATTTATTTATCATAAAAAGATATATATATATATATATATATATAACTCTTTTGTGATGTTTGTTACCTTGGGAACGCTTTTGGGGTGATTAGTAGTCTTTGCCTCAGTTTGTTGTTCTTTTTCTACCTCTTTTCGCTTTCTGTGTTTGATCCTTTTCACCCAAATTCCCTGCCATTGAGTCACCACTTTTGCCTTTTGACTCGGGTAGTTGATCCATTGTACAGCTAGCTGGGCAATTAATCAAATTGGTTTTTTTCTTGGTTAAATTTCTCAAGTATTTTTTTCTTTAAATTTGAAAATAATTTTTTTTTTTTAGTTTTTAGAAAAAAAATATTTTCTTCATTAATTTTTTAATCAAGCTGATCTATTCTATTGTGCTTTTCAAATTTAATGTGACTAGGCATTATAAACTCATTAATATACAAAAGAGCTTAAAATTATAGGGTTTGTGTGTGTTGGTATTTGTAAATATACTAAACAAATATCTTGATAGTGAATTGCATCCGATTGTTGTGAGTGATATACCTTTTATCAAAGCTACATTAGACGTAACATGAACTAAACTCATTTGACAATAAATATCGTTAATTCAAGTGCAACTTAACAAGTATATAGGCCCAATTGCATTTGTAACATTTATAAGAAAAATTAAGCAAGTAAAGCAACGTTATGAACATTAGTAGAAAAACACAGACATACAAACATACTTGAACAATCAGCCATCGATACTTATAAGGAAAAGTTTCTAAGTTAGCCTTAATTTTAATTTTGTTAATATGAAGTTCATATAGAGCTCATCTACAACTTTTACTATATATAGACTAGATGGTGTTACTTTCAAAAGATAAAACATATTAAAGTTATTCCATTGTGCCAAAAATAAAAAGCATCTCCAACACAAAAGACAACATATTAGAGAGAAAAAGAAAAACTTATACATAAAAGCTCATACTTGCACTCTCCCAACAAAGTTTCATTCTCACACCATCCTAACTATATAACTCTCTCCCCCTTGGCCCACAAAAAAGACAAAAAAAAAAAAAAAAAAAAAAAAAAGGAAAGATTTTGTAGGGTGCTCCACTTAAAAGTCTCATACTTGATATTTGCAGTTGAAGGCAAAATTTTTTTTTTTTTTTTTTTAAAGGAAATTTCATTAGCTCCATGTAAAGGTTCATTAGCTCCACATAAAGGCTTATACTTGCACTTGAAAGTATTACGAGTGGTTCTAGGACAACAAAATATTCTACAACTTGTTTTCACAGCTTTGACGCGGCAAGCTGCAAGTAATTGTCTATCAATTACACATGAACCTACCATTTGTAGTACTAGATTTTTTTTTTTTTCAATATTAAAGGTGTCTCGTGGGTGAATAATGTACAATAGCAAAAGTATATGTCAACGTCTTTATGTGAAAATTTACGAGTAAGAGGGAATCTGACTTAAGCAAACTAGATTCATATGCTTTTCTCTCTCTCTTTTTCTTTTTATATATTCTTATTACCTAAAGAACTTAAAATATTATAAGAGGTTAATTTTACATATTTAATTTCAAAATCACCCACGTTATTCAATTTAAAAATATATAAAAATACAAATTTTTAAACAATAACTATGTAAAAGAAAATCATTGTCCTCAACTGAACCAAAAAAGCCATACTTTTTTTTCTTTTTCTTTTTTGAAAACACACAAAAGTCATACTTAAGGTAACTTTTACAAAATTATACTACTTTTGTAACTTTTTTCCATAATAATATTTTGCTAAACAAATTATTTGTTCAAATGTCATTTTTGTATCTATCATGCTTCACAAATATCAACGTGATTGGATACTACAAATTAAATAATCTATATATCAAGAACTCAAATTATAGTATTTTAGTGTTTTTTTTTTTTTTTTTTTTAAGTTTGAACAAATGTTAGATGTTTTATCAAAATATTATTAAGGAAAAAAACTTATTATATAGTGTAATTTTGTAAAAGTTGTCTTTCAGGTTAACTTGAATGCAATTTCTATCAAATTTCAAACCAAAAATATAAATATAAATAGTTACTATATTGCAACATCTAATATTTCTAGTAATATGAATTTCTATTCCTAACATAATTTCCATTGAATGTACTAAACATGGCCGCAATTTTTTTTTGGTTGGATAAGTGTTAATCAATTATAGTAAGAATATGAATTTTGTCTTCACATTTTGGACCCTACTTATAAGGGGAAGTCTAGATTCATGTGAGAGGGTGTTAAATATTGGTAAAATAATTAAAATCTTCAATTTTCTTTTTCTCATAACTCTTCCAAACTAACATTTTATTTTTTTGTCATTCACTTACGAGATATCTTTCACCCATCTCTCTTCAACTTATCAATATATGAGATTCAATCTCTTAGGGTTGTCATATATTTTTTAGTCTTCTTTCTTAGGGTTTCTTTTAACATGTTGCTTTGAAATAATTTCTTATCCTAAAATCAAAGCAAGATTAATTCCGGTGCCCTAGTGGGTGTAGACAACACCCCCCTCCCCCCCTCTTTCCCACCCCAACACACACAAAGAAAAAAAAAGATTATATGATTAGCATCAAGCATGGCCTTATAAGAAGTATATAATACCACCATCATTTGAAATTTCTAAAACTAGAGAAAAAAGTAAAAAAAAGAAAAGCAATAAGCTTGCTAAACAACATATGAGTCAAATGCTTCTCTCTCTTATTTTTCGGGTATTCCTTTCCTATATTATTTTTATTTTAACATTTCCTTTCATTGACAAGGAATAAAAAATTAACAAAAATAAAAGGAAGAAGAAGTAGAAAAAAAGAAGAAGATAAAGACAGTGAAACAAAGGTAATGGGCCTTGCTAATTAATCTTAAATCAAGTGCTACCTTCCCTTTCTTACCATTTCTTTTTCTATATTTCTATTACTTTTCATATTTCCATTTGTTTACAATATTTTTGACATCTTTTGTGATATTTTTCATGATGAATGACATTTAGAAACCAATAGACTTTGAGGAACTATATAACTTTTATGTTTGCTCAAAATACATTCAATTAATTCTTAAATTCAATCATTCCAAATATAAAAGTTATATTGCATATACCTAATCCCGTTAGAGCATTATTCACCTCGTTTACTATAAAGAAAATGGTAAATCATGATATTTTCAAAATTCATTAGTAAATTCTAATTCCTTTTATATGATCACAATTTTTTAGATTATATATATATAGGTTTTCCTTTTATATGTTCTAGTTTTTTTAGAAAATGAATTTATAGAATGGGGCTGGGAGTTATATACCTTAAATTAAAACTAGAGCATAGGTAAAAAAAAATTAAAAATTATTGGAAACCAATAGATACCTTTATAATTTTGTGTATATTTGATAAGGCACTGGAACTCAAACTATGCTCACAAAGTCCTCAATCCTCAGCTCCTCTATTGCTACGATGTCTCCAATCTCATGTGCTACTCAATTTGATATGCAAAAGTAAGGATTATACACTATAAGAAAGAAAGTGTGAAAAAGAGTTTAAGAAGGAGAATAAATGTGTGGACATAAAAAATTTGAAATTTGAAATGATGGTGGGGATTAGTTTGGTTTAGTCTCGCCTTATGCCTACCAAATATTAAGCTAGTTTATCATGCTTTTCAAATATCAATGTCACTAACTAAAAAGACTCACTAATATATGACAAGCTTGATTTTTTGTGTGTATTTTTGTATTCCTAAATATACTAAACAAATAAAAATAATATCATGTACCTTTTATCAAAGTTGCATTAGATGTCTCATGAACCAAACCTATTAGCAATAAATATCATTAATTCAAGTGAAATTTAAGAAGTAAATAAACCCAAAATTCATTGAATTTTTAACATTTATAAGAAAAATTAAGAAGGTAAAGCAACCTATTGTTTATGAATAGTATTTAAAAACCCACAGATGTACAACAAAAGTTGGAGAAATAACCATCAATACTTATAGGAACAAAAATCAAACTTTGGCACTAAACACCCTTAGGGAGGTTTCCAAGTTAGCCCTAATTTGAATTTTGTTAATGTGAAGTTTATATGGAGTTCATCCAAGCTTCTACTATATATAGATTTGATGGTGTTGCTTTATAAGGATAAATTTATCAAATTCCATCATGCCAAAACAAAAAACCATCTCCAACACCATAGACAAAGAATTGGAGAAAGAAAAAGAAAAACAAATGCTTGCCTTCTATATGCAAGAAAGCAAAGAACTTGTGCTTCCCAACCTAGATGTATATACTAGTCTTCTCTTTTCTCTAATTTTTTTTAAGGAAAAAAAAAAAAAAAAAAACCTTTTGTTCATGCCTAGATGTCATAATAATATTTATTTTTCCCTTTGCCCCTCCCCCCCCCCCCCCCCCAAAAAAAACATGTCTACACTAACATTTTTTGTTATTCATTTTATGAAATTTATTTGCTCATCTTTATTTGTGTTATACATCATCACTGTCAATGCTATTGTTCCATTTTTCTCATCTCATTGTTGTCACCATCACCTCCACTATCATTCACTGCTATTGTCGTTACCACCACTACCACCAATAACATCGTGATACCATACCATCTCCATAATCAAGTTATTTTTATCATCATTGTTATAAAAGCCTTAATTCTTTACCCTTTGTTTATGTTTTTAAAAAACCATAACACTCTAATTAAAAAAAGAAAGACCTTTTGAATACCAAATTCTAAATTTTTAGATATACTCATTTAATCAATGAAAAATTAATTGGTGTGTTTAAAATTCCCATCATTTAGTAAATTCTAAGAATTTTGGAACTTGGAAGTCTTTTTTTTTTCTTTTTTCTTTTTTGCAATTTCCTTTAATATGTTGTTTTAAAAACATTATTATTTGTAAAACAAACCAAGCATTGGTTTTGGCTTAAACTCCTTTTTTTTTTTTTGATGAACACCACCCCAATTTCACCACACACACACACATTATGTATATTGTCATATTCCACTCTCATAGTCACATCAAAGTCGTACTCACACCATCCTAAAATATGAAAACTCGTAGAAGTTGTAAAATTTCATATATTTGCAATTTTTTTGGTGACTCGATATATATAAGCTTTTTTTTTGTACTAAATTTTATTCAATTTTAAATTTCTTAATGAACCCCCTTAAAAAAATTCTTGGAACAGCCACTATTTATATGCCTTTCTTTTTTCTTTCTTTTTCTATATTCTTATTACCTTAATGTTTTCATTCTCTCACGTGATGTCTTATTTTCTTTTTCATTTTTTTCTCCAGTTGACTATATCAAAAATTATGCTTTAATGGAGAGAGAGAGAGAGAGAGAGTCTACTAACACTATCTATCAAAAGGAAAAAAAAAAAAAAAAAAAAAAAAAAAAACACTCTTGACGAAAAAGTGCTATGAAACTCCATGTAAGACATATAAAGCCATTTATTCTTATAATTAAATGTTTAGGAACTAATATTTTCTTTTTCTTTCTTTCCCTTATTTTTTTTCTTTATTGCATTTATGACTAATAATATAATAGCTAAGAGAAAATAAATCCAAAAAAATATTTGTGCCATAAAAAATATCACAAATTTTGCCACAACTTGCCATATAACAAGTTGTGAGTGGAGAATAATAGTGAGTCTATTGAGGTTCACATCTCTTCCCCGTATGTGTGTTAAAAATACTTAATATTAAAAAAAAAAAAAAAAAAAAAAAACTTGTGAGATAGCGAGTTGCGGCAGAAATGGTAATATATTCTTGGCAAAAATGTAAAACTGACCCTCTAACTTTTAACTTTTGTCATTTCAGTCCTCTAACTTTCAGTTTTGTCATTTCAGTCTTCTAAGTTTCAATTTTTGTCAATGCAGTCTTCCGTTAGAACTCAGTTATCTTTTTCCGTTAAGTGACCCTCTAACTTTCAACCCTTTTTTTAATAATAATTTTCATAATTAAAAGAAAATTAAAAAAAGCTGTAAAAAAAAAAAAAAAAAAAAAAACAAGTAAGGGGAACGACTTCCCCTTACCTGAGAAATCAAAACCTTGAACATGTCAAATCCAGAAATCCAGATCTTGGCGGCGAAGACAACACAAGTGTAAGGCCGCAAGGGTTGAGAACAGAGGCACAAGTTTTGCAGCAAAGCGGAGTGGGATTTCGCACTTGCTCGCTTCAACCTTCGTTCGTGGCCACACCACACAAAAACAAAAGTTAAGGCAAACTTTGCTTCAAGCAACCAGTCTCTTTTAGAAAGAATTGAAAACACAACCAAATGCTGGCACATAATAGACATTGTTAGTTTCAACAGTCAACACTAACAGCCGCAAGAGGAAAATTGCCCACCAAAATCCTAAACGAAATGAAAATTTTCAATACTCTTTTTTTTTTTTTTTTTTTTTTTAATGTTAAACAAGTCATTATAAAAAACAAAATGAAACCCAGTTCCAGAAATTCAAAGACAGAAAATGGGATCACATTAAAAAATAATAATAATAATAATAAAAATTAAAAAAAAAAACTCACCTTGCGTTACGTGTTGCAGGTAAGACCAGAATTGAGGGTGGTATTGGGCTTTGAAAGCGAAGAAGTTGGTATCTTTGTGAGTAATTTTTGTGGGAGAGTGCGTTGGGTTTAAGGGTTTGAGAGAGAGATTCAAAGTAGAAAGAAAATTAAAGGTGATGAGGCCAAGAGTCTTGAGAGTCAGTAGTTCCTAGTACGAGAATAAAAGAAGCCAAACAAACAAACCCAGAAGACAGGAACTGGAAGTGTCCGTCGATTCCCTCTGGATTTGCTTTCGCCATTTCCGACTTTGTTTTCCGACATGTTTTTTTCTTTTTTCTTTTTTTTACAGCTTTTTTTTTTTAGTTTTCTTTTAACTATGAAAATTATTATAAAAAAAATGTCAAAACAGTGTAGTTTTGATCACTTAACAGAAAAAGATAACTGAGTTTTAACAGAAACTACATTGACAAAAATTGAAACTTAAAGGACTGAAATGACAAAACTGAAAGTTAGAGGACTGAAATGATAAAAGCTAAAAGTTAGAGGGTCAGTTTTGTATTTTTGCCTATATTCTTTTTTATCGCTGGCATTAGCTTTTCTCAAGTAAAGTGTTGGCCCATTTTTATCTATTTTCTCTTCTGAGTGGCAATTTTGTAAATAAGTGATCCCTAGTTCGAAACCCAACAGCCCTAATTTATTCCTCTCTTTTTTCTTGTATTTTTTCCTTCTCCATGCACCCCCGCTGCAAAAACCAGTGAAGGAAAACGAAAACAATGGAAGAGGGACAAGAACAAGAACCTCCAATTTCGAAGCTATTTACCATCAAACGCCCTATGAATTAGATTAAGAAGGAGAATAAGGATGCTCCAGTTGCACAGAAACCATCGGATTGCAACGGCGATAGGGTAACGGTTTCGGAGTTCGATTACTGTGTGGACAATTACTTCAGAGCCATCGAAACCATCTGTAAACTCTGTGGAGAAGATGATGAAGATTATTATGCTCTTCAACAAACTGAAATTCAGCATTTGTCTTCCTCACTCACTTTCTTAAGGTCAAGACTAAACAATGCTCCTCCTACTACTTTTATATATGTATGTATGTATGTATGTATGTGCTAGAGATATGAGTCCAATTTTACTATTGTGCTCTGTCTAACTATTTGTATTTGTATTGCACATTCTAATTTTTGCATGCATTTTATGTTATAGTCACTGAACTTTGAAATCCTTTTTTTTTTTTCGTCCCTCAAACTTTGTAAAGTGCTTTGTTCAATAGTTTAGAACCAAAAATAAGGATGAATAAACAAACTTTTTTCAATAGTTTAAGGATGATTTTTTTATTTATTTATAATTTTAAGAGACAAAAAGCAAAATATTTTCAATAGTTTAGGGATGAAAAATGATGTTTTAAAGCTTCGGGACGACGACATTCGTTCAAATTTTAGGGACGAAAACAATATTTTAGCCTAGTAATTTTCTCAACATCCGCTTGTATGTGTATTTCATGTCATATCAAACAATTTCATGCACAAAAACATTAGAAATACATAAAAGGATCCATGTATCGCGGTATATTAAGTGGAGGGTGTGTGATGAGTTAATCAAAGCTTATCTTGTGCACTTCAAGCTTGGAACTTTCTATTTTAAACTTAGTTAGTATTGCCACAAATTATTGTTGTAGCTGTTTATGAATAGCTCAAGGGGTGACTCTTTGAATTACTAAATTATCCTTAATGATATGTATGTCTTGATGAGTGAAAGGGTAGTTGAATACTTATGGTCGCCAATTGTATACTCCCTGTATACTTGGGTAACTCTTTTATTTTTATTTTTAATATCAATAAACTTTTAATTACCTATCAAAAAAAAATTCAAATGATGCCACCCTATTCACGAGCCCATTATCTACTGAGGTTTATTTTATTCTTATTATAGATGTGTGTGTGTATAAATTCAAGTTGTAAATTAACTGGAAGAAGGAATAAATAATGAGCAGAACATGTATAGCATGTAGCACCCTCTTCTAAATTTAGTGCAGTCACACAGGTGAACTACTGGACTGCTCATGTCAACAGATTTAGGGTGATAGTAGTTTTTGGTTGGATAATGTTGAAGAATTAAAAGTATCTTAGGGCTTTATATTGACTTCTGAATCTCTTATATGAATATTTCGAATGATGCAATGAGTTCTAGCTCATGTTGCATCTCCTATCTTGTAAGGTCAAGGTGAAGGTTGAGGTTATCATCACTGATGATATGATGTTGCTCATGATTGATGCTTGTTTCCTTAATCATGTGCAAGTATTGCACATAGTTATGGGGCCTACTCAATTGTAATTGTAGATTTTCGGGTTGGTTCCTTTTCTTGTAAACAGAAATTTTTGGGTTGTGGCTTCTTGTAGCAAGTTCAAAGAGTTTCTTTCCTTCCAATACTTTCTTGTTTATTTGTGTTAACTGCTACTCTGAAATGAATTGTCTAATATAGATTTACTTATTTTATTACAGTACATATAACTGAACTATAACGGAACGTTCTTGTCCTGCTTTTCTTGTGTTTTAAATGATGATGTTATTGCTGAATTCAGACTGTTTGGAAATATCTATGAATAAAATCACGTTTCAACTTGGTGGTGCATTGTAATAGTCTATCTACAGCACTATATTATTTATGATTGATATGCACATTTGCTAAATGTCTCTCATTATATCTTGCTGCAGCAAAGACTTTGTTTTGTATGTTAGAGGGCACGTTTGGACTTTGGATTGGTGTCCTAGAATTCATGAAATGCCTGACTATCATATTAAATGTGAGGTATGTGTATCCTTTTTCCTTCTATACTTTGTGTGTGTGTAAATGTGACTTTGTTGGAAGTCTGTTGGGGTTGCATCCCTGCATTTGTGTATGCTTTTAATTGATACTTGTGAAAAGGATCTCTGCTATGATGTTCAAGTAGCTTATCCTTTTTATTTTTTATTTTTTTATATATAAGTAAGAGTTATTTTATTAAAGAGAAGATTCCTTATCCTTGTTTGTAAGATTATGTTAAGAAGTTAGATGTTGGAATTCATCATCATCAGGGAAGCCTTGCAGCCCTTGCCTATTGAATCTTTACGAGACAGTTTAATGAATATTTTATAATAGCTTATAAATATTATTAGATAGGCAATTTGACTTTGGGAATTTTTGGGAAAATTTATAATTCTTACCTCATTGATACTTGAACATTTAGGAAAAGTTTATCCAACTTCAATATTGACCACAAAAACAGCATTTTTTTTTAAATCTTCATCATGCTGTATTATTCCCAGTTGCTTTAAAAGAGCCTTACACACACAAACATTTATGTTTTTTTGTTTGTATGTATGAATGTATGTGTTCTTAATGTTATTTGTAAAAAGTCAAATCCTTTAATTTTTGGTTAGGCATTGTACCATTTGATAAATTTGATGTAGTTTCATTTAGGCAATTGTTTGTGATATTAATGGTAACAACTAAATTGGTTGTTTGGGATAGTTAGAGGACATTGTTAGGGAGCACCATAATTGATAATCTGGTGTATTCTAAATGTCAGCGCAAATGAGGAAGAGGTGCCACCTTCAATAGGAAAGTCAAAACAGGGAAATAAAAAACAATGGGGCCATAAATGACAAATCAACATTATCAAAGAGGCCAAGAGGAAGGCCTAGATAGAAACCAATAGAAGACAATGAGGCCATAGCAACTCAATCAAAGAGGTCTAGAGGAAGACCTAGAAAAAATCCGATAGAAAATTCTCTTGATAATTTGGACTGCAACAACCATTATCAAAGAGGCCAAGAGGAAGACCTAGAAAAAATCCGATAGAAAATTCTCTTGATAATTTGATAATCAACAAATACAACATAATTCTGGACAGGAACCTGCTGCAAGTGAGAATGTGTCACCCAATGGTTCCTTGGGAATCAGCTCAGGCAGGTTCTTGATTTCAAAGGATGTTGCTTTGCCAAGAGTTTTATTATGCCTAGCTCATAATGGGAAGGTTGCATGGGATGTCAAATGGCGGCCTTCTAATGCATCTGAATCCAAATGTGAGCTTCGTGTGGGCTATCTCGCTGGGGAATTGATCTCTGGAAGTGTAAGAAGTCTGCTTCAGTTGTCCAGTTTCCATGTTCCTTAAATATTGTCTCAGCATCTCTTGTTCATATATATCAAATCTTCTTTAGATGGTTTTGTAATTTCTTCTTTTCCTTTCTATACCTATCAATGCAGGTGGGAGGTTCCTCTTCCTTGTACAATGAAAGTTATCTATTCTTCTGTGCATCAGGAGGGTACTGATCCCTTCTTTGTAAAATTGGAGCATGTATTCAGATGCTCAATGTTGAAATGCGGTGGCATACAGAGGTAGCAGATTCTACCTTTTTGATAAGTACTTTGGAATTTTGCTGGAATGGAACAAAAAGTTAGATTTGCCAATGAGCTCTAGCTCATCAGGCATTTCCTCCATCCATAAAGAATGGGGTAGAGGATTTGTAGAACATGAAAATCCCCATACCTTGTTGCTACAGCCTACAGGGAACTGGACATATTTAATTAATATTGAATTGTAACAAGTTCCTATAACTATTTGTTACAGGCAACCGTCTTTGCTGACCTTGTTATTTAGTTTACTTTACATGATTAAAGAATGATTTGCATTCAACTATTGTTTTGTTATGTAGCATCACTCTGACAGTGGAGTGGTCGCATGATTTTCCTGCTTGCTGGAAGCCATGATGGAACTGTAATATTTTCATTTCAAATGTCTTGTTCTTTTTATTATTTATTTACTACATTTTTTCTGCTTAGCTTCACATTGCATCCTAGTTGTTAAGGGCCAGTACTTAATCAGGCTCTTGCATATTGGGAATAAGGAAATAGGTTTTTGTTTTTGGTAAAATGACATGTGATCTGGACATTCTTGGTTTAGAACTAAAGAAGTTTGTCTTACATTCAGGTTGCTTTATGGAAGTTTTATGCAAGTTGCTCGTCTAAAGGTAGTGGGCATATTGTAATATTGTTTCAAGGATTGGAATTATGGTGCAATATGAATTACTTGTGCGAACTTAATTTTCCACTTTTTGCTCCGCAGATATGACGCCTTAGCTTTGCTTTGCTTCAGTGCAGATACGGTTCCCATTACAGCACTTTTCTGGTCTCCACTTGAAAGGCACTGCTAGAAGATGGAATTTTATTAAATTCTTCTTTTAGTCATCTTATAAAATATTCAGCTCTATGATTATCGTTTAGGCAAAATGTTAACAGTGTTGGTTCTATATGGGACCCAGTAAGTCTGGTTTTTTACTTTGAAGAGAATAATTTTCACGTGCAATTGTTTTTTCCTTTCTTTGTTTAGCTGTGATTTTGGTGTATATGGCTGGCAGCCTTATCTGCAAACTGTAAAATACACATATTTAGGGTTCATTTAGTTGGAGGAGTAGAAAAGTGGGAGGATAGAAAATGGAGAAAGAATAAAAAAGTGGAAGGATAGAAAAGATTTAGTTTTCTCTCATATGTGTTTAGTTGAGAGGGTGAAAAAGTGGAGAGATAGAAAATTATGAAAAAGGAAATTGGCATAAATTTACAATTGTGTTCCTATTAAATAAAACAAAAGGCAATACAATATTTTATACACATTTATTCATTTAAAAATTATGTATGGGCATTCCACTTTCTTTTTTTTTAGTTATTATTTCAAAGGCACAGGCCAGGTCGAAAAACTGGTGGGGGGAAAAAAAACAACAACAAGAAGAAAGGATCTATAGAAGAAAGTGATAAAAACAAAGAAAAGAAAAGAAA
Organism: Quercus glauca; assembly: GCA_023736055.1. NCBI lineage: Eukaryota > Viridiplantae > Streptophyta > Magnoliopsida > Fagales > Fagaceae > Quercus > Quercus glauca. Next base: position 60,840,240 of record CM043317.1, read on the forward strand.
AATAGATGAAAAATAAAGCCCAAAATAACATGAACGTGTGTAGATTAGTAATAGAGAAAGAAAACAAAAAAGAGAGAAAGAGAACTATGGAAGAAAGTAATAAAAACAAAAGAAAGAAAAAGAAAAAAAGTGAGATAAAACAAAAAAAATCCAAAGCAACTTGAATGTGCATAGATTAGTAACAGAGAAGAAACAAAAAATGTTAGGAAAGAAGAATGTGTAGGGGTATTTTCAGCAGCTCATGTTAGTGAGCTTCTCTCCCTAGTTTTCTCCTCATTTTGGGGAGAAAACTTTTTGATGGACCCAAGAAGAAAACACCTGGGCTCTATCATATTTTTTTCCACTCACTTTTCCAACTAAACACCTATTAAAACTTCTTTCTCTCCACTTTTCTCTTCTAAATTTTTCATCCTCTCTAAAATCTCTCCAAACAAACACACCTTTAGGCATCAACCATTAAAGCGCAAAAATAGTAAAGATCAAAAAGATCAAGTCTTTAGAAAAAAGTTTCACATACATACAATTAGATTGCCTTAGAGTAGGATCCTATCTCAGATAAAAATAAAAATAAAAACAATTTTACACTTATTGTCTAGAATAATAGAAATGAATAAGAAAGATGGAAAATATTTCAAATTGAAACAATTTTATAAGTTCATAATTTTAATTAACAAAATTAAAAGTGTAGGACCTAATATCTTCCCCCCCCCCCCCCCCTTGTTTTATTGCATTTAGGACCTAATATATAAGAGCATTTGTAGCAGTGTAGCTAAATAGCTAAATAGCTATTTTAGCTACACCAAAACACAAAAAAGAAGGCTGCAATAGTGGAGCTATACTTAAAATTTTTTACCCTTTTGCTACAGTGCACATCTATTTATAGATGTGCACTGTAGCTGAAAGCTAAAAAAAACCTTCTTGCTAAAGTGCATATATCTATAGATGTGCACTGTAGCTGAATGCTAAAAAGAAAAATAATTTTTTTATTTTGTGTTCACACTACTTTTTTATTTTTTATTCTTTCTTTCTTCTCCTTTCTCCGTGTCTCTCTCCTCACTGCCTCTCCATCTCTTCTTTCTTCCTCCACAGATCTATCGCCGATCTACATGAGCCCAGCCACTGCTGCGCATCGGGAGAGGCCTCTCATTCGGACGCTGTTCGAATTGGCCGGCCCTTAAGAGCAGTGGCAGATATAGATCGAGAAAAAGCCCATGAAGAAAAGAGCGGCGATCAGCACCACCACGATTATCGCCATTGACGGACTGAACTTGGCATACTGGTACGAGTCTAGGCTGGGCTGGGTTGCGGCCATTTGATCATCACCTTCGGACATATAAAAAGAACTCCGATCAGATTCCAGATCGGACGATTGGGATCGGGCTGTGCTTGTGTTTCGGTTTGGCTGTGTTGATTTTTCTGCTTTCTTTTTTTGTTTTTCTTCACTGGTTTTGATGGGCACGCGCAAGGTTGTGGTTGTGCAGTGATTTTTATGGGTTTAATGGTGGTTGTGGTTGTGTGTTGGTTGTTGAATGAAATATTATTTTATTGTAGTGTTTATATTATTTTATTATGTTAAAAGTTAAAATAGCTCCACTGCTGTAAGATGTGAAAAGGTAAAATAGATAAAATAACTTTTTGTGCAGTTAAAAAGTTAAAAATTTAGCTCCACTGCTGTGGATGCTCAAGTCCAGGCCCATTTTACCTTTTTTATTTAAAAAAAAAAAAAAGATAAGTGGCAATATTGTAAATAAAGTGATCCCTAATTCAAAACCCAGCGGCCCCCATTTGTTCATCTTTTCTTTTCTTTTCTTTTTCCTCCTCCGCAATGAATAATAAGAAGGAGAAGGATGCTCCGGTTGCAGACTCGGAGGAGGATTTCAAAGGTGATTGGGTTACGATTTCATAGTTCAATTATTCTGTGGAGAATCACTTCAGACCCATGGAAACCATCTCTAAGCTCCGTGATTACGGTTCCAGAGGAAGACGATGATTCTGCTCTTCAACAAACTGAAATTCAGTCTTTCTCAATCACTCTCTTAACAATGCTTCTTCTACTTTTATTTATGTATGTATGTATGTATCGAGTTAGAGATGTGAGTCCAGTTTTACTTGTATTGTTGTATCACTTTTAATATTGTACTTAGTCTCAATATTTGTATTGCACATTCTTACTAGTTTTACTCTATGGCTATCATATTGTAGTAAAAAATTAATAAGTTCAAAAATATCAAATTATTATTTTAAATTTTGATTATCTTTTTACATTGACTATGTTATCCATTTGGGTTAGTAATTGTAGGGGTCTTTTTTGCGTTTGGGCTGGGCTGCCTCCTGCTGTGATGGGCCCTAATGTGTTCTGAGTAGGGAAGTTGAGATCGGCCCAACTGCAACTCATTTTGGGCTGGCTAAACTTAGCCTGGTCCGCAGAAATACCCTTACGGCAAGCGGAGTTATTACAATAAAATTACGGCAGGCAGATATAATGATAATAAGGGAAGACAGAGTATAATAGCTTTTATTAATAGCAAGGACCGAATGACATAGCAGTAATAATGGCAGTGATAAGTATGGCATGTATAGGAAACAACAATTGATTGAACGATGAGTTAATCAAAATAAACGTCGAAACCAAAACTGAGACCGTAATGGCAAAATCAAAGAGGAAGAACGCTTCCTCTCAATGAAACTAACCTCCTAGGAGAATATCCTGCCGTGGGGATTAATGACTTTGAGGGAATCGGACCTAAATAATAAATGCCTGAAGAACGTTCTTTATTGCTTAGTTGTTCCTTAGAAGTGGGATTTTGAGGGGGAGAGAAAGGAAAAGATCTATCGGTGCATGCCCGTAATTCTCACTATTTGTTTTCTTATCTTTCCTTTCTTTCTTTTCTTTCTTTTAGTTTTCTTCCTATGTATTTTTTTTCTTCCTCTGTTTTTCGGTCTCCTTTACAAGGCACAGCGAGGTTCCTTTTATAGGGCCTGCCGTGATTGGTTTTTTACCATTTCACCCTCTAACTGCCTTTGTCTGGTCTGGGCATGCTTGCCGACCACCGTCTGTGCATTGCTTACCCTCGCCAGACACGACAGGTTTGTGTTTGTTCTGTCCGCTGTGGCACTGCTCTCTGCCGTGGCTTTAAATGCTCTCTCTCTCTTCCTATGGCATGCACCCAACGTTCCTTCTCCAATCTTACATCTTTTGGGTGATCTGTCATCCCAGCAGGACGTACCTCCCAAAAGGGTTTGGACAGAGAGCGTAAAATAAATCTTCCCCCCCTCCCCACCACCAAACCACACCCCCCTTACCTCTTACCACTGACCCATGACCCCACCACGACCCATATTGGCTGGGTACAGGCTGGTGGCACCTGGGCTTTGCGCATGCTCCCCTGTTACGTACGTTCAAAGCCTGTCTGCAGCTCATGAAGCTTTGTTTGCATTCGTCTGCCATACTTCTTGGTTCTTTTCATGTAGGCCGTTTGCACTTCCACTGCCTCCCTTTGGGATTGGGCTTTTCTTGATACATCTCCCTTGGCCCATTTCTCGGTTTATGCTTTATGTCTTGTTTCATTACTTGGCTCTTCCTGCCATGATAACATTATCCTGCTAGGCCTCTTTCAAACCTGCCGTTTCACTTCTTCCCCTAGTGACTTTAAGAGAGTCTGCTGGTGTTCTTACTTTATGGGCTCCATTGTCCCTTTCTTTTTTCCCTTTGGGCCTGCGGCCCTTTTACTTTCCTCGGGCTTCCTCGGCCCATTTACTGACTTTGTGTTCCCATGGGCTTTACTAACTTGATTGGGCTTCCTCGGCCCAATCTCCTCATTCTCATCCTTGGGGTTCATGGGCTTGCCATCAACCCTTACTTTCTTTGTTTACATTGCCTTGGGTCTGCGGCGGCCCATTCTCACTTTTTCATACCATACATTGCCCATGGGTGTCATTTCTCTATTTTCGGGCCCTTTGGGCCCATTTGCCTCCTCAAGACCCATTTACTCATGTTATGGGCCTGTGTTCTGTTATTCCTGCCGATTGGGCCTAATAGTTTTATTCTGTTCCTACCACTCTTATTGCCTGCTTTGCTGGGTTAGGCTGACTTTACAAAAATGACCCTTAACAGTAATCAAACCATTAAGAGCCAGATAAAAGTGGTGTTCATTAAGTCATGTCGCTAATATGAAAATGAAATAAAATATGAAGGACCAAAAATGAAAATTTTGAAACTTAAGAGCTAAAATGAAAACAAACCCAAACTTTAAGGGTTAAAAACTTGAAGGACCAATGGTGAACTTTTATATATGGTTTGGCCTGTATAGTTTACAATCCTAGTGCTAACATTGTTTTTCATAGTATTTGATTATTCAGCATATCACACTGACTCTGTCATTCAATCAATTGGTTCTCAAAAATGTTTATTTAAATCCTCCGTTGGAACTATTGAATTATCAAAAGAAAAAGTTTCTTTAGAGCAATTTTCTTAGACTAGAACTCAGATCATACATCATACTTTTCCAAGCCTGGTTTGTTGTGCAGGAACCCGTATTTCCAAATCATACATCTGGTAAGTTCATTTACAAGTCCATACCAAAGGGATTAAAAAAGTACGCCAGCTTTAATTGTTATGATTACATTATTGAGTATGAGCAGATTATCTGGTGTTGATTGTGGACAAAAGCTCAGATTATGAATTTTAATTTAAAAAGTGCTAGGGAACTTTTTTTGTGGTGTTAGATAAATACAATATGGACATCAACTTTTTCACAAACAGTTGACATTCAGTCAACTTTCATTTTAATTCCTGTGCCATGGCTGCACTTTTAACTCTATATGAACAAGGGCTATGACATTTGGCATTTTTTACTTTAAAGAACTCTTCTGTTAAGTCTATATACCTGTCAAATTCTAAATGAAACAAAACCACAAGTTATATGGATTTTATTTGATCAAATAGGCATTTGGTCTTTATTTAACCATTAGAGTCGGCAGTTTCGGTTTCTAATTCATGTTCATATCATTAGGACTGAATATAAGGATAATATCTTTGTGTCTAGTGCTCTCGTAGACATGTATAGCAAGTGTAGAAGCATAAAATCTGCAGAAACAAATCACCCTGGTTTTTTGTCCCAATCTAGAAGCACACCAACCCAACTCATTATGTCCACCAATTAATCCCTCTTACATGAGCCCAACTCAGCGTAATGCTCATTTTCTTGCTTAATAGTTGACTTGCTTCATAATCAATGTCAATTCCTTGTGTTCAAAAATGGTATTTGATGTAGTTGGGCTGTTGGGGGGAATTACTTTAGGTTTATAGGAAAGACATACTTGACTCTGATGACATAAATGACAATTTCCTAGTTGATGGGGATGATCACATTAACACCTACAATGTGAATAACATATATGATGGTTTTGATAATGATAACAATTATTACAGTTCAGTGTGCAGAGTTACAATCATAGCAACTCATTTTGGGGTTTAAAGACTACATAACAGTTGATAGAAAGGAAATAGTTTGATATCAAGAACTTATATGGCGGTCATGTTTCTTGGTTTAAATTGATTCTCTCAGTCTCACAGCTTTTGAGCTTCAAGGGAGACTAAATATATTTTTATGATCAGCAAATTGCTGCACACTAACTCTATATGAACAGCTTCAAAAAAAAATAATCTCTAAATGAAACAAAACAAAACAAGAATTCATATTATATGGATTTCATTTGATTAAATCAGCATTTGGTCTTATTTAGCTATGAGCGTCACACATAGGCAGTTTTGGTTCGTCTGACTTGTTAATCTTAAACTTCTATTGGTTGGTAACTTCTAAATGATAAGAGAAGAAAATTTTGAACTAAAATATTTGAATTGAATGTGTAAATAGAAACGTCATGTTTTTGAGTTCTCAGCATTATTTACTAGAACATTCAATACTGTAGATCAGGGCATCCTAACACTCATCATACGTGTAATATCAACCATGCCAATATCTACAATGTCTAGCTGTCTCTCTACCAAAATCTTTGTGCTCAAAGCTCGACTCTTGCTTAGAAAGTTCTTTTTGGGTGATAGATCAAATGGGCCGAAAATTCCAATGAAAAAGTTGGGAGACATATGCAAACCAAGAAGTAAAGGTGGTCTAGGAAGAAGGAGGATGAGGAATTTCAACAATGCTTTGATTGCAAAATTGGGAAGGAAATGTCTTGACAGAAACTTTTTCTCAATCCCAAAAGCAAATTCTAGCTTCTGCCTGTGGAAGCACATTTGTGACAGTAGGAATATCACCAAGAGAGCACGCTGTGATCTCATTATGGAAAGGTCTATAGTATATATCTGGTTGGATCCTTGGATTACTCGTATTGAAAGTTTTATTCCTTTCCCTAATCAAAATCAACCACAATAAGCTTTTTGGGTCTCAGAACTATTTTGGAGGATAAAGTGGCTGGAACCGTTAGAAACCACAACTTTTTGATGCAGACGCTATTACAATTTACAAATACATACAAGATTCGAATCCCAGGTCTCCATCAACCAGATAGATGGATTTTGGTTGAAAATAAGAGCAGGGATTTCTTATTCAAAGAAACAAATGCTGTTCACGGATAAAAGAACAGAGCCCACATACAAGTAGCAGTTGTGGTAAACAAATACTACTACAGGACCCATTTAGAGGCATCTATCAGTCTTCCAACCACAAATATTTTTGGTGTGGTTTTGCTTGAAACAAAAGGAACACAGATTCTACTACCATATTAACAATGCCTATGTCATAACTCAACCACTATCATTGTCTACATATATAATTCCAAACCAAGAGATCTAGAACATTACACTGCTCCAACATAGAAGCAATTCTTCTAACATATTCAATAATACAGAATTGAATTTTCATCCTTGAACCAACCTTGAGAAGGTGTAGTAGAATATTGCAAAAAATTAAATTTTCATCCACAGGGAGCACATTAATCAAGCATTCAGTTGTAACTCTTTGTAAAAGTTTGTTCAAAAGTTTGGGAGCCATTGTGAAGTTAAAAAGTAATTCAAGAAAGCCATTTTACAGTCCAATGACCTATGCATGATCTTACAACCTCTGGTCTCATCACTTTACTTTTGATAATTTGACTCGATTAAATGTTCTATTCAACGGAATGAAACATCTTTAAAAAAAAGGTGATAATTTCAAGCATCTTCAGAACTTAGCTATTGCCATTGATTCTAGCCCAAGTTTTGCCAACTATCTGAAAATATCAGTTTATAATATGGAGGTGCAGTAACTATCGCCCTGTCTTATGACCAGGTAAGTCGATAGTATCTCAAGTTGATAACAATTATATGTGTTGATTGTTATTAACTTCTGCAATCTACAATTGCAATTTTCAAATTCTGACAAGACGTTAAACGGAAGATAGTGCACTACTGATCACCTCAACTATAATTGTTGTTTTGTATTAACTGAAGTTAGGTTAAGAGATCTGGGTGTTAGGACCATTTTGAAAATGGAATCAAACTTAATGGATCAAAATGAAAAATATCAAATTTAAACGACCAAACTGCAAACAGCCCTAAATTTTAAGGGAAAACATATATATAATTCAGTCTAAATTTTAAGAAATTGATGGAGACAACCGGTGGCAACGAAGAAGGGAATGAGATTGGGCTCCCTATTAGGCAAAACCAAAAAATCAGAACACGACCAATTTGCATGTTTTATTTTTTGTTTTTTTATCATATATAATGATGTCAAACTTGTATTTCATTCTTCTTTTAAGCTTCATTGGTTGTATCATTCTTGTTACTCACACAGACCTGCACATATATATAAACAGATGGGTTGTAATTTTCTGTATCAAGTTTGAGAAACCAAGAGAGTTCATAATTCATTTAGGCCAAAAGAAGCTTTGAAGGGGGGGAAAGTGTCATTAGTATATCAATATTCTCCTTTTGGTTGCCCTGGTTGAATTTCATCGCTACAAATTTGAAATATAATGGCTTTGAGAGCAACAAAAAAAAATATATATATATATATATATATATAATGAGTTCATTAGCATTCTCCATTCTCCTCTTTTGATTCCTCTATTTTAATCTTATCACTTCCAACAAATATTAAATACACTTTACCCGGTATAAAAACAGTCAACCATTAAGCAAGTATTTGTATGAATAATTCATTAGTTCTTAAATTTGTAGGGGAAATAGACCTAGCGAAATCCCATGTTGCACCCATCGAAAGAGTATAAATTTTAACCAGTACTCCAAGACACGATTCTGTAGTTATCATTAGCAATTTCTTTCAGCATGAATTAGTCTAAGTTCTAGTTGATCAAACAACCACTTTATAACAACGTAAGAGTGTACAATCCCCAATGAAAATGATCACTAACTTTATGAGATACCCTTTCAGTCTTGAGAGAATTCAAATCATCTCACATGGTCAAAAGTCAAAATGCATCTCATTTTCCATAGCCAAGGACAGGTAAACATATCATGTTGTCAGTCTCAACACAAATTAGCATGCACCATCTTATAATGTAATATTAGTTGAACAAGTAACATCCATAAACCTAATTCAAGTGTTCGTGTAAAACAAGGTTATCTACACAACACTTCCATCAAACTAATCTCTTATATTGTCATTACAATGACATGCAGACATAAAAACATTTTATGCATCAATGGACTCCCCAAAAAAGCTGCCACCCACGTCAAAAAGACCTAAAGGGGACATTTCTTCAAACACATGGTGTCCCACAGCTAATGATAGCATTCTTATGCTATCATTAGCGAATAGCATGAAATGTCAAGTATTATATGTTTCAAACAACCATTGTATTGCTTAGAAATAATGTACATATATACAGCTTAGCATGAATCTGTTTGTCATTTCTACTAAATACCAAGCCAATCAAATACTAATAAGCTTAGTAACTTCATTTTTCATGTCCAACAACCTATTTAACTAGAAAACGAACATACCTCTAAACAAGCTCATCTTCAAATTGAATCTCCATTTTCAAGCCTTCTTTGTTAATATTTACAAACTTGAGTTGAGCCTCCATTGTTAATCTCTCTCTACTATTTAGAATCTCAAGCTGAGTCTTCGTTTTTTGGGCTGTCATTATTACTTTCAAAGCCGTTGGTATCTTCTGGCATTGACCATTTCAATCAGTTTATTAACTGCCATTGAGAAATTTTGTCCTTGCAAGATTGATTTTGAAACCGTGAATGTTCCAAAAGGCAATGTCCAAGACCAATTGTACGATCCTACTAACAACACAGTCTTTAGAAGTGTACTCAAATGATGACCAATATGTCAAAATAATTTTTAAATGAAGAAGTGGATTGGAACTCACTTGTGCAATTTGCAAGAGATATAGTTAAGAAAGAAGATACTACTTTTTTTTAAGGGTAAGAATAAAATTTTTTTAAAAAGACTAATTCAAGAGCACAAAGCAACCTAAAAAATTAGAACAAAAAAGAATTATATACAAAATGGCAATAACTCAATAAATGATACAACAAAAAAGACAGTCATGAAGCCCCAAGCACGAGCCCACTCATATAATCAACTAGTGAAAGTTGCTAACAACTGAGTCCTCATACTTTTCATATCCTGAAACGTTCGCCAATTCCGTTCCCTCTAGATAGTCTACATCTAACATAACAAAACAATATTCCAAATATCCGATGAATGCTTACCAAAATAGTTTCTCCAACCAAATATAAGATCAAAGACCTTTTATGGTAAAACCTACTGAATCCCATATGATCGAAAAATATAATTTCCAAGTTGCAATGCAGTTTATCAATATCTGATTCAATGTCTACCCATTACACAGTACATACAATACCAACCCACGATTGTATAAGACCATTTGATAAGGTTCTCACAAGTAAGAATCTTCCCCCATGCTTTTTTCCAAACAAAAAAGGAGATCCTCTATGGAGCCTTAACCCCCAAATGCCTTTCCAAGGAAAGAGAACAATATTTGAGGCCTTTAGAACCAAATAGAATGAGCAGACACTAAATTGCCCAATTCTCTTCAACCTCAATCTCACTTTGTCACCACCCTCTCTACTGGGAATATAAGCATCTAAAAGATGGAAGAATGATGCCCCCATCATTGGAACAAGCATACAATATAGGAAAAGCCATCCTCAAAGGCTGATCTCCACACCAATGGTCACGCCAAAACCAAATCTGACTTATCATAGCCCACATCAAAATTAATATGCTGTAGAACTCTATCTCATTTTATCCTAATGCTTTTACACAAACTACATTCATGTCTGGAAAGGGGTGGAGGGTAATACAAATGATATCTTGAGATTATCTAGCTTAGTTGCAGATTACCTAGCTTAGTTGCTTTATTGATTTAATGGAGCAACCTTATCACATACTTGACCATTAACTCTAGATGTCACTAACATTTACCAACATTTTATTCCAAAGTAATGGATTAATTAGTTATTAAAAAATACGAATTGAAAAGAAAGTTGTCCCAACAATTCAAAAGTTTCATCTTTTGTTCTTATGTGAATAAATGATAAGAATTGTTCATTATGTGGGGTGCTACACTTTTATAAATTGCATATAATTTACTATATGGAGTTTGAAAACTAATAGAGCACAGAATACGTATAGGACCAAAGAACCTTTGAAATAAAAGGATGTCATTAGCATTTCAATATTCTCCTTCTTTTAGTTCCCCAGGTTGAATTTCATTCCTTACTACAAACTTGAAATATAATGGGTTCAATAGCATTCAGTATCCTCCTCTTTTTGATTCCTCTGGTTTAATCTTTTATCACTCACAAAAAACATTAAATACACTTGACCCAGTAAAAGACAATCAATCACTAAGCAAGTATTTGAATAAATAATTCATTAATTCTTAAATTGGATGGCAGAAATGATTAATAACATGTTTTAAACAGACCGGCAAAATCCCATGTTGCAACCTTCAAAAGAGTAGTTCTAAACTGTACACCAAGATGTGACTTTGTAGTTATCGTTACCAACTTCTTTCAGCATGAGGCAGTCTAAACTCTAGCTAATAAAAAATGCTAAAGACACATACACACCTAAAATCTCAAATATGAATTTAATGCTGATTTAACAATAATTTATATGTGTTATCCTGAATCCACAAATTTGGCAACTCCAAAAGTTATCACTTCGCTTATAACAAAAGACTAAATCAAACCAAATCTAACAATTTTCCCTCTCTCTGTCCATCACACTGATTCAACGGGATAAAGAGTGCACTGATAACTGTCATTGCTCCCCTTGCTTATGTGAGTAGCTGACTGGACCCCAAAACACAAACCTGGGTCAAGGATTAGGAACTTGCCGGTCTTGACGCATGGCAAGACAAAAAAAGGACCTCGATAGACATCCTGTACTTATTCTAAGGCAATAGAAATGGATCAAACATAACTTGTGGAGGAAAATAACAAAGGAAATTATGCATTTTCTGCTCCTAACACCACCACAAAAAACAACAGTGGAACAAAGTTACAATGCTAAGAAAGATGTATCAACATGCACAAGAGCTTGTCTAGACAGAAGCTGAAAAGACTTGAAAAATACATGAGGAATGTTGGACAGGAAACTCAGAAGAAGGAATGTTGAATATCTTTCAAAGAATTCTAGATTTTATCACATTGGTGCTGGTGTACTAAATAGTATTCATATTCATTTTAGGTTGCAGTTCTTGCACTGCTTAGGGACACATTGGAGATAGGCCTCTACAAGCTGGTGTTAGCAAAAGGAAGATTCTATGTTTATACTTTATACTATTTCATTCAATTCAAGAATACTTACAGCATCATGATACTTTGACATGCTGACATAACAACATTTTATGTATCCATGAATAGCCCCAAAAAAACAGCTACCCCCCACCAAGGAGCTCAAAGAAGGAAATCTCATCAAACACCTTCTGTACAATATAGTTCACCCATGGTTAAATAATAGAAAACAGAGGACCATAATGGATGTCATACCCCGAGAACAAAATGGCCCACATACTATCTTAAAAAATGAGGAATATAGGGTCCCAATTTAAATAAGACTAGCATCTTATAGCATGTGTGCTTGATTACAGACTTTGAGTAACAGGAAAAATGATTGTATTTTAGAAATTCAAGAAAATGCGATCTGTGTTTTAATCTTAAATATAGGTCTAAAGTTTAAACAATTGTACAACAAAGTGTGCAAATAGCATCTTTGTGCTATCATAAGCCAATAGCATAAATTTTTACAAGGTACCAAGCCAATCAACACTAATAAGCTTAGTAACTTCATTTTTTTTGTCCAACAAATCATTTAAACCAGAAAAGGAACATTCCTATGCACAGTATCTTCATCTTCAAAATGGCTCACCATTTTCAGGCCTTCTTTATTAGTATTACAAACTTGAGTTGAGGCTGCATTCTTAAGTTCTCTCAATAATTTATGATCTCCAGTTGAGACTTCGTTTTTGGCTGTCATTATTTCTTACAAAGCCCCTGCAAGATTGATTTCAACAAAGCGATGACCATCACGGGAAAACAATAAAAGAAAAGACTAAAAATTCAGAGGAAACTACATTTCTCTTATTGGTAATTTAGCTATCTGTTTTTTCCCCCTAGATTCTTGTCATCTCTAAGACTGCATAATTGCCTATTGGGCTATTTTCGAGGCCACAATGTTTCCTTCCATTTAAGATGATTCCTCCATAGGAGTACAACAAAGTTGGTGTATTGGGAATTATTTAAGCAAAATAGTAATTTAGGTATAATTTGCAGTAACCCTTTAGGTATACTGATAACTATGGCTGCAACAACATAAAAAGCAAATTTACTAAAAATAAAAATGGTTGAATTTTTAAAGTTGTGAATCTTATCTACCTGTACATTATATATTGATGCAACTTGAGACTTGAGGTTACAAAGACCTTTTTTCAAACAAGTTGGGTATATCCCCAAACAACACCCATAGGACCAAAAAGGTCCCATCACCGGCATCCAGCACCCATACACACAAGCAGAGCCACAACCAACTTAAATTTTGTTCAAACATCCCAGACACACCCACCAAAGTAGATGAAGTGCAAACCATCACAAATCCACCAAATAAATAATAATAATAATAATAATAAAAGGAAAGAAAAAAAGAGAGAGAAAAATCACCTCAGGGTTATTTCCAAAACCACAATTTGTAGTTACAACAAAGAATATAATAAGCTGATTGTAGAATTAAAATCCAACTTTAATTAATGTGACAACAGGATAAATGTTTTGAGAGGTATAAAACAACAATCCTTATAAGCTTCATCTCAAAAGGAACCAAAAAAAAAATCCCCTAAACTAAGCAAATAGACCGTCATAATTACACATAAGATTCAGCAACAAAGAACTAAGGTTCAACCCAAATGGAAAACATATACATAAAAATTAAAACAACATCTGTCTTTCTATAAACAATTATCATGAATGCTAAATTACATTGGCCACATTGATATATCATTTGTGTCATTGAGGGTTGTCTTTACAATCAAATTAAGGTGTAGCATCTCTAAACAAATTGCTATTATATGAGTTTCTTTTGAGATGTGGGTATTCCCCAAAAATACATTTGAAATGAGCTGGATAACTACATTCTTCACAGTAGTAGAACCATTGTTTGAGATCTCGTTCTTCTTCACAAATGTCACAGTAATACTCACAGGAGTCATCTTCGGGAGTATAACATAGAGTGAAGGGATGCTCATGTTGGTAGTACCATGCAGTTTGCGGTAGTATAGCACATTCGAAGTCTAGGACAAATTCACAAGTGGTACAATGGAATATTCGATATTGTTCAGAACCACATATACTACACTTTTGTGTATTGCTTGTGATGGAGAGGTAAAGAGGATGCTCATGACAGGCATGAGTAAGGGTGTTTGAGGTCAAACTACATTGAACATTGAGTTCAAATCCACACCTCTGACAATAGTACCTTAAGCCATTGCACCTCTGATCACATGCATCACACCAAAAATACTCTCGCTTATAAGTGAGGGTGAGTGGGTGTTGATGAAGTGGGTGTTGTTTTATTTTGGGTAATTTAGTACAAGATATATGAAGAAAGAAGCTACAATCGACACAACTGTAAAAAGATGATGGAGTGAGAATAGCTCGTACGCACCCGTCGCAAATTTTGTTATTTGGAACCTCATCAGTAAGCTTTAAGTGATGGTCATGGCTGAAGTGTTTGATTTCTGTGGCAATTTGAGTTCCGTACTCCCCCACAGTGGTTTTTATGACTTTGCAAATTTCTGAGTCAACGGATTGATCGAGCTTTGAATCTACATTTTCCAGCATAGCTTTTGACTCGGCGGACTCCTCCTCTTTAAGTTCCAGCAAATTTATGTCCTCCATGTTTCCCTCACTCATAGCACAATGGAGGTGGGCAGCGAAATGGCATGTGGAGCAATAGTAAAGGCCATAGTTTGTGTCCAGTTTTAGAAAACAGAGTTGACATAATTGGGAGTTGGATTGATGGAGTTCAAGAGAATGGATGAGGTTGAGGGGGTGATTGTGCCGTACGACTTTGAGTCTGCTTGGGATAGAATAAGCACATCTTCTATGAATGAAGAAACCACATGCGTTACACACATAGGGCATTCCTTTGTCTTCTCGGCCACAAAGGTCGCAAGTGAACGTCATCCTCTTCCAAATGGCTGTCAATGGGTGGTCGTGGACTTCAACTGCTGCTTCCATCGTCAATGGTAAAGAACCACATTTAATGTGAAGCTTAAAATTGCAACGGAAACAACCATAACAATATTCCGCAAGATATTCTTTGCAGACTTCGCAATTGCTCTTTTCTCCCTCAGGCTCAGGATGATATGTCCCTTCATAAAAGAGAAGAAGAGGATGTAATGGGTGCAAGGGATGGTGCAGCAACCCAAGGGGTAGTTCCGCACATGATTTATGATGCCTGTACCCATTGCATTCTTTACAACTGTAGCTAGGACCCAATATTGGTTCCCAGCACCCACGACAAACTTCGCCGTAAATTGTGTCTTCATTGAAGACCAAGGGATGCTCCGGATGGATAAAATGTTGAAGCTGCTTAATCTCCTAATGACATACACAGATACAGTAAAACAAACGGAGAGGGAGAGGAAGAGAAGTGCACATTAGATATTTGATTGATTTAAGTCTAGTCCTAGTGTGGGAGCATTTGTTCTGCTCTCTCGTGTTTTTGTAAATAGCAACAGATGTAAACATAAATGGTGAGGAGAGGTGATGATTTTGGGCTTATTGTTGGACCTTCCAATCTGGATAACCCATAACACATGATCGTTGGTGGGCTCGGTTTTACTCAACTTTATTTTTGGGGTTTTGTGGGCTTGTTAGTAAATGGTTCACACCGGATTGTGGGCTTGTTTATTTGGGCTTTCATTAAGTAAATGAATTGCTGTGTAAAAACTTTTTTTATTTATTTAATTCTGGTTGTAGGCTAGCATTTTGTTATTATACATTAAATTTTTACTATATATTATCTTCCTCCCTAAAACATCATTCACGCCTTCTCTTGCTATTATCCCCTAAATTATATTAATATTTATTTAATTCTAGTTGTCATATAAAAATATATTGTTGCTTTTCTTTTTCTTTTTTGCAATGTAAAAAATGGAAGGCAATGTTATAGAGTTAAAAATATTTAGATATATATAAGTTTTTTTTAATAATTTTTTTAAAAAAACTTGTATTTTCAAGTAAGGATATAGTTATATTTGAACAAAGTGTAGGTTTTTTAACAAAATATTATTTTGGAAAAAAGTTATCAAGTATATAATTTTGTAAAAGTTACCTAATTTATACAAATGATTCACATTTTCTCTCACAATTAATTATACCTAAATTATCATATTATTTAATTTATTTATCATAACGATGTAGTTTTGATTTTTAAAATTTTTTAATTAAAAATTAAGAAAAAAGATTTTTTTCTAAAAAAATTAAATTAAAATTGTATTTTCAAATTTTTTTTAAAAAAATTCAGATTAATCTCAAACGATGAAATGGAAAGAAAAATGAGAGAAAAGGTGTCACTCGACGAAGAAGACGACCACGTTTTAGAAGGTGATGGCAAAAATGCAAAAACAAAGTTAAAAAAGTTACAACATTTTTAAGAAGCATATGAGTTTGTGTGTGATATATATATATATATATATATATATATAGAACTCTTTTGAGGTGTTTGTTACCTTGGGAATGCTTTTGAGACGCTCAGTAGCAGTTTCGTCTTCATTATCATCTTCTTCTTCTTCTTCATGATTGTCTTCCTGATCATCTTCTTCTTCGTGATCATCTTCTTCTTCTTCTTCATGATCATCTTCTTTTTCTTCTTCTTCATGATCATCTTCTTCAGTAGCCTCTACCTCAGCTTGTTGTTCTTTTTGTTGGTCTCCAACCTCTTTCCCTTTCTGGGTTTGCTCCTCTTCACCTAAATTTGCTGCCATTGAGTCACCACTTTCGCCTTTTGACTCGAGCAGTTGATCCATTGAATAGCTAGCTGAGCAATTAATCAAATTAGTATTTTTTTTTGGTTAAATTTCTTAAGTATTTTTTTTTCTTTAAATATTTGAAATTAATATTATTTTTAGTTTTTAGAAAAAATATTTTCTTTATTAATTTTTTAAATTTTTAATCAAGCTGATCTATTTCATCGTGCTTTTCAAATTTAACTAGTAAGTTTCCCGTGCGATGCACGGATACTGTTGTAATATTTTATGTAAATTTTTTTTTAGAAAATATTATACATATATTATAGCATATTTATTATAAAACTTTGTTAGTAATGAGTTCATCATAAAAAGTAACAATTATAAATTGCACACATATAATTATTATAATTATTTCGTTCAAATAATAAGCAATAATTAAAAAAACTTGGAGTAATATTATATAATAAAAGTTGATAAAAGCATATTAATTCATTCTATATTATTGATTTTTATTATATGATGAAATAAAAAGCTTCATTACGATTTTTTTTTCTTCAATCTTTGTTATTGCGGTATGGTGACGCTTACTATCATCATTAGTTTCTCCATCTTCAACGTTTGAGTTTAGTCTATCCATATTTGTTCAATTTTTAAGCTTTCATCATTTTTTCCTTTTATTGCATCATTTGTGTTAATCACTAATGAATTGGCATCGAGAGATTCTTAATCGGATCTTACAAAGTTTGGACTTTGTCGCTAAGATTTTTCATAGGTATTTGCATTTATCTTAAATTTCAATGATGTGGCATTTTTTTGTAAATATTTTTATTTTAATTTTGGAATAGTGCAGCAAAAAGAATAAATACAGCATATTGAATTGTGTATTTTTTTTTCTTCCATATCTTTTTATCATTTGAAGGTGTATAAAAAATCTTAGCAACTATCTAATTTTCAAAATTATCATTTAGATTGAATTCATTCAAATGAAGTAGAGAAATCCATTTTTTTCCTAATTTTTTTTTTCAAATCACATTATCAATATTTTACAATAATTTAAATAAGTTGTACCTTAGTTTATTTTTTAGCAATATCTCTTGTAGATTTATTTTGGATTTTCTTGGCATCTCAATCAAATATCACAAAATTTGTTTTGTTAGTTGCATCAAAAACTTCAATTTGAATCATGTATCTGAAGTAGTTTGCAATTGTATATATATAGTAGTTATAGTGAGATAAATATATTATAAATATTTGGAGAGTGTGTAGTTAATGTGAGTGCCTCTAACTTTAGGACAGAAAGATTTATTTTTGTCTCACATTTTGCACACCAAAATGATTTTGCTTGTGATTTGACATTCCTTTCACAAAGTATTCACAAAATGTAATACCAACCTATTGTTGTATCAATGTTCCTTTTGTAAATAATATGTATTATTTACTATGAACTTTGAAATTAATATGTATTATTTTTTTAATGTAAATAATATGATGTATTATTATTTTTTTACGTAAATGATGAGTATAATTTGTAATGATTAATGAACTTCTTTCGTAGGATCTCATTCAATGCATTTTATTTTTACTATTTTTTTCATATTATTTAAAGATAAATCCTCCAATGAAAATTGTTTTGCATGTATTTTTTGTATTTCTTGTATAGGATCATGTTTTTTACCATTCTTATCATTGAATTTTTTTAAAGAAAATATTAAGTTAATGGCATTTTGTGAGATAATATATGATATTTATTAGACTTTTTTGTTATTATAAATTTTAGAAATAAGCACTTGTCAATTATTTCAGCAACCTTAGGGATCTTAAGATTTATATATATTTTTGTTGCACTGGTTGATGACAGAGAGTTTGTCTGCATAAATTGCATAGAACATTATTAATAGACAAAAGCATATTGAATTGAAATTGGGGAAAAATGAAGACATGATTTCATAAGAAAGAGATTTTCTAGAAGTATTATCTATACGTTAGGGGTTGTGGGGGGGGAGGGGGGGAAGAAGAGAGTTTGTAAGAGGGTAAGAGTTTTTGCTTTAATTTACACGTGAGAATGGTCAAACTTTGGTCATAATATGTAAGGTAAGAACTGAGCTTGAGTTTTTCATAAAGTTTGGTTTACTTTTAAAAGGTAGTCCATTTTATAGTGAATAAATTTTGGTCTAATTTGTCTAATTGTCAAGAATAGGCTATATTTTATATAATAGTAAAAAAAAGTTACTATGATCTATTGGGTAACAGTAAAAAAAAAAAAAAAAACTTAATAAAAAGAGGTAAAAATTGCTAAATTTATATAATAGTCAAAAGAAATTATTATGATCTATTGGGTAATAGTTAAAATAATAATAATAATAAAAAGAGGTAAAAAATGCTAAATTTATATAATAGTAAAAATAAGTTACTATGATCTATTGGATAACGGTAAAAAAAACTTAATGAAAAAAGGTAAAAAAATGTTAAATGGAATATTAGAGTGCCACGTGGCAGGACCTCATGCACTCTCATATGAGGTCTCTGCTTTTATATATATATAGATGTGATTAGGCATTATAAACTCAGTAATATACAAAAGAGCTTAAAAATATAGGGTTTGTGTGTGTGTGTTGGTATTCCTAAATATACTAAACAAATATCTTGATAGTGAATTGCATCCGATTGTTGTGAGTGATATACCTTTTATCAAAGTTACATTAGACGTAACATGAACTAAACACATTTGACAATAAATATCGTTAATTCGAGTGCAACTTAACAAGTAAATAGGTCCAATTACATTTGTAACATATATAAAAATTAAGCAAGTAAGCAACCTTGTGAACATTAGTAGAAAAAAAACATACATACAAACAAACTTGAAGAATCAACCATCGATACTTATAAGGAAAATCTTCTAAGTTAACCTTAATTTCAATTTTGTTAATACGAAGTTCATATGGAGCTCATCTATAACTTTTAATATATATATATAGACTAGATGGTGTTACTTTCAAAAGACAAAACATATTAAAGTAATTCCATTGTGCCAAAAATAAAAAGCATCTCCAACACAAAAGACAACAAATTAGAGAAAGAAAAAGAAAAACTTATACATAAAGCTCATACTTGTACTCTCCTAGCAAAGTTTCATAGTCACTCCATCCTAACTAAATAACTCTCTCCCCCTTGGCCCACAAAAAAGACAAAAAAAAGATTTTGTAGGGTGCTCTGCTTAAAAGTCTCATACTTGATACTTGCTGTTGAAAGCTAAAAAAAAAAAAAGAAAGGAAATTTCATTAGCTCCACATATAGGCTCATACTTGCACTTGAAAGTATTAAGAGTGGTTCTAAGACCACAAAATATTCCACAACTTTCTATCACAACTTTGACATGACAGACTGCAATTAATTTTCTATCAATTACATATAGACCTACCATTTTTTCTTCACTACTCACACTCTGTTACATCACAATTGTGACAAAGAAATTGTTTAATAATTTGTAGTACTAGATTTTTTTTTTCAATATTAAAGATGTCTCAGGGCAAGTAATGTACAATAACAAAAGTATATGTCAATATCTTTATGTGAAAATTTACAGTTAGGAGGGAATCTGACTTAACCAAGCTAGATGTTAATTTTTCATATTTAAGTTCAAAATCACCCACATTATTCAATTAAAAAATATATAAATATACAATGCTATTACAGTAATTGTGTAAAAGAAAATCATTGCCCTCAACTAAACCCGAAAAACCGTTCTTTTTTTTTTTATAACACAGAAAAGCCATACTTAGGTGTATGGGAGCTATAAATAGGGATAATAACATTGGAATAGTGAAACACTAATTGGACATTTCCCATGAGCTTGTCCCCCTCACTTATGTTTGCCCAACTTTAATTTATTTTTAGTTATTTAACTACGATAAGGAATTAAGAACATTTCCTAAGACTGTAAGCTAAACTCTTGAATTCAGATGCTTTCTCAGGAGTCAAGTAATCCTAAGTCCTTTCCATGCCTTCCTAATATCCCAAGCAAGGATAGATCCTAACAATTTTTTAACACAAGGCAAGATGAATATTTTAATAGGCATTGCCTTCGAGTTATACTTAAGGTAACTTTTACAAATTTATACTACTTTGTAACTTTTTTCCATAATAATATTTTGCTAAACATATTATTTGTTCAAATGTCATTTTTGTATCTATTATGCTTCACAAATATCAAGGTGATTGAATACTACAAATTCACTAATCTATATATCAAGAACTCAAATTATAGTTTTTTTTTTTTTTTTTTAATTTGAACAAATGGTAGGTGTTTTATCAAAATATTATTAAGGGAAAAAGTTATCATTATAGTGAGATTTTGTAAAAGTTATTGTCAGTGTAACTTGAACGCAATGCCTATCAAATTTTTAGCCAAAAATATAAATAAAGATAGTTATTCTATTACAACATTTAATATTTCTAATAATATGAATTTCTATTCCTAACATAATTTCCATCCAGTGTACTAAACACAGCCTTAAGTTTTTTTTTGGACAAGTGTTAATCA
Source organism: Quercus glauca (assembly GCA_023736055.1). Classification (NCBI taxonomy): domain Eukaryota; kingdom Viridiplantae; phylum Streptophyta; class Magnoliopsida; order Fagales; family Fagaceae; genus Quercus; species Quercus glauca. Next base: position 60,861,262 of record CM043317.1, read on the forward strand.
ATCATAGTAACAATATGAATTTTGTCCTCATATCTTGGACCCTTCTTATCAAGGGGAAGTCTAAACACATGTGAGAGGGTGTTAAAATATTGGTTAAATAATTAAATCTACAATTTTATTTTTCTCGTAACACTTCCAAACTAACATTTTATTTTTTGTCATTCACTTACAAGATTTTTTTGCCATCTCTCTTCAAGTTATTAATATATGAGATTCAATCTCTTAGGGTTGTCATATATTTTTTAGCCCTCTTTTTTAGGATTTCTTTTAACATGTTGCTTCGAAATAATTTCTTATCATAAAAACAAAGCAAGATTCTAGTGGATGTAGACGACCCGCCACCCCCCCCTCCCCAACAAAAAGAAGAAAAAAAAAATCCCAGCCCAACACACACAAAGAAAAAGGGAAAGAAAAATAAAAGAAGAAGATTCTATTGTTAGCATCAAGCATGGCCTTATAAGAAGTATATGACACCACCATCATTTGAAAATTCTAAAACAAAACCAAAAGGTAAAATAAAAACAATAGGCTTGCTAAACAATATATGAGTCAAATGCTTCTCTCTCTCTCTCTCATTTATCTGTTAGGTATTCCTTTCCTATATTGTTAGTATCTTAACATTTCCTTTCATTGCCAAGGAATAAAGAAAAAAAAAATTTAAAAGAAGAAGAAAAAGAAGAAAATGATAAAGATCTTGAAAGAAAGGTAATGGGTCTTGCTAATTAATCTTAATTAAGATGCTACTCTCCTTTGTCACCATTTCTTTTTCTATATTCTTATTACTTTTCATATTTTTAGTATCTTTCGTGATCTTTTTCAAGATGAATGACAACTAGAAACCAACATACTTTAGGGAACTACATAACTTTTATAATTGCCCAAAATATATTCAATTAATTCTTAAAATGAATCGTTCCAAATATAAAAGTTATATTGCACGTATCTAATCCAGTTAGAGCATTGTTCACCTTGTTTACCATAAAAAAATGGTAAATCATGATATTTTCAAACTTCATTAGTAAATTCTAATTCCTTTTATATGTTTACAAATTTTCAAATAATAAATAAATATGTGTGTGTGTGTGTGTGTGTGTGTGGAGAGAGAGAGAGAGAGAAAGAGGTAGGTTGGGAGTTATATACCCTAAATTAAAATTGTTCTATCTTGTTTAGAAAATGAATTTATAGAATAAGGTAGGGAGTTATATATCCTAAATTAAAACTAGGGCATAGACAAAAAAAAAAAAATTTGAGACCAATAGATACCTTTATAATTCTGTGTTTATTTGATATGGCCTAGGAACTCAAACTATGCTCACAAAGTCCTCACTTCCTCTAGTGCTACAGTGTCTCCAATCTCATGCGCTACTCATTTTGCTGTGCAAAAGTAAGGATCAAACATTGTGAGAAAGAAAGTGTAAAAGAGAGTTTGAGAAGGGGAATAAAGGTGTTGACATAAAATTGAAATTTGAATTGGTGGTGGGGATTAGTGTGGTTTAGTCACACCTTATGCTTACCAAATATTAAGCTAATTTATCATGCTTTTCAAATATCAATGTCATTAGCCATAAAAACTAAAAAGACTCACTAATTTATGACGAGCTTTTTTTTTTTTTTTTTTTTTTGTATTCCTAAATATACTAAAAAAATAAACTTATAGACTTAATAGTATATGGCATCCAATTGTTGTGAAATTTTGCACGTGATTAACCTATAATAGACATTTAATAAAATTATGGATTCCACATAATAGTGATTATAAAAAGTAGACATAATGTACCTTTTATCAAGGTTACATTAGATGTTTCATGAACCAAACCCATTAGCAATAAATATCATTAATTCAAGTGAAAATTAAGATGTAAATAAACCCAAAATTCATTGCATTTTTAACATTCATAAGAAAAATTAAGAAGTAAAGCAACCTACTTTTTATGAATAGTTATAAAAAAAATAAAAAAAATAAAAAACCATAGACGTAAAACAAAATTTGGAGAAATAACCATCAATATTTACAAGAACAAGAATAAAATTTTGGGTTTAAAACACCCTTATGGAAGTTTCCAAGTTAGTTCTAATTTCAACTTTGTTAATGTGAAGTTCATATGGAGCCCTCAATGGTGTTGCTTTCTAAGGATAAATTTATGATATGCCTTTGTGCCAAAACAAACAAAAAAAGCATCTCCAACACCAAAGACAAAGAATTAGAGAAAGGAAAAGAAAAGCATATGCTTGCCTTCTATGTGCAAGAAGGAAAGTAACTTATGCTTGTCAACCTAGATGTATATACTTATTTTCCTCTTTTCTCTAATCTTTAAAAAAAAAAAAAACTTTTAAATGTCATAATAATATTTATTTTCCTCCCCCCCCCCCCCCCCCCAAAACATATCTACACTAACTTTTTATTTTTATTCATTTTATGAAATTTCTTTACCCATATTTATCTATGTTATACATCATCATTATCAATGCTTATCGCCAATATCACCACCACCCCATTTTTCTCACCTCAATGTTGTCACCATCATTCGCCGGTGTTTACCATTATCACCACCACCACCACCAATAACATCATGATACCATACCATCACCATAATCAAGTTATTGTTATCATCATTGTTATTAATACCTTAATTCTTTACCCTTCGTTTATGTTTAAAAAAACCATGATACTCTTATTCCAAAAAAAAAAAAAAAAAAAATCTTAATACTAAATTCTAAATTTTTAGATATACTCATTTAATCAATGAAAAATTAATTGATGTGTCTAAGATTTCCATTATTTAATAAAATTTAAGAATTTTTGGAATTTAAAAGGAAAAAAAAAATGCTCAGCGAAAAAGGGCTATGGAACTCTATGTAGATATATAAAGTCATTCATTCTTATAATTAAATCCATAGGAAGTCAATCTACATTTCATCAAAAACTTGTTTATAAATCAATTTGACATCCATTAAACATAGGTAAAATTATAGAATATTCCAAGAGTACTACAAATGTGTACTCCCTTTTCTTATATGAATTGTAAATTCTACTATAAATTTAATTAGTGAGACCCACAATTATATGATGGGGGAGTATGCATTTATGGTACTCCATAATATTCTATAATTACCCTAAACAGAGGAAGTATAGAGAGAAAACATTGTTTAGATAAGAAAAACCTAAATGAAACATATCAACAATTTTACATTTATTTTCTAGAATAATGGAAATGAATAACAAAAATAGACTAATATTTCAAATTAAAACAATTTTATAAATTTGTAATTTTAATTAATAAAATTAAAAGTTTAATTTTACTGATTTTTTTAAAAAGATACTTAGCAATTTGGTAAATAAAGTGATCCATAATTCGAAACCCAGTAGCCCCCAATTTGTTCCTCTTTTCTTTTATTTTCTCCACTTAAACCAGTGAAAGAAAAAAAAAAAAAAAACAATGGAGAACTACTTCAGAACCATTGAAACCATCTCTAAGCTTTGTAGAGAATCAAAGGAAGACGATTCTCTTCAACAAAATGAAATTTAGCATTTGTCTTCCTCACTCACTTTCTTAAGGTCAACACTAAACTACAACAATGCTCCTACTATACTTTTATTTATGTATTTATGTGTATTTATGTGCTAGAGATATGAGTCTAGTTTTACTTGCACCTACATTACTTGTACCTATATTACTTGTATTTTGCACATTCTAACTTGTGATACTGATACACTGAGGTGGTTTTACGTTACTCACATATCAAGTCCCCTTTTTTCATCACTGAACTTTGAAAAGTTTTTTCTTTTTTCAATTTTGTAATAAGCTTTTTTTTATATAAATAGTTTTGGAGCAAAAATAAGGATGAATAAACAAACTTTTTTCATTAGTTTAAAGATTTTAAAAAAATTTAAGTTTAAGGGACAAAAAGTGAAACATTTTTAATAGTTTAAGGATGAAATGAATGTTTAAAGTTTAGGGATGTATAACAAAATTCATGCAAATTTTAGGGATGAAAACAATATTTTAGCGTTGTAATATTCTCGACATTTACTTGTATTCCATGTCATATTGAACAATATCATACCCAAAAACATTAGAGATACATAAAAGAATCCATGTATGGTTGTATGTATGAGAAAAGTGTGAAAGAGAGGTTGAGAAGGGGAATAAGGTGCATACATAAGAATTAAAATTTGAAATGGAGGTTGGGGGATTGGTGTTGTCTAGTCTCCCCCTTATACTTACCAAATATTAAGCTAATCTATCATGCTTTTTGAATATTAATATGATTGGTGGGCATTAAAATCTCACTAACCTATAAATTGCTTAATATATAGTTTCTGTGTGTGTTTTTTTATTCCTAAATATACTAAACAAATAAGTGAATGGACTTCTCATAAAAAAAAAAATGTATGGACTTAATAGCAAGCAGCATTCAATTGTTGTGAAATTTTGAATGTGATTTATCTATAATAGATATTTAATAAATATGTCGACTCCTCAAAATAGTGATTTATAAAAAGTAGAATGATATATCTTTGATAAAAATTGCATTAAATATAACATGAACCAAACCCATTTAGCAATAAAAATCATTTATTCAAGTGCAAATTAATAAGTAAATAGGCTCAAATTTTATTGTATTTTTAATAGTTTTGAGAAAAATGAAGCAAGTAAAGCAACCTAATGTTTATAGATAGCAATAGAAAAACACAGACATACAAAAAAAGTTGGAGAAGTGACCATTAATACTTACATGAACAAGAATATGATTTTGGCTTCAATACACCCCTAGGGAAGCTTCCAAGTTAGCCTTGATTTCAAATTTGTTAATACAAAGTTCATGAAAGGATCACCTATAATTGCTACTATATATAGACTAAATGGTGTTACTTTCTAAGGATAAAACACATTCCTCGTTAATTCAACAAGCCATGATTATTCCAATGTGCCATAAAAGAAAAGCATCTCCAACACCAAAGAGAAAGAATTGGAGAAAGAAAAAGAAAAGCATATATATGCTTGCCTTCTATATGCAAAAAGGCAATGAACTTATGCTTGCCAACCTAGATGTATATACTAGTTTTCTCTTTTCTCTAATCTTTTTTTTTTTTTTTGAAAGAAAAAAAAGCTTTTTTTTTTCTTTTGAAAAAAAAAAAAAATAAGAAGCTTTTTTTCATGCCTAGATGTCATTATAATATTTATTTTTCCTTTTTCCCCCCTAAACATGTTTACACTAACATTTTTTTTTTCATTTTATGAAATTTATTTGCTCATCTTTATCTATGTTATACACCATTTACTATCAATGTTATTGTCATTGTCACCACCACCCCATTTTCCTCACCTCAATGTTGTCACCATCACCTCCACCATCATTCAACGCCATTGTTGTTACCACCACTACCACCAATAATATCATGATACCATACCATCACCATAATCAAGTTATTGTTATCACCATTGTTATAAAAGCCTTAATTCTTTACCCTTTGTTTATGTTTTTAAAAAAACCATAACACTCTAATTATAAAAATAAAAATAAAAGACCTTTTGAATACTAATTTTTAAAATTTTAGATATAATCATTTAATCAATGAAAAATTAATTGACGTGTTTGAAATTCCCATCATTTAGTAAATTCTAAGAATTTTAGGAACTTGGAAGTCATTTTTTTAGGATTTCCTATAATATGTTGTTTCAAAAACATTTCTTATGTGTAAAACAAACCAAGCAATGGTTAGGGCTTAAACACCCAATTTTATTTTATTTTTTATGAACACCACCCCAATTTCACCACACACACACACATTATATATATTCTCACATTAAAGTCGTACTCACACCACCCTAACAAAACACCCTCCCCCCCCCCCCCCTCCCCCCTCCCCCCTCCCAAAAAAAAAAGGATTTTGCTGCATGTTCCCCTCAAAAGTCTCATACTTGCAATTGAAGGCAATGAAAAAAAAGCAAGATTTTGTCATTAGCACCACGTAAAGGCTTATTCTTGTACTTGAAGGCTATTAACGTGGAGATTTTGTGGGTGTAGGTGAGCAATCTACCCCTAGAATATATATATATATATATATATATATATATATATATATATTTGTTGTGATGTTGCTTTCAAAAGTCTCATACTTGAAACTAAAGGCTATTAAAAAACAAATTTTTTTTTCATTAGCTCCACATAAACTCCACATAAAGGCTCATACTTGCACTTAAAGGTGGAAAGGTATTCCGACTTGTTAAGCAAACTAGATTCATATGCCTCTCTCTATCTATTTTCTTTTTCTATATTCTTATTACCTTAATGTTTTCATTCTTTCACATGATGTCTTATTTTCTTTTTCATTTTTTTTCCTCACTTGACTATATTAGAAAATAGAAATTATGCTTTAATGGAGAGAGAGAGAGACAGAGAGAGAGAGAGAGAGTCTACTAACACTATCTATCAAAAAAAGAAAAAAAAATCTTGACGAAAAAGTTCTATGGAGCTCTATGTGAGACGTATAAAGCCATTCATTCTTAGAATTAAATGTTTAGGCCTAATTTGTTTTTCCTTTCTTTCCCTCCTTTTTTTCTTTATTACATTTGGGGCTAATAATATAATAGCTAAAAGGAAATAAATCCGAAAAATGCTTCAACTCGCCATGTGCTGAGTTGTGAGTGGTGGAGAATCATAGTGAGTCCATGGGGTCTACATCTTCACAACTCATAATTCGTCACATGGCAAGTTGTGACAAAAGTTGTGATATATATATATATATATATATATATTGTAACACTAGCATTATCATTTCTCAAGAAGTGTAGGCCCCATTTTACCTATTTTCTCTTTTGAAAAGATTAGTGGCAATTTTGTAAATAAAGTGATCCGTAGTTCGAAACCCAACAGCCCTAATTCGTTCCTTTTTTTCTTCAAATTTTTCCTCCTCCACGCACTACCGCTGCAAAAACCAATGAAGGAAAACGAAAACAATGGAAGAGGGAGAAGAACCTCCAATTTCAAAGCTATTTACTGTCAAACGCCCAATGAATAAGAAGGAGAATAAGGACGCTCTAGTTGTGGAGAAACCATTAGATTGCAATGGCAATAGCGTTACGGTTTTAGAGTTGATTATTGTGTGGACAATTACTTCAGAGTCGTCGAAACCATCTCTAAGCTCTGTGGAGAAGACGATGAAGATTATGCACTTCAACAAACCAAAATTCAGCATTTGTTTGCCTCACTCACTTTCTTAAGGTAAATACTTTTAAGTTATATATACGAGTGTATGTATGTGTTAAAGATATGAGTCCAGTTTTAATTGTACTACTATACTCTGTCTTAGTATTTGTATTTGTATTGCATAGTCTAACTTGTGATACACTGAGGTGGTATTACATATATTGGATATATGATAGATTTTCCATCTTGAATAGGCGACAATAGCATCACACGTGATAGTAATTTGGTTAAAATATTATTTTTGTCCCTAAATTTTTGCATGTATTTTGTGTTTTAGTTAGTAAACTTTGAAAAGAGCTTTTTTCAATAGTTTGAAGCAAAAATAAGTATGAATAAACAAACTTTTTTCAATATTTTAAGGATGATTTTTTTTAAATTATTTTAAGAGATAGAAAGTGAAACATTTAAATAGTTTAGGGATAAAAAATGATGTTTTAAAGCTTAGGGTCGACAAAATTTGTGCAAATTTTAGGGATGAAAACAATATTCTAGCCATTCGACTTTCATGTCATATCAAACAATTTCATGCCCAAAAACATTAGAAATACATAGAAGGATCCATGTATCGTTGTATGCATACAATATTTTAGCCGTTTGAACTATCATTTGCAAAACTTTTTTACTAATAATATTTTAACTCATAGTTGTCATACAATGCATGATACGTATTGTATCATGTATTAAAAATTCATATCATAAAGGCGTATTGAAAGTTCTCATAAATTGTATGTATCGGAAGATATATGAACATATAGTTTAAAATAGGTTTATTAGTAAAATTTTTGTACTTTGACTTGAGCCTAAATGCTCTTCTACTTGTTTTCAAAATAGAACATTTGGGCTACTACTATTTTTGCCTAGTACAAAGATCTAGAAAAAAATATTGGGCTACTACTACTTTAGCCCAATAGAAAGGCTTAGTATAAGGGCTCTCTCTCTCTCTCTCTCTCTCTCTCTGGACATGAATTCTATCAGACAATGATGAATATGATGAAGAAAAAAAATTATTTTGTCTTATATATTATGTATTAACACATTTACATTTGATAATTTGAATATGGATATTATAAATTCATTTTCATGTTTTGTTTGTTTTGTCAAATATCATAGCATACGTAATAATTAAAGTAGTAATTAGTTGCATGTGTTCCAATTTTGTACAAAACATTTCATTTAAATTTTTTTTTCTTTTTTCATAAATTTTATTTAATATTAGTATATCTTACAATACACAATACGATCCAATATACAATATATAAAAATGAAAAAAATGATTCATGATATGATTCACATTTTGAAAATTATGCATTTATATATTATTATTCATGTAAAAAGATGTTTTCTAAAATTAAATAAATAAAAAAAGATAAAATCCTATTTAAGATCATTATGTAAGAAAAAGTTAAGTGAATTAGCTATGTGGGCACCCGAGGAATAAGAAAGGGAGTCAAGGAGGCTGGACCAATGGGCCGAGGCCCTAGGAGGAACAGGATGGGCTCGGCACTTGGCCGAGCAAGAAACTGGCAAGGCCCGAGGAGCATTGGATCCCGAGGGAAGAACCAGACCTCACGCAGCGCCACGTCAAGTGCCACAAGAAGAGCCTCCTCGACTGAAGGAGGCGTGGGTCAGTGGCAGACAGGCGGCCGTCAGGGCAGTAGCTCCCAGTCAAATCAGCAATAAATAGCGCACACCAGCCCTGTCAGCCGCATTAAATGCAGAGGTGACCTGAAAGGATGCCCATCGCCGCTGCACCAGCTACTACTGCCGCCTGCTCCTATAAAGAAGATAGGTGACAAGTGTCGGAAATTTGGAAGGGACAGCTAAGGATGGACGGAGCAGATTAAAGAGCCAAGGGCTATATAAAGGGAAGGCTGGGGCCTTTGTAAAGGGATGGAGTGATTTTTGTTGTTCTAGCCCATCTCTACCAAATTCTATTGTATTAAGTCTGAAGAAGCTTGTCTTACCGCATAAATACGACTCGGTTTACTCTCTTTTTTGGGCTCTTACAATTGGCGCCGTCTGTGGGAAACAACAAGCACCTGTGGATATACCTTAGGTAGCAATGGCGAATCAGGGTAGAAGTGAGCAGGGGTCGGTTGGACTTCGGGATGGGGACCCTTTCCTAAACTTGGAACGAAGAAGGGATAGGCGACGGGCACTCAGCACGCCGGCAGGGCCGCACCGCTCGAGGCGAGAAGGGCAGGACCGCCCCCGCCATGAGAGTCGAGCCCAGCGTAGGCAGGACCCGCTGGCGTTACAACGAGAAATTGAACACCTGCGTAAGAAATTGAGGCGGAAACAGCGAGACAGGAGGAGCCCATCGCCGGCGTCGAGTGCGGGTTCGCGGGGAAGCCCAGACCCACCGTACCAGCGCAGGTCCAGAACCCCACCTAGTGAAACGTACTCGGACACCTCAGACGAAGGCGATCACCGGCATGAGAGGTTGCCCCCGCGTCACGATAGAAGAAACGACGCCATGAGTGAAGCTTTGAAGCAAATCTCCAAGTCACCGTTTGTCCGGAGAATTAATAAGGCCAGGCTCCCACATCGTTTCTCCCAGCCCACATTCACCATATACAACGGGAGAACGGATCCCGTGGAACACGTCAGCCACTTCAACCAAAAGATGGCCGTACACGCTGGCAATGAGGCTCTCATGTGCAAGGTCTTTCCTTCCAGCCTGGGGCCTGGGGCCATGCGCTGGTTCGACGCGTTGGGCGAGGGATCCATTGGATCTTTCTAGGAGCTGACTAGAGCTTTCGGCGCGAGGTTCATCACCTGCAGTAGGACACCCAGACCGTTGGACGCCTTGCTGTCCATGGCAATGAGGGAAGGGGAAACCCTCAGAACCTACGCGGACCGCTACTGGGAAATGTATAATGAGGTGGATGGCGACTTCGAAGACGTCGCGGTAAGGACCTTCAAGGTCGGCCTTCCGACCGACCACGACCTCAGAAGGTCGTTAACTATAAAACCTGCTGCCAGCATGCGCCAGCTCATGGAGCGCATAGAAACCTACAAAAGATTGGAAGAAGACCAACTCCAAGGAAGAGGCAAGGCCGGGTTGTACCCGGAGAAGAGAGATCCACGGGGAGGAGGGTACCATAACGACCGGCCACGAAGGGAGTTCCCCGGTCGGCAGGCCCCGGAAGGGGTTCATATGGTCAACTCGCTGTTTAAAGAATCGATGCACCAGATACTTGAAAAGATTAAGGACGAGCCGTACTTCAGCTGGCCGAACAGGATGGGCGGGGACCCGTCCAGGAGAAACCAAAACCTCCACTGCCATTATCATCAGGATAAGGGTCACAAAACGGAGGACTGCAGAACGCTGAAAAGTCATTTGAACCAATTGGCGAAGGCGGGGAAACTGGGTCGCTTCATACATCAGCCTGCGGGGCAAAACGAGCCAACGAGGACGGAATTTCACCAGGGTGACCACTCACGCCCGGCCCTGGGAACCATCAACATGATTCTGGCCGGATCAGGAACCGGCGCCGTGTCTGGCCCCCAGGTTCTGTCTGTGGTGGGAAGCCTGAACCAGGAAGAATGGCACAACAAAAGGTCAAGAGCGGGGATCCCCGACTTGAGTTTTTCCGAGGAGGATAAGAGGGGAACCCAACAGCCGCACGAGGATGCCTTGGTCGTCACCGTTAGAATCGGGGGGTACGACGTCAAAAGGGTGCTAATTGACCAGGGGAGCCAGGCTGACGTAATGTACCCCGATCTGTACAGGGGATTGGGTCTTAGGCCCGAAGACCTGGAAGCGTGCCATTCCCCGCTTATGGGCTTCGACGGAAAAATGGTAGCTCCCCTGGGAAGAATTAAGCTTCCCGTGCAAATTGACGGCAGTGAGGTCCGGGTGAACTTCATAGCAGTAGGGGCTTCCTCACCCTACACGGCCATCCTCGGCAGGCCTTGGCTTCATTCTATTGGAGCCGTGCCCTCAACCTTGCACCTCAAGGTCAAGTACCCCATTCACGGGGGAGTAGGAGAGCTGGTGGGAGATCAGGCGATGGCCCGACGGTGCCTGGCGTCCGCGGCTACACAACACTTGCCCGGCCAGACCCTCGGCCACAGTGGAGCGGCCCTATAGCAATTACAGGGGGCTGCCCCCGAGCAGCCAGCCAAGGCGTCGCGACAAACATCCGAGGAACTGGTGAAGGTGTTAATTGGCACATGCGAGGAGCGGTACTTCCAGATAGGGTCGCAGTTACCACCTAGTGAGAGTTCGGAGTTGTTGGAGTTCCTGAAAGCGAACCTGGATGTGTTTGCATGGGACGCGAGCGACATCCCCGGGATAAGCCCCGAACTGGCGTGCCACCGGTTAAATGTGAATCTCGAGGTGACCCCACGAAAACAACCCCCTCGGCGGTCATCTGACGAGCACGCCGAGGCGGTTAAGGAAGAGGTGAGCAGACTGAAACAGGCGGGGGCAATTAAGGAAATCTTCTACCCCGACTGGCTGGCCAACACCGTGGTAGTGCAAAAGAAAAGCGGGAAATGGCGAGTGTGCGTAGATTTCACCGACCTCAATAAGGCCTGCCCGAAGGACCCCTTCCCGATTCCCAGGATAGACCAGCTAGTGGACGCCACGGTGGGGCATCCTCGAATGAGTTTTCTGGATGCATTCCAAGGCTACCATCAGATACCCCTGTCCTTGGCCGACCAAGAGAAAACGGCTTTTCGTTCTCCCACTGGCAACTTCCATTATCGAGTGATGCCCTTCGGACTCAAGAACGCCGGCTCGACCTATCAGAGGATGATCACGCGCATGTTTGAAAGGCAGCTCGGCAGAAACATGGAGGCATACATAGATGACATGGTGATCAAAAGTAAGAGGGCCGAGGACCACCTCGCGGATTTATCAGAAACCTTCGCGACACTCAGGAAGCACAGGTTGCGGCTCAATGCGTCGAAGTGCTCCTTCGGGGTTGGCTCAGGCAAGTTCCTGGGTTACATGATCATGCATCGGGGAATCGAGGTCAACCCGGAGCAAATCAGGGCTATTAACGACCTGCATCCCCCTCGAAACCCGAAGGAGGTACAGAAGCTAGCTGGGATGACGGCAGCGCTGAGCAGATTTATCTCGCGGTCCGCGGACAGGTGCCGACCTTTCTTCCAGTTACTTCACAAATGGAAGGACTTCAAGTGGACTGAAGAGTGCACCCGCGCATTCAAGGATCTCAAAACATACTTGTCCAACCCCCCCATTCTGTCTCGGCCTGACAGGGAGGAAGTACTGTATGCCTATCTGGCGATCACAGGGCACTCCGTCAGCTTCGTGTTGGTCAGAAATCAGGACGGGGTCCAAAAGCCGGTCTACTACGTCAGTAAGTCCTTACAGGAAGTGGAAATGCGTTATCTCCCGCTAGAAAGAGCAGTTCTAGCTATTGTGCACGCGACTAAGAAGCTCCCGCACTACTTCCAAGCTCACACAGTGGCAGTGCTAACTCAGCTGCCACTACAGGCCCTTCTGAGAAAGTCCGACTACACGGGCAGGATTGCGAAGTGGGCCACAAGGCTGGGGGCCTACGATGTTAAGTATCTACCCCGCACAGCAGTAAAGGGCCAAGTCCTAGCAGATTTTGTAGCAGAATTCGCCGAGGACGCACGTGGGGAAACGAGCATGACCACTAGCGTGATGATCTCGTCGGCGACCATTGCCCCCGTGTGGAGGGTTTACACGGATGGGGTCTCCAATCGAAAGGGAGCCGGTGTGGGGATAGTACTAATCACGCCCGAGAAGCTGATAATGGAAAAATCTTTACGACTAGGTTTCCCAGCCACCAACAATGAGGCCGAGTACGAAGCCCTACTGGCAGGAGTGAACCTGGTCAGATTGCTCGGGGGGAGGATGGTGGAGGTGTATTCAGACTCTAGGCTAATCGTTGGCCAGATTAGTGGGGAGTTCGAGGCCCGAGATGAAAGAATGCAGAGGTACCTCGCCAGGGTGCGAAGCGTACAAAACCATTTCGATGGTTTCAAGGTGGAGCAGGTCCCGAGGGGGCAGAACTCGCACGCCGACGCCCTGGCTATGCTCGCCACCTCGTTGGAATCAAACCTGCCTCGGGTCGTTCTGGTTGAAGAAGTCAACACGCCCGCCGTGGTGGAAGCGCCCGAAGTAAGGGTCTGCAGTGTCCGCGTTGGCCCGAGCTGGATGGATCCTATCGTGGCCTTCTTAAGAGGGGGGCAGTTGCCGAAGGACAAAGGAGAGGCGGAAAAGATACGAAGAACGGCCCCGCGCTATTGGCTGTCCGAGCAGCATAAGCTTTACAAACGCTCGTACTCGGGCCCATATCTTCTGTGCGTACACCCAGAGGCCGTAGAGCCATTGCTCGAAGAACTGCACGAGGGCATCTGTGGAAGCCACACGAGCGGGCGATCCCTGGCACATAGGGCCCTATCACAAGGATACTGGTGGCCTAAGATGCGCCAGTCCTCCCAGGACTATGCAAAGCGATGCGATCAATGCCAGAGGTACGCCCCCAACATACACCAGCCGGGGGGAGTCCTGAACCCCTTGTCCAGTCCTTGGCCTTTCGCCCAATGGGGCTTGGACATAGTAGGCCCTTTCCCTCGGGCCACGGGCAATAGGAGGTGGCTACTCGTCGGCACGGACTACTTCACTAAGTGGGTTGAAGCCGAGCCCCTTGCCAACATTAGGGATGCTGACGCCAAAAGGTTCATATGGAGGAATATCGTGACCAGGTTCGGAGTACCACACACACTGATCTCGGACAACGGGCTCCAGTTTGATAGCAAATCTTTCAGAAGATACTGTGGGGAATTGGGAATCAGAAATGGGTATTCCACGCCAGCGTACCCTCAGGGCAATGGACAGGCCGAGGCCACCAACAAATCCATAGTCGCCGGGCTCAAAAAGAGGCTGGACGATGCGAAGGGAAGGTGGGTAGACGAGCTGCCCCACGTGTTATGGACGTATCGCACCACCCCACGGAAGTCTACAGGGGAAACCCCGTTCTCATTAACCTACGGATCGGAGGCAGTAATCCCTGTGGAAACCGGGTTTCCAACTTTAAGGACTGATCAATTCAACGCCGAGGGGAACCGCCAGTTGCTCCTTGACAGCCTGGACTTGACCGAAGAAAGACGAGACGTCGCCATGGTAAAGTTGGCCCATTACCAACAGAAGCTAAAGCAAGGATATGATAAGGGGATCAAGCACAGGCCCCTGTCCCCAGGAGACTTGGTCTTAAGGAAAATAGTGGGGTCGGCTAAGCTCCCTTCCTGGGGTAAGCTCGGACCCAATTGGGAAGGACCATTCAAAGTCACCTCCGTTGCAGGAATCGGAGCCTATCGTCTGGAGGACCTGGATGGAAATGTAATCCCTCGCCCATGGAATGTAAACAATTTGAGACGCTATTACTTTTAATGAAAATCTGCAACTTTCGTACTTAGATCTTGTCTCCTTAACATTTGCGAGAAAAATTCTAAGTGTTAGAACATGCCTAAGGCTTGCCTGGCTCCTCGGCCACAAGCCCATTGAGAACTAACATTTGCAAGAAAAATTCTAAGTGTTGGAATAAACCTAACGCTAGTCTGGCTCCTCGGCCACAAGCTTAGGAGAAACTAACGCGTGCAAGAAAAATTCTAAGTGTTAGAGCATGCCTAAGGCTTGCCTGGCTCCTCGGCCACAAGCCCACTGAGAACTAACATTTGCAAGAAAAATTCTAAGTGTTGGAATAAACCTAACGCTAATCTGGCTCCTCGGCCACAAGCTTAGGGGAAACTAACACGTGCAAGAAAAATTCTAAGTGTTAGAGCATGCCTAAGGCTTGCCTGGCTCCTCGGCCACAAGCCCACTGAGAACTAACATTTGCAAGAAAAATTCTAAGTGTTGGAATAAACCTAACGCTAGTCTGGCTCCTCGGCCACAAGCTTAGGGGAAACTAACGCGTGCAAGAAAAATTCTAAGTGTTAGAGCATGCCTAAGGCTTGCCTGGCTCCTCGGCCACAAGCCCACTGAGAACTAACATTTGCAAGAAAAATTCTAAGTGTTGGAATAAACCTAACGCTAGTCTGGCTCCTCGGCCACAAGCTTAGGGGAAACTAACACGTGCAAGAAAAATTCTAAGTGTTAGAGCATGCCTAAGGCTTGCCTGGCTCCTCGGCCACAAGCCCACTGAGAACTAACATTTGCAAGAAAAATTCTAAGTGTTGGAATAAACCTAACGCTAATCTGGCTCCTCGGCCACAAGCTTAGGGGAAACTAACACGTGCAAGAAAAATTCTAAGTGTTAGAGCATGCCTAAGGCTTGCCTGGCTCCTCGGCCACAAGCCCACTGAGAACTAACATTTGCAAGAAAAATTCTAAGTGTTGGAATAAACCTAACGCTAGTCTGGCTCCTCGGCCACAAGCTTAGGGGAAACTAACGCGTGCAAGAAAAATTCTAAGTGTTAGAGCATGCCTAAGGCTTGCCTGGCTCCTCGGCCACAAGCCCACTGAGAACTAACATTTGCAAGAAAAATTCTAAGTGTTGGAATAAACCTAACGCTAATCTGGCTCCTCGGCCACAAGCTTAGGGGAAACTAACACGCGCAAGAAAAATTCTAAGTGTTAGAGCATGCCTAAGGCTTGCCTGGCTCCTCGGCCACAAGCCCACTGAGAACTAACATTTGCAAGAAAAATTCTAAGTGTTGGAATAAACCTAACGCTAATCTGGCTCCTCGGCCACAAGCTTAGGGGAAACTAACACGTGCAAGAAAAATTCTAAGTGTTAGAGCATGCCTAAGGCTTGCCTGGCTCCTCGGCCACAAGCCCACTGAGAACTAACATTTGCAAGAAAAATTCTAAGTGTTCGAATAAACCTAACGCTAGTCTGGCTCCTCGGCCACAAGCTTAGGGGAAACTAACACGTGCAAGAAAAATTCTAAGTGTTAGAACATGCCTAAGACTTGCCTGGCTCCTCGGCCACAAGCCCGATGAAAGTGAACATTTGCAAAAATCCTGAGTGATAAAAAGGGCCTAGTGCTAGTCTGGTTCCTCGGCCACAAGCTCAAGGAAAATTATCAAATGCAAAGAAATATTCTAAGTATTGGTAATACTGCAAACATGTATATAGCAAGACTGGGATACTAAGAAAAAAGAGAGTAAGTAAAAAAAAAAAGAGGGGGAGAGAAACAGAAACTTTGCTTCAACTTTCCATTTAAAAAAAAAAACTGATTACAAAATAAGGAAATGATGCAGGAACAAACCCTTAAAAAAAAAAAAAAAAAAAAGGGGGGGGGGGGGAAGGATTTGTTACAAAAGGGGCGCCCTGCTACAAAAATTCCGCATGGGAAGGGCGTGCAAAGAAATGAAGAAAAGCTAAGCTTGGGGCTCCTTGTCCTTAGCGCTCTTCTCCTTCTTGTCCTTCTTCTTTTTCAAAGGAACTCCTTCTGGCACCCCCTCCTCAGCCTCCAAGTCCACCACGCCTTCTGAAGGAGGTAAACCTTGGGAGGAAACAGGCAAAGAGGGAGGATTCAGGGGCTCGGCAGAGACAGGGTCAGCGGAGCTCGGATCAGCTGGAGGCGCGGAGCTTGGATCCACGGGGGGAGCCGAGCTCGGATCCACAGGGGGGCTGGGGGCTGAAGACGGCAGACGCAGGGGCTGAGGGTAGTAAACCCGGTCGGGGGCGCGGAGCTCCGAATCAGGACTAACACCCGCTGCGTCTAGTGCCTCCCCCCAGACCTCCTGGCTAAAGGCGCGGGCGACGTCGCGAAGTTGGGCAGTGAGTGATGCGGCAGTTTTATTCACGCCAGCATCATAGGCCTCCTGCTCGGCCTGGGCCTTCTCGGCATCCTTCTCCGCCAGCTTCTTATGCGCTTGCTTCAACTTCACCACTGAAAGAGCCAGAGCATTTTCGGCCTTCTTCTGGGCCGCCAAGGCATCCGAAGCCTGCCTTTCAAAGCTCTTCAGAGCAGAGTCAGCATCATGGAAAGCCCTCTCAGCCGTAGACAACTGGGTGAGGGCGTCCTTCAATCTCTTCTCTGAGTCGGCCCTGGCCTTCTCGGCAACCTCATAGGCCTTCTCAGATTTCCTGGCCGCATCCAGGGAATGGTCAACCCATTCTTCTGCCATAAAGGCAGCTTGAACGGCCTGCAAAGGAAGGAAACAAAAAATTTTTTAGTAGTCAGAATGAAAACACTTGATGGATGAAGAAGTTTGACTAGAATGACTGAAGGTACCTTGGCCAGATCTTGCTTCAGAGAAAGGAAGACCTCTCTCTTCCTAAAGGACTTCAGTTCCTCCATATCCTCGGGGAGGCACAGAGCCCTCCCCAAGCATTCAGCCACCAGGCCTGAGCTTCCCTTGGAAGGATCCCTCAGGTTGGCGTCGTCCAGGACGGGAGATCCCGAGCTGAGGGTAAAGGAGGGCCTCCAGACGGAAGCCTTCCTAGACTGATCCCCGCCGCTCTCCCTCGAGGGCACCACGGGGTCGGGCCTCTTCTTCGACGAACCCTTGCCGGCCCGGGCCTCTTTAGTCGGGGGCTCGGTTATCTCCCCATCCTCGGGCGTGATTGCCCCTTTCCCGCTGGGACCACGCTTGCGTTTCTTTTCCGCGGCATCGGTCGGGGATGTACGGGGAGCGGGTGGAGTAGGCAAGCGAGGTGGCACCGCCGTCGCCGAGGAGGACCCACCAGCATGGGCCGATAGTAGCGCCAGGAGGTCGGGGGTCTTCTCTTGAAATCCCATGGCCGACGATGACGATCGGGCGGTAGATGCGCTCGGAGCGTCGGGGCGGTTAAAGACTTCAAAGTCTTCCTCGGTCACTTCTTGGACAGAGGTTGATGTGGATCCCTCCGCCTCCTCGTCCGACGGCAAGGGAGGTTCTTGGGCGTATAACAGCTGAGCGGCCAAGGGCCCAGGGAGTTCGGCGTCTTGCGTCCCCTCGGGAGGGGGTCCTGCCTGCAGAAACCCTGGGATGGCAACGTCTATCCTGGCCAATCGCGGGTCGCGAGCCTTGATGACGTTCTTCGGACTCTGGAAACGTTTGGTCGAAGCTTTGTAGCCAAGGATGACGTGCGCTGCTCGGAGTTGCCCGTCCCGATGAAGAAAGATCTCTGCCTTGAGAATCCGGTTCAAGTCGTGAAAATTCACCAGGTGGCGGGCGGGGGCTGTGTGATACTCGTCTGCCAAGGAAAAACACGGCCATCGTTAAAAAAAAAAAAGCAAAGCAAAGCAACGAACAAAGGCTAAAAAGGAAAAAAAAAGGAGGGGGACGCCAGACAGGGGCTCCTCTAAAACGAAACAGCCTAAAGCGGCGACCCAAGTCCTCGGGAATTCTACCTGGTTCCCCTTCCTGGGTGGGGCAGTGTCGCCCATCATGCCACTCGCCCGAGACGAGAAGGAAGTCTTCGTCCATGCCCTTGCTCGAATCGGGCAAGCAGGAGATTAACCTAACTGTGGGGATCCTACTCTTCATATAGTACTTGGTTTTTTCCCCTTTTTGGCAGTTATACACCCAGTTCACATCATGCCATGTGAGACGGGTCCCCATCCTACGGTTGATGGCGTCTACACACCCGAGGATCCTAAAGACGTTGGGGGAACACTGGGTTGGGGTTAGCCTAAAGTTGGTTAAATAGTCCTTGGTCACTGGGCTCATGGGAAGTTCCATCCCACCTTCGATGAAGGCGATCATAGGAATTACCACTGACTCAGGAGGGCGATTGATGACCAGCCACTCACCCTCCTCATAGTGTCTAAAGTCCACGCTATCAGGAATCCTGTACTTGGCCCTAAAGGCCACCCTAGCCTCCTCGGTGTCCACCAGCCTAGCGTACCTACCCATAGAAAAGAAAAAGGGATCGAGACAAAGAAGGGAACCAACACACCTACTGTGGAAGTCAAAAAAGACGCTCCTCGGGAGTAAAATCTCGCTTCACCAAAGTAAGAACGCCAAAAAATGCCAGAAATGAACCATCCGCTGCCTTGATCGCTCCATTTATAGGAGGCGAAAATGAGCGGTAAAATTCCCGCCCATAAATGAGGACCAGCAAGGGCCGCACGATCCCAATCACACCGTTGAACGTGGGGAGACAGGCAGCCGCCTGACGCCATAAATGGGAGCTCGCGAAATCCGAAGCGTCAGGAGCGTGCGAATGACAGTTGAAAAGACGTAGGCTCGTGTGAACGCATGCAGCACGTACGGCTCATCCGCGGAGCTAAAATTTCACTTATACCTCGAACAAATTAAGTGAAAATTTTAGGGGGCTATTGTGGGCACCCGAGGAATAAGAAAGGGAGTCAAGGAGGCTGGACCAATGGGCCGAGGCCCTAGGAGGAACAGGATGGGCTCGGCACTTGGCCGAGCAAGAAACTGGCAAGGCCCGAGGAGCATTGGATCCCGAGGGAAGAACCAGACCTCACGCAGCGCCACGTCAAGTGCCACAAGAAGAGCCTCCTCGACTGAAGGAGGCGTGGGTCAGTGGCAGACAGGCGGCCGTCAGGGCAGTAGCTCCCAGTCAAATCAGCAATAAATAGCGCACACCAGCCCTGTCAGCCGCATTAAATGCAGAGGTGACCTGAAAGGATGCCCATCGCCGCTGCACCAGCTACTACTGCCGCCTGCTCCTATAAAGAAGATAGGTGACAAGTGTCGAAAATTTGGAAGGGACAGCTAAGGATGGACGGAGCAGATTAAAGAGCCAAGGGCTATATAAAGGGAAGGCTGGGGCCTTTGTAAAGGGATGGAGTGATTTTTGTTGTTCTAGCCCATCTCTACCAAATTCTATTGTATTAAGTCTGAAGAAGCTTGTCTTACCGCATAAATACGACTCGGTTTACTCTCTTTTTTGGGCTCTTACAAGCTATTATCATTAAAAAAAAAGTGATGTTAACAAAAATTAAATAAGTAATTTGCATCTCAAAAATTAAAAAATAAGATTTTTAAATAAGAAAATTTATTAGTATATAGAAAGTTTTTTTTTTTTTTTTTTTTTTTTTGAGAAACCTGACAACAAGCCTGGACTTTTATTGAAGAAGAAAAACAGAGTTCAGTGAACATCAAACAAACAGTAAAGGAACTATGTTCTCAGGTGGGGAATTAAGCCAAACCCGAGCACCCCTATAGCCTTTTGCTTTTTTTGCTAATGTATCAGCCACAAAATTACAAGAGCGACCAACATGGTTAAAGGCAAAAGACTGAAAAGCTAAAGCTTGACTGACGACACCGTATGATGAAAGGCCAGCATTATTATGGTTTAAAGCAGTGATGACCATTGCCGAGTCCCCTTCGAAAAGCACTTTCTGTAGACCAAGTTCTGCAGCAAATTCGACAGCTTTGCGGCACGCTAAAGCTTCCATATCAGCAACTGCTTGGGACAGCGTCACAGGGGAAGATAGAGCACCAAGAAATTCGCCTCTCCAGTCTCGAACAACAACTCCAATTCCAGCCGAATGTGAGTCCCTGAATATAGCGGCATCGAAGTTGACTTTGTGATAGTTTAAGTCAGGGACGCTCCAATGTTGCATGATGGGCCTATAAAAAGTTAAATATAAATATTATTACAAAAATTGGTATCTAAAGTTTTAAACATAAAAAATTCCTAACTTAAATTTATCTAGTCAAATAGGGGCCTGTCTGCATCACAACAGGTTCTTTAACTTTTAGATTATTTTGTTTTAGAAAACAAAGAAGCCACAACGCTCTTTGCCGCCACTCAAATAGTTTTAAACGGTCACTATGTCCTCCAACTACTGTTGTGCTTTACTGAAACTCTGCAGCAAAGCTCGAGACCAAACCCAAGCTAAGAAGCTTCACTGCCACATTATTAAAGCCTTTGTGAACCCAGAAACCTTTCTCTTAAATAATCTCATCATAACCTACGGTAAACTAGGCAACATAGAATATGCACGCTACGTGTTTGATGAAATTCCCCACCCAAACCTCTTCTCATGGAACACCATCCTCTCTGCTTATTCGAAACTGGGTCATCTCTTGGAAATGCAAGAGATGTTTGATCGGATGCCAAATCAAGATGGGGTTTCGTGGAATTCGCTTATTTCTGGATACGTGTGCTATGGTTCACTCGTCGAGGCTGTGAAGGTTTATAGGCGGATGTTGAAGGAAGGACTTGTTAATTTGAATCGGATTACGTTTTCCACAATGCTTATACTGTGTTCAAATCAGGGGTGTGTTGATTTAGGCATGCAAATTCATGGGAACATAATGAAATTTGGGTTCCTCTCGTATGTTTTTGTGGGTAGTCCTTTGGTTGACATGTATTCAAAAATGGGGTTGGTTCATGATGCCAAGCGGGTTTTTGATGAGATGACGGAGAGGAATGTGGTTATGTATAATACTATGATCACAGGGCTTTTGCGATGTGGGATGGTTGAAGATTCAAGGCAGTTATTTCAAGGTATGCAGGAAAGAGATTCAGTTTCATGGACAACAATGATAACAGGACTTGCACAGAATGGGTTGGTTAGAGAGGCAATAGAGATGTTTAGAGAAATGAGGTTGCAGGGTTTAGGTATGGATCAGTTTACTTTTGGCAGTGTGTTGACTGCTTGTGGGGGGTCTCCTGGCACTGGAAGGAGGCAAGCAAATCCATGCTTATATCATGAGGACTGATTATAAGGATAATATCTTTGTGTCTAGTGCTCTTGTTGACATGTATTGCAAGTGTAGAAGCATCAAATCTGCAGAAACAGTTTTCACAAGAATGACCAGTAAGAATGTCGTCTCCTGGACTGCAATGCTAGTGGGTTATGGTCAAAACGGATACAGTGAAGAAGCTGTTAGGATTTTTCGTGATATGCAAAGAAAAGGGATTCAGCCAGATGATTTTACTCTGGGGAGTGTCGTTAGCTCATGTGCAAACTTAGCAAGCTTAGAAGAGGGTGCCCAATTTCATGCTCACGCTCTTGTTTCTGGCCTGATATCTTTTATTACAGTTTCCAATGCTCTTGTTACGCTTTATGGTAAATGTGGAAGCATTGAAGATTCCCATCGAATGTTCAGTGATATGAAAAATAGGGATGAAGTCTCTTGGACAGCATTAGTTTCAGCATATTCACAATTTGGAGATGCAAATGAGACCATTGATCTCTTTGAAATGATGCTGGCCCAAGGTTTGAAACCTGATGGAGTTACTTTCATTGGTGTTCTGTCAGCTTGCAGTAGAGCAGGGTTAGTAGAAAAAGGGCATTGGTACTTTGAATCAATGATAAAAGAACATGGAATCACACCACTTCCAGATCACTACACTTGCATGATTGATCTTCTCAGCCGATCCGGGAGGTTAGAAGACGCAAAAACTTTTATAAATTAGATGCCTTTCCATCCTGATGCAATTGGTTGGGCTACCTTGTTGAGCTCATGTAGATTTTATGGTAACATGGAAATTGGGAAATGGGCAGCTGAGTCACTTCTAGAATTAGAGCCCCAAAACCCAGCGAGCTATATCTTGCTCTCAAGCATTTATGCTGCAAAAAGGGAATGGGACAATGTGGCCCAATTAAGAAGAGGAATGAGAGATAAGGGAGTAAGGAAGGAACCGGGATGTAGTTGGATCAAATATAAGAACAAAGTGTACATTTTCTCAGCAGATGACCAGTCAAGTCCTTTTTCAGATCAGATATACTCTGAGCTAGAGAAACTAAATTGCCAAATGAGAGCAGAGGGGTATGTACCAGATATGAGTTATGTTCTTCATGATGTTGACAAGTCAGACAAGATAAAGATGCTTAACCACCACAGTGAGAAGCTTGCAATTGCCTTTGGGTTAATTTTTGTTCCTACTGACCTTCCTATACGAGTATTTAAAAACCTTAGAGTTTGTGGGGATTGCCATAATGCCACTAAATATATTTCTAAGATAACCAAAAGAGAGATACTTGTAAGAGATGCGGTCCGATTCCATTTATTTAAAGATGGATCATGTTCGTGTGGAGATTTCTGGTGATGCAATTCTCTATCCAAAAATTTATCAGGTGAAAATTCCAGATTTGTTTAGTGTCAGAAGACAGATTCAATACTTCATTTCATCAGATGCATTGAGATATCATTGGAGTACTTTAAGGTTGTTTTGCACAAACCCACAGTTGCGGAAAACATCTTTGTTTCAGGGAGAGGGGGACTTGGAGATGATCAAGGAGAAAGAGAAGGGGGTGAAGAGAGGTATATTTCTAGTCTTGAATGAAATTATTTAGGGAAAAGTTCTTTTAGGTTCTGATTCTCTTACATTTATTTTTTACTGTTTTGATCTCTCTCTCTCTCTCTCTCTCTCTCCCTCTCTCAAAAACCTGAGGAAAGGAAAGGACAAGCAGTGTTTAGATCATGTTTTGTAATGTTTTGGTTGACTTTCTTTTCTTTCCTTCATTTTCTTGGCAACCAAATGGTCTAGATCTTCTATTTTCATTGTTTCTTCCTCAGATTTTCTATTTCTTTTTTATCTTTGAAAATATGCTGGATTATTTGATTTTTTTTTTTTTTGTAATAAATTTTTATTTGAAAATTTTTCTTTCTATTTTATTTTTTATTTTTTATTTTGACTTAAATCTATTTGGCTCCTGAGAAATGATGGAAAATGAGAGAGAGTGAATTCTGAATTCTGCAAAGGTTAAGGAAAAAAAATTGAGAGATGTAAGTATATGATTATGAAATATTGGATGGAATAGATTATTCCCACCTTTCAACTCCATGAGACTACAGCTTTGAGTCTTTCAACCAATTAATTTAACCTTTCTATTTTGATATGTATCAAATATTAAATACATAAAGTATTAACATACTTTTTGAACCGTAAGAGACACCGTATGAACAAATAAAAAAGAAAAGTAAATCACCTATCAAAAAAAGAAAGAAAAGGAAATCAAATATATCTTTGATGCTTGCTTAAAATATTTTCAAGGGAGTACTCTGAAAAATAAAAAATTATTGTTTATTCTTTTATTATTCAATCTTTAAAAAAAAAAAATTAAAGCCTCATTGTTAGGAACTTGTGAAAGTTTTAGGTTTTAGTGAGGAGCTCTACACATTAGAACCCAAACACTCCCATAGTCAGCACTACCACCATCACTCCCTCCAATTCTCATAATCCAAAATAAAATTCTAATGAACCCACAAATTTTCATCAAATTCTTTGTGAACTAATCACACTACCAAACCTTAACCCCACTTTTTTAGTTAGAGACAGGTTTTTCTATAATACCATTGGGGTTTTCATCAATTGTCCCTTTTCTTTATTAATTTATTTTTTCCTTTTCTTTTCCCAGGACCCAAGTCGCAATCAGACCTGATTCCTAGATGTGTCAACCATGAAATGGGATGTTACGGAAAAAGCAACGAAGGTAACTTATACACAGTTACATACATGTTATCTTGGAGGGGTTATTTGTCTCATTTATTTGAAATTAATTGTGGGTTGAGGATATTATTTGTAAATTTTGGAATAGAAATATATGTAGAATCACATATGTTTGCCTTGCATTCTAATGAAGCATTTTTATGGTAAAATCATAAAAATATTGAATCATTTTTTTATTATCAAAGGAGAACAAATTACTACCTTTTTATATGTGTGTATATATATATATATTGATAGGTATAAATTACTACCTAATATATAATTACAAAAGAAAGGAAAAGTGTGCTCTTTTTTTATTTTTTATTTTTTAATAATTCAATCTCACTCACTTTTTTAGAGCTTTGATGGGTTGCCATGGCAGTGCTACTGAAGAAGACAAATTTGGGAACAGAGAAACCTTGAAGAGAATAAAGATTGAGTTGGGCTTAGAATCCAAAATGATATGTTGCATGAATCTAGGCTTGGGTTAAGATTTGGGCCAGTATGTAAGTGGTCATGCAAAGCTTGATTAGGTTAAAATTTTGGCCTTCATCATAAAGGATTTGCTAAAGAATATATTGCAAACTGTGACTAATGAGTGCAGGTACAATACACATGTTTACCTCACAGATCACTGCATGTATTATGTCCATTGATCCCACTATGTGGATATATAATGCATGTTCATGGAATGGTCTTTGCTATTCAAAGTGCACCACAACTGTTGATCGATGAGTTGAGGCTTTCTTAGGATGTAGTGGAATACCTTTCCTTAGGATACTAGACTACTAGTAGTAGAACACATGGCATTCCAGATGGAGCCTAGCATTTTCACCTGTGGATTCTAATCCCTGGATCCTTTGGCTTCAAGCTTTGCTAGCTAGAAGTCAAGAAAGGGCTTATATTAACAAAAATTTGCCATTGGTACCTTTACTGTCAAATTATTTGTGCAAGAAACTTTTAATGCTCTGTTGTAGTTGTTAGGGTATATTTATGAGCTAAATTCACATGTTTATATTCATGTTGTCTATCGCTACTGTGTGAATTGGTTTTGATGAGCTAAATTTCAGAACTCTTAATTTAATTAAATCTTTTATTTTCCATGTACAGGAGGTAGCTTCCCATGATGATGTTGTACAATATGCACAGATCAAATGGCAAGCACAAAATCTTGTAGATGGTGTTGAAACAGAGGTTGAATTGATTCTTCAACTGGCTTATAATTGATGTGATGAAAAATAAGTGATGAGGTAAGAGAGCAGATAATTGACATTAGACTACACTTTGATTTTTCTAGTGTTTTTAGTGGTGGACAAGAACAAAGTATTGGATTTATGTTGTCTTCTGCAGAACCAGAAAGTTCAGGCATCAAATTAAGCTCAAGAAAACAAGATTTTTCTATCTGGTTTATGATTGATGTAAAGCACAGGATCCAGATTCTAATTATTTCAAATAACTCAAATATGGATATGTTTATATGTATGTAGAACTTTTTTATGAAGACCTGGTTATGGGGTCTAGCTAGAGAGGGGATTTGCTCGTGAACGTAGAACCAGTAGAGGAAGACATCAGCTAGGGTCCTTGAGGGCAGCCTCTCTGACATGAGCGGTGTCTTCTTGTTTTTCTTCTTCACCCACTTTTTTTGTTTTTGTTTTTGGTTTTTTTTAACATGGAATTTAGGACTGTATTTGCTTGTCAGTATGTGCTACTCCGTATATCTCTATTTTTTCAAATGATGTGACAAATTTTATTGGAAGGCCTTATAAAATTTAATCTTATATGAAATATAGTAAGACAAATATATTATGTTATTCCAAAACTAGTGTAGCCCATACTACTGTACAAAACCACTGTAATGCAAACCTATAGTATCATAAAGCTTTTATATCTAATAAGAATGTCCCCTCTAAAACTGGAAGTGTTAAGCTTCTTTTCTACTCAAGCTTGGAAGCTAGTAAATGGGTTTAGACTAATAAATGCACAGAGCATTGATTAGAGCACTAGATTGAGTTCAAATAATGATGCAAGACAGAGCACAATCACGCTAGAGAACTGAAGAGGAAAAACAAAGAGAAGATGAGAGGACTGAAAACACATTGTTATCTCCTCTTACTACCTTACATGAACTTTATTTTTTCCGCAAGGTTTCTTATAACTCTCTGACAGAAAGCAGCTGCAATAAAACTTAATGCTCTTTCATAACTCAAACATGGAATCTAGTTAATTTGTCTCCTGAGAAGTCCACAGCAGCTTTGTAAGAGGATTACGCAAGATCAAACCTGGGTAAGATGGTACTAGTAGGTGGTATAAAGCTTGTCTTTTTGCCAAAGGATCAACTGTGGAAAACTTCTATACTAATTGCATGCTACCTATCAAAACCTTACTTGTTATTATCATTTTCCTTTTTATCAATAGTGATTTGAAGAGGAAATTTATATGCAATCTCTTCCAAGTTATAATCATTCCTCAACATAGAAGTTTGTTAACTTTAGAAAGCATGTTATGGCCCTGAACATGCTGCCAGATCTTTGTTTGCCAAATTTAGTTCTACCATGGCCCAATTTGGATTTGCACCCAACCCATATGATTAGGCTTTTTTTTTCTTTGAAATTTCAACAGAGGTACCATTCTCGTATAATTTTAGGAGGATGATGTGACTGCAATACGCAATTTAAAATCACACTCTTTTTTAAGTACAACTCTTTAGCTACAATTTCCCTACATTTTTAGGTGCAACTTGAAAAAAAAAAAAAGTTCACTAGAATGATTTTGTTGGAATCAAGATTTCAAGCATTTTCTTTTGCATAAGCACGTAAAATGTTAGTGGGATATATATCAAATCCTCAAGGAGCGAAATTACAATTATTAAAATATGAGAAGATTTCCTTTTTTCAAACCTCAAGAGAGATTAGGCCATGTTTGGTTTGCAAGATTTTCATCACTCATTACTCAATTTTTATCATCCATTACTCACTTTTGCTTGGTTCCACAACATGGGAGTGAATGAAAAAAATAAGGGAAAAGCATTAAAACTGAAAGTGAATAGTACCATATGACTATTGGTGACCATTACTTCTCTAACATTTGATGTGACTAAACATAAAGGTGAAACTCACTTGACTCTAAAGAATTACAAGATTACCATTAAATCTCATAACTCATTATTCAAAAACTCTTAAAATCTGTTTTCATTTTCACTTACTCTAACTCATTTTTTTGAGTTATGACATGGAAAGTGAGAAAGTTTAATGTATCCTAGAGCAGAAAGTTTAATGTATCCTAGAGCAAGCTCTTTTTCATGATGTATCTTTTATCTAAATTTTTTAATGAAAGTCGTAGTTTTCCTATCAAAAAAAAAAATCATAATTCTAGTCCTTGTACATTTGTCGTACATTTAGTTGTGTTAATTTCTTCCATTAACTTTTAAAATAAGAATCCATCGGCTATTAATTGTATCAATTTCACCTCTTAACTAAAATCAAATCAATTTTTATTTTTATAAAGTTGAAGGCCTAAACTGATACAATTAATAGTTGAGGCACTTTTAATAGTTGAGACTTGACAGACGATTTATTGATACAATTACAATGAAACGTGTACGGATGAAATTAAAATTACCCAATTATTAGAGGACAAAAAGAGTAGCTTGACCATTCTTTTTTTTTTTTTTTTCATTCTCACTAAACGACTTGTAGCATAGTCTAAAAATAAATGAATAAAAAAACACTCTCTTCCTCAAAAACCCAAAACCCTATAGAGAATCTCAGCCATGGCGGACCAAGAGCTCCATCCCTCGGACCCTTCGTGCCTTCAACTGGTCTCAGCTTTCCTCGCCATGGATTCCACCGAATCCTTAATCTCCTTGTCCCGGTAGGTCCTAAATTTCCGGCACCAGCGTATTTTAGCAAACAGTGGTGCATGTGGCTAACGTGCGCCGCCAATCATGTTCCTATTCTAATAATATTGTGTTCGTTTTTTTTGGTTGAATTGTAGGGTATGCGGTGGAGGGTCGGTTACTGAGGGAGTACAGAGGTTCATTTGGGACCATTGCTTAAGCAAAGCTGTAAAAAAAACAACCAAAAAAAAAAAAAAAATACTCTATACTTTATTTTCTATGCATTTGTATCCAAATTTTTACACTGATATTGTATTTATGTGTTTATAAATGAGTTTTTGTGATTTGGGTTTTGATTTCTGTAATGGGTTTTAAGACTTGGTGTCTTAGTTGTTAGTATGTGGATTGAATTTTAGGTGTTAACCTTTGTTTGGTTGCAAACTGTATAACTTCTATTTGATGCATTTGAATATAACTGTTTTGTATTTATGTGCTTATTTTTATGAGTTTTTATTACTTGGGTTTTGATATGTGTAATGGGTTTTAGAACTTGGTGGCTTAATTGTTACCAAGGATGCTGAAAAAAGTGGATGGTGTTTTAGGTGTGTTAAGCTTTATTTGTTTTCTGAAAATGTGGGGAAAATAAATGAACATAATTTGGGGCAAGAATGATTTTTTCCCGCCCTTTCACAAAGAAGTTTAAATGTCAGTTTTTAAAGCTTTATTTAGGAAAATTGATGAAGATTTGTGAGGTTAGATTGGTTTCTAGTTCTACTTTCTTAGTGGAGAATTGGGTTTAAAACTACAAGTAGAGGCAAAGAAGTAGCTTTAAAAATTTGAAGAAATTGGGTTTTCTATGTTTTTCTGAACCCTATTTTCAAAGACAAAGACGGTTTTGTATGTACCGTTTTTGTATGAATGGGATTAGTAGAGCAGAAGTTTTACTTTCATGTCTTCAATTAAAAAATAAATAAATCCTTGTTGTGCATTTTCTAAGCTGCAATCAAATCCTTTGTATGCATTGTTTCTCTATTATAAATTTGGTTCAGTCAAATGGTCAATGCAGGCTGAAAACTTTCATGCTCCATATTTGAAGAATTTCCTGAAGAAGCTTATTGCTGAAATAGAGCTGAACCATGATCTTGTTTTGGATGAATTATATGAACAATATGCTTATTACATGACATCATTGAAGGTACTGCTAGTCAATGGAGGAGTTATTTAACTTAGTTGTCATTTGAATTATTTGCGCATGTTATTCTCTCAGAACTTACCTGCCTGAATGGGTTTGACAAGATCTTTTTTTTTTCCCCTCTAGGATGATAATGTGGTCAAAGGAAGAATCTGCAAATGCATTTCATTTCTTTTTCCTGCTGGTAATAATTCTCAATCATGTTATTTTGGTATAAAGTCTATAATTTAGTTGCATTAACTTAGATTTGGGTGGATAATTTGGTACTTCTAGGTTCTTCTCAATTACCAAGTTGTCCTAACTCAGGGAAACTGGTGGTCCCACTACGGTGTTCTCTCAA
The DNA here is from genome assembly GCA_023736055.1 of Quercus glauca. Classification (NCBI taxonomy): domain Eukaryota; kingdom Viridiplantae; phylum Streptophyta; class Magnoliopsida; order Fagales; family Fagaceae; genus Quercus; species Quercus glauca. The sequence goes on from CM043317.1 coordinate 60,891,141, forward strand.
CATGCTTGATGGAGATACTGGGTATGCTTCATTAATGATATCTCTGTCTTGTAGGTGATATCTGCAAAACTAAAATTGTTGATGAATTTGTTGATTAGACCAATTGAGTATAAACAACTATCAAACTTCAAGATCTTTGAAAAGCATATTCAATTATAGTGAATTTGGGCTTGCCCTGTCATTTAGCGCTTTCTCTTTTTGTCACTTTGCATCTGTCTGAATTATAAGGAGATCTGTTTGTAAATCCTTTGTGAGAAATCACAAATTAGGCAATGAATTCCTGTTAGTTGTGTTTATTAAACTGCTGGGTAGAAGGGTCATTTGCTGTTTAAGAGAATAAAAAAATCAGGCAGCTGATTAAGAGCCTGTGTTCAGTGGATTAGACTCCTTTTGGTTAACTGAATGAAAAGGGTTGTTTCTCTCTCTCTCTCTCTCTTTTAATTGGGAGAGGGGGGGGGGGGGGGTGGGTAATGGATCAAATGGTCTTGCCTTTTTTATTCAGTTATATGAACCGTCACTATTCTTTAGAATTAGTGGTGGTCTATGCTATGTAATTAGAATTATTAGTACATTTTTTAGCAATTCAATGAAAGCATTGACGGATTCATCGCTACATCTGGTCTCAATTAAATTTTCCTAATCCGATTGTTTGTTCATGGCCCATACATGATGTCAAGGTCATTAATCCAGCTCAGCTACCATAAAGCAGGTCCTAAGTCCTAGAACTATGCATGCATAGAGGCCTTTTTATTTATTTAAAGGACAAAGTTTTCCTTAAAACTGGTTTGAAGGACTCTTCTCCAATCCATTATGAGGCATTTCATGTGGCCATCCTCATTTCTTTTAATTACATGACCTTTTAAGTAATTTGGCTAAGGCACATGGCAATTAAATAAAAACACACATGGGTGGCCATTTAAAGCACAATGTAGCAGCTTGGATGAATTTTCCTCCAAATTGGTTTGGTGAAAAATTCTTTACTTTATTGATTGAAAATAATAGTTCTATAGAGTTTGTCAATCCGATGGTTTGGTGTCTTTTATATGATCATATCAAATCTGTCAGTAACTACCCATGATTAGTATTTTTCATTTTGTGATGCTTTTGGGGAACAATTATTATATATTCATATGGTTCTAATTTACTTTGAAGCTATCACAGGCTTGAAAGTAAATGTTGATAAGAGTGAGATTGTGCCAGTTGGTGAGGTTGGGAATTTGGCTACTTTGGCTTGTACTTTATGTTGTAAGGTTGGTTGTTTGCCCATGTCTTATTTGGGTATGCCCTTGGGGGCTCATTATAAGGTTCTTTGATTTGGGACCCTATTATTGAAAGGATGTAGAAAAAGCTTACAGGTTAGAAGCGGTTATATTTGTCAAAAGGGGATAGACTTACTTTATTGAAGAGTACTTTATTAAGCCTTTCCACTTATTATTTATCCTTGTTTATTATTTCACAATATGTGGCGGATAGATTAGAGAGAATTTAGAGGAATTTCCTTTGGGGGAGATCTACTGATGTTTTTAAATTTTCGCTTGTTGCTTGGGAAAAGGTTGTGTGGCCAGTGGAGGCAGGTGGTTTGGGGATCCGGAAGATTGGGCTGCTTAACCAAGCTTTACTTGGAAAATGGCTCTAGCGTTTTGGGAATGAGGTCACACGTTTATGGAGGCAGGTTATAGCCTCCAAATATGGGGAGGCTAGTGGTGGATGGTGTTCTAGTGTTGTTAGAGGGACACATGGATGTGGTATGTGGAAGAACAATAGGAAGGGGGCTAAGAGTTTCTTTGGTCATGTGTTGTATGTGTCAAGTGAGGTTATTTGTATTCAATTCTGGCATGACCCTTGGAGTAGCTCTACTTCTTTGAAAGCTTTATATTTGGAAATCTTTGCTTGTGCTATGGATAAAGAATCTAGGATTTCTTATATGGTTGATACTACACCTGATGGGGGTGGTAGAAGTTGGAATTTACTTTTCCGTCGTGAATTTCAGGATTGGGAGACGGTGATTTTTTATAATTTCTTTGCGCATATCTCATCCAAATTACCCAGGGGGGTTGATGATACTATGATATGGCAATTGAATCGTAGTGGTGTTTTTTATGTGCGCTCTTTCTATTATTCATTGCTGGAAGCTCTGTTGGTGTCTCTTCCTTGGAAGAGCATTTGGTGTGTTAAGGTACCTAAAAGGGTGGCTTTTTTTTTATGGACAGCTGCTAGGGGTGGGATTCTCACAATTGACAACCTTGTTAAGAGGATTTTGCCTCTTGTTAATTGGTGTTGCCTATGTCGATGCAAAGAGGAAACTGTGGATCATTTATTGCTCCGTTGTTAGTTTGCTCATACCCTGTGGAGTGAATTCTTTCTATTGTTTGGGGTTCAATGGGTGATGCAAAAGATTGTTGTTTATCTTCTCTTTGCTTGGTGGAATTGGTTGGGGATTCATTCTTCAAATGTTTGGAATATGGTACCAGTGTGTCTTATGTGGTTAACTTGGAAGGAACGCAATGCCTGAACTTTTGAGGAAATTGAGAGACATGTAGATCGTTTGAAGTCTTTGCTACTTAGGACTTTGTTTGAGTGGTCTCGTATTTGGAGTTTTACATATTGTATTTCTTTGTTTGATTTCCTTAATTCTGTTAGCTTTTCCTTTTGATTGTTTTGTATTTATTTCTGTGCAGTGAGTTTACTATTGTAAACTCATTGTACTTTTATTATCAATAAAGATGTTTTTACCTATAAAAAAAAATTTAAAAAGATTGTAAGAGTTGTTTCGTTTATTTTTATTAACATTTTAGACTAATCTAAAATTAGAAATTGCTTGGTTTATGCAGTTGTGCACTTTGGCCCTCAAGTCTTTTCCTATCAGAGTTCATACTTTCTTTTCCAAGATCATTCTCGAATAAATCTTGCTTTGAGGTAAGGTCTCTATTCAAGAATGTCTGTTCTATTTCAAATTACAAATTTTTGCTGTACATTTATAGATTCATGAATGATCTAGAAATGAGTTTCTGTATAGGATGCACTTGTAATAGTAAATCTTTGAGATTGTGGGTTCCATTTTGCTCAATTGTTGTTGTCAAAAAAGGGACCTGGGTTAAAATTCCACCTATACCAAAAACAAACCAATTGGTGTCTCTTGGCCTAATGATAAAAGGCAATCATCATATAGTGGACACTATAAGTTTCAAATCTTATCGTATCTAAAAGGAAAAAAAAAAAACTATGAGATTATCATTTAAGTAATGTTCTTGTCAAAACATCATGGGAAGATTTATTTTTCCAATCCAAACATAGTTTTCCCCCAGTTTTTCGCTTTTAATGTATAAGTTAAACTGCATTAATCTAGTCTTTGTCTATTTAACCCCACAAAAAAATAATAATAATAAACACTTGTATTTGCCCTTTTTTTCATGGCATGTTAATTTTTTTTTCCTTCTCATATTGCTTGTCTTGTATAAATGTAGAGTTCTTATTGGTTGATTCTCTCTCTCTCTCTCTCTCTCTCTCTTTCTTTGTTTGGCCTAAAACTTCAAAAACAGGTTGGTTCAGGTGTTGGTTTGGTTGGCATTTGTCTTGCCCATGTGGAAGCCTCCAAGGTATGTTTTCAAAATTTAAATCTCGTTGGAAAAAAAAGAACCACCTGTTTTTAGTTTTTACAGTGGTTTTATGACATATAAAAATCTGCTAATCTGCTGAAATTGGATTCTTTATGACGGAAATTCTGAGATTTTAGTTTCTTTCCTTCAAAGCCTGAGTGACTGAAAACCTATGAAACATGCTGGTTGTCAAGCTTGTTTGTTTCTCTCTCTCCTAGTTCTGGGGGTAATTTTTGTCCCTCTGATCCATGAGAAGACTTATTTTACCAACGCATTATCTAAAAATTGTAAATGGTTAATCACCCTTGAAAGTTTTATGTTTGATACATACAGGTTATACTAAGTGATGGTGACCTGTCAACTTTGATGAACATGAAGCTTAATTTGGAGTCGAACAATTTCAGCATTGATACTGATAGGCAACAAAGAACTGAAGATTCAAATACTGTGAGTGATGGTCACAATGAATCAAATACCTTATCATATTGATCACATAGTGACATAGGAATTGATTTAAATCAGTAGTAGCTGAAAACCTGAAACACACTATAAATCTCAGATAAAATGTATTCATCTGCCTTGGGAATCTGCATCAGAAAATGAGCTCCAAGACTTCATGCCAGATGTTATGTGAGTATTTATGTGTTTTTTGTGACTTAGTGGACTTTTTGAGCTCTTTGCACATCGTACCATTCACCAATATCCATGTCAAATAGATGACAAATTTGATCTGATGATTATGTCAACTTTTGATTCCATGGTGGGAGATCAAGTTGCCAAACACTGTGATTTAATATGTTCAATTGTTAGCCTGTTTGATAATTAATCAGTGCTACTTCCCTCCCTGTTCTCCAGTTTGGGCGCAGATGTAATATATGATCCAGCATGCCTCCCATATCTTGTTCGACTACTCACCATTCTTTTGAACAAGAAGATACCATCATCTGCAAAGCGAAATGACAGTTGCCAGGGTTCTTTGTTGGATAGTAAAAGTATGGATGGTAAATTCAATGGTTCTCTTCAAGGGAATGCTAATGATAATGATAATGGCAATGGATTTGATGCTAATGGAGGCAAAATAATATGTAATGGCACTTCAAATACTGGATCAAGGAAAGGTCCTGTGGCTTATATTGCTTCTGTTATTCGCAATATTGACACATTCAATCATTTTCTCTCTCTGGTGGACCAGGCAAACATTACCATTACAGACCTCACTGAAACACACAAACCACTCAATCTGCTGCCTTACATGCAGTCATATGATAGATCCAACGTGCGGCTATTTGTTCTCTCATGCAAATAACTTTGTGTGTGTCATGTTTCCATTTTATTCAAAGCCTCGTACACACTATTTTTATTTTTTTAATATCTGCTACATTGACATTATGACTAGCTTTTGGCATTTTCTAGTCATGTGAAAAATTTTTGTTGTATTTTGAGTTGCAACCATGTTAGACTTGTAAGATAGGAGAGTTGAGTTTGGTTTTATTTGTGGTGCAATGGGGGTTGTAATCACGTTGTTACTCCTAAACACATATATGGGCTAAAGAATGAGGTATTTTGGTCTCTTTGTTCTAAAATGAATATTTTAAGCGAATGGGGTTGAAGAATTGAGGGCTTTTTTTTGGTCTTTTTATTTTCTTACTTTTTAAACTTATATTTTGGATATTTCAATTGCTTTTTATAGTCACTTGATTTTGCTTTTAGTTTCCACTTGAAAAACTCTTTAGAAGCAATTTTGTTGTAAATAAATTATTGGTCATCGTACTAAATAAATAGAAAAAATAAATTTTAAATTAAATTATAATGTGATATAATCATTATTTTGTTTATTATTCTCCAATGATGATTTACATGTGTGCCCCAAAACTGATATAACAAGTGTCCTAATACACTATAACAGCAGGAGATCTTGTCTTGTTCATTAGACTGTTCCATCACACAAAGACAAGACACTCATCCTTGGTAGATGTGTTTTTTTTTGAGAAACTGGTAGATGTGTTTAATGACATGGGATGGGTATGATATTTTTTTTTGGATGAACTGGATGGGTATGATATTTGTCATAAAGAAATATGCTTTTTGCACCAATGCTTTGCAAAAGTTTGTGAACAGGGTTGATATTCACTGTTGATTTGACAAAAAAAGAATTAACAAAAGTAATTAACACAAGGTTTGCAAATAGCATCACCATATATGCAAATCTTATCAATGGAAAGTAGAAAAGAGTGGATTACAATTAGATATTTCCATATTAGAAAAGATTGCTGTGTTTGCCAATACACATCAAGGCTGGTGGGGAAGGATGCTACAGCTATACCTATAATTTGATGTTTTAATCATTACTGGTTGGTGACTTTTTTAATGCAAATAGCAAAATAGTTTATGGAGGAAAATAGACTTGATTGGACATTTGCTATGAGGAAAACAGAAATGGGACTAAAAAATAAGCTAACCTTAATTATTTTAATTGAGAAAATTGCTGAAAGCTGACAAGTAAGTTGAACTTGAAATAGTCTTTAGAACTTATTACTTTTTATGTCTAGAAAATTGTTCATGTAAGAATAACTTAGCCAATTATGTAGATAAAATAAATAAAATAAAATAAAAACCTCTATACTTTATAAAATCCCGAATTAAAAAAATAATACATGCTGACCAAGGCTAGCAATACTTGAAGTTTTGGTTAAAATTAAAATATTTTCTGAAAATTATTTAAAATTTAAAATCTAAGTTGAACTATATGCTTTGTTTGATTATATATTCAGAAAACCCTTTCTAAAACTTATTTTCAAAGACGAACAAATTAAATTATATATTTTTTATAACGGAAAATGAAAAATATCATTTCTTAAAACAAATTTCTAAGAAGTTTCTTTTTATAGATGATATTCTTCTTCTTCTTCTTCTTCTTCTTCTTCTTGAGAACCTTTTTTTTTTTTAATGGGTGCTTTTTGACAACATAGAATAATCATTAATGTCTAAGGATAAAATCACCCCAATTCTCAAAAATAAATAAATAAATAAAATCATCTTGGGACCCAATGGATTGCTGCAAATTGTAAAGTTTTTTATGGATTTATTTTTTTAAAAATTTTAGATTAAGGAAAAGTTATTAGAATTCTTTTTTTTAAAGAGTTTCAACTTATGACGTCCACTTCTTATGATAATACTTTATTATTAGACCAAGACACCAATCAATTTTTGGTGTGAGAGGAAATTAAACCTCATATTTCTTATTCAACCTGTACAGTCCTCAATTATCGGCTTGTACCGAGCTTATGACACATCTCCTAAGTGGACCCATCTTGTCCTACTTGTTAGTCGAGTGGCTATCCCATTCCTGAGATGGGCCTAGCCCAAGCTCTTAGGTTGACCGAATATCTTCCATTACATCGAGGTTAGGAGATGGTGCCTAGGAAAAATCCACCCACCAAGCACTAACTAGCGCCTAGTGCAAGTTCCAAAAAAAATCACATTAACTGCGAGTGGTGGGTCCCATGTGGTCAAGAATATAGCACATAGGGACCCACCAACCTGGGGAGTAGCCCCCTCATCATGACATCCCCATTAAGAGGATCCTATAAATAGAAACTGAGGGGTAAAAGGGAGGGGTTGGAAAAATTGGGAAGAGACACGAGAGTTGTGAGGGAAAACACATCTCTGGAAGAAGGAAATCATGCTCAGATTTATCAAATGGGGTTCATTTTCATAGCATCACTTTGATCAGAGGAGGGTTACAAGGGAGATTATTAAGGGCATCTGGTCCTCTCCTTCAAAAACTGCATCATTGTCTTTGGAGCCTCCCATTGTTGGATATTCCTAACCCTCAATACAAATAAAATGGATAGCTTAACCCAAAGTCTTCATTCATTTGGGCCGATTGGCACACAACCATTAGACACTTTACCAGAGATCTCTTATTAGAATTTTTTTATTAAGGAATAATATTCCTCATATTTTTTTAAAGAGTAGCCATCTCTATGTCCAAGAGTGGCAATTCTCAACACAAATGTTTGGCCTTTTAGAGACAAATCACCTTGTTTCTCAATTATCAAATTATCAAAAAATAAAATAAAATTCATTATGTATAAATTTTTCCTATTAGGAAAATGTGGTAGCATTTTCATATTAAACAATTAAAATATATAAATATTGGTGACTTAAATGTAGAGATGGAGAGTTAATATGGAAGATAAATAGTTAGTCAAATGTATAATCTCCCATTAATAAGGAGAGAGACTTTTTTATTATTTATAAGTGTATTGATCAATGGGTTGAAAACTTGACATGTATTGGAGCAAATATTGAATTAAATATTTATAAACAATTTTTATTACAGAAAATGAAGAGTCATTCATCCTCTTTCTGGATCTATTTACAACTTGTACAGACATTGTTCTAACCAGACAAAACCGAACTTAAACTTAGAGCTTGATTATCTTTGAAGAACGAGTGCGCTTCAATCTTGTGTTGTATAATGTATTTAGACATAATCAATATGTCTAAATATATGGGTCCTAGTGTAAAAACTCTTACTAATAATTATGTCTTTTTATTTTTTGTGATAACCTACTAATAGTTATGTCTAAATACATGAGATTGGGACCTGGTCTAAACACTCTTAACTAATAGTTACCTGGCCATTTAATAATTACCCAGAGAATAAAACTACATTTATAACAATTTTCAAAAACTTAGGTGGCAGGTGCGGTTGATGGATAAAAAGGTGATTTAATACTTGTGAAAACCAGTAACATTTTGCCACATGGGAATCGCCGAATAGGACATGATTCAGACAAAGCTTCTTATATTATTTTGCAACTCCTCTATGTGACAGCAAGTCATCATGTTATTAGACGAAAATTTACCGGAGATAGAAGCCGAGATTCCTGCTGGCATAACATTCTTAAAAACACAAATTTTTTTGCATAAGAATCCAAAGGTTGTTCCCATCAAAAAAAGAAAAAGAAAAAAAAAAAGAATCCAAAGGTTGCAAAAGCCCCACAAGCAATAAACTCTCCTGTGTTTACTTTGAGAAGAGAACCATTGCATATAGCACAAAAAGCCATATTTATTATTATTATTATTATTATTTCACTCGCAGAGTTCAAAGTTATTTGTAACACACAAACGAACCACAGAGAAATACCATCATCATCGTCAAGAAGAAAATGTCAGAGCAAAAAGAAGAGATGGAGGAGGTGGAGGTGATTCACTCATGGTCTACTCCAAGATCACTCAGTACCTGCCTCATGTACTCTTTTGCCCAGGTTGGTTTGGTCACATTTGTGTTATTCTTTCAGATTCACTCTCTGCTTGGTTGCTTACAAAGGAAGTCAATGCAGTGCTTTTTTGTTGTTGAGTTGGAAGCTGGGTTTTCTTTAATGGGGTTTCGTTTAGGCCTTCTCTCAACTGCCCAACCTTTTTTTTTGGGTGTTGGGTTCCCTTGCGCACTAGACAATTGGGTTTGACTTTGATTGTGTGTGTGTTTTTTAGTGTAACGTAGTGAAACAAAAGGTGGGTTTTTGAGTACAAAATCTTTGTTTTTGACATCTGGGTTCAGTATAGTTTAAATAGCTCACTGATTAAAGAAATCAAAAATCCATTTTCTTTTAATGCAAAATTGACATTTGTGATAAGCAATATTTGTAAGTTGACTGGCATGAAATTGATGTTTTAAGAATTTGAGGTAATTTGAATTGACTTATGAACTTTTTTTTGTCAATATTGAACATATTGATTTTCACCATAAAAAATAAGAAGAAGAATACATATTGATTTTAACCCACAGCTGAACAATTAAAAAAAAAAATCTATGTTGTGCTATTTATGTTGCATTCTCTCCTCTTCGTATCTGATTATTCATCTTGATGTAGAATATTATACATGAATGAATAGGGCTGGTTATAATGGCAGTTACTATGAGAGGGCTTTGTGAGCGCATTTTATCCTAATGTCATTTAGGCCCTGATGGATAGCTGACATTTTGTAATTCTGTTTCTTGCTAGCTGAAAAATTAGAACATGTTTTCTTCTTTATTAATGTAATTTATTTATTTATTTTATGGTTTTGTTATGTGCTTTGTTGAAGAGAGATGACATGGAAGTGCTTGATGAACCACTCTATGCATTTTTCCTACGGACTACAGGCATTGATAGGCCGTACAAGGAAGAGCTACTCTCCAAAATGGTATGTTTATGAAACACTATACATTTGTCCTGGGCTGAGTGGTCCGTGTGCATCAAATAATTTGTTATGACCGAAAAAAAATAAAAGATAATTTAGTCGATTTGAGGTAACTAGCCTCCCAAACTTGAGAGAGAGAATAGGCTTTTTGGATTAATTTTCTGCTTAATTCTTATTAATGTATTCAACATACATAAATAGCCAAGGATAAGATAAACTCATCAACAAATCCTAAAACACAGGAACCAATCTTATCCCAAAACATAGGAATCAATACTATCCTAAAACATAGGAATTAATTTGAATACAAATAAATAACAATACTAATCTATTTAGGAAGCCTTATTCTATTACTAAACTAAATTCAAATATTTTATCCTAGGTTATTCCCTTCTCCTTCAAGATAAATCTTGTCCTCAAGATTTTGAAACATGGAAATAGATGCTTGCTCACACATATCCTTCTCCCCCAATTGGAGAAAACTCATTCTCGAATTTTAAAGAGTTGAAGGATAAGAATTCGAACCATGGATACTTGCACCAATTCTTTAAACATTTTTGTGAACAGAAAAGCCTTGATTTTCACATCTTTGAACTCATCCAAAATGACAAATTCAATGCGTGAAATTAGACTAGGCTTATTTGAAATCACTAGAAGATTCCTTTGATCTATCTTTTCCACTTCATTAATCATTTGATCTTCAAATGCTTATAGCAGGGGCATCCTCCAACATATTACTCTCTAGAATTATTGGTGATGCTTGGAGTACATCACCTTGATTCTCCAAAATTTTATGGGATCCTTGAACTTTTGATTTCCAAAATTACATTGGACTGTTTATTTAAGAACTCTATGATTTGATCCTTCGAATCTTGCATCCTTGCTATGCTTTTGGACATGTCCTTGAGAATCTCTAACATTTTGTTGACATGCTCTGACATTGTTTGTTGTTCCTCGGGATTGAAACTTTGATATGGGTTAGACATGATGAACTTTGAGCTTGATGCAAAAACTGATTTTTACCAAGGTTTTTTTTTTTTGGAACGGTTGTGGGGATTGTTGTGGTTTTTAGCAAATGGGCTGGGTGACGTTTTGGGAGTAATGGGTCATGTTGGGAAAAAAAAGGGTTGGTTTGATGTGGAGATGGCCAAGTGGAAACACAGTGAATGTTGGGCTTGACAGATTTTTTTGTAAATTATGTTTTGGCCTTTTTTGATGGAAATGTGGATTGAAATGCTCTAATACCAAATGTTATGATTCGAAAAAAAAATAAAAGATAATTTATTTGATTCGAGGTGACTAGCCTCCTAAACTTGAGAAAGAGAATATAATTTTTGGGTTAATTTTCTGCTTAATTCTTATTAATGCATTCAACGAACAGAAAAATGATGAGATAAACTCATCAGCAAATCCTAAAATATAGGAACAATCCTATCCTATTAAGAAATGTTATGTCCACAACATTTTCACAATGTTATCTCCAGGTAATGAAATGGAATGGAATAGAATGATCATAAGAGAATGGAAATGAAAGGAATGGAATGAAATGTATTTAAGCAAGGGAAAGGAATGGAAAAAAATGGAACGGAATGTATTTAAGCAGAGGTTGTTTTAGCCATACGACACTTGTTGGGTTGTTGTATTTTGGGGGAGACAAGTCAGAGAAGATCTACACCGGTTACAAATTTTAGCCAATTAAGGGCTTGAATCTCCTGAAAGAGAGTGAGTGCCGTGCCTCAGTACAAATAGTGTTGTGTAATTTTTTTCTTTAAATTAATAATATTCAGAAGTACTATTTAGTTTCTCATTATGTTATTTCCATTATTATTGTGTTTTGCACAAACAGTTTCTTGTAGCAAGTTGAAAGAGTTTTTTTTTTTCTCTTTTTAATACTTATTTTATTTCAGAACATATAAAAGTAAGACGGAAATTCTAGATTTTCTTATGTTTTAACTTTTAACTGATGATGTTAGCACTGAATTTCAGACTGTTTGGCAATTTCTATGAATAAAATGGCTTTTAAACTTGACGGTGCATTGTAAAATTGCTATCTACTGAAGCTACATAATTGATGATTGTTATGCACATTTGCTAAATGCCTCTCATCAGACCTTGCTGCAGCAAAGACTTTGTTATGTATGTTGGAGGGCATGTTTGGGCTTTGGATTGGTGTCCTAGAGTCCATGAAATGCCTGACTATCATGTTAAATGTGAGGTACTTGTATCCTTTTTCCTTCTATTCCTTGTGTGTGTGTGTAAATGTTACTTTGTTGGAATTCTTATGTGGGCATTTGTGTAAGCTTTACTTTTAATTGATACTTGTCAAAAAAACATCTCTGCTATGATGTTTAGAAAGCTTATCCTTTTTTTTTTTTGGGTAAGTAAGAATAATTTTATTAGAGAGAAGATTTCTTATCCTAAAATTATGTTAAGAAATTTGATGTTGGAATTCATCATCATCAGGGAAGCCTTGCCAAGCCTTGCCTATGAATCTTTGCGAGACAGTTTAATGTATATTTTATAATTGCTTTTAAATATTATTAGATATTCAATTTGACTTGGGGAATTGTTGGGGAGGATTTGGAAAAGTTTATAATTCTTACCTGATTGATACTTGAACATTTTGGAAAAGTTTATCCATCTTTTATATTAACCACAAAAACAGCGTTTTGTTTGTTTGTTTGTTTTTTTTTTTTTTTTTTTTAATCTTCGTCATTCTGTATTATTCCCAGTTTCTTTAATGGAGCTACACACATGCACATGTATGTTTGTTTGTTTGTATGTATGAATGTATATGTCCTAAATGTTATTTGCAAAAGGCCAAATCATTTTTTTTTTTTTTTGGGTTAGGCAGTGTACCATTTAAGAAATTTGATGTAGTTTCATTTAGGCAATTGTTTGTGATATTATGGGGAACAACAAAAGTGGTTAATTGGGATAGTTAGAGGACATTGTCCTCATTAGTCTTGTTGAGCATTGTTCCACATTTATTGCTTTGTAGCAAAATTTTGTTTGCAAGAAAGAAAAATTAGATATACTGCTTTACAAGACTTTTAGATGTTGTGTCATGTGTGGTTTGATTATATGTAGAGAATTTGTGACAATTTATTTTGATTATTCACATTAAATCATTTTTATGTGACATCTTTCTGGTTTTTTACTTTCCAGTTTATTGTGGTTGCTGTCCCAATAATATCATGTTACCATACCATCACTGTCATCAATTCGTTCCTCTTTTCTTTTATTTTCTCCTCTTTTTCCTCCTCCCCGCTCATCACTCGTTGCCAGAGGTTTTGGTTCCACCTGGAAGATTGTTTAGTCTCTTGCCATTACTTCTTTGGAAAACTAGTCTTTTCAAATGTAAAAGGTCTTGACACCATAGGGAGTTGACATTTAAAAAAAGTAATATTTAGTTGACATTAATTTTAATGAATTTGAACCTATTATACTTTATGATTATCAAAGATTTTTACTTCGGTAGATTTGTTGATGAGAATTCATACCTAACCCAATTTACTCGGGATTAAGGCTTAGGTGAGTTGAGTCAAAATATTAAGCAAGGGCAAGTAGCAGTTAATATTTTTAAAATTTTATTTTTTAGACTAGAAGAACAATTCCCAGGAGTATTTATTTATTTTATTTTATTTTTGACTGAACAATGTCAAGCTTCTCTCTACCAAAATCTGTGCGCTCAAAGCTTCACTCTTCCTTAGAAAGTTCTTTGATTGCAATGAAAAAGTTACCACCATTGTTCTTTCCTTCTTTGGCCGAAAAATCCATTGAAAAAGTAAAGGTGGTCTAGGCATAAGGGGTATGACGAATTTCAACGATGCTTTGATTGCAAAATTGGGAAGGAATGTCTTAATAGAAACTTATTCTCAATCCCAAAAGCAAATTCTATCTTCTGCCTGTGGAAAAGCATGTGTGACAGCTTCTCATAGACGAGCAGGAAATTCCATGGCCCATCAGTTAGCAGGGCACGCCAAGAATGTAAACCATGAAATTGTTTGGATACAGGATGAACCTAAGTTTATTAAGGAAAGAATGAGTATTGACAAAGCACTTTGTATTTGAAGTTTTCAGTAATGAAAATTCCTTTCTTTTTTTTTCTTTTTTTTCATTAAAAGTTGTAGATTGGGGTCATACTTCAAAAATAAGACATCGATCCAATGCCTACTCATGGGCCTTATTCACTTGGTTCTCTATTAGTACTGTAAAGCAATAAGCAAATTCGATGGCCCACTTGCTGAGGGTATGTTTGTTAATTGTTTTTTTTTTTCTCATATTTTCTATTCTTAAGAATAGTTTTCTATTTTCTTACCCAAAAAACTTGTTTGGTAACTAAAAACAAGTTGAAAACAAAATTAGTTCTCAATTCTCAAAATACAAAGGAAATAGAAAACATGCATTTACCTGCTTTCAATTTCAAGCTCTTTAAAATCACGGAGAAAACTGCTTGAAACCCACAATTAATGAATCAGCACCTCAGTTTGAACTCCACTGGAAGCAAAACAAGGAATTTTAGCATTTTTTTTTCCTCTCTCACACGGGGACTGATTATTTTTGCACACCACTCTGTGTAACTAAACAATCTTAAAGAAGAGGACCACCTTTGCTCAATGGTGACTTTAATAGGTTACACAGGCCTCAATTTACTTTTTGGTGGCATAAATTGCCAAATTGAGGTGCGATTTGTTTGCTTTTTGGCACAAAGAATTTGCTATTGATATATGTTTGCCTCGCTAGAAGCTCATGTTGTAGCTTATGTTTTATCTAATGTGGCAATAGCTTTTGGAAGAGGCGGCCTTAAGGTTTAATGTGTGGGTTCGCCAATTCTATGTGCTAATGGGAGAACCACTTCTTTTGACATTTGCTAATTTCTACACTCGTCATGTGTAGAAACTAACCACTTCTCAAAGAACAAAAGAAAATAGGTACTCCACTAATTTAAATATTGGTCTGATCATGGTGTATGTTATAACTTAATACATTAGTGAGTACATTGTCTCTAGACCAACTCAAATGAACCCATATATTAATCTCGTTGGAAGGGACTTAAACCCATCAATACCAAAACTTCAGATTTGCCCTCATCTTCCATTTATTTATTTTTTCTTCTGTTCTTATGTTATAATGGATGCCAAAAATACTGAAATGGGAACTTCTTTTGTATGGTGTTTTTCCTTTTCAACTAAACAAACAGATTTTTTTACTTTGAAAACATAAGAAAGTTAATATTTTTTTTATTTATTCTTAAAAACAAGTTTTGGAAAACAAAAAAAAAAAAACGATTACCAAACATAACCTTAGTCACTAGCCCATTTTCACTAAACATATTGCTAAGGATGTTATTGGGTTAAAGGATACTCCTCCCCCAGCCCTAGGGGCTTTGTATCTAGATTCAATCCATTTTCACAATGAATGAAATCTTGATTTCGGCTTTAAAAAAAAAGGACAATGAGTATCCAAACCTACTCATGTGAGTTGGGTTGATTTCTACACATACGACAGATTAAATTGAAAAAACCCTCTAACCAACCTATGCACACCTTTAAGTATCTCATGAGACCAACCTTTCATAAATCATAATATATGGAACCCACACATACTCTTATAAAAAAGTCTCAAGTGACCATCTCATAAGATTTTTTTTTTGGGCCACACGCATACACAAATTTTTTTTTTGGCCTAACAAGTCCCTCAATTTGGTCTATTTTATTGACTTTCTTTTTCTAATAAAATTTTTACTTATCAAAAAAGAATAAAAGACTGGCACATGATTTTTTTAATTAAAAATTCTGAAATTTTAAAAAAATTATTTCATTTTGAAACCCATTGATTAAACTCTATTTTCATCTAAAACTTAACCATAAATCAATTTGACACCCTTAAATAGCGGAGGTACATAGAGAAAGTTTTATTTAAAATAAGAAAGAATTAAAATGATACACAAAATTTTGTCAACAATTTTACGCTCATTATCTAGAATAATGGAAATTAATAAAAAAAAAAAAAAGGATGGGTATTTCAAATCGAAACAATTTCATAAGCTTGTAATTAACAAAAATTTAAAATTTAAAACCTAATATATTTTTAAAATTTTTATTATTGCATTTAGGACCTAATATGATATCTAAGAGGAAATAAATCCTATTCCTTTTTACCTATTTTTCTTTTTTACTGAAAGATATTAGTTGCTTCCGTGGATGCCGAGAATCCAATCGGGTGTATTTTTATTTTAAGAATAACTTTAGATATTATCTGAGTCAAGGTAGTATCAAACTCTCCAAACCCATATCACTATCACTATCATTTGCACTCACTGTTTTCTTTGCACACTCGTCTCTGTGCTTTTGCTTCATTATTGGACACCTTCTGCAACACAGTCACAGAACCAGTGCACTAACGAAAGTATGTGTGTTGTTCAATTATGGGGTCTTGTACTTCTTGGTTGAATATGCATGTGGTTGGATATAGGGGGTTTTGCTCTGGAGTGTGGTGGTGTTGCTGGTCAGTAAATTCCAGAGTTCGCGCTTACTAGTGTTTAGTGAGGACTTTTTCTTCCTCTATTTGCTTTCTCCATTCATTTTCAATGCTGGGTATGCTCTCTCTCTTTCTGTGTGTGTGAAATGTAAGTAGTTGCTCAGAATTGGATTATATTTGAATTTGGTTTCTAGTGGTGTGGAATTTGGAAAAAAAAGGATTTCTTTACTTTGGAACTATATTTTGTGGATTGGATTTGGGGACTGTAGTTGGAATTTCCTTTTCCAATTCCTATATGGGAGAGATCAAACAGTATCCAATGTTGAGTTGAATGTAAATCCTCCAATTCCAATCTCAATGTTGATTCCAAGCTAAAGTGATGCAGCAAGAGAGGTGTTATATGATGATGTGGGCTTGAAAGTAATTATGAATAGATTATTGAATCTTATTGAATTTAGATTTATCAGTCTTGATATTTGTGAGATTCATTACCTGGTTAATTTTTATTGAATCTTTGAAAATTCCAAGCTGAAGTAATGTCCTCTAACTGAAGTATGCACTGAATCTTATACTGGTTCTTCATTTGTTTCCAGTTTTCAGTTCAAGAAAAAAGAAAATTTTCAAGAGTATACCTGTTTATTTAATGATTTTTCTTACATGCATATGCCTGTTTCTGTGTATGTATATGTGTATCTCCATATCTAGTATCTACTAGGTTTTTGTCAGGGGCAAATATGCATATGTGAATGCTCTTGTATAAGTCATATTCTCCTGCATAAATCTTTGAGCTCATTAGTCTCATAATTGGTGGCTTACTGGCTTGCTAGATATTAATGTACTTAGTGGGGATTTTGGTAGACGTCATCTTCTAACTTCCTATATGGTAACTTTCAGGCAGGTTCTATAAGTGCTTATATCATGAAGACACTTTACTTCAGAAGGTACAATCAAATGCATTCTGTTTTACTTTTTTGTCACTATGAGGTCTTTTAGATGGTTCCTTGGTAATAATGATAAGGGATCTCTGCCTTTCTGTAATCATACAAGCTTATCATCCCCTCACAAATAGCTGTTGAATTCATAGCCTTACATTCAGAGTCTGATGCAATTGCTTTAAAATTGCATCACTTTCAAGTGTGCATGCCATTCATGATCAATTGACATTATTCTATAACCTAAGAAATCCATGGACCTCTATCCTTACATACTTCTAGTGCTTATATATACATTTACATAAAAATCCGAGTTTGTAATCATATTCATCTACTGAAAAACTACATGATTGCACACATTTCAGAAGTATTATGAATTGGGATTTGGGAACTAAACAGAAGTACAGAGTTAAGTGAGAAATAGCAGTAGGGAGTGCATCTATTGAGAAAATCAGATGCAGGTGATACAAGGAAAAGATGGAGGGGAAGAAGAATGTAGCTTGAGTCAGTGGTAAACGAGAACACGGAAAAATATTAAGCATGAACCATATCTCAAAATTAAGATAAATGTGAAGGAATCCCATAACCAACACAATCTTGAAATTGTCTATTTGTTATCGTGGATGGATATCTTATTAGTCAATGATTCTTGTATGCCTAGTGCCTACTGGCTTTTGCTTACTGAAATGATTAATTGTGGCTTATATGTAAGCAGTTACATAACTTGACATTGTCATTTTTCCACCACAGGCTCCCCACAGACTGTGAAGTTTCACTCATGATGCTTATGGCTTATTTGCCATACATGTTGGCTGAGGTACCAAAAACAACTTTTTATGTCATTTTATTCATTTCTCTCTTATATTTTTTAAAGTTTTTATTTTTGTTTTTTTCTACTCTAATTTGATTTGGAAAAATCATGATGCCTTCAAGTTCACCCTCCAAAAAGTATGTTCAAAATTAGAAGTATTCATGTAAAGAAAATTATATAGTTTATGTCACATTGGAATATTGAAGGTTTGTTTATTTTTGATAAGTAATAAAAATTTTATTCAAACATTAAAAAAGAGAGTCACCTAAGTATACATGACATATACAGTTGGGGATCAATACAATCAAGAACATAAATTACAAGCATCCATCAAATCATAAATCAAAGAGATAGAATGACTTTCTGCGATAGACATCCAATCTAAAATCACTGCCTGAACTGAACTAGAATGGCTGTTAGGCAACTAGGCAAATCCTATATATAATATTAAAAAATAAAATTGTGCAACACATATCAATCTTCTATTTTTATTTTCTTTTTGTTTTCACCAAAGTAAAATAACAATTACCACATTCAGAAGACAAGTGATATATGGTTTTTTCCATTTTCTTTTCCTATAGATTTGATACTGTTTAATTAGTTTCATACTATTTGCTTCTGCCTAGGAACTTCCATTGCTGTCAGTTCAACACTGTTTGCATTAGTGTTGGACCTGTTGGTTGGAAGAGCAGCATTTGTGTTCCCCATGAAAAAAAGAGGACCAAGTACGAAAATTGAGCTACGGAAACAGGTGATAATTTCAAGCATCTTCAGCACTTAGCTATTTCCATTGGCTCTAGCTCAGTTTATAATATGGTGGGCAGGCCTAATTAGAGGTGCAGTAACTATTGTCTTGTCTTATGACCAGGTAAGTAGACAGTAGTTAATAAAATTTGAAGATGTTGATTCTTGAGCAGTTAATCAGTTATTAACCTCTGTAATCTACAATTACATTTTGCAAATTCTGACTTGACATCAAGAAACGATAGTGCACTAATGATCACCTCTACTGTAATTATTGTTTTTTGTTTAGTACCGTGTTATGTTATTTAATTAGCTTTGTCTTTAATTTTCATTGCTTTAAGGCCCATTAAGTTAGAATGTTGTTATTGACTATGCAGCCCATGAGCCCTTCCTCTCATGTTTTAGGAACCCAAAAAATGATGTCATTAAAGCAAAAATAACCTTAATCTTGCAAGATATTAAAATAATTGGTTGGGTGCACTGATTATTGTAAAAATGAGTAGAGAAAACTTGTTGAAAGGTCTGCTCATTAATTAAATATAACAATACACTTCTTATGAAGTACTATTTTCACACTCATTTTTTATTATTATTGTATACTTAATTTTTAATAAAAAAAAAAACCTTTATGACTTAAAACTTCTACATAATGATGTCCAGCTTCTAGTTTATTTCTGGCTTATGTGTAGAAGAAGAAAACAATCAATAAGACTCATGCCATCTTTTAGTTTTCAATACAAATGTACAATTAGGCATGTAGGCTGCATATTTTCGCAGTACTTATTGAAATCACACTCTTAAATATCATTAGTTTTCTTTGTTCTCCAAGCAGGTGTTCGTTCCATCACAAAGCCACTTATTGAAGCAGTGCTGTTACAGAATGCAAAACTGGCACTGTTAGATGCAACTGACATACCAAGTTTAGATGACTTGCAAATAACATTCCTTGAAAATGGTGATCTAAGTAATCAAGGTGGTAGCAATCAACCTGCTTGACGGAAGGGTAGCTTAAGCTTTCTAATAACTCACCCCACTTAAACTGTTCACAATTTTTGGGGAAAGTTTGATGACAAGTTCATGAGACCAGTATTTGGTGCACAGGATTTTGTTCCATTTGTTCCTTGTTCTCCAACTGGGGCAGCAGATCCTTAAACTTCTTGATACTATTTTTTGGTGCAATAAACTTGTAATGGAGCTCCAAGATTTCGTTTTTTCTTTCATTTTTAATTAAGGCTGAAAAGTAACATAGGATTAATTGTATTATAGCAGGTAAATTATTTATTCCCAACAACAACTGGAGTATATATGTATGTTGATTTTTATTTGTCAGCATCATAAACATGAATTATTTTATGTGTTAGTTTCAAATTCTTGTGAGTAGAGAAATAAAAATTTAGGACAAAGTTTAGCTACAATTCCACTTAATATTTTTATAATAATTACATATTTTGAAGATAATAACCGATGGATTGTATTTTTTTTATGTTCTTCACACACATGTTAAATTTCATGTCAATATGATGTTATCTACTATTTGATCCATAAATTTATTTTTTATGCAAAATTTTAAATTACAAAATTTTGAAATTTAAATATTTGATTAATGATATTGTTATTGATCTTTGATATTCTAAAAATTTTGCAAGTACGAAGGATATGAAAAAATATATATATAATCCAATGGTAGATTTCTAAAAATTCACATCAAATAAAAAAAATATGGAGTGGAGTTGTAGCCATTAGCTACAACCAAGTTTATCCAATTTTTTTTATAACAAAATTTGGAAATTAATTTCTCAATCACTTTGAAATGACAATGTAATTGTTAAAAAAAAGTTCTTAATCAAATGTAAAATCTGACCTAGTTATTCATCCAAAAGAATACAAATGGAACCTAGTGTCATCAAGCATGATCTAGGCCATATATGTACCATCAATATAATACTCATTGAACCCCTAAGAGTAGGTTTAGTAGTTCCTAAAACCTCAATATTCTCCTTTTGGTTGCCCTGGTTGAATTTCATCACTACAAATTTGAAATATAATGGGTTTGAGAGCCAAAAAAAAAAAAAAGTAATGAGTTCATTAGCATTTCACCATTCTCCTCTTTTGAAAGAAAAACAAATTCATATTTGGATAAAAAATTTTAAGAATGGAGTTTGATTTTTTTTTTTTAATACAAAAATTAAAATAAAGTCCAGAAGATATAACTTTTTTTGGTTTGGAAATTTAATTTTTTGAAAGTTTTTTAAGTTTAATTAATGACATGTAATGGTTAATAACACGTATCATGATTTAATTGGTTTAATTATCATATATGGCAATTTGTTTTTGATAATCCGTATATGGCAAGCTGATGTGGCACTTAACGAACACATAAGCAAAAAACTAAGGAAGGGGCTAGTGGTCAAAATAGAATGAAACTTCAAAACGTGAAATCTAAATTCTAAAACTTCGAGTGTGTATTTTACACTTTGCCCTAAAAGTTAAAACATGTTTTCCTTCACTTTTCCCCATTCCATTTTCCCTTTGAAGATCACAATCAATCAAATTACTCTAAAAAAAAGGAAAGAGGATTACTCGCATCTATATCTATATATATCTAAAAGCTGAAGCATGGCATTTATTGTAGCTACGCTCAAGTCGAGCCACATCAGCATCTACATCATTATCTTTTTTCTCTTCAATTTTTCTATAATTGTTTTTAACAATTATTTTTTTAATATTTACATTTTTTTCTCTAACCTTTCTCTCTCCCTTACCTTTTCATCTTCTCACTACTTCTCCAACCTTTCTCCCTTCCTTTTCTTTTCATCTCCCCACTATCTTCTACATTAATATCATTTTTCCTCTTTCCCTTCATCTTCCTTTATTTTTGTCTCTTCTTATTCACACCCTCTTATTATAAATTCCTCATTACCCTCTTCCATTCTATGCATAGTTTTCGCTCACAAAAAAAGGTTATCTCTCTCTCTCTCTCTCAATTTTTTGGTGGATTTTTATTTTTATTTTTCTTGTATCTCTGTTTTAAGCTGATAATTTTTTATATTTTTTAAAACTCCAATTTAGGTTAATGCGATTTAGTTTAGTTTTTTAATTTTAATTTTAATTTTTTTTTGTTCTCTTTAATTGTTAAATTTATCCTATTGCATTATAAAGAACTAAATATAGCATATAAAAATATAATATATTTTTTATATTCTTTTAAACTCTACTTTAGGTTAATGCGATTTAATTTTGTTTTTTAATTTTTTTTTGTTCTCTTTGATTGTTAAATTTATCCTATTGTGTTATAAAGAATTAAATATAACATATAAAAATATAATAGTATTCTATTACATAGCATAATTTGGATAATTTGGTATTTATTGTTTTTTAATTTTTTTTAAATTGTTTTTTTTATTCTCTTTAATTGTTAAATTTTATCCTATTGCGTTATAAAGAATTAAATATAGCATATAAAAATATAATATTATTCTATTACATAACATGATTTGGATAATTTGGTATTTATTTTATTACACATCATGATTTTTTATGGTGCTCAATTTAGATGATAAACTATGAGACTTTACTAATTTTTGTTTATTTTTTAATCCTTTGTGGTGTACAAAGTACTCTTAATAGTTATATTAGAACTACTCTATAATGCCATTTATTTAGAAAAAGGTAAAGGTTAGTCAAACGAAAATAATTAGATGAGTGACAAATTTTAGCTTTTGCAATTTTACTTTAATTGTTATTATTATTTTATAACAATGCATGTATAGAAATTTAATTGTTAGACTTTGCTAATAATTGTTTATTTGATAATATGTTTTGGGTGGATGACATTACAATTTCTACAAAGAAAATAACCTTAATAGATTATCAACAACAAATTGTTTTCCTTAATCGGTCCAATTAATCATTGTTAAATTTTCTAATTTTCCTAGTTATGTTTTTTGATGTTTTGGATTGTAGGCAAAAAAAAAAAAAAAAGTTTGAGAAAGTTTGTTTAAAACTAAAAGAATAATTTCCAAATTTCATATTCTTTTTAATGATTCACAAAATGTTATAAATAAATTTTCTTAAAAAATGAATATTTTCCTTAATTGCCTTTTAAATTTTTGAGAAAAATTGTATTTTTTTCATTTTGATACGACAAAATTTATGTTTATGATTTGTGATTGTTCTTATATTACATTATTCTTTATTAAATTAGTTTAAACTGTAAAAAAAAATTAATAAAACCACCATAAAAATGATTATCACGCGCAACGCGCGGGTTTGCGGCTAGTCTATATAATATCTAAAAACTTAAGTGTAACATTTATTATTGTTACGCTCTTATTAAACCACATTAGTGTAGTATTTTGGTCCATTTTGATATATTTTGGTTCATTCAATCTACTTCAGTCCATCCAGTCCATTTCCTTTTAGTTTAGTTGACATTGGTCCAATTTGGTTTCAGTCCACTAGGGCCACTTTGGTCCATTTTGGTCTACTCCTATCCGTTCAGTTTATTTTGGACTAACTGGGCCTTATATTGATTCTTTTTGTAAGTTTCTTTTTCATATTTGGGCTCAAAAATTATTTTTTTCTCCTTTTTTTTTTTTTGGTTGAAAAGTATGAAATTTTATTTTATTTGGGTCAAACCCTTTATTTTTTGGTTTAGTAGTTCTTAAGGTCTCATGATATCCATGAGAACTCGGGTTCGAAACCTTTTGTCGACATCTTAAGGCCACCCTTATGGGATTCCTCTCTATAATAACTTGGTGTGTGTAGGACCTGAGGGGGGGACTGTATACACCCAAGGGAATAGTCAGATACTCGAAAAGGTCTGGATACCCTCATTTGTAAAAAAGAAAAAAAGAAAAAAAAAGATATGGGCCTAAAAAAGCAATAAAAATTATAAATGTTCACGAAATTACCTTAAAATTTAGGTTTCAATAATATTGGCATTATTCCTATATTTGGAAAGGAAAAAAAAATGCTACAATTCCAAACTGATTTAAACTTAATGTAACATGTTATTTGTGTTCCATGGAATGTGAGTGTACATTTTTTTTTAATAATCTTAGATATCTATTTAAAAAAAAAATCCTTTTAACAGCACCTTCTCCATTTATATATTAAAAAAAAAACAATATTATAATTATGTAATTTAAATCTTTTTATAAAATTATGTTTTTCATATATATATATATATATATATATATATATGTAGGGGCTCAATTTGTAATGGACCCTTCACAATAAAACTTGTAGAGATGTGGGTATAAGGGCTAGGCGTTAGCAATACAAACAACGGATGATGTGAAATCAACATGGTGATAACAAAATGATTTTACTAAGTGTTTAATATGAGGATAAGGATCATGACTCTGGTTAGGTGTTGGTAAGGGTCTTTATAATGACTTCGGATAAGTATTTGTGAGGATCCTGATAATTTTGGTCAAGTGTTTGTGAAGCATATTCATCCTCAACTTCGTCCGAGGATCTATTTTTCTTATAGTTGACATATACCCTGTCCTTTTTTCTTAGGACTGATCCTTCTCCTCTCTGATTGGGAATCCTCTTCGTTATATATTATTGCTTTTGTTAATCTTCACCATCCATTTGTCAATTATCTGAACTTCTATGTACAGGGGTCTGTCCCATCATTTGTATTTGCAGGCTTTATATTATTTCCCAGCCGCCTTTGCAGACTTTATAATAGTTGAAGTGACTGAAGTAACTGGGTTTGTTGGTCACATCACCATTAAAGTGGCCAGAATGTTGGTGGGATATGTTTAATGGATGAGGGATATTTTCCCTTTATCAATAGTCGGTGTGCCGAGGATATGAATATCCTTGGTGAGGCCTTTAGACGTCTTGGGTTTCTTCCCCTTTGTCCTCGGCACGGGCCTTGGGCCGGGCATAGAGTGGGCCAGGGCGGTTGATATTTGGGGCCTCACAATATATATATACACATACATACTACTATGCATTGTATAACACATGTACTATTTAACTTACACAATTTACACTATATTCCTATAAAAATATTTATATTACATTTTTTCACGTATCACATGAGTTTACGAATTACGATTAGTTGTAGTAAAAAAGGAAAGGAAAGATGATTAATGCACTCCAAAAGAAGAAAGGAAATAGCATTCACATTAATCGCATTTAGTATTTTAAAAATTAAAAGTTAAAACCCATTAATGGCCAAAAGTAGAGAGCAATGTACACAAAATATTGTAAAATCACCCTTACATTATCCTTCATTTCGTATAAACCAACTCCTTACAAGTTGAGGCACAAGGTAACGATTTTAAGTATGATTTTATCTTATATAATAATAATAATAATTGGCAAGTGTTTTGGTAGAAAATATGGGAGTAAGCATATGGGTTCTTATCTCTCTCTCTCTCTCTCTCTCCCCGTAAAAAGAAAAAAAAATCCCAAAATTTATACAATATTTATATTAGATAAATGTTATTAATTTTTTTCAATTAAAATATGAAAATCCAAAAATTATTTAAATAAGAATCCCATAGATTAAATCTTGTATTTCATCTAAAACTTGTTCATAAATCAACTTGAAATCCATTAAACAAAAATGGGAGAAAGAAAGCATTTTTTTTTTTTGTTGAGGAAAACAAACTTCATTCACAAAAGAGAAGCATTTACATCAAAGAAGAAAGCCTCAAAGGCAAGAGGAGGAGGATCTTTCATACAAATTACATCATCAGAGATAGATTTTGCAAACTTAGCTAAAAAGTGCGCCACTGAATTGCCAGATCGCCTGACACTCTGACACATAAAAAAAAGCCTTTGCGAAGACCAACCACAAATGTCTTTATTTCTTGCAAAATATGTCCAAGTCGTGAATAGTCCATATCTTGTAGAGAGAGTTTTCTCATAACATTAATACTATTCTCCTCAATGATGAGATCTTGGAATCCAGCTTCAATTGCAAAAGGCACAGCCTTCCTGCATGCAAGGATTTCCACTTCTTTAGCATCACTCACATGGGGACCTTTTGTACTAAGAGCTGCCATGACTTCACCGCTATCGTTTCTAATAATTGCTCCAAAACCCGAAGAAAGATCATTAGAGAATAGTGCACCATCAAAGTTGAGCTTATAGATGTGGGTTGGAGGGGGTTACCACAAGTCCACTGGACGCAGGTCTGGTATCCTTGTGAGAATTTGATGGAGATTTTATTGTATTAACCAAATGAAAAACTGTATAAGGAGAGGTATTTATACAAGCTTGAAGTGTAACTGACTTCCTAACTAACCCCAAATTATACGGATCTATTCCCTCCAAAACTAACAATATGAAATACACCTATCAGCTACTTACACGTGTCCATAAATATCACTACTATTTACTACCAACACTAGACTACCAGTAGCATATGGATCTAAAGGACAGAACTACAGGTCGTTTATACAGGACCAATAACTGGTTTTTGGTGCTTGTCCTGCTCAGGTTGCAGCTTGTAGCTTGAAGCTTGAAGCTGATCCTACTGAATCTCTGATAATCCTAGAAATATGACTTTGTTGACTCTGCAATTCTTTTAACAAGCTTTCTGCTCTTCTATTCAATGCACATGGTTCCTGGAGCTTTTCACCCTTTATAAAGTGATTTCAACGATTTCATAGCAACCAGATTTGGACTAGAAATAATTCTAGTTCATTTTTATTCAAACGGTGCATTAAATCCTCAAATAATTGAATAAAGTCCAGCTGACCTATGGAGAATTTTTGAAGGCTCTTTGAGCTGGATGACAAAATACATCTTGCAGCTTCACACTCCACATGAAGTAGAGATTTAGGTCCTTGTTGACAAATTTTACAACTGTCAAACAAAAGAACCCAACGAACGAACAAGATTGAATCAAGTTAGGAGAATGTCCCTACAAGCCCTCCAAGCAAAGACTTTTACTTTGTTGGGAATTTTTAATTTCCACAAACATGCCTACACCGCTTTTCCTTGAAGACCTCCAGAGCTCTCAGTCAGATTAGCCGAAAGAAAGCTTTGTTTAGAATGAGAAAAAACTAAATGAAACACAAAGTTTTATTGCCAATTTTACAGTTTTGTCTTATTTCTTATTGTCTAGAATAATATAATTGAACAAAAAAGATTCAAGGATATTTTAAAATGAAACAGTTTCATTGAAAATTTAGTACCAAATTTCTAGAAGGAAAAAAATCGAGGCCATTTGTACCTAATTTTTCTTTACCAAGGATATTTTAAAATGAAGTAGTTTCATTGAAAACTATACCAACTAAAGCGGCTGAAACCTCTGGACTAGGAGACTGATAGACATCATTGTCAACGTGGCCCTCATTGTACAACAACTGATTCCTCAAGAACCATATTGCTTCTAGTGTGAGCAACATTCTTAATGAATATGGATCATTATTCTCTCTTTTCATTGCTTGCCCCACCCCCCAGGAAACTGTTAGGACTAACTATAAGTTTGACAATATCTTCATTTGTGGATCGTTAGGCAATCTGATCTCAATCCACCACAACTAGCAAACCAAAGTGCCCTTGCTACATTGCACTTAAATAAAAGAGATGGCTGCAATTTTCTAGATTATTGCCACGTAACACACAATTAGGATTCCCTTTACCAATTCTCAGAAAATATTTGCTTTGGCAGGGAGAGCGTTTTGTCCTATCCTTCACAATTACTTTTTTGTATTTTTCGAAGCTTTTTAAGCTCCAACTTAATTGAGAAGGGGATTGAAATCAGCTGCAAACCTTATGCAATCTATATATATATAAAAGCAGAGACCTCATATGAGAGTGCATGAGGTCCTGCCACGTGGCACTCTAATATTCCATTTAACATTTTTTTACCTTTTTTCATTAAGTTTTTTTTACCGTTATCCAATAGATCATAGTAACTTATTTTTACTATTATATAAATTTAGCATTTTTTACCTCTTTTTATTATTATTATTATTTTAACTATTACCCAATAGATCATAATAATTTCTTTTGACTATTATATAAATTTAGCAATTTTTACCTCTTTTTATTAAGTTTTTTTTTTTTTTTTTTACTGTTACCCAATAGATCATAGTAACTTTTTTTTACTATTATATAAAATATAGCCTATTCTTGACAATTAGACAAATTAGACCAAAATTTATTCACTATAAAATGGACTACCTTTTAAAAGTAAACCAAACTTTATGAAAAACTCAAGCTCAGTTCTTACCTTACATATTATGACCAAAGTTTGACCATTCTCACGTGTAAATTAAAGCAAAAACTCTTACCCTCTTACAAACTCTCTTCTTCCCCCCCTCCCCCCCCACAACCCCTAACGTATAGATAATACTTCTAGAAAATCTCTTTCTTATGAAATCATGTCTTCATTTTTCCCCAATTTCAATTCAATATGCTTTTGTCTATTAATAATGTTCTATGCAATTTATGCAGACAAACTCTCTGTCATCAACCAGTGCAACAAAAATATATATAAATCTTAAGATCCCTAAGGTTGCTGAAATAATTGACAAGTGCTTATTTCTAAAATTTATAATAACAAAAAAGTCTAATAAATATCATATATTATCTCACAAAATGCCATTAACTTAATATTTTCTTTAAAAAAATTCAATGATAAGAATGGTAAAAAACATGATCCTATACAAGAAATACAAAAAATACATGCAAAACAATTTTCATTGGAGGATTTATCTTTAAATAATATGAAAAAAATAGTAAAAATAAAATGCATTGAATGAGATCCTACGAAAGAAGTTCATTAATCATTACAAATTATACTCATCATTTACGTAAAAAAATAATAATACATCATATTATTTACATTAAAAAAATAATACATATTAATTTCAAAGTTCATAGTAAATAATACATATTATTTACAAAAGGAACATTGATACAACAATAGGTTGGTATTACATTTTGTGAATACTTTGTGAAAGGAATGTCAAATCACAAGCAAAATCATTTTGGTGTGCAAAATGTGAGACAAAAATAAATCTTTCTGTCCTAAAGTTAGAGGCACTCACATTAACTACACACTCTCCAAATATTTATAATATATTTATCTCACTATAACTACTATATATATACAATTGCAAACTACTTCAGATACATGATTCAAATTGAAGTTTTTGATGCAACTAACAAAACAAATTTTGTGATATTTGATTGAGATGCCAAGAAAATCCAAAATAAATCTACAAGAGATATTGCTAAAAAATAAACTAAGGTACAACTTATTTAAATTATTGTAAAATATTGATAATGTGATTTGAAAAAAAAAATTAGGAAAAAAATGGATTTCTCTACTTCATTTGAATGAATTCAATCTAAATGATAATTTTGAAAATTAGATAGTTGCTAAGATTTTTTATACACCTTCAAATGATAAAAAGATATGGAAGAAAAAAAAATACACAATTCAATATGCTGTATTTATTCTTTTTGCTGCACTATTCCAAAATTAAAATAAAAATATTTACAAAAAAATGCCACATCATTGAAATTTAAGATAAATGCAAATACCTATGAAAAATCTTAGCGACAAAGTCCAAACTTTGTAAGATCCGATTAAGAATCTCTCGATGCCAATTCATTAGTGATTAACACAAATGATGCAATAAAAGGAAAAAATGATGAAAGCTTAAAAATTGAACAAATATGGATAGACTAAACTCAAACGTTGAAGATGGAGAAACTAATGATGATAGTAAGCGTCACCATACCGCAATAACAAAGATTGAAGAAAAAAAAATCGTAATGAAGCTTTTTATTTCATCATATAATAAAAATCAATAATATAGAATGAATTAATATGCTTTTATCAACTTTTATTATATAATATTACTCCAAGTTTTTTTAATTATTGCTTATTATTTGAACGAAATAATTATAATAATTATATGTGTGCAATTTATAATTGTTACTTTTTATGATGAACTCATTACTAACAAAGTTTTATAATAAATATGCTATAATATATGTATAATATTTTCTAAAAGAAAATTTACATAAAATATTACAACAGTATCCGTGCATCGCACGGGAAACTTACTAGTTATTATTAATGGTTGAGATTGATAATTGTAAAAAGCAACTTTCAATCTCAACTATTGATTAAAAAAAGTTAAGAAAAAAAATTAAGAAAAGTAAAAAGTAAAAGTTTAAAAGTGAAATATGGAAAAATTTTGTGAGAGAGAGAAAGGTGAATTGCACCCAGTGCAATACCTTAGGACCTTAGGTTAGCACATTGACTTGGTTTTGGTGGCGGTTCAATGATCCATTTTTTTTTTGGCATGTGGGCCCTTAAAACCCATGAGTAACTGACTTGGGCCCTATTTGTGCTGTATTTTCTGTGGGCTTTTGAAAGATAAATAGCTGCCACATAGCATGAATATTGGACCTCAACAAACACAACTCGGATGAAATTCATCGGACAGAATATTGGGCCTCAACAAACACTTGACTACACCGATGAAAAAATTGAGCCTCAACAACGTGGGCCCTTTGTAAATTGTGTGTGTGTTTTTTTTTTTTTTTAATAATAAAACAAAAAACTATAACTGCCTTCTTTCCCCCCAAAAAACCGGGGAAAGAAAACTCACTTCGTTTTGTGTTGTCTATACCAGGGGGCCTATTTGTTATTTAAAAGAGTTGGTGTGACTGTGACAAGCCTGGATATTCAAGATTATTACCTAGGTGTCTAATAACTATTGTTGAATCATTTTGCTCATACAGTCCTTGATAGTCATCCTTTAATACTGATCATTTGTGCATCCTTTTTGTGCAGCCGTTGGTGCCATATTGTTAGCAACTGATTCAGTTTGCATGCTGCAGGTACACGATTTTCATCCTTAACATGAATGTTATACATGGAAATTGACATGCTCCATTAATGCATGATATTTTTCTCATGTTAAAGGTTCTCAATCAAGATGAAACGCCCTTACTTTAAAGTATTGTATTCGGTGAGGGAGTGGTGAATGATGCCACCTCTGTTGTGCTTTTCAATGCAGTCCAATCACTTGACGTCAGAAACATCGATCTGCTTACAGCATTAAAATTGTTGGGGACCTTCCTTTACCTCTTCTTCACCAGTACTGCTCTTGGTATAGCAGTAAGTTGTTCTAGTGGTTGTTTTTCTTCTTCTTCTTATTATTGTTTCTTTTCTTTCCTCCTTTTTATCGGGCATCTCTCTTCAATTTCGGTTGTTTTAGATACTGCATGTAAAATACACAGTAAACCGGAAAACATGACAATGTTTTTGACATAATTGTGTTGTACTCAATTGTAAAGCTTCAAGCTCAAAGGCATGCTACTTAGTGTTATATTTCTATGAGCATATGTTGGACTTTCTATTTTCGTTTCACATAAAAGTTGTTTTTGAAAAAATTATTATTGGCCTGCTAAATTCTAATACACATTTTTTGGGGAATTTGGTAGACATCATCATCTAATTTCCTACTTGGTAACTTTCAGGCGAGTCTTATAAGTACGTATATCATAAAGACACTTTACTTTGGAAGGTACAATCAAATTCACTTTGTTTTTAGCCCGAAGTTGTTTGTTCTATGTATCTGTTGCATTCACTTTTAGTACCATTCAAATTTCTGTATTCTTAAAATTTGAAAGGTATAAAGAATTTGGAACCAAATAAAAGAAGAGATCTAAATGGGAAAAGAACAGATGGAATTCAAGTAATGAGAAAATTAGTCAAGGTGATACAAGGAAAAGATGAAGTGGGGAAAAATGTGGCTTGAGTCAGTGGTAAATGAGAACATGGAAAAAGATTTAGCAGGATCCGTGTCTCCAAATTGAGATAAATGTGAAGGAATCCCATAACCAGCACAATCTTGAAATCACCTAGTTGCAATTGTTGAAGGACATCTTATTAGTCAATGAGTCTTGTATGATCACATTTTTTATTTACCATCTTTTGCATGCCTTAATGATTAATTGTGTCTTGTATGTAAGTCTTGTTATATAACTTGACATTTTCATTTTTCTACAACAGGCACTCCACAGACCGTGAAGTTGCACTCATGATGCTTATAGCTTACTTGTCATACATGTTGGTTGAGGTACCAAAGTCAAATTTTTATATCATTTTAATTATTTATTTCTCGTCTCTCTCTGGGTTTTAATTTTCGTTTTATCACTTTTACTTAATTTGGAAATATCATTATGCCTTCAACCTCCAGAAAGTATGTTCAAAAGTATTAGTACTCATATAAAGTAAAATTATATAGTTTAGTAAAATTCTATAGTTTATCACATTGAAATATCAAAGGTTTATAGCAAGGAATGTAACAAAAAAAGAAATTGAAGATGAATGCCTTAAATTTCATCATTCTATCTCCTTTGGGCGCCTCTGCAGTGAATTACTTTTATCTTGTTATAATTGTACATTAGTTTAAGCAGGCATTTTGGACTTCCATTGGAATAGATTGCACCATACATGTTTAATGTTTGAGTCATCTGTAATTCAACAACAGTATGACTAAAATGAATTGAGTTACCACCCTATAAAAAAGAAGAGATATAATTTCATTGCAGAAAATTTTTTTCTACAAATACAAACAGAAGAATTTAGGGAAATAACATCAGTAGCTTAAACTGCTTTTCCAAACAAATGACACCGTCTGACTGATACAGGATATATGATGAATATGAAAATATCTGCTTGTCGTTTATTTCTTAAAATTTAATAAATTCTTATTTTTCTTGCAGCTCTTAAATCTAAGTGGAATTTTGACAATATTCTTCTGTGGCATTGTCATGTCTCACTACACATGGCATAATGTTACGGAAAGCTCACGAGTTACAACCAAGTAAGAACATATCCTTTCCTCTTAATGGTGATAATATTGAACTCATAAGGCCTACAACAAGGGTGACCTCCTATTGCACTTTCACTAAAATTTGTTTACATTTCTTGCTGTTGGAGTGGAAAGACAGTGTAATGTTCCCAAATCCATGGTTAATATTTTTAAAACTGCCAGTAATATGGGGCATCAACCCCCCACCCCCCCCCCCCCCTCTCCAAAAAAAAAGGAGATGGACAGCAAATTTGTTCAAATTGTTGTCACATCAAATTGTAGTATTTGTAAAATCTAAGAATTTACTCAATAGGCCCTTTAGGAACTTAGAAAGGGTGTCTTAATTAATAAATGCTTGTAAAACTCTTTGCAGCTAAATTAGACAGTAATACTTAAGTCACATACAGAGCAGAAAGACAATGGATAATTATAAATTTAAAGGCAAAGAAGTATTTGACAGGAAAAGAGGGCAGTTAGTAACTTTAGATTGAAATGTTGGCAAGAAAGGGATGCAGAAGTCATGGTTTTTTCTTTCACAATTAAGGTTCTCTCAAGCTGGATCCTCTATCAACATTCTTATGTAAAAAAATATCTCTCAGTCAGCAATAACCATTGGTGGATTTCATTTGAAAAGGTGTCAGGATTCAAATGTTTACCTATTTACTTTGTTCTCTTATCCTTTTTACTTCCAATCTCCAATTTACTTTAACTTTGTTTCTATCCTCTCTTTTGCGGCTCTATTGAATAAATTCTTATCAGTCTGCAGTTTACATGTTTCAACAAAAATAAGGGACTCTGATCTTTGTACATTACTAGGCAAGACAAGTGTTAACATTTTAAGTAAACAAATGAAGATTAAGTTCCAATGACTGATTCTAATCTTCAAAATGGTTTGATGATCTCAGGCATGCATTTGCAACAATATCGTTCATTGCAGAGACTTTTATATTCCTATATGTTGGTATGGATGCCTTAGACATTGATAAATGGAAAAGCAGCAAAGCAAGGTAATTTTACTACTTTTCTATTTCACATTTCAGAGCTCATTGTTAACTGAAAGCTAGTATATTGTTTCAGATAATATGAAACAAAAATTACCAAATTTAGATATTAGATGTCATGTCATGCATGTTGCTATAAAAATAAGGTTACAATAAATGCATCGTAACTTGTTGCTATTGTAACTATCATCTCTAAAATAATTTTTTTTTGAAAGGAGAAGAAAAGAAAAGAAAATGTCTTAGTGCACGAGGCTCCTGCTTCTAAGGGGTCTAGGCTAGGTGGTACTTACCATCCTACTAAGATCCTAGATAGAAAATCATTGCCTCAAGCCCTCATTGAACAAAAAATGGCAGTTAGGCAAATACTATATATAATAGTGCAACACATAAGAATATTATATTTTTATTTTCTTTTTGTTCTCACCAAAGTAAAATCACAATTACCACATTTAGAAGACAAGTGATATATTGCTTTGTCCATCTTATTTTCCTATGGATTTGATACCATTTAATTGGTTTCATGCTATTTGCTTCAGCCCGGGAACTTCCATTGCTGCGAGTTCAACATTGTTTGCATTAGTGTTGGTTGGAAGAGCAGCATTTGTGTTCCCTATTGCCAATATTACAAATTGCATAAAGAAAAGACCAAGTACGAAAATTGAGCTACGGAAACAGGTGATGATTTCAGACATCTTCAGCACTTAGCTATCACCATTGATTCTAGCTCAAGCTTTGCTAACTATCTGAAATATCAGTTTATAATATGGTGGGCAGGACTTATGAGAGGTGTAGTAACTATCGCCTTGTCTTATAACCAGGTAAGTAGACAGCATCTCAAGTCAATAACAATTGAATATGTTGATTCTTGAGCAGTTATTAACTTCTGCAATCTACAATTGCAGTTTGCAAATTCTGACAAGACATTAATGGAAGATAGTGCACTAATGATCACCTCAACTATAATTGTTGTTTTGTTTAGTATTGTGGTATGTTAATTAGCTTCTTCATCTTCAATTTTCATTGCTTTAAGGACCATTATAGTGTTTATAAAAAAAAAAAGGTCCATTATAGTTACAATGTTGTTATTGCACTATGGATCCAACGCATGAGCCCTTCTTCTCATGTAGTAAGAACCCAAAAAATGATGTCATTAAAGCAAAAATATCCTAAATCTTGCAAGATATTAAGATAATTGGTTGGGTATGCAGACTCTAGTGAAAAAAGAAAAAGGAGAAAACTCTTTGAAAGGTTGGCTTTAGTCAAACATATCAATACTTCTTCTCATGAAATCTATTTTCACACTCATTTCTTTTTTATTTTATACTTCATATTTTAATCCAAACAAATCCTTTATGACTTTTAGCTTTTTCATAATGATCTCCAGCTTGTAGTTTATTTCTGGCCTATATATATATAGAAAGAAGATAATCATCAATAAGACTCATACCAGCTTTTAGTTTTCAATACAAATGTACATCATGACATTTATGAACATCATGATGTGATCTTCTATTCTTTTTTCTCCAAACAGGTGTTTGGTTCCATAACAAAGCCGCTTATCAAAGTAGTGCTGTTAAGGAATGCAAAACCAGCACATTCAGAAGAAACTGACGTACCAAGTCTAGATAACTTACAAATATTATTCCTTGAAATTGGTGATCCAAGTGATCAAGGTGGTAGCAATGAACCTGCCCGCCGGAAGGGTAGCTTAAGCTTGCTAATAAGTAACCCCACTTCAATTGTTCACTATTTTTGGAGAAAGTTTGATGACAAGTTCATGAGACCAGTATTTGGTGGACAAGGTTTTGTCCCATTTGTTCCTAGTTCTCCAACTGGTGCAGCAGATCCTCAAACTTCTTAATACTATTCTTAGGTGCAACAAACTTGTAATGGCGCTCCAAGATTTCATTTTTTTTTCTTTTTAATTTTTTTAATAATGCGAAAAAAGTAAAGCATTCACAGAATTAATTGTATCATAGCAGGTAAATTATTTATAGACTTCAGTGACAACAGTTGGAGTACATATATATCTTGATTTTATTTGTCAGCATTATAAGCATGAATGTGTAATTTTTAAATTCTAGTGAATTGAGAAATGGAAATTTAGTTCTTTATTTCGGATAAAACGATCTTTCTTTCTCAGGCTTTAATCAATAAAAAATGTTGGTTTTCACCAAAATGACTATTTATTTGTTAAATCTAGAGGATACATTTCATGAGTGTCAACATCATAAATTGACATTTCAACAGAAATCCATGCTTCTAGAGGTCTTTGGCTATCCTTATTCATGTTACCAAAATATGTAGTTCAAACTCCTTGAAGGCGAAATCTTGAGGCAATCCCAGAGAATATGATCTATTGTAAGTCTAATCCTAAATAGCCAAGAGTTACCACTTTCTGACAAATATTAGCTACAAATGTACTTACCATTTTTGCTACTGCTATCTTCTCTTGTGCCACTTCCAAGTTCCATCCCCCTCCCCCATCCCCCATTTTCTTCATCATGCAAATGAAATAGAAGTGAAGCAAGAGAAAGAAAGGGTGTGGAAGGAATTGAACAAACTTGCTTTATATTGGGACAATGAGGCATATCATTTCTTTTTTCGGTACAGGCAAGTCTATCTTGCTAATAGTGCACATGAAGCTGGCTGAGTTCATGTATGAGCACTAATAAAATGATCAAGTTTGATTAAAAAGTACGAAGCACTGTCTAATGCATAAAATATTACCAAAATTCTAGTCCATTTTTTAGGATTCTTCTAATATATTCTCCAACAAGGAACAATGTTGTCTCAGATGGGTGACCATAAATAAATTGGCCATGGTACTGAAATTTTCCTCTTTACACTGCAAAATACTAAGAAGATACAAATATATAGTTTCAAATTCCTAAAAACATAAAAAGGCACACTTCAATTTCAAGATAGCAGGTTCAAAGATCCAGCCAGAATTTTATCTTACAAAGCAGAGTTTCCCCATCTAATTGGTCCATATCTTCTCTTCTCTTTCAAGCTTTAGCTTACACATTTGTAATTCATTGAGTTGCATCTTCATTGTGTCAACTACTTTTTTCAGTATATTTATTTCTTTTTGTCCCATCCATTTTTGTTCATTGGTAATTTGATCCAAAAGTTCTCATTGACCTTAACGTGTTAACTTTCTCTGAGAGGATGAATCGTGTTGTGAATTTCAAGGGCAGCCAATAGTTCCTCATCATGTGCTCGTGTTTCTTGTGATAATCTATGGAATTCCAGTGCTTTTACATCCACTTGCTCTTTCTTTTCCTTTTTTTTTTTAAGCAAGCAAGGGTGTACCTGCATAAATGGTCTCATAAAAATGGTCAATTGGAACTTATATTTAAGTTCTTCTATAACTGGTTAAGATGTGAGTTTACAATTTTTTAAGTCCATCAATAAAACACTATATAATTCAAAAACATTGTTTGCCCAAGGTTAAGACTTGAAATTTGTCTATAGAGATTTTACAGCCATTTAGGTTTGAAATATCCAATAAAAGACACAAAAAAAAAATGATACTTCTTCTTTTCAATAAGTAAATCTCTATTTTATGATTTCAAGTCTTAGAAACTCAATTTTAAAATAATGTAATCATCACTAAGAATGAAAAAAGCTCCGTACCTTGGGATACATGTCAATGGTTCTATGGAGGTTGTCATCACAATACTGAGAATCTTTTGGCAATTTTTCTGCAAGTGACTGAAAGCTTGTTGCACTAAGGTTCTCATCTCTAGCAACCAGGGTAAGATAACCATATATCAATCTTCCAAAGGAAAATATTTTGGTACAGGTTTGCTTGAAACAAAAGTAACGTAAGATTCTACCAACCCAATAACAATGCCCACATCATAACCATTATCATTGTCTCCATAATTCTTTACCAAAAGATCTCCAACATAGAAGCAATTCTTCTAACATTTCAATAATTCAGAATTTATTTTTATCATTAAACCAACCTTGAGAAGGTGAAGCAGAGAATTGCAAGAAACTAAAATTTTCTCCATAGGAAGCACATTTATCAAGCATTCAGCTATATCTCTTTGTAAGTGATGGTTTAGATGTTTGGGAGCCAATGGACTATGCATGATCCTACAAGCTCTGATCTCATCCCTTTTACTTTTGATAGTTTGAATCTCTTTGAAAAAAGGATCTACTAGAAGGAATAAAAAATCTTCAAACCACCAATTATCACCTGTTTTTGTTTTACTATTGAGTTCTCAACAAGATTTGCTAGAACATACAAGCACTGTACATCATCATTTCACAAGTTGTAACTTTTTGGCGCATGCAGAGATGGGTTCACTGCTTCTGAAAATATAAAAAGTTTCCTTCCAAAATGTAAGTATTAAGAAGCTTATAAAAGCATATGTTCTGAATATTAGATTTCCTTGTTCAAGATTGTCACTCCTTTTCTAAAGAACTAGTCGCTAACCCGTGCGATGCACGGGAAAATTGAGAAAAATGATCAAGAACTTATTTATTTATTTATAAGAGTAATTCCTAATATTCATATACTCCATTCCAGTCTTGTGAAAGCAAAAAAAATTATAGATCATTGCTCTTCTAGCAAGCTCATTTATTTCCCAGTTAAGTTCCCTTTCAAAATAGAACTTCTCATTATTGGTACACTCTGGTTGAAAAAGAGATATGCAAGTGAAATGTTTAGTTCATATTGCAAAGTTACATGCAACTTGTAATTTGTTTCTAAATATTTGACGATTTATCTATTTCTTAAGGCCAATAAGTAGCCTAATTTTCAAAATGTTTCCTCTTTCCTTCAGATCCAAAAAACCAAAAAGCCAAACCCCTCCCCACTTATATCTCCAAAGAACCAAAAAAGTAAACTTGAATTTGGCCATAATTATGCCAAAGATCAACCAAAGAAACAAAAATAGCACTTGAATTTGGCCTCAATTGTTTTAAACATAAACCAAGTACAATGTCAATGAATTTAATGAAGCCTTGAATTATTGAATTTTTTCAAGTGATTGCACGATAGGTTGATCCAGCAACTGGTCACAAAGCAATACAATTTTGACATGGCATGTACTAAAGTTCTTCTGCATTATATCAATATCAGTTCCTTTCTGACAAATAAAAGAGCATCACCAACATTAAACATTTCAATAATTAAAAATTAACTTGTAGATAATTTCAAAACTCAAATAACTAAAAATCATTATAAGCAGCCATTATATATGGGTTTAAAAGCATCCTATCAATCAATCAGACCAATTGCATTATCTAATAGCAGAAAAAATTTATAAAACTTAAGCAATAATAGATCTTGATGATCTTGAAAAACCACCTAAAATGTTAGATCTTAATTAGCTTGTAATAAGTAGTAATGATCCCAACTCTTGTAACCTGCATTTAGTAGGTAAAATTTTCTGAGTTGTTCTCCATAGTATTTTCAAATTCCATTGCTTCTTCCAGACTAATCTCTGTTCTTGACATCATCCCTTGTTGCAAAAAATATGCTAACCTCACAGTAAACCTCCTTTGAGCACTTGTTATCCACACAATCTTATCTGGTGTATTTCTTATTGAGAGGAATTTTAACGATGGCACAAATTGAAGCTACATCAAACAGGTCATGTAACTTTGCCAATTGCCACTCTCCTCTCATTACATCAATTAGCAAACTAACCACCAATTGCTGTTGAACCACTAACCTATCTTAGCAATGTGTTTGAAATTATGACCATGACCCAGAAGTCTTCCCATATTCTAACTTCCTGCCTTATATATTAAAAAGATGATTTTACTTATGATCGCAATTAAGCTCTTTTAAGATACATGATGCCCAAATTATTAAGAACAAAGGTCGTAACAAATTACTTTAAATTGATGTTTTCTTTGAAAATTTTATGAAATGTGGGATGAAAGTAATTGCTGACCTGCATGTGGTTCGAGGATCACATAATGGAAATGATCACAGTGGGACAAGAGATGGATTTCAGGAATGGGGAGATTCCAATATAAAGAATACTGTGGCAATCATAGACTTCCTAGCAAAAAGGTTCAATAAACTTAACTTTTATTCTTACTATAAAGTACCATATCTTTGATTAACTGCTAATGTTTTTTTTTTTTTTCAATAAAATGGTTTGAGAATGCTCTCTAAGAGTGACAGACCACATATGCAATATAGACCACTCCAATAAGAGCAACTGATGAATTTTGAACGTTCCCTACATCCTAAATTAGACCTTGTTTTTGCGCAGGTATGCCAACAATCCAAGTCTTACAGCAATTGAGTTAATGAAACGAACCTCATGCACCAGGAGTCACTCCATACAACCTTAAAAACTATTATATATCCAGGTATGATGCTATGAGAAAGTACACACCAAGTGCTTATATGATCCTCTCAAACCAGTTGGGGAATTCTGATCCAAAGGAGCAACTCACATTTGCTGGAAACTTCAATCAAGTAGTCATTGACATGCATTACTACAATCTCTATTCGGATGAGTTTAGCAACATGAATGTACAATCTTATGCACTAAAAACCGTGACAACTTCTAATGACCCCCTTAGTTTTGTAAACCAATCTTATACAGCAGTGGCAGCCATTGTTGTTGTCTGGTATAAATATTTTCTATTTGGATAGAACCTAAGACCAAGACCACTTTTAAATTAGACCCAAATTCACTAAACCCACAATTCATTCTCAATGATAAATTTCAAATTTGTAGAGAATATCCAAAACTCTAATCTCAATGCACAAACCCACCATGAAATAAATCATTAAAAAATCAAACCTCCTTCTCAATATCCCTTAAACTTTCAAATACATAACCTCAAAGACCATTGTGATTCAATTCATCTCCTTTCTACTATATAAACCTATCCTATTTGCAAAACCTGAAATTGTCTTCAAAAGTTAAATACCAAAATGTTAAGACCAAGTCCAAGTTCAATATCAATCCCACCACCAATAGTTTACTAAATTAGTAAAAATATCTAAATTATGACCTCATATTCACAGATCCACCTCTAAATCAAACCCAAACCCACAATTCAAAAGAAACCAATACCAAACTCTAATCTCAACGCACAAACCCACCACAAAATGAATCATAAAAAATTCAAACCCAAAGATCAATTTCCCCTAAAAGTTCAAATACACAATCTCAAAGTCTATTGTGGTTCCATCTTGGTTCAAATTAGAACCAATAAATCCAAAATGGAAACCAAAATGAATTAGAATTTAAAATTCCTTATGAATTTCAAATTTATATCTAGAAGAGAAACTATACCCTAAAATCAAGTTTCTAAGAGGTAGCCACATGAACCCAGATAAATATTCACAAAATTAAATCCAAGACCTTTTCATTTTGAACACCAATTTTTTTTGGATGAATGAACACAAACAATCACGTGCAAATACACATACACTAAAAAAGATCTAATGTTTTATGTTTTGGGGTGTATTGCTTTTTTACTACCTCTGTTTTTGCTTTTAATACACATACACTCACTTTATGTTAGAAGCTTCCACTGCCCATTTTAGCACTGCTTGAATTCTCACTTACATGCTCTATATGCCTTCTTTTTTTTCTTTTTCTTTTTCTTTTTGCTTTTGCTTTTTTATATTTTACCGTTCAAAATTTATGAACCCATGAAAGACAACTTGAGGGCCCTTATTTTTTGCACTATTTTATTCCCTTAACTTCTATTCTCTCCTAAGTAGTCCATTTCACTAATCAACAACATATATTCAACCTCATAGAAATTCAAGCTCTTATTGGTTTCTTTGCAATTTAATAGATAATCCGTAATGAATTGGTAGTAAAACTGAACAGCCTACACAACCAAAAGATAATATAAATTTATTCTAGCCTACCAAAAGATATAACCAAAATAGTTTAGCATAGCCTTTTCCTTTTATTTCTAATTGAAGAAACAATCCAGCTTTATTTACAATGTAATTTTCTAGCAAAGCAACTCATTACTACCAATTCATATAAATCAAAAGATAAT
This sequence comes from Quercus glauca, assembly GCA_023736055.1. NCBI lineage: Eukaryota > Viridiplantae > Streptophyta > Magnoliopsida > Fagales > Fagaceae > Quercus > Quercus glauca. Next base: position 60,932,730 of record CM043317.1, read on the forward strand.
CTATTGGATGTTTTTCTGTAGTGTCTGTCAGTATTGAATCTATTGATTTATATGACAGTAATTTTCTTCAGTTTCTATCAGTATTGAACCAAAAGACAGAGCTCCAATTATAAACCCTAGCAATCAAAACAGTCATTCACACCACAGCAAAGCAATTCATTTTTATTTTCCAAAAAAGCAACTCATAGAACAATGTCGTATTTATTTTGTTTAATTCTTTTGGTTACATAAACTAAAGAAACAATCCAGCTTGCAGGATACTATGGGAGGTGATGATGTGCCTCCTACATCACAGCTTATGGCATGAAAGTTGACCCATAATGTTTCAGATGAAAGTTGATAGGTATAAACACTGTGTTGGGAATTTTTCTTCTGGTTATGTCAGTATTGAATCCATTAGAAATAAGACAATGTCCTTTACATTATATTTTGGTAGTAAAACCGAACAGCCTACACAATTCATATAATTCAATACCAAGCAGCAATTCATTACAGATATTCTATTGGTGGTTTTGATATCAAATCATTACTATGGAAGGTGTTTTGGATGAAAGCTGACAGGTATAAACGTTGTGTTGGGAATTTTTAGTATTGAATCTATTAGAATTAAGACAATCTGAACAACCTACACAATTCATATAATTCAAAATCGAGCAACAATTCATTACGGATAATCTATTGGCGGTTTTGCTACCAAACCATTACTACCAATTCATATAAATCAAAAGATAATCTATTGGACATTCATTACTACCAATTCATATAAATCAATAGATAATGTATTGGCGGTATTTCTACAGCATCTGACAGTATTGAACCAAAAGACAGAGCTTCAATTAAAAACCACAGCAATCAAAAGAATCATCCACACCAGAGCACGAAAGAGGCAGTAAAGCTTCTGTCAGTATTGAACCAAAAGTCAGAGCTCAAATTAAAAGGCCCAGCAATCAAAATTTCAGCATAATAATCATCCACACCACAGCACGAAAGAGGCAGTAACAAAATATAAAAAAGGGAAACAAAAAAAAAAATCAAGCAAAAGAATGGAGCACAAAAAGAACTGGGATTTAGAGATACCGAATTAGCCGGGTTCTGTCAGTATTTATGTACTGTGAGGAGAGGAAGATAGGAAGGAAGGAAGTGCCGTTACCGTGAAACCGTAGAGCAGGAAAGTGGGGAGATTTTTGCGGTTTCAAATGGTATCAGATTCCTTCCCATCACGGTTTCAGATTTTCTGGTTTTCCTTAGGTTGAAAGGATGTGAAACCGTAGAGCAGAAGTTCAAACCTTTTGTTTGTCCTTGAAACAATGCGTAACCGTAGAGCAGAGGTGGGAGAAGTTCAAACTGTCTGTTTGTCCTTTCACGCTGTGCTTCTCACGCAAAAGCCTTTGTGAAACCCTGTTTCATGGTTTCAAATTTCCTGGTTTTCCTTTAAGTTGAAAAGGCTTTGGTTGGGCTTTATGATTGAATTAAATAAATAAAAAAATAAAAAAGTGGGCTTTATGGTGGAAATAGTGCTGAGATTTATTATACAAATTTATTATTATTTTGAAATTTGTAAAAACTATTTTAAAATAGACAAAAAAAAAAAAGGAAATGACGTGGCCGCTAACGTGGCGCAATGTGAGTGCAGCAACATTAACTCTACGCTTCAGCTTTTAGTAATATATAGATATAGATGAGCAGAAAATATAATGGAGCAACATTAGCTGCTGTTAACCATTTATCCATAACAAAATTTAACTACAAATTCAAAAGATTTGGTTCCACCTGGAAGATTGTTTAGTGGGATAATGGGGCTAGTGTCTCTTTGGCCAATACTTTGGAACACGAGTCTGTTCAAATGCACATTTCTTGTAATCAAATGGAGCTGACATTAACAAAAAAAATTATATTTAGTTGAAGTTTAATGAATTTGAACATGTTATCTTTAATGTTTATTATTTTCAGTATATTATTAAAATATTAAGAATATTGAATATCTTGAATGATTAATTGATAGGAACTCATAACTGACTCCATTTTAATTGGGATTAAGGCTTAGTTGAGTTGAGTTGAGTTGAGTTAAAATATTATGCAAGGGTAATTAAGATTTAACAATTTTGGTTTTTAAAAATTTAATTTTTTAGACTAATTGAAAATTTTCAAGGATTTTTGGATACAACAATATAGCATGGTTTCAAATCCAACAAGAAGGGAGAATGAATTCATTTGATTGCTATGTTTTTATTCTTTGGATTGAATATAGGACACCATATGGAAGCAAATTATCTGTATGAGTCAATATTTTAATGGAGATTCTAAGGGTTTGATGTCAGCTTTACATTTGTCACACAAAGAAAGATTGATTCATCTTTTATTGAGAATAGAGTAATTGAGTGCACCTTGTGCAAATAAAGCTTGAATCTCCAACTCTTATAATAAGATCACTTGCAAATTTTTTCCAGACAACGCTATAAAGAATAAGTGGGAGCTGTTGCCATAAAAATATCATTTGTATGTAAATATAACAAGTAAATCATCAACATTCCTTATAAATGTATGCATAGAGAGGAGGGTGTCTTGAAAGAAAGAGGTGGGAAGCACTGGATGTTATTTTGCTTCAGAGGGGGCTAAAATATAATCTAACTTCAAACTCATTGTGAGTAGATGGCCTCCAACATAATTTTATCCACTCCCACTCCATCCACTTTAGATGAATACAAAAGATCCAAGAAAATAGAGAGGGATTCCAATTTCCAATCCTGAATAGCTTGAGAAAAATTTAGCTCCCAATGAACTGAACCATCCCTAAACTGCAAATGTTCTAATACAGTAGCTTCAGTGTTTCAAGTAAGACGATACAAGTCAGGAAAAGACTCTTTGTGGGTAGTTTCACCACACCAAATGTCCAACCAAAATTACAAACAAATCAAAGAGAAACAGAAGCAAATTGAAAGAAATCAAAAACGGAAATACATTGCGTAAAACCCCAAATACGAGAACAAAGTCCCAACTAGCAAAGATTTCAAAAGATCAACAGATCTCTCAACATCCTCAAAAGTGCGGGTATTTCGTTCTCTCCAAATTAGCCACATCAAACTCCTCTTCATTCCACTTCTTTAAATCCTCTTTCAAGGCTTTAAGATTTGGAACATGACACTGCTCCAACATAGAAGCAATTAACATATTCAATTAATCAGAATTGATTTTAATCCTTAAACCAACCTTGAGAAGGTTTAAGTCCCAATCATTAAAGTCCCGAAGGACCTTACATCCCAACTTCTTCATCCCCCCTCGCCTTATCTCACCAGCAAAGATTCCGCTAAAGATTCTCTATCAATGGAACTAGCTTACAAGACAGAAAAAGCCACCCTCAAAGGCTGATCTCCACACCAATAGTCATGTCAGAACTGTATCCAACTATCATAGCCAACATCAAAATTAATGCGCTGTAGAAATCTATCTCATTTTATCCTAATTCTTTTCCATATACTACATCCACGTCTAGGGAGGGGTGGAGGGTAATGCTAATGATATCTTGAGGTTACCTAGATTAGCTGCTTCGCTTGATTTAATGGAGTAACCTTATCACATAGATGACAGGCTTGACCATTAACTCTAGATGTCACTAACAGTTACCAACATTGTATTAAAATAATGGATTAACTACTTATAACAATGACATAGAGTCATAGACCATAACTTTCTAATGCTTATCCTCTTTGAAATGAGATTTTTTCTAAGAATGGATAGGTTCCTTGCTTGAATCTATTAAGCCAGTTGTGGATCTAAAAGTATACCGTCATAAGGCAATAACAAGAAATTTCTTTTTCTCTGTACTTCAATGCCTTTGGTGTAAGAATATGAGTGAATAATATGACTGCTACTAAAGTCTTAGACACCACAACCTACAGTACATTCTCTTTTAATTTCAAACCATCTACAATTTAAAAGCAAACTAGCCTTATAATATATCTGATTGGTGCTATATTCTATGACACCATAGCCTACAATAACTTGCATCCAGATTTAATTCCACCTTGACCTAACCATTCTCCCATAGTTCTAAGAATCTTATTTTAATTTTCTTATGTATAAGATATTAGTGAAGAAATGGTGGGAAAGAACAGAACAATTTTATGGGAGTATCTACCTATCACTAATATTGAGCTATAACTCATTAATAAATTCTAATACCTTCTATGAGTAGGCAAAGCTGTCCTTGAAATATCCAAGAATAATAGCATCCCTACTGGAAGGATTGTGCCAAGTAGAAATACTTAAGAAGCCAAATATAGCTCTTGTTCTTTGTTATTCTTGTGCTGATCAGCCACATTAATAAGATCCAGGATTAGCCTTTTCTATTCCCTCTACAAAGCAATTCACTTCAAGCGATACCGATTACATTCTATCCCCTGCTCCTTCCATTGTTCATCTAACTCCTTTATCTTAAACCTTTCCATCAAAGACAAACCCTTCACTTCGTTAGTGTTAATATCCTAAGCCAGATGATGGACAGTGTATGACCCATTATTATTATCCATAAAGATCTGGCTTGAAAAAACAGAATTGTCAACTGAAGCATCCTCTAATTTCAGCCTTGATTGTTGTGATAAAACAGGGTTATAAAATGAATCCATGAGTTGCACAACTGTTTCAATTTTAATCCAGGGAAAGAAAATGACTGAATTGATTATTTGACAACACAAATAAGTTTTTCTCAAAAGGGGAAAAAAATAAATAGACATAATAACACATTAGATTCAACAACAAAGAACTAAGGCTCAACATAAATTGAAAATTTACATATAAAAATTTATTAAAAAAAGTTCTCTTTCTCTAAACAATTATCGTGAATGTTGAAATTACATTGGGCACATTGATAGATCATTTGTGCCATTGAGGGCTGTCTTTACAATCTAATTAAGGTGTAGCATCTCAAAACAGATAGCTATTATATGTGTTTCTTTTGAGATTTGGGTATTCCCCAAAAATACATTTGGAATGAGCAGGATAACTGCAACCTTCACAACAGTAGAACCATTGGTTGGAATCTCGTTCTTCTTCACAGATGTCACAATAATACTCCTCAGATTTATCTTCGGGAGTATAACATAGAATGAAAGGATGCTCATGTTGGTTGTACCATGCAGTTTGAGGTAGTGTAGCACATTTGAAGTCTAGAACAAATTCACAAGTGGTACAACGGAATACTTGGTATCTTTCAGTACCACAAATACTACACTTCTGATCATGGTTTGTGATGGAGAGGTAAAGACTATGCTCATGACACGCATGAGAAAGAGTGGTTGAGATCAAAATGCATTGAACATTGAATTCAAATCCACACCTCCGACAATCGTACCTTAAGCCATTGCACCTCTGACCACAGGCATCACACCAAAAATACCTTCGCTCATAAGTGAGGGTGAGTGGGTGTTGATGAAGTGGGTGTCGTTTCATTTTGGGTAATTTAGTACAAGATATATGAAGAAAGAAGCTGCAATCGACACAACTGTAAAAAGATGGAGTGAGAATAGCTCGTACGCACCCGTCGCAAATTTTGTTATTTGGAACCTCATCAGTAAGCTTTAAGTGATGCTCATGGCTGAAGTGTTTGATTTCTGTGGCAATTTCAGTTCCGTCCTTCCGCACAGTGGTTTTTATGACTTCGCAAATTTCTGAGTCAACGGATTGATCGAGCTTTGAATCTACATTTTCCAGCATAGCTTTTGACTCGGCGGACTCTTTAAGTTCCAGCAAATTTATGTCTTCCATGTTTCCCTCACTCATAGCACAATCGAGGTGGGCAGCGAAATCGCATATGGAGCAATAGTAAAGGCCATAGTTCGTGTCCACTTTTAGAAAACAGAGTTGACATAATTGGGGGTTGGATTGATGGAGTTCAAGAGAATGGATGAGATTGAGGGGGTGATTGTGCCGTACGACTTTGAGTCTGCCTGGGAAATTAGTACATCTTGTATGAATCCCGAAACCACATGAGGTACACACATAGGGCATACCTTTGTCTTCTTTGCCACAAAGGTCACAAGTGAACGTGATCAACTTCCAAAATGAGGTCAATGGGTGGTGGTGGACTTCAGTTGCTAGACTTGCTTCCGTGGTGGGCACTAAAGAACCACATTTGATGTGAAGCTTAAAGTTGCATCGGTAACAAAAATAACAGTATTCCCAACGCATTTCTTTGCAGACTTCGCAATTGCTAAAATCTTTGTTGACTTCAGAATTATCTTCGTCAAAGAGAATAAGAGGATGTAATGGGTGCAAGGGATGGTGCAGCAACCCAAGGGGTAGTTCCGCACATGATTTATGATGATATTTCATATCGCATTCTTTACAACTGTAGCTAGGACCCAATATTGGTTCCCAGCACCCACGACAATTGTAGCCGTAAATTCTGTCTTCATTGAAGACCAAGGGATGCTCCGGATGACTAAAATGTTGAAGCTGCTTAATCTCCTAATGACATACACAAACACAGTAAAACAAACGGAGAGGGAGAGAAGTGCACATTAGATATTTGATTGATTTAAGTCTAGTCCTAGTGTGGGAGCATTTGTTCTGCTCTCTCGTGTTGTTGTAAATAGCAACAGATGTAAACATAAATGGTGAGGTGATGATTTTGGGCTTATTGTTGGACCTTCCAATCTGGATAACCCATAACACATGATCGTTGGTGGGCTTGGTTTTACTCAACTTTATTTTTGGGGTTTTTTGGGCTTGTCAGTAAATGGTTCACACCGGATTGTGGGCTTGTTTATTTGGGCTTTCATTAATTAAATGAATTGCTCTGTAAAAACATTTTTTTTTATTTAATTCTGGTTGTAGGCTAGCATTTTGTTATTATACATTAAATTTTTACTATATATTATCTTCCTCCCTAAAACATCATTCACGTCTTCTCTTGCTATTATCCCCTAAATTATATTAATATTTATTTAATTCTAGTTGTCATATAAAAATATATTGTTGCTTCGTCTTTTTTTTGGCAATGTAAAAAATGGAAGGCAATGTTAGAGAGTTAAAAATATTTAGATATATATAAGTTTTTTTTTAATAACTTTTAAAAAAAACTTGTATTTTCAAGTAAGGATATAGTTATATTTGAACAAAGTGTAGGTTTTTTAACAAAATATTATTTTGGAAAAAAGGTATCAAGTATATAATTTTGTAAAAGTTACCTAATTTATACAAATGATTCACATATTCTCTCACAATTAATTATAGCTAAATTATCATATTATTTAATTTATTTATCATAACGATGTAGTTTTGATTTTTAAAATTTTTTAATTAAAAATTAAGAAAAATTAATAAAATGATTTTTGTTCTAAAAAAATTAAATTAAAATTGTATTTTCAAATTTTTAAACAAAAAAATTTCAGATTAATCTCAAACGATGAAATGGAAAGAAAAATGAGAGAAAATGTGTCACTCGACGAAGAAGACGACCACGTTTTAGAAGGTGATGCAAAAATGCAAAAACAAAGTTAAAAAAGTTACAACATTTTTAAGAAGCATTTGAGTTTTTGGGTGATATAAATAAATAAATATATATATATATAGAGAACTCTTTTGAGGTGTTTGTTACCTTGGGAACGCTTTTGCGACGCTTAGTAGCAGTTTCGTCTTCATTATCATCTTCTTCTTCTTCATGATTGTCTTCGTGATCATCTTCTTCTTCTTCTTCTTCATGATCATCTTCTTCAGTAGCCTCTGCCTCAACTTGTTGTTTTTTTTGTTGGTCTCCAACCTCTTTCCCTTTCTGGGTCTGCTCCTCTTCACCTAAATTTGCTACCATTGAGTCACCACTTTTGCCTCTTGACTCGAGCAGTTGATCCATCATATAGCTAGCTGAGTAGTTAATCAAATTAGTTTTTTTTTTTTTTTTTTTTTTTTTTTTTTCCGGTTAAATTTCTTAAGTATTTTTTTTTCTTTAAATATTTGAAATTAATATTATTTTTAGTTTTTAGAAAAAATATTTTCTTTATTAATTTTTAAAATTTTTAATTAAGCTGATCTATTTCATCGTGCTTTTTCAAATTTAATGTGATTAGGCATTATAAACTCAGTAATATACAAAAGAGCTTAAAAATATAGGGTTTGTGTGTGTGTATGTGTGTTGGTATTCCTAAATATACTAAACAAATATCCTGATAGTGAATTGCATCTGATTGTTGTGAGTGATATACCTTTTATCAAAGTTACATTAGACGTAACATGAACTAAACACATTTGACAATAAATATCGTTAATTCGAGTGCAACATAACAAGTAAATAGGCCCAATTACATTTGTAACATTTATAAAAATTAAGCAAGTAAGCAACCTTGTGAACATTAGTAGAAAAAAAACATACATACAAACAAACTTGAAGAATCAGCCATCGATACTTATAAGGAAAATCTTCTAAGTTAACCTTAATTTCAATTTTGTTACTATATATAGACTAGATGGTGTTACTTTCAAAAGACAAAACATATTAAAGTTATTCCATTGTGCCAAAAACAAAAAGCATCTCCAACACAAAAGACAACAAATTAGAGAAAGAAAAAGAAAAACTTATACATAAATCTCATACTTGTACTCTCCCAGCAAAGTTTCATAGTCACTCCATCCTAACTAAATAACTCTCTCCCCCTTGGCCCACAAAAAAGACAAAAAAAAAAAAAAAAAAAAAGATTTTGTAGGGTGCTCTGCTTAAAAGTCTCATACTTGATACTTGCTGTTGAAGGCTAAAAAAAAAAAAGAAAGGAAATTTCATTAGCCCCACGTATAGGCTCATACTTGCACTTGAAAGTATTAAGAGTGGTTCTAGGACCACAAAATATTCCACAACTTTCTATCACAACTTTGACATGACAGACTGCAATTAATTTTCTATCACTTACACATAAACCTACCATTTTTTCTTCACTACTCACACTCTGTTACATCACAGTTGTGACAAAGAAATTGTTTAATAATTTGTAGTACTAGATTTTTTTTTTCAATATTAAAGATGGCTCAGGGCAAGTAATGTACAATAGCAAAAGTATATGTCAATATCTTTATGTGAAAATTTACAGTTAGGAGGGAATCTGACTTAAGCAAGCTAGATGTTAATTTTTCATATTTAAGTTCAAAATCACCCACATTATTCAATTAAAAAATATATAAATATACAATGCTATTACAGTAACTGTGTAAAAGAAAATCATTGCCCTCAACTAAACCCGAAAAACTGTACTTTTTTTTTATAACACAGAAAAGCCATATTTAGGTGTATGGGAGCTATAAATAGGGATAATAACATTGGAATAGTGAAACACTAATTGGACATTTCCCATGAGCTTGTCCCCCTCACTTATGTTTGCCCAACTTTAATTTATTTCTAGTTATTTAACTACGATAAGGAATTAAGAACATTTCCTAAGACTGTAAGCTAAACTCTTGAATTCAGATGCTTTCTCAGGAGTCAAGTAATCCTAAGTCCTTTCCAATGCCTTCCTAATATCCCAAGCAAGGATAGGTCCTAACAATTTTTTAACACAAGGCAAGATGAATATTTAAATAGGCATTGCCTTTGAGTTATACTTAAGGTAACTTTTACAAAATTATACTACTTTGTAACTTTTTTCCATAATAATATTTTGCTAAACATATTATTTGTTCAAATGTCATTTTTGTATCTATTACGCTTCACAAATATCAAGGTGATTGAATACCACAAATTCACTAATCTATATATCAAGAACTCAAATTATAGTTTTTTTTTTTTTTTTTTTTTTTTTTTTTTTTAATTTGAACAAATGGTAGGTGTTTTATCAAAATATTATTAAGGAAAAAAGTTATCATATAGTGAGATTTTGTAAAAGTTATTGTAAGTGTAACTTGAACGCAATGCCTATCAAATTTTTAACCAAAAATATAAATATAGTTATTCTATTACAACATTTAATATTTCTAATAATATGAATTTCTATTCCTAACATAATTTCCATCCAGTGTACTAAACAAGGCCTCAAGTTTTTTTTTGGACAAGTGTTAATCAATCATAGTAACAATATGAATTTTGTCCTCATATCTTGGACCGGCCTTCTTATCAAGGGGAAGTCTAAACACATGTGAGAGGGTGTTAAAATATTGGTTAAATAATTAAATCTATAATTTTATTTTTCTTGTAACACTTCCAAACTAACATTTTATTTTTTGTCATTCACTTACAAGATTTTTTTGCCATCTCTCTTCAAGTTATTAATATATGAGATTCAATCTCTTAGGGTTGTCATATATTTTTTAGTCCTCTTTTTTAGGATTTCTTTTAACATGTTGCTTCGAAATAATTTCTTATCTTAAAAACAAAGCAAGATTCTAGTGGATGTAGCCCCAAAAAAAAGAAAAAGAAAAAAAGAAAAAATCCCAGCCCAACACACACAAAGAAAAATGGAAAGAAAAAAAGAAGAAGAAGATTCTATTGTTAGCATCAAGCATGGCCTTATAAGAAGTATATGACACCACCATCATCTGAAAATTCTAAAACAAAAGCAAAAGGTAAAATAAAAGAAATAGGCTTGCTAAACAATATATGAGTCAAATGCTTCTCTCTCTCTCTCATTTTTCTGTTAGGTATTCCTTTCCTATATTGTTAGTATCTTAACATTTCCTTTCATTGCCAAGGAATAATAAATAAAAAAAATTTTAAAGAAGAAGAAGAAGAACAAAATGATAAAGATCTTGAAAGAAAGGTAATGGGCCTTGCTAATTAATCTTAATTAAGATGTTACTCTCCTTTGTCACCATTTCTTTTTCTATATTCTTATTACTTTTCATATTTTTATTTGTTAGACAATATTTTTAGTATCTTTTGTGATCTTTTTCAAGATGAATGACAACTAGAAACCAACATACTTTAGGGAACTACATAACTTTTATGATTGCCCAAAATATATTCAATTAATTCTTAAAATGAATCGTTCCAAATATAAAAGTTATATTGCACGTATCTAATCCAATTTGAGCATTGTTCACCTTGTTTACCATAAAAAAATGGTAAATCATGATATTTTCAAACTTCATTAGTAAATTCTAATTCCTTTTAGATATACTAAATTCTAAATTTTTAGATATACTCATTTGAAAGGAAAAAAAAATGCTCAGCGAAAAAGGGCTATGGAACTCTATGTAGACATATAAAGTTATTCATTCTTATAATTAAATCCATAGGAAGTCAATCTACATTTCATCAAAAACTTGTTTATAAATCAATTTGACATCCATTAAACAGAGGTAAAATTATAGAATACTCCAAGAGTACTACAAATGCATACTCCCTCTTCTTATATGAATTGTAAATTCTATTATAAATTTAATTAGTGAGACTCACAATTATATAATAGAGGAGTATGCATTTATGGTACTCCAGAATATTCTATAATTACCCTAAACAGAGGAAGTAGAGTAGAGAAAACATTGTTTAGATAAGAAAAACCTAAATGAAACATATCAACAATTTTACATTTATTTTCTATAATAATGGAAATGAATAACAAAAATAGACTAATATTTCAAATTAAAACAATTTTATAAGTTTGTAATTTTAATTAACAAAATTAAAAGTTTAATTTTACCGATTTTTTTAAAAAGATTCGTAGCAATTTGGTAAATAAAGTGATCCATAATTCGAAACCCAATAGCCCCCAATTTGTTCCTCTTTTTCTTTTATTTTCTCCACTTAAACCAGTGAAAGGAAAATGAAAACAATGGAGAACTACTTCAAAACCATTGAAGCCATCTCTAAGCTTTGTGGAGAATCAAAGGAAGACGATTCTCTTCAACAAAATGAAATTTAGCATTTGTCTTCCTCACTCACTTTCTTAAGGTCAACACTAAACTAAAGCAATACTCCTACTATACTTTTATTTATGTATGTATGTGTATTTATGTGTTAGAGATATGAGTCTAGTTTTACTTGTACCTACATTACTTGTACCTATATTACTTGTATTTTGCACATTCTAACTTGTGATACTGATACACTAAGGTGGTATTACGTTACTCACATATTAAGTCCCCTTTTTTCATCATTGAACTTTGAAAAGTTATTTTTTTTTCAATTTTGTAATAAGTTTTTTTTATATATATAAATAGTTTTGGAGCAAAAATAAGGATGAATAAAAAAACTTTTTTCATTAGTTTAAAGATTTAAAAAAAAAAATTTTAAGTTTAAGGGACAAAAAGTGAAACATTTTTAATAATTTAAGGATGAAATGAATGTTTAAAGTTTAGGGATGTATATCAAAATTCATGCAAATTTTAGGGACGAAAACAATATTTTAGCGTTGTAATATTCTCGACATTTACTTGTATTTCATGTCATATTGAACAATATCATGCCCAAAAACATTAGAGATACATAAAAGAATCCATGTATAGCTGTATGTATGAGAAAAGTGTGAAAGAGAGGTTGAGAAGGGGAATAAGGTGCATGCATAAGAATTAAAATTTGAAATGAAGGTGGGGGGATTGGTGTTGTCTAGTCTCCCTCTTATACTTACCAAATATTAAGCTAATCTATCATGCTTTTCGAATATTAATATGATTGGTGGGCATTAAAATCTCACTAACCTATAAATTGTTTAATATTTAGTTTCTGTGTGTGTTTTTTTTATTCCTAAATATACTAAACAAATAAGTGTATGGACTTCTCATAAAAAAAAATAAAAAAAAGTGTATGGACTTAATAGCAAGTAGCATTCAATTGTTGTGAAATTTTGAATGTGATTAATCTATAATAGATGTTTAATAAATATGTTGACTCCTCAAAATAGTGATTTATAAAAACTAGAATGATATATCTTTGATCAAAATTGCATTAAATATACATGAACCAAACCCATTTAGCAATAAAAATAATTTATTCAAGTGCAAATTAATAAGTAAATAGGCTCAAATTTTATTGCATTTTTAATAGTTTTGAGAAAAATGAAGCAGGTAAAGCAACCTAATGTTTATAAATAGCAATAGAAAAACACAGACATACAAAAAAAGTTGGAGAAGTGACCACTAATACTTACATGAACAAGAATATGATTTTGGCTCAATATACCCTTGGGAAGCTTTCAAGTTAGCCTTGATTTCAAATTTGTTAATACAAAGTTCATGAAAGGATCACCTATAACTGCTACTATATATAGACTAGATGGTGTTACTTTCTAAGGATAAAACACATTCCTCGTTAATTCAACAAGCCATGATTATTCCATTGTGCCATAAAAGAAAAGCATCTCCAACACCAAAGAGAAAGAATTGGAGAAAGAAAAAGAAAAGCATATATATGCTTGCCTTCTATATGCAAAAAGGCAATGAACTTATGCTTGCCAACCTAGATGTATACACTAGTCTTCTCTTTTCTCTAATCTTTTTTTTGAAAGAAAAAATTTTTTTTTTCTTTTGAAAAAAAAAAAAAAAGAAGCTTTTTTTCATGCCTAGATGTCATAATAATATTTATTTTTCCTTTTTCCCCCCTAAACATGTTTACACTAACATTTTTTTTTTTCATTTTATGAAATTTATTTGCTCATCTTTATCTATGTTATACACAATTTACTATCAATGTTATTGTCATTGTCACCACCACCCCATTTTCCTCACCTCAATGTTGTCACCATCACCTCCACCATCATTCAACGCCATTGTTGTTACCACCACTACCACCAATAATATCATGATACCATACCATCACCATAATCAAGTTATTGTTATCACCATTGTTATAAAAGCCTTAATTCTTTACCCTTTGTTTATGTTTTTAAAAAACCATAACACTGTAATTATAAAAAATAAAAAAAATAAAAAAAGACCTTTTGAATACTAAATTCTAAAATTTTAGATATAATCATTTAATCAATGAAAAATTAATTGACGTGTTTGAAATTCCCACCATTTAGTAAATTCTAAGAATTTTAGGAACTTGGAAGTCATTTTTTTAGGATTTCCTATAATATGTTGTTTCAAAAACATTTCTTATGTGTAAAACAAACCAAGCATTGGTTAGGGCTTAAACACCCAATTTTTAAAATTTTTTTTTATGAACACCACCCCAATTTCACCACACACACACATATTATATATATTCTCACATTAAAGTCGTACTCACACCACCCTAACAAAACACCCTCCCCCCCCCCCCCCCCCCCCCCAAAAAAAAGGATTTTGCTACATGTTCCCCTCAAAAGTCTCATACTTGCAATTGAAGGCAATGAAAAAAAGCAAGATTTTGTCATTAGCACCATGTAAAGGCTTATTCTTGTACTTGAAGGCTATTAACGTGGAGATTTTGTGGGTGAAGGTGAGCAATCTACCCCTAGAATATATATATATATATATATATTTGTTGTGATGTTGCTTACAAAAGTCTCATACTTGAAACTAAAGGCTATTAGAAAACAATTTTTTTTTTTTTTTTTCATTAGCTCCACATAAACTCCACATAAAGGCTCATACTTGCACTTAAAGGTGGAAAGGTATTCCAACTTGTTAAGCAAACTAGATTCATATGCCTCTTTCTATCTACTTTCTTTTTCTATATTCTTATTACCTTAATGTTTTCATTCTTTCACATGATGTCTTATTTTCTTTTTCATTTTCTTCCTCACTTGACTATATTAGAAAATAGAAATTATGCTTTAATGGAGAGAGAGAGAGAGAGAGAGAGAGAGAGAGAGAGAGAGAGAGAGAGAGAGAGAGAGAAAGAGTCTACTAACACTATCTATCAAAAAAAGAAAAAAAAAAATCTTGACGAAAAAGTTCTATGGAGCTCTATGTGAGATGTATAAAGCCATTCATTCTTAGAATTAAATGTTTAGGCCTAATTTTTTTTTTGCTTTCTTTCCCTCCTTTTTTTCTTTATTACATTTAGGGCTAATAATATAAAAGCTAAGAGGAAATAAATCTGAAAAATGCTTCAACTCGCCATGTGATGAGTTGTGAGTGGTGGAGAATAATAGTGAGTCCATGGGGTCTACATCTTCACAACTCACAATTCGTTACATGGCGAGTTGTGACAAAAGTTGTGATATATATATATATATATATATTGTAACACTAGCATTATCATTTCTCAAGAAGTTTAGGCCCCATTTTACCTATTTTCTCTTTTGAAAAGATTAGTGGCAATTTTGTAAATAAAGTGATCTGTAGTTCAAAACCCAATAGCCCTAATTCGTTCCTTTTTTTGTTCAATTTTTTCCTCCTCCATGCACTACCGCTGCAAAAACCAATGAAGGAAAACGAAAACAATGGAAGAGGGAGAAGAACCTCCAATTTCAAAGCTATTTACTGTCAAACGCCCAATGAATAAGAAGGAGAATAAGGATGCTCTAGTTGTGAAGAAACCATCAGATTGCAATGGCGATAGGGTTACGGTTTCGGAGTCGATTATTGTGTGGACAATAACTTCAGAGCTGTCGAAACCATCTCTAAGCTCTGTTGAGAAAACGATGAAGATTATGCACTTCAACAAACTAAAATTCAGCGTTTGTCTGCCTCACTCACTTTCTTAAGGTAAATACTTTTAAGTTATATATATGTGTGTATGTATGTGTTAAAGATATGAGTCCAGTTTTAATTGTACTACTGTACTCTGTCTTAGTATTTGTATTTGTATTGCATAGTCTAACTTGTGATACACTGAGGTGGTATTACATATATTGGATATATGATAGATTTTCCATCTTGAATAGGCGGCAATAGCATCACACGTGATAGTAATTTGGTTAAAATATTATTTTTGTCCCTAAATTTTTGCATGTATGTTGTGTTTTAGTCAATAAACTTTGAAAAGAGCTTTTTTCAATAGTTTGAAGCAAAAATAAGTATGAATAAACAAACTTTTTTCAATATTTTAAGGATGATTTTTTTTTTTATGATTAATTTTAAGAGACAAAAAGTGAAACATTTAAATAGTTTAGGGATAAAAAATGATGTTTTAAAGCTTAGGGTTGACAAAATTTGTGCAAATTTTAGGGATGAAAACAATATTTTAGCCATTCGACTTTCATGTCATATCAAACAATTTCATGCCCAAAAACATTAGAAATACATAGAAGGATCCATGTATCGCTGTATGCATACAATATTTTAGCCATTTGAATTATCATTTGCAAAACTTTTTTACTAATAATATTTTAACTCATAGTTGTCATACAATGCATGATACGTATTGTATCATGTATTAAAAATTCATATCATAAAGGCGTATTGAAAGTTCTCATAAATTGTATGATAAATTTATATATTGAATGTGTCGGAAGATATATGAACATATAGTTTAAAATAGGTGTTTATTAATAAAATTTTTGTACTTTGACTTGAGCCTAAATGCTCTTCTAATTGTTTTCAAAATAGAACATTTGGGCTATTACTATTTTTGCCTAGTACAATGTTTTGTTTGTTTTGTCAAATATCATAGCATAAGTAATAATTAAAGTAGTAATTAGTTGCATGTGTTCCAATTTTGTACTAAACATTTCATTAAAAAATATATATATATATATATATATATATATATTTCATAAATTTTATTTAGTATTGGTATATCTTACAATACACAATACGATTCAATATACAATATATAAAAATGAAAAAAATGATTTATGATATGATTCACATTTTGAAAATTATGCATTTATATATTATTATTCATGTAAAAAGATGTTTTCTAAAATTAAATAAATAAAAAAAGATAAAATCCTATTTAAGATCATTATGTAAGAAAAAGTTAAGTGAATTAGCCATTATCATTAAAAAAAAAGTGATGTTAACAAAAATTAAATAAGTAATTTGCATCTCAAAAATTAAAAAATAAGATTTTTAAATAAGAAAATTTATTAGTGTATAGAAAGTTTTTTTTTTTTTTTTTTTTTTTAATGAGAAACCTGACAACAAGCCTGGACTTTTATTGAAGAAGAAAAACAGAGTTCAGTGAGCATCAAACAACAGTAAAGGAACTATGTCCTCAGGTGGGGAATTAAGCCAAACCCGAGAACCCCTAAAGCCTTTTGCTTTTTTTGCTAATGTATCAGCCACACAATTACAAGAGCGACCAACATGGTTAAAGGCAAAAGACTGAAAAACTAAAGCTTGACTGACGACACCGTATGATGAAAGGCCAGCATTATTATGGTTTAAAGCAGTGATGACCATTGCTGAGTCCCCTTAGAAAAGCACTTTCTGTAGACCAAGTTCTGCAGCAAATTCGACAGCTTTGCGGCACGCTAAAGCTTCCATATCAGCAACTGCTTGGGACAGCGTCACAGGGGAAGATAGAGCACCAAGAAATTCGCCTCTCCAGTCTCGAACAACGCTCTTTGCCGCCACTCAAATAGTTTTAAACGGTCACTATGTCCTCCAACTACCATTGTGCTTTACTGAAACTCTGCAGCAAAGCTCAAGACCAAACCCAAGCTAAGAAGCTTCACTGCCACATTATTAAAGCCTTAGTGAACCCAGAAACCTTTCTCTTAAACAATCTCATCATAACCTACGGTAAACTAGGCAACATATGCACGCCACGTACACTATTTTTATTTTTTAAAATAGCTGCTACATTGACATTATAACTAGCTGGCATTTTCTGGTCATGTGAACAAAATTTGCTGTATTCTGAGTTGCAACCATGTTAGACTTGTAAGATACCAATATCGTAATCCTAGGGTTTAAAAAATAAAAAAAATAGGAGAGTTGAATTTGGTTTTATTTGTGGTGCAATGGGGGTTGTAATCACGTTGTTACTCCTAAACACATGTATGGGCCAAAGAATGAGGTAATTTGGTCTCTTTGTTCTAAAATGCATATTTTAAGCTAATGGGGTTGAAGAATTGAGGGCTTTTTTTTGGTCTTTATTTTCTTACTTTTTAAACTTATATTATTGGATATTTCAATTGCAGTTTATAGTCACTTGATTTTGCTTTTAGCATCCACTTCAAAAACTCTTTAAAAGCAATTTTATTGTAAATAAATTATTGGTCATCGTACTAAATAAATAGAAAAAATAAATTTTAAATTAAATAATAATGTGATATAATCATTATATCGTTTATTATTCTCCAATGGTGATTTACATGTTTCCTCAAAACTAATATAACAAGTGTCCTAATAACAGTAGGAGATGTTGTCTTGTTCATTAGACTGTTCCATCACACAAAGACAAGACACTCAGCCTTGGTAGATGTGTTTAATGACATGGGATGGGTATGATATTTTTTTTGGATGAACTGGGTGAGTATGCTATTTGTCCTAAAGGAAAATGCTTTTTGCACCAATGCTTTGCAAAAGTTTGTGAACAGGGTTGATATTCACTGTTGATTTGACAAAAAAAGAATTAACAAAAGTAATCAACACAAGGTTTGCAATTTTGCAAATATCATCACCCTATATTCAAATCTTATCAATGGAAAGTAGAAAAGAGTGGATTACAAGCAGATATTTCCATATTAGAAAAGATTGCTGTGTTTGCCAATACACATCAAGGCTGGTGGGGAAGGATGCTATAGCTATACCTATAATTTGATGTTTTAATCATTACTGGTTGGTGACTTTCTTAATGCAAAATAGCAAAATAGTTTATGGAGGAAAATAGACTTGATTGGACATTTGCTATGAGGAAAACAGAAATGGGACTAAAAAATAAGCTAACCTTAATTATTTTAATTGAGAAAGTTGCTGAAAGTTGGTAAGTAAGTTGAAGTTGAAATAGTCTTTGGAACTGATTACTTTTTATGTCTAAAAAATTGTTCATGTAAGAATAACTTAGCCAATTATATAGATCAAAAAAAAAAAAAAAAAAAAAAAACTCTACACTTTATAAAACCCCGAATTAAAAAAATAATACATGCTGACCAAGGCTAGCAATACTTGAAGTTTTCGTTAAAATTAAAATATTTTCCGAAAATTATTTAAAATTTAAAATCAAAGTTGAACCATATGCTTTGTTTGATTATATATTCAAAAAACTCTTTCTAAAACTTATTTTCAAAGACGAACAAATTAAATTATATATTTTTTATAACGGAAAAAAAAATATCATTTTTTAAAACAAATTTCAAAGAAGTTTCTTTTTATAGATGATATTCTTCTTCTTCTTCTTCTTCTTCTTCTTTTCTTTTTTATTTTTTTTAATCTTGTTGAGAACTTTTTTTTTAACGGGTGCTTTTTGACAACATAGAATAATCATTAATGTCTAAGGATAAAATCACCCCAATTCTCAAAAATAAATAAATAAATCATCCTGATACTGGGACCTAGAGGGTTGCTGCAAACTGTAATGTTTTTTATGGATTTATTTTTTGAAAATTTGAGATTAAGGAATAGTTATTAGAATTTTTTTTTTAGAGAATTTCAACTTATGGCGTCCACTCTTTATCATCAGACCAAGACACTAATCAATTTTTGGTGTGGGAGGGAATTGAACCCCAAATCTTTTATTCAACCTATATGATTCTCAATTATCGGCTTATACCGAGCTCATGACACGTCTCCTAAGTGGACCCATCCCATCCTACTTGTGAGCCGAGTGGCTATCCCATTCCCAAGATGGGCCTAGCCTAAGCTCTCAGCTTGACCGAATATCTTTTATTATGCCAAGGTCAGGAGACAGTGCCTTGGGGAAATTCGCCCGCCTAGCACTAATTGGCGCCTAGTCCAAGTTCCAAGAAAATCACATCAACTGCGAGTGGCGGGTCCCATGTGGTCAAGAATATAGCACATAAGGATCCACCAACCTGGGGAGTAGCCCCCTCATTATGACATCCTCATTAAGAGGATCCTATAAATAGAAATTGAGGGGTAAAAGGGAGGGGTTGGAAAAATTGGGGAGAGACATGAGTGGTGAGGAAAAACACATTCCTGGAAGAAGGAAATCCTGCTCGGATTTATCGAAGGGGGTTCATTTTCATAGCATCACTTTGATCAGAGGAGGGTTACAAGGGAGATAGTTAAGAGCAGCTGGTCTTCTCCTTCAAAAACTGCATCACCGTCTTTAGAGCCTCCCATTGTTGGATATTCCTAATCCTCAATACAAATAAATTGGGTAGCTCAACCCAAAGTCTTCATTCATTTTGGCCGAGTGCCACACAACTATTAGAAACTTTATCAGAAATCTCTTATTAGAATTCTTTTATTAAGGAATAATGTTCCTCATATTTTTTTTAAAGAGTAGCCACCTCTATGTCCAAGAGTGGCAATTCTCAACATGAATGTTTGGCCATTCAGAGTTAAATCACTGTTTCTCAATTATCAAAGTCAAATCACCTTGTTTTTCAATAATCAAATTTTCAAAAAATAAAATAAAATTCATTATGTATAATTTTTTCCTATTAGGAAAATGTGGTAGCATTTTCGTATTAAACAATTAAAATATATAAATATTGGTGATTTAAATATAAAGATGAAGAGTTAATATGGAAGATAAAGAGTTAGTCAAATGTATAATCTCTCATTAATAAGGAGAGAGACTTTTTTATTATTTATAAGCGTAATGATCAATGGGTTGAAAACTTGATATGTATTGGAGGAGATATTGAATTAGATATATATACACAATTTTTATTACAGAAAATGAAGAGTTGTTCACCCATTTTCTGGATCTATTTACAACTTGTGCAGACATTGTTTTAACCAAACAAAACCGAACTTAAACTGAGAGCTTGATTATCTTTGAAGAACGAGTGCACTTCAATCTTGTGTTGTGTAATGTATTTAGACATAACCAATATGTCTAAATACATGGGTCCTAGTCTAAAAACTCTTACTAATAATTATATCTTTTTATTTTTGTGATAACCTACTAATAGCTATGTCTAAATACATGAGATTGGGACCTGGTCTAAACACTCTTAACAAATAGTTACCTGGCCATTTAATTTTAATAATTACCTTGATGGATAAAAAGGTCGTGTAATATTTGTGAAAACCAGTAACATTTTGCCAGATAGTAATAGCCGAAGAGGATATGATTCTGACAAAACATTTTATATTATTTTGCACCTCTTCTATGTGACAGCATGTCATCATGTTATTAGACGAACAATAACCGGAGACAGAAACCGAGATTCCTGCTGGCATTACATTCTTAAAAATACAATTTTTTTTTTTTTTTGCATTAATTTAGCTCTGTTGATTATGTTTTAGGATAGTATTGGCTCCAATACTATCCTAAAACATAAGAATTAATTTGAATACAAATAAATAACAATACTAAATCTATTTAGGAAGCCTTATTCTATTACTAAACTAAATTCAAATATTTTATCCTGGGTTATAAAATTCCCTTCTCCTTCAAGATGAATCTTGTCCTCAAGATTCTGAAACATGGAAATAGATGCTTGCTCACACATATCCTTCTCCCCCAATTGGAGAAAACTCGATCTCGAATTTTAAAGAGTTGAAGGATAAGAATTCGAACCATGGATACTTGCACCAATTCTTTAAACATTTTTGTGAACAAAAAACTCTTGATTTTCACATCTTTGAACTCATCCGAAATGACAAATTCAATGTGTGAAATTAGACTAGGCTTATTTGAAATCACTAGAAGATCCCTTTGATCTATCATTTCCACTTCATTAATCATTTGATCTTCAAATGCTTATAGCAGGGGCATCCTCCAACATATTACTCTCTAGAATTATTGGTGATGCTTGGAGGACATCACTTTGATTCTCCAAAATTTTATGGGATCCTTGAACTTTTGATTTCCAAAATTACATTGGATTGTTTATCTAAGAACTCTATTATTTGATCCTTCGAATCTTGCATCCTTGCTATGCTTTTGGACATGTCCTTGAGAATCTCTAACATTCTTTTGACATGCTCTGACATTGTTTGTTGTTCCTCTGGATTGAAACTTTGATATGGGTTAGACATGATGAACTTTGAGCTTGATGCAAAAACTGATTTTTACAAAGGTTTTTTTTTTTTTTTTTGGAAAGGTTGTGGGGATTGTTGTGGTTTTTTAGCAAATGGACTGGGTGACGTTTTGGGAGTAATGGGTCAGGTTGGGAAAAAAAAGTGTTGGTTTGATGTGGAGATGACCAAGTGGAAACACAATGAATGGTGGGTTTGACAGATTTTTTTGTAAATTATGTTTTGGCCTTTTTTGATGGAAATGTGGATTGAAATGCTCTAATACCAAATGTTATGATTCGAAAAGAAAAATAAAAGATAATTTATTTGATTCGAGGTGACTAGCCTCCTAAACTTGAGAAAGAGAATATAATTTTTGGGTTAATTTTCTGCTTAATTCTTATTAATGCATTCAACGAACAAAAAAATGATGAGATAAACTCTTCAACAAATCCTAAAACATAGAAACAATCCTTTCCTATTAAGAAATACTATGTCCATAACATTTTCACAATACTATGTCCAGAGAATGAAATTGAATGGAATAGAATGATCATAAGGGTATGGAAATGAAAGGAATAGAATGGAATGTATTTAAGCAAGAGAAATGAATAGAAAAGAATGGAACAGAATGTATTTAAGCTGAGGTCGTTTTAGCCATACAACACTTGTTGGACTGTTGTATCCTGGGGGAGACAAGTCAGAGAAGGTCTGCACCAGTTACAAAGTTTAGCCAACCAAGAACTTGAATCTCCTAAAAGAGAGCGAGTGCCGCGCTTAAGTCCAAATAGTGTTGTGTAATTTTTCTCTTTAAATTAATAATATTCAGAAGTACTATTCAGTTTTTCATTGTGCTATTTCCATTATTATTGTGTTTTGCACCAACAGTTTCCTATAGCAAGTTGAAAGAGTTTTTTTTTTTTTTTTAATACTTATTTTATTTCAGAACATATAAAAGTAAGATGGAAATTCTAGATTTTCTTATGTTTTAACTTTTAACTGATGATGTTAGCGCTGAATTTCAGACTGTTTGGCAATTTCTATGAATAAAATGACTTTTAAACTTGTTGGTGCATTGTAAAATTGCTATCTACTGAAGCTACATAATTGATGATTGTTATGCACATTTGCTAAATGCCTCTCATTAGACCTTGCTGTAGCAAAGACTTTGTTGTGTATGTTGGAGGGCATGTTTGGGCTTTGGATTGGTGTCCTAGATTCCATGAAATGACTGACTATCATGTTAAATGTGAGGTACTTGTATCCTTTTTCCTTCTATTCCTTGTGTGTGTGTAAATGTTACTTTGTTGGAATTCTTATAGGGGCATTTGTGTAAGCTTTACTTTTAATTGATACTTGTCAAAAAAACATCTCTGCTATGATGATTAGGTAGCTTATCCTTTTTTTTGGGTAAGTAAGAATTATTTTATTAGAGAGAAGATTTCTTATCCTAAAATTATGTTAAGAAATTTGATGTTGGAATTCATCATCATCAGGGAAGCCTTGCCTATAAATCTTTGCAAGACAGTTTAATGTATATTTTATAATTGCTTTTAAATATTATTAGATATTCAATTTGACTTTGGGAATTGTTGGGGAGGATTTGGAAAAGTTTATAATTCTTACCTGATTGATACTTGAACATTTTGGAAAAGTTTATCCATCTTTTATATTAACCACAAAAACAGCGTTTTGTTTGTTTGTTTTTTTTTTTTTTTTTTAATCTTCATCATTCTGTATTATTCCCAGTTTCTTTAATGGAGCTACACACACGCACATGTATGTTTGTTTGTTTGTATGTATGAATGTATATGTTCTAAATGTTATTTGCAAAAGGCCAAATCATTTTTTTTTTTTTTGGGTTAGGCAGTGTACCGTTTAAGAAATTTGATGTAGTTTCATTTAGGCATTGTATGTGATATTATGGATAACAACAAAAGTGGTTAATTGGGATAGTTAGAGGACATTGTCCTCATTAGTCTTGTTGAGCATTGTTCCACATTTATTTCCTTGTAGCAAAATTTTGTTTGCAAGAAAGAAAAATTAGATATAGTGCTTTATAAGACTTTTAGATGTTGTGTCATGTGTGGTTTGATTATATGTAGAGAATTTGTGACAATTTATTTTGATTATTCACATTAAATCATTTTTATGTGACATCTTTCTGGTTTTTTACTTTCCAGTTTTTTGTGGTTGATGTCCCAATAATATCATGTTACCATACCATCACTGTCATCAAGTCGTTCGTCTTTTTCTTTTATTTTCTCCTCTTTTTCCTCCTCTCTGCTTATCACTCGTTGCCAGAGGTTTTGGTTCCACCTGGAAGACTGTTTAGTCTCTTGCCATTACTTCTCTGGAAAACTTGTCTTTTCAAATGTAAAAACTCTTGATACCATAGGGAGTTGACATTTAAAAAAAGTAATATTTAATTGACATTAATTTTAATGAATTTGAACCTATTATACTTTATGATTATCAAAGATTTTTACTTCGGTAGATTTGTTGATGAGAATTCATACCTAACCCAATTTACTTGGGATTAAGGCTTAGGTGAGTTGAGTCAAAATATTAAGTAAGGGCAAGTAGCAGTTAATATTTTTAAAATTTTATTTTTTAGACTAGAAGAACAATTCCCGGGAGTATTTATTTATTTTATTTTATTTTTGACTGAACAATCTCAAGCTTCTCTCTACCAAAATCTGTGCGCTCAAAGCTTCACTCTTCCTTAGAAAGTTCTTTGATTGCAATGAAAAAGTGACCACCGTTGTTCTTTCCTTCTTTGGCCGAAAAATCCATTGAAAAAGTAAAGGTGGTCTAGGCATAAGGGGTATGACGAATTTCAACAATGCTTTGATTGCAAAATTGGGAATGAATGTCTTAATAGAAACTTATTCTCAATCCCAAAAGCAAATTCTATCTTCTGCCTGTGGAAAAGCATGTGTGACAGTGTGAGTCGTGTGACAGCTTCTAATTGACGATCAGGAAATACCATGGCCCATCAGTTAGCAGGGCACGCCAAGAATGTAAACCATGAAATTGTTTGGATACAGGATGAACCTAAGTTTATTAAGGAAAGAATCAGTATTGACAAAGCACTTTGTATTTGAAGCTTTCAGTAATGAAAATTCCTTTTTTTTTTTTTTTTTTTCATTAAAAGTTGTAGATTGGGAGTCATATTTTAAAAATAAGATATCGATCCAATGCCTACTCATGGGCCTCATTCACTTGGTTCTCTATTAGTACTGTAATGCAATAAGCAAATTTGATGGCGCACTCACTAAGGGTATGTTTATTAACTGTTTTTTTCCCCTATTTTCTATTCTTAAGAATACTTTTCTATTTTCTTACCCAAAAAACTTGTTTGGTAACTAAAAACATTGAAAACAAAAATAGTTCTCAATTCTCAAAATACAAAGGAAATATAAAATATGCATTTACCTGCTTTCAATTTCAAGCTCTTTAAAAACACGGAGAAAATAGCTTGAAACCCGCAATTAATGAATCAGCGCCTCAGTTTGAGCCCCATTGGAAGCAAAACAAGGAATTTTAGCTTTTTTTTTTCCTCTCTCACACGGGGATTGGTTATTTTTGCACACCACTTTGTGTAACTAAGCAATCTTAAAGAAGAGGACCACCTTTGCTCATTGGTGACTTTAATAGGTTATACGGGCCTCAATTTACTTTTTGGTGGCATAAAAAAGTCTCAAGAGATCATTTCATAAGTTTTTTTTTTTTTTTTTTTTTTTGGGGCCACACACATACACAAATTTTTTTTTGGCCTAACAAGTCCCTCATTTTGGTCTATTTTATTGACTTTCTTTTTCTAATAAAATTTTTACTTATCAAAAAAGAATAAAAGACTTGCAAATGTTTTTTTTTTTTTTTTCAATTAAAAAATCTGAAATTTTAAAAAAATTATTTCATTTTAAAACACATTGATTAAACTCTATTTTCATCTAAAACTTAACCATAAATCAATTTGACATCCATTAAATAGCGGAGGTACATAAAGAAAGTTTCATTTAGAATAAGAAACAATTAAAATAATACACAAAATTTTATCAACAATTTTACTCATTATCTAGAATAATGGAAATGAATAAAAAAAATTGGACAAGAATTTCAAATCAAAACAATTTCATAAGCTTGTAATTAACAAAAAATTTAAAATTTAAAACCTAATATATTTTTTTAAATTTTTATTATTGCATTTAGTACCTAATATAATATCTAAGAGGAAACAAATCCAATTCCTTTTTACCTATTTTTCTTTTTTACTGAAAAATATTAGTTGCTTCCGTGGACGCCGAGAATCCAATCGAGTGAATTTTTTTAAGAATAACTTTAGATATTATCAAAGTCCAAGGTTGGAACTCCCTTTCCAAATAACAATAAATATCAACAAATTTAATTAGTTGTCATGTTTCAAAACAATGCTAAAAACTAGCATCTCGAGTATCTAAAACTCGAGTTACAAGATAAAATTCGAGTTTTTAAGTCTTGATTTGTAAGAGAATGGTTGAAAAAATCCATGCGAAAATCGAGTTTTAAAAACTCGAGTTCCATAAATTGCATGAAAATGCTGCTATAGGGCTCTAAAACGTCACTATAGGGCTTAAAAACGCCACTATATGGCTCCCTGAACCTGGTATGGGGTGAGCACACGCGAAAATCCAGTTTTAAAGACTCGAGTTCCATAAATTGCATGAAAACGCCGCTATAGGGCTCTAAAACGTCACTGTAGGGCTTAAAAACGCCACTATAGGGCTCCTTGAACCTGGTACAAGGTGAGCACACTTATAAAAAATTTTTGCAGGAAAACGCCGCTATAGGGTTTTAAAACGTCGCTATAGGACTTAAAAACGCCACTATAGGGCAAAATTTTTTTGCATGGAAAACCAATCACTCGCAAAGCGAGTCTGTGGGACTCGAGTTTTAATATGGATCTCGAGTTTCTAAAACTCGAGATGCTATTTTTCTTAAGACTTTCGGACTTTGCCTAACTTACTACATTTGACGGGACTGACGAGCTCATCTCTCATGGATGATCCCATCAAGACGGACGAATCCAACCTCAGTCTAGGTGAGTCAATTATATGCCTTACTGACGAAGAAATCCGGGCCATTCAATGCAGGCAATCAAACCCAAAGCAGTTACAGGAACAACTGTACAATCCGTTGGAGGACATTGATGACACATTATACAGCCCCAGACGTTACCAAAAGAAGCATTAAGACCTCCATAACTACTCCAACGGCTAGAAGCCATAAGAGCATATATAAATCACATACATTACCAAGAATGAGGTACATACACACATACAAGCAACAAAAGATTTTCTTTCATTCTATTCGTTTTACATTGTTTTACTTTGAAGAGAGTTTTGTATATTGACTTTGGCATTGGAGACGTTGTGGCAGGCACCACACTGGTGACCATCTTTAAAGGCTGAAGAATCATCTCTGTCTGACGAACATTACTGACGAGCTTACGCTCCATCAGTTTAGCGCCCTCTGTGGGGAACGACATTTTCGTGTTCTAACTCAAAATAGTAGTTTCCGATCAATTAGTCTTCTTAGATGGAGTCCAATCAAGATTCTGCAGCCTTAGCTCAGCAAATTCAAGCTCTTGCAGCCACAGTTGAAGAATTGACTAGGCAGAACCAGGAGATGAAGCTACAGCTTCAACAAGAGGAAAATCGGTCCAAGGGAAATCAGGAAGACGAAGGGGACAATCATAGAAGAAGTAATCCTCGAAGGCCCACCACTCTAACCGAACAGAACTCAGACATGCTGAGGGAGATGAGGAGGGAAATGGACGAGCTTAGGAACGCTATCAAGGAGAAAATAGAGCGAAGTGTGAATCGAATGGTCCGAGCAACGGATTCGCCGTTCACAACAGCAGTCCTCGACTGTCCAGTACCATCAAAGTTCCGGTTACCTCAGCTCGAACCCTTTGATGGGCTGAAGGACCCTCAAGATCACCTAAATACCTTCAAAACAACCTTGGGACTTCAGCAGCCCCCAGATGAAATATTGTGCCGTTCCTTCCCCACCACACTCAGGGGAGCTGCTCGAGAATGGTTCACAAAGTTGCCAACATCGTCCATCGACACATTCGAGCAATTGAGCAACGCCTTCCTGCGTCACTTTATTGGAGGACAATGACCAAAGAGGACCGCGGACCACTTGCTCACCATCAGGCAAGGAGAAAAGGAAACTCTGAGGTCATATGTAAAACGTTTCACGAGGGAAACGCTGGAAGTAGACGAAGCTGACGATAAGGTGCAGCTGACGACCTTCAAGGCGGGGTTGAGATCCAGGGAGCTCGTCACCTCACTCGCGAAGAACCCCCCAAAGACGATGGCTGAGATGCTCCTTAAGGCGCAAAAGTACATGAACGATAAAGCCACGTTGGCTGCTATCAGGGACGGGGACAGACCAAGGGAAAAAGGAAGAAGAGAAGACGACCGTAGAGGACAAAAGCGGGATCGATCAGATCGTCGAACCAATGACGGAGTCAGAAGAAAAGATGATAAAAGTCCAAGAACGGTAAAATTCACTCCTCTTGTTATGCCTGTTGATAAAATTTTGACGCAGATTAAAGACGAACACTACCTTAAGTGGCCACGACCATTGCATTCATCTCCTAACGTTCGTGACAAGAATAAGTACTGTCGATTTCACAAAGATCACGGCCATTACACCGAAGACTGTAGGGATCTCAAAGAGCAAATAGAAGAATTGATACGAAGGGGGAAGTTGCAGAAATTTGTGAAGAAGGGAGAGCACAATAAATTCTGAGATGAAAACAAAGGCCAACTTGAGTCCTCGTCTAGAAATGATGGCCGTCAATCCCAACCTCCTCAAAATGTGATCGGGGAGATATAGACGATCTCAGGGGGGCCTATCACAGGGGGCTCATTCAAGTCACTTAAGAAAACGCATCAACGACAAGTGAATAACGTCCATATGACACCCATGCCAAAGTACAGACAAACTGATCAAGATATGACCTTCAACGAGAGTGACGCTAGAGGAGTGAAACAACCTCACAATGACCCCTTGGTCATAATGCTTACCATAGAAGGGTTCAACACCAAAAGGATCCTCGTGGACAACGGTAGCTCTGCCGATATCATTTACTTTCCTGCATTCCAACAATTGAAGCTGGATCCCAGAAGACTTCGTCCGTTCGATTCCCCCCTCGTCAGTTTCAGCGGTGACAGGGTATATCCCAAAGGCATAGTGATGCTGACAGTAACAGTGGGAACGTACCCAAAGCAGCTAACTCGTCAGATTGACTTCTTGGTAGTAGATTTTCCTTCAACCTATAATGTCATCATCGGAAGGCCAGCACTCAACAAGTGGAAGGCGTCCACATCCACCTACTGCCTGAAGGTAAAATTTCCAATGGAAAATGGTATTGGTGAAGTTAAAGGAGACCAAGTTCTAGCTCGAGAATGCTACCAGGCTGTTTTAGTAGC
The DNA here is from genome assembly GCA_023736055.1 of Quercus glauca. Lineage (NCBI taxonomy): Eukaryota > Viridiplantae > Streptophyta > Magnoliopsida > Fagales > Fagaceae > Quercus > Quercus glauca. Next base: position 60,962,102 of record CM043317.1, read on the forward strand.
TAAGGAGAACCACACATGGATAATAGAAGAGAAAGAGGAAGAAAAGGTGGAAGCACTGGAAGCAGTGGAGTTGATCGAAGGGGAAGCGACGAAAACAACCAGAATAGGGACGACCCTAAGTCTTGAGATGAGAACGAAGCTCATTCAGTTTCTTAAGGAGAACTTAGATGTCTTTGCTTGGAGTCATGACGACATGCCAGGCATATCTCCAGAAGTCATCCAACACAGGTTAAATGTGGACCCAGAGAAGAAGCCCATCAAGCAAAGACGAAGAACCTTTGGCCCCGAGAGAGACCAAGCAATCACTGACGAAGTAAGTAAACTCTTGACTGCATGCTTCATCAGGGAGGTGTACTATCCAGAAGGGCTTGCAAACATCGTTTTAGTAAAAAAAGCAAATGGGAAATGGAGGATGTGCGTGGATTTCACGGACCTGAACAAGGCCTGCCCAAAGGACAGCTTTCCTCTTCCAAGAATAGACCAGCTCGTAGACTCTACAGCCGGGCACAAGCTGTTGACGTTCATGGATGCATTCTCAGGGTACAACCAGATAAAAATGGCTGACGAGGATCAGGAGAAAACCGCCTTCATCACCAGTCAGGGGCTCTACTGTTATAAGGTAATGCCCTTTGGACTGAAAAACGCGGGAGCAACTTATCAGAGGTTGGTGAATAAAATGTTCGTCAAGCAGATAGGCAGGAATATGGAAGTGTACGTCGACGATATGCTCGTCAAGAGCAAGGAAGAGCTTGCGCACCTGGACGACCTTAAGGAGACATTTGATACCCTCAAGCAATACCAAATGAAGTTGAATCCTGGTAAGTGTGTTTTTGGTGTTGCCTCTGGAAAATTCTTGGGGTTCATAGTGTCCCAGAGAGGAATAGAAGCAAATCCTGAGAAGGTGCAAGCCATAATCAATATGGCATCACCTAAGACCGTCAAGGAGGTCCAGAAGCTCACGGGCCGGATTGCAGCACTCAACAGATTCGTCTCTAGAGCAACGGACAAATGCTTACCATTCTTTAAGACCCTGAAGTAAGCTTTTGAGTGGACCGACGAATGTGAAGCGGCATTCCAAGAACACAAACGTTACCTCAGCAATCCACCACTTCTAAGCCCGTCCAAAAAAGGTGAAAACTTGTACTTATACTTGGCAGTATCATCTACAGCCGTCAGTGCAGCCTTGATCCGAGAAGAAGATAGGAAACAGCTCCCAGTTTACTACGTCAGCCAAGCTTTCCAAGGAGCTGAATCCAAATACCCAAAGATCGAGAAAATCACGTTCGCGTTAATAATAGCTTCACGCAAGCTCTGGCAATACTTCCAGGCAAATCCAATCTTAGTAATGACGGATCAACCCATCAAGAAATCTATGAGCAAGCTCGAAGTAGCTAGGAGAATGGTCCAATGGGCGATTGAGCTCAGTCAGTTCGACGTGGAATACCACCCCAGAACGGCCATTAAAGTACAAGTTTTGGCAGACTTCATCGCAGAGTTCACCTATCCGGACGAGCCTAGCCTTGCCAGCAAGGACGAAACATGGGTAATGCAGATCGATGGCTCGTCAGCCCAAAAAAGAGGGGGAGTAGGGGTCGTAATAACCACCCCTGACGGAGAAATATTGAGATATGGAGTTCAACTAAAGTTCCCAGCCACCAATAACGAGGCTGAGTACAAAGGGATTCTGACAGGTTTAAGGCTCGGAAAAGAGCTCGAGGCCAGGAACCTGCTAATCCAGAACGACTCAAAATTAGTAATTGGGCAGATCAGAGGAGAATTCGAAGCGAAAGAAGAAAGAATGCAGAAATACCTCAGGTTGACGAAGCGCTTGACTCGAGACTTCGAAAAGATGGAATTCATCCAAATTCCGAGAAGCCAGAATATGGCCGCAGACAAAGTTTCAAAGATAGCCTCGTCCGAAGAAATAGTTTCGAAGACAGACCTGATGATGGAGATACAGAAAAATCCCAGCATAGAAGAAATTTTAACATTCGCAATCCAGAGCACAAGTAGCTGGATGACGCCCATCATGTCCTTCCTACAGGATGGCCACCTGCCTCAGGACGCGGGCGAAGCCAAGAAGATCAAGAAGAGATCCACCAGATTCACAATCCTCAATGATACCTTATACAAGAGAGGTTTCTCCATGCCTTACTTGAGGTGCGTTGACGAAGAAGAGGCCAAATACATCCTAAGGGAGGTCCATGAAGGGATTTGCAGAGATCATACAGGCCCAAGATCCTTGGTAAGAAAAATTATGCTAGCAGGTTACTTCTGGCCAACCATGCAAGATGACGCAACGAGGTTCGTCAAGAAATGCGACAAGTGTCAGAGGTTCGGGAATGTTCAACGGCTTCTATCAGAAAAGCTGACGACGATAACATCTCCATGGCCATTTGCACAATGGAGAATCGACATCGTTGGCCCACTGCCTCAAGGCAAAGGTCAAGTAAAATTCTTACTAGTTGCTATTGATTATTTTACTAAATGGGTTGAAGCAGAGGCACTGGCGACCATCACCGAGACCAGAATCCAGGGGTTCGTATGGAAGAATATAGTTTGCAGGTTCGGGATTCCACGGACAATCATATCGGACAACGGGCGACAGTTCGATAGCCAGGGGTTCAAGGACTTCTGCTCGGGCTTAGGCATCAAGAACCAGTTCTCGTCACCAGGCCACCCACAGGCGAACGGACAGACGGAAGTAACGAACTGCACATTGCTCAAGATCATAAAAACCAAACTGGACGATGCGAAGGGTGCCTGGTCAGAAGAACTGCCCAACGTCTTGTGGGCTTACAGAACCACGGTTAGAACCCCAACGGGAGAGACTCCCTTCAAACTTACCTACGGTATAGAAGCAATGATCCCTGTCGAAGTGGGAATGACCAGCACCAGGTGAGAAGCTTTCAATCAAGAAGACAATGACGACCTACTGCGAGTAAATCTAGATTGCCTTGACGAAGTTCGAGACAAAGCTTTCAACAAAATGACTGAATACCAGAAGAAAATGATAGAATACTACAACAGAAGGGTGAAACTTAGGTGACTTAACATAGGAGACCTCATCCTGCGCAAAGTGACCCAAGCAACAAAGGACCCAACCCAGGGAAAGCTCGGCCCCACATGGGAAGGACCATACAAAATCATTCACTACTCCAGACAAGGCAGCTACCATCTGGAGACCCTAGACGGAGAAAAGCTCCCAAGACCATGGAATATTGAACATTTGAAGAAATACCATCAGTAGATGTAATAGAAAGATATATTCGTCATTATCAATCAATAAATGAATTATTCAGCTAATGTATGTGTACGAACGGGCCTGACCCAGAAGAAACTCACAAGAGCCAAAAATGGCTAAGTAATAAGATTCCGCCATGACGGATGTATGTTATTGACGAAGATAATATCACTAAGAGTGATTAAAAAGCCAAAAATAGCTAAGTAACAAGATTCCGCCTTGACGGATGTACGTTACTAACGAATATAATATCACTAAGAGTGATTAAAAAGCCAAAAACGGCTAAGTAACAAGATTCTGCCTTAACGGATGTACGTTACTGACGAAGATAATATCACTAAGAGTGATTAAAAAGCCAAAAACTGCTAAGTAACAAGATTTTGCCTCGACGGATGTATGTTACTGACGAAGATAATATCACTAAAAGTGATTAAAAAGCCAAAAATGGCTAAGTAACAAGATTCCGCCTCGACGGATGTACATTACTAATATCTTTAAAAGGGTAAAAGAGCCAAAAACGGCTAAGTAGAAAAATTTCACTCCAGAAGACGCAAGTTATTGACGATGCAAGGACTTCTAAACAAATACAAAGAGCAATCAAGGTGCCAAATACGACGGGTGTACATCAAATCAAAAAGAAAAAAAAAAATGTAAGTACAAGTAAATGCAGAAAAAGCAAATTAAATTAAAGCCTGATCACTACCTTTACAAGTAAAAACCCATAAACACTGGGCTAAAAATATCGTTTCCAAATAAAAGCCCATAAACACTGGGCTAAAAACATTGTTCCCAAAATAGATAGAATATAGAAAATTTACATAACTGCCCAAAACATAAAAGGGCATCTCAAAAGAAAAAAAAGAAATTTTTTAAGTGCCAGGTTCGTCAAGCAGCATTGTCACTAAGAGCGTCCTAAGGAGGAACAGCACCAGCAGGGGCATCAGCAGAAGCATCAGGCTCAGTAGCAGACGATTGAGCAGCCTCATCCGCAGCCATCTCTTGGTCCACCTCTTCCAGATCCAGCTCTTCCATATTCACTCCCGAGGGGTGCTTGACGAGGTATCTCCTTAAGAGCTCGAAACCCTTAAAGTACCAACTGAAGAGCACAGTATTGTACTCGTCAGTGGTTTGGAAGGCCTCCACAGATCTAGCAGCGATGGTCTTAAGGCTCTCCTTGGCTGAAAGGATCTGCTCGTCCTTCTCGAGTGTCAGTTGATGCTCCACCCTAAGATCGTCTGTCAGCTTCTTTACCTTCTCCTTCAGGGACGCCGCCTCACCCATGGAGTCTATCAAATTCTTCTTCAGAGTAGAATTTTCTGCCTCCAAAGCTTCCATCCTGGATGTAATAGACGCGACCTTCGCCTCCTGCGTAAGATACTCCGAAGTAATGTGGATACTCTCTCCCAGCACCTAAAAAAAAAGAAGAAGAAGGTGATCTTGAGTAAAAAAAAAAAAAAAAAAAAGGGGTACAAACAAACATACCTGTACCAGCTTTTGGACGTGTCGAGTAGCCACGTCATTGAAAGGGACACCAGAAAGGACCTTTAAGTCTGCAGCAGTCACGACCTCATGGGCCCGGTCCACTGCAAGCCTTTCGTCATTCCAGATCGTGGACGGACGAGGATCACTCTTCTCTTTCTCCTTCTCCGTCAGCCTCGGCCTCTTGGAGACTAAAGTGCCCCCAATTTCCTCCACCGAAGTCGTGGGGGAAGCAATCCTTGTAACTAAGGCCCCAAATGCGACTGGACTGACGGAGGAGGCTACAGGGACAGGGCCACCCTTCTCAGTGACGCGAACAGCCTTTTTCCCTAAATTCGATAGGGGCTCGTCCTTCTTGGACCTCATCTTGGCATACATGCCCTTGTTGAATTTAGTCGTCATCTCTGCAAGAAGAAAACACTTGTTCAAAAAAAAATTTAAAAAAAAAAGGGGAAAGAGTGTGCATAAGCGAATTCAACACTTACTTTTTTTTCCTTCAATCTCAAGAGTTCGTAGGACAAAGTTAGATGGTTCTGGGCCGAGACAATAGAAGGCAAAGGTCCGTGGATCTACAAGGTCGTCCCAGCTCTCGATCGTCTGCGCGTATTCAATCGCTTTCTCCACTCGTGCCTTATACCTGCTCTTCAACTTCGGTCGTCTTTTAACTGCAGAAAAGGAGGAGTAAGAAAACCCACCAACGAAGACGAGCACAGTGAAGTTAAAAAGAAAAAAAAAACAAAAGAGTATTGACGCACCTAAGGTCGGGGTTCCCCACCGACGATGCAACCTCGGGAGATCACCCCAAACCTCGCCCGAGGGAGTCTCAAAATCGTCCCCAGACACAAAGAAAAATCTGGATTTCCAGTACGCGAACGACGAAGGTAACTTTTTGATAATCCTAGTCCTCCTCTCCCAAGGCACTAGCTCATAATACCCATGCTCCTTTGACGCTTTTAAACGATACAAGTACATCAGCTCGTCAACCCTGAGCATATCCCTGTCAGTAGCAGCCAGCCATATTCCCATACAGCTGACTAAAATCCTCCACGAATTGGGCATAAGTTGCCCAAGGGCGATACCAAAGTAATCCAACAACTCCATCAGGAAGGGATGGACGGGAAACCTCAACCCACAAGTGAAGGCAGCCTCGTAAAAGCATACCTCACCTGGGAAGAAGTGGCATGCCCGATCCTCCTCACTGGGCAGATGAACCCTAACCCGATCTGGAAATTGAAACCTATCCCTAAATCTCCCAAGGGTATCAGCGTCCAACCCACACTCCTCCTCTAGAGCATAGAAAGCCCTAACCTCCTGAGGACTAGAGACGACTGTATCCCCTTCCACTGGACCGCCGTTGGACGATAATCCAATCTCGAGCTCACTCGACCTAACCTCCGACATCTCTGCTCGCTTTCTAACCTCGTCCTCGAACCAATCTAGCGATTGACGAAGCAAAGGCAGTAAATCAGCCAATGCGACACTCAAACAGTTACCCTCAAAAACAAAATCCTCAATATTAGAGGGAACACCCAAAGACCTTCCTAGGCGAGCGAAGAGAAATGAAATTGATGGGCAGGCTATCCTAACCTCAGAGCTATCAACCATGAAAACCAAAGAAAAGACACAATAGTGACTAAACCCCCATGGAATTCAAAACAAACGCAAAAGAAAAAAAAAAAAAAAAAAGGAGAAAAAGATCAAAAGCAAAATTATAACAAGGCAAAGAAGAGTAACACAGGAATGGAGTGGGAATGGGCGTACCTTAAGGAAGCAACCAACAAGGGAAACACCACCACGCCGTTTGTTAGTTCAAAGAAAAGTTGCAGAGAAAGGTCGCCGGGGAGAATGATCAAAGCAAATGATTGAAGGATTTTTGAAAAAAGTGAACAAGAAAAGGTTTTAAATTAAGGTTTTAGGAAACTAAAAAAAACCAGCGGGAAGCCCAATAGTCCTACCAAACGGAGCATTAACTTCACCCACTGGCACGTGCCACGTATGCCACGATTTGCGAAACGCCGCCACTTTGCATTTAATGCAGAGCGAAATCCCAAACGACACTCGTAAACTGTAAACTCTTCACATTCTATGATCGTCATCTAAACGACGAACACAGAATCGGGGGGCAACTGACGGGACTGACGAGCTCATCTCTCATGGACGATCCCATCAAGACGGATGAATCCAACCTCAGTCTAGGTGAGTCAATTATATGCCTTACTGACGAAGAAATTCGGGCCATTCAATGCAGGCAATCAAACCCAAAGCGGTTACAGGAACAACTGTACAATCCGTTGGAGGACATTGATGACACATTATACAGCCCCAGACGTTACCAAAAGGAGCATTAAGACCTCCATAACTACTCCAACGGCTAGAAGCCATAAGAGCATATATAAATCACATACATTACCAAGAATGAGGTACATGCTCACATACAAGCAACAAAAGATTTTCTTTCATTCTATTCGTTTTACATTGTTTTACTTTGAAGAGAGTTTTGTATATTGACTTTGGCATCGGAGACGTTGTAGCAGGCACCACACCGGTGACCATCTTTAAGGGCTGAAGAATCATCTTCGTCTGACGAACATTACTGACGAGCTTACACTCCATCAACATTGAATCTCTATTAATTGCTACTCTGCAAATTCCCCCCCCCCCCCCCCCCCCCCAAACTCGAGATGCTATTTTTCTTAAAATTTTCGGACTTTGCCTAACTTACTACATTGAATCTCTATTAATTGCTACTCTGCAAATTCCCCTCACCCCCCCTAGCCCCCCCCCCCCCCCCCCCCCCCCCCCCCCCCCACACACACCAAGGTTGTATCAAACTCTCCAAACCCATATTGTGAATATGCCAAATTCATTCATCATCAGAAAAATGGGTGTGCTCCAAATCTTCATCATCTTCATTTCTTGGCACTATCACTATCACTATCATTTGCACTCACTGTTTTCTTTGCACACTCATCTCTGTGCTTTTGCTTCATTATTGGACACGTCCTGCAACACAAGTCACAGAACCTTTGGGCTAATGAAACTATGTGTTGTTCAATTACGGGGTCTTGTATTTCTTGGTTGAATATGCGTGTGGGTGGATATGAGGGTTTGTGCTCTGAAGTGTGGTGGTGTTGCTGGTCAGTAAATTCCAGAGTTCACGCTTACTAGTGTTTTGTGAGGACTTGTTCTTCCTCTATTTGCTTTCTCCATTCATTATTTCATTTTCAATGCTGGGTATGCTCTCTCTCTCTCTCTTTCTATGTAAGTAGTTTCTCAGAATTGGATTATATTTGAATTTGGTTTCTAGTGGTGTGGAATTTGGAAAAAAAAAAGGATTTCTTTACTTTGGAACTATATTTTGTGGATTGGATTTGGGGACTGTAATTGGAATTTCCTTTTCCAATTTCTATATAGGAGAGATCAAATAGTATCCAATGTTGAGTTGAATGTAAACCCTCCAATTCCAATCTCAATGTTGATTCCAAGCTAAAGTGATGCAGCAAGAGAGGTGTTATATGATGATGTGGGCTTGAAAGTACAGATTATTGTATCTTATAGAATTTAGATTTATCAGTCTTGATATTTGTGAGATTCATTACCTGGTTAATTTTTATGCTTCTTATATGCTATTTCTATGAAAATTCCAAGCTAAAGTGATGTCCTCTAACTGAAGTATGTACTGAATCTTATATGGGTTCTTCATTTGATTCCAGTTTTCAGGTCAAGAAAAAAGCAAATTTTCAAGAATATGCCTGTTTATATAATGATTTTTCAGGCATGCATATGTCTGTTTCTATGTATGTATATGTGTATCTCCATATCTAGTATCTACAAGGTTTTTGTCAGGGGCAAATATACCTATTTGAATACTCTTGTTTCCTCTTAAGTTGTGAGGAATTTTTTTCATTTCCCTATATCTAAAAATTCATGGTTGTTCACCAATATTGCAGCACATATAAATCATTTCTCCTGCATAGATCTTTGAGCTCATTTGTTGACATTTGACTGCAAAGTCAGTGTCATAATTGGTGGCTTATTGGCTTGCTAAATATTAATGTACTTTGTGGGCATTTTGGTAGACATCATCTTCTAACTCCCTATATGGTAACTTTCAGGTAGGTTTAATAAGTGCTTATATCATAAACAATTTACTTCGGAAGATACAATCAAATGCATTCTGTTTTACCTTTTGTTTTTGTTTTTGGCCAGATGTTATTTGTTCAAATCTTTTGTTGCATTGTCTCTTTATCAATGTTCCGATTTCTGAATGTCAAAATTTGTCACTCTGAGATCTTTAAATGGTTCCATCGTAATAATGATAAAGGATCTCTGCCTTTTTGTAATCATACATGCTTATCATCCCCTCACAAATAGTTGTTGAATTCATAGCCTTACACATCCAGAGTCTGATGCAATTGCCTCAAAATTGCATCACTTCATGCCATTCATGATCAATTGACATTATTCTATAACCTATGAAATCCATGCACCTTTGCCCTTACATACTTCTAGTGCTTATATATATTTACTTAAAAGATTTGAGTTTGTAATTAATTCATCTACTGAAAAAAATACCTTTTTTTTTTTTTTTTTTTTTTTTATTTTTTATTTTTTTTTTTTTATAAATAAAGTACTGAAAAACTACATGATTGCACGAATTTGAGAAGTGTAAAGTTGAAATTTACAACTATGTTTTTGTTGGCTTTTATTCCGTGCCAAATTTGATTGTAATTATGTTCAATCATTTAAACCCTGTATTTGTTGTGGGATTTGTTGGAAGGGTTGTGTGTGATAGAAAGAGTGTATGAAGACTCAAGCATTTGAAGATTGAAGGATTCTCGCGGGTGTCTCGCGACCTAGCATCCCGCGAAGTGAATCATGTGCCAGGCACATGCTGGAATGCGAAGAGTCAGGCCAGGTGGAGACAACTGTGTCTCGCGAGTATCTCGCGGGTAAGGCCTTCTCGTGAGACACCCGCGAGGCAATATGTTCTGCCAGCCTGTACTTTTTGAGTCACACCTTTTGCACCTATCCTATATATAACATCATTACCCACAATTATTGAGGAATGCTTCAGAGAGAAAACCCTAGCCAAACACATTGGTAATTAGAGATTGTCTTCCCCATCTTTCTCTATACAATTGCTTGTGGTATCTCCTCAACCCTTCCCTCTCCATTATCCATATCTTTGAGAGGTTGATAGCCCAAACACTTACCACACCTTTGAGAGTGTTGAGTGACGTTTTGGTGCTGCTAGGAAGCATTGGAAGGAGCCTTGAATGGCAGATTCAACATGGAGCTTGTTGCGGGATCCGGATAACTAAGACAAGACACGATTCCGAGAAGCCTTGTTGGAGTAAGAGCTTGGAGGGCTTAGGTACATCGGGTAGACTAGGCTTGGAGGGTCTTTTGCTAACCCATGTATCCCAACTGATTGTCTAGTGGATCGATTTCCGCTTGGAGGGCGGCGGAGAGGTTTTTCGCCGAGTTCTTCAGTTTCCTCTTCGATAACACGTCTCGGTGTTATCTGTGTTTGCATCCTTCTTCCCTATTCTTGTTCATTTCATTTTTACTGCTGTGTTGCTTTAAATATGGATTAGAATAGTTGTATTACTTATACGCCTGTGTTTACACTATTCCGCACTTATCATTAAGTTAGTGTAAAATCAACCAAGCCGTAATTTTAATTTGGGGGTCTAAACCGCTCGTGTGTTTTCAACACATTTTTGAGCTTTCAATTGGTATCAGAGCGGGTACACTTGCTGAGGTTTAATTACCTAAGTGTGATCCTTGATCCTTTTTGAGATGGACCGGTCTCAATCGCTCAATGTTCCACCATTTTTTGATGGGAACAATTATGCATTCTGGAAAGTTAGAATGAGAGCATTCCTATGCTCTATCGATGATACCGTTTGGGATGCGGTTGAGATAGGTTGGATTAAGCCGGAGGCTCCTAAGTCCACTTGGGATAAGGCAGCTCTAGCGGCAGCCAATGCTAATAGTAAAGCTTTAAATGCTATCTTTTGTGGTGTGTCCCCTGATGAATTCCACAGGATCTCTCATATGACAGTAGCCAAGGAAGCTTGGGAGATTTTGGAGACTACCTATGAGGATACAAAGAAAGTCAAGGACACAAAGCTTCAGATGCTCACCACCAAATTTGAAGAACTAAAGATGAGTGATGATGAACCATTTGATTTATTCTATGGGAAGCTCAATGAAATTGTCATTGCTAAACTCAATCTTGGGAAGAAGATTGAAGACACTAAGGTGGTGAGAAAAATATTGAGGTCCCTGCCTGAAAGTTTTAGAGCAAAGGTTACAGCCATAGAAGAAAGCAAGGACTTGGATAAGATTAAGATTCAAGAGTTGATCGCGTCTCTCCAAAAGTATGAGCTGGGACTGCCTTCCCATAAGACGAGCAAATCGCTTGCTCTTAAAACCATCACCGAAAGAACAAATGATTCCTCCAAAGAAGATGGAGTGGAGAAGGAAGTAGCATATCTTGCAAAGAACTTCCGCAAGTTTCTGAAAATGAAGAACAGTGGGAAACCGTTCAATAGAGGAAAGTTCTCTCCTTCAAGAGGTGATAAGAAAGAGTTTAAGAGAAAAGAAGGGAAGGATTATCAACCTTCTCCAGACATTGTGTGCTATGAGTGCAATGGCCATGGACATCTAAAGAAGGAATGTCCGAATTTTCTGAGGGGAAAAGGGAAGGCATATGCTACAACGCTCAGTGATTCTGACTCTTCTGATTCTGACTCGGAAGAGAGCTGTGACGGTGAGGGAAACTACTCCGCTTTCATGACTATTGCTCATGTAGATTCCTCAGACGACTTGGGTGCACTTGTGAAGGAACTTGGTGAGCATTCTGATTCAGAATCTGTTGGAATTGTGGAAGAATCAGACACTGAAGAGGAAGAGAATACAGCTAATCTTCAAGAGAATTACTCCTTACTTCTTGAGAAGTCAGGAGAATATGCAAGAATAGCCAAGGCAGCTGTGAGAAAAATAAAGAAAGCAGAGGAAGATTACCGAAGTCTCATGGTCAGACATAAGGAGGCCAAATGCAAAATAGAAAGACTGAATGGTGAGCTGTCAGAAGCATACTTGAAGATCAGATTTCTTGAACAGGAGGTGGTGCAAGCGCAAGCCAAGATAGAAAGGGTCTCCTCCAGAAAGTTGGATGATGTTATCTCATCCCAAAAACATTCCTCAGACAAGTCCGGATTGGGATATACCAGAGGGAGTAGCTCATCAGTCAAAGCTGCCAAAGAAGTGAAATTTGTAAAGGCCGTAGAGCCAATTGTAGAGGAGGCCATTCCTGAGAATGTTAAGGTTGAGAAGAAGAATGTAATTGAGCAACGGATGATGAATAAGTCTCGAAATCAAGCTGTAGGCAGACACGAAACCAGAGCAAGATCTCTCTCAAGACCACAACGGGGTCCTAGGACGGATTATGTGTGTCATTATTGCGGATTGCAAGGACACACCAGACCCAACTGTCAAAAATTGAGAGCAGACAAGAATGCAAGCGTTCCTCGATCACGAGGAAGAAGGAATGACAATAGAGCTTGGGGTGGTGAGAACTCAAGAAGCCAAAATTGTGATCCCGGAATGACAGACGTGATGAAGATGAACGGTGCCTTCACCACTTGCTTGGAGAGTTTTACTAGGAGGTTTGAAAGTCCCAACTCTCGTACCCAATCCGTCAAGGATATCACCCCAAACGCACGTGACGTGTGGGTGAAAAGGGGTACTCATGCATAAGCACTATAATATGTCCATGCATTAATTCTTTCCATTTTTAGGGACATTTGTTGTTGCATTTTATCATGCATTGCTTTCATAGTAATTTTTCCTTTGTCTGGTTTGCACCTGTTTTTGTTGATCTTTCTTTTCTTGTTTTGTTTTGGGTGTGTTTCAAAAAATTCAAAAATCCATAAAAATTGAAAATTCTCTGAAAGTTTGATCACTTGTTTTGTGCATATCTCATGTGAGTTTGGCCTAGTACCTTCGTACTTATGGCGTAGTGCATTTACGATCTACGCTTGTTCCGTATGCACTCTTTTCTATGTGGAAGAAATCTTGAAAACTATGTGTGACTGTTGTAAATAGATCTTCAAGCCTGTCATGAATGATTGGTCAATAGTCTTGTTGGTCTTGATACTTGCATAGACTTGTGTCTATATCTCTTCCCACTTTATTTTTGTGTTTTTTTTGTAAAAAGAGCTCACCAATTGTAAATCTCCAAATGAAAAGAGATATTGAGCTGCAAAAGCTTGTCGCACATACTAGTATTTGACTAGGAAAAAGGGAAAGCGACTCTTTTAATGAAAATTTTATAGTGCCCAAAAAGCCAAAGGCTTATCATCAATGTTGAAATATCATAAATTTCAAGCACCTATCTCAAAATGAGATGTTTTGTCCATACAAAATAAAATGGACCAATTGTTATGCTTTATGTAGAAGCCAAATGAAAAGCTTCTAAGTTATGTTTTCAATGTGTGGGAGGTCATATATACTCATTTCTATAATGGAGATAGTCCACTTGATTTCGTATCAGTTGTGTATGACTCGTGTGAATTGATCATTGAAGCTTCGCTCTGGTCTAAGGACTATTTCACATTTGATGCTCACACACAACACACAAGTTTTTGATTCAATCAATGCCTATCTCATTTGTATGATTGTATATGTCCAAATGTGATGTGTATGCCCATGAACTTGTTGATCAAATCCAAAAAGATTTTTGTGAGTTTTATTAGTTTTTGAAAGTGATTTTATACTTTCTTGTGTTTCTTTTTGGTCAAAATGCTTTTTGTGTGTTTTTCATCAAAAAACTGGTTCAGGGGTTGTTTCGCGAGAAGCTCACGACTAAGATGCTTCCCGCGAAAAGGTTTGAGGGAAATATTTTTTCTTTCTTGTCACTCAGAGACTTTCGCGACTGTCTCGCGACCAACAGCTTCTCGCGAAATGCTGTTTGACAAAAACTGGAATTTTCTCAAAATCAGACAGAGAATTTCGCGACTGTCTCGCGACTGGCTCGCGACTGTCTCGCGACTGGCTCGCGACTTAGAGCTTCTCGCGAAAATTTTGTGCTTTAGTGGCTCCTTTCGCGGTTGTCTCACGACTGTGTCGCTACTCCCTAACCCGCGAAAAACGCGTGTTTTCAGTTTTTATATGGCTGATGTGACAGTTTTTCAAATGTCAAACACTTCCCTCCCTAAACCTTCTTCGAACCTCTCTCAACCCAAATCACTATTCCATCAAATCCCCTTCCAAATCAAGGATTTTTCTACATTTTCTCTCTCAAGGTATGATTTCTAAAACATCCTTTTAATGTTTTTACATTGATTTTGCAGTATTTATGTTAGGGTTTTGCTATTTTGGGATTTTCAAAAATTTTGGGTTGTTTTTCAAAATTGGGTGAAGTTTTTGTCAAATTTTTGGTTGGGTTTTGTTCCTTTTGATCTTGGTGCATCTGTGTTGGCCCATTGTGGCATTTTAATGTGTATTTAGGCACGTTTTCTCCATGTTCATGCATTATGCATGTCATATTCGCATGTGTGCACGCTAAGTGTTTGTCAAAATGTCCGAGTGAATTTTTGTGCTAAAATGGAATCAAGTGATTTCAATCCATGGACTTTCACTTGTTTGACCTAATTGCACTTGGTTTGGTCATTGATTGTGTGGTTCACTCACTTTGCTTAGGTTGCACACTCTTGGCACACAACTAGGCACACTTAGGCACTCTCATGCATCTCATGCCGCACACACTCATCAGCACATGCACATAGACACACACACTTGCATTGTCTCTAAATTTGTTGCATTGTGGTTATGCTTTATTGGTTGGAGTCTTTGAGCATGTTATTTAGTGTCTACCATGCTATGTTTTCAGTTAGTTTAAGTCTGATTTGGAACTAACTTGAATCTAATGAAGTTTGTCTTCTGATTTGTGTTGGTGCATATTTTTTTTCCTTCTTTGCTTTGTAAAATTGTGTAGATGTCTCCCACCAAGCATGCAGCTGCAAAGAAGAAGACTTCTAAGTGTGCGCGTACTGACTCTGATCACTTCAAATCTGCTGAAGCTGATATGAAGTACAATGACTGCTACAAGAGAGCAACCATTGTCGTGGAACGAGTAGTTCAACTAGAGGATCTTGAGAACACAGTCATTCCGGATGTGTTCAAAGAAAGAACTTGGACAAAGTTGCTAAATCCAGTTGGGAATGTATACTCGGAAATTATAAGGGAATTCTTTTCTAATGCTGAGGTGGAAGATAATAAGATGCTTTGCTGGGTGAGGCACAAAGAATTTGAGATCACAAGGGATAGCATTCAAGACCTCTTGGAGATACGTCCTCCCTCTCAGCCAATGTCAGTTCAATATAATGAGAGATTGGGGTCTATCACGGAGATGATATCAACTCTTGGTGGGGTTCCAAAGAAATCATCAATGGATACTCTCAAGTTTTCTCCAGAAATGAGGACTCTGAGCTATGTCATGATCCATAACCTGTATTCGGTCACCAACCTCACCACTCTATCTGCTCCAAGGGCGAGGTTTCTCTACGATCTTTTCACTCACAAGGAAATTGATATCTGCAGCCACATCTTCCATATTCTGAAAAAGAGCATTACGAAGCAAAATTCACGAACCATAATGCCTTTTCCCTCGCTGATCATGGGGTTCATTGCCAAGACGAAGCTGAAATTCCCTAGTGGCCTTACTATTGTTCAGAGGGATTACCCCATTGGTGCAAATACTCTGACTCGGAGCACAGCACACATTAAAGGCCCCAAGACTGGTCCTCATCTCATTCCACCGCCTCGAGTTGTGCCAGATGAGGGTGGAGATACAGAGGAGGAGATTGACAGGTTCACTTCTGCTCCAGAGACTGCACAGCCATCGTCTTCTGCTCCAGCACAAACACAAGGTCTCAGCAAGCTTGATCAGATCCTAGCTAAGATGGATCACATGTCTACAGTGCTTGACACTCACGTACAGCACACAGCGGATCAGTTTGCATACCTCCAGGAGCAGATCACCACATTATCAGCTCAGATTCAGAGCTTATCCCCTACACATGGATCAGACTCCGAATCCGACCAATTCTAGCCCTTTGGCCATTCCGGTCAAAAAGGGGGAGAACATTTTTGAGGGGGAGCTGATGAAGAAGAGCTTGCACAGCCTTAGGGGGAGCGTAGCTTAGAAACATAGTTATATTAACTATTGGTTATTGGTTTTACAGACGGGTTTACTAAGTTTTTTTTAGTTTTATAATTGGTTTATAGTTAATGTCTTACTGTTTTAGGTTTATAGTTCTGACACTTATGCTTTGACTTCAGTATTAATTTCAGTATATTTTAAGAATTTTGTGTTTATTCCTATGCTTTGTGGCATATGTGCTTTGTGGCATTTTGTTTTGTACCCATGATGCTTATGTAAGCTTTAAGGGTTTGTTTCATGCATGGTTTATAGGCCTTTGTGGTTTGTGCCATGCATTTGCTATACCATGCTTATGCAACCTTTATGCATGTTTGCTTGTTGTTCAATGTCATGCATTTTACTTCAAGTACATCACTCTAATGCCCTTGTAGGATTGTTCCTAGATGCATATACGTTCTATGCATTGGTTGAGTGATGAACACTCTTGTGCCCTAGTAGGATTGTTCCTAGATGCAAATACTTCGTGTATTTCGCATTGGTTGAGTGTTGGAGTTGCAAATGATTCTCTTTAAATGAGCTTATCATCTTGTATATCCGGATGTTCATTTCTTGTGTAAATGAGCATAGTAATTGCTTGTGTATAGTGATTACTTGTTTGATCTTGCCATGATCTAGTGTTTCTATTTCATTTAGCTTGATCTTGCTATTATTGCTCCATATGCTTTTCAAGTTTTTCTGCATACAATGATGTTATTTTGTTGTTATGTTTCAGGAGTTACTTGTTCATATGTTTCAAGAGCATTTCAGAATCTAGAATTAGGTGTGAGTGAGTTTTGCCTTTGTTCCCAAACTCACGTTTAAGTCTAGAGTCTGTTTTAGGGTTTTGTCACGAAATAGCCAAAGGGGGAGATTGTAAAGTTGTAATTCACAACTATGTTTTTGTTGGCTTTTATTCCATGCCAAATTTGATTGTAATTATGTTCAATCGTTTAAACCCTGTATTTGTTGTGGGATTTGTTGTAAGGGTTATGTGTGATAGAAAGAGTGTATGAAGACTCAAGCATTTGAAGATTGAAGGATTCTCGCAGGTGTCTCGCGACCTAGCATCCCGCGAAGTGAATCATGTGCCAGGCACATGCTGGAGTGCGAAGAGTCAGGCCAGGTGGAGACAACTGTGTCTCGCGAGTATCTCGTGGGTAAGGCCTTCCCGCGAGACACCCGCGAGGCAATCTATTCTGCCAGCTTGTACTTTTTGAGTCACACCTTTTGCACCTATCCTATATATACCATCGTTACCCACAATTGTTGAGGAATGCTTCAGAGAGAAAACCCTAGCCAAACACATTGGTAATTAGAGATTGTCTTCCCCATCTTTCTCTATACAATTGCTTGTGGTATCTCCTCAACCTTTCCCTCTCCATTATCCATATCTTTGAGAGGTTGATAGCCCAAACATTTACCACACCTTTGAGAGTGCTGAGTAACGTTTTGGTGTTGCTGGGAAGCATTGGAAGGAGCCTTGAATGGCAGATGCAACATGGAGCTTGTTGCGGGATCCGGATAACTAAGACAAGACACAGTTCCGAGAAGCCTTGTTGGAGTAGGAGCTTGGAGGGCTTAGGTACATCGGGTAGACTAGGCTTGGAGGGTCTTTTGCTAACCCATGTATCCCAACTGATTGTCTAGTGGATCGATTTCCGCTTGGAGGGCGGCGGAGAGGTTTTTCGCCGAGTTCTTCGGTTTCCTCTTCGATAACACGTCTCGGTGTTATCTGTGTTTGCATCCTTCTTCCCTACTCTTGTTCATTTCATTTTTACTGCTGTGTTGCTTTAAATATGGATTAGAGTAGTTGTATTGCTTATACGCTTGTGTTTACACTATTCCGCACTTATCATTAAGTTAGTGTAAAATCAACCAAGCCGTAATTTTAATTTGGGGGTTTAAACTGCTCGTGTGTTTTCAACACATTTTCGAGCTTTCAAGAAGTATTATGAATTGGGATTTGGGAATTAAACAGAAGCAAAGTGCTAAGTGAGAAATAGCAGTAGGGAGTGCAACTATTGAGAAAATCAGATGCAGGTGATACAAGGAAAAGATGGAGGGGAAAATCAAAATTAGAAGTATTCATGTAAAGAAAATTATATAGTTTATGTCACATTAGAATATTTAAGGTTTATAGCAAACAATGGAGTAGTAAAAAAAAAATTTGAAGATGAATGTATTACTTTTCATTATTCCATCTCCTTTGGGAGCCTTGTCAGTGAATCAATGTTAAATTACTTTATATCTTGTCCGGCATGTACATTAGTTTAAGCTTGCATTTTGGACTTCCATAGGAATACATGGTACCATACTTGTTCAATGTTTGAGTAATCTTTAGTTCAACAATGGTATGACTCAAATGGATTGAGTTACCACCCAATAAAAAAGAAGTGATATAATTTCGTTTCAGAAACAGTTTGTTTGTAGACACAAACAGAAGAATTTAGTGAAATGACATATTAGTAGCTCAAACTGCATTTCCAAACAAATAACACTGTCTGACTGGAACAAGACAGGTGATGACTTTGAAATCATTGCCCTGCTGTGTATTTCTTAAAAATTAATAAATTTCCCTTTTTTCTGCAGCATTATAAATCTAAGTGGGATTTTGACATAATTCTTCTGCAGCATTGTCATGTCTCACTACACATGGCATATTGTCGAAGAAAGCTCATGGGTTAATGGTGATAGTATTGAACAACCCCAAGCCCCCAAACTGAGTTGTTAAATTTATTAATTTTTGTATACAAATATAATAATGCCTACAAGAACAATGGCCTTCTAATGCACCTTCACTTGAATCTGTTGACATTTCTCTCTATTGGTGTGAAAAGACAATGTCATGTTCACAAGCCCATGGCTGCAGACAAGTAAAATGTAAATTTTGTTTGAACTGCCAATAATATGGGAGCATCAACACCCCCCTTTGCCTCACCGAAAAAAGGAGAACAAAAGAAAAAGGGAGATGGATAGAAAATTTGTTCAAATTATTGTTATGTCAACTACGAGCACCCTATTGTCTGTCAAAACAAAGAGTTTCTCTATAGGGCCTTTAGAAACTGAGAGAGGATGCCTTGGTTAAAAAATGCTTGTAAAACTCAGCAGCTAAATTGAATAGGAATTCCAAAGTAGAAGGTTTAGAATGCACTTGCAAAGAAGTAGTTCACATAAAAAGAGGGCAATTAATAACTCTAGATTGAAATTCTGACCAAAAGGGATGCAGAGGCCATGATTTTTGCTTGAATATATTAAGGATCTCTCAAGCTGGATCCTCAATCATCATTTTAATGTAAAAAAATACCTCACAATCAAAGCAATAAGCCAATACCCATTTGTGAATTTCATTTGAAAAGGTGTCAAATTCAAAAGTTTGCCTATCTACTTTGTTCTCTTTCCATTTCTACTTCAAATCTCCAATTTACTTTATGTTTGTTTCTATCTTCTTGTTTGTTGTTCTGTTGAATTCATCAATATCTGTCAGCAATTTACATGTTTTGACAGAAGAAGTTTCAATGACAGGTTCTAATCTTCAAAATGGTTTGATGATCTCAGGTATGCATTTGCAGCAATATCATTCATTGCAGAGACTTTTATATTCCTTTATGTTGGTATGGATGCCTTAGACACTGATAAATGGAAAAGCAGCAATGCAAGGTAATTTTTACCACTTTCCAATTTCACATTTCAGATCTCATTGTTAACTAACAGTTGGTATATTTTTCCAGATGATGTGAAACAACAATTACTCTAAATTCAAACATTAGGTGTCATGTCATGCATGTTATTATAAAAATATGGTAACAATAAATGCATTATAACTTGTAACTATTGTTACCATCCTCTCTAAGAGTTTTCATTTTAACAAAGAAAAACAAAGGGAAAAAGAAATGAAAGTACCGTACCTAGTGCACAATACTCCTGCTTCTATTTTCTTTTTGTTTTCACCAAAGCAAAATCACAATTACCACGTTCAGAAGACAAGTGATATACTGTTTTTTCCATTAGCTTTTCCTATAGATTTGATGCTGTTTAATTAGTTTCATACTAATTGCTTCAACCCTGCAGCAACTTGTGTCCTCATTAGTTTTGTTGAGCATTGTTGCACATTTATTGCTTTGTGGCCAAATTTTGTTTGCAAGAAATATAAGACTTATAGATATTGTGTGGTTTGATTTTATGTAGAGAATTTGGGACAATTTACTTAGATTATTCATGTTAAATCATTTTTGTGTGACTGCCTACATTCTGTTTTCTTACTTTCCAGTTTGTTGCTGTTGCTGCTCATCCTCCTGGGTCTTCATATCACAGGATTGGTGCCCCACTTACTGGTAGAGGTGTAATTCAGATATGGTGTATTCTAAATGTCAGCGTAGATGAGGAAGAGGTGCCGCCTTCAATGGAAAAGTCAAAACAGGGAAATATAAACAATGGGGCCATGAAGGACAAATCCACCTTATCAAAGTGGCCAAGGGGAAGGCCTAGAAAAGAACCAATAGAAGACAATGAAGCCATAACAACTTAATCAAAGAGGCCTAGAGGAAGACCTAGAAAAAATTCGATAGAAAAATCTCTCGATAATTTTGACTGCAATGACCAGTATGTTCAAGGCCTTGCTGTTCAACTTTCAGAATATTCATCAGAAGCACATGCTGTGGATGGGGTTCCTAGGGATGCCCAAGAACATTCTGTACAAGAAGAAAGTTGTAAAAAAAAAAAAAAAAAAAAGTTACCAGCGAGCAGCATCTGTATGTAATCCAAAACCTGAAAGTCCTTTGTAGGGCAGAAGATTGAAACAAAAGAAATGAGCAGGGAGTCACATTGATGACACAAGTCCACTGTTATTGACTGAAACGAAGACACGGGATCTTCTGTTTTGAATCATCAAATACAACATAACTCTGGATAGGAACCTGCTGCAAGTGAGAATGTGTCACCCAACGGTTCCTTGGGAATCAGCTCAGGCAGTTTCTTGATTTCAAAGGATGTTGCTTTGCCAAGAGTTGTATTATGCCTAGCTCATAATGGGAAGGTTGCGTGGGATGTTAAATGGCGGCCTTCTAATGCATCTGAATCCAAATGTAAGCTTCGTATGGGCTATCTTGCTGGGAAATGGGAATGGATCTCTGGAAGTGTAAGAAGTCTGCTTCAGTTGTCTAGTTTCCATGTTCCTTAAATATTGTCTCAGCTTCTCTTGTTCATATATATTAAGTCTTCTTTAGATGGTTTTGCAATTTCTTCTTTTCCTTTCTACAATGCAGGTGGGAGGTTCCTCTTCTTGTTCATATATATTAAGTCTGCAATAGTTCTTTTCTTCTCTCTCTTTGTTTAGCTGTGATTTTGGTGTGTACGGCCAACAGCCTTACCTATAAAGTGTAAAATACACGTACATGTTGAGGCATCAACCATCAAACCACAAACACAGTAAAGACCAAAGGACTAAGTCTTTAGGAGGGAGCTTTACATACATACACTTAAATTAGGTTAGCGTGGAACTCTATCTCAAGGAAAAAAAAAAAATTACACTTATTGTCTAGAATAATGGAAATGGATAAGAAAGATGGAACATATTTCAAATTGAAACGATTTTATAAGTTTGTAATTATAATTAACAAAATTAAAAGTTTAGGACCTAGTATCTTTTTTTTTCCTCCTTGTTTTATTGCATTTAGGACCTAATACATAAATTTTTTTGATAGGTAAAGTAAAATATTATTAATAAAAACCTAAAATATAATATCTAAGAGGAAATATAAATCCAGGCTCATTTTACCAATTTTTATTTAAAAAAAAAAAAAGAAAAAAAAAAGGAAAAAAGATAAGTGGCAATATTTGAAATAAAGTGATCCATAATTCAAAAACCAGTGAAAGAAAATGAAAACAATTGAGGATGGAGAAGAAGCTCCAATTTTGAAGCTATTTAGCATCAAACGCCCAATGGTGACAGGGTTACGGTATCGGAGTTCGATTATTGTGTGGATAATTTCTTCAGAGCCATGGAAAGCATCTCTAAGCTCTGTGGAGCAATAGAGGAAGATGTTGTTTATGCTCTTCAACAAACTGAAATTCAGCTTTTGTCTTTCTCAGTCACTCTCTTAACAATGCTTCTCCCACATATATGTATGTATGTACGTGTTTGAGTTAGAGATATGAGTCCAGGTTTACTTGTATTGCTGTATCACTTGTAACATTATACTCAAGTCTCAGTATTTGTATTGCACATTCTTACTAGCTTTACTCTATGGCTGTCATATTGTACAAAAAAAAAATAATAAGTTCAAAAATATCAAATTATTATTTTAAAATTTGATTATCCTTTCATATTGAATCTGTTGTCCATTTCAGTTAGTAATCAGACCATTAAGATCCAGCTAAAAGTGGTGTTCATTAAGTCAAATCGCTAATATGAAAATGAAATAAAAAATAAAGGACCAACAATGAAAATTTTGAAACCTAAAGAGCTAAAATGAAAACAACCTCAAACTTTAAGGGTTAAAAACTTGAAGGATCAACGGTGAAGTTTTATAGATTACAGTCCTAGTGCTAGCAATGCTTTTCATGGTAACTGATTATTCAACATATCACACTGACTCTTTGTCATTCAACCAATTGGTTTTCATAATGTTTCTTTAGATCCGCAGTTAGAACTATTGAATCATCCAAAAAAAAAGTTTATTTAGAGAAATTTTCTTAGACTAGAACTCAAATCATACATCATACTTTTTCCAAGTCTAGTTAGTTGTGCAGGAACCCGTAGTTCCAAATTTGTGGGCTTAAGCCTGGAATATTAATTAGGGGCAACAGCAGATAAGTTCATTTAAAAGTCCTTACTAGAGAGGCTAAAAAAGTACGCTAGATTGTTAGGTTTACATTAATGAGTAATGACTATGAGAAGATTATCTGGTGTTGATTGTGGACAAAAGCTTAGATTAGGAATTTTAATTGAAAAAAGGGCTAGGGATACAATATGGACAGGAAATTTTGTTGCAAACAGTGGACAAACATTTAGTCAACTGTAATTTAAGTCCCGTGCCATGGCTGCACACACACTAACTTTATATGAACAAGGGCTATTACATTTGGGTGAGGCTTAGGTCCAGTGCATGTAGTGTACTGGACCCGTTAAGATGGTGATATGTATTCAAAAGTGAACACATGTTATAATCTCAACAGGTCTAGTGCAACTGGACACTGGACCCAAACCTCACCCATTACATTGGGCTTTCTTTTTTCTTTTCTTTTTTTTAATAATTTTAAAGAACTCTTCTGTTAAGTGTATATACTTGACAAATTCTGGATGAAACAAAACCACAAGTTATATGGATTTTTTATTTGATCAAATAGGTATTTGGTCTTTATTTAACTATGAGCGTCACACGTAGGCAGTTTTGGTTCTTATAATTCATGCTTATATCATTAGGACTGAATATAAGGATAATATTTTTGTGTCTAATGCTCTCGTAGTCGTAGACATGTATTGCAGGTTAATCCCTCTTACATGAGCCACCACAGCGTGATGCTCATTTTCTTCAAAGAGAAAGAAGATGGAAAATGAAAAACCATAGTCGACTTGCTTCATCATCAATGTCAATTCCTTGTGTTCAAAAGGGATATTTGATGTAGTTAAGCTGTTGGGGGAATTATTTTAGATTTAAAGGAAAGACATACTTGACTCTGATGACATAAATGATAATTTCCAAGCTGATGGGGATGATCACATTAAGGCTGGGTTTGGATCCGCGTTTGTGGATCCAAACGTTTGCGTTTGCCTTTTTATTTTTTTGTTTTTTGTTTTGTTTTTTTTTTTTTTCACCCGTTTTAAAGGTTAGCGGCTACTGTTCACGGTTACTGTTCATAAACAGTAGTCACAAATGCTGACTTTTCAGCCTTGAACAGTGCATAATGCACTGTTCATGGGTCCCACAAATATCACTTTTTAACAACTTTTTCATTAAAAATAGGTCCCGCGGTACTATTCACACATTTAAAAATTATTTTGCTACAGTGTTTTCAGTTCAATTCAGCAAAATAAATTCTATCCAAACGGATTGTAACACCTACAATGTGGATGACATACATGACAATTTTGATAATGATAATAATTATTACAGTTCTGTGTGCAGAGTTACAAACAGAGCAACTCATTTTGAGTTCTAAAGACTAAATACCAGTTGATAGAAATGAAATAGCTTGATATCAAGAATTTATACGGCGATCATGTTTCTTGGTTTGCATTGATTCTCTCAGTCTCACAGCTTTTGAGCTTCAAGGGAGACCAAATATTTTAACGGTCATCATATTGCTGCACACTATCTCTATATGAACTGCTTCCAAAAAATTAAATAAATAAATAAAAAATAACTCTAAATGAAACAAAACAAGTTATATTATATGGATTTTATTAGGTTCCTCTTACTTTTTAATCTTAAACATCTATTGGTTGGTAACTTCTAAATGATAAGACAAGCAAATTTTGAACTAAAATATTTTGCATTGAACGTGTTAAAGAAACATCATGTTTTTGAGTTCTCAGCATTATTTGCTAGAACATTCAATACTGTACATCAGGGCGTCTTAACACTCGTAATACATGCAGCCTCAACCATGCAGCCCATATTTACAATGTCTAGCGCCTCTCTACCAAAATCTGTGTGCTCAAAGCATGACTCTTCCTTAGAAAGTTCTTTTGGAGTGATGGATGATCAAATGGGCCAAAAATTCCAATGAAAGTGGGCAGACATATGCAAACCAAGAAGTAAAGGTGGTGTAGGAATTAGGAGGATGACGAATTTCAACAATGCTTTGATTGCAAAATTGGGAAGGAATGTATTGTCAGAAACTTTTTCTCAATCCCAAAAGCAAATTCTAGCTTCTGCCTGAGGAAGCACATTTGTGACAGTAGGAATCTCACAAAGAGGGCAAGCTGTGAGCTCACTGGGGAATGGTTTACAGTAAATATCTGGTTGGATCCTTGGATTACTCATACTGAAATTTTTATTCCTTTCCCTAAACAAATCAAGCACAACAAGCTTTTTGGGCCTCAGAACTATTTTGGAGGATAAATTTTGGAGAAACCACATCTTTTTGATGCAGACTATTACAATAATTACAAGATTAGAATCCCACGTCTCCATCAACCAGATAAATGGATTTTGGTTCAAAATAAGAGCAGGAATTTCTTATTCAAAGAAACAAATGCTGCTCTCGGATAAAAGACCAGAGCCCATACAATTAGCAGTTGTGGTAAACAAATACTACTACAGTACCCATTTAGAGGCATCTATCAGTCTTACAACCACAAATATTTTGGTAGTTTTGCCTGAAACAAAATGAAACACAGATTCTACTACCCTAATAACAATGCCTATGTCATGACCACTATCATTTTCTCCATATATAATTCCAAACCAAGAGATCTAAAACATGACACTGCTCCAACATAGAAGCAATTCTTCTAATATATTCAATAATATAGAATTGAATCTTCATCCTTAAGCCAATCTTGAGAATGCATCAATATAAGACTCATGCAACCCCTAGGGGTTAGTGAAGTGGTTCTTAGGGCCACATGATATCTATAAAGTTTTGGGTTTAAAACTTTTACCCCGCATCTTGGGACACCCTTGTTTCTCAATATAAGACTTATACCATCTGTTACTTACAAGTTTTCATCACAAATGTACAATTTGGTATTTAGTCCGCACAGTTTTGTACTACTTATTGCACTTACCTTAAGAATTATCCCATCTTTCGAACAGGTGTCATTTTTTATCCTTAAAACCATATTTTCAAATTTGTATTAACGGAAGTTGGAGAAAGAGATCTGGATGTAAGGACCATTTTGAAAATGGAATCATACTTAATACATCAAAATGAAAATTTTCAATCTTAAATATGGCCAAACTACAAACAACCCTAAATTTTAAGGGGGGAAATTTAATTTAGTCTAAATTTTATGAAATTGATGGAGACAATCGGTTGCAACGAATAAGGGAACAAGATTGGGCTCCTTATTAGGAAAAACCAAAAATATCATTCTTCTTTCAAATCTTAATTGGCATGTGACTGACATAGTTATTGTGCTGGCCTACATACTGAAATTCTGCAATATTTGGTTTGGAGCAGTTATGTAATAATGGAGCTAGTACCATAATAATATATGTTTCACAATCTCATCCACATTTAGAGAGAAACAAAGTTTATCAAAAAGAAAAAGAAAAAGAGAGAGAGACACTAAACCACTTTTCTCCATCAGTGTCACTCTTGTATTACATTAAAGAAAAATTTTCAATTGATAAAATAATCTCTCAACAAAACTAAAAAAGAAAAGAAAGTTGTCCAGGGCATTCAATAGTTTTATCTTTTGTTCTTTTTATGTAATGATAAGAACTGTCCATTATGGGTGTGCTACACTACAAGAAACTTGGCTATTTTCAACGGTTGTAACCGTCGAAAAAAGTATTAAAAACTGTCGAAAAAAACATTTTCAACGGTTGGAATGACCGTAGAGAACCGTTATTAAAAACCGCGTCGAGAACATTTTTCTACGGCCTATGCAACCATTGAAAAAAGTATTACACATTTATCAACGGTTAATAACCGTCGAAATATATACACATAAATGTAGATTAAAGTATGCTTATTATTTTTATCCACAGGCACCCAACCGTTGAAATAAGTATTTTCTTGTTAAAAAAATAAATAAATTTCAATGCACTCTTTCACATTAATCAAAATTTAATAACTTGAAACAAACTGTAAAAATCAATACAACTCAATTACTCTGCCTACTGCTCTTTACACTCTTAAATTTACATTGTTCATCTACCTTTCAAAATAGAAGATTCTTATAACCTTTAACTTCCATCAGATAAAACTATGCAAAGATCTAAAATTTTCAATCTCCCAAATAACCTCCCTGATAGAGAGGATAATTTAAGGCGTCTCACCTCAACAGTCCTTGATTTTTCTTGCCATGTATAAATGGGGAAGGAAACAAACTGAGAGTAACTCTTTACCAAACCCTGAATCCTAGCTGGGTCTGAGAATTCATACTTGTCATGTCCCTACAAGAAAAACAATAGATTAGGATGTTTTTAAACTTTTAGTCCTATATCCATAACAAGATAAGCTGCTAGTCTTCCAGCAACAGCCAAGATACCCTCCTCAATTCACTCCATAAAATCATGAATCATATGGAATAATAACAACACAATCATTATGATAAAGACCAGAGAAGAAGCAACATCTTAAGAAGCTCCACTCAATTATTTTGTTTTCCATTGAAACAAGTAGAGTGTGACAGGAACATGCACAATCTATCTCATTAAAAGAATAAAAGAAGAGTGGCATACCCTTAAATAGAACCCCACACCAAATTGACCAATTAGACCATTGTCTACTCAAAGATCCTTATTTTCCTAACAAATTTTAAGGCTAGAAATGTAAGCTTCAAAGCAGCATAGAACTTGAAAATAGCCACACAGGAAGAAATAAAATAATGCACCCTATGGATAAAAGAGTTTAAAAGTACCTTCAGAGCCTTTAAGAACTTTGAAGTACCACTCTGAGCAATAGTTCCAAGACAGTCAATGAGCTCTTCTTTGGTCATTCCAATACCAGTATCTCTGCAAATTCATAAGATCCCATCTCAAAAACACCAAAGATTATACTGTGACCCACAAGTGTGAGGGGGTGCTCTAAGCCCATTTCATAATCAGTAAAGGCAATCTCATATTAGAACCGTTACATTGAATGGTCGAAATAACATAAATGTGGGGGAAAATATGGTAAACTTCCTTTGACAAAATTTATCAAATGTAATTAGGTAGAATAAAGGGCACAAATAACCAGTTACTTTTTAGTATTCCTCGTTCCTAATTATTTGGTCTATGTTCTTTAATACATACATACATACATACATATATATATATATATATATATATAGGGCACAAATAACTGGTTACTTTTAGTATTGATCGTTCCTAACTATTTGGTCTATGTGTATATATTTGTGGCGCCCTTTGCGAGAGAGAGAGAGAGAGAGGGAGAGAGAGGGGGGGGGGGGGGTGGTTGTAGCTCAAAAGGCTTTAAACCACTAACCCTTCCCTTCCCACAGGCTCACACCACCATGCCATTAAGAGTTTGACCACTTCTTTAATTCAGTATCAGTTCAAAAGTTGAAGAAAAAACTAGATTTATTGACTTACAATTTCACCCGAAAGAAATCTGTGGGCAAGGAACACATCTACATCATACCTGTAAAGCCAGAAGTCTGATTAAAAGGTTCAAAAAGTTTTAACTAAGTTACAAGCACTATAAAAGGTAATTAGTTAATTTATATATATATATATATATATATATACCTCTCTCTATATATATATCTCTTACTGTTAGACCTTGATTAATACTAATTATAGTCAGACCAAAGCAAGAAAGCTATTGTGATTGTACCTACAAAAAGCTAAGCCCTTCTAAATTTTATTGTCATTTTTTTCTCATTTATTTTAAAATCCTTTTTTTTATATATTTATTTAGGGGTGGGTGAGAGGAGGTTAAAATGCAATCTAGAGGGATCAAACTTGTAAATTAAACATTTTGTCAATTATTTTAGTAGATATACGTTCCCGCTTCTGGTAAACTCAATGCTGAAAGCCAACTATTTTGGGTTGCAACTGTAAGTTAATGGGGTGGATTGTTGAACACATTCCAAAGGAAGAATCTTATGAGGTGAAATTTAAGCAACTGTCCAAAATAACTGTTGTACTGTTTTTGACAATTAATAACAAGAATTTTTACTTATAATAAATAAAAAAGGCCCTGTTTTTGGGTAATAACAGAAAGGCCTTGAGGCCTAAAAGTAGGTAATACTTTTTGGCATTTTTAGTTCACAGGTTGGAAGTGTGCCTCAGATATATGCCTCATACTATGAACTAATATTTTGATTTTGCTATTTCAAGTGATTAATCAGCCAACCCCTTGTAGTTTGGACTAAGGCTTCATCAAGTAGATTGCTTAACTAAATTTCATTTCCTATGTCTCTCTCTTTTATTGATAAGTCACTCATCTCTCACCCTATTATTTATTATACGAAGGGAGGTTGCATCTGAAGTTAGACTTCATTCATTATAGTACTTCCTACTTATCATATTTGATATTTTGCTGTCTTTCTCTTTTATTGATATGTTAATTTTTGATATTTATAAAGTAAGATAAATATCAAATGTAAGAAGGGGCCTATGAAAAAGTAAGATCCCATTTTAAAAAACGAGATGAGTACCAAAATTGAAAAGAGAACTAATAAGTAAAAGCCACAGTCATATGCACTGTCTTGACATACTGCACATCAATCAAAACATCCACAATTCAAATACATTTATTTAATGAGCATGTTTTATTATAGTATCACATACCATAAAGCAAATTTGACAACTAATTACTAAATTGTGTTGATGGCAACATCACAAAAGACATAAATTGAATATCCCCTACAATATGGTAGAGAATTCCAAAAGCATAAAGATTCTTCAACAATAGCTTGGGGCAGTTTACTATACCATTGACAATTGACTCTATGTTTTTATTTGATAAGTATAGTATTGATTATATATTACTTGTAAATGTAACAACTGAAATTGCAAGTTGAGGAGTTAATGCCAATGGTAAACTTTCTAACCATGTTAAATTTAATAGTACATTTTTTCAGCCATATTCTATATATTAAGCCATTCATGCTTTCTTTTTTTCTTTTTACAACATTAAAGTCATTCATCTTGTTCATTAGCTTCAATCCATCCATTATCATCTCCAGTTCTTTCAACCATTTTTATGATAGTTAAAAACCAAAGATGAAAATGATAACAAAACTTTCAACCATTTAAAAGTTCAAAGGAGATGTCATCAAAGTTTTCATCTTCTATTTCGTTAGTGAAAAAAAATAACCCAAATTAGGTGAGCAGATTACTGACCAAAACATGATAATGAAAAGGGGGGAAAAAATCGAATTTTGATATTCATTTTTTTAAAAAGAA
The DNA here is from genome assembly GCA_023736055.1 of Quercus glauca. Classification (NCBI taxonomy): domain Eukaryota; kingdom Viridiplantae; phylum Streptophyta; class Magnoliopsida; order Fagales; family Fagaceae; genus Quercus; species Quercus glauca. The sequence goes on from CM043317.1 coordinate 60,992,070, forward strand.
GGATACGAAGAAATAGAATTTGAGTGCAAAAGATCAATTATATTGGTAAGAAGAAATAACAAGTGGAAGTTATTGGATAGAGTTGTAGCAGTAAGAATAAAAGACTACTTTTGAAACTTTGATATCCCTATACTATATACGTTATTCAGTCAGAAACAAGCAAAGAGGATATACGAAATTGAAAGGCAAAATGGAAAAGCGACGGACCTCGGCTTGGTACTCAAATTTCTCACCGGAAGTGTCGGCTGCCTCTTTCTCGGCCACAGCGGCAGCCTTGCACTGCAGCGCAAACCGGTGGTTTCTTCTCTCATACTTCCACTTCAACCTAGAAGAAGAAAAGCGCTTTCTGAGACCATTTTGTGGCACAAAGGCAGTTGTGAGATTTAAAACCCTATTCCTGTTGCTGTTTCTCAGTAAAAATGAGGAGGATGAGGGAAGTGAAGCAAGAGAAGCAGTAGCAAGGCTTCTACTCAGCATTGGAGCCATTGAAAACCCCTTTCTTCTAAATTCTAATTCCCAGTGATCAACAAATTTAACCCAGTGATCAACCAATGATTTAATTTTCTTGTCATTTCTACATACATAGAAAGTAATAAGGTGCTAAGTGGCAAACTGATAGAGAACTGTTAAGGCTTTTCTCCTTGTTCTTCTTTTCTTATCCAAAGTCTTTGGTTTTGGTATTGGTAAGACCATTTATAGAACTACCTATGCTAGAGTTGTTGATTGTGTTTAAATATATTGACAGCTACAACGCACATTCAAGAAATGAAAACTAAAACAAGCTAATACCCACTTAAATGCAATCACAACATCAAAACCCACTTCATGTGAATATGGCAAAGAGACATAACACAAATTAAAAGGCAAATGAACTTACCAAGCACTTGTAATTTGAACTCATAAACGTTCTAGCTTTCAATCCCACAAATAGTGAAAAAACGGCTGGAACAATTACATTAATAAATTCAATCTCACCTGCTAAAAACAATCAAAGTAGCATCATTACCTCAATGATGCAAGTGAGTACCATATATTGCACTGAGTGATTCAGCCAACAAAAAACAGAGTATCTAATATAAAAAATGCAAGTCAGTTTCATTCTCAATGCTCAGTACCATATATTGCACTTATGCTGATAATTAAATGGTAAGAATATCCTTCTACATATTCAATCTCAAGAATTATTTCATAAAAATTAACAAAATTCATTATTAAAGCACATTTGATGGGAACAAAAACAAGTCGTAAAGCACACCCCAATATCAACCAATCACTATAAATTAACCAAAAAAAAAAACTACTATGATCACTAATTTGGCAGAAACTAAGCGAACGCTATAGAATTCCAATTAATAATAATAAGAATAATTGAAACTTAGGATTAGTTATGGAACAAAGAACAAAAATTAGAAGAAACTTACTTTATTAGCTTGACCATCCTTTGTAGCAGACTCTGAAACAAAACACAAAGCCATCTAAGAAAAATACAAAAACCTATATATAGGCGTATACACTAGAAGAGGGAGAGAGAGAGAGAGAGAGAGAGAGAGAGAGAGAGAGAGAGAGGGAACTTGGGGTTTGGGGAGTCAGAGGAAGTGAGAGAGAATTTAAATATTCACCCTCAAATTTTCCCAGGAACCAAACATTACAATTTATAAACAAAACATGAAAACGCATCGAATTTTCGTCCATTGAAGAATTGAGACAAATCATGCAAAATGATCTTCGTGTCGCAGTGGCGATTGAGCTTGAAACCCTAGAAAATTGGGGGATATTAGATGAGGTAGGCGAAGAGTAGAGCAGTTGACAGAAGACTTCGACTTCGATTTTGTGAGTGACGATGAGACAGAGCCACCGCATTGAGAGACCAATAGCTATGCAATTGCCATGACCTAGAGCTTCGAAATTTCCATGATTGAGAGCTATGAAATTGGCTTTGAAATTTCTAAGTTTTGTGTGAGAGAGATTTGAGCTACTAGAGAGAAAATGAGAAACTGTGAAAACTATCTATAAAACTTTGATTTGTTCTGTAGCTTTATATAAGTTTCTTGTTTCTAATTTTCAACACTCACAACCGTAGATAAAAGATGTAGTTTATCTTCTACATTCATCAAGCCTGTGGATAAAACTTTTATTTAATTTTTTTTGACACTTGTTTCAACAGTTGTGCCAACTGTGGAAATAAGTAGGTTAATTTTTTTATTTTGATCAACAGTTGAGTACAACTGTAGAAACTTAGGTGTTTTATTAACATTTTTTAGTAACCGTAGATAAAATAATGTTAAAAAAACTCAAGTTTGTTGTAGTGCTACTTTTTACAAATTTCATATAATTTTCTGTATCGAGTTTGAGAAACCGAGTTCAGAATATGTTTAGTCCAAAAGAAGCTTTCAAGGAAAAGAAAAATGTGTCATTAGTACATTCTCCTTTCAGTTGCCCTGGTTGAATTTCATCGCTCGCTACAAATTTGAAATATAATGGGTTCATTAGCATTTCGCCATTCTCCTCTTTTCACTGCTCTATTTTAATCTTATCACTCACAACAAATATTAAAGACACTTGACCCGGTAAAAAAACAGTCAACCATTAAGCAATTATTTGTATGAATAATTCATTAGTTCTTAAATTTGTCAGGGAAAAGATCAACATGTTTGAAATAGACCTAGCAGAATCCCATGTTGCACCCACCAAAAGAGTAGAAATTCTAACCAGTACACCAAGACACGACTCTGTAGTTATCATTAGAAAATTCTTTCAGCATGAATTAGTCTAAATTCTAGTTGATCAAACAACCACTTTATAACTCTTACAATCCCCAATGAAAATGATCACTAACTTTATGAGATACCCTTTCAGTCTTGAGAGAACATTCGAATCATCTCACATGCTCAAAAGTCAAAATGCATCTCATTTTCCATAGCCAAGGACAGGTAAACATATCATGTTGTCAATCTCAACACAAATTAGCATGCACCATCTTATAATGTAATATTAGTTGAAAAAGTAACATCCATAAACCCAATTCAAGTGTTTGTGTAAAACAAGGTTATCTACGAAGCACTTCCATCAAACTAATCTCTTATATTGTCATTACAATGTCATGCAATCATAAAAACATTTTATGCATCAATGGACTCCCCAAAAAAGCTTCCGCCCACCCCAAAAAGGCCCAAAGGGGGACATTTCTTCAAACACATGGTGTCCCACAGCTCACCCATGGTTTAAAAGTATAATTCTAGTACCATATTGGATATATTGTCTTGAGAATTATATCGTCTGCATACTATTTAACAGAAGGGAGGGAAAAAGGGTCCCAATATAAATAAGTGTAGCATCTTATAACATGTGTGTTTGATTATGACATGGTCTAAATACCAAGTTATTATAGAATAGGATATCATGAGAAGCGCTTCAATTGACTTCAATTACGAACTGTGTAACACAGGAAAAAATGACGATTTAAATACCAAATTATTATAGAATAAGATAGCACGAGAAGCTCTTCAATTCACTTCAATTACAGACTGAGTAACAGAGGAAAAAATTATTACAGATTAGAAATACAAGGAAATGTATGAGCTTCGTTTCAATTTTAATAAAGGTCTAAAGGTCGGGTGTGTAAAACAAGTGTATAACAAAGTGTGCAAATAGCATTCTTATGCTATCATTAGCGAATAGCGTGAAATGTCAAGTATAATATGTTTCAAACAACCATAGTATTGCTTAGAAATAATGTATATATATACAGCTTAGCATAAATCTGTTTGTCATTTCTACTAGATACCAAGCCAATCAAATACTAACAAGCGTAATTAGTAACTTCATTTTTCATGTCTAACAACCCATTTAACCAGAAAAAGAACATACCTCTAAACAAGCTCATCTTCAAATTGATTCTTTATTTTCAGGCCTTCATTGTTAAAATTTACAAACTTGAGTTGAGTCTCCATTGTTAATCTCTCTCTATCGTTTACAATCTCAAGCTGAGTCTTTGTTTTTTGGGCTGTCATTATTACTTTCAAAGTCCTTGGTTTCTACTGGCATTGACCATTTCAATCAGTTTATTGACTGCCATTGAGAAATTGTGTCCCTGCAAGATTGATTTCGACACTGTGAATATTCCAAAAGGCAATGACCAAGACCAATTGTACAATCCAACTAACAACATAGTCTTCAGAAGTGTCTAGCCAAATAATGACCAATGAAGATGTCAAGGAATTTTTTTTTAAATGAGGAAGGGGATTGGAACTCATTTGTGCAATTTGCAAGAGATATAGTTAAGTAAGAAGATACTATTTTTTTTTTTTTTAATGGGTAAGAATAAATCTTGTTAAAAAAGACTACTCCAAGAGCACAAAGCAGACTTAAAAATTAGAACAAAAAAGAATTATATACAAAATGGCAATAACACAATATACAATACAACAAAAAAGACAATCGTGAAGCCCCAAGCAGGAGCCCACTTATATAAATAATTAGTGAAAGTTTCTATCAACTGAGTCCTCATACTTTCAATATCCTCAAAAGTTCACCAATTCCATTCCCTCTAGATAGTCTACATCTAACATAGCAGAACAATATTCCATATATCCGATGAATGCTTGCCAAACTACCAAATATAAGATTGAAGACCTTCTATGTTAAAACCTACTGAATCCCAAATTATCAAAAAATATAACTTCCAAGTAGTAGTGCAGTGTATCAATATCTGATTTACCGTCTCCCTATTACATCCGTACATACAACACCAACCCACAATCATATAACCCCATTTTATAAGGTTCTTACAAGTAAGAATCTTCCCCCATGCTACTATCCAAACAAAAAAGGAGATCCTCTGTGGAGCCTAAACCCCCAAATGCCTTTCCAAGGGAAGAGTATAGCATTTGAGGCCTTTAGAACCAAATAGAATGAGCAGACACTAAATTGCCATTTCTCTTCAACCTCAATCTCACTTGGTCACCACCCTCTCTACTAGGAATATGAGCATTTAAAAGATGGAAGTATGATGCCCCCAGCTCTAAGTCCCAGTCATTAAATTCCCAAAGGACCTTACATCCCAACTGCTTCGTCCCCACTCGCACTATCTCACTAGCAAAGATTCCACTGAAGACTCTCTATCAGTGGAAATAGCATACAAGATAGAAAAAGCCATCCTTGAAGGCTGATTTCCACACCAATGGTCACGCCAAAACCAAATCTGACTTATCGTAGCCCACATCAAAATTAATGTGCTGTAGAAATCTATATCATTTTATCCTAATGCCTTTACGCAAACTACATCCATGTCTGGAAAGGCGTGGGGGATAATACAAATGATATCTTGAGATTACCTAGCTTAGTTTCTTTACTAGATTTAATGGAGCAACCTTACCGCATACTTGACCATTAACTGTAGATGTCACTAACATTTACCAACATTTTATTTTTAAAGTAATGGGTTAATTAGTTATTAAAAAATACAATTTGAAAAGAAAGTTGTCCCAACCATTCAATAGTTTCATCTTTTGTTCTTATGTGAATAAATGATAAGAATTGTTCATTATCTGGGATGCTGCACTTTTATAAATTACATATAATTCACTGTATGAAGTTTGAAAACTAATAGAGCTCAAAATACATATAGGACCAAAGAACCTTTGAAAAAGAAGGATGCTATTAGTATTTCAATATTCTCCTTCTTTTAGTTCCCCTGGTTGAATTTCATTCCTTACTACAAACTTGAAATATAATGGGTTCAATAGCATTTCACTATCCTCATTCCTCTGGTTTGATCTTTTATCACTCACAAAAAACGTTAAATACACTTGACCCAGTAAAAGACAATCAACCACTAAGCAAGTATTGGAATGAACAATTCATTAATTCTTAAATTGGATGGCAGAAAGGATTAATAACATGTTTTAAACAAACTAGGCCATGTTACACCCTTCAAAAGAGTAGAAGTTCAAAACTGTACACCAAGATGCGACTCTGTAGTTATCATTAGCAACTTCTTTCAGCATGAGGCAGTCTAAACTCTAGCTAATAAAAAATGCTAAATACACATACACTTAAAATCTCAAGTATGCATTTAATGCCGATTTAACAACAATTTATATGTGCTGTCCTGAACCCACAAGTTTGGCAGCTCCAAAAGTTATCACTTCTCTTATAACAAAGACTAAATCAAACCAAGTCTAACAATTTTCCCTCTTTCTCCGTTTATTACACTGATTCAATGGGATAAAGAGTGCACTGATAGCTGTCATCGCTCCCCTTGCTTATGTGAGTAGCTGACTGGACCCTTAACACAAACCCAGGTCAAGGATTAGGAACCTGCCGGTCAGAGCTTGACACATGGTAAGAAAAAAAAGGACCTTGACAAACATCCTGTACTTGTTCTAAGGCAACAGCAATGGATCAAACATAACTTGTGGAGGAAAATAACAAAGGAAATTATGCATTTTCTGCTCCTAACACCACCACAAAAAACAATAGTAGAACAAAGTTACAATGCTAAGAAAGATGTATCAACTTGCATTGGAGCTTGTCTAGACAGAAGTTGAAAAGGCTTAACTATATAGAAGAGGAAGGTTGGACAAGAAACTCAGAAGAAGGAATGTTGAATATCTTTCAAAGCATTCCAAATTTTGTCACATTGGTGCTAGTGTACTAAATAATATTCATATTCATTTTAGGTTGCATAGTTTGCACTGCTTGGGGACACATTGGAGATAGGCCTCTACACCATGGTGTTAGCCAAAGGAAGACTATGTTTATACTTTATACTATTTCATTCACTTCAAGAATACTTATACCATCATGATACTTTGACATGCTGACATAACAACATTTAATGTACCCATGAATAGCATGAAAAAAAAACAACCACCCACCACCAAGGAGCTCAAAGAAGGAAATCTAATCAAACACCTTGTGTGCAATAGTTCACCCATGGTTAAATAATAGAAAATAGAGGACCATAATGGATGTCATACCCAAGGAACAAAATGGCCCACATAATATTTAGCATACTATCTTAAAAAATGAGGAATTTAGGGTCCCCATTTAAATAAGACTAGCATCTTATAGCATGTGTGCTTGATTACAGACTTTGAGAGTAACGGGAAAAATGATTGTATTTTAGAAATTCAAGAAAATGTGATATCTATTTTAATCTTAAATATAGGTCTAAAGGTTGGGGGTATAAAACATTTGTACAACAAAGTATGCAAATTGCATTCTTGTGCTAACACAAGCCAATAGCATAAAATTTTTACAAGATACCAAGCCAATCAACACTAATAAGCTCAGTAACTTCATTTTTTTATGTCCAACAAACCATTTAAACCAGAAAAGGAACATACTTAAGCATGGTATCTTCATCTTCAAAATGACTCACTATTTTCAGGCCTTCTTTGTTACTATTACAAACTTGAGTTGAGGCTGCATTCTTAAGTTCTCTCAATAATTTATGATCTCCAGGCTGCATTCTTGAGTTGAGGCTGTCATTATTTCTTACAAAACCCCTGCAAGATTGATTTCAACAATGCGATGCCCATCAAGGGAAAACAATAAAAGAAAAGATTAAAAATTCTGAGGAAACCACCTTTCTCTTATTGGTAATTTAGCTGTCTGCATAATTGCCTATTGGGCTATTTTCAAGGCCACACGTTTCCTTCCATTTAAGATGATTCCTCCAAAGGAATGCAACAAAGTTGATATTTTTGGTGTATTAGGAATTATTTAAGCAAAATAGTAATTTAGGTATAAAAGCAAGTTTGCAGTGATAACTATGGTCGCAACAAAATAAAGCAAGTTTGCAGTGACCCTCTGGGTATACTGATAACTATGGCCACAATAACATAAAAAGCAAATTTACTGAAAATAAAAATGGTTGAATTTTAAAGTTGTGAATCTTATCTACCTGTACATTATAAATTGATGCAAATTGAGACTTGAGGTTACTAAGACCTTTTTTTCAAATAGGTAGGATATACCCCCAAAAACCACCCACATGACCAAAAAGTCCCATCATCGGCAACCAACAGCCAAATACACAAGCAATGCCACAACCAGTTTATATTTTGTTCAAACCTCCCAAACACACCCACCATACCAAAGTAGATCAAATGCAAACCATCACGAATCCACCAAATAATTTTTTTTTTTTTTTTTTTGATAAGTAATGTAAGAAAATTTATTAAATAAAACCAACCAAGTACACTGGAAGTGTACTACAATGGCACAAATCAAGAACCCAAATTACAACTAATCCACCAAATAAATAAAATAAAATAAAGGAAAGAAGAAAAGGGAGAGAAAAATCACCTCAGGGTTATTGCCAGAACCACGATTTGCAGTTACAATGAAGAATATAATAAGCTGATTGCAGAATTAAAATCCAACTTTGATTAATCTAACAACACGTTATATGTTTTGAGAGGTATAAAATAACAATCCTTACAAGTTTCATCTCAAAAGGAACAAAAAAAAGCTCACCTAAACTACTCAAATAGACAGTCATAATTACACATAAGAATACATTTGGAATTTGTGTAGATCTCCAAACAGGTGGCCATTTTTTGTGTTACTTGTAATTTGGGTCTTTCTTAAAAATACATTTGGAATGAGCAGGAAAACTGCAATTTGCACAGTAGTAGAACCATTTCTTGGGATCTCGTTCTTCTTCACAAATGTCACAGTAATATTCACCAGAGTCATCTTCGGAAGTATAACATAGAGTAAAGGGATGCTCATGTTGGTAGTACCATGCTGTTTGTGGTATTGTAGCACATTTGAAGTCAAACAAATTCACAAGTGGTACAACGGAATAATCGGTGTTGTTCAGAACCACAAATACTACACTTTTGTCTATCGTTTGTGATGGAGAGGAAAAGAGGATGCTTATGACAGGCATGAGTAAGGGGGGTGTTAGAGATCAAACTACATTTAACATCAAGAACAAATATGCATCTCACACAATAGTAGACTAAGCCATTGCCTCTCATTGCATCTCCCACAATAGTAGACTAAGCCATTGCATCTCTGGTCGCAAGCACCACACAAAAAACTAGTACAATATTTGAGGGTGAGTGGGTGTCGATGAAGTGGGTGTTGTTTTATGTTGGGTAATTTCATACAAGATTTATGAAGAAAGAAGCTACAATTGAAATTGACACAACCGTAAAAAGATGGAGTGAGAATAGCTCGTACGCACCCGGCGCAAATTTTGTTATTTGGAACCTCATTAGTAAGCTTTAAGTGATGCTCATGGCTGAAGTGTTTGATTTCTGTGGCAATTTCAGTTCCATCCTCCCCCACAGTGGTTTTTATGACTCTGCAAATTTCTGAGTCAACGGATTGATCGAGCTTTGATTCTACATTTTCCAACATAGCTTTGGACTCAGCGGACTCCTCCTTTTTAAGTTCCAGCAAATTCATGTCCTCTATGTTAAACACGTCTATAGCACAATGGAGGTGGGCAGCGAAATGGCATGTGGAGCAATAGTAAAGGCCATAGTTTGTGTCCACTTTTAGAAAACAGAGTTGACATAATTGGGAGTTGGATTGATGGAGTTCAAGAGAATGGATGAGATTGAGGGGGTGATTGTGCCGTACGACTTTTGAGTCTGCTTGGGAAATTGTTAGAGATATATATTAGTCATATTAGCCCAATGTAATAGGCCCAAGCCTAATTCTACTTTGTGTGCAAGCTAAGTCTCCTACTTGTACTAGAAGTCTATTAGTCTAGGGTTTAGTCTATTATATATACCCATGTTATGGCTCATTGTAACACAGGTTATTGTACTACACTCTTATACATAATAAAGATGTAGCCCTTAAGGGATTCCTCCATGGATGTAGGCTGACAAGACTGAACCACGTAACCCTCATGTTCTCAGTGTTCCTATTCTATGCTTTCATCTTCCGCATTCACTCTAGCATACACAACATGGTATACACATCTCGTTGCTAATAATATATTTAACATGGTATCAGAGCCAAACTTCGTTCTTAGCGTCAAACAAACGTCTCTAGCAAGTAAAGAAGATTAATACATGCGTGGCACAGATCCACGATGGTGCCCATGCTTGCTTTCAGATCAGGACCCACTGCATCACACAGCTCCCACGAAATCATCGTTGTTGTGTAACTACTGTGTCCAAAAATCCACAAACTCAAGCAAAGCCGGGACTTAACTTTTCAGATCTGTGCAAATCCATGCCTCGCCTAATGAAACCAATACAACAGACGTGCTCCACGACCTCCCGCGACAAAAACCCAGAAACACGGCCACCAACGGCAACCTCACGCGCCACCACGCGCTTCCGTTGTAGCTCACGCGCCGCCTCGGATTCCTTAGGAGCAGGTCCTCCTCCGGCAACACGCGCCACCATGACGGCCTCATAGCTCGCCGATCTGCCAAACCCCGAAGTCCGAGCATCAATCTCAGTCGCACGCGCCTTCCGGAGTTCTCCACGTGCCGGTGGAATACCCTCACGAGCCACACGCGCTTGAAGTCTGCTGCTGATGTCATCTGACGTCATTTGATGACGTCATCTTGCCACGTCAGCACCACGTAAGCCGTTGCCACGTCAGCCCTAATCCAGGTCATCAGCCACGTCAGCAGTGTCGCCTCGTCAGCACCACGTCACCTAGCTGATTATTGACAAGACCGACCCGACCCGGACCACCCGGATCTGACCTGTGAAGCACTGACCGTTGACTTTGACCAGATTCGTTGACTTTTGCGTGGACTTTTGACCAAAGTCAAAAATTCCGGACAAGGCCTATCTTGCTCAGTTTTTCACGTAAATTTCAATTTTGGACTCCGTTTCTTCATTTGAAACTCCAAAATTGGTCAATTGGCATATTATTCATTGTGGTTTCTTCAAAGGTATTATTCAAGGCATCTCCAAGTGATCTTCTCATGCTTATCCAACCTCAAACCTTCATCGAGCTTCCACCTTGAGTTTGAGGGAGGGTGTTAGAGATATATATTAGCCATATTAGCCCAATGTAATAGGCCCAAGCCTAATTCTACTTTGTGTGCAAGCTAAGTCTCCTACTTGTACTAAAAGTCTATTAGTCTAGGGTTTAGTCTATTATATATACCCATGTTATGGCTCATTGTAACACAGGTTATTGTACTACACTCTTATACATGATAAAGATGTAACCCTTAAGGGATTCCTCCGTGGATGTAGGCTGACAAAGCTGAACCACGTAACCCTCGTGTTCTCAGTGTTCCTATCCTATGCTTTCATCTTCCGCATTCACTCTAGCATACACAACATGGTATACACATCTCGTTGCTAATAATATATTTAACATGGTATCAAAGCTAATATTTAACAGAAATTAGTACATCTTGTATGAATCCCAAAACCACATGAGGTACACACATAGGGCATACCTTTGTCTTCTTTGCCACAAAGGTCACAAGTGAATGTGATCAACTTCCAAAAGGAGGTCAATGGGTGGTGATGGACTTCAGTTGCTAGACTTGCTTCCGTGGTGGGCGCTAAAGAACCACATTCGATGTGAAGCTTAAAGTTGCATCGGTAACAAAAATAACAGTATTCCCCACGATATTGTTTGCAGACATCGCAATTGCTCTTTTCTCCCTCAGGCTCAGGATGATATGTCCCTTCATAAAAGAGAATAAGAGGATGTAATGGGTGCAAGGGATGGTGCAGCAACCCAAGGGGTAGTTCCGCACATGATTTATGATAATGGTACCCATTGCATTCCTTACAATCGTAGCTAGGACCCAATATTGGTTCCCTGCACCCCCAACATTCGTAGCCGTAAATTCTGTCTTCATTGAAGACCAACGGATGCTCCGGATGTCCAAAATGTTGAAGCTGCTTCACCTTCAAAGTCAAACGGGGAGAGAGAGAGAAGTGCACATTAGATATTAGATTGATTTAAGTCAAGTGTGGGAGCATTTTTTTTGCTCCCTCGTGTTTTTGTAAATAGCAACAGATGTAAACAATAAACATAAATGGTGAGGTGATGATGTCAGCGTTTTGGGCTTATTTGTTGAACCTTCCAATCTAGATGACCCATAGCACATGATGGTTGGTGGGCTTGGTTTTGCTCAAGTTTATTTTTGGGGTTTTGGGAATAGTATGTGCATGTGTTGTTTTGTGGGCTTGTTAGTAAATGGTTCACACTTGATTGTGGGCTTGTTATTTTGGGCTTTCATGAATTAAATGAATTGCTGTGTCAAATATTTTTTTATTATACATTAAATTTTTACTATATATTATCTTCCTCCCAAAAACATAATTCACATCTTCTCTTACTATTATCCCCTAAATTATATTAATATTTATTTAATTCTAGTTGCCATATAAAAATATATTGTTGCTTTTTTTTTTTTTTTTTGCAATGTAAAAAATGGAAAGCAATGTTAGAGAGTTAAAAATATTTAGATATATATATATATATATATATATAAGTTTTTTTTAATAAATTTTTTAAAAACCTGTATTGTGAAGTAAGGATGTAGTTATATTTGAACAGAGTGTAGATTTTTTAGCAAAATATTATTATGAAAAAAAGTTAACAAATAATATAATTTTGTATAAGTTACCCAAAGTGTCTAATGAAATGACTGGGTGGATCACATGACTCACATCACAGGTTTCATTTTAGGTCTATTGTCAAATGGTGCCGGAGTTTTTATAAAATAATTCACATTTTCTCTCACAATTATACCTAAATGATAATATTTATTTATCATAAAAAGATATATATATATATATATATATAAAACTCTTTTTTTGGTGTTTGTTACCTTGGGAATGCTTTTGGGGTGATTAGTAGTCTCTGCCTCAATTTGTTGTTCTTTTTGTACCTCTTTCGCTTTCTGGGTCTGATCCTTTTCACCCAATTCCTTGCCATTGAGTCACCACTTTTGCCTTTTGACTCGGGTAGTTGATCCATTGTACAGCTAGCTGAGTAGTTAATCAAATTGGTTTTTTTTTTTTTTTTTTGTTTAAATTTCTAAAGTATTTTTTTTCTTTAAATTTGAAAATATTATTATTTTAGTTTTTAGAAAAAAAATATTTTCTTGATTAATTTTTAAATCAAGCTGATCTATTCTATCGTGCTTTTCAAATTTAATATGTCTAGGCATTATAAACTCAGTAATATACAAAAGAGCTTAAAATTATAGGGTTTGTGTGTGTGTTGGTATTCCTAAATATACTAAAGAAATATCTTGATAGTGAATTGCATTTGATTGTTGTGAGTGATATACCTTTTATCAAAGCCACATTAGACGTAACATGAACTAAACCCATTTGACAATAAATATCGTTAATTCAAGTGCAACTTAACAAGTATATAAGCCCAATTGCATTTGTAACATTTATAACAAATATTAAGCAAGTAAAGCAACCTTATGAACATTAGTAGAAAAACACATACATACAAACATACTTGAAGAATCAGCCATCGATACTTATAAGGAAAAGCTTCTAAGTTAGCCTTAATTTTAATTTTGTTAATACAGAGTTCATATAGAGCTCATCTACAACTTTTACTATGTATAGACTAGATGGTGTTACTTTCAAAAGATAAAACGTATTAAAGTTATTCCATTGTGCCAAAAATAAAAAGCATCCAACACAAAAGACAACAAATTAGAGAGAAAAAGAAAAACATATACATAAAGGCTCATACTTGCACTCTCCCAGCAAAGTTTCATTCTCACACCATCCTAACTAAATAACTCTCTCCCCCTTGGCCCACAAAAAAGACAACCAAAAAAAAAAAAAGATTTTGTAGGGTGCTCCACTTAAAAATCTCATACTTGATACTTGCAGTAGAAGACTAATTTTTTTTTTTTTTTTTTAAATGAAATTTCATTAGCTCCACAAAAAGGCTCATACATGCACTGAAAAGTATTAAGAGTGGTTCTAGGACAACAAAATATTCTATAACTTGTTGTCACAACTTTGACGTGGCTGACTGCAAGTAATTGTCTATCAATTACACATGAACCTACCATTTGTAGTACTAGATTTTTTTTTTCAATATTAAAGGTGTCTCGTGGGTGAATAATGTATAATAGCAAAAGTATATGTCAGCATTTTTATGTGAAAATTTACAAGTAAGACTGTAAGAGGGAATCTGACTTAAGCAAACTAGATTCATATGCTTTTCTCTCTCTCTTTTTCTTTTTATATATTCTTATTACCCAAAGAACTTAAAATATTATAAGATGTTAATTTTACATATTTAATTTCAAAATCACCCACATTATTCAATTTAAAAATATATAAATATACAATGTTGTTACAGTAATTATGTAAAAGAAAATCATTGTCCTTAATTGAACTAGAAAAGCCATACTTTTTTTTTTTTTAATAACACACAAAAGTCATACTTAAGGTAACTTTTACAAAATTATACTACTTTTGTAACTTTTTTCCATAATAATATTTTGCTAAAGAAATTATTTGTTCAAATGTCATTTTTGTATCTATCACGCTTCACAAATATCAACGTGATTGGATACTACAAATTCACTAATCTTTTTTTTTGAGAAAGTACAAATTCACTAATCTATATATCAAGAACTCAAATTATAGTATTTTATTTATTTTTTTTTAATTTGAACAAATGGTAGATGTTTTATCAAAATATTATTAAGGAAAAAACTTATTATATAGTGTAATTTTGTAAAAGTTGTCTTTAAGGGTAACTTGTACGCAATTTCTATCAAAATAGTTATTATATTGCAACGTCTAATATTTCTAGTAATATGAATTTCTATTCCTAACATAATTTCCATTGAATGTGCTAAACGTGGCCTCAAATTTTTTTTTTTTTTTGGATAAGTGTTAATCAATTATAGTAAGAATATGAATTTTGTCTTCACATTTTGGACCCTACTTATCAAGGGGAAGTCTAGACACATGTTTGAGGGTGTTAAAATATTGGTAAAATAATTAAAATCTTCAATTTTCTTTTTCTCATACCTCTTCCAAACTAACATTTTATTTTTTTGTCATTCACTTACGAGATATTGTTCGCCCATCTCTCTTCAACTTATCAATATATGAGATTCAATCTCTTAGGGTTGTCATATATTTTTTAGTCTTCTTTCTTAGGGTTTCTTTTAACATGTTGCTTTGAAATAATTTCTTATCCTAAAAACAAAGCAAGATTAATTCTAGTGCCCTAGTGGGTGTAGACAACACCCTGCGCCCCTTTTTCCCTCCCCAACGCACACAAAGAAAAAAAAAGATTCTATCATTAGCATCAAGCATGACCTTAAAAGAAGAGTCCAAAAAAAGTATATAACACCACCATCATTTGAAAATTCAAAAACTAGAGAAAAAAGTAAAATAAAAGCAATAAGCTTGCTAAACAACATACGAGTCAAATGCTTCACTCTCTTATTTGTCGGGTATTCCTTTCCTATATTTTTTTTATTTTAACATTTCCTTTCATTGACAATGAATAAAAAATAAATAAAAGGAAGAAGAAGTAGAAGAAAAAAGGATAGTGAAAGAAAGGTAATGGGCCTTGCTAATTAATCTTAAATCAAGTGCTACTTTCCTTTTCTTACCATTTCTTTTTCCATATTTCTATTACTTTTCATATTTCCATTTGTTTACAATATTTTTGACATCTTTTGTGATTTTTTTTCCATGATGAATGACATAACCAATAGATTTGAGGAACTATATAACTTTTATGTTTGCTCAAAATACATTCAATTAATTCTGAAAATCAATCATTCCAAATATAAAAGTTATATTGCATGTACCTAATCCCGTTAGAGCATTATTCGCCTTGTTTACTATAAAGAAAATGGAAAATCATGATATTTTCAAACTTCATTAGTAAATTCTAATTCCTTTTATATGTTTACAATTTTTTAGATTATATATATAGGTTTTCCTTTTATATGTTCTAGTTTGTTTAAAAAATGAATTTATAGAATAGGGCTGGGAGTTATATACCTTAAATTAAAACTAGAGCATAGGCAAAAAAAAAAAAAAAAATTATTGGAAACCAATAAATACCTTTATAATTTTGTGTATATTTGATAGGGCACTGGAACTCAAACTATGCTCACAAAGTCCTCAGTCCTCAGCTCCTCTATTGCTACGATGTCTCCAATCTCATGTGCTATTCAATTTGATGTGCAAAATTAAGGATTATACACTATAAGAAAGAAAGTGTTAAAAAGAGTTTAAGAAGGAGAATAAACTTGTGGACATAAAAAATTGAAATTTGAAATGATGGTGGGGATTAGTTTGGTTTAGTCTCGCTTTATGCCCTCCAAATATTAAGCTAGTTTATCATGCTTTTCAAATATCAATGTCACTAAATAAAAAGACTCACTAATATATGACAAGCTTAATTTTGTGTGTGTATTTTTGTATTCCTAAATATACTAAACAAATAAAAATAATATCATGTACCTTTTATCAAAGTTGCATTAGATGTCTCATGAACCAAACCTATTAGCAATAAATATCATTAATTCAATTGAAAATTAAGAAGTAAATAAACCCAAAATTCATTGCATTTTTAACATTTATAAGAAAAATTAAGAAAGTAAAGCAACCTATTGTTTATGAATAGTATTTAAAAACCCATAGATGTACAACTAAAGTTGGAGAAATAACCATCAATACTTATAGGAACAAAAATCAAACTTTGGCTTTAAAACACCCTTAGGGAGGTTTCCAAGTTAGCCCTAATTTGAATTTTGTTAATGTGAAGTTTATATGAAGTTCATCCAAGCTTCTACTATATATAGATTTGATGGTGTTGCTTTATAAGGATAAATTTATCAAATTCCATCATGCCAAAACAAGAAAGCATCTCCAACACCATAGACAAAGAATTGGAGAAAGAAAAAGAGAAGTAGATGCTTGCCTTCTATGTGCAAGAAAGCAAAGACCTAGATGTATATACTAGTCTTCTCTTCTCCATTCTTTTTTTTTTTTTTAAGAAAAAAAAAATACTTTTGTTCATGCCTAGATGTCATAATAATATTTATTTTTCCCTCCCCCCCCCCCCTCCCCCTCCCTAAACATGTCTACACTAACATTTTGTTGTTATTCATTTTATGAAATTTATTTGCTCATCATTATTTATGTTATACATCATCACTATCAATGCTATTGTCCCATTTTTCTCATCTCATTGTCATCACCATCACCTCCACCATCATTCACTGCTATTGTTGTTACCACCACTACCACCAATAACATCATGATACCATACCATCACCATAATCAAGTTATTGTTATCATCATAGTTATAAAAGCCTTAATTCTTTACCCTTTGTTAATGTTTTTAAAAAAACCATAACACTCTAATTAAAAAAGAAAAAGAAAAAAAGAAGAAGACCTTTTTAATACCATATTCTAAACTTTTAGATATACTCATTTAATCAATGAAAAGTTAATTGGTGTGTTTAAAATTCCCATCATTTAGTAAATTCTAAGAATTTTTGGAACTTGGAAGTCTTTTTTTTTTTTTTTTGCAATTTCCTTTAATATGTTGTTTTAAAAATATTTATTATGTGTAAAACAAACCAAGCATTGGTTTAGGCTTAAACTCCCTTTTTTTTTAATGAACACCACCCCAATTTGCAATTTCACCACACACACACATTATGTATATTGTCATATTCCACTCTCACAGTCTCATCAAAGTCGTACTTACACCATCCTAAAATATGAAAACTCGTAGAAGTTGTAAAATTTCATATATTTGCAATTTTTTTGGTGACTCGATATATATAAGCTTTTTTTTTTTTTTTTGTACTAAATTTTATTTAATTTTAAATTTCTTAATGAACCCCCTTAAAAAAATTACTAAAGCTGCCACTATTCATATGCCTTTCTCCCTTCTTTCTTTTTCTATATTCTTATTACCTTAATGTTTTCATTCTCTCATGTGATGTCTTATTTTCTTTTTCATTTTTTTCTCCACTTGACTATATCAGAAATTATGCTTTAATAGAGAGAGAGAGAGAGAGAGTCTACTAACACTATCTATCAAAAGAAAAAAAAATCTTGACGAAAAAGTGCTATGAAACTCCACGTAAGATATATAAAGCCATTTATTCTTATAATTAAATGTTTAGGAACTAATATTTTCTTTTTCTTTCTTTCCCTCATTTTTTTTTCTTTATTGCATTTATGACAAATAATATAATAGCTAAGAGAAAATAAATCCAAAAAAATATTTGTGCCATAAAAAATATCACAATTTTTGCCACAACTTGCCATATAGCAAGTTGCGAGTAGAGAATAATAGTGAGTCCATAGGGGTTCACATCTCCACAACTTACAACTCGTGAGATAGCGAGTTGTGGCAAAAATGGTAATATTTTTTTTTATCACTGGCATTAGCTTTTCTCAAGTAAAGTGTAGGCCCATTTTTATCTATTTTCTCTTCTGAGTGGCAATTTTGTAAATAAAGTGATCCGTAATTCGAAACCCAACAGCCCTAATTTGTTCCTCCTTTTTTTTTTTTTTTTTTGGTTCTCGTATTTTTTCCTCCTCCACGCACCACCACTGCAAAAACCAATGAAGGAAAACGAAAACAATGGAAGAGGGAGAAGAACCTCCAATTGCGAAGCTATTTACCATCCAATGCCCAATGAATAAGAAGGAGAATAAGGATGCTCCAGTTATGGAGAAACCATCGGATTGCAACGTCGATAGGGTTACGGTTTCAAAGTTTGATTACTGTGTGGACAATTACTTCAGAGCCTTTGAAACCACCTCTAAACTCAGTGGAGAAGATGATGAAGATTATTATGCTCTTCAACAAATTGAAATTCAGCGTTTGTCTTCCTCACTCGCTTTCTTAAGGTAAATACTAAACAATGCTCCTCCTACTACTTTTATATATGTATGTATGTATGTATGTATGTGTTAGAGATGTGAGTCCAGTTTTACTATTATGCTCTGTCATACTATTTGTATTTTTATTGCACATTCTAATTTTTGCATGCATTTTATGTTTTAGTCACTGAACTTTGAAAACTTTTTTTTTCGTCTCTCAAACTTTGTAAAGAGTTTTTTTCAATAGTTTAGAAGCAAAAATAAGGATGAACAAACAAACTTTTCTCAATAGTTTAAGGATGATTTTTTTATTTATTTATAATTTTAAGAGACAAAAAGCGAAATATTTTCAATAGTTTAGGGATGAATAATGGTGTTTTAAAGCTTCGGGACGACGAAATTCGTGCAAATTTTAGGTACGAAAACATTATTTTAGCCTAGTAATTTTCTCAACATCCGCTTGTACTTGTATATCATGTCATATCAAACAATTTCATGCACAAAAACATTAGAAATACATAAAAGGATCCATGTATCGCTGTATACACACATGTAGGTATATTCAACGTTGAAATCTGTACTAGGCATTGCTGGTCATGGTTTTCGTACTTGTTATTATAATTGACCTTGGTTTAAGATTTGGAAAAAATACAGGCGGAATACTAAGTATATTAAGTGAAGGAGGGTGTGTGATGAGTTAACCAAAGCTTATATTGTGCTCTTCAATCTTGAACCTTTCTGCTTTAAAGTTTAAACTTACTTAGTATTGCCCCATAATCTAGGACCTGCCTGCTCAATTGTAATTGTAGATTTTCAGGTTGGTTCCTTTTCTTGTAGACAGAAATTTTTGGGTTGTGGCTTCTTGTAGCAAGTTGAAAGAGTTTCTTTCATTTTAATACCTATTTTATTTCAGAACATATAAAAGTAAGACGGAAATTCTAGATTTTCTTATGTTTTAACTTTTAACCGATGATGTTATTGCTGAATTTTGAGACTGTTTGGCAATTTCTATGAATAAAATGACTTTTATACTTGTTGGTGCATTGTAAAATTGCTATCTACAGAAACTAAATAATTGATGATTGCTATGCACATTTGCTAAATGCCTCTCATCAGACCTTGCTGCAGCAAAGACTTTGTTATGTATGTTGGAGGCCATGTTTGGGCTTTGGATTGGTGTCCCAGAATCCATGAAATGCCTGACTATCATATTAAATGCGAAGTACTTGTATCTTTTTTTCCTTCTATTCCTTGTGTGTATGTGTAAATGTTACTTATTTGTTGGAATTCTTTTGGGGGCATTTGTGTAAGCTTCACTTTTAATTGATATTTGTCAAAAAAAAAAACATCTCTGCTACGATGTTTAGATAGCTTAGCCTTTTTGTTTTTTTGTTTTTTTATTTTTTATTTTCTTTTTTAAATTTCATTATTTATTATTCCCAGTTTCTTTAATGGAGCTGCACACACGCACATGAATGTTTGTTTGTTTGTTTTTATTTATTTTATTTTTTATGGAATACATGAATGTTTGTTTGTTTGTATGTATGAATGTATATGTTCTAAATGTTATTTGCAAAAGGCCAAATCATTTTTATTTTTTATTTTTTTGGGTTAGGCAGTGTACCGTTTAAGAAATTTGATGTAGTTTCATTTAGGCAATTGTTTGTGATATTATGGGTAACGACAAAAGTAATTAATTGGGATGGTTAGAGGACATTGTCCTCATTAGTCTTGTTGAGCATTGTTCCACATTTATTGCTTTGGAGCAAAATTGTGTTTGCAAGAAAGAAAAATTAGATATACTGCTTTATTTGACTTTTAGATGTTGTGTCATGTGTGGTTTGATTATATGTAGAGAATTTTGCTTTGGAGCAAAATTTATTTTGATTATTCACATTAAATCATTTTTATGTGACTTCTTTATGTTTCTTACTTTCCAGTCTATTGTGGTTGCTGCCCCAATAATATCATGTTACCATACCATCACTGTCATCAAGTTATTGTCATGATCATTGTTATAAATATCTTAATTCTTTTCCCTTTATTTATATTTTTTAAAAAAAACCATAATTCTCTAATTCAAAAAAAAAATTTCTTAATGCTAAATTCTAAATTTTTAGATATACTCATTTAAAATTCCCATTATTAGTAATTTCTAAGAATTTTTGGAATTTGAAAAAAAAAAAAAAAACTCGGCAAAAAAGTGCTATGGAACTCTTTGTAAATCATATGAAGTCATTCGTTCTTATAATTAAATCCATGGTAAGTCAATCTATATTTTATCAAAAAATTGTTTATAAATCAATTTGATATCCATTAAACAGAGTAAAGAGAGAAAACATTGTTTAGATACGAAAACTCTAAATGAAACATATCAACAATTTTACACTTGTTGTCTAGAATAATGGAATTGAATAACAAAGATAGACGAATATTTCAAATTAAAACAATTTTATAAGTTCGTAATTTTAATTAACAAAATTCAAATTTTAGGATCTAATTTTTTTTTCTTCCCTCCTTTTTATTTCATTATATTGAATTTAGGACCTAATAATAAATAATATAATATCTAAGAGGAAATAAATCCAGCCCATTTTACCTATGTTTATTTTTTTAAAAGATATGTGGTCAGGCTCAAGATAATTAAGTCAGGCTCAAAAAAAAAAAAAGATACGTGGCAATTTTGTAAATAAAGTAATTCCTAATTCGAAACTCACCAGCCCCAATTCATATTTTATGATTATTAAAGATATTTACTTCGGTTGATTTGTTGATGAGAATTCATAGCCAACCCCAATTTACTTGGGATTAAGGCTTAGGTGAGCTGAGTCAAAATATTAAGCAAGGGAAAATGGCAGTTAATATTTTTAAAATTTTATTTTTTAGACTAGAAGAACAATTCACAGGAGTATTTATTTTATTTTTGACCTGAACAATATCAAGCTTCTCTCTACCAAAATCTGTGTGCTCAAATCTTCACTCTTCCTTAGAAAGTTCTTTGATTGCAATGAAATGTGATCGCCATTGTTCTTTCCTTCTTTGGCTGAAAATTCCTTCGAAAAAGTAAAGTTGGTCTAGGCATAAGGGGTATGACGAATTTCAACAATGCTTTGATTGCAAAATTGAGAAGGAATGTCTTAACAGAAACTTATTCTCAATCCCAAAAGCAAATTGCATCTTCTGCCTGTGGAAAAGTATGTGTGACAACTTCTCATAGACGAGCAGGAAATACCATGGCCCATCAGTTAGCAGGGCACGCCAAGAATGTACATCATGAAATTATTTGGATACAAGATGAACCTAAGTTTATTAAGGAAAGAACGAGTATTGACAAAGCACCTTCTATTTGAAGTTTTCAGTAATGAATTTTTTTTTTTTTTTTTTCATAAAAAGTTGTACATTGGGAGTCATATTTCAAAAACAAGACATCGATCCAATGCCTACTCATAGGCCTCACTCACTTTGTTCTCTATTAGCACTGTAAAGTGATAAGCAAATTCGATGACTCACTCACTAAGAGTATGTTTGTTAACTGTTTTTTTCCCCTGTTTTCTATTCTTAAGAATAGTTTTCTATTTTCTTACCGAAAAAACTTGTTTGGTAACTAAAAACAAGCTGAAAACAAAAATAGTTCTCAATTCTCAAAATACAAAGGAAATAGAAAACATGCATTTACTTGTTTTCAATTTCAAGCTATTTAAAAACACGGAGAAAACAGCTTGAAACCCACAATTAATGAATAAGCACTTCAGTTCGAACCCCACTGGAAGCAAAACAAAGAATTTTAGCATTTTTTTTTCCCCTCTCTCACACGGATACTAGTTATTTTTGCACACTACTTTGTGTAACTAAGCAATCTTAAAGAAGAGGACCATATTTGCTCATTGGTGACTTTGTTAGGTTACAGGGGCCTTAATTTACTTTTTGGTGGCATAAATTAGCCAAATTGAGGTGCGATTTGTTTGATATATGTTTGCCTTGCTAGAAGCTCACGTTGTTGCTTATGTTTTATCTAATGTGGCAATAGCTTTTGGAAGTGGCGGCCTTAAGGTTTAATGTGTAGGTTCGCCAATTCTATGTGCTAATGGGAGAACCACTTCTTTTGACATTTGCTAATAGATTTTTTATTTAGACAAGCGATTAACATATTCTCAAAGGGACAAAACTTAGGTACAATACCTTAGGTATTGTTCCTTAAGTTCCCTTCTTAAGATTCAGCCATGTAGCTACTTAATTAAAAAATACAATTTCATCTCATGAGAATCTTAATTAAGTAGCCACATGGCAGAATCTTAAAAGGGGAACTTAAAGAACAGCACCTAAGTACTATACCTAAGTCTTACTTTTCTCAAAGAACAAAAGAAAAGAGGTACTCTACTAATTTAAATACTGGTCTGATCATGGTGTATGTTATTACTTAATACATTAGTGAGTACATTGTCTTTGGACCAACTCAAATGAACCCATATATTAATCTCGTTGTAGGGACTTAAACCCATCAATACCAAAACTTCAGATTTTCCCTCATCTTCCATTAATTTATTTTTTCTTCTGTGCTTATGTTATAATGGATGCCAAAAATACTGAAATGGGAACTTCTTTTGTATGATGTTTTTCCATTTTAACTAAACAAACAGGTTTTTTACTTTGAAAACATAAGAAAGTTATTTTTTGATTTTATTCTTAAAAACAAGTTTTGGAAAACAAAAAACAAAAACAATTATCAAACATAATCTTAGTCGCTAGCCCGTTTTCACTAAACATATTGCTAAGGATTTTATTGGGTTAGAGGATACTCCTCCCCTAGCCCTAGAGGCTTTGTATCTGGATTCAATCAATTTTCACAATGAATGAAGTCTTGATTTCAGCTTCAAAAGAAAGAAAGAAAGAAAGGACAATGAGTATCCAAACCAAATCATGTGAGTTGGGTTGATTTCTACGCATGTGACAAGTTAAATTGAAAAAACCCACTAATCAATGCATGCACACCTTTAAGCATCTCATGAGACCAACCTTTTATAAATCATAATACATGGAACCCACACACACTCTGATAAAAAATCTCAAGAGATCATCTCATAAGAATTTTTTTTTTTTTTTTTTTGGCCTAACAAGTCCCTCATTTTGGTCAATTTTATTGACTTTCTTTTTCTAATAAAATTTTTACTTATCAAAAAAGGAATAAAAGACTTGCACATGTTATATTTTTTTTGATAAAAAATTTTGAAATAAAAAAAAAATTACTTTATTTTGAAACCCATTGATTAAACTCTATATTCATCTAAAAATTAATCATAAATCAATTTGACATCCATTAAATAGAGGACATACATAGAGAAAGTTTCATTTAGAATTAGAAAGAATTAAAATGATACACAAAATATTATCAACAGTTTTACACTCATTATCTAGAATAATGGAAATGAATAAAAAAATGGACAGGTATTTCAAATCGAAACAATTTCATAGGCTTGTAATTAACAAAAATTTAAAATTTAAAACTTAATATATTTTTAAAAATTTTATTATTGCATTTAGGACCTAATATAATATCTTGGAGGAAATAAATCCAATTCCTTTTTACCAATTTTTCTTTTTCTGAAAGATATTAGTAGCTTCCGCGGACGCTGAGAATCCAATCGGGTGTTTTTTTTTTTTTTTTTTATAAGAATAACTTTAGATATTATCAGGGTCCAAGGTTGTATCAAACTCTCCAAACCCATATTGTGAATATGCCAAATTCATTCATCACCAGAAAAATGGGTGTGCTCCAAATCTTCATCATCTTCATTTCTCAGCACCATCACTATCATTATCATTTGCATTCACTGTTTTCTGTGCACACTCATCTCTGTGCTCTTCCTTCATTATTGGACACCTCCTGCAACACAAGTCACAGAACCAGTGGGCTAACGAAACTATATGTGTTGTTTAATTATGGGGTCTTGTACTTCTTGGTTGAATATGCGTGTGGTTGGATATAGGGGGTTGTGCTCTGGAGTGTGGTGGTGTTGCTGGTCAGTGAATTCCGGAGTTCACGCTTACTAGTGTTTAGTGAGGACTTGTTCTTCCTCTATTTGCTTTCTCCATTCATTTTCAATGCTGGTATGCTCTCTCTCTCGCTTTTTACGTGTGTGTGAATTGTAAGTAGTTGCTCAGAATTGGATTATATTTGAACTGGGTTTCTAGGGGTGTGGAATTTGGAAAAAGGATTTCTTTACTTTGGAACTGTATTTTTGTGGATTGGATTTGGGGTCTGTAATTGGAATTTCCTTTACCAATATCTATATAGGAGAGATCAAACAGTATCCAATGTTGAGTTGAATGTAAACCCTCCAATTCCAATCTCAATGTTGATTCCAAGCTAAAGTAATGCAGCAAGAGAGGTGTTATATGATGATGTGGGCTTGAAAGTAATTATGAACAGATTATTGAATCTTATCGAATTTAGATTTATCAGTCTTGATATTTGTGAGATTTAGTACCTGGTTAATTTTGTTGTTTCGGGTAGTTGGTACTGTAATTTGGCTTTGCCTTATATCACTTTGTAAGATCTGCAATCCTTATTCCACTTCTACTATTTTTCTTGTTTCGAGCTTGGTACTGGTATTTTCTGAACATTGTATAATGATTGTAAATTTTGCTAATAAAACTAATTCACTTATTCCTATGGATCTTACATTTCACCCAAACAAAGTCTAACTATAGCATTTTGTTGTTTTATGTCCAGGTGCCTATTTTCTTCTTACAAGAATTGGCGTGACAAGCATGGATATTCAAGATTACCTAGGTGACTAATAACTATTGTTGAATCATTTTGTTCATACGGTCATTGATAGTCATCCTTAGTGTTATATTTCTACGATCATATGCTGGACTTTCTATTTTCATTTCACATAAAAGTTGTTTTTGGAAAAATTATTATTGGTTTGCTAAATTTTAATGCACTTTTTTGTTGGGATTTTGGTAGACATCGTTGGCTAATTTCCCACATGGTAACTTTCAGGCAGGTCTTATAAGTGCATATATCATAAAGACACTTTACTTTGGAAGGTACAATCAAATTCACTTTGTTTTTAGCTTGAAGTTGTTCCTTCTATGTATCTGTTGCATTCACTTTTAGTACCATTCAAATTTCTGTATTCTTAAATTTTGAAAGGTATTAAGAATTTGGAACCAAATAAAAGAAGAGATCTAAATGGGAAAAGAACAGATGGAATTCAAGTAATGAGAAAATTAGTTAAGGTGATACAAGGAAAAGATGAAGTGGGGAAAAATGTGGCTTGAGTCAGTGGTGAATGAGAACAGGGAAAAAGATTTAGCAGGATCTATGTATCTGTTGCATTCACTTTTAGTACTGTTCAAATTTCTGTATTCTTAAAATTTGTTAACGTGATGTCTTTCAGATGGTTCATTGGTAATAATGTTAATGGATCTATGCCCTTCTATAATCATACATGCTTATCACCCCCCTCACTTATAGTTGTTGAATTTATAGCCATATGTTCAGAGTCTGATACAATTGCATCACTTTGAACTATGTATGTCATTCCTGATCAGTGCAATTAACATTAACCTATAACCTAGGAAATTTTTTGCCCGTCTACAGATAGTGTTGACTTGGTTTGATATCAAGAATTTATATGGCGGCCAAATATATTTGAATGATTATCACATTGCCACACACTAACTCTGTATACACTAGGTCTATGACATTTGGCTTTTATTTTTTTCAAAAGAACTCCTGTTAAGTCTATAATTGACAAATTCTAAATCAAACAGTACCAAAAATATATGGATTTTATTTGATCAAATAGGTATTTGGTATTTATTTAACCATGAGTTTGACATCCTACCAGCTCAAGTTAGTCTCAACAAAAGAATGCAAATTGAAGACATGACTTGCATCTTTATGGAGGCCAAACTGAGACTTTGGAACACATTCTTGTTAAATGCCCTGTTGGCTGTTGCACTTAAAATTTGGTCCTCCCACAAAATGGCCCTTTAATTTCCTAAAATTAGAGTCCAGGCCCATCCACAAGTGGATTAAATTGTTTAATGGCTAGGGATTGATTCAGAAGAAGATATTTGTTTCCAAATCTTTGCTCTACTATGAGACAAGATTTAGCAAGCAAGCAATTGCTACAGTAATCGTCATGGAAACCGCTTCCTCCAGGTTGGTCCAAAGTTAATTTTGACGATACAATTAGAGACACAAAGATCGCAACTGCTGCCTTGATCAGAGACAACTACAGACTTCCATTTTTAGTTTGGAACAAGATATTAAGCCAATTAAATATCTTGAGTGAATAGTTGATGAGAATTCATAGCTGACCCCAGTTTAATTGAAATTGAATTGAGTTAAAATATTAAGAGATTTAACAGTTAAGATTTTTATAATTTATATTTTTCAGACTAGTTGAACAATTCCAAGGAATATAGAAGTGAATTAATTAATTCTTCTGCCATGTTTTTCTTCTTTTGACTGAATGTAAGACACCATATGGAAGATAACCAACTAGATGACTAAGATGAGTAAATATTTCTAATAGATATTCCATAGGCTTGATGTCAGATTTACAATTGTCACAAAGAGAAAGATTGATTCTTCAACCTTTATTGAGTACAGAGGAATTGTGTGCACCTTGTGCAGTTAAAACCTTGAATCACCAACTTGGATGATAAGGTCATCTGCAACTTTTTTCTGGACAATCCTGCCAGGAATAGATGGGATTCATTGCCATAAAAAAAATCTTGCGTATGTAACTATCACTACAAGTACATCATCAACATTCCATATATATATATATATATATATATACATGCATAGGGAAGAAAATGTCTTCAAAGAGAGGTGGGTTTTGGTGGGGCTGTTTACCAGTCCTGGTTTCTTTTTTCTAGAACTAGGGCAGCCAAACTAACATTTGTTGGAAAAATGACATCCCACAAATGAAATTTGTGAAAATGTTAAATATTATCACTCACAACAAACCTTAAAAGACAATTGACCAGGTAAAAAGATTATCAACAACTAAGCCATAAAGTGTTTGTATCAGTAATTCTTAAACATGATAAATGAAGTTTTTGCCAGTGCACCTAGACACAAATGTGAAGTTATCATTAACAGCTTCTGTCATCATTAGGTAGTCAAAATTCTAGCATGTGAAACAACCACTATATAACATTGAAAAATTCCACAATCCATCATGAAATGCTCAATAACTTTTTGAGACCACTCTTCAATGTATGTGCCCAACTTCAGAGAACCCAAAAATCATCTCTCACGTGCTCATAGTTAATTAATTATCATATATCTCAGCTACTATAGCTAAGGACAGGTAAATGTCTCACAGTGTCAACCTCAAAACAGATTAGCATGCACCATCTTCTATTTAATATTTAACAGAAAAGTAACATCCATATGATCCCAACCTAATTCAAGTAAAAATTTAGAAAAAGTTTACCAACAGAAACACTTCCATCATACTAATCTTTTATACCGTGATATCTCTTTGCTTGACATTGAATTCCATGAATGAACACTACAATTGCTTGCTTTTTTTGTTAGAAAAATGCAAACCATGCTGAGTTGAAACAATTACATGGGCTAATGATCATGACATTAGTTATTGAAAATGTAATCCCCTTAGTAGGCCTATTGATTTTTGTGCAAAATTTAAGCCTGGAGACATCAAGTACACAGGTAATTTTCAACCAAATTGAATTTCCTAGTGTGTGCAATTGGAATTGTATGATTAAAGGTAGTAACAACAACCAAATTGAAGTGCCTAGTGAGTAAATTTGGAACTGTATGATTAAAACTTAAAAAGTTATGCTAACAACACCAATCCGGATGAGGAATGGGGTTACTCATCAGACCTTTCCACATTCCCTTTTGTGCTCAAATCATGTTCAGTATGTGCTATCCCAACAATTGAGAACTATGGTTGTGGGATTGATTTTTTGATTCAAGCAAACCTCTATGTGCTCTTTTAAATGGTACTAAGATTCATGAAAATATGAATCCAGCTTATTAAGTGAGAAGTAGCATAATAGAGTTGGAATCTCAGTCTAGCAGAGTTTAAGTTCGTCTTTCTAATATATATGGGACTGTTATATCATAATTAATTTTGTAATTTGGTTGAATTAATATTGTTAAAATATTTTCAGAATATATCATTAACCATATTCAGAACATAGCTCTATGCTTTTGATTTGTTCGATGTCTTAAAGCTTGGAAAATATCAATAATCACCATTTCCCTATTATTATTGTTGACCTTTTGGGGTGTAATAACCACTTCCCTTTATTCACTAGTATCTTCAGTGAAGGTTTATATATTTTTTAGCCTTGATATCGGTCCTTTGATAAGCATTTTGACCATCTAGTTCTGTAATTTAATACAAGCATTAGTACTCCTACGAATACACAAACCTGGTGGATTGCCAAGAGGATTCCTTGTCCCAAACATGTGAAGCTTTGAAATGACTTGTTAGGAGTTCTACAAGCATGTAAAACGTATTCTCTCCAAAGATGAATGACTTCCATATGATTCCTGGTAATTATACAAAATCAGGGGTTCTTATATATGCTTTTCCAAAAGATGAATGACTTTCATATAATTCCTTTGAGAAATTATTGTGTACTCCCGGAGTACCATAAATGCATACTCCCTCCTCTCACATGAATGGTGGGTCCCACCATAAATTTAATTAGTGGGACCCACCATTCATGTGAGAGGAGGGAGTACGCATTTATGGTACTCCGGGAGTACCTAATAATTTTCCAATTCCTTTGATAAGCATTTGACTTTGATGATAAATACAAAGAAAGAGAACATGTTCCACTTTTGGGGTAATAACTTGAATAATTTCTTTTTGAATAAATTATCATTTCAAAACCTTTTTTTTTTTCAACACGTAAATTGTTCAAGCTGCTTGTAGCCCCGAAATCCAAGTTTAATAAATGTGACAACATGTAAAATGTATTGGGAGCTACGGAACAACAATTACAATACCCTTCGTCTCAAAAGGCAAAAAAGAAAAAGGAAAAAAATCCCAAAAATACACTCATGGGCGAGCACATCAACAAGGAAGAACCAAGGCTTGATTCTGTTGGAGAGTAAAAGATCATGTGTAAGGATATTTGAGATCAAACTACATTGAACCTCTGAGATGAAAGTAGCATGTCTAACAATTGTAGACATTGCAATACTGGCAACATGAATGACACCAAAACAACTTATCCCTATAATGTTGAAGTGGGTGTCAACTTTTATTGGGTAATTCAACACAAGATTCATCAAGAAAGAAGCTACACTTCACACATTTGTCGAAAGCACCCGTCACAATTTTCGTTATTCTAAACAAAATAAGGTTTAATGTAGTACCATATTAAGTGCATCCAGAGCAGTGTCAAAGCAGAAAGAGCAATTTCTCATCAAACACCAAGTGAGCAAGACCCAATCCAATCCCCCATATACAAAATGACAGACAATATAGCAATATCTCATCACAACTGAATACATAATTTTTTAGTTAAGAAAATAGAAAAACAAGAAGCCAATGCTAACGAAAATCAGCTTTACCAGGTAAGCCATAGGCGTCTCTCATTCATAGTACTATAACGGTGTCATCTGGATCTTATACTTGTCATAGTACTATGAAGAGAATAGTTAAATAATTAAAATAAATTCTCTGAATCTAAAAATTACATAATTATAAAAAGAAAAGAAAAGAATTCTTTTTATTTTTATTTTTTGGAATAGTGGGCAGTTTTGTACCTTCTGGTCTCCAGCAAACTTTGAATCTTTGATCCTTGATGGACTGGCCCAATACAAAACTCTCTCTGGCATATTTTCCATCTTTTGGGAGAAGTATGGCCTTAAAAATAGGAGGGCTGCCTCAAACTGTCAATGTGGTCTTTAAGGAAGTGCACCTTAAGATGATTATAAAAATTAAAATTAAAAAAAAAAAAAAAAAAGAGCTTGGGATACAAATAAATTTATTTTACCATTGAAATTTGAGAAATAATGTATTCACACTATTTTTACAAAAAAATTAAGATGGTAAATTGTTAATAATAGGTAAAAAATTGATGTTAGTTATAAGTCCAAATAAGAACTAGTAGCAAATTACCATTTAAGATTTATTGAGAAAATATTTAATCTTATCACTCACAACAAACCTTAAAAGACAATTGACCAGGGAAAAAGATTATCAACAATTAAAGCTACAAATTGTTTGAATCAGTAATTCTTAAACTTGATAAAAGAAGTTTTTGCCAGTACACCTAGACAAAATTGTGAAGTTATCTTTAACAGCTTCTTTCATCATTAGGTAGTCGAAATTCTAGCAGATGAAACAATCACTTTTTTTCCTTTCTTTTTTTTTTTTTTATCTTTTTTTTTTTAAAGGGGAAATAGGAAGCCTTCCAGATCCCTGCTTTGTTTCAAAGATAAAAAGAGAAGTTTTAAAACAATATATTAGAAGAAATTTTGTAAAAAAAGACCAAGATATGGAAGGTGTCACGGCCAAGGGAAATGCTGGCTATAGGTGATATTTGTGCTTATAACCTACACAAATTGTGAGTAGGGCTTCTGGGGAAAAAAAAAATGTAATTAGGCTCTTTATAGTCACTTATATAGTCAATCTATATCTATATCTATATTTATATTTATATATATATATATATATATATATCTAAAAACTGAAGCGCAGTATTTATTATTGTTACGCCGTCTCATTCACCACATCATTGACCACATAATCTTTATTTTTCTTATTTATTTTTTATTCCTAATTTCTTTTACAAAAAATATATAAATAGATTATTGACTTTACACATTCATCTTAAGTAATTTCAACTTTATATATAACTTTGTCTTTACATATTATCTACTTTAATTTAAAAGTTTAATATTCCATTATCATTAAGTTGATGGGCGGGTAAGATTATATAAACCACTACATTAATAATCAAATGCAAAATGGCCTCCTCAAATCTCCTACGTTAAATCTATCTTCCTAGAGTAACATTATTTTTCTTTTTCTTTTTTCCCTTCAACGGATACTATGCCACAAACTAATCCTTAAATTGCCCTAATCATTATACTCTTTACCCATTTTTTCTGTTACAAAGGTTTATACCTTAACATTTATGAGGATTGAGGAGGACCCCAAATGATGTATGATCCATATATCTAAAGATATATTACTATTAAATTATGTCTTTTATGATGATGACTGATGAGTTGCCAATATAACTAGAGCAACTCCCCAGTACAAATAGAGGATCTTTATATGCAAATAGATTACAGGAACTACATGAACTATTTTTGAAGAATTATAATAGTACACGGGTATGACACTCAAAATGAAGTGTAATTACTTTTCTAGAGAGCAAGGCTAGATAAAAGACATTGTTTACAAAGAAACTTATATCAATCTTTTTAAGGTAAAATTCCTTCAATTACAATACTTTTGAATTATTCTTAACTAAATTCCACCAAACTTTTCACATTATTTAGGGTGAACTATCCACTGTACCTACATGCATGTTAATGCATGTTATGGGTATCTTTTGTTTAATCAAATATAATTTTATTGTTTAAATTAATTTATTTTTCTTTTCCTCCATATTATTGTGAATGTGGTGATGGTGTATTTTTATTTTTGGTAGTTTCCATAGTATTTCTTTTGCTTCCTTCTACTTTTTTTAACCCATTTATTCTCCTATTTTTCATTGCTTATGATGGAACATAGAAAAAATGTCTAATTAGATATTGTAAGAACTCAAATTGTATTGGACCTAAAGAGGGATGGAATTCGAGCCCAACAAGCCCAAACAATAAAATTTTTAGAGAGTGAGTGCAAGAACTAGTTCCAGTGAGTGGAAAAAGACATCGTTCTCGTGCAGCAAAAGGAACTTCAAATTAAATAAAAGAAAAACTCTTGCTCTCTTCTCCTCGGCTAGGTTTTTAGTGTATATCTCTCTGGATTCTTTCTCTCTCTCTTTTTCTTCCAAAAGTCCTCTCTAGTGTACTCCGATTTCACGTTATATACTACCCTCTTCATCCTGCTTTCACCATACACGTGTAGGTTCCATTTTGGGAACTTCTTTTTGTCCCATCCAACACTTCCTAGAACCTCCGCTCAGTGGCCATAAGGCTGCTTGGTTACTGTTCAAGTATCACCTCCACATTAATGCGGCCAGAGAGTTAGCTGGGAAGCATTTAATGTGGAGGTAGCAGCTTTTAGGAGATATTTGTTACCTTTCCCGGTTCCTTCTTTGTTCAATATTCATTAGTTAGTTTGTATGTAATTTTGTGAAGTTCCTTGGCTATTAAGAAAGTTACATCCACCTCGGACGTTGGTTTGAGCAATGAATCTTATCCTCGGACGTGGTTTGGGCCATTATGTACGACTTATGTCTCTTTGTCTTGTGTTATTCTCAAAATGGCTCTCTTTAACCATCCTCGGACATGTGAGTGTCCTCGGACTAGGCCGTTAGGCCACAAGCCCACTTCCTATGAACTCTCTGTTATCTTTTTGGGCAACTGGCCCCATAATAGCCCCTCAAAATCTCACTTTTTGTCACCTCGGAAAAAGGGAGATTTTGATATCACGTCCCTAACTCCTTCGTTGGACTTTTCTAAATTTCAGAACGCTTTTCCATCTGCCCAAGACTCGCCCCTGACATTTCACCGTCAGGAGCATGCCATTATTAAATGATGGCGGCTTCTCTATCCTCCACGT
Source organism: Quercus glauca (assembly GCA_023736055.1). Taxonomy (NCBI): domain Eukaryota; kingdom Viridiplantae; phylum Streptophyta; class Magnoliopsida; order Fagales; family Fagaceae; genus Quercus; species Quercus glauca. Next base: position 61,025,647 of record CM043317.1, read on the forward strand.
TTCAGCAGATGCGAATCAAACGATGGAGGGCCTTTGAAATTTATGAGCGGGATTTTTCCCGCTTACGATTTCTGCGCCCCTATAAAGAGCTTTTCAAATCAAATTTCTTTTCAGTTACAAAAAATCTCACAATCTTAGCGAGTATTCATTGAACCTGTCCCTCTTTCTTTCTTCTCAACGTTCTCATAAATACCTGAAGTCTATCCGAGGAGCTCATTTTTTACACCTGTAAGTTTCTTTAACCTTCCTCAGTCTTCAATCATCTTCACTAATTTTTCTTCACGATTCCTAAGAAATGGGTAGGTTTAAGTATTTAGTTGATTCCGAGGAGCAAATAGAGAAATTTAGAGCTAAGTATAGGATTCCCTCCACGGTGGGCATGAGATATGCTTCCACAGAAACATGGTTTGATGATAGAAAAACGGGGAAAGTAGTCATCCCTATGATCGCTTTCATAGAGGGAGGGATGACTATTCCGATGGGTAATCTCACTAGGAGTTATCTTAGGTTCTTTAGATTGTCCTCCACACAGTGCGCCTCCAATATGTTCAGGGTGTTAGGGAGTATAGAAGCCCTTAACATGAGGATGAATTTAGGCCTTACCCACCACGATATAAACTGGGTATACAACCTTAATCATTTGAAGGGCCAGGGATACTATTTTAAGTCTAGTTACCCTGAGGTAAGGTTAATCCAATGTCTCCCTACATCGAACAAAGGCCTGAAAGATGACTTTCTCATTTTTTCTGGGGCATGGCATGATGGTTTACCCTGTCCGACCCAAGTGGGAAAACCAGGTGGGGTTCTCAGGCTGGACGCCTCTACACCTTAGTTTGTATTCCTTAATTTAAGTTAACTTTATTTCTGACAGAAATTTTTTGCTATCTTACTGATTTTGTAGACAAGCGTGCTACCAAGCCTCAATTCAGACTAGTTAACAGGGAGAGCTTAGACAAAATTCTACGATCCGAGGTATACTTGAACCCATCTGACGGTCAGTTGAGAGCAGCGCACATCATCCTCCAATACAAGCCAATTTCCACAGCCTTTCAAGCGCCCAAGTGCGTGATAAAGGCTAGAGATCCTCGGCTGCATCGAATCAGCGTAGCCTTTGAAGGATTTATCGTTCCTGAGGGTGTTCCAATTCCTGAGGGCACCCCTTTTTCTTAGCCATTACCTGTGGCCATTGTCTCCGTAGCAGCTTCCTCGTCCCGTTCTGTTCTTCAGGAAGTGAAGGAGGAAGAGGAAGAAGAAGAAGACAAAGTTGTAGAGTTATCGGATTCTGCCGACAAATTTGAGGTTTTTAACCAACCCCCATCTCCCGAGGTGACTTCTGATAACATGGGTATCTAGAGAAAAAACCAAAGGAGCTTGCTGGATGTGATTGAAGGCAAACCTGGAAAGGGGGCGCTGGGGAAGTCTACTCAGACTAGTCTCCCCCCTCCTCCTCCTCCTCAACCAGCTCAATCACAAAGGGTTGAACCCACTGATTCCAAGAGGAGGAGGGAACAAAAAGGCAAAGACGTGGTGGAGATTGGGAGGTCTCACCCAACTCCTGAAGATGAGGTTCAAAGGGCTCCAAAGCAACAAAAGACAACTCATGGATCCCAACAAGTTGTGGCCAAGCAGAATATACGATCTTCGGAGCCCGAGGCCTGGCTCCCTGCTCCCATGCTTGGTGGAGAGCCCCTGAGGGAAGACGCCTTAATCAAGGACTTCAACGGTGGAATTGGATGCCACATTGCCTCGGCCCTAGAAGAGACACTCCTTCTCCCCAAGGACATGGCCGAGCTCAGAGGCATGAAGAAGAATGAGATCTTCATGAATATGAAAAGGCACCTGGGCATGGTATGGTATCCATACTGCTTTACTTGTTCCTTTTAGTTTATTGCACCTCTGGCTCTTTTTTTTTTTTTTTTTTTTTTTTTTTTTTTTTTTTTTTTAAGGCTGTTCAAGCCACTTTCAGGCTAGAGGAGATGATCAATGCCTTTTACCAGCAGTTAGATGAGGAGAGGAAGAGACGAAATACGGCTGTTTAGACACTTTCTACCAGCAAAAAGAATGTTGAAGAGCTGAAGAAAAAGCTGGCCGAGGAAGAACATGCTCGGAAGAGTGCTGACTCAGCTTTGGCCAGCTTTCAAAGGCAAGTTGAAGACCAGAGGAAAAGCCTCCGTGATGCCAATGACCAGCTGGCAGCTTCCAAGGAACAAATATCAACTCTGATGAAGCAATTGGAAGAAGCCCAAAGGCTAAGGGGTCAGGCTAAAAAGGCGAGGGATGATGCTGAAAAAGCAAGAGCCGAGGCTGAAAAAGAAAGGGATGAGGCCGAACAGCACGGATATGACGTTGGAGTAGCTGAGATCGAGGATAGCTTCTGAGCTGAGGTCCCAGTTGTGTGCCGAACATACTGTGCACAAACTTGGGAGGAAGCTCTCAATCATGCTGGGGTCAAGCCATCATCAGAGCTGAGAAGGCCTGAGAACATTTATTTCCCCCCAGCCATACGAGCCCCAAGTCCTTCTTCCCAACAACAAAAGGCCTCCGTCACTGCTGTTGGACCGGCTGAAGAAGCTCAGAATCAGAATCCTCCCTCAACCAATCAGCAGAAACAACCTGAAGTGTCTGAAGTGGTAATAGAGACCTTCTCGGCCAAGGCCGTAGAGGAGCCTAAGGATGGAACAGCTTCTCAGAGCTTTGAAAAGGACTTAGCTTCTACCATTTTACTTGCTGGGGAAGCTTCAAAGGAGAAGGAGAAAGGTGTTCCTCCTCAGGAAGCTGGCAAAGTTCCACCACCCAAGCTCCAAATAAAACTAAGCAAGTAGTTGATGTAATTTTTTAATTTTAATTTAATTTTTTAATTTTTGAGGATATTCTCAAGTGTGATGTATATTTCCCTTCCCATATTTATATAAGACATTGTGGTTTTATCTATTACTTGTGTAACTTCCTGCATGACTATTCTTTTACTTTTATATCATCCCAGGCTATAGAAGAGTAAAATCTGACCCTATAAGGGAAAACTTAACCTTATGTATGTTAATTGAGAATCAAAGCAAACTGGGGATGGCATTTCAAACAATTAGTTCCTGGATGTACTGAACACCCTAAAATGCGTTAAGTGATGCTCATGGAGTTTGCCTTGATATAAAAAGATAATCACAAAGATCCAATTTAAGAAGCACTAACTTTTACTAAGTTAGTAGTATAAACAATCTGTTATACCTTAGCTTAAGAGTATTACTCCGATTAGGGGCATACTGTGCATTAATTTTCACCAAGCTGTGGTCCGAGGACCTTACATGACTTAGCTTCTGTTTAGTACTTCAATAAAGATGACAGTGTATTAATTTCCACCAAGTTGTGATCCTAGGACCTTACATGACTTAGCTTCTATTTAATACTTCAATAAAGATGACAGTGTATTAATTTCCACCAAGTTGTGATCCGAGGACCTTACATGACTTAGCTTCTGTTTAATACTTCAATAAAGATGACAGTGTATTAATTTTCACCAAGTTGTGATCCAAGGACCTTACATGACTTAGTTTCTGTTTAATACTTCAATAAAGATGACAGTGTATTAATTTCCACCAAGTTGTGATCCGAGGACCTTACATGACTTAGCTTCTGTTTAATACTTCAATAATTTGAGAAACACAAGTAATAGAATTAAGGATAAGCTATAAGAGGGAAATAGAACGGAACTGTTTATATTAATAGTAATTCCTCTTTAAGTTATTTACATTCCAAGGATGAAGTACAGTTTTTTAATCTAAATCTTCTAAATAGTAAGCCCCTATTCCTGCTACAGATGTGATACGATACGGTCCTTCCCAGTTAGGCCCTAACTTTCCCCAAGCTGGATTTTTGGTAGTTCCCAAGACTTTTCTCAATACCAAGTCCCCTGGAGTTAGCGGCATCGGCCTTACGTTCGCATCATAGCCCTGTTTCAGCTTATGTTGATAATAGGCCAACTGAACCATCGCATTCTCTCGTCGTTCGTCTACTAGGTCTAGATTCTTACTCAAAAGCTCATCATTGTCATCCGGGGTGAAGGTGCTAGTCCTTAGTGTGGGAAAGCCCGTTTCAAGTGGAATTACGGCCTCAGCCCCATACGTCATTGAAAATGGGGTTTCTCCTGTTGACTGTTTGGGTGTCGTTCGATACGTCCAAAGGACATGTGGCAGCTCATCCACCCATTTTCCCTTTGCATCTAGCCTCTTCTTAAGCCCGCTCACTATGACCTTGTTGACAGCCTCGGCTTGCCCATTTCCCTGTGGATAAACCAGAGTGGAATATCTGTTTTTTATCCCCAGGTCGGAACAATACTTCCTGAAAGCTTTGCTATCAAATTGAAGACCATTATCCGAAATGAGAGCTTGAGGAACCCCAAATCGTGTGATGATGTTCTTCTAGACAAACCTTTTGACATCCACATCTCTGATATTAGCTAGGGGCTCAGTTTAGACCCACTTCGTGAAGTAATCCGTGCTAACTAGCAGATACCTCTTATTTCCTATTGCCCTAGGGAAAGGACTAACAATATCCAAACCCCACTGAGCAAAAGGCCAAGGACTAGATAAAGGGTTAAGAACTCCCCCTGGCTGATGGATGTTTGGGGTAAACCTTTGACACTGATCACACTTCCTAACATATTCCTGGGCTTCCTTCTGCATGCGTGGCCACCAATACCCTTGGGTGATTGCTCGGTGAGATAAAGATCTTCCTCCAGTGTGACTCCCACAAATCCCTTTATGAAGCTCTTCTAAGAGTGCCTCTGAGGTTTCAGGGTGCACACAAAGCAGGTATGGCCCAGAGAAAGAGCGCTTGTACAATTTTTTGTCCTCGGACAACCAGAACCGAGGAGCTTTTCTTCGTATCTTTTCATCTTCTGAACTATCCTCGGGCAATATGTCTTTCTCAAGGAAGAGCATTATAGGATCCATCTAACTAGGTGCCGAGCTAATTTGATTGATTTGAAGTGTGCTCTCTGATACCGGGGTAGGCGCACTTAGATCTTCGACCATAATCACCCGAGGTAAGTTCATCGCCAAGGATGTTGCGAGGGTGGCCAAAGAGTTTGCATGGGCATTCTCACACCTAGGGATATGGGACAACTCAAAGAATTCAAAATCCTCTTCCATACGCCTAACCTGGCTCAAGTAAACCTGCATTCTTGTGTTGCGAGCTTCCAACTCCCCTTTGACCTGGCCCACGATTAGCGCCGAATCCGAGAACATTTCTACTATTTTTCCTCCTAGTTTCTTAACCATCCCCATTCCCATTAGTAGAGCTTCATACTTGGCCTCGTTGTTGGTGGCTGAGAATCCTAACCTTAAAGACTTTTCAATAATGGCATGTTCAGGAGATATTAGAACCAGCCCCACTCCTGACCCCCTCTGGTTTGCTGCTCCATCCACATACACCTTCCAGGGGGAGAAACGTTGTGTGGAGATAAGGCCAACTGATTTTTCATCCATGCCCTGTGGGCTTGCTTCAATTTCTTTAGGGCCTTTAGCAAATTCAGCCACCAGGTCAGCAAGAACCTGACCTTTCACAAAAATACGAGGCATATACTTAATATCAAAAGCTCCTAGAATTATGCCCCACTTGGCAACCCTGCCAGTGTAGTCTGCACTCCGAAGAACTGCTTTGAGTGGATACTGAGTCAGAATGACTACAGTGTGTGCCTGAAAATAATGGGGAAGTTTCCTTGTTGCATGCACCACTGCCAGAATGGCTTTCTCCAACGGTAAATAACGCACTTCAGCCTCATGAAGTGATTTGCTCACGTAATAAACTGGTCGTTGTACACCATTGTCCACTCGTATCATAACAAAGCTAATCGCATAAGGGGCTATCGCCAAGTAGGCAAAAAGGACCTCGTCCACCTCAGGGCTGGACATAATGGGTGGCCAAGATAGATATTCCTTGAGCTGCTAAAATGCCAGGGCGCATTCCTCAGTCCACTCGAACCCTTTCCATTTGTGGAGTAAAAGGAAAAAGGGTCTGCACCTATCTGCCGACCTGGATATAAATCTGTTCAGCGCAACGGTCATCCCAGTCAACCTCTGGACCTCCTTGGGATTCCGAGGTAGTTGCAAGCTATTTATGGCCTTAATCAAGTCGGGGTTCACTTTAATTCCTCCGTGGGTCACCATGTAACCCAAAAACTTCCCAGAGCAAACCCCAAAGGAGCACTTGGAGGCGTTTAGTCGTAACTTATGCTTCCTCAGAATTTCAAACGTACTGGTGAGGTCCGTCACATGCTCGGCCACTACCTTGCTCTTTACAACCATATCATCAATATAGACCTCTATGCTGTGGCCTAGCTGTGGCTCAAACATCTTCTTCATCATCCGTTGATAAGTAGACCCTGCGTTTTTCAAGTCAAAGGGCATTACTTTGTAATGAAAGTTCCTATTAGGGGTGAGGAAAGCGGTCTTCTCCTGGTCATCCAGTGTCAGTGGGATCTGATGATAGCCCTAAAAGGCAACTAGGAAGCTCATCCGAGGATGACCTACTGTTGCGTCTACCAGTTGATCTATACGGGGCATAGGAAAAGGATCCTTCGGACAAGCTCTATTAAGATCTGTGAAATCAACACATACTCGCCATTTTCCATTTTTCTTCCTCACCACGACCGTATTGGCCAACCACTGAGGGTAAAACACTTCCTTGATAGCTCCTGCCTCCTTAAGCCTAGTCACCTCATCTTTGATAGCCTCGACATGTATTTTGGAAGGACGCCGAGGTGGCTGTTTCTTTGATGTAACAAAAGGATTGACATTCAAATGATGACAAATGAAATCTGGATCAACCCTTGGAGCTTCGTAGGCATTCCATGCAAACACATCAGCGTTTCTCCTTAAAACCTCAACCAACTGCTCTTTTTCCAACAAAGGTAACAGTGCTCCAACCTGAAAGTACCTGTCTGGATCATCACCAACATTCACTCTCTCCAGATTCTCACACTCCGCTTCCTCGGCGGACGTGCTGAAGATGGTTCTCAGATTCTTTGACTGATATAAGTCATTCTCGGCTGTGGCCGATGTACCTATTTCTAGCCGATGTTGAATGGCTGCTATCATGCACTGCCTCGCCATAGCTTGATTTCCCAATATTTCTAATACTTGGCTTCCTGGAGGATATTTCACCTTCTGATGAAGAGTGGAAGAAACAGCCCCCAGGGTATGCAACCAGGGCCTACCCAAAATCGCCGTATATGGAGAGAAAACGTCTACCACAATAAAATCCACCTCCACCATATCTAAACCTGCCTGCACTGGTAATCTAATCATACCCATCGGAATGACCGGCCTACCTTCGAAACTCACCAAAGGGGAGCTATAAGCTATTAGGTCTTGGGGTGTTAAATTCAACCCCCTGTATAGGTCAGGATACATCACCTCGACAGCACTCCCTTCATCCACCATCACCCTTCTCACGTCATATCCCTCAATCCTAAGCGTAACTACCAAAGCATCGTCATGCGGTTGTATGGTTCCTCTCTTATCCTCATCCAAAAAACCCAACACCAGTGAGGCGCTTAGTTTTGTTTTCTTCGGCATTGAACTAGAGCCCCCATCCATACAATGAGACACGGACATTATCCTAGAGGGACAGGACCCCGTTCTTCCTAGGGCAGCAAATATAACATTTATTGTGCCCAAGGGGGCTCCTGAAGAGGTATCCCCCTAAAATGCCGACCCTGCCTGACTTCCTCGGCCACTGGAATGATGCAGCAGGTGTGTCAACTTTCCTTCTCGGACAAGCTGCTCTAAGTGGTCCCACAGGTTTCTGCAATCTTTAGTAATGTGTCCATAATCTTGATGGTATTGACAGTAAAAATTTTGATTACATTTCATAGGATCCCCTGCCATTCTATTGGGCAGTCTGAAGTAGGGCTCGTCTTTTATCTTCTCCAGAACTCGCTGCACTGGCTCTCGGAACACAACATTAACCGCCTGGGAGTTAACAGATCCTGATTACCCCCCAAAGTCCCTCTGAGGTCGATTGTTATTATATCTATCTGACCTAAAATCCCTACTCTCCTGAGGAATTACCTTGGACTTTCCTCTACCCCGTATCTGATCCTCTTCTACTCTTCTATACTTGTCAATTCGGTCCATAAGCTGTCGCATGCTGGTAACAGGTTTGCCAGTCAGGGAACTCCTCAGATCATGCTCGGTTGGAAGGCCCTCCTTGAAGGTATTAATGGCCACGTTGTCATTGGCTCCATCTACCTCGTTAAACATTTCCCAATATCTGTCAGTGTAGACTTTTAGGGTTTCCACTTCTCGCATAAACATGGATAATAACGATCCCAAGGGCTAAACAACCCTCCTACAAGTAATAAAGCGAGCACCAAAAGCTTGGATGAGCCCCTCAAAGGAGTCAATAGTTTTCGCTCCTAAACCGTTGAACCACCTCATCGCCACTGGACCTAGGCTTGAGGGAAAAACCTTGCACATCAGGGCCTCGTCCCTAAATAAACGGCCATTCTCTGACTGAAATGGCTAACATGTTCCACTGGGTCCGTCTGACCATTGTAAATGGTGAACGTAGGTTGATGGAACCGCCGAGGAAGACTTGCATCCTCTATGCGTCGCGTGAACGGCAATTTGGAAACTTGACTCAGCGCTTTGTTCAAAGCGTCGTTCCCTAAGCCCTGACGAGGTGGACTCTTATACGTTCGCCCACGGTGATGCTCCTCATCACTTGAAAAAAGCTCACTGGGCGGAGTTCTAGACCTTCGTCTATAGTTGGTGTCATCTGACTCCTTAGAGGATTGCCTCGAGTTATGAGTCGTACGCTTCCGTCGCTCGTAGCGTAATTCCCTTTTTAACCTATTAATCTCACGCTGCATGTCCCCATCGTTCTTCGCATGGGAGACATGGCTCTTCCCCCGAGACTGACTCTTTTCCGTGTGGGTTGTTCGTGCACTTCCCTCGTGATCCCCCATTTGTTCATGGATTACCAATGGGTTACCATGTTGAGGGCCCCTGGACTCTGCCTGGTGTGGATTAGCATCCATCTGCTGTGGTGCTCCCTTTGCCATCAGCTGTTGCACTTGTCTTTTCCTACAATCGGATCAAGCTCTCCCCACAGACGGTGCCAATTGTAAGGACTCAAATTGTATTGGACCCAAAAGAGGGATAGGATTCGAGCCCAGTAAGCCCAAACAATAAAATTTTTAGAGAGTGGGTGCAAGAACTAGTTCCAGTGAGTGGAAAAAGATATCGTTCTCGTGCAGCAAAAGGAACTTCAAATTAAATAAAAGAAAAACTCCTGCTCTCTTCTCCTCGGCTAGGTTTTAGTGTATATCTCTCTGGATTCTTTCTCTCTCTCTCTTTCTTCGAAAAGTCCTCTCTAGTGTACTCCGATTTCACGTTATATACTACCCTCTTCATCCTGCTTTCACCATACACGTGTAGGTTCCATTTTGGGAACTTCTTTCTGTCCCATCCAACACTTCCTGGAACCTCCGCTCAGTGGCCATAAGGCTGCTTGGTTACTGTTCAAGTATCACCTCCACATTAATGCGGCCAGAGAGTTAGCTGGGAAGCATTTAATGCGGAGGTAGCAGCTTTTAGGAGATATTTGTTACCTTTCCCGGTTCTTTCTTTGTTCAATATTCATTAGTTAGTTTGTATGTAATTTTGTGAAGTTCCTTGGCTATTAAGAAAGTTATATCCACCTCGGACGTTGGTTTGAGCAATGAATCTTATCCTCGGACGTGGTTTGGGCCATTATGTACGACTTACGTCTCTTTGTCTTGTGTTATTCTCAAAATGGCTCTCTTTAACCATCCTCGGACATGTGAGTGTCCTCGGATTGGGCCGTTGGGCCACAAGCCCACTTCCTATGAACTCTCTGTTATCTTTTTGGGCAACTGGCCCCACAGATATATATTATTTTAATTTAGTTTTATCAATATAGTTGGCTATTGTAAATTGTAATTCTGTCTTTAATTTGTTTTGTTTGTTGTTTCATTTTTCTTAATTAGCATGTTGTGTGAATAATAAATATGAATATAAAAAACATTGTTGTGTGGAAGAGATAATTTTGTATTTGGTTTTTTGTTGATGTTTTAGTGGTACTATTGCAAAGATACTTGACTTTCTCTTGTATTTTAAGTGACTATAAAAAAAAACACAATGAAAGGAGAGAATTTTAAGATTTACTCTATTGAAAAATTGGTTATATTTCTATTTGGTGAGTGAAATTAATTATGATCTATTATATTCTTAAAGAGACAAAACTTAATACAGTATCTTAAGTATTGTTCCTTAGATTGCTCTTATAGGATTCAGCCATGTGGCTACTTAACTAAAAAAAATACACTTCCATCCCATTAAAAAAAAAAAAACTACGTGACTGAATCTTAAGAATGGAATCTAAAGAACAACACCTAATTACTGTACCTAAGTCTTGCCTTTCTTAAAGATAACTCCCATTTTTCAACTCCTAATATAACAAGTAGCCTCGTGTAAAGAATGTTTACAAAACTCTTTTTGCACCACATCTTTAGCATCCTTTATTATTTTTTTGTTTTTTGTAATTTTTACTTTGTTCAACTTTTCTTCTTCTTCAACTATTGTCTTCTTAATTCTATCTTTCATCTACTCTAATCATTTTTTTTTTTCATTTAATTTCCTCTATAGATTTTTAAATTTTCTCATTTATACATTCTTAAATTCTACAATATTTTCACTTTCTTCAACATTTCATCTACTCCACCATTCCTCTTCCATTTTAATTTTCATATAAATTTCTTATTAGTTCATTTCCACCCCTCCTCTATTCCTTCCAAGTTGTCCACAACAAAAGAGGTCAATACTCTCTCTCTCTCTCTCTATCTCTCCAATTTTTTTTCTCTTTCGGTTGATTTTTTATTGTTTCGACCACTTATTTTTCCGCTAATGGTTTTTTTTGTTATTGTTGATTTAATTGTCACATGACATTTGTTTCTCTTTTTGATAAATTTGTATAGACTTTCATGTATATTTAGGTATTTTGGTATTCTAATTCTTGATCAAAAATTCTTTTTCTTTATCCCATTGGTTTATTTTACAACGGTGCATATATAGAAACTTAATTCTAAGATTTTGCTAATAATTGTTTATTTAATAATCATTGTTGGTGGATGAATTTGTAATTTCTGCAAAGATAATGACCTCAATAGATTATCAACAACAAATTTTTTCCCTAATTGGTCCAGTTAATCATTGTTAAGTTTTATTAATATTTTAGATACGTTTTCTAGTATTGTTTTGGATTAAAGGGTAGAAAAAATAGGGTTTGAGAAAGTTTGTTTAAAATTAAAAGAATAATTTCCAAATTTTATGTAGAACTTTTTAATGATACTAAAAAATTACAAATAATTTTTTTTTAGAAAGAAATAAATTTTATTAAAAATGAATATTTTCACTAACTTGCGTTTTGAATCCCTACAAAAAAATTGTATCATTTTCATTTTGGTACGACATAAATTATATATGTGATATATGATATATGATATATATATATATATATATTACATTTGTTATTGTTCCCATAATAAATAAAAATATGATTATGAAATACAATACTCTTTATTAAATTAGTCCAAATTGTAAAAATAAATAAATAAATAATAATAATAATAAGATCGCTATAAAAAAAAATTATCACGCCTAACACACGAGTTGCGATTAGTTCAAATTAATAAAGAAATAGCACTGATCCCAATTTCAATCAATGCACACACTTCAATCACAAAGCCTTGTTTTTTCTAGTGACTGTAAGACAAATTTAAATGACAAATTACAAAATTTCATAATAATCCTCTACCATTCGCACTATAGTGAACTAGTGATTGTAATACTAAAGAATCATCTCCTCATAGACACTAAAAAAAAAACAAAGATTGATTTATTAAGTCTACTAAAAAAAGTCATGAGAGAATCACATGATTAAATGACATGTGTCTTACTTTAGAAAGTGCCACCTATCGATCTTCATATTTGTGAGATTAAATTAATACTATAGTGATGGTCATTACCATTTGGCCTTCCACTCTTTGCTTGTTGTCTAGCTTGGCACTAGTCATTTTTCAAAATATTACACTGATAATCACCTAATCTAACAGAACTAATTCACTCATTCCTATGGATCTTACATTTCACCCAAACAAAGTTTTAACCATACTATTTGTGTTGTGTTGTCTAACTATACCATTGGTGCCTATTTGCCATATAAAAGAATTGGTATGACAAGCCTGGATGGTCAAGATTACCTAGCTGACTAATAAATATTGTCGAGTCATTTTGTTCAATAAATGGTCATTCTCATTCATAGTCATCCTTTTATACTGATGCTAAAACTCAGGCAGAGAATGAGAGTCAATCCAGCAATGAAGTGATGTCGTTTTTATAGCAAGGATCTAAAATTAAAACGAGACGAAGTCGTTACGCAAAAAACACGCTGATAAAGAGAGCACAGATTCGTGAAGAAACGGTGACGTTTCGATTTAAGTAGTAGACTAGTTCCTCTTTTAAAATGAAACACGTGCCTCTAATTTCAGTCCGTTAAGTTCGTTACTAATGAAATCCACGTGTCTTAATTTTATTGGTAATTTTTTATTTGTAGCCGTTACTCGAAATTTTTCTTACTTCAAGCTCTGTTTCCTTAGAGTAGCTTGATTTTTAGTCCAAGGTTGTATCCAAACTCTCCAAAACCCCATATTGTGAATGCCAAATTCATCAAAAGAATCCCAGAAATGGCTGTGCTCGAAACCATACCAGTTCATCATCATCGTTTCTTGACACTAGCACTGTCATTGCACTCACTGTTTTCTTTGCACTCCTCTGTGCTTGCATCATTATTGGACACCTCCTGGAAGAGAACCGCTGGGCTAACGAGTCCATCACCGCGCTTCTTCTGGTACTTAATTTAGAATTGTGTTTATTTTTTGTGTGGAACAAAGTGGTGTTCAGTTTTTGGGGTGTTGTACTTATTGGTTTGAATGTGTGTGGTTGGCTATAGGGGTTGTGCTGTGGAGTGGTGGTGTTGCTGATAAGTAAATTCCAGAGTTCACGCATACTAGTGTTTAGTGAGGACTTGTTCTTCCTCTATTTGCTTCCCCCAATCATTTTCAATGCCGGGTATGTCCTATCTCTCTCTCTCTGTGAATTGCAAGTAGTTGCTCAGAATTGGATTAGATTTGAATTGGGTTTCTAGTGGTGTGGAATTTGGAAAAAGGATTTCTATACTTTGTAATTATCTTTTTGGATTGGATTTGGGGCCTGAAATTGGATTTTCCTTTTCCAATTTCTGTATAGGAGAGATCAAACAGTACCCAATGTTGAGTTGAATGTAAACCCTGCAATTCCTATTTCAATGTTGATTCCAAGCTAAAGTAATGCAGCAAGAGAGGTGCTATATGATGATGTGGGCTTGAAAATAATTATGAACAGATGATTGAATCTTATTGAATTTAGATTTATCAGTCTTGATATTTGTGAGATTCATTACCTGGTTAATTTTGATGCTTCTTATATGCTATTTTTATGAAAATTCCAAGCTAAAGTAATGTCCTCTAACTGAAGTATGTACTGAATTTTGCATCATCCTGATATGGGTTCTTCCTTTGTTTCCAGTTTTCAGGTCAAGAAAAAGCAATTTTTCAAGAATTTCACCACAATATTGTTGTTTGGGGTAGTTGGTACTGTAATTTCATTTTGCCTTATATCATTAGGTAAGATCCACAATCCCTCATCCACTTCATCCATTTGCTTGTATCAAGCTTGGTACTGGTATTTTCTCAAAATTGTACATTGATAATTACCTTATCTAATAGAACTAATGCACTCATTCCTATGGATCTTACATTTCACCCCAACAAAGTATAACTATTCCATTTGTGTTGTCTATACCGGGGGCCTATTTGTTATTTAAAAGAATTGGTGTGACAAGCCTGGATATTCAAGATTACCTAGGTGACAAATAACTATTGTTGAATCATTTTGTTCATACAGTCATTGATAGTCATCCTTTAATACTGATCATTTGCACATCCTTTTTGTGCAGCTGTTGGTGCCATATTGTCAGCAACTGATTCAGTTTGCACACTGCAGGTACACGATTTTCATCCTTACATGAATGTTATACATGGAAATTGACATGCTCCATTAATGCATGATATTTTTCTCATGTTAAAGGTTCTCAATCAAGATGAAACGCCCTTACTTAATTTACAGTAGTATTCGGTGAGGGAGTGGTGAATGATGCCACCTCTATTGTGCTTTTCAATGCAGTCCAATCACTTGACGTCAGCAACATCGACAGCAACATCGATCTGCTTAGTGATTGTTTTTTTCTTCTTATTATTATTGTTTATTTTCTTTCCTCCTTTTTTTTGGTGCATCTCTCTCAACAGTTTCTGTTGTTTTAGATACTGTATGTAGAGTACTTAGAAAACAAGAAAATATGACAATCTTTGTGACATAATTGTGTTGTACTCAACTGTAAAGCTTCAAGCTCAAAGGCATGCTACTTAGTGTTATATTTCTATGAGCATATGTTGGACTTTCTATTTTCGTTTCACATAAAAGTTGTTTTTAAAAAAATTATTATTGGCTTGCTAAATTTTAATACACATTTTTTGGGGAATTTGGTGGACATCATCATCTAATTTCCTACTTCAACTTTCAGGCGGGTCTTATAAGTGCGTATATCATAAAGACACTTTACTTTGGAAGGTACAATCAAATTCACTTTGTTTTTAGCTTGAAGTTGTTCATTCTATGAATCTATTGCATTCACTTTTAGTACCATTCAAATTTCTGTATTCTTAAATTTTGAAAGGTATTAAGAATTTGGAACCAAACAAAAGAAGAGATCTAAATGGGAAAAGAACAGATGGAATTCAAGTAATGAGAAAATTAGTGAAGGTGATACAAGGAAAAGATGAAGTGGGGAAAAATGTGGCTTGAGTCAATGGTAAATGAGAGCATGGAAAAAGATTTAGCAGGATCCATGTCTCAAAATTGAGATAAATGTGAAGGAATCCCATAACTAACACAATCTTGTAATCACCTAGTTTCAATTGTTGGACATCTTATTAGTCAATGAGTCTTGTATGATCACATTTTTGATTTACCATCTTTTGCATACCTTAATGATTAATTGTGACTTATATGTAATTCTTGTTATATAACTTGACATTTTCATTTTTCTACAATAGGCACTCCACAGACCGTGAAGTTGCACTCATGATGCTTATAGCTTACTTGTCATACATGTTGGCTGAGGTACCAAAGTCAAATTTTTATATCATTTTAATTATTTATTTCTTGCCTCTCTCTGGGTTTTAATTTTTGTTTTATCACTTTTATTTAATTTGGAAATATCATTATGCCTTCAACCTCCAGAAAGTATGTTCAAAAGTATTAGTACTCATATAAAGTAAAATTATATAGTTTAGTAAAATTCTATAGTTTATCACATTGAAATATCAAAGGTTTATAGCAAGGAATGGAACAAAGAAAGGAATTGAAGATGAATGCCTTAAATTTCATCATTCTATCTCCTTTGGGCGCCTCTGCAGTGAATTACTTTTATCTTGTTATAATTGTACATTAGTTTAAGCAGGCATTTTGGACTTCCATTGGAATAGATTGCACCATATATGTTTAATGTTTGAGTCATCTGTAATTCAACAACAGTATGACTAAAATGAATTGAGTTACCACCCTATAAAAAAGAAAAGATATAATCTCATTGCAGAAAACATTTTTCTACAAATACAAACGGAAGAATTTAGGGAAATAACATCAGTAGCTTAAACTGCTTTTCCAAACAAATGACACCGTCTGACTGATACAGGATATATGATGAATATGAAAATATCTGCTTGTCGTTTATTTCTTAAAATTTAATAAATTCTTATTTTTCTTGCAGCTCTTAAATCTAAGTGGAATTTTGACAATATTCTTCTGTGGCATTGTCATGTCTCACTACACATGGCATAATGTTACGGAAAGCTCACGAGTTACAACCAAGTAAGAACATATCCTTTCCCTCTTAATGGTGATAATATTGAACAGCCCCAATCATAAGGCCTACAACAAGGGTGACCTCCTATTGCACTTTCACTAAAATTTGTTGACATTTCTTGCTGTTGGAGTGGAAAGACAGTGTAATGTTCCCAAATCCATGGTTAATATTTTTTAAACTGCTAGTAATATGTGGCATCAACCCCCCCCCCCCCCCCACCCCCCGGGCCAAAAAAAAGATGTGTTCAATTTGCTGTCACATCAAATTTGTTCAATTTGTTGTCACATCAAATTGTAGTATTTGTAAAATCTAAGAATTTACTCAATAGGCCCTTTAGGACCTTAGAAAGGGTGTCTTAATTAATAAATGCTTGTAAAACTCTTTGCAGCTAAATTAGACAGTAATACTTAAGTCACATACAGAGCAGAAAGACAATGGATAATTATAAATTTAAAGGCAAAGAAGTATTTGACAGGAAAAGAGGGCAGTTAGTAACTTTAGATTGAAATGCTGGCAAGAAAGGGATGCAGAAGTCATGGTTTTTTCTTTCACAATTAAGGTTCTCTCAAGCTGGATCCTCTATCAACATTCTTATGTAAAAAAATATCTCTCAGTCAGCAATAACCATTGGTGGATTTCATTTGAAAAGGTGTCAGGATTCAAATGTTTACCTATTTACTTTGTTCTCTTTTCCTTTTTACTTCCAATCTCCAATTTACTTTAACTTTGTTTCTATCCTCTCTTTTGCGGCTCTATTGAATAAATTCTTATCAGTCTGCGATTTACATGTTTCAACAGAAATAAGGGACTCTGATCTTTGTACATTACTAGGCAAGACAAGTGTTAACATTTTAAGTATACAAATGAAGATTAAGCTCCAATGACCAATTCTAATCTTCAAAATGGTTTGATGATCTCAAGCATGCATTCGCAACAATATCGTTCATTGCAGAGACTTTTATATTCCTATATGTTGGTATGGATGCCTTAGACATTGATAAATGGAAAAGCAGCAAAGCAAGGTAATTTTACTACTTTCTATTTCACATTTCAGAGCTCATTGTTAACTGACAGCTAGTATATTGTTTCAGATAATATGAAACAATGATTATCAAGTTCAGATATTAGATGTCATGTCATGCATGTTGCTATAAAAATAAGGTTACAATAAATTCATCGTAACTTGTAGCTATTGTAACTATCATCTCTAAATTTTTTTTTTTTTTAAAAGGAGAGAAAAGAAAAGAAAATGTCTTACTTAGTGCACGAGGCTCCTGCTTCTAAGGGGTCTAGGCTAGGTGGTACTTACCATCCTATCTAAGATCCTAGATAGAAAATCATTGCCTCAAGCCCTCACTGAACAAAAAATGGCAGTTAGGCAAATACTATATAATAGTGCAACACATAAGAATATTATATTTTTATTTTCTTTTTGTTCTCACCAAAGTAAAATTACAACTACCACATTTAGAAGACAAGTGATATGTTGCTTTGTCCATCTTGTCTTCCTATGGATTTGATACCATTTAATTGGTTTCATGCTATTTGCTTCAGCCCAAGAACTTCCATTGCTGCGAGTTCAACATTGTTTGCGTTAGTGTTGGTTGGAAGAGCAGCATTTGTGTTCCCTATTGCCAATATTACAAATTGCATAAAGAAAAGACCAAGTACGAAAATTGAGCTACGGAAACAGGTGATAATTTCAGACATCTTCAGCACTTAGCTATCGCCATTGATTCTAGCTCAAGCTTTGCTAACTATCTGACATAACAGTTTATAATATGGTGGGCAGGATTTATGAGAGGTGCAGTAACTATCGCCTTGTCTTATAACCAGGTAAGTAGACAGCATCTCAAGTCAATAACAATTGAATATGTTGATTCTTGAGCAGTTATTAACTTCTGCAACCTACAATTGAAGTTTGCAAATTCTGACAAGACATTAATGGAAGATAGTGCACTAATGATCACCTCAACTATAATTGTTGTTTTGTTTAGTACTATGGTATGTTAATTAGCTTCTTCATCTTCAATTTTCATTGCTTTAAGGTCCATTATAGCATTTATAAAAAAAAATAAAAATAAAAATAAAGGTCCATTATAGTTACAATGTTGTTATTGCACTATGGATCCAACCCATGAGCCCTTCTTCTCATGTAGTAGAAACCCAAAAAATGATGTCATTAAAGTAAAAATATCCTAAATCTTGCAAGATATTAAGATAATTGGTTGGGTATGCAGACTCTAGTGAAAAAAGAAAAAAGAGAAAACTCTTTGAAAGGTTGGCTTTGATCAAACATATCAATACTTCTTCTCATGAAATCTATTTTCACACTCATTTCTTTTTTATTTTATACTTCATATTTTAATCCAAACAAATCCTTTATGACTTTTAGCTTTTTCATAATGATCTCCAACTTGTAGTTTATTTCTGGCCTATATATATATAGAAAGAAGATAATCATCAATAAGACTCATACCAGCTTTTAGTTTTCAATCCAAATGTACATCATGACATTTATGAACATCATGATCTGATCTTCTATTCTTTTTTCTCCAAACAGGTGTTTGGTTCCATAACAAAGCCACTTATCGAAGCAGTGCTGTTAAACCAGCACATTCAAAAGCAACTGACATACCAAGTCTAGATGACTTGCAAATATTATTCCTTGAAATTGGTGATCCAAGTAATCAAGGTGGTAGCAATGAACCTGCCCGCCGGAAGGGTAGCTTAAGCTTGCTAATAAGTAACCCCACTTCAAATGTTCACTATTTTTGGAGAAAGTTTGATGACAAGTTCATGAGACCAGTATTTGGTGGACAAGGTTTTGTCCCATTTGTTCCTAGTTCTCCAACTGGTGCAGCAGATCCTCAAACTTCTTAATACTATTCTTTGGTGCAATAAACTTGTAATGGCGCTCCAAGATTTCATTTTTCTTCTTTTTAATTTTTTTAATAATGCGGAAAAAGTAAAGCATTCACAGAATTAATTTTATCATAGCAGGTAAATTATTTATAGACTTCAGTGACAACAGTTGGAGTACATATATATCTTGATTTTATTTGTCAGCATTATAAGCATGAATGTGTAATTTTTAAATTCTAGTGAATTGAGAAATGGAAATTTAGTTCTTTATTTCGGATAAAACGATCTTTCTTTCTCAAGCTTTAATCAATAAAAAATGTTGGTTTTCACCAAAATGACTATTTATTTGCTAAATCTAGAGGATACATTTCATGAGTGTCAACATCATAAATTGACATTTCAACAGAAATCCATGCTTCTAGAGGTCTTTGGCTATCCTTATTCATGTTACCAAAATATGTACTTCAATCTCCTTGAAGGTGAAATCTTGAGGCAATCCCAGAGAATATGATCTATTGTAAGTCTAATCCTAAATAGCCAAGAGTTACTACTTTCTAACAAATATTTGCTACAAATGTGCTTACCATTGTTGCTACCACTATCTTCTCTTGTGCCACTTCCAAGTTCCATCCCCCTCCCCCACCCCCCATTTTCTTCATCAGGCAAATGAAATAGAAGTGAAGCAAGAAAAAGAAAGGGTGTGGAAGGAATTGAACAAACTTGCTTTATATTGGGACAATGAGGCATATCAATTCTTTTTGGGTACAGGCAAGTCTATCTTGCTAATAGTGCACATGAAGCTGGCTGAGTTCATGTATGAGCACTAATAAAATGATCAAGTTTGCTTAAAAAGTACGAAGCACTATCTAATGCATAAAATATTACCAAAATTCTAGTCCTTTTTTAGGATTCTTCTAATATATTCTCCAACAAGGAACAAGGTTGCCTCAGATGGGTGACCATAACTAAATTGGCCATGGTACTGAAAATTCCCTCTTTACACTGCAAAATACTAAGAAGATACAAATATATAGTTTCAAATTCCTAAAAACATAATAAGGCACACTTCAATTTCAAGATAGCAGGTTCAGAGATCCAGCCAGAATTTTATCTTACAAAGCAGAGTTTCCCCATCTAATTGGTCCATATCTTCTCTTCTCTTTCAAGCTTTAGCTTACACATTTGTAATTCATTGAGTTGCATCTTCATTGTTTCAACTACTTTTTTCAGTATATTTATTTCTTTCTGCGAATTCATCCATCCATTTTTGTTCATTGGTAATTTGATCCAAAAGTTCTCATTGACCTTAACATGTTAACTTTCTCTGAGAGGATGAATCGTGTTGTGAACTTCAAGGGCAGCCAATAGTTCCTCATCATGTGCTCGTGTTTCTTGTGATAATCTATGGAATTCCAGTGCTTTTACATCCACTTGCCCTTTCTTTTTTTTTTTTTTAAGCAAGCAAGGGTGTACCTGCATAAATGGTCTCATAAAAATGGTCAATTGGAACTTATATTTAAGTTCTTCTATAACTGGTTAAGATGTGA
The DNA here is from genome assembly GCA_023736055.1 of Quercus glauca. Lineage (NCBI taxonomy): Eukaryota > Viridiplantae > Streptophyta > Magnoliopsida > Fagales > Fagaceae > Quercus > Quercus glauca. Next base: position 61,046,100 of record CM043317.1, read on the forward strand.
GTTTACAATTTTTTAAGTCCATCAATAAAACACTATATAATTCAAAAACATTGTTTGCCCAAGGTTAAGACTTGAAATTTGTCTATAGAGATTTTACTGCCATTTAGGTTTGAAATATCCAATAAAAGACACCAAAAAAAATGATACTTCTTCTTTTCAATAAGTAAATCTCTATTTTATGATTTCAGGTCGTAGAAACTCAATTTTAAAATAATGCAATCATCACTAAGAATGAAAAAAGCTCCGTACCTTGGGATACATGTCAATGGTTCTATGGAGGTTGTCATCACAATACTAAGAATCTTTTGGCAATTTTTCTGCAAGTGAATGAAAGCTTGTTGCACTAAGGTTCTCATCTCTAGCAACCAGGGTAAGATAACCATATATCAATCTTCCAAAGGAAAATATTTTGGTACAGGTTTTCTTAAAACAAAAGTAACGTAAGATTCTTCCACCCCAATAACAATGCCCACATCATAACCATTATCATTGTCTCCATAATTCTTTACCAAAAGATCTCCAACATAGAAGCAATTCTTCTAACATTTCAATAATTCAGAATTTATTTTTATCGTTAAACCAACCTTGAGAAGGTGAAGCAGAGAATTGCAAGAAACTGAAATTTTCTCCATAGGGAGCACATTTATCAAGCATTCAGCTGTATCTCTTTGTAAGTGATGGTTTAGATGTTTGGGAGCCAATGGACTATGCATGATCCTACAAGCTCTGATCTCATCCCTTTTACTTTTGATAGTTTGAATCCCTTTGAAAAAAGGATCTACTAGAAGGAATAAAAAATCTTCAAACCACCAATTATCACCTGTTTTTGTTTTAGTATTGAGTTCTCAACAAGATTTGCTAGAACATACAAGCATTGTACATCATCATTTCACAAGTTGTAACTTTCTGGTGCGTGCAGAGATGGGTTCACTGCTTCTGAAAATATAAAAAGTTTCCTTCCAAAATGTAAGTATTAAGAAGCTTATATAAGCATCTGTTCTGAATATTAGATTTCCTTGTTCAAGATTGTCACTCCTATTCTAAAGAATGAGCAGAAAATATAATGGAGCAACATTGGTTGCTGTTAACCATTTATCCATAACAAAATTTAACTACAAATTCAAAAGATTTGGTTCCACCTGGAAGATTGTTTAGTGGGATAATGGGGCTAGTGTCTCTTTGGTCAATACTTTGGAACATGAGTCTATTCAAATGCACACTTCTTGTAATCAAATGGAGCTGACATTAACAAAAAAAATTATATTTAGTTGAAGTTTAATGAATTTGAACATGTTATCTTTAATGTTTATTATTTTCAGTATATTAGTAAAATATTAAGAACATTGAATATCTTGAATGATTAATTGATAGGAACTCATAACTGACTCCATTTTAATTGGGATTAAGGCTTAGTTGAGTTGAGTTGAGTTGACTTAAAATAGTAAGCAAGGGTAATTAAGATTTAACTATTTTGGTTTTTAAAATTTTAATTTTTTAGACTAGTTGAAAATTCTCAAGGATTTTTGGATACAACAATATAGCATGGTTTCAAATCCAGCAAGAAGGGAGAATGAATTCATTTGATTGATATGTTTTTATTCTTTGGATTGAATATAGGACACCATATGGAAGCAAATTATTTGTATGAGTCAATATTTTAATGGAGATTCTAAGGGTTTGATGTCAGCTTTACATTTGTCACACAAAGAAAGATTGATTCATCTTTTATTGAGAATAGAGTAATTAAGTGCACCTTGTGCAAATAAAAGCTTGAATCTCCAACTCTTATTATAAGATCACTTACAAAATTTTTCCAGACAACGCTGCAAAGAATAAGTGGGAGCTGTTGCCATAAAAATATCATTTGTATGTAAATATAACAAGTAAATCATCAACATTCCTTATAAATGTATGCATAGAGAGGAGGGTGTCTTGAAAGAAAGAGGTGGGAAGCACTGGATGTTATTTAGCTTCAGAGTGGGCTAAAATATAATCTAACTTCAAACTCATTGTGAGTAGATGGCCTCCAACATAATTTTATCCACTCCCACTCCATCTACTTTAGATGAATACAAAAGATCCAAGAAAATAGGGAGGGATTCCAATTTCCAATCCTGAATAGCTTGAGAAAAATTTAGCTCCCAATGAATTGAACCATCCCTAAACTGCAAATGTTCTAATACAATAGCTTCAGTGTTTCAAGCAAGACGATACAAGTCAGGAAAAGACTCTTTGTGGGTAGTTTCACCACACCAAATGTCCAACCAAAATTACAAACAAATCAAAGAGAAATGGAAGCAGATTGAAGGAAATCAAAAACGGAAACACATTGCGTAAAACCCCAAATACGAGAACAAAGTCCCAACTAGCAAAGTTTTCTCAACAACCTCAAAAGTGCAGGTATTTCGTTCTCTCCAAATTAGCCACATCAAACTCCTCTTCGTTCCACTTCTTTAAATCCTCTTTCAAGGCTTTAAGATTTGGAACATGACACTGCTCCAACACAGAAGCAATTAACATATTCAATTAATCAGAATTGATTTTAATCCTTAAACCAACCTTGAGAAGGTTTAAGTCCCAATCATTAAAGTCCTGAAGGACCTTACATCCAAACTTCTTCATCCCCCCTCGCCCTATCTCACCAGCAAAGATTCCGCTAAAGATTCTCTATCAGTGGAACTAGCTTACAAGACAGAAAAAGCCACCCTCAAAGGCTAATCTCCACACCAATAGTCATGTCAGAACTGTATCCAACTATCATAGCCAACATCAAAATTAATGTGCTGTTGAAATCTATCTCATTTTATCCTATTTCTTTTCCATATGCTACATCCACGTCTAGGGAGGGGTGGAGGGTAATACTAATGATATCTTGAGGTTACCTAGATTAGCTGCTTCGCTTGATTTAATGGAGCAACTTATCACATAGATGACAGGCTTGACCATTAACTCTAGATGTCACTAACAGTTACCAACATTGTATTAAAATAATGGATTAACTACTTATAACAATGACATAGAGTAATAGACCATAACTTTCTAATGCTTATCCTCATTGAAATGAGCTTTTTTCTAAGAATGGATAGGTTCCTTGCTTGAATCTATTAAGCCAGTTGTGGATCTAAAAGTATACCGTCATAAGGCAATAACAAGAAGTTTCTTTTTCTCTGTACTTCAATGCCTTTGGTGTAAGAATATGAGTGAATAATATGACTGCTACTAAAGTCTTAGACACCACAACCTACAGTACATTCTCTTTTAGTTTCAAACCATCTACAAATTAAAAGCAAACTAGCCTTATAATACATCTGATTGGTGCTATATTCTATGACACCATAGCCTACAATAACTTGCATGCAGATTTAATTCCACCTTGACCTAACCATTCTCCCATAGTTCTAAGAATCTTATTTTAATTTTCTTATGTATAAGATATTAGTGAAGAAATGGTGGGAAAGAACAGAACAATTTTATGGGAGTATCTACCTATCACTAATATTGAACTATAACTCATTAATAAATTCTAATACCTTCTATGAGTATGCAAAGCTGTCCTTGAAATATCCAAGAATAATAGCATCCCTACTGGAAGGATTGTGCCAAGTAGAAATACTTAAGAAGCCAAATATAGCTCTTGTTCTTTGGTATTCTTGTGCTGATCAGCCACATTAATAAGATCCAGGATTAGCCTTTTCTATTCCCTCTACAAAGCAATTCACTTCAAGCGATACCGATTACATTCTATCCCTTGCTTCTTCCATTGTTCATCTAACTCCTCTATCTTAAACCTTTCCATCAAAGAAAAACCCTTCACTTCGTTAGTGTTAACATCCTAAGCCAGATGATGGACAGTGTTTGACCCATTATTATTATCCATAAAGATCTGGCTTGAAAAAACAGAATTGTCAACTGAAGCATCCTCTAATTTCAGCCTTGATTGTTGTGATAAAACAAGGTTATAAAATGAATCCATGAGTTGCACTACTATTTCAATTTTAATCCAGGGAAAGTAAATGACTGAATTGATTATTTGACAACACAAATAAGTTTTTCTCAAAAGGGAGAAAAAATAAATAGACATAATAGCACATTAGATTCAACAACAAAGAACTAAGGCTCAACATAAATTGAAAGTTCACATATAAAAATTTATTTAAAAAAAATTCTCTTTCTTTAAACCATTATCGTGAATGTTGAAATTACATTGGGCACATTGATAGATCATTTGTGTCATTGAGGGTTGTCTTTACAATCAAATTAAGGTGTAGCATCTCAAAACAGATAGCTATTATATGTGTTTCTTTTGAGATTTGGGTATTCTCCAAGAATACATTTGGAATGAGCAGGATAACTGCAACCTTCACAATAGTAAAACCATTGGTTGGAATCTCGTTCTTCTCCACAGATATCACAGTAATACTCACCAGATTTATCTTCGGGAGTATAACATAGAGTGAAAGGATGCTCATGTTGGTTGTACCATGCAGCTTGAGGTAGTGTGGCACATTTGAAGTCTAGAACAAATTCACAAGTGGTACAACGGAATACTTGGTATCTTTCAGTACCACAAATACTACACTTCTGTTCATAGTTTGTGATTGAGAGGTAAAGAGGATGCTTATGACAGGCATGAGTAAGGGTGTTTGAGGTCAAACTGCATTGAACATTGAGTTCAAATCCACAACTCTGACAATAGTACCTTAAGCCATTGCAACTCTGACCACAGGCATCACACCAAAAATACCTTCGCTCATAAGTGAGGGTGAGTGGGTGTTGATGAAGTGGGTGTCGTTTTATTTTCGGTAATTTAGTACAAGATATATGAAGAAAGAAGCCACAATTGACTTTGACACAACTGTAAAAAGATGGAGTGAGAATAGCTCGTACACACCCGTCGCAAATTTTGTTATTTGGAACCTCATCATCAGTAAGCTTTAAGTGATGCTCATGGCTGAAGTGTTTGATTTCTGTGGCAATTTTAGTTCCGTCCTCCCCCACAGTGGTTTTTATGACTTTGCAAATTTCTGAGTCAACGGATTGATCGAGCTTTGAATCTACATTTTCCAGCATAGCTTTTGACTCGGAGGACTCCTCCTCTTTAAGTTCCAGCAAATTTATGTCCTCCATGTTTCTCCAGTCAATAGCACAATCGAGGTGGGCAGCGAAATGGCATGTAGAGCAATAGTAAAGGCCATAGTTTGTGTCCAGTTTTAGAAAACAGAGTTGACATAATTGGGAGTTGGATTGATGGAGTTCAAGAGAATGGATGAGGTTGAGGGGGTGATTGTGCCGTACCACTTTGAGTCTGCCGTAGAAATGAGCACATCTTGTATGAATCCCGAAACCACATGTGGTACATAGATAGGGCATACCTTTGTCTTCTTTGCCACAAAGGTCGCAGGTGAAAGTCATCCACTTCCAAATGGCAGTCAATGGGTGGTGGTGGACTTCAGGTGCTTCCGTGGTGGGCGCTAAAGAACCACATTTGATGTGAAGCTTAAAGTTGCATCGGTAACAAAAATAACAGTATTCCCCACGCATTTCTTTGCAGACTTCGCAATTGCTAAAATCTTTGTTGACTTTAGAATTATATTCGTCAAAGAGAAGAAGAGGATGTAATGGGTGCAAGGGATGGTGCAGCAACCCAAGGGGTAGTTCCGCACATGATTTATGACGGTAGTAGATTTTACGTCCAATAGAGCTGTAGCTAGGACCCAATATTGGTTCCCTGCACCCCCAACAATTGTAGCCGTAAATTCTGTCTTCATTGAAGACCAAGGGATGCTCCGGATGACTAAAATGTTGAAGCTGCTTCATCTCCTAATGACATACACAGACACAGTAAAACAAACGGAGAGAGAGGGAGAGAAGTGCACATTAGATATTTGATTGATTTAAGTCTAGTCCTAGTGTGGGAGCATTTGTTCTGCTCTCTCGTGTTTTTGTAAATAGCAACAGATGTAAACATAAATGGTGAGGTGATGAATGATGATGTTAGCGTTTTGGGCTTATTGTTGGACCTTCCAATCTGGATAACCCATAACACATGATTGCTGGTGGGCTTGGTTTTACTCAACTTTATTTTTGGGGTTTTGTGGGCTTGTTAGTAAATGGTTCACACCGGATTGTGGGCTTGTTTATTTGGGCTTTCATTAATTAAATGAATTGCTCTGTAAAAACATTTTTTTTTTTTAAATTCTGGTTGTAGGCTAGCATTTTGTTATTATACATTAAATTTTTACTATATATTATCTTCCTCCCTAAAACATCATTCACGCCTTCTCTTGCTATTATCCCCTAAATTCTATTAATATTTATTTAATTCTAGTTGTCATATAAAAATATATTGTTGCTTCGTCTTTTTTTTGGCAATGTAAAAAATGGAAGGCAATGTTAGAGAGTTAAAAATATTTAGATATATATAAGTTTTTTTTTAATAACTTTTTTAAAAACATGTATTGTCAAGTAAGGATGTAGTTATATTTGAACAAAGTTACCCGAAGTGTCTAATGAAATGAGTGGGTGGATCATATCACTCACATCACATGTTTCATTTTGGATCTATTACCAAATGGTGCGTTTTTACAAAATTATTCACATTTTCTCTCACAATTATACCTAAAAGATAATATTTATTTAATTTATTAATCATAAATTAAATATATAAAAAAAATAAATAAAAAACAAACTCTTTTGAAGTGTTTGTTACCTTGGGAATGCTTTTGGGATGATCAATAGCCTCTGCCTCAGTTTGTTGTTCTTTTTGTACCTCTTTCACTTTTTGGGTTTGATCCTCTTTACCCAAATTTCCTGCCATTGAGTCACCACTTTTGCCTTTTGACTCGAGCAGTTGATCTATGGTACAACTAGCTGAGCAATTAATCAAATTAGTTTTTTTTTTAGTTAAATTTCTCAAGTATTTTTTTTTCCTTAAATATTTGAAAATAATATATATATATATATATATATATATTTAGTTTTTAGTTTTTAGAAAAAATATTTTCTTTATTAATTTTTTTAATTTTTTAATCAAGCTAATATATTTTATCGTACTTTTCAAATTTAATTTCATTAGGCATTATAAGCTCAGTAATATACAAAAGAGCTTGAAATTATAGGGTTTGTGTGTGCGTGTGTGTGTTGGTATTCCTAAATATACTAAACAAATATCTTGATAGTGAATTGCATCTGATTGTTGTGAGTGATATACCTTTTATCAAAACTACATTAGACGTAACATGAACTAAACCCATTTGACAATAAATATCATTAATTCAAGTGCAACTTAACAAGTAAATAGGCCCAAGTTGTAATATTTATAAGAAAAATTAAGCAAGTAAAGCAACCTTATGAACATTAGTAGAAAAACACATAAATACAAACAGACTTGAAGAATCAGCCATCAATACTTATAAGGAAAAGCTTCTAAGTTAGCCTTACTTTTAATTTTGTTAATATGAAGTTCTTATGGAGTTCATCTATAACTTTTACTGTATATAGATTAGATGGTGTTACTTTCAAAAGATAAAACATATTAGAGTTATTCCATTGTGCCAAAAATAAAAAGCATCTCCAACACAAAAGACAACAAATTAGAGAAGAGAAGAGGAAAAAAAAAAAAACAACAACAACAACAACTTATACATAAAGGCTCATACTCACACCATCCTAACTAAATAATTCTCTCCCCCTTGGTCCACAAAAAAGACAATAAATAAATAAATAATTGTATGGTGCTCCACATAAAAATCTCATACTTGATACTTGCAGTTGAAGGCTCAAAAAAGAAAAGAAAAGAAATTTCATTGGCTCCACGTAAAGGTTCATTAACTCCACTAAAAGGCTCATACTTGCAATTGAAAGTATTAAAAGTGGTTCTAGGACCACAAAATATTCCACAACTTTTTGTCACAACTTTGACGTGGCTGACTGCAAATAATTGTCTACCACTTACACATGGACCTGCCATTTTTTCTTTGCATGTGATTAACCTATAATAGATATTTAATAAAATTATGGATTCCACATAATAGTGATTTATAAAAAGTAGACATAATGTACTTCTCATCAAAGTTACATTAGATGTTTCATGAATCAAACCCATTAGCAATAAATATCATTAATTCAAGTGAAAATTAAGATGTAAATAAACTCAAAATTCATTGCATTTTTAACATTTATAAGAAAAATTAAGAAGTAAAGCAACCTACTTTTTATGAATAGTTATAAAAAAAACCATAGACGTACAACAAAATTTGGAGAAACAACCATCAATATTTATAGGAACAATGATAAAATTTTGGGTTTAAAACACCCTTAGGGAAGCTTCCAAATTAGCTCTAATTTCAATTTTGTTAATGTGAAGTTCACATGGAGCTCATCTACTTTATATAGACTCAATGGTGTTGCTTTCTAAGGATAAATTTATGATATGCCTTCATGCCAAAACAAACAAAAAAAGCATCTCCAACACCAAAGACAAAGAAAGAGAGAAAGAAAAAGAAGAGTATATGCTTGCCTTCTATATGCAAGAAGGAAAGTAACTTATGCTTGTCAACCTAGATGCATATACTTATTTTCCTCTTTTCTCTAATCTTTTTTTTTTTTTTTTTTTAACTTTTAAATGTCATAATAACTTTTTATTTTTATTCACTTTATGAAATTTTTTTGCCCATATTTATCTATGTTATACATCATCATTATCAATGCTATCACCGGTATCACCACCACCCCATTTTTCTCACCTCAATGTTGTCACCATCATTCATCGATGTTTGCCATTATCATCACCACCACCAATAACATCATGATACCATACCATCACTATAATCAAGTTTTTGTTATCATCATTGTTATTAATACCTTAATTCTTCACCCTTTGTTTATGTTTAAAAAAGCCATGATACTCTAATTCCCCAAAAAAAAAAATATTAATACTAAATTCTAAATTTTTAGATATACTCATTTAATCAATGAAAAATTAATTGACATGTCTAAGATTTCCATTATTTAGTAAAATTTAAGAATTTTTGGTATTTGGAAAAAAAAAAATGCTCAACGAAAAAGTGCTACGGAACTCTATGTAGATATATAAAGTCATTCATTCTTATAATTAAATCCATAGGAAGTCAATCTACATTTCATCAAAAACTTGTTTATAAATCAATTTGACATCCATTAAACAGAGGTGAAATTATAAAATACTCCAAGAGTACTACAAATGCATACTCCCTCTTCTTATATGAATTGTAAATTCTACTATAAATTTAATTAGTGAGACTCACAATTATATGATAGAGGAGTATGCATTTATGGTACTCCAGAATATTCTATAATTACCCTAAACAGAGGAAGTAGAGTAGAGAAAACATTGTTTAGATAAGAAAAACCTAAATGAAACATATCAACAATTTTACATTTATTTTCTAGAATAATGGAAATGAATAACAAAAATAGACTAATATTTCAAATTAAAACAATTTTATAAGTTTGTAATTTTAATTAACAAAATTAAAAGTTTAATTTTACCAATTTTTTTAAAAAGATTCGTAGCAATTTGGTAAATAAAGTGATCCATAATTCGAAACCCAGTAGCCCCCAATTTGTTCCTCTTTTTCTTTTATTTTCTCCACTTAAACCAGTGAAAGGAAAATGACAACAATGGAGAACTACTTCAAAACCATTGAAGCCACCTCTAAGCTTTGTGGAGAATCAAAGGAAGACAATTCTCTTCAACAAAATGAAATTCAGCATTTGTCTTCCTCACTCACTTTCTTAAGGTCAACACTAAACTAAAGCAATACTCCTACTATACTTTTATTTATGTATGTATGTGTATTTATGTGTTAGAGATATGAGTCTAGTTTTACTTGTACCTACATTACTTGTACCTATATTACTTGTATTTTGCACATTCTAACTTGTGATACTGATACACTAAGGTGGTATTACGTTACTCACATATTAAGTCCCCTTTTTTCATCACTGAACTTTGAAAAGTTATTTTTTTTTCAATTTTGTAATAAGTTTTTTTTATATATATAAATAGTTTTGGAGCAAAAATAAGGATGAATAAACAAATTTTTTTCATTAGTTTAAAGATTTAAAAAAAAAAATTTAAGTTTAAGGGACAAAAAGTGAAACATTTTTAATAATTTAAGGATGAAATGAATGTTTAAAGTTTAGGGATGTATATCAAAATTCATGCAAATATTAGGGACGAAAACAATATTTTAGCGTTGTAATATTCTCGACATTTACTTGTATTTCATGTCATATTGAACAATATCATGCCCAAAAACATTAGAGATACATAAAAAAATCCATGTATGGCTGTATGTATGAGAAAAGTGTGAAAGAGAGGTTGAGAAGGGGAATAAGGTGCATGCATAAGAATTAAAATTTGAAATGGAGGTGGGGGGATTGGTGTTGTCTAGTCTCCCTCTTATACTTACCAAATATTAAGCTAATCTATCATGCTTTTCGAATATTAATATGATTGGTGGGCATTAAAATCTCACTAACCTATAAATTGCTTAATATTTAGTTTCTGTGTGTGTTTTTTTATTCCTAAATATACTAAACAAATAAGTGTACTAAACAAATAAGTGTATGGACTTCTCATAAAAAAAAAAAAAAAAGTGTATGGACTTAATAGCAAGTAGCATTCAATTGTTGTGAAATTTTGAATGTGATTAATCTATAATAGATGTTTAATAAATATGTCGACTCCTCAAAATAGTGATTTATAAAAAGTAGAATGATATATCTTTGATCAAAATTGCATTAAATATACATTAACCAAACCCATTTAGCAATAAAAATAATTTATTCAAGTGCAAATTAATAAGTAAATAGGCTCAAATTTTATTGCATTTTTAATAGTTTTGAGAAAAATGAAGCAGGTAAAGCAACCTAATGTTTATAGATAGCAATAGAAAAACACAGACATACAAAAAAAGTTGGAGAAGTGACCACTAATACTTACATGAACAAGAATATGATTTTGGCTCAATATACCCCAAGGGAAGCTTCCAAGTTAGCCTTGATTTCAAATTTGTTAATACAAAGTTCATGACAAAATCACCTATAACTGCTACTATATATAGACTAGATGGTGTTACTTTCTAAGGATAAAACACATTCCTCATTAATTCAACAAGCCATGATTATTCCATTGTGCCATAAAAGAAAAGCATCTCCAACACCAAAGAGAAAGAATTGGAGAAAGAAAAAGAAAAGCATATATATGCTTGCCTTCTATATGCAAAAAGGCAATGAACTTATGCTTGCCAACCTAGATGTATATACTAGTCTTCTCTTTTCTCTAATCTTTTTTTTTTCTTTTTTTTGAAAGAAAAAAAAAAAAAAAGCTTTTTTTCATGCCTAGATGTCATAATAATATTTATTTTTCCTTTTTCCCCCCTAAACATGTTTACACTAACATTTTTTTTTTTCATTTTATGAAATTTATTTGCTCATCTTTATCTATGTTATACACCATTTACTATCAATGTTATTGTCATTGTCACCACCACCCCATTTTCCTCACCTCAATGTTGTCACCATCACCTCCACCATCATTCAATGCCATTGTTGTTACCACCACTACCACCAATAATATCATGATACCATACCGTCACCATAATCAAGTTTTTGTTATCACCATTGTTATAAAAGCCTTAATTCTTTACCCTTTGTTTATGTTTTTAAAAAATCATAACACTGTAATTATAAAAAAAAGAAAAAAAGAAAAAAAAAAGACCTTTTGAATACTAAATTCTAAAATTTTAGATATAATCATTTAATCAATGAAAAATTAATTGACGTGTTTGAAATTCCCACCATTTAGTAAATTCTAAGAATTTTAGGAACTTGGAAGTCATTTTTTTAGGATTTCCTATAATATGTTGTTTCAAAAACATTTCTTATGTGTAAAACAAACCAAGCATTGGTTAGGGCTTAAACACCCAATTTTTTTTATTTTTTTATTTATGAACACCACCCCAATTTCACCACACACACACACACATTATATATATTCTCACATTAAAGTCGTACTCACACCACCCTAACAAAACACCCTCCCCCCCCCCCCCCCCCCAAAAAAAAGGATTTTGTTGCATGTTCCCCTCAAAAGTCTCATACTTGCAATTGAAGGCAATGAAAAAAAGCAAGATTTTGTCATTAGCACCACGTAAAGGCTTATTCTTGTACTTGAAGGCTATTAACGTGGAGATTTTGTGGGTGAAGGTGAGCAATCTACCCCTAGAATATATATATATATATATATATTTGTTGTGATGTTGCTTACAAAAGTCTCATACTTGAAACTAAAGGCTATTTGAAAACATTTTTTTTTTCATTAGCTCCACATAAACTCCACATAAAGGCTCATACTTGCACTTAAAGGTGGAAAGGTATTCCAACTTGTTAAGCAAACTAGATTCATATGCCTCTCTCTATCTACTTTCTTTTTCTATATTCTTATTACCTTAATGTTTTCATTCTTTCACATGATGTCTTATTTTCTTTTTCATTTTCTTCCTCACTTGACTATATTAGAAAATAGAAATTATGCTTTAATGGAGAGAGACAGACAGACAGACAGAGAAAGAGAGAGAGAGTCTACTAACACTATCTATCAAAAAAAAAAAAAAAAAATTCTTGACGAAAAAGTCCTATGGAGCTCTATGTGAGACGTATAAAGCCATTCATTCTTAGAATTAAATGTTTAGGCCTAATTTTTTTTTTCCTTTCTTTCCCTCCTTTTTTTCTTTATTACATTTGGGGCTAATAATATAAAAGCTAAGAGGAAATAAATACGAAAAATGCTTCAACTCGCCATGTGATGAGTTGTGAGTGGTGGAGAATAATAGTGAGTCCATGGGGTCTACATCTTCACAACTCACAATTCGTTACATGGCGAGTTGTGGCAAAAGTTGTGATATATATATATATATATATATATTGTAACACTAGCATTATCATTTCTCAAGAAGTGTAGGCCCCATTTTACCTATTTTCTCTTTTGAAAAGATTAGTGGCAATTTTGTAAATAAAGTGATTTGTAGTTCAAAACCCAATAGCCCTAATTCGTTCCTTTTTTTCTTCAATTTTTTCCTCCTCCACGCACTACCGCTGCAAAAACCAATGAAGGAAAATGAAAACAATGGAAGAGGGAGAAGAACCTCCAATTTCAAAGCTATTTACTGTCAAACGCCCAATGAATAAGAAGGAGAATAAGGATGCTCTAGTTGTGAAAAAACCATCAGATTGCAATGGCGATAGGGTTACGGTTTCAGAGTCGATTATTGTGTGGACAATTACTTCAGAGCCGTCGAAACCATCTCTAAGCTCTGTTGAGAAGACGATGAAGATTATGCACTTCAACAAACTAAAATTCAGTGTTTGTCTGCCTCACTCACTTTCTTAAGGTAAATACTTTTAAGTTATATATATGTGTGTATGTATGTGTTAAAGATATGAGTCCAGTTTTAATTGTACTACTGTACTTTGTCTTAGTATTTGTATTTGTATTGCATAGTCTAACTTGTGATACACTGAGGTGGTATTACATATATTGGATATATGATAGATTTTCCATCTTGAATAGGCGGCAATAGCATCACACGTGATAGTAATTTGGTTAAAATATTATTTTTGTCCCTAAATTTTTGCATGTATGTTGTGTTTTAGTCAATAAACTTTGAAAAGAGCTTTTTTCAATAGTTTGAAGCAAAAATAAGTATGAATAAACAAACTTTTTTCAATATTTTAAGGATGATTTTTTTTTTTAATGATTAATTTTAAGAGACAAAAAGTGAAACATTTAAATAGTTTAGGGATAAAAAATGATGTTTTAAAGCTTGGGGTTGACAAAATTTGTGCAAATTTTAGGGATGAAAACAATATTTTAGCCATTCGACTTTCATGTCATATCAAACAATTTCATGCCCAAAAACATTAGAAATACATAGAAGGATCCATGTATCACTGTATGCATACAATATTTTAGCCATTTGAATTATCATTTGCAAAACTTTTTTATTAATAATATTTTAACTCATAGTTGTCATACAATGCATGATACGTATTGTATCATGTATTAAAAATTCATATCATAAAGGCGTATTGAAAGTTCTCATAAATTGTATGATACAAATTTGTATATTGAATGTATCGGAAGATATATGAACATATAGTTTAAAATAGGTTTATTGGTAAAATTTTTGTACTTTGACTTGAGCCTAAATGCTCTTCTACTTGTTTTCAAAATAGAACATTTGGGCTACTACTATTTTTGCCTAATACAAAGATCTAGATAAAAATATTGGGCTACTACTACTTTAGCCCAATTGAAAGGCTTAGTATAAGGGATCTCTCTCTCTCTCTAGGTTTATTAGTAAAATTTTTGTACTTTGACTTGAGCCTAAATGCTCCTCTACTTGTTTTCAAAATAGAACATTTGGGCTACTACTATTTTTGCCTAGTACAAAGATCTAGATAAAAATATTGGGCTACTACTACTTTAGCCCAATTGAAAGGCTTAGTATAAGGGCTCTCTCTCTCTCTCTCTCTCTCTCTCTCTCTCTCTGTGGACATGAATTCTATCAGACAATGATGAATATGATGAGGAAAAAAAATTATTTTGTCTTATATATTAACACATTTACATTTGATAATTTGAATATGGATATTATAAATTCATTTTCATGTTTTGTTTGTTTTGTCAAATATCATAGCATACGTAATAATTAAAGTAGTAATTAGTTGCATGTGTTCCAATTTTGTACTAAACATTTCATTTAAATATTTTTTTTTCTTTTTTCATAAATTTTATTTAATATTAGTATATCTTACAATACATAATACGATCCAATATACAACATATAAAAATGAAAAAAATGATTCATGATATGATTTATATTTTGAAAATTATGCATTTATATATTATTATTCATGTAAAAAGATGTTTTCTAAAATTAAATAAATAAAAAAAGATAAAATCCTATTTAAGATCATTATGTAAGAAAAAGTTAAGTGAATTAGCCATTATCATTTAAAAAAAAAAAGTGATGTTAACAAAAATTAAATAAGTAATTTGCATCTCAAAAATTAAAAAATAAGATTTTTAAATAAGAAAATTTATTAGTATATAGAAAGTTTTTTTTTTTTTTTTTTTTTTTGAGAAACCTGACAACAAGCCTGGACTTTTATTGAAGAAGAAAAACAGAGTTCAGTGAACGTCAAACAACAGTAAAGGAACTATGTCCTCAGGTGGGGAATTAAGCCAAACCCGAGCACCCCTAAAGCCTCTTGCTTTTTTTGCTAATGTATCAGCCACACAATTACAGCTTGACTGACGACACCGTATGATAAAAGGCCAGCATTATTATGGTTTAAAGCAGTGATGACCATTGCTGAGTCCCCTTCGAAAAGCACTTTCTGTAGACCAAGTTCTGCAGCAAATTCGACAGCTTTGCGGCACGCTAAAGCTTCCATATCAGCAACTGCTTGGGACAGCGTCACAGGGGAAGATAAAGCACCAAGAAATTCGCCTCTCCAGTCTCGAACAACAACTCCAATTCCAGCCGAATGTGAGTCCCTGAATCGAAGTTGACTTTGTGATAGTTTAAGTCAGGGGCGCTCCAAATGTTGCATGATGGGCCTATAAAAAGTTAAATGTAAATATTATTACAAAAATTGGTATCTAAAGTTTTAAACATAAAAAATTCCTAACTTAAATTTATCTAGTCAAATAGGGGACTGTCTACATCACAACAGGTTCTTTAACTTTTAGATTAATTTGTTTTAGAAAACAAAGAAGCCACAACGCTCTTTGCCGTCACTATGTCCTCCAACTACTATTGTGCTTTACTGAAACTCTGCAGCAAAGCTCGAGACCAAACCCAAGCTAAGAAGCTTCACTGCCACATTATTAAAGCCTTTGTGAACCCAGAAACCTTTCTCTTAAACAATCTCATCATAACCTACGGTAAACTAGGCAACATAGAATATGCACGCTACGTGTTTGATGAAATTCCCCACCCAAACCTCTTCTCATGGAACACCATCCTCTCAGCTTATTCGAAACTGGGTCATCTCTTGGAAATGCAAGAGATGTTTGATCGGGTGCCAAATCAAGATGGGGTTTCGTGGAATTCGCTTATTTCTGGATACGCGTGCTATGGTTCACGCGTCGAGGCTGTTAAGGTTTATAGGCAGATGTTGAAGGAAGGAGTTGTTAATTTGAATCGGATTACGTTTTCCACAATGCTTATACTGTGTTCAAATCAGGGGTGTGTTGATTTAGGCAGGCAAATTCATGGGAACATAATGAAATTTGGGTTCCTCTCGTATGTTTTTGTGGGTAGTCCTTTGGTTGACATGTATTCAAAAATGGGGTTGGTTTATGATGCCAAGCGGGTTTTTGATGAGATGACGGAGAGGAATGTGGTTATGTATAATACTATGATAGCAGGGCTTTTGCGATGTGGGATGGTTGAAGATTCAAGGCAGTTATTTCAAGGTATGCAGGAAAGAGATTCAGTTTCATGGACAACAATGATAACAGGACTTGCACAAAATGGGTTGGTTAGAGAGGCAATAGAGATGTTTAGAGAAATGAGTTTGCAAGGTTTAGATATGGATCAATTTACTTTTGGTAGTGTATTGACTGCTTGTGGGGGTCTCCTGGCACTGGAAGGAGGCAAGCAAATCCATGCTTATATCATTAGGACTGATTATAAGGATAATATCTTTGTGTCTAGTGCTCTTGTTGACATGTATTGCAAGTGTAGAAGCATCAAATCTGCAGAAACAGTTTTCACGAGAATGACCAGTAAGAATGTTGTCTCCTGGACTGCAATGCTAGTGGGTTATGGTCAAAACGGATACAGTGAAGAAGCTGTTAGGATTTTTTGTGATATGCAGAGAAAAGGGATTGAGCCAGATGATTTTACTCTGGGGAGTGTCGTTAGCTCATGTGCAAACTTAGCAAGCTTAGAAGAGGGTGCCCAATTTCATGCTCACGCTCTTGTTTCTGGCCTGATATCTTTTATTACAGTTTCCAATGCTCTTGTTACGCTTTATGGTAAATGTGGAAGCATTGAAGATTCCCATCGAATGTTCAATGATATGAAAAATAGGGATGAAGTCTCTTGGACAGCGTTAGTTTCAGCATATTCACAATTTGGAGATGCAAATGAGACGATTGATCTCTTTGAAATGATGCTGGCCCAAGGTTTGAAACCTGATGGAGTTACTTTCATTGGTGTTCTGTCAGCTTGTAGTAGAGCAGGGTTAGTAGTAAAAGGGCATCAGTACTTTGAATCAATGATAAAAGAACATGGAATCACACCACTTCCAGATCACTACACTTGCATGATTGATCTTCTCAGCCGATCCGGGAGGTTAGAAGAAGCAAAAACTTTTATAAATAAGATGCCTTTCCATCCTAATGCAATTGGTTGGGCTACCTTGTTGAGCTCATGTAGATTTTATGGTAACATGGAAATTGGGAAATGGGCAGCTGAGTCACTTCTAGAATTAGAGCCCCAAAACCCAGCGAGCTATATCTTGCTCTCAAGCATTTATGCTGCAAAAAGGGAATGGGACAATGTGGCCCAATTAAGAAGAGGAATGAGAGATAAGGGAGTAAGGAAGGAACCGGGATGTAGTTGGATCAGATATAAGAACAAAGTGTACATTTTCTCAGCAGATGACCAGTCAAGTCCTTTTTCAGATCAGATATACTCTGAGCTAGAGAAACTAAATTGCAAAATGAGAGCAGAGGGGTATGTACCAGATATGAGTTATGTTCTTCATGATGTTGACAAGTCAGACAAGATAAAGATGCTTAACCACCACAGTGAGAAGCTTGCAATTGCCTTTGGGTTAATTTTTGTTCCTACTGACCTTCCTATACGAGTATTTAAAAACCTTAGAGTTTGTGGGGATTGCCACAATGCCACTAAATATATTTCTAAGATAACCAAAAGAGAGATTGACGTAGGACAACCACAAAACAATAGAAATAAAGATAAAACCCTAGGAGTCAGCACCTAAGGGTTGCTTGGAGTCAGCACCAAGCAAAACTGGAGTCGGCACCAGTAAAAGAAAACACACGTTTTTTTAATAATCATCAAAACTATTTTACAATAATCCCCAAAAAGTGTTTAAATAGCTAACAACAATAAGGCATAAAGAAACCCTAAAGAAACCCTAATTATTAAATGTTCGGGCTTGCTTAAACTCAAGCCCAATAACTAATAGATTCCATCCATAAGGCCACAGGTTGGGCCGTCTTCTTTCTGCTCTTCCTCCTATACGTGCGTGTAATTGGGGGCTTGTACCTCGTGTCCGCAGCAACTCCCCCCAAGTGAGAAGAACTCGACCCCGTCGAGTGGAAATCTGAAGAGCTCTGATAGTACTCCAGCAAGTCAGGATCTAGTCGCTGTAGCTCATCTCGAGTAATCCAAGTGCAATCAGAATCTGGTCGCCCTCGCCACTGGACTAGGAAACGATGAACTCCTCCATCCCTGGTAGAAACAATCTGCTCATCTAAAATAGCATCAATAGATTCTTTATGTGCATAAGGTAAATTTAAGGGTAGAGGGGTGGGAATAGTGGCATCAATAGGATTAGGCAAAGACTCATCAAAAGGGGCATCAGGAATAGCTGTAGGGCTGTTATAAGCAACTAGATCCTCAATATTAAAGGAGGAGCTAATACCATAATCAGGAGGAAGGTCAATGACATATGCATTTGGGCCTATTCGTTTCAATACCTTGAATGGTCCGGCACTACGAGCCTGCAATTTTTTAACGGTCCCAGAGGGAAACCGCTCAGGTCGAATCCGAATCATGACATAATCCCCTACCTGAAACTCTGCAAGACGCCGATGAGTGTCAGCATGAATTTTATATTGAGAATTACTTGCCTGAATTTTTTTGCGAATCTCATTATGCAAATCATGAATATGTCGTGCAAATGCCTCAGCAGACTTAGACACCCTAACATGTGGGGACATGGGCAAAAGATCTAAGGGCTTCCTAGGTGTATATCCATGCACAACCTCAAAAGGACTAGCACCTATAGACCTATTGACAGAGCTATTATATGCAAGTTGGGCTACAGGAAGAATGGAATCCCAATTCCAATTGGCTTCACCCACTAGACACCGAAGGAGGTTGCCTAGACTACGATTAACCACCTCAGTTTGACCATCAGTTTGAGGATGAAATGCTGTGGAAAATTTCAATTTGGTGCCTACTAAATGCCACAAGGTCTTCCAAAAATAACTCATGAAACGAACATCCCTATCAGACACTATGGTTTTAGGAAGACCATACAACTTGACAATCTCATCAAAGTAGAGCTTTGCGATCTTAGAAGCATCAGAGGTCTTTGAACAGGGTAGGAAATGAGCCATCTTAGAGAAGCGATCAACAACTACTAGAATGGAATCATACTTCCTAAAGGTGCGGGGCAAACCTAACACAAAGTCCATACTCACGTCCTGCCACGGGTGGTCAGGCACAGGTAGAGGCGTGTACAGGCCAGTGTTTTGCTTGCGATGTTTGGCCAGTTGACAGGTACGACACTGACCAACTATCTTGGCAACGCCCCTCTTAAGACCAGGCCAATAGAATTGACGTTCTACCTCCTCAATTGTTTTGTCTCGGCCAAAGTGACCTGCAAGGCCTCCCGCATGTATCTCCCAAACTAGGAAATCTCGTACTGAAGACCGAGGAATACATAATTGGTTGGCTTTGAACAAGTAACCATCTCGAAGGATATAATCATCTAAGATTGGCCGTGGGGCATTACTTAGGTTAATGTAGAGCTCTCCAAAATCTTGGCATGACTCATATTCATCCTTAAGTCGCTCAAACCCAGTAACCTTAACACTCATGACGGATAGCAAAGACACCCTTCGACTTAGTGCATCAGCGGCCTTATTCTCAATTCCTACCCTATGTTTCACCACAAAGTAATAGCGTTGCAGAAACTCAACCCAACTACCATGCCTAAAATTCAGCTTCTTTTGGGAATTAAGATAGCGCAAAGCCTCATGATCAGAGTAGATAACAAACTCTCGGGACAATAGGTAATGGCGCCAATGCCAAAGAGCTCGAATAATGGCATAAAACTCTTTGTCATATGTGGAGTACTTTTGCTTAGCGTCATTCAATTTCTCACTGAAATAAGCAATTGGGTGGCGCTCTTGACTAAGTACTCCTCCTATACCAATACCTGAGGCATCACATTCCACTTCAAAAGGTTTGGTAAAATCAGGGAGACGCATGACAGGTGCCTCAGTCATCTTTTGCTTCACCTCACGGAAAGCCTTAGTGGCAGCTTTAGTCCAAACAAACTCCCCTTGCTTCATGCAGTCAGTGATGGGGGACATAATGGTACTAAACCCCTTAATAAATCGGCGATAAAAGGAAGCGAGCCCATGAAAGCTTCGAATTTCATGGATATTCTTGGGCTCGGGCCACTCCACAATTGCTTGAACCTTTTGAGGGTCAGCAGAAACTCCCTCAGAGGATACTATGAAACCTAAGAAGACGACTTTATCGGTGAAGAAAGAGCACTTCTTGAGGTTGCCATATAAACTCTCCTTTCTAAGGGTAGTACAAACTTGAGTTAGGTGGTCTAAATGTTGCTCCCTAGACTTACTATAGATAAGGATGTCATCAAAGTACACAACCAAGAATTTCCCCATAAAAGGCTTGAGCACTTGAGTCATCACTCTCATAAAGGTACTAGGAGCATTGGACAATCCAAAAGGCATGACCATCCACTCATATAAACCATCCTTCGTCTTGAAGGCAGTTTTCCACTCATCACCAGAACGAACCCTAATTTGATGATAGCCGCTTTTCAAGTCTATCTTAGAAAAGATCGTTGCCCCAGCCATCATATCCAACATGTCATCCAACCGAGGGATAGGAAAACGATATTTCACAGTGATCTTGTTGATGGCACGACTATCAACACACATCCTCCAAGTTCCATCTTTCTTTGGAGTCAAGAGTGCAGGGACTGCACAAGGACTCATGCTTTCACGAACAAAACCCTTCCTAAGTAGTTCTTCTACTTGCCTTTGCAATTCGGCATGCTCTGCAGGGCTCATTTTATAGTGAGGCAAATTAGGTAGGGTTGCTCCAGGCACAAAATCTATAGCGTGTTGTATGTCACGCATGGGTGGTAAATGATCGGGGAGTTCTTCAGGGAAAACATCCTTAAATTCCTGGAGCACGAATTTCACTTCTTCAGGTTGCTCCTCACAGATCTCTCCATGAACTTCCCTGGCAACTAAGACAAATACAATAGATTCTTGAACTGCTACCTTTTCGAATGCCTTAGGGCTTATGATGTTCAAGTCTTTCACCTTTGGAGCTTCTTTCTTCTTGCTCATATCGATTGGCTTAGGTTTTAACGGATTGAGCACAATCTTCTTACCTTCAAACATAAATGAGCAAGAATTGGATCGCCCATAGAGGGTGACATCCAAATCATAAAGCCAAGGTCTACCTAAGATGATATGCCCTACATCCATGGGAATTACATCACACCATATTTCAGCCTTATAGGTGAGGAATTGAAGTGGGACAACACATCTTTCTTTGATGGCTATAGAGGAGGCATCCACCCAAGAGACTTTATAGGGGTTAGGTGCTGACTCTTAGGTCATATCCCTTTATTTTATTGTTATTTTAATTTTGTTCTGGTTGTCCTGCGTCAGTTTTGGTATCAGAGCAAACACCGATCCGTCGAAGCATCACCGCAGGAAGAGCCAGAAAATCTCACCAAAAAAAAAAAAAAAAAATCCCAGATTTTGAAGCCAACCCGAAACGAGCCCAGAACCCACAATCAGGCCTCCAAATCCCTTACAACCAAAAAGAGAGAAACCCATCACTCACCAGCCACCGAAGCCCACAAGATCAACACCCACCTCCCCAAAACCCAACAGCCACCAGCCGAGACCCACAACTCAGCTCTCAGCCACCGCAGACCATCCACCACCAGCCACAGACCCATCATCCACCGCCGCCGCTGAGTACATCAGCCACTGCCGCCGACACCACCTTCGCCCCTGACCACCGCCATTAAGGACGTATGCCACCGCCGATGCAAGACCCGAGACAGGCAACTGCCACTCCGCCGCAGTCTTCCCCGTCTTGCGCCGCCGCCGCAGTCGTCGACCACTAGCACCGCCGTCCATCGCCGAGCCAATTATGTCGTCTCTTTTAGTTTCTGTGGTTTTCTTTTTAAGTCAGCACCTAAGAGTTGCTTGGAGTCAGCACCAAGCAAAACTGGAGTCGGCACCAGTAAAAGAAAACACATGTTTTTTTAATAATCATCAAAACTGTTTTACAATAATCCCCAAAAAGTGTTTAAATAGCTAACAACAATAGCTAACAACAATAAAGAAACCCTAAAGAAACCCTAATTATTAAATGTTCGGGCTTGCTTAAACTCAAGCCCAATAACTAATAGACTCCATCCATAAGGCCACAGGTTGGGCCGTCTTCTTTCTGCTCTTCCTCCTATACGTGCGTGTAATTGGGGGCTTGTACCTCGTGTCCGCACCAGAGATACTTGTAAGAGATGCGGTCCGATTCCATTTATTTAAAGATGGATCATGTTCGTGTGGAGATTTCTGGTGATGCAATTCTCTATCCAAAAATTTATCAGGTGAGTGACTAAAATTCCAGATTTGTTTAGTGTCAGAAGACAGATTCAATACTTCATTTCATCAGATGCATTGAGATATCATTGGAGTACTTTAAGGTTGTTTTGCACAAACCCACAGTTGTAGAAAACATCTTTGTTTCAGGGAGAGGGGGACTTGGAGATGATCAAGGAGAAAGAGAAGGGGGTGAAGAGAGGTATATTTCTAGTCTTGAATGAAATTATTTAGGTAAAAGTTCTTTTAGGTTCTGATTCTCTTACATTTATTTTTTACTGTTTTGATCTCTCTCTCTCTCTCTCTCTCCCTCTCTCAAAAACCAGAGGAAAGGAAAGGACAAGTAGTGTTTAGATCATGTTTTGTAATGTTTTGGTTGACTTTCTTTTCTTTCCTTCATTTTCTTGGCAACCAAATGGTCTAGATCTTCTATTTTCATTGTTTCTTCCTCAGATTTTCTATTTCTTTTTTATCTTTGAAAATATGCGGGATTATTTGATTTTTTTTTTTTTTGGTAATAAATTTTTATTTGAAAATTTTTCTTTCTATTTTATTTTTTTATTTTGACTTAAATCTATTTGGCTCCTGAGAAATGATGGAAAATGAGAGAGAGTGAATTCTGAATTCTGCAAAGGTTAAGGAAAAAAAATTGAGAGATGTAGGTATATGATTATGAAATATTGGATGGAATAGATTATTCCCACCTTTCAACTCCATGAGACTACGGCTTTGAGTCTTTCAACCAATTAATTTAACCTTTCTATTTTGATATGTATCAAATATTAAATACATAAAGTATTAACATACTTTTTGAACCGTAAGAGACACCGTATGAACAAATAAAAAAGAAAAGTAAATCACCTATCAAAAAAAGAAAGAAAAGGAAATCAAATATATCTTTGATGCTTGCTTAAAATATTTTCAAGTGAGTACTCTGAAAAAAAAAATTATTGTTTATTCTTTTATTATTCAATCTTAAAAAAAAAAAAAAAATTAAAGCCTCATTGTTAGGAACTTGTGAAAGTTTTAGGTTTTAGTGAGGAGCTCTACACATTAGAACCCAAACACTCCCATAGTCAGCACTACCACCATCACTCCCTCCAATTCTCATAATCCAAAATAAAATTCTAATGAACCCACAAATTTTCATCAAATTCTTTGTGAACTAATCACACTACCAAACCTTAACCCCACTTTTTTAGTTAGAGACAGGTTTTTCTATAATACCATTGGGGTTTTCATCAATTGTCCCTTTTATTTATTAATTTATTTTTTCTTTTTCTTTTCCCAGGACCGAAGTCACAATCAGACCTGATTCCTAGATGTGTCAACCATGAAATGGGATGTTACGGAAAAAGCAACGAAGGTAACTTATACACAGTTACATACATGTTATCTTGGAGGGGTTATTTGTCTCATTTATTTGAAATTAATTGTAGGTTGAGGATATTATTTGTAAATTTTGGAATAGAAATATATGTAGAATCACATATGTTTGCCTTGCATTCTAATGAAGCATTTTTATGGTAAAATCATAAAAATATTGAATCATTTTTTTATTATCAAAGGAGAACAAATTACTACCTTTTTATATGTGTGTATATATATATATATATTGATAGGTATAAATTACTACCTAATATATAATTACAAAAGAAAGGAAAAGTGTGCTCTTTTTTTATTTTTTATTTTTTAATAATTCAATCTCACTCACTTTTTTAGAGCTTTGATGGGTTGCCATGGCAGTGCTACTGAAGAAGACAAATTTGGGAGCAGAGAAACCTTGAAGAGAATAAAGATTGAGTTGGGCTTAGAATCCAAAATGATATGTTGCATGAATCTAGGCTTGGGTTAAGATTTGGGCCAGTATGTAAGTGGTCATGCAAAGCTTGATTAGGTTAAAATTTTGGCCTTCATCATAAAGGATTTGCTAAAGAATATATTGCAAACTGTGACTAATGAGTGCAGGTACAATACACATGTTTACCTCACAGATCACTGCATGTATTATGTCCATTGATCCCACTATGTGGATATATAATGCATGTTCATGGAATGGTCTTTGCTATTCAAAGTGCACCACAACTGTTGACCGATGAGTTGAGGCTTCCTTAGGATGTAGTGGAATACCTTTCCTTAGGATACTAGACTACTAGTAGTAGAACACATGGCATTCCAGATGGAGCCTAGCATTTTCACCTGTGGATTCTAATCCCTGGATCCTTTGGCTTCAAGCTTTGCTAGCCAGAAGTCAAGAAAGGGCTTATATTAACAAAAATTTGCCATTGGTACCTTTACTGTCAAATTATTTGTGCAAGAAACTTTTAATGCTCTGTTGTAGTTGTTAGGGTATATTTATGAGCTAAATTCACATGTTTATATTCATGTTGTCTATCGCTACTGCGTGAATTGGTTTTGATGAGCTAAATTTCAGAACTCTTAATTTAATTAAATCTTTTATTTTCCATGTACAGGAGGTAGCTTCCCATGATGATGTTGTACAATATGCACAGATCAAATGGCAAGCACAAAATCTTGTAGGTGATGTTGAAACAGAGGTTGAATTGATTCTTCAACTGGCTTATAATTGATGTGATGAAAAATAAGTGATGAGGTAAGAGAGCAGATAATTGACATTAGACTACACTTTGATTTTTCTAGTGTTTTTAGTGGTGGACAAGAACAAAGTATTGGATTTATGTTGTCTTCTGCAGAACCAGAAAGTTCGGGCATCAAATTAAGCTCAAGAAAACAAGATTTTTCTATCTGGTTTATGATTGATGTAAAGCACAGGATCCAAATTCTAATTATTTCAAATAACTCAAATATGGATATGTTTATATGTATGTAGAACTTTATTATGAAGACCTAGTTATGGGGTCTAGCTAGAGAGGGGTTTTGCTCGTGAACGTAGAACCAGTAGAGGAAGACATCAGCTAGGGTCGTTGAGGGCAGCCTCTCTGACATGAGCGGTGTCTTCTTTTTTTTCTTCTTCACCCACTTTTTTTGCTTTTGTTTTTGGTTTTTTTTAACATGGAATTTAGGACTATATTTGCTTGTCAGTATGTGCTACTCTGTATATCTCTATTTTTTCAAATGATGTGACAAATTTTATTGGAAGGCCTTATAAAATTTAATCTTATATGAAATATAGTAAGACAAATATATTATGTTATTCAAAAACTAGTATAGCCCATACTACTGTACAAAACCACTGTAATGCAAACCTATAGTATCATAAAGCTTTTATATCTAATAAGAATGTCCCCTCTAAAACTGGAAGTGTTAAGCTTCTTTTCTACTCAAGCTTGGAAGCTAGTAAATGGGTTTAGACTAATAAATGCACAGAGCATTGATTAGAGCACTAGATTGAGTTCAAATAATGATGCAAGACAGAGCACAATCACGCTAGAGAACTGAAGAGGAAAAACAAAGAGAAGATGAGAGGACTGAAAAAACATTGTTATCTCCTCTTACTACCTTACATGAACTTTATTTTTTCCGCAAGGTTTCTTATGACTCTCTGACAGAAAGCAGCTGCAATAAAACTTAATGCTCTTTCATAACTCAAACATGGAATCTAGTTAATTTGTCTCCTCAGAAGTCCACAGCAGCTTTGTAAGAGGATTACGCAAGATCAAACTTGGGTAAGATGGTACTAGTAGGTGGTATAAAGCTTGTCTTTTTGCCAAAGGATCAACTGTGGAAAACTTCTATACTAATTGCATGCTACCTATCAAAACCTTACTTGTTATTATCATTTTCCTTTTTATCAATAGTGATTTGAAGAGGAAATTTATATGCAATCTCTTCCAAGTTATAATCATTCCTCAACATAGAAGTTTGTTAACTTTAGAAAGCATGTTATGGCCCTGAACATGCTGCCAGATCTTTGTTTGCCAAATTTAGTTCTACCATGACCCAATTTGGATTTGCACCCAACCCATATGATTAGGCTTTTTTTTTCTTCGAAATTTCAACAGAGGTACCATTCTCGTAAAATTTTAGGTGGATGATGTGATTGCAATACGCAATTTAAAATCACACTCTTTTTTAAGTACAACTCTTTAGCTACAATTTCCCTACATTTTTAGGTGCAACTTGAAGAAAAAAAAGTTCACTAGAATGATTTTGTTGGAATCAAGATTTCAAGCATTTTCTTTTGCATAAGCACGTAAAATGTTAGTGGGATATATATCAAATCCTCAAGGAGCGAAATTACAATTATTAAAATATGAGAAGATTTTCTTTTTCCAAACCTCAAGAGAGATTAGGCCATGTTTGGTTTGCAAGGTTTTCATCACTCATTACTCAATTTTTATTATCCATTACTCACTTTTGCTTGGTTCCACAACATGGGAGTGAATGAGAAAAATAAGGGAAAAGCATTAAAGCTGAAAGTGAATAGTACCATATGACTATTGGTGAACATTACTTCTCTAACATTTGATGTGACTAAACATAAAAGTGAAACTCACTCGACTTTAAAGAATTACAAGATTACCATTAAATCTTATAACTCATTATTCAAAAACTCTTAAAATCTGTTTTCATTTTCACTTACTCTAACTCATTTTTTTTGAGTTATGACATGGAAAGTGAGAAAATTTAATGTATCTTAATTATTATTATTATTTTTTTTGTAAAAATATTTTAGTCTGTTACTTTACTATCAAATCATAATTCTGGTCCTTGTACATTTGTCGTACATTTAGTTGTGTTAATTTCTTCCATTAACTTTTAAAATAAGAATCCATCGACTATTAATTGTATCAATTTCACCTCTTAACTAAAATCAAATCAATTTTTATTTTTATAATTTAACCTTTTTTTTTTTTTTTTGGAAAGTTGAAGGCCTAAACTGATACAATTAATAGTTGAGACACTTTTAATAGTTGAGACTTGACAGACGATTTATTGATACAATTACAATGAAACGTGTATGGATGAAATTAAAATTACCCAATTATTAGAGGACAAAAAGAGTAGCTTGACAATTTTTTTTTTTTTTTCATTCTCACTAAACGACTTGTAGCATAGTCTAAAAATAAATGAATAAAAAAACACTCTCTTCCTCAAAAACCCAAAACCCTATAGAGAATCTCAGCCATGGCGGACCAAGAGCTCCATCCCTCGGACCCTTCGTGCCTTCAACTGGTCTCAGCTTTCCTCGCCATGGATTCCACCGAATCCTTAATCTCCTTGTCCCGGTAGGTCCTAAATTTCCGGCACCAGCGTATTTTAGCAAACAGTGGTGCATGTGGCTAACGTGCGCCGCCAATCATGTTCCTATTCTAATAATATTGTGTTGGTTTTTTTTGGTTGAATTGTAGGGTATGCGGTGGAGGGTCGGTTACTGAGGGAGTACAGAGTTTCATTTGGGACCATTGCTTAAGCAAAGCTGTAAAAACAACAACAACCAAAAAAAAAAAAAAAAAAATACTCTATACTTTATTTTCTATGCATTTGTATGCAAATTTTTACACTGATATTGTATTTATGTGTTTATAAATGAGTTTTTGTGATTTGGGTTTTGATTTCTGTAATGGGTTTTAAGACTTGGTGTCTTAGTTGTTAGTATGTGGATTGAATTTTAGGTGTTAACCTTTGTTTGGTTGCAAACTGTATAACTTCTATTTGATGCATTTGAATATAACTGTTTTGTATTTATGTGCTTATTTTTATGAGTTTTTATTACTTGGGTTTTGATATGTGTAATGGGTTTTAGAACTTGGTGGCTTAATTGTTAGCAAGGATGCTGAAAAAAGTGGATGGTGTTTTAGGTGTGTTAAGCTTTATTTGTTTTCTGAAAATGTGGGGAAAATAAATGAACATAATTTGGGGCAAGAATGATTTTTTCCCGCCCTTTCACAAAGAAGTTTAAATCTCAGTTTTTAAAGCTTTATTTAGGAAAATTGATGAAGATTTGTGAGGTTAGATTGGTTTCTAGTTCTACTTTCTTAGTGGAGAATTGGGTTTAAAACTACAAGTAGAGGCAAAGAAGTAGCTTTAAAAATTTGAAGAAATTGGGTTTTCTATGTTTTTCTGAACCCTGTTTTCAAAGACAAAGACGGTTTTGTATGTACCGTTTTTGCATGAATGGGATTAGTAGAGCAGAAGTTTTACTTTCATGTCTTCAATTAAAAAATAAATAAATCCTTGTTGTGCATTTTCTAAGCTGCAATCAAATCCTTTGTATGCATTGTTTCTCTATTATAAATTTGGTTCAGTCAAATGGTCAATGCAGGCTGAAAACTTTCATGCTCCATATTTGAAGAATTTCCTGAAGAAGCTTATTGCTGAAATAGAGCTGAACCATGATCTTGTTTTGGATGAATTATATGAACAATATGCTTATTATATGACATCATTGAAGGTACTGCTAGTCAATGGAGGAGTTATTTAACTTAGTTGTCATTTGAATTATTTGCGCATGTTATTCTCTCAAAACTTACCTGCCTGAATGGGTTTGACAAGATCTTTTTTTTTTTCCCCTCTAGGATGATAATGTGGTCAAAGGAAGAATCTGCAAATGCATTTCATTTCTTTTTCCTGCTGGTAATAATTCTCAATCATGTTATTTTGGTATAAAGTCTATAATTTAGTTGCATTAACTTAGATTTGGGTGGATAATTTGGTACTTCTAGGTTCTTCTCAATTACCAAGTTGTCCTAACTCAGGGAAACTGGTGGTCCCACTACGGTGTTCTCTCAACATGCTTGATGGAGATACTGGGTATGCTTCATTAATGATATCTCTGTCTTGTAGGTGATATCTACAAAACTAAAATTGTTGATGAATTTGTTGATTAGACCAATTGAGTATAAACAACTATCAAACTTCAAGATCTTTGAAAAGCATATTCAATTATAGTGAATTTGGGCTTGCCCTGTCATTTAGCGCTTTCTCTTTTTGTCACTTTGCATCTGTCTGAATTATAAGGAGATCTGTTTGTAAATCCTTTGTGAGAAATCACAAATTAGGCAATGAATTCCTGTTAGTTGTGTTTATTAAACTGCTGGGTAGAAGGGTCATTTGCTGTTTAAGAGAATAAAAAAATCAGGCAGCTGATTAAGAGCCTGTGTTCAGTGGATTAGCCTCATTTTGGTTAACTGAATGAAAAGGGTTGTTTCTCTCTCTCTCTCTCTCTCTCTCTCTCTCTCTCTCTCTCTCTCTCTTTTAATTGGGAGGGGGGGGGGGGGGGTAATGGATCAAATTGTCTTGCCTTTTTTATTCAGTTATATGAACCATCACTATTCTTTAGAATTAGTGGTGGTCTATGCTATGTAATTAGAATTATTAGTACATTTTTTAGCAATTCAATGAAAGCCTTAACGGATTCATCGCTACAGCAGGTCTCAATTAAATTTTCCTAATCCGATTGTTTGTTCATGGCCCATACATGATGTCAAGGTCATTAATCCAGCTCAGCTACCATAAAGCAGGTCCTAAGTCCTAGAACTATGCATGCATAGAGGCCTCTTTTATTTATTTAAAGGACAAAGTTTTCCTTAAAACTGGGTTGAAGGACTCTTCTCCAATCCATTATGAGGCATTTCATGTGGCCATCCTCATTTCTTTTAATTACATGACCTTTTAAGTAATTTGGCTAAGGCACATGGCAATTAAATAAAAACACACATGGGTGGCCATTTATAGCACAATGTAGCAGCTTGGATGAATTTTCCTCCAAATTGGTTTGGTGAAAAATTCTTTACTTTATTGATTGAAAATAATAGTTCTATAGAGTTTGTCAATCCGATGGTTTGGTGTCTTTTATATGATCATATCAAATCTGTCAGTAACTACCCATGATTAGTATTTTTCATTTTGTGACGCTTTTGGGGAACAATTATTATATATTCATATGGTTCTAATTTTCTTTGAAGCTATCACAGGCTTGAAAGTAAATGTTGATAAGAGTGAGATTGTGCCAGTTGGTGAGGTTCGGAATTTGGCTACTTTGGCTTGTACTTTATGTTGTAAGGTTGGTTGTTTGCCCATGTCTTATTTGGGTATGCCCTTGGGGGCTCATTATAAGGTTCTTTGATTTGGAACCCTATTATTGAAAGGATGTAGAAAAAGCTTACAGGTTGTAAGCGGTTATATTTGTCAAAAGGGGATAGACTTACTTTATTGAAGAGTACTTTATTAAGTCTTCCCACTTATTATTTATCCTTGTTTATTATTTCACAATATGTGGCGGACAGATTAGAGAGGATTTAGAGGAATTTCCTTTGGGGGAGATCTACTGATGTTTTTAAATTTTCGCTTGTTGCTTGGGAAAAGGTTGTGTGGCCAGTGGAGGCAGGTGGTTTGGGGATCCGGAAGATTGGGCTGCTTAACCAAGCTTTACTTGGGAAATGGCTCTAGCGTTTTGGGAATGAGGTCACACGTTTATGGAGGCAGGTTATAGCCTCCAAATATGGGGAGGCTAGTGGTGGATGGTGTTCTAGTGTTGTTAGAGGGACACATGGATGTGGTATGTGGAAGAACAATAGGAAGGGGGCTAAGAGTTTCTTTGGTCATGTGTTGTATGTGTCAAGTGAGGTTATTTGTATTCAATTCTGGCATGACCCTTGGAGTAGCTCTACTTCTTTGAAAGCTTTATATTTGGAAATGTTTGCTTGTGCTATGGATAAAGAATCTAGGATTTCTAATATGGTTGATACTGCACCTGATGGGGGTGGTAGAAGTTGGAATTTACTTTTCCGTCATGAATTTCAGGACTGGGAGACGGTGATTTTTTATAATTTCTTTGCGCATATCTCATCCAAATTACCCAGGGGGGTTGATGATACTATGATATGGCAATTGAATCGTAGTGGTGTTTTTTATGTGCGCTCTTTCTATTATTCATTGCTGGAAGCTCTGTCGGTGTCTTTTCCTTGGAAGAGCATTTGGTGTGTTAAGGTACCTAAACGAGTGGCTTTTTTCTTATGGACAGCTGCTAGGGGTGGGATTTTCACAATTGACAACCTTGTTAAGAGGATTTTGCCTCTTGTTAATTAGTGTTGCCTATGTCGATGCAAAGAGGAAACTGTGGATCATTTATTGCTCCGTTGTTAGTTTGCTCATACCCTGTGGAGTGAATTCTTTCTATTGTTTGGGGTTCAATGGGTGATGCAAAAGATTGTTGTTTATCTTCTCTTTGCTTGGTGGAATTGGTTGGGGATTCATTCTTCAAATGTTTGGAATATGGTACCAGTGTGTCTTATGTGGTTAACTTGGAAGGAACGCAATGCCCGAACTTTTGAGGAAATTGAGAGACATGTAGATCGTTTGAAGTCTTTGCTACTTAGGACTTTGTTTGAGTGGTCTCGTATTTAGAGTTTTACATATTGTATTTCTTTGTTTGATTTCCTTAATTCTGTTAGCTTTTCCTTTTGATTGTTTTGTATTCATTTCTATGCAGTGAGTTTACTATTGTAAACTCATTGTACTTTTATTATCAATAAAGATGTTTTTACCTATAAAAAAAAAATTTAAAAAGATTGTTAGAGTTGTTTCATTTATTTTTATTAACATTTCAGACTAGTCTAAAATTAGAAACTGCTTGGTTTATGCAGTTGTGCACTTTGGCCCTCAAGTCTTTTCCTATCAGAGTTCATACTTTCTTTTCCAAGATCATTCTCGAATAAATCTTGCTTTGAGGTAAGGTCTCTATTCAAGAATGTCTGTTCTATTTCAAATTACAAATTTTTGCTGTACATTTATAGATTCATGAATGATCTAGAAATGAGTTTCTGTATAGGATGCACTTGTAATAGTAAATCTCTGAGATTGTGGGTTCCATTTTGCTCAATCGTTGTTGTCAAATAAGGGACCAGGGTTAAAGTTCCACCTATACCAAAAACAAACCAATTGGTGTCTCTTGGCCTAATGATAAAAAGCAATCATCATATAGTGGACACTATAAGTTTCAAATCTTATCGTATCTAAAAAAAAAAAAAAAAAAAAAAACTATGAGATTATCATTTAAGTAATGTTCTTGTCAAAACATCATGGGAAGATTTATTTTTCCAATCCAAACATAGTTTTCCCCCAGTTTTTTGCTTTTAATGTATAAGTTAAACTGCATTAATCTAGTCTTTGTCTATTTAACCCCACAAAAAAATAATAATAATAAACAATTGTATTTGCCCTTTTTTTCATGGCATGTTAATTTTTTTTTTTCCTTCTCATATTGCTTGTCTTGTATAAATGTAGAATTCTTATTGGTTGATTCTCTCTCTCTCTCTCTCTCTCTTTCTTTGTTTGGCCTAAAACTTCAAAAACAGGTTGGTTCAGGTGTTGGTTTGGTTGGCATTTGTCTTGCCCATGTGGAAGCCTCCAAGGTATGTTTTCCAAATTTAAATCTCGTTGGAAAAAAATAAACCACCTGTTTTTAGTTTTTACAGTGGTTTTATGACATATAAAAATCTGCTAATCTGCTGAAATTGGATTCATTATGATGGAAATTCTGAGATTTTAGTTTCTTTCCTTCAAAGCCTAAGTGACTGAAAACCTATGAAACATGCTGGTTGCCAAGCTTGTTTGTTTCTCTCTCTCCTAGTTCTGGGGGTAATTTTTGTCCCTCTGATCCATGAGAAGACTTATTTTACCAACGCATTATCTAAAAATTGTAAATGGTTAATCACCCTTGAAAGTTTTATGTTTGATACATACAGGTTATACTAAGTGATGGTGACCTGTCAACTTTGATGAACATGAAGCTTAATTTGGAGTCGAACAATTTCAGCATTGATACTGATAGGCAACAAAGAACTGAAGATTCAAATACTGTGAGTGATGGTCACAATGAATCAAATACCTTATCATATTGATCACATAGGAATTGATTTAAATCAGTAGTAGCTGAAAACCTGAAACACACTATAAATCTCAGATAAAATGCATTCATCTGCCTTGGGAATCTGCATCAGAAAATGAGCTCCAAGACTTCATGCCAGATGTTATGTGAGTATTTGTGTTTTTTGTGACTTATTGGACTTTTTGAGCTCTTTGCACATCGTACCATTTACCAATATCCATGTCAAATAGATGACAAATTTGATCTGATGATTATGTCAACTTTTGATTCCATGGTGGGAGATCAAGTTGCCAAACACTGTGATTTAATATGTTCAATTGTTAGCCTGTTTGATACTTAATCAGTGCTACTTCCCTCCCTGTTCTCCAGTTTGGGCGCAGATGTAATATATGATCCAGCATGCCTCCCATATCTTGTTCGACTACTCACCATTCTTTTGAACAAGAAGATACCATCATCTGCAAAGCGAAATGACAGTTGCCAGGGTTCTTTGTTGGATAGTAAAAGTATGGATGGTAAATTCAATGGTTCTCTTCAAGGGTATGCTAATGATAATGATAATGGCAATGGATTTGATGCTAATGGAGGCAAAATAATATGTAATGGCACTTCAAATACTGGATCAAGGAAAGGTCTTGTGGCTTACATTGCTTCTGTTATTCGCAATATTGACACATTCAATCATTTTCTCTCTCTGGTGGACCAGGCAAACATTACCATTACAGACCTCACTGAAACACACAAACCACTCAATCTGCTGCCTTACATGCAGTCATATGATAGATCCAATGTGCAGCTATTTGTTCTCTCATGCAAATAACTTTGTGTGTGTCATGTTTCCATTTTATTCAGAGCCTCGTACACACTATTTTTATTTTTTTAATATCTGCTACATTGACATTATGACTAGCTTTTGGCATTTTCTAGTTATGTGAAAAATTTTTGTTGTATTTTTTTTTGATAAGTAAGAAGAAATTATTATTAAAAAAGAAAAGTAAGAAAAACACAAAGAGTTCACGGTAGTGAACAATGGAAAAAAGAAACAACAAGACAAAACAGCCCCTAATCTATTCTAATAGAAGAAATAAAATCCGTAAGGGAAGAACAATCCGAGAAACCCCAACAACGAGACCAATCAAAGAGGGTCCTTTGGCAAAACTCTAATAACTGAACCACAGTTTTCCCCTCGTCCTCAAAAGCCTGCCGATTCCGTTCAGACCAAATAGTCCACATTAAACAGCCTGGGACCAAATCCCAAATATCAGAACTATGCTTCCCAAGCCAATGAAACCAACAGAATAATAAGTCCTCGACTAAACCTGGCATGACCCAAACAATCCCAAACAACCGAAGCATATACATCCACAAAGAATGAGCTATCGGACAAAAAAGTAATAAGTGATCCACAGATTCCGCATTACAACAACACAAATAACATCGATTCGCCAAAGAGCGACCACGAAGCATAAGATTATCCAAGGTTAGAATCTGACCATAAGCTGCTGTCCACATAAAGAAAGCTACCATTTTAGGAACCTTAACTTTCTAAATACCCTTCCAAGGGAAGGTGAAGGGAGCTGCATTACGAATCTTATGATAGAAAGATTGAGTATCAAACTTCCCACTGCCATTAAGATCCCAACACAGCCTGTCACACCCTCCACCCCTCGGGATTCGGGTTTGGATGAAATGAAGAAGGGAGTAGGAGGCTGCCAACTCCCAATCATTGAACTCCCTCTGAAATCTTAAGCTCCACACTCTGTCATTATCGCCCACTGAAGGGCTTAACACATCAGAAATATAAGCCTCCTTGTTAGCTGAACACAAAAATAACTGAGGATAAAGACTTTTAAGAGGGACATCCCCAATCCACTTATCATGCCAAAAAAGAATACGAGATCCATCCCCCACCACAACAGAGAAATGCTTAGCGAAAGATTCCCACCCTTCACTAATACTTCGCCATAACCCACACCCGTGGGCCCTACTACAAGCTCTAGTGCACCAACCCCCTTTTCCCTCCCCATATTTCATGGCTATGACCCTTCGCCACAGGTGAGAGGTTTCATGGCCATACCTCCAAAGCCATTTCCCTAAAAGGGCCTGATTAAAAGGCACCAACTTCCGAATACCTAAACCACCCAATTCGCGCGGTAAGCAAACTTTTTCCCAAGCCACCAAAGGATATTTGAAACACTCAACTGAGTGATGAACCCCACAAGAAGTTCCTTTGAATGTGTTCCAATCTAAGCGCCACAGCTTTGGGGATAGTAAAAAGGGAAAGGTAATAAGTCGGAAGGCTTGAAAGGGTACTCTTCAATAAGGTGAGTCTACCACCCTTTGACAAATATAGCCGCTTCCAACCTGAAAGCTTCTTTTCCATCCTCTCTAGAATCGGATTCCAAATGGAGGGTGTTTTATACAAAGTTCCCATCGGCATACCCAAGTAAGTCATAGGCAAACTGCCCACTCTGCACTGAAGGACATTAGCCAAAGACTGAATGTTACACACCTCCCCAACAGGGACAATTTCACTTTTCCCCACATTCACCTTCAAACCAGTAAAAGCTTGAAAACAAGTCAAAGCTAGCCTAATAGACAGAATCTGCTCTCTAGAGGCATCACAGAAAAGAATGGTATCATCAGCAAATAAAAGATGAGAAACACGAATACCAGTAGAATTAATAGGACCCGCATGAAAACCTTGAATGAAACCACCTTCCTCAGTTTTCTTCATGATACAACTTAAGATCTCCATGATCAAAAGGAAAAGGAGGGGAGACAAAGGATCGCCTTGTCTGAGCCCTCTAGAGCTACCAAAGAAGCCAGCAGGCGATCCATTAACCAGAACTGAGAAGCGAACGGTAGAGACATAAGTTTTTAACCTTCTCCTCCATCTCTCCCCAAAACCCATCCTCTCCAACAGATAAAACAAAGTGTCCCAATTCACATGGTCATAAGCTTTCTTAATATCTAACTTACACACCACCCCCGGGGTGCGACACTTCAGTCTACTGTCTAAACATTCGTTGGCAATAAGCACTGAATCCAAAATCTGTCTGCCACCAACAAAAGAATTTTGAGACTCCGAAATAAGATTATCCAACACCCGCCTCAATCTGTTTGCTAAAACCTTAGACAAAAGCTTATACACACTGCCTACTAAGCTGATAGGCCTAAAATCTTTAATATTCAAAGCATTATTTTTTTTGGGAATCAGAGATAGAAAAGAAGCATTCAGAGATCGTTCAAACTCTGAGCTCCTATGAAAATGATCAAAGAAAGCCATGACATCTATTTCCACAACACTCCAGCATTTTTGGAAAAAAGCCATAGTGAAACCATCAGGACCTGGAGCTTTATCACCCTCCATCTCTTGAAGAACCTTTACCACTTCTTCCTTAGAAAAGTCCCTCTCTAATTCAAGCCGCTCGTCCTCTCCAATGCTATTAAACTCTAATCCAACCATAGAAGAACGCCAAGTAACTGACTTAGTGTACAAACTCTGATAAAAGTGGACCACCTTAGACCGCACCTCTTCCTCCTTCTCATAGAGGACACCATCCACCTCTATACCCCGAAGATAATTAGTTCTTCTATGGGAGTTTGCAACCCGATGAAAAAAGCGAGTATTATTGTCCCCCTCCTTCACAAATAAGAACCGGGACTTTTGTCTCCAAGAAATCTCCTCCAAAGAGGCAAGATGTGCAATCTCTCCTTTAATCTGAGAACGACGGGTTTGATCCTCAAGAGAGAGGCTTGACAGGTCCTCCTTGGCATCCAAACCCAACAATTCTGATAAAAGACATTTCTTCCTAAAGGCCAAATCCCCAAATTCCTCCTTATTCCACTTTTTCAAGTCCTCTTTAAGAGCTTTTAATTTACGACCCAGAATAAAGCTAGGAGAACCCGAAAAGCAATACCCATTCCACCAGTGCCGAACCTTCTCTACAAAACCCTCTTCTTTCAACCACATATTCTCGAACTTAAAGGCACTCCGGCCTTTATTAACACTACCCGCCACCACCAACAGAGGGCAATGATCCGAAACTACACGAGGGA
Organism: Quercus glauca; assembly: GCA_023736055.1. NCBI lineage: Eukaryota > Viridiplantae > Streptophyta > Magnoliopsida > Fagales > Fagaceae > Quercus > Quercus glauca. The sequence goes on from CM043317.1 coordinate 61,083,677, forward strand.
GAACCCTTTGAGACACGTTACCAAAGTGATCCACCCAATCCACCGATGCCAAGGTTCTATCAATTCTTGACATACACTCTGACCCCGAATCTCTAAACCAAGTAAACGAAGCCCCTTCAAGGGGTAAGTCCACAAGGTAATTAGCCTCAATGAAGTCTGAAAAAGCAAACATAGCCGGACTAAAAGCCTCACAACCAAATCTTTCGCTCGGATATCGAATGATATTGAAATCCCCAAAAACACACCATGCCGTATTCCACCTGGAGTGCATCCTTGAGAGTTCTTCCCACAGAGCACCTCGTTGAGAATCCTTATTAGGCCCATACACTCCTGAGCAAGCCCAAACAAAATCATCTACAACCCCCTTGAATAAAACATTAACAGAAAACCGCCCAACAGCACAATCAACTTTTTCAAAAACTCTCTTGTCCCAAACCAGTAACACTCCTCTTGCGGTATTGATTGCATCTAGAACAACCCAATCCAGAAATGGACTACCCCAAAGGCTACGCACAACAAAAGAATTTAAAGAAGACAGCTTAGTTTCTTGAAAGCAAACTATATCACACTTCCACTCCTTGAGAAGATTTTTACAAACCTCTCGCTTCTGAGGATTATTTAATCCCCTAACATTCCAAGATAACAGCCGTAAACTCATTTAAAACCAATGATCGCCCCCGAACCTACTGAGAGGTCTCTGTTCCTCCCCTTAGATGCTACCCCATCATAATTAATAGAGGAAAACAACCCTTTGAGTTCCTTAAGCCCTTTCTACTTAGAGTTCACATTACCATTAGAAGACCCAACACTGACAACATCAACACAGTCTTGTTCAAGAAGACGAAACAGAGCCAGGCATTGATCTTCATGCTTCACAATAGGAAAACCCACAATTCTACAAAAAATTTTCAACAGACTACAAACCCATTTCGAATTTACCTTCGCTGACCCCCGAAACTCTCCCTTATCACCTTCTTGGATCACCTCCCACTCCTTGTGTCCATTGGGATCCCATTTAGAAATAGGTGAGCATTCCAAAAAATCAATCTCATCCTCACCATGAAAAAAACCACTAGGATCAACCGCCCTGTGCTTCCACTAATTTAGAAGATGCTCAGGTCCATCCTGAAGCAACTCAAACCCACCCACTTAGCTCGGCAATGCAGGCTCAGTATCAGGATTACTCCAATCTCCTCCTTTCTCACCTGAATCCACCATAAAGTCATCTCTCTCTCCAAAACAGAGGTCCTCCCCACTACCCAGACCCGACAGAGGAGAAAAAGAGTTACGGGAAGCATCGGCCTTGGCGTCACCAGCTATCGGAATATGGGTAACGTCCCCCATCCTCCGATTGGTCACCACCGCGCCTGAAAACCCCACAAAAGACCCCGTCGACGCACTCGCCGATGTCGCCGCTGTCACCGGCGACCCGGAAACCTCCCTCGTGCTCGCCAGGATCGCAGCTGGCATCGGCGACCCAGAACACTTCCACGGGCTTCCTCTGGAGCTCTCCCCTACAGCCCATGAAGCTTGGCCTTCAAAAGGAACCTTTAAGGCCACTGGTTTGACCAAATTGCCCTTTAGTGGAGAAAGAGTGTCCACGGACTAGGCTTGGGCAAGCCCACCAGAATGTTTGAGAATTTCAGGCCTGCCACTTCCTTGGGCCAACTGAAATTCTTTGCATCCAGGTAAGTCACAAAACGTTTCCCTCCCTCACTTTTGCACACTCTCAAAGCCAAACACGCAGGGGTCAGCTTAAAAGTACAAGTCCGCGTGGGTCTGCCATTAATAACTGAAACTTTGCCTTTTATAACTAAACCATTCTCTGCATGGCCTCCAGGAATCCTGTTCTGCCCCAAGATAGTTCCAAAATTTTCAAAATTCCTAAACTTGCGTTGATGACCAACAGCAGACAAAATTTTCCCACTCCGGTCACCACCAGCAGACTGACCACCTCCACCACCACCATTTTTGGAGTTTGCTGCAGCCATAGAAATTGGTTTAGCACCAGTGGAAAAATCCCTCATCTCTCTCTGAAACAAAGACCAACCTGCACGGTTGGAACTTGCTAGTATCATAACACAGCCTCGGCGAGCCCCGCCAAAGTATTCAGCTATGACCACAAAGACACCAGCCTTATTCGACCTCCCACAAAATTCCAACAACTTATTATTATCCCGGAACCGTTTACACATGGGAACTTTCCCCGGAACCCAATCACGAATATCAGCAAAACAAGAAAGGATCCACTCCAATCCTTTACGACCTACCCAAATAGTATGTTTGACATGCCGGCTACTCTCATGAATAGCATACAAATCATGTCGCCCACCATTAAAAGAAAAAGAGAAAAGCTTTGCATCAATACGGAAGAGGATCTTACTACCCCCCTGAACCGATACAGTGGGAGAGGTAATAAGATTTGCAGCTGGTTTGGTATCAGTTTTAGGTAGGGAGATAATGGTATCAGTTTTAGGTAGGGAGATAACGGGTAACAGTGAAGGTGTAGGCACAGAAGGTTTATTAGGCAATGTGGGTGGTTGTAGGGGATATGACGGTGGGCAAAGACCAGAAGGAATAGGTTGGTGACAAAAGGTGTATGGAGGTAAGCCAAAAGGTGGGAGTTAAGGTGGAAATAGGAAAGGATAGGGAGGGAGGGAAGGAAAGTATGGTGCAGCCGGTGGTAGGAAGGGGAAGAGTGAGGGGGTAGGGGGGGTTGATGATGGGGGTGAGGGTGGGATAGGGGTGGGGTAGGGAGAGACATCAGAGACATCGGTGAACTTCTTACTTTTATATCCACAGTTTAGTTCTCTATCTTGATTAATGGGTCTCTAGTTGATTTTTTTGGTAGCTCAAGGGGCTTAAGACAAAGGGATCCTTACTTTTGAGTTGCAACCATGTTAGACTTGTAAGATAGGAGAGTTGAGTTTGGTTTTATTTGTGGTGCAATGGGGGTTGTAATCACGTTGTTACTCCTAAACACATATATGGGCTAAAGAATGAGGTATTTTGGTCTCTTTGTTCTAAAATGAATATTTTAAGCTAATGGGGTTGAAGAATTGAGGGCTTTTTTTTGGTCTTTTTATTTTCTTACCTTTTAAACTTATATTATTGGATATTTCAATTGCTGTTTATAGTCACTTGATTTTGCTTTTAGTTTCCACTTGAAAAACTCTTTAAAAGCAATTTTGTTGTAAATAAATTATTGGTCATTGTACTAAATAAATAGAAAAAATAAATTTTAAATTAAATTATAATGTGATATAATCATTATTTTGTTTATTATTCTCCAATGGTGATTCACACGTGTGCCTCAAAACTGATATAACAAGTGTCTTAATACACTATAACAGCAGGAGATCTTGTCTTGTTCATTAGACTGTTCCATCACACAAAGACAAGACACTCATCCTTGGTAGATGTGTTTAATGACATGGGATGGGTATGATATTTTTTTTGGATGAACTGGATGGGTATGATATTTGTCATAAAGGAATATGCTTTTTGCACCAATGTTTTGCAAAAGTTTGTGAACAGGGTTGATATTCACTGTTGATTTGACAAAAAAAGAATTAACAAATAGCATCACCCTATATTCAAATCTTATCAATGGAAAGTAGAAAAGAGTGGATTACAAGCAGATATTTCCATATTAGAAAAGATTGCTGTGTTTGCCAATACACATCAAGGCTGGTGGGGAAGGATGCTACAGCTATACCTATAATTTGATGTTTTAATCATTACTGGTTGGTGACTTTTTTAATGCAAATAGCAAAATAGTTTATGGAGGAAAATAGACTTGATTGGACATTTGCTATGAGGAAAACAGAAATGGGACTAAAAAATAAGCTAACCTTAATTATTTTAATTGAGAAAATTGCTGAAAGCTGACAAGTAAGTTGAACTTGAAATAGTCTTTAGAACTTATTACTTTTTATGTCTAGAAAATTGTTCATGTAAGAATAACTTAGCCAATTATGTAGATAAAATAAAATAAATAAAATAAAAAATAAAATAAAAACCTCTATACTTTATAAAATCCCGAATTAAAAAAATAATACATGCTGACCAAGGCTAGCAATACTTGAAGTTTTGGTTAAAATTAAAATATTTTCTGAAAATTATTTAAAATTTAAAATCTAAGTTGAACTATATGCTTTGTTTGATTATATATTCAGAAAACCCTTTCTAAAACTTATTTTCAAAGACGAACAAATTAAATTATATATTTTTTATAACGGAAAATAAAAAATATCGTTTCTTAAAACAAATTTCTAAGAAGTTTCTTTTTATAGATGATATTCTTCTTCTTCTTCTTCTTCTTCTTGAGAACCTTTTTTTTTTAATGGGTGCTTTTTGACAACATAGAATAATCATTAATGTCTAAGGATAAAATCACCCCAATTCTCAAAAATAAATAAATAAATAAAATCATCTTGGGACCCAATGGATTGCTGCAAATTGTAAAGTTTTTTTATGGATTTATTTTTTTTTTAATTTTAGATTAAGGAAAAGTTATTAGAATTCGTTTTTTAGAGAGTTTCAACTTATGACGTCAACTCCTTATGATAATACTTTATTATTAGACCAAGACACCAATCAATTTTTGGTGTGAGAGGAAATTAAACCTCATATTTCTTATTCAACTTGTATAGTCCTCAATTATCGGCTTGTACCGAGCTTATGACACATCTCCTAAGTGGACCCATCTTGTCCTACTTGTTAGTCGAGTGGCTATCCCATTCCCGAGATGGGCCTAGCCCAAGCTTTTAGATTGACCGAATATCTTCCATTACATCAAGGTTAGGAGATGGTGCCTAGGAAAAATCCACCCACCAAGCACTAACTAGCGCCTGGTGCAAGTTCTAAAAAAAATCACATTAACTGCGAGTGGTGGGTCCCATGTGGTCAAGAATATAGCACATAGGGACCCACCAACCTGGGGAGTAGCCCCCTCATCATGACATCCCCATTAAGAGGATCCTATAAATAGAAACTGAGGGGTAAAAGGGAGGGGTTGGAAAAATTGGGGAGAGACACGAGAGTTGTGAGGGAAAACACATCTTGGGAAGAAGGAAATCATGCTCGGATTTATCAAATGGGTTCATTTTCATAGCATCACTTTGATCAGAGGAGGGTTACAAGGGAGATTATTAAGGGCATCTGGTCCTCTCCTTCAATAACTGCATCATTGTCTTTGGAGCCTCCTATTGTTGGATATTCCTAACCCTCAATACAAATAAAATGGATAGCTTAACCCAAAGTCTTCATTCATTTGGGCCGATTGCCACACAACCATTAGACACTTTACCAGAGATCTCTTATTAGAATTCTTTTATTAAGGAATAATATTCCTCATATTTTTTTAAAGAGTAGCCATCTCTATGTCCAAGAGTGGCAATTCTCAACACAAATGTTTGGCCATTCAGAGACAAATCACCTTGTTTCTCAATTATCAAATTATCAAAAAATAAAATAAAATTCATTATGTATAAATTTTTCCTATTAGGAAAATGTGGTAGCATTTTCATATTAAACAATTAAAATATATAAATATTGGTGACTTAAATGTAGAGATGGAGAGTTAATATGGAAGATAAATAGTTAGTCAAATGTATAATCTCTCATTAATAAGGAGAGAGACTTTTTTATTATTTATAAGTGTATTGATCAATGGGTTGAAAACTTGACATGTATTGGAGCAAATATTGAATTAAATATTTATAAACAATTTTTATTACAGAAAATGAAGAGTCATTCATCCACTTTCTGGATCTATTTACAACTTGTACAGACATTGTTCTAACCAGACAAAACCGAACTTAAACTTAGAGCTTGATTATCTTTGAAGAACGAGTGCGCTTTAATCTTGTGTTGTATAATGTATTTAGACATAATCAATATGTCTAAATACATGGGTCCTAGTCTAAAAAACTCTTACTAATAATTATGTCTTTTTATTTTTTATGATAACCTACTAATAGTTATGTCTAAATACATGAGATTGGGACCTGGTCTAAACACTCTTAACTAATAGTTACCTGGCCATTTAATAATTACCCAGAGAATAAAACTACATTTATAACAATTTTCAAAAACTTAGGTGGCAAGCGTGGTTGATGGATAAAAAGGTGATTTAATACTTGTGAAAACCAGTAACATTTTGCCACATGGGAATCGCCGAATAGGACATGATTCAGACAAAGCTTCTTATATTATTTTGCAACTCCTCTATGTGACAGCAAGTCATCATGTTATTAGACGAAAATTTACCGGAGATAGAAGCCGAGATTCCTGCTGGCATTAGATTCTTAAAAACACAAATTTTTTTGCATAAGAATCCAAAGGCTGTAAAAGCCCCACAGAGTTCGAAGTTGTTTGCAACACACAAACAAACCACAGAGAAATACCATCATCATCGTCAAGAAGAAAATGTCAGAGCAAAAGGAAGAGATGGAGGAGGTGGAGGTGATTCACGCATGGTCTGCTCCAAGATCACTCAGTACCTGCCTCATGTACTCTTTTGCCCAGGTTGGTTTGGTCACATTTGTGTTATTCTTTCAGATTCACTCTTTGCTTGGTTGCTTAGAAAGGAAGTCAATGCAGTGCTTTTTTGTTGTTGAGTTGGAAGCTGGGTTTTCTTTAATGGGGTTTCGTTTAGGCCTTCTCTCAACTGCCCAACTTTTTTTTTGGGTGTTGGGTTCCCTTGTGCACTAGACCATTGGGTTTGACTTTGATTGTGTGTGTGTTTTTTAGTGTAACGTAGTGAAACTAAAGGCGGGTTTTTGAGTACAAAATCTTTGTTTTTGACATCTGGGTTCGGTATAGTTAAAATAGCTCACTGATTAAAGAAATCAAAATTCCATTTTCTTTTAATGCAAAATTGACATTTGTGATAAGCAATATTTGTAAGTTGACTGGCATGAAATTGATGTTTTAAGAATTTGAGGTAATTTGAATTGAGTTATGAACTTTTTTTTGTCAATATTGAACATATTGATTTTCACCATAAAAAATAAGAAGAAGAATACATATTGATTTTAACCCACAGCTGAACAATTAAAAAAAAATCTATGTTGTGCGATTTTATGTTGCATTCTCTCTTCTTCGTTTCTGATTATTCATCTTGATGTAGAATATTATACATGAATGAATAGGACTGGTTATAATGGTAGTTACTATGAGAGGGCTTTGTGAGCGCATTTTATCCTAATGTCATTTAGGCCCTGATGGATAGCTGACATTTTGTAATTCTGTTTCTTGCTTGGCGAAAAATTAGAACACGTTTTCTTCTTTATTAATGTAATTTATTTATTTATTTATTTTTTATGGTTTTGTTATGTGCTTTGTTGAAGAGAGATGACATGGAAGTGCCTGATGAACCACTCTATGCATTTTTCCTACGGACTACAGGCATTGATAGGCCGTACAAGGAAGAGCTACTCTCCAAAATGGTACGTTAATGAAACACTATACATTTGTAACTAGCCTGAGTGGTCCATGTGCATCAAATAATTTGTTATGACCGAAAAAAAGAAGAAGATAATTTAGTCAATTCGAGGTAACTAGCCTCCCAAACTTGAGAGAGAGAATAGACTTTTTGGGTTAATTTTCTGTTTAATTCTTATTAATGTATTCAACATACATAAATAGCCAAGGATGAGATAAACTCATCAACAAATCCTAAAACATAGGAACCAATCCTATCCCAAAACATAGGAATCAATACTATCCTAAATTCAAATATTTTATCCTAGGTTATAAAATTCCCTTCTCCTTCAAGATGAATCTTGTCCTCAAGATTTTGAAACATGGAAATAGATGCTTGCTCACACATATCCTTCTCCCCCAATTGGAGAAAACTCATTCTCGAATTTTAAAGAGTTGAAGGATAAGAATTCGAACCATGGATACTTGCACCAATTCTTTAAACATTTTTGTGAACAGAAAAGCCTTGATTTTCACATCTTTGAACTCATCCAAAATGACAAATTCAATGCGTGAAATTAGACTAGGCTTATTTGAAATCACTAGAAGATCCCTTTGATCTATCTTTTCCACTTCATTAATCATTTGATCTTCAAATGCTTATAGCAGGGGCATCCTCCAACATATTACTCTCTAGAATTATTGGTGATGCTTGGAGTACATCACCTTGATTCTCCAAAATTTTATGGGATCCTTGAACTTTTGATTTCCAAAATTACATTGGACTATTTATCTAAGAACTCTATTATTTGATCCTTCGAATCTTGCATCCTTGCTATGCTTTTGGACTTTAGAATCTCTAACATTCTGTTGACATGCTCTGACATTGTTTGTTGTTCCTTGGGATTGAAACTTTGATATGGGTTAGACATGATGAACTTTGAGCTTGATGCAAAAACTGATTTTTACCAAGGTTTTTTTTTTTTTTTTGGAACAGTTGTGGGGATTGTTGTGGTTTTTTAGCAATTGGGCTGGGTGACGTTTTGGGAGTAATGGGTCAGGTTGGGAAAAAAAAGGGTTGGTTTGATGTGGAGATGACCAAGTGGAAACACAGTGAACGTTGGGCTTGACAGATTTTTTTGTAAATTATGTTTTGGCCTTTTTTGATGGAAATGTGGATTGAAATGCTCTAATACCAAATGTTATGATTCGAAAAAAAATAAAAGATAATTTATATGATTCGAGGTAACTAGCCTCCTAAACTTGAGAAAGAGAATATAATTTTTGGGTTAATTTTTTGCTTAATTCTTATTAATGCATTCAACGAACAGAAAAATGATGAGATAAACTCATCAACAAATCCTAAAACATAGGAACAATCCTATCCTATAAAGAAATGCTATGTCCACAACATTTTCACAATGCTATCTCCGGGGAATGAAATGGAATGGAATGTATTTAAGCAAGGGAGATGGAAAAAAATGGAATGGAATGTATTTAAGCAGAGGTTGTTTTAGCCATGCGACACTTGTTGGGTTGTTGTATTTTGGGGGAGACAAGTCAGAGAAGGTTTGCAGGGCTTGAATCTCCTGAAAGAGAGCGAGTGCCGTGCCTCAGTACAAATAGTGTTGTGTAATTTTTTTCTTTAAATTAATAATATTCAGAAGTACTATTTAGTTTCTCATTGTTTTATTTCCATTATTATTGTGTTTTGCACAAACAGTTTCTTGTAGCAAGTTGAAAGAGTTTTTTTTTTTTTTTCATTTTAATACTTATTTTATTTCAGAACATATAAAAGTAAGACAGAAATTCTAGATTTTCTTATGTTTTAACTTTTAACTGATGATGTTAGCACTGAATTTCAGACTGTTTGGTAATTTCTATGAATAAAATGGCTTTTAAACTTGATGGTGCATTGTAAAATTGCTATCTACTGAAGCTACATTATTGATGATTGTTATGCACATTTGCTAAATGCCTCTCATCAGACCTTGCTGCAGCAAAGACTTTGTTATGTATGTTGGAGGGCATGTTTGGGCTTTGGATTGGTGTCCTAGAGTCCATGAAATGCCTGACTATCATGTTAAATGTGAGGTACTTGTATCCTTTTTCCTTCTATTCCTTGTGTGTGTGTGTGTAAATGTTACTTTGTTGGAATTCTTATGGGGGCATTTGTGTAAGCTTTACTTTTAATTGATACTTGTCAAAAAAACATCTCTGCTATGATGTTTAGAAAGCTTATCTTTTTTTTTTTTTGGGTAAGTAAGAATTATTTTATTAGAGAGAAGATTTTTTATCCTAAAATTATGTTGAGAAATTTGATGTTGGAATTCATCATCATCAGGGAAGCCTTGCCTATGAATCTTTGCGAGACAGTTTAATGTATATTTTATAATTGCTTTTAAATATTATTAGATATTCAATTTGACTTTGGGAATTGTTGGGGAGGATTTGGAAAAGTTTATAATTCTTACCTGATTGATACTTGAACATTTTGGAAAAATTTATCCATCTTTTATATTAACCACAAAAACAGTGTTTTTTTTTTTTTTTAATAAATTTTAATCTTCGTCATTCTGTATTATTCCCAGTTTCTTTAATGGAGCCACACACACGCACATGTATGTTTGTTTGTTTGTATGTATGAATGTATATGTTCTAAATGTTATTTGCAAAAGGCCAAATCATTTTTTTTTTTTTTTGGGTTAGGCAGTGTACCGTTTAAGAAATTTGATGTAGTTTCATTTAGGCAATTGTTTGTGATATTATGGGTAACAACAAAAGTGGTTAATTGGAATAGTTAGAGGACATTGTCCTCATTAGTCTTGTTAAGCATTGTTCCACATTTATTGCTTTGTAGCAAAATTTTGTTTGCAAGAAAGAAAAATTAGATATGCTGCTTTACAAGACTTTTAGATGTTGTGTCATGTGTGGTTTGATTATATGTAGAGAATTTGTGACAATTTATTTTGATTATTCACATTAAATCATTTTTATGTGACATGTTTCTGGTTTTTTACTTTCCAGTTTATTGTGGTTGCTGTCCCAATAATATCATGTTACCATACCATCACTGTCATCAATTCGTTCCTCTTTTCTTTTATTTTCTCCTCTTTTTCCTCCTCCCTGCTCATCACTCGTTGCCAGAGGTTTTGGTTCCACCTGGAAGATTGTTTAGTCTCTTGCCACTACTTCTTTGGAAAACTAGTCTTTTCAAATGTAAAAGGTCTTGATACCATAGGGAGTTGACATTTAAAAAAAGTAATATTTAGTTGACATTAATTTTAATGAATTTGAACCTATTATACTTTATGATTATCATAGATTTTTACTTCGGTAGATTTGTTGATGAGAATTCATACCTAACCCAATTTACTTGGGATTAAGGCTTAGGTGAGTTGAGTCAAAATATTAAGCAAGGGCAAGTAGCAGTTAATATTTTTAAAATTTTATTTTTTAGACTAGAAGAACAATTCACAGGAGTATTTATTTATTTTATTTAATTTTTGACTGAACAATGTCAAGCTTCTCTCTACAAAATCTGTGCGCTCAAAGCTTCACTCTTCCTTAGAAAGTTCTTTGATTGCAATGAAAAAGTGACCACCATTGTTCTTTCCTTCTTTGGCCGAAAAATCCATTGAAAAAGTAAAGGTGGTCTAGGCATAAGGGGTATGACGAATTTCAACAATGCTTTGATTGCAAAATTGGGAAGGAATGTCTTATTAGAAACTTATTCTCAATCCCAAAAGCAAATTGTTTGGATACAGGATGAACCTAAGTTTATTAAGGAAAGAATGAGTATTGACAAAGCACTTTGTATTTGAAGTTTTCAGTAATGAATTTTTTTTTTTTTTTCATTAAAAGTTGTAGATTGGGCGTCATATTTCAAAAATAAGACATCAATCCAAAGCCTACTCATGGGCCTCATTCACTTGGTTCTCTATTAGTACTGTAAAGCAATAAGCAAATTCAATGGCCCACTCACTAAGGGTATGTTTGTTAACAGTTTTTTTTTTTTTTCCTTATTTTCTATTCTAAAGAATAGTTTTCTATTTTCTTACCCAAAAAACTTGTTTGGTAACTAAAAACAAGTTGAAAACAAAAATAGTTCTCAATTCTCAAAATACAAAGGAAATAGAAAACATGCATTTACTTGCTTTCAATTTCAAGCTCTTTAAAAACACGATGAAAACAGCTTGAAACCCACAATTAATGAATCAGTGCCTCAGTTCGAACCCCACTAGAAGCAAAACAAGGAATTTTAGCATTTTTTTTCCTCTCTTACACGGGGACTGGTTATTTTTGCACTCCACTCTGTGTAACTAAGCAATCTTAAAGAAGAGGACCACCTTTGCTCATTGGTGACTTTAATAGGTTACGCGGGCCTCAATTTACTTTTTGGTGGCATAAATTAGCCAAATTGAGGTGCGATTTGCTTGCTTTTTGGCGCCAAGAATTTGCTATTGATATATGTTTGCCTTGCTAGAAGCTCGTGTTATTGCTTATGTTTTATCTAATGTGGCAGTAGCTTTTGGAAGTGGCGGCCTTAAGGTTTAATGTGTGGGTTCGCCAATTCTACGTGCTAATGGGAGAACCACTTCTTTTGACTTGCTAATTTCTACACCCATCATATCTGAAGAAATCAACCACTTCTCCAAGAACAAAAGAAAAGAGGTACTCCACTAATTTAAATATTGGTCTAATCATGGTGTATGTTATAACTTAATACATCAGTGAGTACATTGTCTCTGGACCAACTCAAATGAACCCTTATATTAATCTCGTTGGAAGGGACTTAAACCCATCAATACCAGAACTTCAGATTTGCCCTCATCTTCCATTTATTTGTTTTTTCTTCTATTCTTATGTTATAATGGATGCCAAAAATACTGAAATGAGAACTTCTTTTTTATGGTGTTTTTCCTTTTCAACTAAACAAACAGGTTTTTTTACTTTGAAAACATAAGAAAGTTAAAATTTTTTATATTTTATTCTTAAAAAGAAGTTTTGGAAAACAAAAAACAAAAACGATTACCAAACATAACCTTAGTCACTAGCCCATTTTCACTAAACATATTGCTAAGGATGTTATTGGGTTAAAGGATACTCCTCCCCCAGCCCTAGGGGCTTTGTATCTGGATTCAATCCATTTTCACAATGAATGAAATTTTGGTTTCGGCTTCAAAAAAGAAAAAGAAAAAAAAGGACAATGAGTATCCAAACCTACTCATGTGAGTTGGGTTGATTTTTACACATGACAGGTTAAATTGGAAAAACCCTCTAACCAACCTGTGCACACCTTTAAGTATCTCATGAGACCAACCTTTCATAAATCATAATACATGGAACCCACACATACTCTTATAAAAAAGTCTCAAGAGACCATCTCATAAGATTTTTTTTTTTTTTTTTTTTTTTTTTTTTTGGGGCCACACACATACACAAATTTTTTTTTTAATTTTTTTTGGCCTAACAGGTCCCTCATTTTGGTCTATTTTATTGACTTTCTTTTTCTAATAAAATTTTTACTTATCAAAAAAGAATAAAAGACTTGCACATGTTTTTTTTTTCAATTAGAAATTATGAAATTTTTTTAAATTATTTCATTTTGAAACCCATGGATTAAACTCTATTTTCCTCTAAAACTTAATCATAAATCAATTTTACATCCATTAAATAGCGGAGGTACATGGAGAAAGTTTCATTTAAAATAAGAAAGAATTAAAATGATACACAAAATTTTGTCAACAATTTTATTTTTACACATTATTTAGAATAATGGAAATGAATAAAAAAAATGTACGGGAATTTCAAATCGAAACAATTTCATAAACTTGTAAATGTAATTAACAAAAATCTAAAATTTAAAATCTAATATATTTTTAAAAAATTTTATTATTGCATTTAGTACCTAATATAATATCTAAGAGGAAATAAATCCAATTCTTTTTTCTGAAAGATATTAGTTGCTTCCGTGGACGCCGAGGATCCAATCGGGTGTGTTTTTTTTTAAGAATAACTTTAGATATTATCAGAGTCCAAGGTTGTATCAAACTCTCCAAACCCATATTGTGAATATGCCAAATTCATCATCAAAAAAATGGGTGTGTACCAAATACATTTCTGTGCTTTTGCTTCATTATTGGACACCTCCTGCAACACAAGTCACAGAACCAGTGGCCTAACGAAACTATATGTGTCGTTCAATTATGGGGTCTTGTACTTCTTGGTTGAATATGCCTGTGGTTGGATATAGGGTGTTGTGCTCTGGAGTGTGGTGGTGTTGCTGGTCAGTAAATTCCAGACTTCACGTTTACTAGTGTTTTATGAGGATGTGTTCTTCCTCTATTTGCTTCCTCCATTCATTTTCAATGCTGGGTATGCTCTCTCCCTCTTTCTATATGTGTGTGTGAATTGTAAGTAGTTGCTCAGAATTGGATTATATTTGAATTTGGTTTCTAGTGGTGTGGAATTTGGAAAAAAAAAAGGATTTCTTTACTTGGAACTATATTTTGTGGATTGGATTTGGGGACTGTAATTGGAATTTCCTTTTTCCAATTTCTATATGAGAGAGATCAAACAGTATCCAATGTTGAGTTGAATGTAAACCTTCCAATTCCAATCTCAATGTTGATTTCAAGCTAAAGTGATGCAGCAAGAGAGGTGTTATATGATGATGTGGGCTTGAAAGTAATTATGAACAGATTATTGAATCTTATCGAATTTAGATTTATCAGTCTTTGATATTTTTGAGATTTAGTACCTGGTTAATTTTGTTGTTTCGGGTAGTTGGTACTGTAATTTCGTTTTGCCTTATATCACTTTGTAAGATCTGCAATCCTTATTCCACTTCTACTATTTTTCTTGTTTCAAGCTTGGTACTGGTATTTTCTGAACATTGTATAATGATTGTAAACTTTGCTAATAGAACTAATTCACTTATTCCTATGGATCTTACATTTCACCCAAACAAAGTCTAACTATAGCATTTTGTTGTTGTATGTCCAGGTGCCTATTTTCTTCTTACAAGAATTGGCGTGACAAGCCTGGATATTCAAGATTACCTAGGTGACTAATAACTATTGTTGAATCATTTTGTTCATACAGTCATTGATAGTCATCCTTAGTGTTATATTTCTATGATCATATGTTGGACTTTCTATTTTCGTTTCACATAAAAGTTGTTTTTGGAAAAATTATTATTGGCTTGCTAAATTTTAATGCACTTTTTTGTTGGGAATTTGGTAGACATCATTGTCTAACTTCCTACATGGTAACTTTCAGGCGGGTCTTATAAGTGCGTATATCATAAAGACACTTTACTTTGGAAGGTACAATCAATTTCACTTTGTTTTTAGCCTGAAGTTGTTCGTTCTATGTATCTGTTGCATTCACTTTTAGTACTGTTCAAGTTTCTGCATTCTTAAAATTTGTCAATGTGATGTCTTTTAGATGGTTCATTGGTAATAATGTTAACGGATCTATGCCCTTCTGTAATCATACATGCTTATCACCCTCCTCACTTATAGTTTTTGAATTTATAGCCAGATGTTCAGAGTCTGATACAATTGCATCACTTTGAACTATGCATGTCATTCCTAATTGGTGCAATTAACATTAATCTATAACGTATGAAATTATTTGCCGTCTATAGATAGTGTTGACTTAGCTTGATATCAAGAATTTATATGGCGACCAAATATATTTGAATGATTATTACGTTGCCACACGCTAACTCTATATACACTAGGTCTATGACATTTGGCTTTTATTTTTTTCAAAAGAACTCTTCTGTTAAGTCTATAATTGACAAATTCTAAATCAAACAGTACCACAAGTATATGGATTTTATTTGATCAAATAGGTATTTGGTATTTATTTAACCATGAGTTTGACATCCTACCAACTCAAGTTAGTCTCAACAAAAGAATGCAAATTGAAGACATGACTTGCATCTTTAAGGAGACCAAACCGAGACTTTGGATCACATTCTTGTTAAATGCCCTGTTGGCTGTTGCACTTATAATTTGGTCCTCCCACAAAATGGCCCTTTAATTTCCTAAAATTTGAGTCCAGGCCCATCCACAAGTGGATAACATTGTTTAATGGCTAGGGATTGATTCAGAAGAAGATATTTGTTTCCAAATCTTTGCTCTCCTATGTGACAAGATTTAGCAAGCAAGCAATTGCTACAGTAATCGTCATGGAAACTGCCTCCTCCAGGTTGCTCCAAAGTTAATTTCGACAATACTATTAGAGACACAAAGACCGCAACTGCTGCCTTGATCAGAGACAACTACAGACTTCCATTTTTAGTTTGGAACAAGATATTAAGCCAATTAAATATCTTGAGTGAATAGTTGATGAGATTTCGTAGCTGACCCCAGTTTAATTGAAATTGAGTTGAGTTAAAATATTAAGAGATTTAACAGTTAAGATTTTTATAATTTTTTATTTTTCAGACTAGTTGAACAATTCCAAGGAATATAGAAGTGAATTAATTAATTCTTCTGCCATGTTTTTCTTCTTTGGACTGAATGTAAGACACCATATGGAAGATAACCATCTAGATGACTAAGATGAGTCAATATTTGTAACAGATATTCATTGGGCTTGATGTCAGATTTACATTTGTCACAAAGAGAGATTGAATCTTCAACCTTTATTGAGAACAGAGGAATTGTGTGCACCTTGTGCTGATAAAACCTTGAATCTCCAACTTGGATGATAAAGGTCATTCGCAACTTTTGTCTGGACAATCCTGCCAGGAATAGATGGGATTCATTGCCAATAAAAAAATTATTGTGTATGTAACTATCACTACAAGTACATCATCAACATTCCATATAAATATATGCATAGGGAAGAAAATGTCTTCAAAGAGAGGTGGGTTTTGGTGGGGCTGTTTACCAGTCCTGGTTTCTTTTTTCTAGAACTTGGGAAGCCAAACTAACATTTGTTGGAAAAATGACACATCCCACAAATGAAATTTGTGAAAATGTTTAATCTTATTACTCGCAACAAACCTTAAAAGACGATTGACCAGGTAAAAGATTATCAACAATTAAGCCATAAAGTGTTTGTATCAGTAATTCTTAAACATGATAAATGAAGTTTTTGCCAGTACACCTAGACACAAATGTGAAGTTATCATGAACAGCTTCTGTCATCATTAGGTGGTCAAAATTCTAGCATATGAAACAACCACTATATAACATTGAAAAATTCCACAATCCATCAAGAAATGCTCAATAACTTTTTGAGACCACCTTTCAATGTATGTGCCCAACTTCAGAGAACCCAAAAATCATCTCTCACGTTCTCATAGTTAATTAATTATCATATATCTCAGCTACTATAGCTAAGGACAGGTAAATGTCTCACAGTGTCAACCTCAAAACAGATTAGCATGCACCATCTTCTATTTAATATTTAACAGAAAAGTAACATCCTTATGATCCCAACCTAATTCAAGTAAAAATTTAGAAAAAGTTTACCCACACAAACACTTTCATCATACAGTACTAATCTTTTATACTGTGATATCTCTTTGCTTGACATTGAATTCCATGAATAAACACTACAATTGCTTGCTCTTTTTGTTAGAAAAATGCAAACCATGCTGAGTTGAAACAATTTTTTTTTTTGATAAGTAAAAATTTTATTGATCTCAAAAAATGGAACACCCTAGTACACAGGGAGTGTACAAGGGGTCAAACAATCAAAAACAAAAATTACAAGAATCTAAGAAATCAAGAAAGGATGAAAAGGATTGGTTCCGCAATTCGGCCAACCAATCCATTAAAGTGCTAAAGAAAAATAGCTTCAAGTCTGATATGGATCTCTCATTATCTTCAAAGCACCGACTATTTCTCTCCCTCCAAAGGCACCACAATAAGCAATGGGGAACCATAAGCCATATAGACCCATTTTGATGACGGCCAAAACTGCCTTGCCAACATGGAAAATGTAATCCCCTTAGTAGGCCTATTGATTTTTGTGCAAAATTTAAGCCTAGAGACATCAAGTACACAGGTAATTTTCAACCAAATTGAATTTCCTAGTGTGTGCATTTGGAATTGTGTGATTAAAGGTATTAACAACCAAATTGAAGTGCCTAGTGAGTAAATTTGGAACTGTATGATTAAAACTTAAAAGTTACGCTAACAACACCAATCCGGATGATAGAGTTGCAATCTCAGTCTAGCAGAGTTTAAGTTCTTCTTTCTAATATATATGGGGCTGTTAGCTCATAATTATATCATAATTAATTTTCCAAAGTATTTCTTTTGCTTCCTTCTACTTTTTTTTAACCCATTTATTCTCCTATTTTTCATTGCTTTTGATGGAACGGAGAAAAAATGTCTAATTAGATATATATTATTTTAATTTAGTTTTATCAATATAGTCGGCTATTGTAAATTGTAATTTTGTCTCTAATTTGTTTTGTTTGTTGTTTCATTTTTCTTAATTATCATGTTGTGTGAATAATAAATATGATTATGAAAAATATTGTCGTGTGGAAGAGATAATTTTGTATTTGTATTTTTTTTTTTTTAATGTTTTAGTGGTACTATGCAAAGATATATACTTAACTTTCTTTTGTATTTTAAGTGACCAGAAAAAAAAAAAAAATACAATGAAAGGAGAGAATTTTAAGATTTACTCTTTTGAAAAATTGGTTATATTTCTATTTGGTGAGTGAAATTAATTATGATCTATTATATTTTTAAAGATATGTTCCCATTTTTCAACTCCTAATATAACAAGTAGCCTGTCTATTTTTATTTTTTGAGGCATGTAAAGAATATTTACGAAATTCTTTTTGCACCACATCTTTAGCTTCCTTTATTATTTTTTGTTTTTTGCAATTTTTACTTTGTTCAACTTTTCATCTTCTTCCTTTTCAAAAAAAAAAAAAAAACTTTTCATCTTCTTCAACTATTGTCCTCTTAATTCAATCTTTCATCTACTCCGGTCATTTTTTTTTTCATTCCCTCTATAGATTTTTAAATTTTCTCATTTATGCATTCTTAAATTCTACAATATTTTCACTTTGTTCAACATTTCATCTACTCCACCATTCCCCTTCCATTTTAATTTTCATATAAATTTCTTATTATATCATTTCCACCCCTCCTCTATTCCTTCCAAGTTGTCCACAACAAAAAAGGTCAATACTCTCTCTCTCTCTCCAATTTTGTTTCTCTTTCGGTAGATTTTTTATTGTTTCAACCACTTATTTTTTCCGCTAATGATTATTTTATTGTTGATTTAATTGTCACATGACATTTGTTTCTCTTTTTGATAAATTTGTATAGACTTTTATGTATATTTTGGTATTCTAATTCTTGATCAAAAGTTCTTTTTCTTTATACCATTGGTTTACTTTGCAACAATGCATATGTAGAAACTTAATTTTAAGATTTTGCTAGTAATTGTTTATTTGATAATCTTTGTTGGTGGACGAATTTTGTAATTTCTACAAAGATAATAACCTCAATAGATTATTAACAACAAATTTTTTCCTAATTGGTCTAGTTAATCATTGTTAAGTTTTAATAATTTTTTAGACATGTTTTCTAGTGTTTTGGATTAAAGGGTAGAAAAAATAGGGTTTGAGAAAGTTTCTTTAAAACTAAAAGAATAATTTCAAATTTTATATAGAACTTTTTAATGATACAAAAAAATTATAAATGGATTTTTTTTTTAGAAAGAAATAAATTTTATTAAAAATGAATATTTTCACTAACTTGCCTTTTGAATTCCTACAAAAACTTGTATTGTTTTCATTTTGGTACGACATAAATTATATATATATATATATATATATTACATTTTTTATTGTTTCTATAATAAATGAAAATATAATTATGAAATACATTACTTTTTATTAAATTATCATGCGTAATGCTTGGGGTTTGCGACTAGTTCAAATTAATAAAGAAATAGCATTGATCCCATTTTCAATCAATGCACACACTTCAATCACGAAGCCTTATTTTTGCTATAGTGACTGAATAAGACAAATTTAAATGATAGATTACAAAATTTCATAATGATCCTCTACCATTAGCACTATAGTGAATTAGTGATTGTAAAACTAAGAATCATCTCCTCATAGACACTGAAAAAAAAAATACAAAGATTGATCTATTAAGTATACTAAAAAAGTCAAGAAAGAATCGCATGATTAAATTACATGTGTCTTACTTTAGAAAGTGCCACCTATCAATCTTGAAATTTGTGAGATTAAGTGTGGGTTTGGATACACGGCACGTCCATGTTTCTGAGTTCAGCGCGTTTTCAGTTTTTTTTTTTTTAATACTATAATGATGGTAATTACCATTTGGCCTTCCACTCTTTGCTTGTTGTCAAGCTTGGCACTAGTAATTTTTCAAAATATTACACTGATAATTAACTTATCTAATAGAACTAATTCGCTCATTCCTATCTAACTATACCATTGGTGCCTATTTGACATATAAAAGAATTGGTGTGATAAGCCTGGATAGTCAAGATTACCTAGCTGACTAATAAATATTGTCGAGTCATTTTGTTCAATAAATGGTCATTCTCATTAATAATCATCCTTTTATACTGATGCTAAAAGTCAGGCAGAGAATGAGAGTCAATCCAGCAATGAAGTAATGTCGTTTTTATAGCAAGGATCTAAACTTAAAACGAGACGACGTCGATACACATAAAACACACTGACAAAGAGAGCACAGATTCGTGAAGAAACGGTGACGTTTCTATTTAAGTAGTAGACTAGTTCCTCTTTTAAAATGAAACACGTGCCTCTAATTTCAGTCGGTTAAGTTCGTTACTAATGGAATCCACGTGTCTTAATCTTATTGGTAATTTTATTTATAGCCGTTACTCGAAATTTTTCTTAATTCAAGCTCTGTTTCTTAAGAGTAGCTTGATTTTTAGTCCAAGGTTGTATCCAACTCTCCAAAACCTCCATATTGTGAATGCCAAATTCATCAACAGAATCCCAGAAATGGCTGTGCTCGAAACCATACCAGTTCTGCTCTCTTCTTCATCATCATCGTTTCTTGACACTAGCACCGTCATTGCACTCTCTGTTTTCTTTGCACTCCTCTGTGCTTGCGTCATTATTGGACACCTCCTGGAAGAGAACCGCTGGGCTAACGAGTCCATCACCGTGCTTCTTCTGGTACTTGTTTAGAATTGTGATTATTTTTTTGTGGAACAAAGTGGTGTTCAGTTTTTGGGGTGTTGTAGTTATTGGTTTGAATGTGTGTGGTTGCATATAGGGGTTGTGCTGTGGAGTGGTGGTGTTGCTGATAACTAAATTCAAGAGTTCACGCATACTAGTGTTTAGTGAGGACTTGTACTTCCTCTATTTGCTTCCCCCAATCATTTTCAATGCCGGGTATGTTCTCTCTCTCTCTCTCTGTGAATTGCAAGTAGTTGCTCAGAATTGGATTAGATTTGAATTGGGTTTCTAGTGGTGTGGAATTTGGAAAAAGGATTTCTATACTTTGTAATTATCTTTTTGGATTGGATTTGGGGCCTGAAATTGGATTTTCCTTTTCCAATTTCTGTATAGGAGAGATCAAACAGTACCCAATGTTGATTTGAATGTAAACCCTCCGATTCCTATTTCAATGTTGATTCCAAGCTAAAGTAATGCAGCAAGAGAGGTGTTATATGATGATGTGGGCTTGAAAATAATTATGAACAGATGATTGAATCTTATTGAATTTAGATTTATCAGTCTTGATACTTGTGAGATTCATTACCTGGTTAATTTTGATGCTTCTTATATGCTATTTTTATGAAAATTCCAAGCTAAAGTAATGTCCTCTAACTGAAGTATGTACTGAATTTTGCATCATACTGATATGGGTTCTTCCTTTGTTTCCAGTTTTCAGGTCAAGAAAAAGCAATTTTTCAAGAATGTCACCACAATATTGTTGTTTGGAGTAGTTGGTACTGTAATTTCATTTTGCCTTATATCATTAGGTAAGATCCACAATCCCTCATCCACTTCTACCTATGGATCTTAAATTTCACCCAAACAAAGTCTAACTATTCCATTTGTGTTGTCTATACCGGGGGCCTATTTGTTATTTAAAAGAATTGGTGCAACAAGCCTGGATATTCAAGATTACCTAGGTGACTAATAACTATTGTTGAATCATTTTGTTCATACAGTCATTGATAGTCATCCTTTAATACTGATCATTTGCACATCCTTTTTGTGCAGCTGTTGGTGCCATATTGTCAGCAACTGATTCAGTTTGCACGCTGCAGGTACACGATTTTCATCCTTACATGAATGTTATACATGGAAATTGACCTGCTCCATTAATGCATGATATTTTTCTCATGTTAAAGGTTCTCAATCAAGATGAAACGCCCTTACTTAATTTACAGTTGTATTCGGTGAGGGAGTGGTGAATGATGCCACCTCTATTGTGCTTTTCAATGCAGTCCAATCACTTGATGTCAGCAACATCGATCTGCTTACAGCATTAAAATTTTTGGGGACCTTCCTTTACCTCTTCTTCACCAGTACTGCTCTTGGTATAGCAGTAAGTTGTTTTAGTGATTGTTTTTTTCTTCTTATTATTATTGTTTATTTTCTTTCCTCCTTTTTTTTGGTGCATCTCTCTCAACAGTTTCTGTTGTTTTAGATACTGTATGTAGAGTACTTAGAAAACAAGAAAATATGACAATCTTTGTGACATAATTGTGTTGTACTCAACTGTAAAGCTTCAAGCTCAAAGGTATGCTACTTAGTGTTATATTTCTATGAGCATATAGGACTTTCTATTTTCATTTCACATAAAAGTTGTTTTTGAAAAAATTATTATTGGCTTGCTAAATTTTAATACACATTTTTTGGGGAATTTGGTGGACATCATCATCTAATTTCCTACTTGGTAACTTTCAGGCGGGTCTTATAAGTGCATATATCATAAAGACACTTTACTTTGGAAGGTACAATCAAATTCACTTTGTTTTTAGCCTAAAGTTGTTCATTCTATGAATCTGTTGCATTCACTTTTAGTACCATTCAAATTTCTGTATTCTTAAATTTTGAAAGGTATTAAGAATTTGGAACCAAACAAAAGAAGAGATCTAAATGGGAAAAGAACAGATGGAATTCAAGTAATGAGAAAATTAGTGAAGGTGATACAAGGAAAAGATGAAGTGGGGAAAAATGTGGCTTGAGTCAATGGTAAATGAGAGCATGGAAAAAGATTTAACAGGATCCATGTCTCAAAATTGAGATAAATGTGAAGGAATCCCATAACTAACACAATCTTGTAATCACCTAGTTGCAATTGTTGGACATCTTATTAGTCAATGAGTCTTGTATGATCACATTTTTGATTTACCATCTTTTGCATACCTTAATGATTAATCGTGACTTATATGTAATTCTTGTTATATAACTTGACATTTTCATTTTTCTACAACAGGCACTCCACGGACCGTGAAGTTGCACTCATGATGCTTACTGAGGTACCAAAGTCAAATTTTTTTATCATTTTAATTATTTATTTCTTGCCTCTCTCTGGGTTTTAATTTTTGTTTTATCACTTTTATTTAATTTGGAAATATCATTATGCCTTCAACCTCCAGAAAGTATGTTCAAAAGTATTAGTACTCATATAAAGTAAAATTATATAGTTTAGTAAAATTCTATAGTTTATCACATTGAAATATCAAAGGTTTAGAGCAAGGAATGGAACAAAAAAAAAGAAATTGAAGATGAATGCCTTAAATTTCATCATTCTATCTCCTTTGGGCGCCTCTGCAGTGAATTACTTTTATCTTGTTATAATTGTACATTAGTTTAAGCAGGCATTTTGGACTTCCATTGGAATAGATTGCACCATACATGTTTAATGTTTGAGTCATCTTTAATTCAACAACAGTATGACTAAAATGAATTGAGTTACCACCCTATAAAAAAGAAGAAATATAATCTCATTGCAGAAAACATTTTTTCTACAAATACAAACAGAAGAATTTAAGGAAATAACATCAGTAGCTTAAACTGCTTTTCCAAACAAATGACACCGTCTGACTGATACAGGATATATGATGAATATGAAAATATCTGTTTGTCGTTTATTTCTTAAAATTTAATAAATTCTTATTTTTCTTGCAGCTCTTAAATCTAAGTGGAATTTTGACAATATTCTTCTGTGGCATTGTCATGTCTCACTACACATGGCATAATGTTACGGAAAGCTCACGAGTTACAACCAAGTAAGAACATATCCTTTCCCTCTTAATGGTGATAATATTGAATAGCCCCAATCATAAGGCCTACAACAGGGGTGACCTCCTATTGCACTTTCACTAAACTTTGTTGACATTTCTTGCTGTTGGAGTGGAAAGACAGTGTAATGTTCCCAAATCCATGGTTAATATTTTTTAAACTGCCAGTAATATGGGGCATCAACCCCCCCCCCCCCCCCCCAAAACCCTCCGGTCCAAAAAAAAGATGGACAGCAAATTTGTTCAAATTGTTGTCACATCAAATTGTAGTATTTGTAAAATCTAAGAATTTACTCAATAGGCCCTTTAGGAAATTAGAAAGGGTGTCATAATTAATAAATGCTTGTAAAACTCTTTGCAGCTAAATTAGACAGTAATACTTAAGTCACATACAGAGCAGAAAGACAATGGATAATTATAAATTTAAAGGCAAAGAAGTATTTGACAGGAAAAGAGGGCAGTTAGTAACTTTAGATTGAAATGCTGGCAAGAAAAGGATGCAGAAGTCATGGTTTTTTCTTTCACAATTAAGGTTCTCTCAAGCTGGATCCTCTATCAACATTCTTATGTAAAAAAATATCTCTCAGTCAGCAATAACCATTGGTGGATTTCATTTGAAAAGGTGTCAGGATTCAAATGTTTACCTATTTACTTTGTTCTCTTTTCCTTTTTACTTCCAATCTCCAATTTACTTTAACTTTGTTTCTATCCTCTCTTTTGCGGCTCTATTGAATAAATTCTTATCAGTCTGCGATTTACATGTTTCAACAGAAATAAGGGACTCTGATCTTTGTACATTACTAGGCAAGACAAGTGTTAACATTTTAAGTATACAAATGAAGATTAAGCTCCAATGACCGTTTCTAATCTTCAAAATGGTTTGATGATCTCAGGCATGCATTCGCAACAATATCGTTCATTGTAGAGACTTTTATATTCCTATGTGTTGGTATGGATGCCTTAGACATTGATAAATGGAAGAGCAGCAAAGCAAGGTAATTTTACTACTTTTCTATTTCACATTTCAGAGCTCATTGTTAACTGACAGCTAGTATATTGTTTCAGATAATATGAAACAATAATTACGAAGTTCAGATATTAGATGTCATGTCATGCATGTTGCTATAAAAATAAGGTTGCAATAAATGCATCGTAACTTGTAGCTATTGTAACTATCATCTCTAAAATAATTTTTTTTTTAAAGGAGAAGAAAAGAAAAGAAAATGTCTTACTTAGTGCACGAGGCTCCTGCTTCTAAGGGGTCTAGGCTAGGTGGTACTTACCATCCTATCTAAGATCCTAGATAGAAAATCATTGCCTCAAGCCCTCACTGAACAAAAAATGGCAGTTAGGCAAATACTATATATAATAGTGCAACACATAAGAATATTATATTTTTATTTTCTTTTTGTTCTCACCAAAGTAAAATCACAATTACCACATTTAGAAGACAAGTGATATGTTGCTTTGTCCATCTTATCTTCCTATGGATTTGATACCATTTAATTGGCTTCATGCTATTTGCTTCAACCCAGGAACTTCCATTGCTGCAAGTTCAACATTGTTTGCATTAGTGTTGGTTGGAAGAGCAGCATTTGTGTTCCCTATTGCCAATATTACAAATTGCATAAAGAAAAGACCAAGTATGAAAATTGAGCTACGGAAACAGGTGATAATTTCAAACATCTTCAGCACTTAGCTATCGCCATTGATTCTAGCTCAAGCTTTGCTAACTATCTGAAATAACAGTTTATAATATGGTGGGCAGGATTTATGAGAGGTGCAGTAACTATCGTCTTGTCTTATAACCAGGTAAGTAGACAGCATCTCAAGTCAATAACAATTGAATATGTTGATTCTTGAGCAGTTATTAACTTCTGCAATCTACAATTGTAGTTTGCAAATTCTGACAAGACATTAATGGAAGATAGTGCACTAATGATCACCTCAACTATAATTGTTGTTTTGTTTAGTACTATGTTATGTTAATTAGCTTCTTCATCTTCAATTTTCATTGCTTTAAGGTCCATTATAGCGTTTATTAAAAAAAAAAAAAAAAGAGGTCGATTATAGTTACAATGTTGTTATTGCACTACGGATCCAACCCATGAGCCCTTCTTCTCATGTAGTAGGAACCCAAAAAATGATGTCATTAAAGAAAAAATATCCTAAATCCTGCAAGATATTAAGATAATTGGTTGGGTATGCAGACTCTAGTGAAAAAAGAAAAAAGAGAAAACTCTTTGAAAGGTTGGCTTTAGTCAAAAATATCAATACTTCTTCTCATGAAATCTATTTTCACACTCATTTCTTTTTTATTTTATACTTCATATTTTAATCCAAGCAAATCCTTTATGACTTTTAGCTTTTTCATAATGATCTCCAGCTTGTAGTTTATTTCTGGCCTATATATATATAGACAGAAGATAATCATCAATAAGACTCATACCAGCTTTTAGTTTTCAATACAAATGTACATCATGACATTTATGTACATCATGATCTGATCTTCTATTCTTTTTTCTCCAAACAGGTGTTTGGTTCCATAACAAAGCCGCTTATCGAAGCAGTGCTGTTAAGGAATGCAAAACCAGCACATTCAGAAGCAACTGACATACCAAGTCTAGATGACTTACAAATATTAGTCCTTGAAATTGGTGATCCAAGTGATCAAGGTGGTAGCAATGAGCTTGCCCACCGGAAGGGTAGCTTAAGCGTGCTAATAAGTAACCCCACTTCAACTGTTCACTATTTTTGGAGAAAGTTTGATGACAAGTTCATGAGACCAGTATTTGGTGGACAAGGTTTTGTCCCATTTGTTCCTAGTTCTCCAACTGGTGCAGCAGATCCTCAAACTTCTTAATACTATTCTTTGGTGCAATAAACTTGTAATGGCGCTCCAAGATTTCATTTTTTTTCTTTTTAATTTTTTTAATAATGCGGAAAAAGTAAAGCATTTACAGAATTAATTGTATCATAGCAGGTAAATTATTTATAGACTTCAGTGACAACAGTTGGAGTACATATATATCTTTATTTTATTTGTCAGCATTATAAGCATGAATTGTAATTTTTAAATTCTAGTGAATTGAGAAATGGAAATTTAGTTCTTTATTTCGGATAAAAAGATCTTTCTTTCTCAAGCTTTAATCAATAAAAAATGTTGGTTTTCACCAAAATGACTATTTATTTGCTAAATCTAGAGGATACATTTCATGAGTGTCAACATCATAAATTGACATTTCAACAGAAATCCATGCTTCTAGAGGTCTTTGGCTATCCTTATTCATGTTACCAAAATATGTACTTCAAACTCCTTGAAGGTGAAATCTTGAGGCAATCCCAGAGAATATGATCTATTGTAAGTCTAATCCTAAAGAGCCAAGAGTTACTACTTTCTGACAAATATTTGCTACAAATGTACTTACCATTGTTGCTACCACTATCTTCTCTTGTGCCGCTTCCAAGTTCCATCCCCCTCCCCCACCCCCATTTTCTTCATCATGCAAATGAAATAGAAGTGAAGCAAGAGAAAGAAAGGGTGTGGAAGGAATTGAACAAACTTGCTTTATATTGGGACAATGAGGCATATCAATTCTTTTTTCGGTACAGGCAAGTCTATCTTGCTAATAGTGCACATGAAGCTGGCTGAGTTCATGTATGAGCACTAATAAAATGATCAAGTTTGATTAAAAAGTACGAAGCACTATCTAATGCATAAAATATTACCAAAATTCTAGTCCATTTTTTAGGATTCTTCTAATAAATTCTCCAACAAGGAACAAGGTTGCCTCAGATGGGTGACCATAACTAAATTGGCCATGGTACTGAAAATTCCCTCTTTACACTGCAAAATACTAAGAAGATACAAATATATAGTTTCAAATTCCTAAAAACATAATAAGTCACACTTCAATTTCAAGATAGCAAGTTCAGAGATCCAGCCAGAATTTTATCTTACAAAGCAAAGTTTCCCCATCTAATTGGTCCATATCTTCTCTTCTCTTTCAAGCTTTAGCTTACACATTTGTAATTCATTGAGTTGCATCTTCATTGTGTCAACTACTTTTTTCAGTATATTTATTTCTTTCTGCGAATTCATCCATTCATTTTTGTTCATTGGTAATTTGATCCAAAAGTTCTCATTGACCTTAACGTGTTAACTTTCTCTGAGAGGATGAATCGTGTTGTGAATTTCAAGGGCAGCCAATAGTTCCTCATCATGTGCTCGTGTTTCTTGTGATAATCTATGGAATTCCAGTGCTTTTACATCCACTTGCCCTTTCTTTTCCTTTTTTTTTTAAGCAAGCAAGGGTGTACCTGCATAAATGGTCTCATAAAAATGGTCAATTGGAACTTATATTTAAGTTCTTCTATAACTGGTTAAGATGTGAGTTTACAATTTTTTAAGTCCATCAATAAAACACCATATAATTCAAAAACACTGTTTGCCCAGGGTTTAGACTTGAAATTTGTCTATAAAGATTTTACAGCCATTTAGGTTTGAAATATCCAATAAAAGACACCAAAAAAAATGATACTTCTTCTTTTCAATAAGTAAATCTCTATTTTATGATTTCAGGTCATAGAAACTCAATTTTAAAATAATGTAATCATCACTAAGAATGAAAAAAGCTTCGTACCTTGGGATACATGTCAATGGTTCTATGGAGGTTGTCATCACAATACTGAGAATCTTTTGGCAATTTTTCTGCAAGTGACTGAAAGCTTGTTGCACTAAGGTTCTCATCTCTAGCAACCAGGGTAAGATAACCATATATCAATCTTCCAAAGGAAAATATTTTGGTACAGGTTTGCTTGAAACAAAAGTAACGTAAGATTCTACCACCCCAATAACAATGCCCACATCATAACCATTATCATTGTCTCCATAATTCTTCTAACATTTCAATAATTCAGAATTTATTTTTATCGTTAAACCAACCTTGAGAAGGTGAAGCAGAGAATTGCAAGAAACTGAAATTTTCTCCATAGGGAGCACATTTATCAAGCATTCAGCTGTATCTCTTTGTAAGTGATGGTTTAGATGTTTGGGAGCCAATGGACTATGCATGATCCTACAAGCTCTGATCTCATCCCTTTTACTTTTGATAGTTTGAATCTCTTTGAAAAAAGGATCTACTAGAAGGAATAAAAAATCTTCAAACCACCAATTATCACCTGTTTTTGTTTTAGTATTGAGTTCTCAACAAGATTTGCTAGAACATACAAGCATTGTACATCATCATTTCACAAGTTGTAACTTTTTGGTGCATGCAAAGATGGGTTCACTGCTTCTGAAAATATAAAAAGTTTCCTTCCAAAATGTAAGTATTAAGAAGCTTATATAAGCATCTGTTCTGAATATTAGATTTCCTTGTTCAAGATTGTCACTCCTTTTCTAAAGAATGAGCAGAAAATATAATGGAGCAAAATTGGCTGCTGTTAACCATTTATCCATAACAAAATTTAACTACAAATTCAAAAGATTTGGTTCCACCTGGAAGATTGTTTAGTGGGATAATGGGGCTAGTGTCTCTCTGGCCAATACTTTGGAACATGAGTCTATTCAAATGCACACTTCTTGTAATCAAATGGAGCTGACATTAACAAAAAAAATTATATTTAGTTGAAGTTTAATGAATTTGAACATGTTATCTTTAATGTTTATTATTTTCAGTATATTAGTAAAATATTAAGAATATTGAATATCTTGAATGATTAATTGATAGGAACTCATAACTGACTCCATTTTAATTGGGATTAAGGCTTAGTTGAGTTAAAATAGTAAGCAAGGGTAATTAAGATTTAACAATTTTGGTTTTTAAAAATTTAATTTTTTAGACTAGTTGAAAATTCTCAAGGATTTTTGGATACAACAATATAGCATGGTTTCAAATCCAACAAGAAGGGAGAATGAATTCATTTGATTGCTATGTTTTTATTCTTTGGATTGAATATAGGACACCATATGGAAGCAAATTATCTGTATGAGTCAATATTTTAATGGAGATTCTAAGGGTTTGATGTCAGCTTTACATTTGTCACACAAAGAAAGATTAATTCATCTTTTATTGAGAATAGAGTAATTGAGAGCACCTTATGCAAATAAAAGCTTGAATCTCCAACTCTTATTATAAGATCACTTGCAAATTTTTTCTAGATAACGTTGCAAAGAATAAGTGGGAGCTGTTGCCATAAAAATATCATTTGTATGTAAATATAACAAGTAAATCATCAACATTCCTTATAAATGTATGCATAGAGAGGAGGGTGTCTTGAAAGAAAGAGGTGGGAAGCACTGGATGTTATTTTGCTTCAGAGGGGGCTAAAATATAATCTAACTTCAAACTCATTGTGAGTAGATGGCCTCCAACATAATTTTATCCACTCCCACTCCATCCACTTTAGATGAATACAAAAGATCCAAGAAAATAGAGAGGGATTCCAATTTCCAATCCTGAATAGCTTGAGAAAAATTTAGCTCCCAATGAATTGAACCATCCCTAAACTACAAATGTTCTAATACAGTAGCTTCAGTGTTTCAAGCAAGACGATACAAGTCAGGAAAAGACTCTTTGTGGGTAGTTTCACCACACCAAATGTCCAACGAAAATTACAAACAAGTCAAAGAGAAACGGAAGCAGATTGAAGGAAATCAAAAACGGAAATACATTGCGTAAAACCCCAAATATGAGAACAAAGTCCCAACTAGCAAAGATTTCTCAACAACCTCAAAAGTGCAGGTATTTCGTTCTCTCCAAATTAGCCACATCAAACTCCTCTTCATTCCACTTCTTTAAATCCTCTTTTAAGGCTTTAAGATTTGGAACATGACACTGCTCCAACATAGAAGCAATTAACATATTCAATTAATCAGAATTGATTTTAATCCTTAAACCAACCTTGAGAAGGTTTAAGTCCCAATCATTAAAGTCCCGAAGGACCTTACATCCCAACTTCTTCATCCCCCCTCGCCCTATCTCACCAGCAAAGATTCCGCTAAAGATTCTCTATCAGTGGAACTAGCTTACAAGACAGAAAAAGCCACCCTCAAAGGCTGATCTCCACACCAATAGTCATGTTAGAACTGTATCCAACTATCATAGCCAACATCAAAATTAATGTGCTGTAGAAATCTATCTCATTTTATCCTATTTCTTTTCCATATACTACATCCACGTCTAGGGAGGGGTGGAGGGTAATACTAATGATATCTTGAGGTTACCTAGATTAGCTGCTTCGCTTGATTTAATGGAGCAACCTTATCACATAGATGACAGGCTTGACCATTAACTCTAGATGTCACTAACAATTACCAACATTGTATTAAAATAATGGATTAACTACTTATAACAATGACATAGAGTAATAGACCATAACTTTCTAATGCTTATCCTCATTGAAATGAGCTTTTTTCTAAGAATGGATAGGTTCCTTGCTTGAATCTATTAAGCCAGTTGTGGATCTAAAAGCATACCGTCATAAGGCAATAACAAGAAGTTTCTTTTTCTCTGTACTTCAATGCCTCTGGTGTAAGAATATGAGTGAATAATATGACTGCTACAAAAGTCTTAGACACCACAACCTACAGTACATTCTCTTTTAGTTTCAAACCATCTACAATTTAAAAGCAAACTAGCCTTATAATACATTTGACTGGTGCTATATTCTATGACACCATAGCCTACAATAACTTGCATCCAGATTTAATTCCACCTTGACCTAACCATTCTCCCATAGTTCTAAGAATCTTATTTTAATTTTCTTATGTATAAGATATTAGTGAAGAAATGGTGGGAAAGAACAGAAGAATTTTATAGGAGTATCTACCTATCACTAATATTGAACTATAATTCATTAATAAATTCTAATACCTTCTATGAGTATGCAAAGCTGTCCTTGAAATATCCAAGAATAATAGCATCCCTACTGGAAGGATTGTGCCAAGTAGAAATACTTAAGAAGCCAAATATGGCTCTTGTTCTTTGTTATTCTTGTGCTGATCAGCCACATTAATAAGATCCAGGATTAGCCTTTTCTATTCCCTCTACAAAGCAATTCACTTCAAGAGATACCGATTACATTCTATCCCCTGCTTCTTCCATTGTTCATTGAACTCCTCTATCTTAAACCTTTCCATCAAAGACAAACCCTTCACTTCGTTAGTGTTAACATCCTAAGCCAGATGATGGACTGTGTATGACCCATTATTATTATCCATAAAGATCTGGCTTGAAAAAACAGAATTGTCAACTGAAGCATCCTCTAATTTCAGCCTTGATTGTTGTGATAAAACAAGGTTATAAAATGAATCCATGAGTTGCACTACTATTTCAATTTTAATCCAGGGAAAGTAAATGACTGAATTGATTATTTGACAACACAAATTAGTTTTTCTCAACAGGGGGAAAAAATAAATAGACATAGTAACACATTAGATTCAACAACAAAGAACTAAGGCTCAACATAAATTGAAAGTTTACACATAAAAATTTATTAGAATAAAATTCTCTTTCTTTAACCATTATCGTGAATGTTCAAATTACATTGGGCGCATTGATAGATCATTTGTGTCATTGAGGGTTGTCTTTACAATCAAATTAAGGTGTAGCATCTCAAAACAAATAGCTATTATATGTGTTTCTTTTGAGATTTGGGTATTTTCCAAGAATACATTTGGAATGAGCAGGATAACTGCAACCTTCACAATAGTAAAACCATTGATTGGAATCTCGTTCTTCTTCACAGATGTCACAGTAATACTCACCAGATTTATCTTCGGGAATATAACATAGAGTGAAAAAATGCTCATGTTGGTTGTACCATGCAGTTTGAGGTAGTGTAGCACATTTGAAGTCTAGAACAAATTCACATGTGGTACAACGGAATACTTGGTAACTTTCAGTACCACATATACTACACTTCTGTTTATAGTTTGTGATTGAGAGATAAAGACGATGGTCATGACAGGCATGAGCAAGGGTGTTTGAGGTCAAACTACATTGAACATCGAGTTTGAAGTAGCATCTCTCACATTTGTAGTAAAATCCATTGTATATCTCGTCGCAGATAGTACACCAAAAAAAATCATTCACATAAGTGAGGGTGAGTGGGTGTTGATGAAGTGGGTGTCGTTTTATTTTGGGTAATTTAGTACAAGATATATGAAGAAAGAAGCTACAATCGACACAACTGTAAAAAGATGGAGTGAGAATAGCTCGTACGCACCCGTCGCAAATTTTGTTATTTGGAACCTCATCATCAGTAAGCTTTAAGTCATGCTCATGGCTGAAGTGTTTGATTTCTGTGGCAATTTCAATTCCGTCCTCCCGCACAGTGGTTTTTATGACTTTGCAAATTTCTGAGTCAACGGATTGATCGAGCTTTGAATCTACATTTTCCAGGTTCTCCATGTTTCCACTGTCAATAGCACAATCGAGGTAGGCAACGAAATCGCATGTGGAGCAATAGTAAAGGCCATAGTTTGTGTCCAGTTTTAGAAAACAGAGTTGACATAATTGGGAGTTGGATTGATGGAGTTCAAGAGAATGGATGAGGTTGAGGGGGTGATTGTGCCGTACGACTTTGAGTGTGCGTGGAGAATTAGCACAACTTCTATGAATCCCGAAACCACATGAGTTACATAAATAGGGCATACCTTTGCCTTCTTTGCCACAAAGGTCGCAAGTGAAAGTCATCCACTTCCAATAGGGGGTCAATGGGTGGTGGTGGACTTCAGTTGCTTCCGTGGTGGGCGCTAAAGAACCACATTTGATGTGAAGCTTAAAGTTGCATCGGTAACAAAAATAATAGTATTCCCAACGCATTTCTTTGCAGACTTCGCAATTGCTCTTTTCTCCCTCAGGATGACGTGTACCTTCATAAAAGAGAATAAGAGGATGTAATGGGTGCAAGGGATGGTGCAGCAACCCAAGGGGTAGTTCCGCACATGATTTATGATGATAGTACCCATCGCATTCTTTACAACCGTAGCTAGGACCCAATATTGGTTCCCTGCACCCACGACAATATTCGCCATAAATTCTGTCTTCATTGAAAACCAACAGATGCTCCGGATGTCTAAAATGTTGAAGCTGCTTCATCTCCTAATGACATACACAGACACAGTAAGACAAACGGAGAGGGAGAGAAGTGCACATTAGATATTTGATTGATTTAAGTCTAGTCCTAGTGTGGGAGCATTTGTTCTGCTCTGCTCTCTCGTGTTTTTGTAAATAGCAACAGATGTAAACATAAATGGTGAGTGAGGTGATGATTTTGGGCTTATTGTTGGACCTTCCAATCTGGATAACCCATAACGCATGATCGTTGGTGGGCTTTACTCAAGTTTTTTTTTGGGGTTTTGGGAATACTACGTGCATGTGTTGTTTTGTGGGCTTGTTAGTAAATGGTTCACACCGGATTGTGGGCTTGTTTATTTGGGCTTTCATTAATTAAATGAATTGCTGTGTAAAAACATTTTTTTTTTTATTTAATTCTGGTTGTAGGCTAGCATTTTGTTATTATACATTAAATTTTTACTATATATTATCTTCCTCCCTAAAACATCATTCACGCCTTCTCTTGCTATTATCCCCTAAATTATATTAATATTTATTTAATTCTAGTTGTCATATAAAAATATATTGTTGCTTTTCTTTTTCTTTTTTGCAATGTAAAAAATGGAAGGCAATGTTATAGAGTTAAAAATATTTAGATATATATAAGTTTTTTTTAATAATTTTTTTTAAAAAACTTGTATTTTCAAGTAAGGATATAGTTATGTTTGAACAATCTGGATAACCCATAACGCATGATCGTTGGTGGGCTTGGTTTTACTCAACTTTATTTTTGGGGTTTTGGGAATACTACGTGCATGTGTTGTTTTGTGGGCTTGTTAGTAAATGGTTCACACCGGATTGTGGGCTTGTTTATTTGGGCTTTCATTAATTAAATGAATTGCTCTGTAAAAACTTTTTTTTTTTATTTAATTCTGGTTGTAGGCTAGCATTTTGTTATTATACATTAAATTTTTACTATATATTATCTTTCTCCCTAAAACATCATTCACGTCTTCTCTTACTATTATCCCCTAAATTATATTAATATTTATTTAATTCTAGTTGTCATATAAAAATATATTGTTGCTTCGTCTTTTTTTTTGGCAGTGTAAAAAATGGAAGGCAATGTTAGAGAGTTAAAAATATTTAGATATATATAAGTTTTTTTTTAATAACTTTTTTAAAAACCTGTATTGTCAAGTAAGGATGTAGTTATATATGAACAAAGTTACCCGAAGTGTCTAATGGAATGAGTGGGTGGATCACATGACTCACATCACATGTTTCATTTTGGATCTATTGTCAAATGGTGCGTTTTTACAAAATTATTCACATTTTCTCTCACAATTATACCTAAAAGATAATATTTATTTAATTTATTAATTAAAAAAAAAAATTCTTTTGAAGTGTTTGTTACCTTGGGAATGCTTTTGGGATGATCAATAGCCTCTGCCTTAATTTGTTGTTCTTTTTGTACCTCTTTCGCTTTTTGGGTCTGATCGTCTTTACCTAAATTTCCTGCCATTGAGTCACCACTTTTGCCTTTTGACTCGAGAAGTTGATCCATCGTACAATTAGCTGAGCAATTAATCAAATTAGTTTTTTTTTTTAAGATAAATTTCTCAAGTATTTTTTTCCCTTAAATATTTGAAAATAATATATTTTTTATTTTTTTAGTTTTTAGTTTTTAGAAAAAATATTTTCTTTATTAAATTTTTTTAATTTTTTAATCAAGCTAATCTATTCTATCATACTTTTCAAATTTAATGTGATTAGGCATTATAAACTTAGAAATATACAAAAGAGCTTGAAATCATAGGGCTTGTGTGTGCGTGTGTTTGTGTGTTGGTATTCCTAAATATACTAAACAAATATCTTGATAGTGAATTGCATCTGATTGTTGTGAGTGATATACCTTTTATCAAAACTACATTAGACATAACATGAACTAAACCCATTTGACAATAAATATCATTAATTCAAATGCAACTTAACAAGTAAATAGACCCAATTGCATTTGTAACATTTATAAGAAAAATTAAGCATGTAAAGCAACCTTATGAACATTAGTAGAAAAACACATACATACAAACAAACTTGAAGAATTAGCCATCAATACTTATAAGGAAAAGCTTCTAAGTTAGCCTTAATTCTAATTTTGTTAATATGAAGTTCATATGGAGTTCATCTATAACTTTTACTATATATAGACTAGATGGTGTTACTTTCAAAAGATAAAACATATTAGAGTTATTCCATTGTGCCAAAAATAAAAAGCATCTCCAACACAAAAGACAGCAAGTTAGAGAAAGAAAAAGAAAAATTTATACATAAAGGCTCATGCTTGCACTCTCCCAGCAAAGCTTCATACTCACACCATCCTAATTACTAAACAATTCTCTCCCCCTTGGCCCACAAAAAAACAAAGACAAAAAAAAAGATTGTGTAGGGTGCTCCACATAAAAATCTCATACTTGATACTTGCAGTTGAAGGCTCAAAAAAGAAAAGAGAGGAAATTTCATTGGCTCCACATAAAGGTTCATTAACTCCACTTAAAGGCTCATACTTGCAATTGAAAGTATTAAAATTGGTTCTAGAACCACAAAATATTCCACAATTTTTTGTCACAATTTTGACGTGGGAGACTGCAAATAATTGTCTATCATTTACACATGGACCTACCATTTTTTCTTCGCTGCTCACACTCTGTCACATTACAGTACAAAGATAGTGTGTAATAATTTGTAGTACTATATTTTTTTTTCAATATTAAAGGTGTCTTGGGGCAAATAATGTACAATAGCAAAAGTATATCTCAATATCTTTATGTGAAAATTTACAGTTTGGAGAAAATCTGACTTAAGCAAACTAGATTCATATGCTTTTCTCTTTATATATTCTTATTACTTTTTTTTTTTTTTTTTTTTGAGAATCTTATATTCTTATTACTTAAAGGACTCATATCAATGTGTGAAAAATTTTATAAGATGTTAATTTTTCATATTTAATTTCAAAATCACCCACATCATTCAATTCAAAAATATATAAATATACAATGTTGTTACAGTAATTGTATAAAAGAAAATCATTGCTCTCAATTGAACCAAAAAATTCGTACTTTTTTTTTTTATATAACACATTAAAGCCATACTTAGGTGTATGGGAGCTATAAATGGGGATAATATTAGAAAGTAATGTTTGCCCAACTTAGGTGAAACGCTAATTGGACATTTCCCATAAGCTTGTCCCCCTCAGTTATGTTTACCCAACTTTAATTCTAATTATTTAACGACGATAAGGAATTAAGAACATTTCCTAAAACTGTAAGCTAAACCTTTGAATTCAAATGCTTTCTCAGAAGTCAAGTAATCCCAAGTTCTTTCCAATGCCTTCCTAATATCCCAAGCAAGGATATATCCTAAAAAATTTTTAACACTAGGCAAGATGAATATTTTAATAGGCATTGCTATCAAGTTATACTTAAGGTAACTTTTACAAAATTATACTACTTTGTAACTTTTTTCCATAATAATATTTTGCTAAACATATTATTTGTTCAAATGTCATTTTGTATCTATCATGCTTCACAAATATCAAGGTGATTGGATACTACAAATACACTAATCTATATATCAAGAACTCAAATTATAGTATTTTGGTTTTTTTTTTTTTTTTTTATAATTTGAACAAATGGTAGGTGTTTTATCAAAATATTATTAAGGAAAAAAGTTATCATATAGCAAGATTTTGTAAAAGTTATCATAAGTGTAACTTGAATGCAATGCCTATCAAATTTTTAAACAAAAATAAAAATAAAAATAGTTATTATATTACAACATTTAATATCAATATATATATAAAAGCAGAGATCTTATGTGAGAGTGCATGAGGTCCTGCCACGTGGCACTCTAATATTGCATTTAATATTTTTTACCTTTTTTCATTAAGTTTTTTTTACTGTTACCCAATAAATCATAGTAACTTATTTTTACTATTATATAAATTTAGCATTTTTACCTTTTTTAATTAAGTTTTTTTTACTGTTATCCAATAGATCATAGTAACTTATTGCATTTAACATTTTTTTACCTTTTTTCATTAAGTTTTTTTTTACTGTTATCCAATAAATCATAGTAACTTATTTTTACTATTATATAAATTTAGCATTTTTTACCTCTTTTTATTAAGTTTTTTTTACTGTTACCCAATAGATTATAGTAACTTATTTTTACTATTATATTGATATGAACTGTTCTTGACAATTAGACCAGTTAGACCAAAAGTTATTCATTATAAAATGGATTACCTTTTAAAAGTACACCAAATCTTATGAAAAACTTAGACCCAGTTCTTACCTTACATATTATGACCTAAATTTGACCATTTCCACGTGTAAATCAAAGCAAAAACTCTTAACCTCTTACAAACTCTCTTCTTCCTCCCCCCACATATAGATGATATTTCTAGAAAATCTCATTCTTATGAAATATCTCTTCATTTTTCCCCAATTTCAATTCAATATGCTTTTGTCTATTAATAATATTCTATGCAATTTATGCAAACAAATTCTCTGTCATCGACCAGTGCAACAAAAATATATATAAATCTGAGATCCCTCAAGCTGCTGAAATAATTGACAAGTGCATATTTCTAAAATTTATAATAACAAAAAAGTCTAATAAATAGCATATACTATCTCACAAAATGCCATTAACTTAATATTTTCTTTAAAAAAATTCAATGATAGGAATGGTCAAAAACATAATCCTATACAAGAAATACCAAAAATACATGCAAAACAATTTTCATAGGAGGATTTATATTTAAATAATATGAAGACAATAGTAAAGATAAAATGCATTGAATGAGATCTTACAAAATAGGTTTGTTAATTATTTCAAATTATACTCATCATTTATGTAAAAAAAATAATAATACATCATATTATTTACATTAAAAAAATAATATATATTAATTTCAAAGTTCATTGCAAGATGTGAACTGCTAGGGTATTGCAATAATAAGTAATATTGATACGACAATGGGTTGGTATTACATTTTATGCGTACTTTGTGAAAGGAATGTCAAATTATAAGCAGGATCATTTTGGTGTGCAAAATGTAAAACAAAAATAAATATTTCTATCCCAAATTTAGAGGCACTCACATTAACTACATACTCTCCAAATATTTGTAATATACTTATCTCACTATAACTACTGTATATATACAATTGCAAACTACTTCAGATACAAGATTCAAATTGAAGTTTTTAATGCAACTAACAAAACAAAGTTTGTGATATTTGATCGAGATGCCGAGAAAATCCTAAATAAATCTACAAGATCGAGATCTTGCTGAAAAATAAACTAAGGTACAACTTATTTAAATTATTGTAAAAATATTGATATTGGAGAAGGAATCCCACATGCTTTGAAAAAAAAAAATTAGGAAAAAAATGGATTTCTCTACTTCATTTGAATGAATTCAATCTAAAAGATGATTTTAAAAATTACATGGTTGCTAAGATTTTTGATGCACCTTCAAATGATAAAAAGGTATGGAAGAAAAAAAAAACACAATTCAACATGCTATATTAATTCTTTTTGCTGAACTATTCCAAAATTAACAAAAATAAAAAATTTATAAAAAACTGTCACATCATTGAAATTTAATATAAATGCAAATATCTATGAAAAATCTTAGCGACAAA
Source organism: Quercus glauca (assembly GCA_023736055.1). Lineage (NCBI taxonomy): Eukaryota > Viridiplantae > Streptophyta > Magnoliopsida > Fagales > Fagaceae > Quercus > Quercus glauca. Next base: position 61,123,151 of record CM043317.1, read on the forward strand.
GTCCAAACTTTGTAAGATCTAATCAAGAATCTCTCAGTGCCAATTCATTAGTAATTAACATAAATAATGCAACAAAAGGAAAAAATGATGAAAGCTCAAAAATTGAAAAAATATAGACGGACTAAATTTCAAATGATGAAGATGGAGAAACTGATGATGACAACAAGCGTCACCATATTGCAATAACAAAGCATTGAAGAAGAAAAAATTCGTAATGAAGCTTTTTATTACATCACATAATAAAAATCAATAATATAGAATGAATTAATATGTTTTTATCAACTTTTATTATACAATATTACTCCAAGTTGTTTTCATTATTGCTTATTACTTGAACAAAATAATTATAATAGATATATGTGTGCAATTTATAATTATTACTTTTTATGATAAACTTATTACTAACAAAGTTTTATAATAAATATGCTATAATATATGTATAATTTTTTCCAAAAACAAATTTACATAAAACATTATAATATTATCCGTGCATCGCACGGGAAACTTACTAGTTTCTAATAATATGAACTTCTATTCCTAACATAATTTCCATCCAGTGTACCAAACATGGCCTCAATTTTTTTTTGGACAAGTGTTAATCAATCATAGTAACAATATGAATTTTGTCCTCATATCTTGGACCCTTCTTATCAAAGGGAGTCTAAACACATGTGAGAGGGTGTTAAATATTGGTTAAATAATTAAATCTACAATTTTATTTTCCTTGTAACACTTCCAAACTAACATTAAACAAAAGCAAAAGGTAAAATAAAAGCAATAGGCTTGCTAAACAATATACGAGTCAAATGCTTCTCTCCCTCTCTCTCTTTCTCTCTCTCTCTCTCTCTCTCTCTCTCTCTCTCTCTCTCTCTCTCTCTCTCTCTCTCTCTAGTATTCCTTTCCTATATTGTTAGTATCTTAACATTTCCTTTCATTGCCAAGGAATAAAAAAAAAATTAAAAGAAGAAGAAAAAGAAAATGATAAAGATCTTGAAAGAAAGGTAATGGGCCTTGCTAATTAATCTTAATTAAGATGCTACTCTCCCCTTGTCACCATTCCTTTTCTATATTCTTATTACTTTTCATATTTTTATTTGTTAGACAATATTTTTAGTATCTTTTGTGAACTTTTTCAAGATAAATGACAACTAGAAACCCATATACTTTAGGGAACAACATAACTTTAATGATTGCCCAAAATATATTCAATTAATTCTTAAAATGAATCATTCCAAATATAAAAGTTATGTTGTTTGTATCTAATCCAGTTAGAACATTGTTTACCATAAAAAATGGTAAATCATGATATTTTCAAACTTCATTAGTAATTTCTAATCCCTTTTATATGTTTACAAATTTTCAGATAATAAATATGTGTGTGTGTGTGTGTGTGTGTAGAGAGAGAGAGAGAGAGGTAGGTTGTGAGTTATATATCCTAAATTCAAACTAGGGCATAGACAAAAAAAAATTATTTGAGACCAATAGATACCTTTATAATTCTGTGTTTATTTGATATGGCCCAAGAACTCAAACTATGCTCAATTTGATGTGCAAAAGTAAGGATCAAACATTGTGAGAAAGAAAGGGTAAAAGAGAGTTTGAGAAGGGGAATAAAGGTGTTGACATAAAATTGAAATTTGATTTGGTGGTGGGGATTAGTCTCCCTTTATGCTTACCAAATATTAAGCTAATTTATCATGTTTTGCAAATATCAATGTCATTAGCCATAAAAACTAAAAAGACTCACTACTTTATGACGAGCTTAATTTATTTATTTATTTTTTTTTTTGTATTCCTAAATATACTAAAAAAATAAACTTATAGACTTAATAGTATATAGCATCCAACTGTTGTGAAATTTTGCATATGTGATTAACCTATAATAGACAATTAATAAAATTATGGATTTCACATAATAGTGATTTATAAAAAGTAGACATAATGTACATCTTATCAAGGTTACATTAGATGTTTCATGAACCAAACCCATGAGCAATAAATATCATTAATTCAAGTGAAAATTAAGGCGTAAATAAACCCAAAATTCATTGCATTTTTAACATTTATAAGAAAAATTAAGAAGCAAAGCAACCTACTTTTTATGAATAGTTATAAAAAAAAAAAAAAAAAACCATAGACGTAAAAAAAAAATTGGAGAAACAACCATCAATATTTATAGGAACAAGAATAAAATTTTGGGTTTAAAACACCCTTAGGGAAGCTTCCAAGTTAGCTCTAATTTCAATTTTGTTAATGTGAAGTTCATATGGAGCTCATCTACTTTATATAAACTCAATGGTGTTGCTTTCTAAGGATAAATTGATGATATGCCTTCATGCCAAAACAAACAAAAAAAGCATCTCCAACACCAAAGACAAAGAATTAGAGAAAGAAAAAGAAAAGTATATGCTTGTCTATATGCAAGAAGGAAAGTAACTTATGATTGTCAACCTAGATGTATATACTTATTTTCCTCTTTTATCTAATCTTTAAAAAAAAAAAAAAATTTTAAATGTCATAATAATATTTATTCCCCCCCCCCCCCCCCCCACCACAACATATCTATACTAACTTTTTAGTTTTATTCATTTGATGAAATTTCTTTGCCCATATTTATCTATGTCATACACCATCATTATCAATGCTATCACCGGTATCACCACCACCCCATTTTTCTCACCTCAATGTTGTCACCATCATTCACCGGTGTTTGCCATTATCACCACCACCACCAATAACATCATGATACCATACCATCACCATAATCAAGTTATTGTTATCATCATTGTTATTAATACCTTAATTCTTTACCCTTTGTTTATGTTTAAAAAAACCAGGATACTCTAATTCCAAAAAAAAAAAGTCTTAATACTAAATTCTAAATTTTTAGATATAATCATTTAATCAATAAAAAAATAATTGACGTGTCTAAGATTTCCATTATTTAATAAAATTTAAGAATTTTTGGAATTTGGAAGAAAAAAAATGCTCAGCGAAAAAGTGCTATGGAACTCTATTTAGATATATAAAGTCATTCATTCTTATAATTAAATCCATATGAAGTCAATCTACATTTCATCAAAAACTTGTTTATAAATCAATTTGACATCCATTAAATAGAGGTAAAATTATAGAATACTTCAAGCGTACTACAAATGTGTACTCCCTCTTCTTATAGGAATTATAGATTCTACTATAAATTTAATTAATGGGACTCACAATTATATGATAGGGGAAAATGCATTTATGGTACTCTAGAGTATTCTATAATTACCCTAAACATAGGAGGTAGAGAGAGAAAACATTGTTTAGATAAAAAAAAAACCTAAATGAAACATATCAACAATTTTCCATTTATTTTCTAAAATAATGGAAATGAATAACAAAAATAGACTAATATTTCAAATTAAAACAATTTTATAAGTTTGTAATTTTAATTAACAAAATTAAAAGTTTAATTTTACCATTTAAAAAAAAAAAAAGATAAGTGGCAATTTGGTAAATAAAGTGATCCAAAATTCGAAACCCAGTAGCCCCCAATTCATTCCTCTTTTTCTTTTATTTTCTCCTCTTAAACCGATGAAAGGAAAATGAAAATAATGGATAAGAAGTTCCAATTTTTGAAGCTATTTACCATCAAACGCCAAAATAATCAGAAGAAGGAGACGGATGCTCTAGTTGCTTCGGCAGATTGCAATGGCGATGGGGTAATAGTTTCAAAGTTCGATTATTGTGTGGAGAATTACTTTAGAACCATTGAAACCATCTCTAAGCTTTGTGGAGAATCAGAGGAAGATGATTCTCTTCAACAAACTAAAATTCATCATTTGTCTTCCTCACTAACTTTCTTAAGGTCAACACTAAACTAAAGCAATGCTCCTCCTAACTTGTGATACTAATACATTGAGGTGGTATTATGTTAGTCACATATTAAGTCCCCTTTTTTCATCACTAAACTTTGAAAAGTTTTTTTTTTTTTTTCAATTTTGTAATAAGCTTATTTTTTATATATATAAATAGTTTTGGAGCAAAAATAAGGATGAATAAACAAACTTTTTTCATTAGTTTAAAGATTAAAAAAAAGAATTTATTTTTTAAGTTTAAGGGACAAAAAATGAAACATTTTTAATAGTTTAAGGATGAAAGGAATGATTAAAGTTTAGGGATGTATAACAAAATTCATGCAAATTTCAAGGACGAAAACAATATTTTAGCATAGTAATATTCTCGACATCCACTTGTATTTCATGTCATATTGAACAATATCATGCCCACAAACATTAGAGATACATAAAAGAGTCCATGTATGGCTTTATGTACGAGAAAAGTGTGAAAGAGAGGTTGAGTTGGGGAATAAGGTGTGTGCATAAGAACTAAAATTTGAAATGTAGGTGGAGGGATTGGTGCGGTCTGGTCTCCCCCTTATACTTACCAAATATTAAGCTAATCTATCATGCTTTTCGAATATTAATATGATTGGTGGGCATTAAAATCTCACTAACCTATAAATTGCTTAATATTTAGTTTATGTGTGTGTTTTTTTATTCCTAAATATACTAAAGAAATAAGTTAACTAAACAAATTGTGTATGGACTTCTCAAAAAAAAAAAATGTATGGACTTAATAGCAAGTGGCATTCAATTGTTGTGAAATTTTGCATGTGATTAATCTATAATAGATGTTTAATAAATATGTCGACTCCTCAAAATAGTGATTTATAAAAAGTAGAGTGATATATCTTTGATCAAAATTGCATTAAATATAACATGAACCAAACCAATTTAGCAATAAAAATCATTTACTCAAGTGCAAATTAATAAGTAAATAGGCTCAAATTTTATTGCATTTTTAATAGTTTTGAGAAAAATGAAGCAAGTAAAGCAACCTAATGTTTATAGATAGCAATAAAAAAACACAGACATACAAAAAAAGTTGGAGAATCGATCATTAATACTTACATGAACAAGAATATGATTTTAGCTTCAATATACCCCTAGGGAAGCTTCCAAGTTAGCCTTGATTTCAAATTTGTTAATACAAAATTCATGTAAGGATCACCTACAACTTCTAATATATATAGACTAGATGGTGTTACTTTCTGAGGATAAAACACATTCCTCGTTAATTCAACAAGCCATGATTATTCCATTGTGCCATAAAAGAAAAGCATCTCCAAAACCAAAGACAAAGAATTAGAGAAAGAAAAAGAAAAGCATATGCTTGCCTTCTATATGGAAAAAGGCAATAAACTTATGCTTGCCAACCTAGATGTATATACTAGTCTTCTCTTTTCTCTAATCTTTTTTTTTTTTTTTGAAAGAAAAAAAAAAGCTTTTTTTTCATGCCTAGATGTCATAATAATATTTAGTTTTCCTTCCCCCCCCCCCCCCCCTCCCTAAACATGTCTACACTAACATTTTGTTTTTATTCATTTTATGAAATTTATTTGCTCATCTTTATCTATGTTATACAACATTTACTATCAATGTTATTGTCATTGTCATCACCACCCCATTTTCCTCACCTCAATGTTGTCACCATCACCTCCACCATCATTCAACGCCATTGTCATTACCACCACTACCACCAATAATATCATGATACCATACCATCACCATAATCAAGTTATTGTTATCATCATTGTTATAAAAGCCTTAATTCTTTACCCTTTGTTTATGTTTTTAAAAAACCATAACACTCTAATTAAAAAAAAAAAAAAAAAGACATTTTGAATACTAAATTCTAAAATTTTAGATATAATCATTTAATCAATGAAAAATTAATTGACGTGTTTGAAATCCCATCACTTAGTAAATTCTAAGAATTTTGGGAACTTGGAAGTCTTTTTTTTAGGATTTCCTATAATATGTTGTTATAAAAATACATTTCTTATGTGTAAAACAAACCAAGCATTGGTTTGGGGTTTGGGCTTATGTTTTATTTTTTTATGAACACCACCCCAATTTCACCACACACACGCACATGCATTATATATATTTTCACATTAAAGTCGTACTGACACCACCCTAACAAAACACCCTCCCCCCTTCCCCCCCAAAAAAAATATTTTGTTGCATGTTCCACTCAAAAGTCTCATACTTGCAATTAAAGGCAATGAAAAAAAAAGCAAGATTTTGTTATTAGCACCACGTAAATGCTTATTCTTTGTTAAGAATATGAAATAATTGTTATAATCCCTTTAGTTAAGTAGTTGGTTGAGATTATGATGAGTTAGTTAGGATTTGAGAACATGTAGCTCATTTAACACATGACTTAATTCATAGAGCACATGTTGAATTAACTAGCCAATTATCTCGAGTCATGTGGGCCAATGACATTAGAGCTAGTCTCTTATAAATATATGATTTTAATTCAACATTAGATATCAATGAAGGATAAACAATTGCTTAGTGCATCTTTCTCTCTTAATCTCTTTCTTTCTCTATAGAGGGTGACTACATCGAATTAAGTCAATTTGCCTACAATTCCCATCAATTCCCCTACAATTCATACCCATTCCCATTAGGAACCTCTAGGTTCCTAATATTCTTGCACTTAAAGGCTACTAACGTGGAGATTTTGTGGGTGAAGGTGAGCAATCTACCCCTAGAATACACACACACACACACACATATATATATATATTTGTTGTGATGTTGCTTACAAAAGTCTCATACTTGAAACTAAAGGCTATTAGAAAACAATTTTTTTTTTCAATAGCTCCACATAAAGGCTCATAAGTGCACTTAAAGGTGGAAATGTATTCTGACTTGTTAAGCAAACTAGATTCATATGCCTCTCTCTATTTGCTTTCTTTTTCTATATTGTTATTACCTTAATATTTTCATTCTTTCACATGATGTCTTATTTTCTTTTTCATTTTTTTCTCCGCTTGACTATATTAGAAAATAGAAATTATGCTTTAATGGAGAGAGAGAGAGAGAGAGAGAGAGAGAGAGAGAGAGTCTACTAACACTATCTATCAAAAAAAGAAAAAAAAAATATCTTGACAAAAAAGTGCTATGGAGCTCTATGTGAGACGTATAAAGCCATTCATTCTTATAATTAAATGTTTAGGCCTAATATTTTTTCTTTCTTTCTTTCCCTCCTTTTTTTCTTTATTGGATTTCGGACTAATAATATAATTGCAAAGAGGAAACAAATCTGAAAAATGCTTCAACTCGTTGTGTGATGAGTTGTGAGTGGTGGAGAATAATAGTGAGTCCATTGGGTTTACATCTCCACAACTCACAATTTGTTACATGGTGAGTTGTGGCAAAAGTTGTGATATGTATATATATATATATATATATATTTGTAACACCATTAGCATTTCTCAAGAAGTGCAAGCCCTATTTTACCTATTTTCTCTTTTGAAAAGATTAGTGGCAATTTTGTAAATAAAATGATTCGTAGTTCGAAACCCAACAGCCCTAATTTGTTCCTTTTTTTCTTCAATTTTTTCCTCCTTTGCGTACCACTGCTACAAAAACTAGTGAAGGAAAACGAAAACAATAGAAGAGGGAGAAGAACCTCCAATTTCGAAGTTATTTACTGTCAAACGCCCAATGAATAAGAAGGAGAATAAATGTTGTAGTTGCGGAGAAACCATCGGATTGCAATGGCGATAAGGTTACGGTTTCGGAGTTTGTTTATTGTGTAGATAATTACTTCAGAGCCATTGAAACCATCTCTAAGCTCTGTGGAGAAGATGATGAAGATTATGCTCTTCAACAAACTGAAATTCAGTGTTTGTCTGCCTCACTCACTTTCTTAAGGTAAATACTTCTAAGTTTTATATATGTGTGTATGTATGGGTTAGAGATATGAGTACAGTTTTAATTGTACTGCTATACTTTGTCTTAGTATTTGTATTTGCATTGCACAATCTAACTTGTGATACACTGAGATGGTATTACATGTATTGGATATATGATAGATTTTTCATCTTGAATAGGCAGCAATAGCATCACACGTGATAGTAATTTGGTTAAAATATTATTTTCGTCTCTAAATTTTTGCATGTATTTTGTGTTTTATTCATTGAACTTTGAAAATAGATTATTTCAATAGTTTGAAGCAAAAATAAGTATGAATAAACAAATTTTTTTTCAATATTTTAAGGATGATTTTTTTATTATTAATTTTAAGAGATAGAAAGTGAAACGTTTAAATAGTTTAGGGATAAAAAATGATGTTTTAAAGCTTAGGGTCGACAAATCTGTGCAAATTTTAGGGATGAAAACAATATTTTAGCCGATTGAATTTCATGTCATACCAAACAATTTCATGCCCAAAAACATTAGAAATACATAAAAGGATCCATGTATTGTTGTATGCATACAATATTTTAGTCATTTGAATTATCATTTACAAAACTTTTTTACTAATAATATTTTAACTCATAGTTGTCATACAATACATGATACGTACTGTATTGTGTATTAAAAATTCATATCATAAAGGCGTACTGAAAGTTCTCATAAATCGTATGATACAAATTTGTATATTGAATGTATCGAAAGATATATGGACATATAGTTTAAAATAGGTTTTTTACTAAAATTTTGTACTTTGACTTGAGCCTACTATTTTTGCCTAGAGCAAAGATTTAGATAAAATTATTGGGCTACTGCTACTTTAGCCCAATAGAAAGGCTTAGCATAAGGGCTCTCTCTCTCTCTCTCTCTCTCTCTCTCTCTCTCTCTCTCTCTCTCTCTCTCTCTCTCTCTCTCTCTCTCTCTCTCTCTCTCTGGAGATAAATTCTATCAAACAATGATTAATATGATGAGAAAAAAAAATCATTTTATCTTATATATTATGTATTAACACATTTACATTTGATAATTTGAATATGGATATTATAAATACATGTTTATGTTTTGTTTGTTTTGTCAAATATCATAGCATAAGTGATAATTAAAGTAGTAATTTATTTCACGTGTTCCAATTTTATACTAAATATATCGTTTAAATATATATATAATCTTTTTTTTCATAAATTTAATTTAGTATTGGTATATCTTATGATATAGAAAATGATCCAATATACAATATATAAAAATGAAAAAAAGATTTACGATATGATTCACGTTTTGAAAATTATGCATTTATATATTATTATTCATGTAAAAAGATGTTTTCTAAAATTAAATGAATAAAAAAAGATAAAGTCCTATTTAAGATCATTATGTAAGAAAAAGTTAAGTGAATTAGCTATTATCATAAAAAAAAAAAAAAAAAAAAAGTAATGTTAACAAATATTTAATAAGTAATTTGCATCTCAAAAATTAAAAAATAAGATTTTTAATTAAGAAAATTTATTAGCATATAGAAAGTTAAATATAAATATTATTACAAAAATTGGTATCTAAAGTTTTAAACATAAAAAACTCCTAACTTAAATTTATCTAGTCAAATAAGAGCCACAACATGTTCTTTAACTTTTAAATTATTTGTTTTAGAAAACAAACAAGTCACAACGCACTTTGCCGCCACTCAAATAGTTTTAAACGGTCACAATGTCCTCCAACTACTATTGTGCTTTACTGAAACTCTGCAGCAAAGCTCGAGACCAAACCCAAGCTAAGAAGCTTCACTGCCACATGATTAAAGCCTTAGTGAACCCACAAACCTTTCTCTTAAACAATCTCATCATAACCTACGGTAAACTAGGCAACATAGAATATGCACGCCACGTGTTTGATCAAATTCCCCACCCAAACCTTTTCTCATGGAACACCATCCTCTCAGCTTATTCGAAACTGGGTCATCTCTTGGAAATGCAAGAGATGTTTGATCGGATGCCAAATAAAGATGGGGTTTCGTGGAATTCGCTTATTTCTGGATACACGTGCTATGGTTCACTCGTCGAGGCTGTGAAGGTTTATAGGCGGATGTTGAAGGAAGGACTTGTTAATTTGAATCGGATTACGTTTTCCACAATGCTAATACTGTGTTCAAATCAGGGGTGTGTTGATTTAGGCAGGCAAATTCATGGGAACATAATGAAATTTGGGTTCCTCTCGTATGTTTTTGTGGGTAGTCCTTTGGTTGACATGTATTCAAAAATGGGGTTGGTTTATGATGCCAATCGTGTTTTTGATGAGATGACGGTGAGGAATGTGGTTATGTATAATACTATGATCACAGGGCTTTTGCGATGTGGGATGGTTGAAGATTCAAGGCAGTGTCAAGATTCAGATAAAGGCATTGATAAGAATAAGAAGAAGAAGCCAGATGCAAATGTTGATGAGAAGGACTGAAGTAATGTTGATGAGAAGCACTGAAGTAATTGAGTTCCAGCTACGACTTGTAGTCTGAAGTATTTGAGTTCCAGCTACGACTTGTAGTTTAGCTTGATGTTAGTTACCAGATTTATATATGTGGACACGTGTAATAGTAGAGTTGGTTGGATAGGTTGTTAAGAATCCGTGTATTACGGAGTTAGTTAGAGTTAGTTATATTTGAGTAGTTTAAAACTTTCAGGTCTTTGATCTGTAATATATATATTCATTGTACATTGAGAATTCATTCAATTACAGAAATTTCATCTTCGTTTCTCTCTAGCTTTTACTCTCTCTCTCTCTCTCTATATCTCCCTAGTCTCTGTTTTTCTTATAGTTATTTCAAGGTATGCACGAAAGAGATTCAGTTTCATGGACAACAATGATAACTGGACTTGCACAGAATGGGTTGGTTAGAGAGGCAATAGAGATGTTTAGAGAAATGAGGTTGCTAGGTTTTGATATGGATCAATTTGCTTTTGGCAGTGTGTTGACTTCTTGTGGGGGTCTCCTGGCACTGGAAGGAGGCAAGCAAATCCATGCTTATATCATTAGGACTGATTATAAGGATAATATCTTTGTGTCTAGTGCTCTTGTTGACATGTATTGCAAGTGTAGAAGCATCAAATCAGCAGAAACTGTTTTCACGAGAATGACCAGTAAGAATGTTGTCTCATGGACTGCAATGCTAGTGGGTTATGGTCAAAATGGGTACAGTGAAGAAGCTGTTAGGATTTTTCGTGATATGCAGAGAAAAGGGATTGAGCCAGATGATTTTACTCTGGGGAGTGTCGTTAGCTCATGTGCAAACTTAGCAAGCTTAGAAGAGGGTGCCCAATTTCATGCTCACGCTCTTGTTTCTGGCCTGATATCTTTTATTACAGTTTCCAATGCTCTTGTTACACTTTATGGTAAATGTGGAAGCATTGAAGATTCCCATCGAATGTTCAATGATATGAAAAATAGGGATGAAGTTTCTTGGACAGCGTTAGTTTCAGCATATTCACAATTTGGAGATGCAAATGAGACGATTGATCTCTTTGAAATGATGCTGGCCCAAGGTTTGAAACCTGATGGAGTTTCTTTCATTGGTGTTCTGTCAGCTTGCAGTAGAGCAGGGTTAGTAGAAAAAGGGCATCAGTACTTTGAATCAATGATAAAAGAACCTTATGAACATTAGTAGAAAAACACATACATACAAACATACTTGAAGAATCAACCATCGATACTTATAAGGAAAAGCTTCTAAGTTAGCCTTAATTTTAATTTTGTTAATACAGAGTTCATATAGAACTCATCTACAACTTTTACTATATATAGACTAGATGGTGTTATTTTCAAAAGATAAAATGTATTAAAGTTATTCCATTGTGCCAAAAATAAAAAGCATCCAACACAAAAGACAACAAATTAGAGAGAAAAAGAAAAACATATACATAAAGGCTCATACTTGCACTCTCCCAGCAAAGTTTCATTCTCACATCATCCTAACTAAATAACTCTCTCCCCCTTGGCCCACAAAAAAGACAACCAAAAAAAAAAAAAAAAAGATTTTGTAGGGTGCTCCACATAAAAATCTCATACTTTGATACTTGCAGTTGAAGGCTAAATTTTTTTTTTTTTTTTTTTTTTTAAAGAAATTTCATTAGCTCCACGTAAAGGTTCATTAGCTCCACATAAAGGCTCATACATGCACTGAAAAGTATTAAGAGTGGTTCTAGGACAACAAAATATTCTACAACTTCTTGTCACAACTTTGACGTGGCTGACTGCAAGTAATTGTCTATCAATTACACATGAACCTACCATTTGTAGTACTAGATTTTTTTTTTTTTTCAATATTAAAGGTGTCTCATGGGTGAATAATGTACAATAGCAAAAGTATATGTCAACATTTTTATATGAAAATTTACGAGTAAGATTGTAAGAGGGAATCTGACTTAAGCAAACTAGATTCATATGCTTTTCTTTCTCTCTTTTTCTTTTTATATATTCTTATTACCCAAAGAACTTAAAATATTATAAGATGTTAATTTTACATATTTAATTTCAAAATCACCCACATTATTCAATTTAAAAATATATAAATATACAATGTTGTTACAGTAATTATGTAAAAGAAAATCATTGTCCTTAATTGAACTAGAAAAGCCATACTTTTTTTTTTTTTAATAACACACAAAAGTCGAACTTAAGGTAACTTTTACAAAATTATACTACTTTTGTAACTTTTTTCCATAATAATATTTTGCTAAAGAAATTACTAATCTATATATCAAGAACTCAAATTATAGTATTTTAGTTTTTTTTTTTTTTTAAATTTGAACAAATGGTAGATGTTTTATCAAAATATTATTAAGGAAAAAACTTATTATATAGTGTAATTTTGTAAAAGTTGTCTTTAAGGGTAACTTGTACGCAATTTCTATCAAAATAGTTATTATATTGCAACGTCTAATATTTCTAGTAATATGAATTTCTATTCCTAACATAATTTCTATTGAATGTGTTAAATGTGGCCTCAAATTTTTTTTTTTTTTGGATAAGTGTTAATCAATTATAGTAAGAATATGAATTTTGTCTTCACATTTTGGACCCTACTTATCAAGGGGAAGTCTAGACACATGTGAGAGGGTGTTAAAATATTGGTAAAATAATTAAAATCTTCAATTTTCTTTTTCTCATAACTCTTCCAAACTAACATTTTATTTTTTTGTCATTCACTTACGAGATATTGTTCGCCCATCTCTCTTCAACTTATCAATATATGAGATTCAATCTCTTAGGGTTGTCATATATTTTTTAGTCTTCTTTCTTAGGGTTTCTTTTAACATGTTGCTTTGAAATAATTTCTTATCCTAAAAACAAAGCAAGATTAATTCTAGTGCCCTAGTGGGTGTAGACAACACCCCGCCCCCCTTTTTCCCTCCCCAACGCACACTAAGAAAAAAAAAGATTCTATCATTAGCATCAAGCATGGCCTTAAAAGAAGAGTCCAAAAGAAGTATATAACACCACCATCATTTGAAAATTCAAAAACTAGAGAAAAAAGTAAAATAAAAGCAATAAGCTTGCTAAACAACATACGAGTCAAATGCTTCTCTCTCTTATTTGTCAGGTATTCCTTTCCTATATTATTTTTATTTTAACATTTCCTCTCATTGACAATGAATAAAAAATAAATAAAAGGAAGAAGAAGAAGAAGAAGTAGAAGAAAAAAAGATAGTGAAAGAAAGGTAATGGGCCTTGCTAATTAATCATAAATCAAGTGCTACTTTCCTTTTCTTACCATTTCTTTTTCCATATTTCTATTACTTTTCATATTTCCATTTGTTTACAATATTTTTGACATCTTTTGTGATTTTTTTCCATGATGAATGACATAACCAATAGATTTGAGGAACTATATAACTTTTATGTTTGCTCAAAATACATTCAATTAATTCTGAAAATCAATCATTCCAAATATAAAAGTTATATTGCATGTACCTAATCCCGTTAGAGCATTATTTGCCTTGTTTACTATAAAGAAAATGGTAAATCATGATATTTTCAAGCTTCATTAGTAAATTCTAATTCCTTTTATATGTTTACAATTTTTTAGATTATATATATAGGTTTTCCTTTTATATGTTCTAGTTTGTTTAAAAATGAATTTATAGAATAGGGCTGGGAGTTACATACCTTAAATTAAAACTAGAGCATAGGCAAAAAAAAAAATTTATTGGAAACCAATAGATACCTTTATAATTTTGTGTATATTTGATAGGGCATTGGAACTTAAACTATGCTCACAACCTCAGTCCTCAGCTCCTCTATTGCTACGATGTCTCCAATCTCATGTGCTACTCAATTTGATGTGCAAAATTAAGGATTATACACTATAAGAAAGAAAGTGTTAAAAAGAGTTTAAGAAGGAGAATAAACTTGTGGACATAAAAAATTGAAAATTGAAATGATGGTGGGGATTCGTTTGGTTTAGTCTCGCTTTATGCCCTCCAAATATTAAGCTAGTTTATCATGATTTTCAAATATCAATGTCACTAAATAAAAAGACTCACTAATATATGACAAGCTTAATTTTTTGTGTGTATTTTTGTATTCCTAGATATACTAAACAAATAAAAATAATATCATGTACCTTTTATCAAAGTTGCAGTAGATGTCTCATGAACCAAACCTATTAGCAAAAAATATCATTAATTCAAGTGAAAATTTAGAAGTAAATAAACCCAAAATTCATTGCATTTTTAACATTTATAAGAAAAATTAAGAAAGTAAAGCAACCTATTGTTTATGAATAGTATTTAAAAACCCATAGATGTACAACAAAAGTTGGAGAAATAACCATCAATACTTATAGGAACAAAAATCAAACTTTGGCTTTAAAACACCCTTAGGGAGGTTTCCAAGTTAGCCCTAATTTGAATTTTGTTAATGTGAAGTTTATATGAAGTTCATCCAAGCTTCTACTATATATAGATTTGATGGTGTTGCTTTATAAGGATAAATTTATCAAATTCCATCATGCCAAAACAAAAAAGCATCTCCAACACCATAGACACAGAATTGGAGAAAGAAAAAGAGAAGTAGATGCTTGCCTTCTATGTGCAAGAAAGCAAAGACCTAGATGTATATACTAGTCTTCTCTTTTCTCTATTCTTTTTTTTTTTTAAGAAAAAAAAAAAATACTTTTGTTCATGCCTAGATGTCATAATAATATTTATTTTTCCCTTCCCCCCCCCCCCCCCCCCCCCTCTCCCTAAACATGTCTACACTAACATTTTGTTGTTATTCATTTTATGAAATTTATTTGCTCATTGTTATTTATGTTATACATCATCACTATCAATGCTATTGTCCCATTTTTCTCATCTCATTGTTGTCACCATCACCTCCACCATCATTCACTGCTATTGTCATTACCACCACTACCACCAATAACATCATGATACCATACCATCATTGTTATAAAAGCTTTAATTCTTTACCCTTTGTTTATGTTTTTAAAAAACTATAACACTCTAATTAAAAAGAAAAAAAAGAAAAAAAAGAAGAAGACCTTTTTAATACCAGATTCTAAATTTTTAGATATACTCATTTAATCAATGAAAAGTTAATTGGTGTGTTTAAAATTCCCATCATTTAGTAAATTCTAATAATTTTTGGAACTTGGAAGTCTTTTTTTTTTTTTTTTGCAATTTCCTTTAATATGTTGTTTTAAAAATATTTATTATGTGTAAAACAAACCAAGCATTGGTTTAGGCTTAAACTCCCTTTTTTTTTAATGAACACCACCCCAATTTGCAATTTCACCACACACACACATTATGTATATTGTCATATTCCACTCTCACAGTCACATCAAAGTCGTACTTACACCATCCTAAAATATAAAAACTCGTAGAAGTTGTAAAATTTCATATATTTGCAATTTTTTTGGTGACTCGATATATATAAGCTTTTTTTTTTGTACTAAATTTTATTTAATTTTAAATTTCTTAATGAACCCCCTTAAAAAAATTCCTAAAGCCACCAATATTCATATGCCTTTCTCCCTTCTTTCTTTTTCAATATTCTTATTACCTTAATGTTTTCATTCTCTCACATGATGTCTTATTTTCTTTTTCATTTTTTTCTCCACTTGACTATATCAGAAATTATGCTTTAATGAAGAGAGAGAGAGAGAGAGAGAGAGAGAGAGAGAGAGTCTACTAACACTATCTATCAAAAGAAAAAAAAAATCTTGACGAAAAAGTGCTATGAAACTCCACGTAAGACATATAAAGCCATTTATTCTTATAATTAAATGTTTAGGAACTAATATTTTCTTTTTCTTTCTTTCCCTCATTTTTTTTTCTTTATTGCATTTATGACTAATAATATAATAGCTAAGAGAAAATAAATCCAAAAAAATATTTGTGCCATAAAAAATATCACAATTTTTGCCACAACTTGCCATATAACAAGTTGTGAGTGGAGAATAATAGTGAGTCCATAGGGGTTCACATCTCCACAACTTACAACTCGTGAGATAGCGAGTTGTGGCAAAAATGGTAATATTTTTTTTATCACTGGCATTAGCTTTTCTCAAGTAAAGTGTAGGCCCATTTTTATCTATTTTCTCTTCTAAGTGGCAATTTTGTAAATAAACTGATCCGTAGTTCGAAACCCAACAACCCTAATTTGTTCCTCTTTTTCTTCTTCTTCTTCTTCTTCTTCTTCTTCTCCTTTTTATTTTTTTTTATTTTTTATTCTTGTATTTTTTTTTTCCTCCTCTGCGCACCACCACTGCAAAAACCAATGAAGGAAAACGAAAATAATGGAAAAGGGAGAAGAACCTCCAATTTCGAAGCTATTTACCATCCAATGCCCAATGAATAAGGAGAATAAGGATGCTCCAGTTGTGGAGAAATCGTCGGATTGCAACGGCGATAGGGTTACGATTTCGGAGTTTGATTACTATGTGGACAGTTACTTCAGAGCCTTCGAAACCATCTCTAAACTCAGTGGAGAAGATGATGAAGATTATTATGCTCTTCAACAAACTGAAATTCAGTGTTTGTCTTCCTCACTCACTTTCTTAAGGTAAATACTAAACAATGCTCCTCCTACTACTTTTATATATGTATGTATGTATGTATGTGTTAGAGATATGAGTCCAGTTTTACTATTGTGCTCTGTCTTACTATTTGTATTTTTATTGCACATTCTAATTTTTGCATGCATTTTATGTTTTAGTCACTGAACTTTGAAAACTTTTTTTTTTTCGTCTCTCAAACTTTGTAAAGAGTTTTTTTCAATAGTTTAGAAGCAAAAATAAGGATGAACAAATAAACTTTTTTCAATAGTTTAAGGATGATTTTTTATTTATTTATAATTTTAAGAGACAAAAAGCGAAATATTTTCAATAGTTTACGGATGAATAATGATGTTTTAAAGCTTCGGGAAGACGAAATTCGTGCAAATTTTAGGTACGAAAACATTATTTTAGCCTAGTAATTTTCTCAACATCCGCTTTTATTTGTATATCATGTCATATCAAACAATTTCATGCACAAAAATATTAGAAATACATAAAAGGATCCATGTATCGCTGTATACACACATGTAGGTATATTCAACATTGAAATCTGTACTAGGCATTGCTGATCATGGTTTTCGTACTTGTTATTATAATTGACCTTGGTTTAAGATTTGGAAAAAATACAGGCAGAATACTAAGTATATTAAGTGAAGGAGGGTGTGTGATGAGTTAACCAAAGCTTATATTGTGCTCTTCAATCTTGGACCTTTCTGCTTTAAACTTACTTAGTATTGCCCCATAATCTAGGACCTGCCTGCTCAATTGTAATTGTAGATTTTCAGGTTGGTTCCTTTTCTTGTAGACAGAAATTTTTGGGTTGTGGCTTCTTGTAGCAAGTTGAAAGAGTTTCTTTCATTTTAATACCTATTTTATTTCAGAACATATAAAAGTAAGACGGAAATTCTAGATTTTCTTATGTTTTAACTTTTAACCGATGATGTTATTGCTGAATTTTGAGACTGTTTGGCAATTTCTATGAATAAAATGACTTTTATACTTGTTGGTGCATTGTAAAATTGCTATCTACAGAAACTAAATAATTGATGATTGCTATGCACATTTGCTAAATGCCTCTCATCAGACCTTGCTGCAGCAACGACTTTGTTATGTATGTTGGAGGGCATGTTTGGGCTTTGGATTGGTGTCCTAGAATCCATGAAATGCCTGACTATCATATTAAATGTGAAGTACTTGTATCTTTTTTTCCTTGTGTGTATGTGTACATGTTACTTATTTGTTGGAATTCTTTTGGGGGCATTTGTGTAAGCTTCACTTTTAATTGATACTTGGCAAAAAAAACATCTCTGCTATGATGTTTAGATAGCTTATCCTTTTTGTTTTTTTATTTTTTATTTTTTATTTTATTTTTTAAATTTCATTATTTATTATTCCCAGTTTCTTTAATGGAGCTGCACACACGCACATGAATGTTTGTTTGTTTGTTTTTATTTTATTTTATTTTTTATGGAATACATGAATGTTTGTTTGTTTGTTTGTATGTATGAATGTATATGTTCTAAATGTTATTTGCAAAAGGCCAAATCATTTTTATTTTTTATTTTTTTGGGTTAGGCAGTGTACCGTTTAAGAAATTTGATGTAGTTTCATTTAGGCAATTGTTTGTGATATTATGGGTAACGACAAAAGTAATTAATTGGAATGGTTAGAGGACATTGTCCTCATTAGTCTTGCTGAGCATTGTTCCACATTTATTGCTTCGGAGCAAAATTTTGTTTGCAAGAAAGAAAAATTAGATATACTGCTTTATTTGACTTTTAGATGTTGTGTCATGTGTGGTTTGATTATATGCAGAGAATTTGTGACAATTTATTTTGATTATTCACATTAAATCATTTTTATGTGACTTCTTTATGGTTTCTTACTTTCCAGTCTATTGTGGTTGCTGTCGCAATAATATCATGTTACCATACCATCACTGTCATCAAGTTATTGTCATCATCATTGTTATAAATATCTTAATTCTTTTCCCTTTATTTATATTTAAAAAAAAAACCATAATTCTCTAATTCAAAAAAAAATTTCTTAATGCTAAATTCTAAATTTTTAGATATACTCATTTAAAATTCCCATTATTAGTAAATTCTAAGAATTTTTGGAATTTGAAAGAAAAAAAAAAAAAAAAATCGGCAAAAAAGTGCTATGGAACTCTTTGTAAATCATATGAAGTCATTCATTCTTATAATTAAATCTATGGTAAGTCAATCTATATTTTATCAAAAAATTGTTTATAAATCAATTTGATATCCATTAAACAGAGTAAAGAGAGAAAACATTGTTTAGATATGAAAACTCTAAATGAAACATATCAACAATTTTACAGTTGTTGTCTAGAATAATGGAATTGAATAACAAAGATAGACGGATATTTCAAATTAAAACAATTTTATAAGTTTGTAATTTCAATTAAAAAAATTCAAATTTTAGGATCTAATTTTTTTTTTCTTCCCTCCTTTTTATTTCATTATATTGCATTTAGGACCTAATAATAAATAATATAATATCTAAGAGGAAATAAATCCAGCCCATTTTACCTATGTTTGTTTTTTTAAAAGATATGTGGTCAGGCTCAAGATAATTAAGTCAGGCTCAAAAAAAAAAAAAAAAAAAAAAAGATATGTGGCAATTTTGTAAATAAAGTGATTCCTAATTCGAAACTCACCAGCCCCAATTCATATTTTATGATTATTAAAGATATTTACTTCGGTTGATTTGTTGATGAGAATTCATAGCCAACCCCAATTTACTTGGGATTAAGGCTTAAGTGAGTTGAGTTAAAATATTAAGCAAGGGAAAATGGCAGTTAATATTTTTTAAAATTTATTTTTTAGACTAGAAGAACAATTCACAGGAGTGTTTATTTTATTTTTGACCTGAACAATATCAAGCTTCTCTCTACCAAAATCTGTGTGCCCAAATCTTCACTCTTCCTTAGAAAGTTCTTTGATTGCAATGAAATGTGACCGCCATTGTTCTTCCCTTCTTTGGCCGAAAATTCCTTCGAAAAAGTAAAGGTGGTCTAGGCATAAGGGGTATGACGAATTTCAACAATGCTTTGATTGCAAAATTGAGAAGGAATGTCTTAACAGAAACTTATTCTCAATCCCAAAAGCAAATTGCATCTTCTGCCTGTGGAAAAGCATGTGTGACAACTTCTCATAGACGAGCAGGAAATACCATGGCCCATCAGTTAGCAGGGCACGCCAAGAATGTAAATCATGAAATTATTTGGATACAAGATGAACCAAAGTTTATTAAGGAAAGAACGAGTATTGACAAAGCACTTTCTATTTGAAGTTTTCAGTAATGATTTTTTTTTTTTTTTTTTTCATAAAAAGTTGTACATTGGGAGTCATATTTCAAAAACAAGACATCGATCCAATGCCTACTCATAGGCCTCACTCACTTTGTTCTCTATTAGCACTGTAAAGTGATAAGCAAATTCGGTGACTCACTCGTTAAAAATTTTATTATTGCATTTAGGACCTAATATAATATCTTGGAGGAAATAAATCCAATTCCTTTTTACGAATTTTTCTTTTTCTGAAAGATATTTAGTAGCTTCCGCGGACGCCGAGAATCCAATCGGGTGTTTTTTTTTTTTTTTTTTTTAAAGAATAACTTTAGATATTATCAGAGTCCAAGGTTGTATCAAACTCTCCAAACCCATATTGTGAATATGCCAAATTCATTCATCATCAGAAAAATGGGTGTGCTCCAAATCTTCATCATCTTCATTTCTCAGCACTATCACTATCATTATCATTTGCATTCACTGTTTTCTGTGCACACTCATCTCTGTGCTTTTGCTTCATTATTGGACACCTCCTGCAACACAAGTCACAGAACCAGTGGGCTAACGAAACTATATGTGTTGTTTAATTATGGGGTCTTGTACTTCTTGGTTGAATATGCGTGTGGTTGGATATAGGGGGTTGTGCTCTGGAGTGTGGTGGTGTTGCTGGTCAGTGAATTCCGGAGTTCACGCTTACTAGTGTTTAGTGAGGACTTGTTCTTCCTCTATTTGCTTTCTCCATTCATTTTCAATGCTGATATGCTCTCTCTCGCTTTTTACGTGTGTGTGAATTGTAAGTAGTTGCTCAGAATTGGATTATATTTGAACTGGGTTTCTAGGGGTGTGGAATTTGGAAAAAGGATTTCTTTACTTTGGAACTGTATTTTTGTGGATTGGATTTGGGGTCTGTAATTGGAATTTCCTTTACCAATATCTATATAGGAGAGATCAAACAGTATCCAATGTTGAGTTGGATGTAAACCCTCCAATTCCAATCTCAATGTTGATTCCAAGCTAAAGTAATGCAGCAAGAGAGGTGTTATATGATGATGTGGGCTTGAAAGTAATTATGAACAGATTATTGAATCTTATCGAATTTAGATTTATTAGTCTTGATATTTGTGAGATTTAGTACCTGGTTAATTTTGTTGTTTCGGGTAGTTGGTACTGTAATTTCGTTTTGCCTTATATCACTTTGTAAGATCTGCAATCCTTATTCCACTTCTACTATTTTTCTTGTTTCAAGCTTGGTACTGGTATTTTCTTAACATTGTATAATGATTGTAAATTTTGCTAATAAAACTAATTCACTTATTCCTATGGATCTTACATTTCACCCAAACAAAGTCTAACTATAGCATTTTGTTGTTTTATGTCCAGGTGCCCATTTTCTTCTTACAAGAATTGGCGTGACAAGCATGGATATTCAAGATTACCTAGGTGACTAATAACCATTGTTGAATCATTTTGTTCATACGGTCATTAATAGTCATCCTTAGTGTTATATTTCTACGATCATATGCTGGACTTTCTATTTTCATTTCACATAAAAGTTGTTTTTGGAAAAATTATTATTGGTTTGCTAAATTTTAATGCACTTTTTTGTTGGGAATTTGGTAGACATCATTGTCTAATTTCCCACATTGTAACTTTCAGGCGGGTCTTATAAGTGCATATATCATAAAGACACTTTACTTTGGAAGGTACAATCAAATTCACTTTGTTTTTAGCCTGAAGTTGTTCCTTTTATGTATCTGTTGCATTCACTTTTAGTACCATTCAAATTTCTGTATTCTTAAATTTTGAAAGGTATTAAGAATTTGGAACCAAATAAAAGAAGAGATCTAAATAGGAAAAGAACAGATGGAATTCAAGTAATGACAAAATTAGTTAAGGTGACACAAGGAAAAGATGAAGTGGGGAAAAATGTGGCTTGAGTCAGTGGTGAATGAGAACAGGGAAAAAGATTTAGCAGGATCTATGTATCTGTTGCATTCACTTTTAGTACTGTTCAAATTTCTGTATTCTTAAAATTTGTCAATGTGATGTCTTTCAGATGGTTCATTGGTAATAATGTTAATGGATCTATGCCCTTCTATAATCATACATGCTTATCACCCCCCTCACTTATAGTTGTTGAATTTATAGCCATATGTTCAGAGTTTGATACAATTGCATCACTTTGAACTATGCATGTCATTCCTGATCAATGCAATTAACATTAACCTATAACCTAGGAAATTATTTGCCCGTCTATAGATGGTGTTGACTTGGCTTGATATCAAGAATTTATATGGCGGCCAAATATATTTGAATGATTATCACATTGCCACACACTAACTCCATATACACTAGGTCTATGACATTTGGCTTTTATATTTTTCAAAAGAACTCCTGTTAAGTCTATAATAGACAAATTCTAAATCAAACAGTACCAAAAATATATGGATTTTATTTGATCAAATAGGTATTTGGTATTTATTTAACCATGAGTTTGACATCCTACCAGCTCAAGTTAGTCTCAACAAAAGAATGCAAATTGAAGACATGACTTGCATCTTTATGGGGGCCAAACCGAGACTTTGGAACACATTCTTGTTAAATGCCCTGTTGGCTGTTGCACTTATAATTTGGTCCTCCCACAAATTGGCCCTTTAATTTCCTAAAATTAGAGTCCAGGCCCATCCACAAGTGGATTAAATTGTTTAATGGCTAGGGATTGATTCAGAAGAAGATATTTGTTTCCAAATCTTTGCTCTACTATGAGACAAGATTTAGCAAGCAAGCAATTGCTACAGTAATCGTCATGGAAACCGCCTCCTCCAGGTTGGTCCAAAGTTAATTTTGACGATACAATTAGAGACACAAAGATCGCAACTGCTGCCTTGATCAGAGACAACTACAGACTTCCATTTTTAGTTTGGAACAAGATATTAAGCCAATTAAATATCTTGAGTGAATAGTTGATGAGAATTCATAGCTGACCCCAGTTTAATTGAAATTGAATTGAGTTAAAATATTAAGAGATTTAACAGTTAAGATTTTTATAATTTATATTTTTCAGACTAGTTGAACAATTCCAAGGAATATAGAAGTGAATTAATTAATTCTTCCGCCATGTTTTTCTTCTTTGGACTGAATGTAAGACACCATATGGAAGATAACCAACTAGATGACTAAGATGAGTAAATATTTCTAATAGATATTCCATGGGCTTGATGTCAGATTTACATTTGTCACAAAGAGAAAGATTGATTCTTCAACCTTTATTGAGTACAGAGGAATTGTGTGCACCTTGTGCAGTTAAAACCTTGAATCACCAACTTGGATGATAAGGTCATCTGCAACTTTTTTCTGGACAATCCTGCCAGGAATAGATGGGATTCATTGCCATAAAAAAAATCTTGCGTATGTAACTATCACTACAAGTACATCATCAACATTCCATATATATATATATATATATACATGCATAGGGAAGAAAATGTCTTCAAAGAGAGGTGGGTTTTGGTGGGGCTGTTTACCAGTCCTGGTTTCTTTTTTCTAGAACTAGGGCAGCCAAACTAACATTTGTTGGAAAAATGACATCCCACAAATGAAATTTGTGAAAATGTTAAATATTATCACTCACAACAAACCTTAAAAGACAATTGACCAGGTAAAAGATTATCAACAACTAAGCCACAAAGTATTTGTATCAGTAATTCTTAAACATGATAAATGAAGTTTTTGCCAGTGCACCTAGACACAAATGTGAAGTTATCATTAACAGCTTCTGTCATCATTAGGTAGTCAAAATTCTAGCATGTGAAACAACCACTATATAACATTGAAAAATTCCACAATCCATCATGAAATGCTCAATAACTTTTTGAGACCACTTTTCAATGTATGTGCCCAACTTCAGAGAACCCAAAAATCATCTCTCACGTGCTCATAGTTAATTAATTATCATATATCTCAGCTACTATAGCTAAGGACAGGTAAATGTCTCACAGTGTCAACCTCAAAACAGATTAGCATGCACCATCTTCTATTTAATATTTAACAGAAAAGTAACATCCATATGATCCCAACCTAATTCAAGTAAAAATTTAGAAAAAGTTTACCAACAGAAACACTTCCATCATACTAATCTTTTATACTGTGATATCTCTTTGCTTGATATTGAATTCCATGAATGAACACTACAATTGCTTGCTCTTTTTGTTAGAAAAATGCAAACCATGCTGAGTTGAAACAATTACATGGGCTAATGATCATGACATTAGTCATTGAAAATGTAATCCCCTTAGTAGGCCTATTGATTTTTGTGCAAAAGTTAAGCCTGGAGACATCAAGTACACAGGTAATTTTCAACCAAATTGAATTTCCTAGTGTGTGCAATTGGAATTGTATGATTAAAGGTAGTAACAACAACCAAATTGAAGTGCCTAGTGAGTAAATTTGGAACTGTATGATTAAAACTTAAAAGTTATGCTAACAACACCAATCCGGATGAGGAATGGGGTTACTCATCAGACCTTTCCACATTCCCTTTTGTGCTCAAATCATGTTCAGTATGTGCTATCCCAACAATTGAGAACTATGGTTGTGGGATTGATTTTTTGATTCAAGCAAACCTCTATGTGCTCTTTTAAATGGTACTAAGATTCATGAAAATATGAATCCATCTTATTAAGTGAGAAGTAGCATAATAGAGTTGGAATCTCAGTCTAGCAGAGTTTAAGTTCGTCTTTCTAATATATATGGGACTGTTATATCATAATTAATTTTGTAATTTGGTTGAATTGTTCTTGTTAAAATATTTTCAGAATATATCATTAACCATATTCAGAACATAGCTCTATGCTTTTGATTTGTTCGATGTCTTAAAGTTTGGAAAATATCAATAATCACCATTTTCCTATTATTATTGTTGACCTTTTGGGGTGTAATAACCACTTCCTTTTATTCACTAGTATCTTCAGTGAAGGTTTATATATTTTTTAGCCTTGATATCGGTCCTTTGATAAGCATTTTGACCATCTAGTTCTGTAATTTAATACAAGCATTAGTACTCCTAAGAATACACAAACCTGGTGGATTGCCAAGAGGATTCCTTGTCCCAAACAAGTGAAGCTTTGAAATGACTTGTTAGGAGTTCTACAAGCATGTAAAACGTATTCTCTCCAAAGATGAATGACTTCCATACGATTCCTGGTAATTAAACAAAATCAGGGGTTCTTATATATGCTTTTCCAAAAGATGAATGACTTTCATATAATTCCTTTGATAAGCATTTGACTTTGATGATAAATACAAAGAAAGAGAACATGTTCCACTTTTGGGGTAATAACTTGAATAATTTCTTTTTGAATAAATTATCATTTCAAAACCTTTTTTTTTTCAACACGTAAATTGTTCAAGCTGCTTGTAGCCCCGAAATCCAAGTTTAATAAATGTGACAACATGTAAAATGTATTGGGAGCTACGGAACAACAATTACAATAACCTTCGTCTCAAAAGGCAAAAAAGAAAAAGGAAAAAAAATCCCAAAAATACACTCATGGGCGAGCACATCAAGAAGGAAGAACCAAGGCTTGATTCTGTTGGAGAGTAAAAGATCATGTGTAAGGATATTTGAGATCAAACTACATTGAACCTCTGAGATGAAAGTAGCATGTCTAACAATTGTAGACATTGCAATACTGGCAACATGAATGACACCAAAACAACTTATCCCTATAATGTTGAAGTGGGTGTCAACTTTTATTGGGTAATTCAACACAAGATTCATCAAGAAAGAAGCTACACTTCACACATTTGTCGAAAGCACCCGTCACAATTTTCGTTATTCTAAACAAAATAAGGTTTAATGTAGTACCATATTAAGTGCATCCAGAGCAGTGTTAAAGCAGAAAGAGCAATTTCTCATCAAACACCAAGTGAGCAAGACCCAATCCAATCCCCCATATACAAAATGACAGACAATATAGCAATATCTCATCACAACTGAATACATAATTTTTTAGTTAAGAAAATAGAAAAACAACAAGCCAATGCTAACGAAATTCAGCTTTACCAGGTAAGCCATAGGCGTCTCTCATTCATAGTACTGTAACGGTGTCATCTGGGTCTTATACTTGTCGTAGTACTATGAAGAGAATAATTAAATAATTAAAATAAATTCTCTGAATCTAAAAATTACATAATTATAAAAAGAAAAGAAAAGAATTCTTTTTATTTTTATTTTTTGGAATAGTGGGCAGTTTTGTACCTTCTGGTCTCCAGCAAACTTTGAATCTTTGATTCTTGATGGACTGGCCCAATACAAAACTCTCTCTGGCATATTTTCCATATTTTGGGAGAAGTATGGCCTTAAAAATAGGAGGGCTGCCTCAAACTGTCAATGTGGTCTTTAAGGAATTGCACCTTAAGATGATTATAAAAATTAAAATTAAAAAAAAAATTAAAAAAAAAAGAGCTTGGGATACAAATAAATTTATTTTACCATTGAAATTTGAGAAATAATGTATTCACACTATTTTTACAAAAAAATTTAGATGGTAAATTGTTAATAATAGGTAAAAAATTGATGTTAGTTATAAGTCCAAATAAGAACTAGTAGCAAATTACCATTTAAGATTTATTGAGAAAATATTTAATCTTATCACTCACAACAAACCTTAAAAGACGTTTCTCAAAAAAAAAAAAAAAAAAAACCTTAAAAGACAATTGACCAGGGAAAAAGATTATCAACAATTAAAGCTACAAAGTGTTTGAATCAGTAATTCTTAAACTTGATAAAAGAAGTTTTTGCCAGTACACCTAGACAAAATTGTGAAGTTATCTTTAACAGCTTCTTTCATCATTAGGTAGTCGAAATTCTAGCAGATGAAACAATCACTTTTTTTCCTTTCTTTTTTTTTTTTTTATCTATTTTTTTAAAAGGGGAAATAGGAAGCCCTCCGGATCCCTGCTTTGTTTCAAAGATAAAAAGAGAAGTTTTAAAACAATATATTAGAAGAAATTTTGTAAAAAAAGACCAAGATATGGAAGGTGTCACGGCCAAGGGAAATGCTGGCTATAGTTGATATTTGTGCTTATAACCTACACAAATTGTGAGTAGGGCTTCTGGAAAAAAAAAATTGTAATTAGGCTCTTTATAGTCACTTATATAGTCAATCTATATCTATATCTATATTTATATATATTTAAAAGTTGAAGCGCAGTATTTATTATTGCTACGCCACCTCATTCACCACATCATTGACCACATAATTTTTATTTTTCTTATTTATTTTTTATTCCTAATTTCTTTTACAAAATATATATAAATAAATTATTGACTTTACATATTCATCTTAGGTAATTTCAACTTTATATATAACTTTGTCTTTACATATTATCTATTTTAATTTAAAAGTTTAATATTCCATTATCATTAAGTTGATGGGCGGGTAAGATTATATAAACCACTACATTAATAATCAAATGCAAAATGGCCTCCTCAAATCTCCTACGTTAAATCTATCTTCCTAGAGTAACATTATTTTTATTTTTCTTTTTCTTTTTTCCCTTCAACGGGTACTATGCCACAAACTAATCTTTAAATTGCCCTAATCATTATACTCTTTACCCATTTTTTCTGTTACAAAGGTTTATACCTTAACATTTATGAGGAGGACCCCAAATGATGTATGATCCATATATCTAAAGATATATTACTATTAAATTGAGTCTTTTATGATGATGACTGATGAGTTGCCAATATAACTAGAGCAACTCCCCAGTACAAATAGGGGATCTTTATATGCAAATAGATTACAGGAACTACATGAACTATTTTTGAAGAATTATAATTGTGGGTGAGAAAGCCCAACGCCATATGTTGGGCCTGAGGCCCAGTTCAGATACGACTCTCCGTCCGAAGAGGATAAAAGTATCAATGCTTTGCCATCCTGGTGGAGGTGCAATCCATAAGGGACAGGCGCACCATCCGAAGACAATCTAGTTGGGCCGAAGGGACCTTACCCAACGGAGCTGTCCAGAACTTAATCGAGTAGATATGCTGAAGAGCCCCATGCCAGAGCTGAGCTTCGGGCACGTTCAGAAGGCATAGCTATCATGAAATATCTTACCAATAAAGCCGCCACCACCACATTTAATGCACTGCAGCAACTTTCCTGGCCGCATTTATGTGGAGAAGACACCTGAACAGTGTATCTTCACCCACCACCACTCACTGGGGTATAAAGCAAACGGCTGATGTGACTAGTACTCAAGTGGGCACCTAGATGGAGGACAAGTGTGCGGTGAAGATGGGAAAATGGTGTATATATAAAGGGAGCAAGTCTCGCAGAGAAGGGGGAGAAAAAAAAATTGTATTCACTAAGTCTTTATATACTAATCCTCTTCGGACCAAAGAGTTTTCCTGTTAAAAAAGCCGGTCTCAATCCTTTTTTCTTTTAGATGGTTTTTGCTTGTATGAACCGTTGCTAAATCCGCTACTAGGCCAGTTGTTCAACCCACTCTCTACAAATTTATTGTTGGGAACTTGTTGGGCTCACAATACAGGGAGTTGGTATCAGGCCCAACAAATTTGGACCCTACAATTGGCGCCGTCTGTGGGAAACAGCTTGAGCGAAGGTGGAAGCAACACCTCAAAAGATGGCTGAACCAAGGCAACGACCAGCTGAGTCCAGGTCATCTAAGCACACCGATCCCTTTCTTCATCTGGAACGGAGGCAGGATCACGAGGGAAGTGTACACACCGCACATGACGATCAAAACCAGTCGCATGGGGAGAGCCACATGTCTCATGCAGAGAAGAACAAAGATATGCAGAAGGAAATAGACAGGCTCAAAAGGGAGTTGCGCCGTGCAAAAAGGAAGCGCAGTCCCTCGTATTCTGACGAAGATTTTGAGGATGAACAGGATGTTGGCTATAAACAGAAACATCGAACACCGGTCAGCAAATCCTTTACCTATGAGGAAATGCGTCATGACGAGAGGAACCCTCAGAATCCCTTACCGAGGGGCGCAGGGAATGATGCTATGAGCAAAGCTCTGGATCAGATCTCCAGGTCTCCTTTTACACGTAATATCGAGGGTGCCAGACTTCCCAGACGTTTCCACCAACCTACATTCACCATCTACAATGGCCGGACCGATCCAGTGGAACACGTGAGTCATTTTAACCAACGGATGGCAGTCCATTCTAGGGACGAAGCCCTGATGTGCAAAGTTTTTCCCTCCAGTTTAGGACCAATAGCCATGAGATGGTTCGATGGTCTGAAAGCAAACACTGTTAGCTCTTTCCAAGAACTAACCCAGGCTTTTGGGTCTCGTTTCGTCACTTGCCGAAGGATTCCTCAGTCCGTGGCCTCGCTGTTGTCCGTCAGCATGAAAGGGAACGAGACTCTGAAGTCGTACTCAGATAGATTTTGGGAAACATACAATGAGGTAGAGGAAGACTGTGAATCGATGGCTGTTAGCTCTTTTAAACTGGGCCTCCCCATTGAACATCCCCTGAGAACATCCTTGACGCGCAACCCTGCCACCAGTATACGCCAGTTGATGGACAGGATCGATAAGTACAAAAGAGTGGAAGAAGATCAGCAGCAGAGTAAGGGTAAGGAGAAGGTTATCCCTCAGGAGGGGAGGGATTTCAGGTCGGACAGGAAAAATCACAACAGGCCGAGGAAGGACTAGACCGGACAAAGCACAGCAAACTTCCAGGCGATCAATGCGGTTTTTCGCGAACCAGTTCACCAAGTCCTGGATAAGATAAAAAACGAACCATTCTTCAAGAGGCCGAACAAGATGGTAGGAAACCCTGAAAGGCGCAACCACAATCTTTATTGTCAGTATCACCTTGATCATGGACATACTACCAAGGATTGCAGGAGCCTGTGGGATCATTTGGATCAGCTAGTCAGCGAAGGCAGACTAAAGCACCTCCTGCACCATTCATACGGACAGGGAAATCAGACAAGCACGGGGCCTAGGAGAGGCAACTCAGTGAAACCTCCTTTGGGAACAATCAATGTCATTTTTGCTGCACCTAGGAGGACAGGGTCCCACCCATCCAGGGTATTGTCAGTAGCCCGAGTACCCTTGGAAAGTGTTAACAGAGAGCCGAAGAGACACAGGGTGGATATTCCAGTTCTGGGATTTTCGGAGGAGGACAAAGTAGGGACTATCCAGCCGCATGACGATGCCCTAGTAGTTACTCTAAGAATAGGCGGATACGATGTCAGGAGGGTAATGGTAGATCAGGGTAGCGCAGCAGAGATTATGTACCCAGACCTATACAAGGGGCTGAACTTGTCCCCCGAGGACCTGACTCCGTACAGTTCTCCTTTGGTCAGTTTCGACGGCAAAGTGATCATTCCGAAGGGGCAGATTAGATTGCCTGTGCAAACCGGTCCTGAAACGGTGGAAGTGGATTTCATAGTAGTGGACGCCTACTCGCCCTACACCGCTATAGTAGGCAGACCTTGGCTTCATACCCTTGGGGCGGTATCCTCCACCCTACACCAGAAAATTAAGTATCTGTCCGAAGGAGCAGTCAAAGAGATCCGCGGAGACCAGTCTACGTCCAGACAATGTCTCGTGGCGGCCATCCAGCACCATCCTCAGGCTGAGACCTCGGGCTGTAACGAAGGGAATTTGTAGCAATTAAAGTCGTCGGTGCTGGACACCGAAGTTTCGGCCAAAGAGGCAGAGTGCGAAAGCTTGGTAAGGGTGGTTATCGGTAACAACCCAGAGAAGTTCTTTCAAGTTGGATCCATGCTTCCCCCTCAGGAGAAGGAGGGGTTGATAGAGTTCCTCAGAGCCAACGCTGACGTATTCGCATGGGACCCCGCGGAAGCCCTAGGAGTAAGTCCAGAATTCATCTGCCACCACCTAAACGTTAATCCCACCATTGTCCCTAAAAAACAACCACTCCAACGACCGTCAAGGGAACACGCTGACGCGGTCAGGGATGAAGTGATGAAACTCAAGCAGGCAGGAGCCATTAAGGAGATCTTCTACCCCGAATGGCTGGCTAACACGGTGGTGGTAAAAAAGAAAAGTGGGAAATGGCGGGTGTGTGTGGACTTCACCGATCTTAATAGAGCTTGTCCGAAGGATTCGTTTCCAATGCCGAAGATAGACTAATTAGTTGATGCTACTGTCGGACATCCTCGGATGAGTTTCTTAGATGCTTTTCAAGGTTATCATCAGATACCCTTGGCTCTCGCCGACCAAGAAAAAACATCCTTCGTAACCCCGGTGGGAAATTATCACTACAAGGTGATGCCGTTCGGCTTAAAAAACGCAGGGGCTACCTATCAGAGGATGATGACAAGGATGTTTGAGCCACAGCTGGGCAAAAGCATGGAGGTTTATATTGACGACATCGTGGTTAAAAGCAAGATTATTGCCGAACACATTGGGGATCTCAGGGATATCTTCGAAATTCTGAGGGGACACAGATTGCGCTTGAATGCCTCCAAATGTTCGTTTGGTGTTGGATCAGGCAAATTCCTTGGGTATATGGTCACACACAGGGGAATCGAAGTTAACCCCGATCAAATAAGGGCCATCAAAAACTTGCGAGCTCCTCGGAATCCCAAGGAAATTCAGAAGCTGACTGGGATGACCGCTGCCCTTAATCGGTTCATTTCCAGATCAGCAGACAGGTGTAGGCCTTTCTTCTCGTTAATCAATAAGTGGAAGGATTTTGAGTGGACAGAGGAATGTGCTATTGCCTTCCAACAACTTAAGGACTACCTGGCTAAACCCCCCATCATGTCCAGTCCCCAGCCGGACGAAGTCTTGTTTGCTTACATTGCCGTGGCCCCTAACGCTGTAAGTTTGGTGCTGGTCCGAACAGACTGTGAAGTGCAAAAGCCAGTCTACTACGTAAGCAAGTCGCTACAAGAAGCTGAAACCCGCTATTTGCCACTAGAGAAAGCCATTCTGGCCGTTGTGCTGGGTACTAAGAAGTTGCCCCATTATTTTCAAGCTCACTCCGTTATAGTCCTTACCCAACTCCCACTCAGAGCCGTACTCCGAAGCGCCGACTACACTGGAAGAATTGCCAAATGGGGAACGATGCTAGGGGCTTTTGATATCAAGTACATGCCGCGCACATCGGTGAAGGGCCAGGTCCTTGCGGACCTGGTCGCTGAGTTCACAGAGCCCCATTTAGAGGAAGCATCGCAAACTCTAGGCGCGGGAGGAAGGCAAGTCAGCATGATTGCGTCACAAAACGCCTTGCCCTGGGAAGTGTATGTAGACGGAGCATCGAATCAGAGGGGCTCAGGCGTAGGGCTAGTGTTGATATCCTCCGAGAAAATCATCATTGAAAAAGCCTTAAGGCTAGACTTCTCAGCAACGAATAACGAGGCAGAATATGAGGCTCTATTGATGGGGATGAAGATGGTGCGAAGGATGGGAGGAAAGTCCGTTGAGATATCCTCAGACTCAAAGTTGATCGTCGACCAAGTGCTGGGAGAATTTGAGGTGAAAGATGAGAGGATGCAGGGATATCTGAACCTGGTCAAGTCCCTACAGTCGGAGTTTGAATGCTTTACCCTTCGGCACGTCCCTAGAAGTGGCAACACGCATGTTGATTCTCTAGCTACACTCGCCACCTCTTCGGCGCAGGAATTACCAAGGGTCATCCTGATTGAGGACGTACAGAGGCCTACGGAGTTAAGAAAAAAGGTACTCCAAGTTCACTGCGTCGGAACCAACCCATGCTGGATGGATCCCATCATCAAGTTCTTGAGGGACGATGTGTTGCCCGAAGAAAGGGTGGAAGCGGACAAAATACGGAGAAAAGCTACAAGGTTCTGGCTGTCTGAAGGCCATAAACTGTACAAACGATCCTATTTGGGCCCATATCTGTTGTGCATGGCCCCCGAAACGGCTGAATTAATGTTAGAAGAACTGCATGAAGGAATCTGTGGGAGCCACACTGGAGGGAGATCTTTAGCTCATCGAGCTATTACTCAGAGTTATTGGTGGCCAAACATGCAGAGGGAGGCTCATGAATACGTGAAAAAGTGCGACCAGTGCCAGCGGTTTGCGCCAAGCATACATCAACCTGGTGGAACCTTTAATCCGCTATCCAGTCCGTGGCCTTTTGCCCAATGGGGTCTGGACATCGTAGGCCCTTTCCCTAAGGCAGCAGGAAACAGGAAGTTCTTGCTGGTCGGAACGGACTACTTCACCAAATGGGTAGAGGCTGAGCCTCTAGCAAATATCAGAGACGTGGACGTGAAGAAGTTCATTTGGAAAAACATCATCACCAGATTTGGAGTCCCACATACTCTCATCTCGGACAACGGGCTTCAGTTCGATAGCAAAGCTTTCAGAAGCTATTGCAGTGAGTTGGGAATCACAAATAGATACTCCACCCCCGCCTATCCCCAGGGGAATGGGCAGGCTGAAGCCACCAATAAAGTCATAGTTAACGGGCTAAAGAAGAGGCTGGATGATGCGAAGGGTAGATGGGTAGAGGAACTACCCCACGTATTGTGGGCGTATAGAACCACGCCTCGAAGGTCCACTGGGGAGACCCCTTTTTCGATGACCTATGGGGCTGAAGCTGTTATACCTCTCGAGACTGGGTTCCCCACCTACAGGATTAGCTCTTTTGACCCGACCAACAACGATAGGCAGCTGGAAAAGAGTCTGGATCTGATTGAAAAACGAAGGGAAAGCGCAATGGTCCGATTGGCGCACTACCAGCAGAAACTTAAACAGGACTATGACATCAATGTGAGACTGAGACCCCTTGAGCCTGGTGATCTTGTCCTAAGGAAGGTGGTAGGAAATGCAAAGAATCCAGCATGGGGAAAACTGGGGCCGAATTGGGAAGGGCCATATCGCATCACTTCGAGGGCAGGCATTGGAGCATACTTCCTGGAAGACCTGGATAATCATATAATGCCCCGTCTATGGAATGTAAATAACCTCAAAAGGTACTACTATTAAGAGAATTTTTCTTTCAGTCATGATTACACTTTTGTTACGCTAGTTTTTCTCAAGTGTTTAAACTTAAATCCAAGCATGCCTGTAGTCCTCGGACCAGATGACTTGGGTTAGTTAACACTCCCTCACGATTTCTCAAGTGTTTAAACTTAAATCCAAGCATGCCTGTAGTCCTCAGACCAGATGACTTGGGTTAGTTAACACTCCCTCATGATTTCTCAAGTGTTTAAACTTAAACTCAAGCATGCCTGTAGTCCTCGGACCAGATGACTTGGGTTAGTTAACACTCCCTCACGATTTCTCAAGTGTTTAAACTTAAATCCAAGCATGCCTGTAGTCCTCGGACCAGATGACTTGGGTTAGTTAACATTCCCTCACGATTTCTCAAGTGTTTAAACTTAAACTCAAGCATGCCTGTAGTCCTCGGACCAGATGACTTGGGTTAGTTAACACTCTCTCACGATTTCTCAAGTGTTTAAACTTAAATCCAAGCATGCCTGTAGTCCTCGGACCAGATGACTTGGGTTAGTTAACACTCCCTCGCGATTTCTCAAGTGTTTAAACTTAAACTCAAGCATGCCTGTAGTCCTCGAACCAGATGACTTGGGTTAGTTAACACTCCCACACGATTTCTCAAGTGTTTAAACTTAAATCCAAGCATGCCTGTAGTCCTCGGACCAGATGACTTGGGTTAGTTAACACTCCCTCACGATTTCTCAAGTGTTTAAACTTAAATCCAAGCATGCCTGTAGTCCTCGGACCAGATGACTTGGGTTAGTTAACACTCCCTCATGATTTCTCAAGTGTTTAAACTTAAATCCAAGCATGCCTGTAGTCCTCAGACCAGATGACTTGGGTTAGTTAACACTCCCTCACGATTTCTCAAGTGTTTAAACTTAAACTCAAGCATGCCTGTAGTCCTCGGACCAGATGACTTGGGTTAGTTAACACTCCCTCACGATTTCTCAAGTATTTAAACTTAAATCCAAGCATGCCTGTAGTCCTCGGACCAGATGACTTGGGTTAGTTAACACTCCCTCACAATTTCTTAAGGGTCGAAACTTAAATCCAATCACGCCTGTAGCCCTCGGACCAGGTGATTTGGGTTAATTAACACTCATTTACCATTCTTACAAGTATTTATCCTTAAATTCAATCACGCCTGTAGTCCTCGGGTCAGTTGATTTGTTTTAGTGGGCACGCTCGCTTTACTAGTCTAATCTGGCGTTTGGCGGAGTATGTAGACTTAAGCAACATTACGCCAGCTGTTATTTCCATAATTCTTTGTTTTAGCTACGTATAGAAGATTACCATGTTTCTGATTTATTCTTAATTACCAAACTGACATTATTAGCCATAATAACGCAATCTGACTAGTACTACAAAGGCAACAAGTAGCAAAAATAGACTATTTTATTCATTGAAAGACGATTTCATTACAAAAATAGCAAAAAATATCCAAGCGATTACACAAGCTGAACTTCCTAAGCTTTATCTTGAGGCTCCGGGTTAGGCTTTAGCAAATCGCTCGCATCTCCGGTCTGAAGAGGGGCCTGGCTCGTCTCGGCTGGGGCTGGGGGATTCTGATCGGCCGAGGACACTTCCAAGGTTTCAGGCACATCACATATATCGGGATCATAGTAGATGCTCCCAGGTTGCCTTAAAGCTGATTCTGCAGGGACTCCAGCTACGTCGAGGCATTTGCTCCACGTAATGTCGCAGTAGCCCCTGCAGACCTTGGCAAACTCCTCGATCAGCCTTGCTTGGGTCTCTTGCACCCTCAGCATATAAGAAGCCTGCTTTTCAGCCTCAACTGCTTCCTTGGCCAACTGAGCGTCCTCCTTGGCCAATTTGGCAGCGTCCCTGGCCTTTTGTAGCTCAGCACGAAGTTCCGTTACCAACGCCTTCTGAGTTTCCAGATTAAGTTCAGTAGTGTAAAGCTTCTGGCGTTGGTCTTCGGCTTGCTTTTCAGCTGTCTTCAGGCCTGCCTCTACATTTTTCCTTGCCTTAGCCTCCTCTTTTAGCTGCTCGGAGAGGCGAGCGCTTTCATCCTTTGCTTTGCCCAGAGCTAACTCAACGTCCTCCCTGGCTCGAGCTGCAGCTTGCACATCGACGTCTTTCCTTTTATTCCACTCTTCGGCCACATAAATCTGTTGGGCAATCTGCATGAAAACCAAAGAATTCTGCGTAAAGCTATGAACGCACGTAAGGGATGAAAAAGGGCTACAGATGAACACCACTTATCTCACCATGCCTAAATCCCTTTTGAGGGACAAAAAGAGCTCATTTTCGCTGAAGCGCCGATAGGACTCCATGTCCTTAGGAAGGAGGAGAGGTTTCTCCAACGCCTCTGCTATATACCCGGCCTTCCCACCGGCGTAGTTTCGAAGAGAGGCGTCATAAGGGATGGCTGCGCCATCCAATGTCAGCTTCGGAGACCACTCTAGAGTCCCCCGCCGCACGTCTGCGACCATATTGTCTTCTCTATTCTCAGTTGAAAAGGCCCACTTACCTCTAGTATCATGGGCCTTCTTCTGCTGCTTGGGGCCCTTCGGAGGGACCACTTCCCCTTCCTCAACATCCGTCACCTCGATCACCACCCTTTTCTTCTTCAGATCAGGCAGTGGTTTTAGGCCGAGATCCTTCGGAGCTGGAGGAAGAGGAGGGGG
Source organism: Quercus glauca (assembly GCA_023736055.1). Classification (NCBI taxonomy): domain Eukaryota; kingdom Viridiplantae; phylum Streptophyta; class Magnoliopsida; order Fagales; family Fagaceae; genus Quercus; species Quercus glauca. The sequence continues at coordinate 61,159,979 of CM043317.1, forward strand.
TGGTGGGAGGTTGGCAGTGGGCTGGGACGTGCCAGTACCCTTGGCCGCCACTGTTGTCCTCCTGTTCTTCATCAATTGGTCCAGACTCTGCATGTTTTCTTCTTCTGAGTCGTCTGGTACGGCTATGTTCAGGAGCGGAGCAGCAGAATGCCTGTCAAGCACCTCTTCGGCAGACAAAATTTCCACTTCCCCGGAGCTTTCCCCTTCGAACTTGAACTGGTCAATCTGCTGGTCAAGCGAAGGGGTAGAAGAAACTCTTTCCTCCTCTGCTACCGGTTCAAGGGGGACCTGTTGAACGGGCTGAACGAGCACCGGTATGCCCTGCGGATTAGGATGGGGCACTGGGGCGAGGTCGAAGGGGGCCAAAAAGGTCTTCCGTGCCACGTCAATGCGGTTTATGCGGCGATCCCCGAGTGTTATGGCGTTACCTCTCGGCTGGAGCTCAGACTTTGGGGTATAGCCGAGGATGAGTGGAACGGATCTAAGCTGTCCGTCTTCACTCACGAAAATCTCCGACTGAAGAAGGTAGTTCAAGGCCGCAGTATTTGTGAGACTCAGCCAAGGAGTTACGTACCTCCTATCTGCAAACATGGTGATAGAACTGTCAGTAGATTGCAACATGGCGAAAAGGAAGTCCGAATAGCTAGAAGCAAGAAAGAAAAGCTCAAGGGGGAATGTCCCACCTGGCGTTCCTGGCGTGGTTGGGCAATGAATCCCATCATGCTAGGCACCCGAGACGATCAGATAATCGTCCTTCATCCCTTTGTTGGACTTGGGAAGACCGGAGAGGAGTCTGACGATATCGGATCGGGACCTTAAATAGTATCCCGCCCCTTCTTTGGTACGACATTCGTACATGTGTACCACGTCGTGCCAAGTTAATCCCAAGCCTAAATGGCGGTTTAGGTCATCAACTGCACCTAAGATTCTAAAGGTGTTGGGTGCGCACTGGTCAGGACTAAGCCTATGGGCGGTAAGGTAACTTCTGGTGACTGGACCCATGGGGATGGTCATCCCTCCCTCCAGGAAGGCGATGATGGGGATTATCACCTCACCCTCCTCTCGGTTCAGTAATAACCCTTCCGTGGAGCAATACCTCAAGCCCACCTCCCGAGGAATGCGATATGTCGCCCTAAACTTCTCTATCTGGGAGGGACTGTCCACTAGGTACTCAAATCTACCCATTGTTAACAAGGTTAGAGGAAGGGAAACACGAGACGGCGATTGGGACAATCTACCACGGGGCCGAAGAGGCAATCTGAATGTAATACGAAAATCTCAGGGAAAGAACTTACGCAGAATCAAATCGGAGGATGAACTCAGGCCTCGCGGTGAGATCGTAGCGAATTCTGGAACGGGTTGAAGCAGATGACAGGAAGGACTTTGAGAGTCTGAGCGCTTGAGTTCGCCGGGAGTTCTGAAGTTTGTAAAATGAGAAGACAATCCCATCTGGGACTTTATATAGTGACAGGTAAAGTGGTGGGACTTACCCCGCCCAAAATTTTGAGGAGAATCTCGTCCGTTGATTTGAAATGGACCGCTAGATTTCAGGGACAAGACGCCGCCTGGAGCAATTAATGACGCCTTGGAAACGGCGCGACAGCAGCGGTTATAAAGAAGGCGCCCAAATTCATGCGCGCACACGTGTGGAGTCAAAGTTCAGTGCCCTCATTTGTCAAAGATCAAAACCCCACTTTTTCTCTTCGGATGCGAGGTAAAAAGTGAAATTTTGAGGGGCTATTGTGGGTGAGAAAGCCCAACGCCATATGTTGGGCCTGATGCCCAGTTCAAATACGACTCTCCGTCCGAAGAGGATAAAAGTATCAATACTTTGCCATCCTGGTGGAGGTGCAATCCATAAGGGACAGGCGCACCATCCGAAGACAATCTAGTTGGGCCGAAGGGACCTTACCCAACGGAGCTGTCCAGAACTTAATCGAGTAGATATGCTGAAGAGCCCCATGCCAGAGCTGAGCTTCGGGCACGTTCAGAAGGCATAGCTATCATGAAATATCTTACCAATAAAGCTGCCACCGCCACATTTAATGCACTGCAGCAACTTTCCTGGCCGCATTTATGTGGAGAAGACACCTGAACAGTGTATCTTCACCCACCACCACTCACTGGGGTATAAAGCAAACGGCTGATGTGACTAGTACTCAAGTGGGCGCCTAGATGGAGGACAAGTGTGCGGTGAAGATGGGAAAATGGTGTATATATAAAGGGAGCAAGTCTCGCAGAGAAGGGGGAGAAAAAAAAATTGTATTCACTAAGTCTTTATATACTAATCCTCTTCGGACCAAAGAGTTTTCCTGTTAAAAAAGCCGGTCTCAATCCTTTTTTCTTTTAGATGGTTTTTGCTTGTATGAACCGTTGCTAAATCCGCTACTAACCCAGTTGTTCAACCCACTCTCTACAAATTTATTGTTGGGAACTTGTTGGGCTCACAATACAGGGAGTTGGTATCAGGCCCAACAAATTTGGACCCTACAATAATAGTACACGGGTATGACACCCAAAATGAAGTGCTATGTACTTTTCTAGAGAGCAAGGCTAGATAAAAGACATTGTTTACAAAGAAACTTATATCAATCTCTTTAAGGTAAAATTCCTTCAATTACAATACTTTTGAATTATTCTTAACTAAATTCCACCAAAATTTTCACATTATTTAGGGTGAACTATCCACTATACCTACATGCATGTTAATGCATGTTATGGGTATCTTTTGTTTAATCAAATATAATTTTATTGTTTAAATTAATTTATTTTTCTTTTCCTCCATATTATTGTGAATGTGGTGATGGTGTATTTTTATTTTTGGTAGTTTCCATAGTATTTCTTTTGCTTCCTTCTACTTTTTTTAACCCATTTATTCTCCTATTTTCATTGCTTATGATGGAACATATTCTCCTATTTTTTTTAACCCATTTATTCTCCTATTTTTTTTTTTTAATGGGATGGAAGTGTATTTTTTTTTAGTTAAGTAGCCACATGGCTGAATCCTATGAGAGCAATCTAAGGAACAGCACTTAAGGTACTGTACTAAGCTTTGTCTCTTTAAGAATATAATAGATCATAATTAATTTCACTCACCAAATAGAAATATAACCAATTTTTCAATAGAGTAAATCTTAAAATTCTCTCCTTTCATTGTGTTTTTTTTTATGGTCACTTAAAATACAAGAGAAAGTCAAGTATCTTTGCAATAGTACCACTAAAACATCAACAAAAAACCAAATACAAAATTATCTCTTCCACACAACAATGTTTTTTATATTCATATTTATTATTCACACAACATGCTAATTAAGAAAAATGAAACAACAAACAAAACAAATTAGAGACAGAATTACAATTTACAATAGCCAACTATATTGATAAAACTAAATTAAAATAATATATATCTAAAAAACAAATTGTTTTTTGCAATTTTTACTTTGTTCAACTTTTCTTCTTCTTCAACTATTGTCTTCTTAATTCTATCTGTAGGGTTGAAATTTGTTGGACCAGGCACCAACTTTCTGTATTGTGAGCCCAACAAATCCCCAACAATAAATTTGTAGAGAATGGGTTAAACAACTGGGCTGGTTATGGATTTAGCAACGGTTCATGTGAGCAAGCGGGTTAGAAGGCATTCAGACTAGTGTTTAACAAAAATTTCTTTGGTCCGAAGAGGCTTAACATTTATAGACTTAGTGAATACAATTTTTTTTTTTTTTTTTTCATTCCGTGAGGCCTGTTTCCTTTATATATACACCTTTCGCCTCATCTTCACCGCACAATTATCCTTCATCTAAGCGTCCACTTGAGTACTAGTCACATCAGAAGTTTGCTTTAACCTGCAGTGAGTGGTAGTGGTTGAGGCTGCACTGTTCAGGTGTCTTCTCCACATAAATACGGCCAGGAAAGTTGCTGCAGTGCATTAAATGCGGTGGTGGCAGCTTTATTTGTAAGATATTTCATGATATCCCCGCAATTAGGCATACCCAAAGCTCAATCCTTACAGAGGAATCTTCAGCATATCTACTTGATCAAGTTCTCTGGAGATCCGATGAGTGGAATCTCTTCGGACCGGCCAAGTTGTCTTCGGACACAACATTCGTCCCTTATTGGTTGCATTCTCACCAAGATGGCAAAGCGTTGATCCCTTTAACCTCTTCGGACAGGGAGTTGTATTCAAACTGGGCCTCAGGCCCAACATATGGCGTTGGGCTTTCTCACCCACACTATCTTTCATCTACTCTGATCATTGTTTTTTTTTTTTTTTTCCTCTATAGATTTTTAAATTTTCTCATTTATACGTTCTTAAATTCTACAATATTTTCACTTTCTTCAACATTTCATCTACTCCACCATTCCTCTTCCATTTTAATTTTCATATAAATTTCTTATTAGTTCATTTCCACCCCTCCTCTATTCCTTCCAAGTTGTCCACAACAAAAGAGGTCAATACTCTCTCTATCGCTCTCTTTCTCTCCAATTTTTTTTCTCTTTCGGTTGATTTTTTATTGTTTCAACCACTTATTTTTCCGCTAATGGTTCTTTTTGTTATTGTTGATTTAATTGTCACATGACATTTGTTTCTCTTTTTGATAAATTTGTATAGACTTTTATGTATATTTAGGTATTTTGGTATTCTAATTCTTGATCAAAAGTTCTTTTTCTTTATCCCATTGGTTTATTTTACAACGGTGCATATATAGAAACTTAATTCCAAGATTTTGCTAATAATTGTTTATTTAATAATCATTGTTGGTGGATGAATTTGTAATTTCTGCAAAGATAATAACCTCAATAGATTATCAACAACAATTTTTTTTTCCTAATTGGTCCAGTTAATCATTGTTAAGTTTTATTAATATTTTAGATACGTTTTCTAGTATTGTTTTGGATTAAAGGGTAGAAAAAATAGGGTTTGAGAAAGTTTGTTTAAAACTAAAAGAATAATTTCCAAATTTTATGTAGAACTTTTTAATGATACTAAAAAATTACAAATAATTTTTTTTTAGAAAGAAATAAATTTTATTAAAAATGAATATTTTCACTAACTTGCATTTTGAATCCCTACAAAAAAAATTGTATCGTTTTCATTTTGGTACGACATAAATTATATATGTGATATATGATATATGATATATATATATATATATATATATTACATTTGTTATTGTTCCCATAATAAATAAAAATATGATTATGAAATACATTACTCTTTATTAAATTAGTCCAAATTGTAAAAAATAAATAATAATAATAATAAGATCGCTATAAAAAAAATTATCACGCCCAACGCACGAGTTGCGACTAGTTCAAATTAATAAAGAAATAGCACTGATCCCAATTTCAATCAATGCACACACTTCAATCACAGAGCCTTGTTTTTTCTATAGTGACTGTAAGACAAATTTAAATGACAGATTACAAAATTTCATAATAATCCTCTACCATTCGCACTATAGTGAACTAGTGATTGTAATACTAAAGAATCATCTCCTCATAGACACTAAAAATAAAAAATAAAGATTGATCTATTAAGTCTACTAAAAAAAGTCATGAGAGAATCACATGATTAAATGACATGTGTCTGACTTTAGAAAGTGCCACCTATCGATCTTCATATTTGTGAGATTAAATTAATACTATAGTGATGGTCATTACCATTTGGCCTTCCACGCTTTGCTTGTTGTCAAGCTTGGCACTAGTCATTTTTCAAAATATTACACTGATAATCACCTAATCTAACAGAACTGATTCACTCATTCCTATAGATCTTACATTTCACCCAAACAAAGTTTTAACCATACTATATGTGTTGTGTTGTCTAACTATACCACTGGTGCATATTTGCCATATAAAAGAACTGGTGTGACAAGCCTGGATAGTCAAGATTACCTAGCTGACTAATAAATATTGTCGAGTCATTTTGTTCAATAAATGGTCATTCTCATTCATAGTCATCCTTTTATACTGATGCTAAAACTCAGGCAGAGACTGAGCGTCAATCCAGCAATGAAGTGATGTCGTTTTTATAACAAAGATCTAAAATTAAAACGAGACGACGTCGTTACACATAAAACACGCTGATAAAGAGAGCACAGATTCGTGAAGAAACGGTGACGTTTCTATTTAAGTAGTAGACTAGTTGCTCTTTTAAAATGAAACACGTGCCTCTAATTTCAATCTGTTAAGTTAGTTACTAATGGAATCCACGTGTCTAATCTTATTTGTAGCTTGATTTTTAGTCCAAGGTTGTATCCAACTCTCCAAAACCCCATAGTCAGTGTGAATGCCAAATTCATCAACAGAATCCCAGAAATGGCTATGCTCAAAACCATACCAGTTCATCATCATCGTTTCTTGACAATAGCACTGTCACTGCACTCACTGTTTTCTTTGCACTCCTCTGTGCTTGCATCGTTATTGGACACCTCCTGGAAGAGAACCGCTGGGCTAACGAGTCCATCACCGCGCTTCTTCTGGTACTTAATTTAGAATTGTGTTTATTTTTTGCGTGGAACAAAGTGGTGTCCAGTTTTTGGGGTGTTGTAGTTATTGGTTTGAATGTGTGTGGTTGCATATAGGGGTTGTGCTGTGGAGTGGTGGTGTTGCTGATAAGTAAATTCCAGAGTTCACGCATACTAGTGTTTAGTGAGGACTTGTTCTTCCTCTATTTGCTTCCCCCAATCATTTTCAATGCCGGGTATGTTCTATCTCTCTCTCTGTGAATTGCAAGTAGTTGTTCAGAATTGGATTAGATTTGAATTGGGTTTCTAGTGGTGTGGAATTTAGAAAAAGGATTTCTATACTTTGTAATTATCATTTTGGATTGGATTTGGGGCCTGAAATTGGATTTTCCTTTTCCAATTTCTGTATAGCAGAGATCAAACAGTACCCAATGTTGAGTTGAATGTAAACCCTCCAATTCCTATTTCAATGTTGATTCCAAGCTAGAGTAATGCATCAAGAGAGGTGTTATATGATGATGTGGGCTTGAAAATAATTATGAACAGATGATTGAATCTTATTGAATTTAGATTTATCAGTCTTGATACTTGTGAGATTCATTACCTGGTTAATTTTGATGCTTCTTATATGCTATTTTTATGAAAATTCCAAGCTAAAGTAATGTCCTCTAACTGAAGTATGTACTGAATTTTGCATCAAACTGATATGGGTTCTTCCTTTGTTTCCAGTTTTCAGGTCAAGAAAAAGCAATTTTTCAAGAATTTCACCACAATATTGTTGTTTGAAGTAGTTGGTACTGTAATTTCATTTTGCCTTATATCACCTGGTAAGATCCACAATCCCTCATCCACTTCTACCTATGGATCTTACATTTCACCCAAACAAAGTCTTAACTATTCCATTTGTGTTGTATATACCGGGGGCCTATTTGTTATTTAAAAGAATTGGTGCGACAAGCCTGGATATTCAAGATTACCTAGGTGACAAATAACTATTGTTGAATCATTTTGTTCATACAGTCATTGATAGTCATCCTTTAATACTGATCATTTGCACATCCTTTTTGTGCAGCTGTTGGTGCCATATTGTCAGCAACTGATTCAGTTTGCACGCTGCAGGTACACTATTTTCATCCTTACATGAATGTTATACATGGAAATTGACATGCTCCATTAATGCATGATATTTTTCTCATGTTAAAGGTTCTCAATCAAGATGAAACGCCCTTACTTAACTTACAGTAGTATTCGGTGAGGGAGTGGTGAATGATGCCACCTCTATTGTGCTTTTCAATGCAGTCCAATCACTTGACGTCAGCAACATCGATCTGCTTACAGCAACATCGTCAGCAACATCGATCTGCTTAGTGATTGTTTTTTTCTTCTTATTATTATTGTTTATTTTCTTTCCTCCTTTTTTTTGGTGCATCTCTCTCAACAGTTTCTGTTGTTTTAGATACTGTATGTAGAGTACTTAGAAAACAAGAAAATATGACAATTTTTGTGACATAATTGTGTTGTACTCAACTGTAAAGCTTCAAGCTCAAAGGCATGCTACTTAGTGTTATATTTCTATGAGCATATGTTGGACTTTCTATTTTTGTTTCACATAAAAGTTGTTTTTGAAAAAATTATTATTGGCTTGCTAAATTTTAATACACATTTTTTGGGGAATTTGGTGGACATCATCATCTAATTTCCTACTTCAACTTTCAGGCGGGTCTTATAAGTGCGTATATAATAAAGACACTTTACTTTGGAAGGTACAATCAAATTCACTTTGTTTTTAGCCTGAAGTTGTTCATTCTATGAATCTATTGCATTCACTTTTAGTACCATTCAAATTTCTGTATTCTTAAATTTTGAAAGGTATTAAGAATTTGGAACCAAACAAAAGAAGAGATCTAAATGGGAAAAGAACAGATGGAATTCAAGTAATGAGAAAATTAGTGAAGGTGATACAAGGAAAAGATGAAGTGGGGAAAAATGTGGCTTGAGTCAATGGTAAATGAGAGCATGGAAAAAGATTTAGCAGGATCCATGTCTCAAAATTGAGATAAATGTGAAGGAATCCCATAACTAACACAATCTTGTAATCACCTAGTTGCGATTGTTGGACATCTTATTAGTTAATGAGTCTTGTATGATCACATTTTTGATTTACCATCTTTTGCATACCTTAATGATTAATTGTGACTTATATGTAATTCTTGTTATATAACTAGACATTTTCATTTTTCTACAACAGGCACTCCACAGACCGTGAAGTTGCACTCATGATGCTTATAGCTTACTTGTCATACATGTTGGCTGAGGTACCAAAGTCAAATTTTTATATCATTTTAATTATTTATTTCTTGCCTCTCTCTGGGTTTTAATTTTTGTTTTATCACTTTTATTTAATTTGGAAATATCATTATGCCTTCAACCTCCAGAAAGTATGTTCAAAAGTATTAGTACTCATATAAAGTAAAATTATATAGTTTAGTAAAATTCTATAGTTTATCACATTGAAATATCAAAGGTTTATAGCAAGGAATGGAACAAAAAAAGAAATTGAAGATGAATGCCTTAAATTTCATCATTCTATCTCCTTTGGGCGCCTCTGCAGTGAATTACTTTTATCTTGTTATAATTGTACATTAGTTTAAGCAGGCATTTTGGACTTCCATTGGAATAGATTGCACCATATATGTTTAATGTTTGAGTCATCTGTAATTCAACAACAGTATGACTAAAATGAATTGAGTTACCACCCTATAAAAAAGAAGAGATATAATCTCATTGCAGAAAACATTTTTCTACAAATACAAACAGAAGAATTTAGGGAAATAACATCAGTAGCTTAAACTGCTTTTCCAAACAAATGACACCGTCTGACTGATACAGGATATATGATGAATATGAAAATATCTGCTTGTCGTTTATTTCTTAAAATTTAATAAATTCTTATTTTTCTTGCAGCTCTTAAATCTAAGTGGAATTTTGACAATATTCTTCTGTGGCATTGTCATGTCTCACTACACATGGCATAATGTTACGGAAAGCTCACGAGTTACAACCAAGTAAGAACATATCCTTTCCCTCTTAATGGTGATAATATTGAACAGCCCCAATCATAAGGCCTACAACAAGGGTGACCTCCTATTGCACTTTCACTAAAATTTGTTGACATTTCTTGCTGTTGAAGTGGAAAGACAGTGTAATGTTCCCAAATCCATGGTTAATATTTTTTAAACTGCCAGTAATATGTGGCATCAACCCCCCCCCACCCCCCGGTCCAAAAAAAAGGAGATGGACAGCAAATTTGTTCAAATTGTTGTCACATCAAATTGTAGTATTTGTAAAATCTAAGAATTTACTCAATAGGCCCTTTAGGAACTTAGAAAGGGTGTCTTAATTAATAAATTCTTGTAAAACTCTTTGCAGCTAAATTAGACAGTAACACTTAAGTCACATACAGAGCAGAAAGACAATGGATAATTATAAATTTAAAGGCAAAGAAGTATTTGACAGGAAAAGAGGGCAGTTAGTAACTTTAGATTGAAATGCTGGCAAGAAAGGGATGCAGAAATCATGGTTTTTTCTTTCACAATTAAGGTTCTCTCAAGCTGGATCCTCTATCAACATTCTTATGTAAAAAACTATCTCTCAGTCAGCAATAACCATTGGTGGATTTCATTTGAAAAGGTGTCAGGATTCAAATGTTTACCTATTTACTTTGTTCTCTTTTCCTTTTTACTTCCAATCTCCAATTTACTTTAACTTTGTTTCTATCCTCTCTTTTGCGGCTCTATTGAATAAATTCTTATCAGTCTGCGATTTACATGTTTCAACAGAAATAAGGGACTCTGATCTTTGTACATTACTAGGCAAGACAAGTGTTAACATTTTAAGTATACAAATGAAGATTAAGCTCCAATGATCGATTCTAATCTTCAAAATGGTTTGATGATCTCAGGCATGCATTCGCAACAATATCGTTCATTGCAGAGACTTTTATATTCCTATATGTTGGTATGGGTGCCTTAGACATTGATAAATGGAAAAGCAGCAAAGCAAGGTAATTTTACTACTTTCTATTTCACATTTCAGAGCTCATTGTTAACTGACAGCTAGTATATTGTTTCAGATAATATGAAACAATAATTACCAAGTTCAGATATTAGATGTCATGTCATGCATGTTGCTATAAAAATAAGGTTACAATAAATGCATCGTAACTTGTAGCTATTGTAACTATCATCTCTAAAATATTTTTTTTTAAAAGGAGAAGAAAAGAAAAGAAAATGTCTTACTTAGTGCACGAGGCTCCTGCTTCTAAGGGGTCTAGGCTAGGTGGTACTTACCATCCTATCTAAGATCCTAGATAGAAAATCATTGCCTCAAGCCCTCACTGAACAAAAAATGGCAGTTAGGCAAATACTATATAAAATAGTGCAACACATAAGAATATTATATTTTTATTTTCTTTTTGTTCTCACCAAAGTAAAATCACAATTACCACATTTAGAAGACAAGTGATATGTTGCTTTGTCCATCTTATCTTCCTATGGATTTGATACCATTTAATTGGTTTCATGCTATTTGCTTCAGCCCAGGAACTTCCATTGCTGCGAGTTCAACATTGTTTGCATTAGTGTTGGTTGGAAGAGCAGCATTTGTGTTCCCTATTGCCAATATTACAAATTGCATAAAGAAAAGACCAAGTACGAAAATTGAGCTACGGAAACAGGTGATAATTTCAAACATCTTCAGCACTTAGCTATCGCCATTGATTCTAGCTCAAGCTTTGCTAACTATCTGACAGAACAGTTTATAATATGGTGGGCAGGATTTATGAGAGGTGCAGTAACTATCGCCTTGTCTTATAACCAGGTAAGTAGACAGCATCTCAAGTCAATAACAATTGAATATGTTGATTCTTGAGCAGTTATTAACTTCTGCAACCTACAATTGAAGTTTGTAAATTCTGACAAGACATTAATGGAAGATAGTGCACTAATGATCACCTCAACTATAATTGTTGCTTTGTTTAGTACTATGGTATGTTAATTAGCTTCTTCATCTTCAATTTTCATTGCTTTAAGGTCCATTATAGCGTTTATAAAAAAAAAAAATTAAAAAAAAAATAAAAAAGGTCCATTATCCATTATAGTTACAATGTTGTTATTGCACTATGGATCCAACCCATGAGCCCTTCTTCTCATGTAGTAGGAACCCAAAAAATGATGTCATTAAAGTAAAAACATCCTAAATCTTGCAAGATATTAAGATAATTGGTTGGGTATGCAGACTCTAGTGAAAAAAGAAAAAAGAGAAAACTCTTTGAAAGGTTGGCTTTGGTCAAACATATCAATACTTCTTCTCACGAAATCTATTTTCACACTCATTTCTTTTTTATTTTATACTTCATATTTTAATCCAAACAAATCCTTTATGACTTTTAGCTTTTTCATAATGATCTCCAGCTTGTAGTTTCTTTCTGGCCTATATATATATATAGAAAGAAGATAATCATCAATAAGACTCATACCAGCTTTTAGTTTTCAATCCAAATGTACATCATGACATTTATGAACATCATGCTCTGATCTTCTATTCTTTTTTCTCCAAACAGGTGTTTGGTTCCATAACAAAGCCACTTATCGAAGCAGTGCTGTTAAACCAACACATTCAAAAGCAACTGACATACCAAGTCTAGATGACTTACAAATATTATTCCTTGAAATTGGTGATCCAAGTAATCAAGGTGGTAGCAATGAACCTGCCCGCTAGAAGGGTAGCTTAAGCTTGCTAATAAGTAATCCCACTTCAAATGTTCACTATTTTTGGAGAAAGTTTGATGACAAAATCATGAGACCAGTATTTGGTGGACAAGGTTTTGTCCCACTTGTTCCTAGTTCTCCAACTGGTGCAGCAGATCCTCAAACTTCTTAATACTATTCTTTGGTGCAATAAACTTGTAATGGCGCTCCAAGATTTCATTTTTCTTCTTTTTAATTTTTTTTAATAATGCGGAAAAAGTAAAGCATTCACAGAATTAATTGTATCATAGCAGACAAATTATTTATAGACTTCAGTGACAACAGTTGGAGTACATATATATCTTGATTTGATTTGTCAGCATTATAAGCATGAATGTGTAATATTTAAATTCTAGTGCATTGAGAAATGGAAATTTAGTTCTTTTTCGGATAAAACGATCTTTCTTTCTTAAGCTTTAGTCAATAAAAAATGTTGGTTTTCACCAAAATGACTATTTATTTGCTAAATCTAGAGGATACATTTCATGAGTGTCAACATCATAAATTGACATTTCAACAGAAATCCATGCTTCTAGAGGTCTTTGGCTATCCTTATTCATGTTACCAAAATATGTACTTCAATCTCCTTGAAGGTGAAATCTTGAGGGAATCCCAAAGAATATGATCTATTGTAAGTCTAATCCTAAATAGCCAAGAGTTACTACTTTCTAACAAATATTTGCTACAAATGTACTTACCATTGTTGCTACCACTATCTTCTCTTGTGCCACTTCCAAGTTCCATCCCCCTCCCCCACCCCCCATTTTCTTCATCATGCAAATGAAATAGAAGTGAAGCAAGAAAAAGAAAGGGTGTGGAAGGAATTGAACAAACTTGCTTTATATTGGGACAATGAGGCATATCAATTCTTTTTGGGTACAGGCAAGTCTATCTTGCTAATAGTGCACATGAAGCTGGCTGAGTTCATGTATGAGCACTAATAAAATGATCAAGTTTGATTAAAAAGTACGAAGCACTATCTAATGCATAAAATATTACCAAAATTCTAGTCCTTTTTTAGGATTCTTCTAATATATTCTCCAACAAGGAACAAGGTTGCCTCAGATGGGTGACCATAACTAAATTGGCCATGGTACTGAAAATTCCCTCTTTACACTGCAAAATACTAAGAGGATACAAATATATAGTTTCAAATTCCTAAAAACATAATAAGGCACACTTCAATTTCAAGATAGCAGGTTCAGAGATCCAGCCAGAATTTTATCTTACAAAGCAGAGTTTCCCTATCTAATTGGTCCATATCTTCTCTTCTCTTTCAAGCTTTAGCTTACACATTTGTAATTCATTGAGTTGCATCTTCATTGTTTCAACTACTTTTTTCAGTATATTTCTTTCTTTCTGCGAATTCATCCATCCATTTTTGTTCATTGGTAATTGGATCCAAAAGTTCTCATTGACCTTAACGTGTTAACTTTCTCTGAGAGGATGAATCATGTTGTGAACTTCAAGGGCAGCCAATAGTTCCTCATCATGTGCTCATGTTTCTTGTGATAATCTATGGAATTCCAGTGCTTTTACATCCACTTGCCCTTTCTTTTCTTTTTTTTTTAAGCAAGCAAGGGTGTACCTGCATAAATGGTCTCATAAAAATGGTCAATTGGAACTTATATTTAAGTTCTTCTATAACTGGTTAAGATGTGAGTTTACAATTTTTTAAGTCCATCAATAAAACACTATATAATTCAAAAACACTGGTTGCCCAAGGTTAAGACTTGAAATTTGTCTATAGAGATTTTACAGCCATTTAGGTTTGAAATATCCAATAAAAGACACCAAAAAAAACGATACTTCTTCTTTTCAATAAGTAAATCTCTATTTTATGATTTCAGGTCGTAGAAACTCAATTTTAAAATAATGTAATCATCACTAAGAATGAAAAAAGCTCCGTACCTTGGGATACATGTCAATGGTTCTATGGAGGTTGTCATCACAATACTGAGAATCTTTTGGCAATTTTTCTGCAAGTGACTGAAAGCTTGTTGCACTAAGGTTCTCATCTCTAGCAACCAGGGTAAGATAACCATATATCAATCTTCCAAAGGAAAATATTTTGGTACAGGTTTGCTTGAAACAAAAGTAACGTAAGATTCTACCACCCCAATAACAATGCCCACATCATAACCATTATCATTGTCTCCATAATTCTTTACCAAAAGATCTCCAACATAGAAGCAATTCTTCTAACATTTCAATAATTCAGAATTTATTTTTATCGTTAAACCAACCTTGAGAAGGTGAAGCTGAGAATTGCAAGAAACTGAAATTTTCTCCATAGGGAGCACATTTATCAAGCATTCAGCTGTATCTCTTTGTAAGTGATGGTTTAGATGTTTGGGAGCCAATGGACTATGCATGATCCTACAAGCTCTGATCTCTTCCCTTTTACTTTTGATAGTTTGAATCTCTTTGAAAAAAGGATCTACTAGAAGGAATAAAAAATCTTCAAACCACCAATTATCACCTGTTTTTGTTTTAGTATTGAGTTCTCAACAAGATTTGCTAGAACATACAAGCATTGTACATCATCATTTCACAAGTTGTAACTTTTTGGTGCATGCAGAGATGGGTTCACTGCTTCTGAAAATATAAAAAGTTTCCTTCCAAAATGTAAGTATTAAGAAGCTTATATAAGCATCTGTTCTGAATATTAGATTTCCTTGTTCAAGATTTTCACTCCTTTTCTAAAGAATGAGCAGAAAATATAATGGAGCAACATTGGCTACTGTTAACCATTTATCCATAACAAAATTTAACTACAAATTCAAAAGATTTGGTTCCACCTGGAAGATTGTTTAGTGGGATAATGGGGCTAGTGTCTCTCTGGCCAATACTTTGGAACATGAGTCTATTCAAATGCACACTTCTTGTAATCAAATGGAGCTGACATTAACAAAAAAAATTATATTTAGTTGAAGTTTAATGAATTTGAACATGTTATCTTTAATGTTTATTATTTTCAGTATATTAGTAAAATATTAAGAATATTGAATATCTTGAATGATTAATTGATAGGAACTCATAACTGACTCCATTTTAATTGGGATTAAGGCTTAGTTGAGTTGGGTTGAGTTAAAATAGTAAGCAAGGGTAATTAAGATTTAACTATTTTGGTTTTTAAAAATTTAATTTTTTAGACTAGTTGAAAATTCTCAAGGATTTTTGGATACAACAATATAGCATGGTTTCAAATCCAACAAGAAGGGAGAATGAATTCATTTGATTGCTATGTTTTTATTCTTTGGATTGAATATAGGACACCATATGGAAGCAAATTATCTGTATGAGTCAATATTTTAATGGAGATTCTAAGGGTTTGATGTCAGCTTTACATTTGTCACACAAAGAAAGATTGATTCATCTTTTATTGAGAATAGAGTAATTAAGTGCACCTTGTGCAAATAAAAGCTTGAATCTCCAACTCTTATTATAAGATCACTTGCAAAATTTTTCCAGACAACGCTGCAAAGAATAAGTTGGAGCTGTTGCCATAAAAATATCATTTGTATGTAAATATAACAAGTAAATCATCAACATTCCTTATAAATGTATGCATAGAGAGGAGGGTGTCTTGAAAGAAAGAGGTGGGAAGCACTGGATGTTATTTTGCTTCAGAGTGGGCTAAAATATAATCTAACTTCAAACTCATTGTGAGTAGATGGCCTCCAACATAATTTTATCCACTCCCACTCCATCCACTTTAGATGAATACAAAAGATCCAAGAAAATAGAGAGGGATTCCAATTTCCAATCCTGAATAGCTTGAGAAAAATTTAGCTCCCAATGAATTGAACCATCCCTAAACTGCAAATGTTCTAATACAGTAGCTTCAGTGTTTCAAGCAAGACGATACAAGTCAGGAAAAGACTCTTTGTGGGTAGTTT
The DNA here is from genome assembly GCA_023736055.1 of Quercus glauca. Taxonomy (NCBI): domain Eukaryota; kingdom Viridiplantae; phylum Streptophyta; class Magnoliopsida; order Fagales; family Fagaceae; genus Quercus; species Quercus glauca. The sequence continues at coordinate 61,176,155 of CM043317.1, forward strand.
CACCACACCAAATGTCCAACCAAAATTACAAACAAATCAAAGAGAAATGGAAGCAGATTGAAGGAAATCAAAAACAGAAATACATTGCGTAAAACCCCAAATACGAGAACAAAGTCCCAACTAGCAAAGTTTTCTCAACAACCTCAAAAGTGCAGGTATTTCGTTCTCTCCAAATTAGCCACATCAAACTCCTCTTCGTTCCACTTCTTTAAATCCTCTTTCAAGGCTTTAAGATTTGGAACATGACACTGCTCCAACATAGAAGCAATTAACATATTCAATTAATCAGAATTGATTTTAATCCTTAAACCAACCTTGAGAAGGTTTAAGTCCCAATCATTAAAGTCCTGAAGGACCTTACATCCAAACTTCTTCATTCCCCCTCGCCCTATCTCACCAGCAAAGATTCTGCTAAAGATTCTCTATCAGTGAAACTAGCTTACAAGACAGAAAAAGCCACCCTCAAAGGCTGATCTCCACACCAATAGTCATGTCAGAACTGTATCCAACTATCATAGCCAACATCAAAATTAATGTGCTGTAGAAATCTATCTCATTTTATCCTATTTCTTTTCCATATACTACATCCACGTCTAGGGAGGGGTGGAGGGTAATACTAATGATATCTTGAGGTTACCTAGATTAGCTGCTTTGCTTGATTTAATGGAGCAACTTATCACATAGATGACAGGCTTGACCATTAACTCTAGATGTCACTAACAGTTACCAACATTGTATTAAAATAATGGATTAACTACTTATAACAATGACTTAGAGTAATAGACCATAACTTTCTAATGCTTATCCTCATTGAAATGAGCTTTTTTCTAAGAATGGATAGGTTCCTTGCTTGAATCTATTAAGCCAGTTGTGGATCTAAAAGTATACCGTCATAAGGCAATAACAAGAAGTTTCTTTTTCTCTGTACTTCAATGCCTTTGGTGTAAGAATATGAGTGAATAATATGACCGCTACTAAAGTCTTAGACACCACAACCTACGGTACATTCTCTTTTAGCTTCAAACCATCTACAATTTAAAAGCAAACTAGCCATATAATACATCTGATTGGTGCTATATTCTATGACACCATAGCCTACAATAACTTGCATGCAGATTTAATTCCACCTTGACCTAACCATTCTCCCATAGTTCTAACAATCTTATTTTAATTTTCTTATGTATAAGATATTAGTGAAGAAATGATGGGAAAGAACAGAACAATTTTATGGGAGTATCTACCTATCACTAATATTGAACTATAACTCATTAATAAATTCTAATACCTTCTATGAGTATGCAAAGCTGTCCTTGAAATATCCAAGAATAATAGCATCCCTACTGGAAGGATTGTGCCAAGTAGAAATACTTAAGAAGCCAAATATAGCTCTTGTTCTTTGGTATTCTTGTGCTGATCAGCCACATTAATAAGATCCAGGATTAGCCTCTTCTATTCCCTCTACAAAGCAATTCACTTCAAGCGATACCGATTACATTCTATCCCTTGCTTCTTCCATTGTTCATCTAACTCCTCTATCTTAAACCTTTCCATCAAAGAAAAACCCTTCACTTCGTTAGTGTTAACATCCTAAGCCAGATGATGGACAGTGTATGACCCATTATTATTATCCATAAAGATCTGGCTTGAAAAAACAGAATTGTCAACTGAAGCATCCTCTAATTTCAGCCTTGATTGTTGTGATAAAACAAGGTTATAAAATGAATCCATGAGTTGCACTACCATTTCAATTTTAATCCAGGGAAAGTAAATGACTGAATTGATTATTTGACAACACAAATAAATTTTTCTCAAAAGGGGGAAAAAATAAATAGACATAATAACACATTAGATTCAAAAACAAAGAACTAAGGCTCAACATAAATTGAAAGTTCACATATAAAAATTTATTTAAAAAAAAATTCTCTTTCTTTAAACCATTATCGTGAATGTTGAAATTACATTGGGCACATTGATAGATCATTTGTGCCATTGAGGGTTGTCTTTACAATCAAATTAAGGTGTAGCATCCCAAAACAGATAGGTATTATATGTGTTTCTTTTGAGATTTGGGTATTCCCCAAGAATACATTTGGAATGAGCAGGATAACTGCAACCTTCACAGTAGTAGAACCATTGGTTGGAATCTCGTTCTTCTTCACAGATGTCACAGTAATACTCACCAGATTTATCTTCAGGAGTATAACATAGAGTGAAAGGATGCTCATGTTGGTTGTACCATGCAATTTGAGGTAGTGTAGCACATTTGAAGTCTAGAACAAATTCACAAGTGGTACAACGGAATACCCGGTATCTTTCAGTACCACAAATACTACACTTCTGTTCATAGTTTGTGATTGAGAGGTAAAGACAATGGTCATGACAGGCATGAGAAAGAGCGGTTGAGATCAAACTACATGGAACATTGAGTTCAAAGCTGCATCTCCCACATGTGTAGTTAAAGCCATTGCTTTGCTCGTCACAGGCATCACACCTAAAACTATATTTATCATAAGTGAGGGTGAGTGGGTGTTGATGAAGCGGGTGTCGTTTCATTTTGGGTAATTTAGTACAAGATATATGAAGAAAGAAGCTACAATCGACACAACTGTAAAAGAATGGAGGGAGAATAGCTCGTACGCACCCGTCGCAAATTTTGTTATTTGGAACCTCATCATCAGTAAGCTTTAAGTGATGCTCATGGCTGAAGTGTTTGATTTCTGTGGCAATTTCAGTTCCGTCCTCCCCCGCAGTGGTTTTTATGACTTTGCAAATTTCTGAGTCAACGGATTGATCGAGCTTTGAATCTACATTTTCCAGCATAGCTTTTGACTCGGCGGATTCCTCCTCTTTAAGTTCCAGCAAATTTATGTCCTCCATGTTTCTCCAGTCAATAGCACAATCGAGGTGGGCAGCGAAATCGCATATGGAGCAAAAGTAAAGGCCATAGTTTGTGTCCAGTTTTAGAAAACAGAGTTGACATAATTGGGAGTTGGATTGATGGTGTTCAAGAGAATGGATGAGGTTGAGGGGGTGATTGTGCCGTACGACTTTGAGTCTGCCTGGGAAATTAGTACATCTTGTATGAATCCCGAAACCACATGGGTTACACGCATAAGGCATACCTTTGTCTTCTTTGCCACAAAGGTTGCAAGTGAACGTCATCATCTTCCAAAAGGGGGTCAATTGGTGGTCGTGGACGTCAACTGCTTCCGGGGTGGGTGCTAAAGAACCACATTTGATGTGAAGCTTAAAGTTGCATCGGTAACAAAAATAACAGTATTCCCAACGCATTTCTTTGCAGACTTCGCAATTGCTCTTTCCTTCGTCAGGATGACTTGTCCTTTCATCAAAGAGAATAAGAGGATGTAATGGGTGCAAGGGATGGTGCAGCAACCCAAGGGGTAGTTCCGCACATGATTTATGATGAAAGGTGTCCCTGCACCCCCACCACCAGCGTTCTTTACAACTGTAGCTAGGACCCAATATTGGTTCCCTGCACCCACGACAAACTTCGCCGTAAATTCTGTCTTCATTGAAGACCAAGGGATGCTCCGGATGGATAAAATGTTGAAGCTGCTTAATCTCCTAATGACATACACAGACACAGTAAAACAAACGGAGAGGGAGAGAAGTGCACGTTAGATATTTGATTGATTTAAGTCCAGTCCTAGTGTGGGAGCATTTGTTCTGCTCTCTCGTGTTTTTGTAAATAGCAACAGATGTAAACATAAATGGTGAGGTGATGAATGATGATGTTAGCGTTTTGGGCTTATTCTTGGACCTTCCAATCTGGATAACCCATAACACATGATCGTTGGTGGGCTTGGTTTTACTCAAGTTCATTTTTGGGGTTTTGGGAATACTATGTGCATGTGTTGTTTTGTGGGCTTGTTAGTAAATGGCTCACACCGGATTTTGGGCTTTCATGAATTAAATGAATTGCTGTATCCAGACTTTTTTTTTTTCATTCTGGTTGTAGGCTAGCATTTTGTTATTATACATTAAATTTTTACTATATATTATCTTCCTCCCTAAAACATAATTCACATCTTCTCTTACTATTATCCCCTAAATTATATTAATATTTATTTAATTCTAGTTGTCATATAAAAATATATTGTTGCTTTTTTTTTTTTTTTTTTTTTGCAATGTAAAAAATGGAAGGTAATATTAGAGAGTTAAAAATATTTAGATATATATATATATATATAAGTTTTTTTTTTAATAACTTTTTAAAAAACCCTGTATTGTGAAGTAAGGATGTAGTTATATTTGAACAAAGTGTAGATTTTTTAGCAAAATACTATTATGGAAAAAAGTTATCAAATAATATAATTTTGTATAAGTTACCCAAAGTGTCTAATGAAATTTTTGGGTGGATCACATGACTCACATCACGTGTTTCATTTTGGGTCTATTGTCAAATGGTGCTGGAGTTTTTACAAAATAATTCACATTTTCTCTCACAATTATACCTAAATGATAATATTTATTTATCATAAAAAGATATATATATATATATATATACACATATATATAACTCTTTTGAGGTGTTTGTTACCTTGGGAACGCTTTTGGGATGATCAGTAGTCTCTGCCTCAGTTTGTTGTTCTTTTTGTACCTCTTTCACTTTCTGGGTTTGATCCTCTTCACCCAAATTCCTTGCCATTGAGTCACCACTTCTGCCTTTTGACTTGGGCAATTGATCCAACGTACAGCTAGCTGAGCAATTAATCAAATTGGTTTTTTTTTTTTTTTTGGTTAAATTTCTCAAGTATTTTTTTTCTTTAAATATCTGAAAATAATATTTTTTTTATTTTTTAGTTTTTAGAAAAAAAAAATTCTTTATTAATATTTTACTTTTTAAATTAAGCTGGTCTATTCTATCGTGCTTTTCAAATTTAATGTGATTAGGCATTATAAACTCAATAATATACAAAAGAGCTTAAAATTATAGGGTTTGTGTGTGTGTGTGTGTGTGTGTGTGTGTTGGTATTCCTAAATATAGTAAACAAATATCTTGATAGTGAATTGCATCTGATTGTTGTGAGTGATATACCTTTTATCAAAGCTACATAGACGTAACATAAACTAAACCCATTTGACAATAAATATGGTTAATTCAAGTACAACTTAACAAGGAAATAGGCCCAATTGCATTTGAAACATTTATAAGAAAAATTAAGCAAGAAAAGCAAACTTATGAACATTAGTAGAAAAACACATACATACAAACAAACTTGAAGAATCAGCCATCAATACTTATAAGGAAAAGCTTCTAAGTTAGCCTTAATTTAATTTTGTTAATACGAAGTTCATATGGAGCTCATGTATAACTTTTACTATATATAGACTAGATGGTATTACTTTCAAAAGATAAAACATATTAAAGTTATTCCACTTTGCCAAAAATAAAAAGCATCTCCAACATAAAAGACAACAAATTAGAGAGAAAAAGAAGAACTTATACATAAAGGCTCATACTTGCACTCTCCTAGCAAAGTTTCATTGTCACACCATCCTAACTAAATAACTCTCTCCCCCTTAGCCCACAAAAAAGACAACAACAACCAAAAAAAAAAAAGATTTTGTAGGGTGCTCCACTTAAAAGTCTCAAACTTGATACTTGCAGTTGAAGGCTAAAAAAATTAATTTAAAAAAAAAAAAGAAATTTCATTATCTCTACGTAAAGGTTCATTAGCTCCACATAAAGGCTCATACTTGCACTTGAAAGTATTAAGAGTGGTTCTAGGACCACAAAATATTCTACAACTTGTTGTCACAACTTTGACATGGCAAACTACAAGTGATTGTCTATCAATTACACATGAATCTACTATTTGTAGTACTAGATTATTTATTTTTTTTCAATATTAAAGGTGTCTCGTGGGTGAATAATGTACAATAGCAAAAGTATATGTCAACATCTTTATGTGAAAATTTACGAGTAGGAGGTAATCTGACTTAAGCAATGTGAAAGAAGATTCATTTGCTTTTCTCTCTCTCTTTTTCTTTTTATATGTTCTTATTACCTAAAGAACTTAAAATATTATAAGATGCTAATTTTACATATTTAATTTTAAAATCACCCACGTTATTCAATTTAAAAATATATAAATATACAATGTTATTACAGTAATTATGTAAAAGAAAATCATTGTTCTCAACTGAACCAGAAAAGCCATACTTTTTTTTTTTTTTTTGATAACACACAAAAGTTGTACTTAGGTGTATGGGAGCTATAAATGGGGATAATAACATAGAAACAGTGAAACACTGATTGGACATTTCTCATAAGCTTTTCCCCCTCACTTATGTTTGTCCAACTTTAATTTGTTTCTAGTCGATAAGGAATTAAGAACATTTCCTAAGACTGTAAGTTAAACCTTTGAATTCAGTCACTTTCTCAGGAGTCAAGTAATCCCAAATCCTTTCCAATACCTTCTTAATATTGCAAGTAAAGATATATCCTAACAATTTTTTAACACAAGGCAAGATTAATATTTTAATAGGCATTGCCTTCAAGTTACACTTAAGGTAACTTTTACAAAATTATACTACTTTGTAACTTTTTTCCATAATAATATTTTGCTAAACAAATTATTTGTTCAAATATCATTTTTGTATCTATCATGCTTCAAAAATATCAAGGTGATTGGATACTACAAATTCACTCATCTATGTATCAAGAACTCAAATTATAGTATTTTAGATTTTTTTTTTTTTTTAATTTGAACAAATGGTAGGTGTTTTATCAAAATATTATTAAGGAAAAAACTTATTATATAGTATAATTTTGTGAAAGTTGTCTTTAAGGGTAACTTGAACGCAATTTGCTATCAAATTTCAAACCAAAAATATAAGTATAAATAGTTAATTTATTGCAACATCTAATATTTCTAGTAATAAGAATTTCTATTCCTAACATAATTTCCATCCAATGTACTAAACGTGGCCTCAAAATTTTTTTATTTTTTTTGGATAAGTGTTAATCAATTATAGTAAGAATATGAATTTTGTCATCACATTTTGGACCCTACTTATCAAGGGGAAGTATAGACACATGTGAGACGGTGTTAAAATATTGGTAAAATAATTAAAATCTTTAATTTTCTTTTTCTCATAACACTTCCAAACTATTTTTTTTTGGTCATTCACTTACGAGATATATTTTGCCCATCTCTCTTCAACTTATCAATATATGAGATTCAATCACTTAGGGTTGTCATATAGTTTTTAGTCTTCTTTCTTAGGTTTCTTTTAACATGTTACTTTGAAATAATTTCTTATCCTAAAAACAAAGCAAGATTAATTCCAGTGCCCTAGTGGATGTAGACAACACCCCCCCCCCCCCCCTTTTCCCACCCCAACGCACACAAAAAAAAAAAAAAAAGATTCTATCGTTAGCATCAAGCATGGCCTTATAAGAAGTATATAATACCACCATCATTTGAAAATTCTAAAATTGAAGAAAAAAGTAAAATAAAAGCAATAAGCTTGCTAAACAACATACAAGTCAAATGCTTCTCTCTCTTATTTGTCGGGTATTCCTTTCCTATATTATTTTTATTTTAACATTTCCTTTCATTGACAAGGAATAAAAAATAAAAAATAAAAAATAAATAAAAGGAAGAAGAAGAAGAAGTAGAATAAAAAAAGATAAAGATAGTGAAAGAAAGGTAATAGGCCTTGCTAATTAATCTTAAATCAAGTGCTATTTTCCCTTTCTTACCATTTCTTTTTCTATATTTCTATTACTCTTCATATTTCCATTTGTTTACAATATTTTTGACATCTTTTGTGATTTTTTTTATGATGAATGACATTTAGAAACCTATAGACTTTAAGGAACTATATAACTTTTATGTTTGCTCAAAATACATTCAATTAATTCTTAAAATCAATCATTCCAAATATGAAAGTTATATTGCATGTACCTAATCCCGTTAGAGCATTATTCACCTTGTTTACTATAAAGAAAATGGTAAATCATGATATTTTCAAACTTCATTAGCAAATTGTAATTCCTTTTATATGTTTACAATTTTTTAGATTATATATATATATAGGTTTTTCTTTTATATGCTCTAGTTTGTTTAGAAAATGAATTTATAGAATAGGGCTAGGAGTTATATACCTTAAATTAAAACTAGAGCATAGGGGAAAAAAAAAAAAGGGAAACCAATGGATACCTTTATAAATTTGTGTATATTTAATAGGCCACTGGAACTCAAACTATGCTCACAAAGTCCTCAACCCTCAGCTCCTCTGTTGCTACGATGTCTCCAATCTCATGTGCTACTCAATTTGATGTGCAAAAGTAAGGATTATACACTATAAGAAAGAAAGTGTGAAAAAGAGTTTAGGAAGGGGAATAAATGTGTGGACATAAAAAAAATTGAAATTTGAAATGATGGTGGGGATTAGTTTGGTTTAGTCTCGCCTTATGCTTACCAAATATTAAGCTAGTTTATCATACTTTTCAAATATCAATGTCACTAACTAAAAAGGCTCACTAATATATGACAAGCTTAATTTTTGGTGTGTATTTTTGTATTCCTAAATATACTAAACAAATAAAAATAATAGCATGTACCTTTTATCAAAGTTGCATTAGATGTCTTGTGAACCAAACCTATTAGCAATAAATATCATTAATTCAAGTGAAAATTAAGAAGTAAACAAACCCAAAATTCATTGCATTTTTAACATTTATAAGAAAAATTAAGAAATAAAGCAACCTATTGTTTATGAATAGTATTAAAAAACCCATAGATGTACAACAAAAGTTGAAGAAATAACCATCAATACTTACAGGAACAAAAATCAAACTTTGGCTTTAAAACACCCTTAGGGAAGTTTCCAAGTTAGCCCTAATTTGAATTTTGTTAATGTGAAGTTTATGTGGAGTTCATCCAAACTTCTACTATATATAGATTTGTTGGTGTTGCTTTATAAGGATAAATTTATCAAATTCCATCATGCCAAAACAAAAAAGCATCTCCAACACCATAGACAAAGAATTGGAGAAAGAAAAAGAAAAGCAAATGCTTGCCTTCTATATGCAAGAAAGCAAAGAACTTATGCTTCCCAAACCTAGATGTATATACTAGTCTTCTCTTTTCTCTAATCTTTCTTCTTTTTTCTTTTTCTTTTTTTTATAAAGAAAATAAAAACTTTTGTTCATGCCTAGATGTCATAACAATATTTATTTTTCCCTTCGCCCCCCCCCCCCCCCCCCTAAACATGTCTACACTAACATTTTGTTGTTATTCATTTTTTGAAATTTATTTGCTCATCTTTATTTATGTTATACATCATCACTATCAATGCTATTGTCACCATCACCACCATCCCATTTTTCTCATCTCATTGTTGTCACCACCTCTACCATCATTCACCGCTATTGTCGTTATCACCACTACCACCAGTAATATCATGATACCATACCATCACCATAATCAAGTTATTGTTATCATCATTGTTATAAAAGCCTTAATTCTTTACCCTTTGTTTATGTTTTTAAAAAACCATAACACTCTAATTTAAAAAAAAAAAAAAAAAAGACCTTTTGAATACCAAATTCAAAATTTTTAGATTTACTCATTTAATCGATGAAAAATTAATTGGTGTGTTTAAAATTCCCATCACTTAGTAAATTCTAAGAATTTTTGGAACTTGGAAGTCTTTTTTTTTTTTTTTTTTTTGCGATTTCCTTTAATATGTTGTTTTAAAAATATTTATTATGTGTAAAACAAACCAAGCATTGGTTTAGGCTTAAACACCCAAATTTTTTTTTTTATTTTTTTTTTTTATGAACACCACCCCAATTTCACCACACACACATTATATATATTGTCATATTCCACTCTCACAGTCACATCAAAGATGTACTCACACCATCCTAACAAAACACTGCCTTCCCCCCCCCCCCCCCCCCCCCCCCCCCCCCCAAAACAAAAAAAGGATAAAAACATTTTGCTATATGTTCCCCTCAAAAGTCTCATACTTGCAATTGAAGGCAATTAAAAAAGCAAGATTTTGTCATAAGCACCACGTAAAGGCTTATTTTTACACTTGAAGGCTATTAACGTGGAGATTTTGAGGGTGAAGGTGAGCAACCTAACCCTAGGAATATATATATATATATATAGCTCTACATAAAGGCTCATACTTGCACTTAAAGGTAGAAAGATATTCCGACTGGTTAAGCAAATTAGATTCATATGCAAGCACGGAGACACTTGTTGTTCAGGGGGTTCAAATGAACCCCCTGACTTCAAAAAATATATTTATATGTAAAAATATTTTATTAATTTATTTTGTGCTTAAAAATATTTTTGCATACATTGGCTGAAATCTTGCACACCCTAATCATAGATCAGTACAAGTGTACAATCTAAAACTAAACAATAATTAGACATTTAGTGTATTATTTATGTTAGTACGTAATTGAATAAAAAAAAAAGTAAAGTTAGCAATTGTTCAAATATTTGATTGATTAAGTAGACACTTAGTGTAATATTTATATATGGATGAATATAGAAGTGTGGGTTAATCAATAAGCATTTTTTCATTTTAGTTTAAAATATATTTATAAAAATAATGACAACGCATAAAAATAAATAAATGTTATTCAAACTTAGCAAAATAAATGGTCACACCTAGTCACATTGATAATAGATAATAAAAACTGATAATAAACTATTATGTAACAATTTTAAAATATGAAAACTCGTAGAAGTTGTAAAATTTCATATATTTGCATTTTTTTGGTGACTCAATATATTCAAGCTTTTTTTTTTGGTACTAAATTTTATTTAATTTTAAATTTCTTAATAACCCCCCTAAAAAAAATTCCTGGATCCGCCACTGTTCATATGCCTTTCTCTATTCTTTCTTTTTCTATATTCTTATTACCTTAATGTTTTCATTCTCTCACATGATGTCTTATTATTTTTTTTTTCTCCACTTGACTATATAAGAAATTATGCTTTAATGAAGAGAAAGAGAGAGAGAGAGAGTCTACTAACACTATCTATCAAAAGAAGAAAAAAAAAATATTGACGAAAAAGTGCTATGAAAAACTCCACGTAAGACATATAAAGTTATTTATTCTTATAATTAAATGTTTAGGAACTAATATTTTCTTTTTCTTTCTTTACCTCATTTTTTTTTTCTTTATTACATTTATGACTAATAATATAATAGCTGAGAGAAAATAAATCCAAAAAAATATTTATGCCACAAAAATATCACAATTTTTACCACAACTTACCATATGATGAGTTGTGAGTGGAGAATAATAGTAAGTTTATAGGAGTTCCCATCTCTACAACTTACAACTCGTGAGATAGCGAGTTGGGACAAAATTTGTAATATTTTTTATCGCCAGCATTGGCTTTTCTCCAGTAAAGTGTAGGCCTATTTTTATTTATTTTTTCTTTTGAGAAGATAAGTGGCAATCGTGTAAATAAAGGGATCCGGAGTTCGAAACCCAACAGCCCTAATTCGTTCCTCTTTTTTTTCTTGTATTATTTCCTCCTCCGCGCACCACCGCTGCAAAAACCAGTGAAGGAAATCGAAAACAATGGAAGAGGGAGAAGAGCAAGAACCTCCAATTTCGAAGCTATTTACCATCAAACGCCCAATGAATAAGAAGGAGAAGAAGGATGCTCCAGTTGCAGAGAAACCATCGGATTGCAATGGCGATAGGGTTACCGTTTCGGAGTTCGATTGTTGTGTGGACAATTACTTCAGAGCCATCGAAACCATCTCTAAGCTCTGTGGAGAAGATGATGAAGATTATTATGCTCTTCAACAAACTGAAATTCAGCGTTTGTCTTCCTCACTCACTTTCTTAAGGTCAATACTAAACAATGCTCCTACTACTTTTATATATGTACGTATGTATGTGTTAGAGATATGAGTCCAGTTTTACTATTGTGCTCTGTCTTACTATTTGTATTTGTATTGCACATTCTAATTTTTGCATGCATTTTATGTTTTAGTCACTGAACTTTGAAGGAGGGTGTGTGATGAGTTAACCAAAGCTTATATTGTGCTCTTCAATCTTGGACCTTTCTGTTTTAAACTTAGTTAGTACTTAGTATTGCCACATAATATAGTTGTAGCTGTTTATGAATAGCTCAAACTTGTTTATATTCGGTCGTTTAGCAAACTGGTCAAGTTCAAGTCCAAGTTTAGGCTAGATTATTAAATGAGTCAAGCTCAAAAAAACAGAATGGTCGTGAACAAGCTACTGAGTGTATTTCTTTTGTAATAAAATCCCTTATTTATTATTAAAAAAAAAAGCTAGCTTGGTGATGAGTTCAAGTTTGGCTTGTGCTCAAAGTAAAATTAAATGAACAATCATGAACTTTTATATTTGGTTTGGCCCGGCTAGATTACAATCCTAGTGCTAACACTATTTTTCATAGTATTTGATTATTCAGTATACCACACTGACTCTTTGTTATTCAATAGAATATGTGGGGAACTCTTTTTTTGTAGTGTTAGATAAAATAAAACATGGACATTAAATTTTTTCACAGAGGGTGGACACACTTTCAGTCAAATTTTCATTAAGTCCTATGCCATGGCTGGTCTCTACTTCTTTTGAAGGTCCTTGTTCAATTTTCTTCTCAATAGTGGAGGTGGTAGTGGTTGTTGCTGTTAATTTTATGATTATTATTTATTTTAATCATTAGTGCTGCTTTTTTTTTCTTTTTTTTTTTTTTCACTTTTTATTATTATTGTTAGCCTTGTTATGTTCACATGTAAATAGAACTACATATCCACAGAGAATGGAAGTATTTTAATTACGAACCAAGAGCAGTTAGGTTTGCCTGTGAAGTGGGAAGCCTTGAAGGAAAAGATGTTGTTGGTGGAATAAACTTATCTCAATTTTCTTCTGCAACTGTTCCTAAGGTAAATTAGAACATTTTTCCTCCCTTCTCTTTTCATGTAGTTTGGGGGTGGGTGGTTTCTTGTCACACATCATTTTTGCCAAACAAGTCCCTCATTTGGTGGATTTTATTGAATTTCTTTCTTTGTGATATGTTTTCTTTGGAAAGGGCTTTGACACATCCTTTGTGTTATTTCCTTTTCTTTTTCTAAAGAAATTTTTACTTATATATATATATATATATATAAAAAAAAAAAAAAACTGGCTTGCATACTGTTGTAGGAGGGCTTGCATACTGTTGTAGGAGGGACCATCAGGGGGTGCTACATCTGTCGAATCCAGGTATTTTTGCTAGGACTTAGCTCTGGAAGTTATGAGTTTTACACTGATTTAAAGACGAACTGTGAAACTTTTAAATCTTACAAAAACTTTTTTTTTTTTTTGGTGATAATGTTTTTATGTGTATGAGGACTTATCAAAAAAAAAAAAAAAGATGTGTTATTTATGGCAAACTATCTTTGCCTTACTTTTTATTTCCTTGAACCCCTATGCAATTTAACATTCTCTGCATGATTTGGCTGTAGAATGAATTCTGAGAATGTCTGGAAAGTATATGTGTATCCAAATATTTCAAATGATAATTTCTTTAAAGAAACATCTAGTTTGATAATTAGGGGGATGTTGAAATTTTCTTTCTAATTGTATGCGCGTTGAGTGGTAGTGTTTGCTACTACATTATCCATCTGGTTAGGGGTGACCTGTTGAATTACTAAAGTGTCCTTAATGATATGTATGTCTTAGTTGACAATTATTCGAATGATGCCACCCTATTCAGCAGCCCATTATCTACCGAGGTTTATTTTATGTTGTGCAGAACATGCATAGCATGTTGCACCCTCATCACTCGTTGCCAAAGGTTTTGGTTCCACCTGGAAGATTGTTTAGTCTCTTGACATTTGAAAAAGTAATATTTAGTTGACGTTAATTTTAATGAATTTGAACCTATTATATTTTATGATTATCAAAAATTTTTACTTCGGTTGATTTGTTGATGAGAATTCATAGCCAACCCCAATTTACTTGGGATTAAGGCTTAGGTGAGTTGAGTCAAAATATTAAGCAAGGGCAAGTAGCAGTTAATATTTTTAATATTTTATTTTTTAGACTAAAAGAACAATTCCCAGGAGTATTTATTTATTTTATTTTATTTTTGACCTGAACAGTGCCAAACTTCTCTCTACCAAAATCTGTGTGCTCAAAGCTTCACTCTTTCTTAGAAAGTTCTTTGATTGCAATGAAAAAGTGACCACCATTGTTCTTTCCTTCTTTGGCCCAAAATTCCATTGAAAAAGTAAAGGTGGTCTAGGCATAAGGGGTATGACGAATTTCAACAATGCTTTGATTGCAAAATTGGGAAGGAATATCTTTAACAGAAACTTATTCTCAATCCCAAAAGCAAATTCTATCTTCTGCCTGTGGAAAAGCATGTGTGACAGCTTCTCATAGACAAGCAGGAAATACCATGGCCCATTAGTTAGCAGGGCATGCCAAGAATGTAAACCATGAAATTGTTTGGATACAGGATGAACCTAAGTTTATTAAGGAAAGAATGAGTATTGACAAAGCACTTTGTATTTGAAGTTTTCAGTAATGAAAATTCCTTCTTCTTTTTTTTTTTTTTTCATAAAAAGTTGTACATTGGGAGTCATATTTCAAAAACAAGACATCGATCCAATGCCTACTCATAGGCCTCACTCACTTGGTTCTCTATCAGTACTCATAGTCATCTTTCTGTATGTGTGTGAAATGTAAGTAGTTGCTCAGAATTGGATTATATTTGAATTGGGTTTCTAGTGGTGTGGAATTTGGAAAAAGAGGATTTCTTTACTTTGGAACTATATTTTGTGGATTGGATTTGGGGACTGTAATTGGAATTTCCTTTTCCAACTTCTATATAGGAGAGATCAAACAGTATCCAATGTTGAGTTGAGTGTAAACCCTCCAATTCCAATTTCAATGTTGGTTCCAAGCTGAAGTAATGCAGCAAGAGAGGTGTTATATGATGATGTGGGCTTGAAAGTAATTATGAACAGATTATTGAATCTTATCGAATTTAGATTTATCAGTCTTGATATTTGTGAGATGTAGTACCTGGTTAATTTTGTTGTTTCAGGTAGTTGGTACTGTAATTTCGTTTGCCTTATATCACTTTGTAAGATCTGCAATCCGCTTCTACTATTTTTCTTGTTTCAAGCTTGGTACTGGGATTTTCTGAACATTGTATAATGATTGTAAACTTTGCTAATAGAACTAATTCACTTATTCCTATGGATCTTAGATTTCACCCAAACAAAGTCTAACTATAGCATTTTGTTGTTGTATGTCCAGGTGCCTATTTTCTTCTTACAAGAATTGGCGTGACAAGCCTGGATATTCAAGATTACCTAGGTGACTAATAACTATTGTTGAATCATTTTGTTCATACAGTCATTGATAGTCATTGATAATCATTTTGCTCTCCTATGTGGCAAGTGTTAAGACTAATAAGGAATCAATTCATTCTAGCTGTAAGGAGTCACTGCCAGCACGAGATCCGGATCAATATGGCAAGAAATAGTCAACGGCACTATTACATTTTCTGCCTCTATATAGTTTAGCATAATTATAGGGATTTAATATAGTAGACTTGCCGTGCATAGATTCAATTTCCTTGTGCAGATTCTTCTTGCATTATATAAAAGTCAGTGAACCCTCCTCAACAATTCAAGTTGAGGGTTTCTCCATTATCTCTCTTAAGGTTTTAACAAACCTTTTCATGGCATCAGAGCTATGGATTCAACCACTTCTTCTCCTAGCCCTCTAACTGATGCGGGAGATGCAAGAAAATTATTATTTAAGTGTACAAGTCAATTGTATTTTTATGTTTTAGGTCCTAGTAGTTTATTAGGCTATTAGTATTTTAATTTGGAAGCAAGCTTATTTTTGTAATAAGGCAATTAGGGTTTCCTAGCCAATTAGAACTAGGGTTTAACAATCTTTTATAAGCAACCTATTGTACTCTTTGAGAGATAGTTGATATTTTAATGAATGAAAACAATGGCCGGTTGGTTTTTCTTTGGTATGGTGCTGACTCTAGGTCTACCGTAGGTGCTGACTCGTAGTGGTTTCCCCGCTTGGTGCTGACTCCAAGTAAGGCTTAGGTGTTGACTCCTAGGTCATATCCCTTTATTTTTCCGTTGTTTCGATTTGTTCTGGTTGTCCTACGTCAGTTTTGGAGGCCTACTATTGATGGTTTAGAGTTTGCAAATCTGGATGAAACTGATAGGGTTACTTTAGAAAGGGAGTTTGAGAAGGAGGAGATCATTGCAGTGCTACGGGAGGCTAAGGGTGATAAGGGCCCCAGTCCAGATGGCTTTACTATGGCTTTCTTTCAAAAATGTTGGTGTGTTCTTGAGAAGGAGATCTTGGCTTTTTTTGTAGACTTCCACAAAGAACGTATCTTTGAAAAATCTCTCAATGCCACATTCTTGTGTTTGATACCCAAGAAGCTTAGTGCAGTCAATATTAGAGATTTTCACCCTATTAGCCTTGTGGGTAGTTTGTGCAAGCTACTTTCAAAGGTCTTGGCACATAGACTTCGTTGTGTTTTGGATAAACTCATTTTCAATTCCCAGAATTCTTTTGTTGGGGGAAGACAGATTCTTGACTCTGTTCTAATCACAAATGAATTCTTGGATAGTAGATTGAAGAGTGGTATTCTGGGTGTGATTGTTAAATTGGATATTGAGAAGGCTTATGATCATGTGAATTGGAGTGCCTTATTTTACTTTATGGAGAGGATGGGTTTTGGGGAGAAGTGGGGAAGATGGATGAAAATGTGTATTTCTACTGCTCATTTTTTAGTACTTGTTAATGGGTCTCTAGCTGGTTTCTTTGGCAGTTCTCGTGGTCTTCGCCAAGGGGATCCCTTATCTCCACTCCTATTCTTATTGGTAATGGAGGTGTTGAGTAGGTTGTTGAAAAGGACAGAAGATGGAGGCTTTTTCAGTGGATTCCAAACAAGTCCCAATACAAGTGGAGGTTTGCATATCTCTCACATTTTGTTTGCTGATGATACTATTCTCTTTTGTGATGCATCCGAGGAACAATTATTACATATTCGTATGGTTCTAATTTTCTTTGAAGCTATCACAGGACTGAAAGTAAATGTTGGTAAGAGTGAGATTGTGCCGGTTGGTGAGGTTGGGAATTTGGATGCCTTAGCTCGTATTTTATGTTGTAAGGTAGGCTGTTTACCCATGTCTTATTTGGGTATGCCTTTGGGGGCACATTATAAGGATTCCTCAATATGGAACCCTATCATTGAACGGATGGAAAAAAGTCTTGCAGGTTGGAAGCAATTATATTTATCAAAAAGGGGTAGACTTACTTTATTGAAGAGTACCTTATCAAGTCTCCCTACATATTATTTATCTTTGTTCACTATTCCACAACATGTGGCGAACAAATTAGAGAGGATTCAGAGGAATTTCCTTTGGGAGAGATCTAATGATGTTTTTAAATTTTCACTTGTTGCTTGGGAGAAAGTTGTGTGGCCAGTGGAGGTAGGTGGCTTGGGGATCCGGAAGATTGGGCTGTTTAACCAAGCTTTGCTTGGGAAGTGGAAATGGCAATTTGGGAATGATGTCACACATTTATGGAGGCAAGTTATAGCTTCTAAATATGGGGAAGCCAGTGGGGGATGGTGTGCTAGAGTTGTTAGAGGGACGCATGGATGTGGTATGTGGAAGAACATTAGGAAGAGGGCTGAGAGCTTTTTTGGTCATGTGTTGTATGTAGCGAGTGAGGGTTTTCGTATCAGATTCTAGTATAACCCTTGGAATAGCCCTATTGCCTTGAAGGATTTATATCCGGCTATGTTTGCTATTGCTGTGGATAAGGCAACTATGATTTTTGATATGGTTGACTATGCACCGGATGGGGGTGGTAGAAGTTGGAACTTACGTTTCCGTCGTGCTTGTCAAGATTGGGAGACAGGGATCTTTTATGATTTTTTTGCGCATATTTCATCCAAGCTACCTAGAGGGGGTGATGATACCATGATATGGCAATTGAATCGTAGTGGTGTTTTTGATGTGCGCTCTTTCTATTTTTCATTGCTAGCAGCCCCGTTGGTGTATTTTCCTTGGAAGGGTATTTGGTGTGTTAAGGTACCTAAAAGGGTGGCTTTCTTCTTATGGACAGTTGCTAGGGGTGGGATTCTTACTATAGACAACCTTGTTGAGAAGAATTTACCTCTTGTTAATTGGTGCTGCCTTTGTCGATGTGAAGAGGAAACTGTGGATCACTTATTGATCCATTGTAAGTATGCTCATGCCTTGTGGAGTGAAGTCCTTTGTTTGTTTGGGGTTCAGCGGGTGATGCCGAAGAGTGTTGTTTCTCTTCTCTCTGCATGGTGGAATTGGTTGGGAAGTCACACTTCAAATGTGTGGAACATGGTTCCAGCCTGTCTTATATGGTTAATTTGGAATGAGCACAATGCCTGAACTTTTGAGGAAACTGAGAGATTTGTGGACTGCATGAAGTCTTTGCTACTTAGGACTTTGTTTGAGTGGTCCCGTATTTGGGGTTTACGTATTGTCATTCTTTGTTTGAATTTCTTAGTTCTATTAGTCTTTCTTTTTGATTGGTTTGTATTCTTTTCAGTGCAGTGAGTTTACTATCGTAAATTCATTGTACTTTTATTATCAATAAAGTCTGTTATTACCTATCAAAAAAAAAAAAAAAATTCATTCAGTGCTCGTGTTTCTCATCCCATCAAATCACAATTCAGATCCACAAGAAGTCAGCGCCGCCATCAACCTCCATCACCAGCAGCATCCCCATCACACCGGCGACTTCCAAGTTCGTTGTCCAGCACCACCACAACGACGATCCAGCCTTCAAACCGCCATCTGCTCAGCTGCTCCAATCGAAGCCAGACCATCTCCGTTGACCCATGAGCCCGATCCTGATCCTTGTCAGTGTTGCACCGCCAGAATCCCTTTATCTGGTGTGCCACTGCCGGACCAAACTTCGATACAGATCTGACCAAAGCTCACTATTGTTCTTGCCAAGACCTATCGGGAGCCTCACCTGAGTCTACACAACCTATATTGCATTTTGAAGTTTTGTTGTTTGTGTTTATTAGTCACCTCAAGACAAGGCAGACACGTGAGTTCACTTACAAAGCCAACCCATCAGCCCTAAGTGGGCCACGCCACTTTGGGTTTGAAGTTTCTTCTCTTTTGGTTTAATTTGCTGCTTTGAAATATTGTCAATATATTCTTTACGTGTATACAAAAAAAAAAAAAAAATGTCTAGCCTTCTAGGCCTTCAGTCCAGTCCACGGTTTTTTCTATTGGTGTTCAAACTTCAAACAGTGGAGCTTTATTTGGTTAATGCCATGACAATCCCTTCTTTAGTGGGCCATACATAGCAAGTCAAGTTGGTAAAATCTTTTTGCCCAGTGAGCTATGGTAATATCCGAAGCACCTTATTTTGATGGTTGTAAAACTAATCCACAGGATTTTGTCAACTGGATGAATGGGATGGAGCAATTCTTTGAGCAAACAAATTTTGCAGATAACAAAAAGATTAGGTATGCAAAGTTGAAGTTAAGTGGTGGAGCACAGGTGTTTTGGAAGAATCTTGAATATTTCCGCTATCTAAATTATGAACTTGCCATTAGTATGTGGGAAGATATGAAAGAAAAGTTTTGTGATGAGTATTTGTCACCATACTTTCGAGCTAAGTATCTATCACAATTTCAGTGTGGTACTTTTCAAGTTAAAGCCAATAGGATGAATTCTCATCTCATTTCATGTTCCCAATGCACTTTTGAACAATCTATCAAGGAATTATCTACCAAGGAATTAAAGGAATTATCTGTAAAGCTCATGAAAGATGTTCAAGACAGAATTGCTCAAATAAAGCAAAAGAAGACTCAAACCGATTTAATTGGGAAACCAAGGATACTTGATCACAATGAATTTATTGCTGCCCCAATAGAAGACAACATTGATGATGATGATATCTTGGTTGTGGAGAATCCTCAAGCAACACCAAAGCCTAATGTTGACACAAACGTACATGCCTCGACAAGTGTTGCTTTAACATGCATGCAAGGAAATGAATCTATTGAAGAGCAGCAAGGTGAAGAGATGGTTTCTACAGAGAGTATTATGTTTGAGGGTGCAAATGATATGATAATGGAAGCTAATGAATCTGCTTTTGATCAGCCTTCCATGGTGCATGAAGACAAACAGTTTGCTAAAGTGGAGAAAGTAGAAAACATAGTGCTTCCAATGGTTCAAGATAAAATTATGTTGATTCCACACATTGATTTTGTTATTCCAGACAAGTTTGATACGGTGGAATTCAAGGTTTTTCTTTTCTCTATGCTCCCTAAGGTGATTCCAGACTAGAAGCAAGTGTTACTTGTCAACATCCTAATCCTTCAATACTTTAGAACTCGAGGTCGAGTTTTCTCCAACTAGAGGAGAATGATGCAGGAGATGCAAGAAAATTATTATTTAATATTATTTATGTGTACAAGTCAATTATATTTTTATGTTTTAGGTCCTAGTAGTTTATTAGGCTATTAGTATTTTAATTTGGAAGTAAGGTTATTTTTGTAATAAGGCAATTAGGGTTTCCTAGCTAATTAGAACTAGGCTTTAGCAATTCTTTATAAGCAACTTATTGTACTCCTTGAGAGATAGTTGATATTTTAATGAATGAAAACAATGGCCGTTTGGTCTTTCTTTGGTCTGGTGCTGACTCCAGGTCTACCCTAGGTGCTGACTCTTAA
This sequence comes from Quercus glauca, assembly GCA_023736055.1. Classification (NCBI taxonomy): domain Eukaryota; kingdom Viridiplantae; phylum Streptophyta; class Magnoliopsida; order Fagales; family Fagaceae; genus Quercus; species Quercus glauca. The sequence continues at coordinate 61,196,914 of CM043317.1, forward strand.
TGGTTTCCCCGCTTGGTGCTGACTCCAAGCAAGACCTAGGTGCTGACTCCTAGGTTATATTCATTTATTTTATTGTTGTTTCAGTTTTGTTCTGGTTGTCCTACGTCACTAACCTTCAATACGATGGTACACATGATCACCATCAAATTATCCTCTACAAATTATCTTCTATGGAGGAGTCAGTTTCTTCCTCTCCTTAGAAGTCAAGGCCTTCTTGGCTATGTTGATGGCTCGGCCACAGAACTGCCATCTACTATTTCTGATAAAGACGACACAGTGGTTTCAAACCCTGAATATACCAAGTGGAAGCAGACTGACTAGTTGATACTCAGTTTGATTTGTTCTTCTCTGACTGAAGAAGCAATAAGTGAGATTGTTGGTCTCACGTCTTCCTGCGAAACATGGCAAGCTCTTGAAGCTTCTTTCTCTCATAAATCCAAAATTCGAGAACTTCAATTGAAGGATGAACTTCAACTAATCAAGAAAGGCACCAGATCTGTAGCTGAATATTCTCGGGCTTTTAAGACTGTGTGTGATCAACTTTCAGCCATGAGTTGTCGTGTGGATGATACCGACAAAGTCCACTGGTTCCTCCTAGGCTTAGGTGCTGGATTTTCTTCATTTTCTACCACCATTATGTCCCATTCTCCAATTCCCAGCTTCAAGGATGTTGTGCCCAAGGCCCAAAGCCACGATCTTTTTTTTAAATCATTTGAAACTCAATCTGATCATGCCGTAGCCTTCACCGCTCAGCGTGTTGGAAATTTCTCAACACGTGCAGGTCGTAATAATCGGGGCGGAGGTCACTCTGGCTGAGGTGGTGGTCGCAATAATTTTTCCAAACATTGGAATTAAAAGAACCAACAGTACAAATGACACCATTTTTATTTAAACATTCAACAGTTTTAGGAGAGGAGTGGCCAAGACGAGCATGCCAGATCTCAAATGAAGCACGCGCGGGATGCTGACGAAGAAGTGTGAGGAAAGCTTGTTGACCACGATCAAGAACATAGAGTCCATTCCTATGTTCACCGGTGCCCAACACCGCCCCTGTTTGAAGGTCTTGTATAGTAAAACCAGAAGCAACAAATATAACACAACAATTGAGGTCTAACGTAAGACTACTGATAGAAATAAGATTCTTGGTTAGTTCTGGAACAACAAGAATATCAAGCAAAGAAAGGGAATTAAAAGAATTAAGGGCAGAAATTGAACCAGTATGGGTGATGGGAAGAGATTCTCCATTGCCAACAAGAACTCCATCATTACCGGAATAGGGAGTAGCATTATCAAGTGCATTGGCATTGTTGGTCATGTGAGAAGTCGCACCACTGTCAGGATACCAATCTAGATTTGAAGGGTCTTGAATGGAGCAAGAAGAGAAAGCCTTAGTTAGGTGGGCTGCCTGCCCATATCGCTCCCAACAAACAGTGGCAATATGTCCCTGCTTTCCACAAATTTGACAGAGTGGTTTGTTGTTGGAGGATGAGCGAGATTGAGAATTTGAATTGTTGTTGTGGGACAACACCTCCCTGGTAATGGTTCTCTTTATGCTGATCTCACACATTTTCGTTCTATTGCTGGTGCTCTACAATACTTGACAATCACACATCCTGATCTTGCTCATAGTGTTAACACGGTGTATCAGTTTATGCATGCCCCCACAGAGGAGCATTATCAAGCTGTTAAACGTATCCTTCGTTACATCAAAGGTTCTCTTAATTTTGGTCTGACCATTTACTCTGACAGTGAACAAAGGTTGCTGGCCTACTCAGACGCTGATTGGGCTGGTTGCCCCGACACTAGGCGCTCAACTTCTGGTTTTGCAGTATTTCTTGGCCGCAATCTTATTTCTTGGAATGCCAAGAAACAACCCACTGTGTCTCGCTCTAGTGCTGAATCTGAATATCGTTCTCTTGCTATCACTGCTGTTGAGCTCACATGGCTGTCTCATCTTCTCTGGGAGCTTCATCTCCCCGTAGTCCCAACTACTATCTTATGTGATAATAGAAGTTCCATTTTCATGTCTTACAATCCTGTCTCACACAATCGGTCTAAACACATTGCTCTTGACTATCACTTTGTGTGTGAGAAAGTTGCTGCTGGTCATCTTCGTGTTCAATTTGTTCCCTCTGCTTTTCAGATTGCTGATCTTTTCACCAAAAGTCTCTCACGACCTCAGTTTCTATTTTTCCGTTCCAAGCTAAATGTGTCTCCACCCACACTTAGCTTGCGGGAGGGTGTTAAGACTAATAAGGAAACAATTCATTCTAGCTGTAAGGAGTCATTGCCAGCACCAGATCTGGATCAATATGGCAAGACATAGTCAATGGCACTATTGCATTTTCTGCCTCTATATAGTTTAGCATAATTATAGGGATTTAATATAGTAGACTTGCCGTGTATAGATTCAATTTCCTTGTACAGATTCTTCTTGCATTATATAAAAGTCAGCGAACCCTCCTCAACAATTCAAGTTGAGGGTTTCTCCATTATCTCTCTTAAGGTTTTAACAAACCTTTTCAGCAAGATTTAGCAAGCAAGCAATTGCTACAGTAATCTTCATGGAAACCGCCTCCTCCAGGTTGGTCCAAAGTTAATTTCGACGATACAATTAGAGACACAAAGATCGCAACTGCTGCCTTGATCAGAGACAACTACAGACTTCCATTTTCTGTGGGCATGGGTTGTCTAAATTATTATTGTTGGAAAGTATAATTCACTTTCCATGTCATTGAAAACCAAATCAAGACATTGATTTCAAAAGAAAATTATGGGATTGATTGTTAGAGAAAATTGTAGGATTGAGACAATCAATATGCAGTTCAAGTTTAAATTGTATTTTACTTTTGTAAGTAATCCTATTATAAATATGGATTCCATTGTAATGTATTATCATGAAAAGTGTATGAGAAAATGTAGCCCTTTAGGCTCTTGTCCCGTGGTTGTAGGCCGTCAAGCCAAAGCACATAATGCTCTATGTTCTCTCTATTTCTCTCTCATTGCTCCTGCTCTCACATATCTAAATATTTTCTATTTCTCCTTTAATTTCTGCAATTATGTAATCACAATTGTTGTTATTACTGTTACTTTTCTTGATGAAAATATATAACTTGCTGTTGTTTATGATTATCAGTGATCCAGAGATTGCAAAAGTTATAGTTACTGCGGGATATGGAGGCCTAAAGTTTTGGGACCTACGGTACATATGATGCCTCTACGGTTTACATTCTCATTGATATGCTTTTAGCCTTTTAACAGTTTTAAGCTTTGATGGTTTTGTTGCTCACATTCCTTTCATCTGAATAAAGATGCTTGGAATTGTATACAATTTAATTTATTGCACAAAAAGATTTGAATATCTGGGTAAGTAGAACTTTAGTCAAATTTGTTACGAGTATTCATGATATACCTGTATGCTGTGCACTTGGTTAACAGTAAGTCCTTTTAAAGTACATAGATTGACATTCTTGAGAAATTAAACTTCAATAAATGTCTATATACTTTGATTTGGGATCCGCAAACTTTCATTGTATGATTTTGCTACGAGGGACAAAAGTTTCTTGTAACCTGAAAATTATAGTCTCTGAATTTGTCAAACTTGCCGTTTTATATTGTGTCAGCTTGTTTTGATGATATCTTTTAACATGTCTTTATTTCCCCCGGGGTGGGGGAGGGGGGGGGGGGGGTAAATAAATGACCACAATCTGCGGCAAATTGAATCTTAATTCTTAATTATTGGTTTGGAAAGCGCTCATCTAGCATCTGGAATTTGGTTTCATTGTACTTAATGCGGTGTATTTGGAGGGAGCAAAATTGGCGGATTTTTAAGGACATGGAAAAATCTTATGACCAGTTGCTTCTTTTAGTGGCTCTCATTTTTACTAGTCTAGGGCTTGGAGACTCACCTCTAGTGATTCTCTCCCTTTGTTCCTTAATTCTTTCATTTGTAATTAGCTTTTTCTGTCTTTTCATTTATTTTTCTATAATCTTTGGTCTGCCTTATGCTCTTTTTGCATGAGGTAGCTTGTTGAATATACATCTTTCTTACTTATAAAATAAAATAAAATAAAAACATATTAGTGTTTTGGTCTGATGATAAAAAGCAATCATAATGGAGCAGAGACACAATGGTTGAAATTCTGTCATGTCTATTAAAAAAAGGGAAAGTTAACGGATACCCTAACGGCATTGATTTAGGAAATATTTTTAAAAACTTTTTACAGGAAAAGAAAAAAGCAACTGATATTTTTGATAGCTTTTTATATTTCTAATGAAAGTGACATCAAATTTTCCTAAAATAGTCCATTAACAAATGTCCTAAGGCACCCCATTAATCGGACCCTTTTAACTTGTTAACATCAGGGATATGATCCTTTTAGTGGGGAGGAGGTAGAAATGTCCTCTTATAACCTTCTTAAGCTTCACTTCCAATGTTCCATTTTGCCTAGATTTTGAAATTACAGAAATAGCCATGCTCTATGAATGATGAAATTTGAATGTGATGACTAGCAGTATGCATGTCTTTGGGGAACACAGACATTATTGTGCACAAATTATTGTTTTAATTAGTCATATGAATTATGTTTGTTGCATTTACTTCATTGCTTTGTTTTGAGCAATTAATCTTCACTTCAAGGTTCAAAGCTTTGATCAATTAGTAAGATAGGTTCTTTAGTTGATTTGGCTCATTTCAGCCTCCTAGTTAGGTTACTGTCATTTTTTTATCTAGATAAGATTTCACCCCAGTTTCTTAAATCCCTTTTTGGATACCAGTATCTCAATTTTATATTTCCCAGAACTTTGGAAGTACTTAAAATTAAAAAAAAAAAAGAAATAATATAAAACTTTGAACTTAAAGATTGCATTCTTGGAAACTTGATCTAATCCTGCAATGAAATTTCTTGCTTTGTGTAGGTTCCATATATGGTATATTTTTGCATGTTGTCATGATTTTTAAGGAGAGGAAGTGCTGAGATTTACAAGTTCATTTACGAAAACATTGAAGCGAGGGTATCTCAAAGTTACATGGGGACTGGATAATTAGTTGGGATTAATATTTTAGAGTTTGATATGTTTAATTTATCAGTAGTGGTATACTGGTATGCCATACTGAAGCTATAACATTAAATAGTTTGTAGTGATCCATTCCGTCCTTTGTGGGACCTCAATCCTGTGCCAAGGAACATATATAGTTTGGATTGGTTGCCAGAACCAAGGTAGAGTATGATTTATGCAACACAAATTGAGCTCCTTACATAAAATTGTTCCTTCCTTTGGAAGCATTCTTTGTTCATGTTTTTAGATGTGTTATTCTATCCTTTGATGATGGAACAATGAGAATTCTCAGCTTATTTAAGGCTGCATATGATGTTCCTGTCACGGGAAAGTCCTTCAGTGGGACAAAACAACAAGGGTTGCGCAGTTATTACTGTTCATCATTTGCCATCTGGAGTGTTCAAGTGTCACGACTAACAGGTAGATCCATAGGCTTTTATATGATTCTAGTAAAATTTGCTTGTATCACAGCCAGAAATGAGATTATGAGAATACATTGACTCAGTTTTCGTGCTTAAAACAAAGCTAGTAAACTACATCAACCTTTTCTTTTTAATATTCAAAATTATATCTGGATCTGCTCTAATGTTTCACTATTAGCAATTTGTTTCTTTGCATTTTTAATTTTGCATTCAGAAAGTATAAAAAGTGAGATTGATAGACCCTAAGAAGTTAATGTAGTACAGTCTAAATGCCAATAAGATCTAGCTCAAATGGTAAATGCTCACCTTGTAGTAAGAATTAGGTAGAGGGTGAGGTTGTGGGTTCAATACCTATTGGGTGCGTAACTTATCAATAAAAATATCTATTACAATCTGAATTGCCACATGCATACAAAGTAAAATCTAGATTGTTAGATCCAAAAACCATATCGAGTACATTTTAGTTTCTACGCTCCATAGAATGTTTCCTTGTTTAAATTAAGTATCAGTTGATTGAAACTACAGAATACATAAATCCTAATCCTTCCTTTTAAAAATGGCTTATGAATATTTCTGGATTGGCCTTTCTTGTCAAATTATTAAGCTGCTACTCAGGCAAAATAATGGATGATTAACTATGAAAATTTTATGCAAATTTCTGCAGTTATACATTGTCATCCGAAGTAAAATTTTATAGTGGATGGATGGTCATAGTTTTCACCTTTGATTAGATCTCCTAAAACTCTGCATCAGGTCAATTGAACTGCTAATTTCCGGTATCAATTATCCACCAACTGTTGAATTTTGATTTTGAATGTCAGGCATGGTTGCATATTGCAATGCAGATGGCACTGTTCTCCGTTTCCAAGTGAGTTTTAGTTCCTGCTATGGATCTTTTTCTTTTTCTTTTTTCTTTATTAATTGTTAAGTTATGCATGTACTAAGCGGGTCTTGAAAATGTTAAAATATGACATTTCTTTTTTTGATTTTTTTTGGACCAACTTTTATTTTACTTATTCTTGATAGTATAGGGCAGAGGAATTTCAATTAAACTTGTCTAGTTAAAAGGTCCAACTTTTACCTGATCATGATGATAATGCAAATCAAAATTTTTTTTTAATGGCTCATGTTCCAGGGGCTAGGGAGTCTTTTAGCACTGTAAATAATCCACAATTCAGATTGTTGTGTTCAAGAACTCATGCTTTGAAAAAAGTGGTTGGACACAAAGGGACCCCTTTCTAATAAATATCCTTCATTATTAGGATTAGAGACATAAAAGTGGAATATATAATAACTGTATGCAGTTCTAAGCTGATGCTAAGGTTTTAATAAATATGATTGTGTTGTGTTTATATTAGCTTACAAGCAAAGCAGTGGACAAAGTTTTCTCACGAAATCGGACCCACATTTTCTTTGTGGGTCACTAACCGAAGAGGAATCAACTATCACAATCAACACTCCGTTATCTAATACCCCTTTCCTATTGAAGAATTCACTTAACAAAAGTGGGGACATCCCTTTATCCATGCGGGAGATTTTATTCGAGGCACAACAGGTGAAAAGAGGAAAGGATAAGATGGCAAAAGGTCCTAGCATGGATGCTCAAACTTTAGGTAAGTTTTGGCGATTACATTACCACATGACTTTTATAAGCTAGCCATTGCTTTTTTTCTTCTAAACTTCTTCCAATTGTCATGTCACTCTTATTGCAGCCCTTTGTTATGGAAATGACCCTGGCACAGAATCTGGACCTGAGGAAGCATTGACATATTCTAAGAGCAAAAAGAGACCAAATTGTAGAAGTGGCAATAACAAAAATCGAGAAGATGACCAAGCCTTGGTATGGAGAGATGAAGAGCCACCAAAAACAGAGGGAAAAGAAAATGGAAAAATGGAAGCTCGGACTAATGAAGTTTTCCCTCCGAAAGTGGTAGCAATGCATAAGGTAAGGTAGAACACGAACAGGGGTAGTGAGAGATGCCTGTGCTATGGTGGAGTGGCTGGACTTGTACGTTGTCAGGAGATTGTTTTGTTTGATTTTGATAGGAAATTGGCCATGAAGAGATGATGCAAGTCCCTAATTGTTCATGTAATCTATTCTGCGTGGGTGGATGCATGGGTTTCTTTTGTTGCTTCACTGCACTTTCAAGTGCAACCGACCTGCCATGGAAGTGTGGAATTATTTATTTTACCATATTCAATTAAAATATAGTAAAATAAATAATTCAAGTTATTCAACATATATAGTTGTTCTTTTAAATATGATTTTTTTTTTATAGTTAGAATAGAGAGGAGAGATTTGAACCTAGACACTAAAAGGTGCTAACCAACTAAGCCACAAGTCTCTTGTCTTTTTATCATGAATTTATTATACAAATTTGTATTATATCCAAACATATGTTCATTTACGGTTTTTAAACCATATATTTAAAAAAATCTTTTAAAACCTTCAAATAAAACTCATATATACTTGGTATATATATTTAGTCTTGTTACAAACATATTATTAGTAAGTTATATACCCATCCAATGGGTTTTGAAATCACGACCTTGCTCTCCTCTCAAACTGACACTCATGAGAAGAAGAATAACATTTGAACTAAAGTTTATGAGCTCTTTAGTCTTGTTTCCACGGATTGTATTGAGCCAAGATCAATATTGTATTAAAAAAACTCAATCTATTAAAACTCTAAATTGCTTTTTTCTTTTGATAAAAAGTATTTTAAGTGTGTCAAATCATGATTAACAATAAATTTTCTCTAATAGCTTGAGATTTTAACAAACCAATATTTTACATGGGAGATTTTCAATGTTAGCCACTTCATCTTACCTGATTTACGCACCAAATAATGTCTCTCTTTATAAAAATCTAGAAATTTTTGTTCCAAATGAATTCACGAGTACAAAATTTTTTTACTAATAATATTTTTACTCATAGTTGCCGTACAATATGCAATATGTATTGTATCGTGTATTAAAAATTTATATCATAAGAGCAAACCAAAAGTTCTCATAAATCGTATGATACAAAGATGTGTATCGTATGTATCAGAAGATATATGAACATATGATTTAAAATGGGTTTTTAAGTGGAATTATTGGGGTACTACTATTTTTGCCTAATACAAAGATTAAGATAAAATTATTGAGCTACTAGCCTACTACTACTTTAGCCCAATAGAAAGGCCTGACACAAAAGGTATTTTTTTCCAAAAAATTTTAGACCATAAAATTATTGAGCTACTAGCCTACTACTACTTTAGCCCAATAGAAAGGCCTGACACAAAGGGTATTTTTTTCCAAAAAATTTTAGACCACATATTTACCCACTTTCAGATTTTATTTTCCTTGGCTCTCTCTCTCTCTCTCTCTCTCTCTCTCTCTCTCTCTCTCTCTCTCTCTCAATGATAAATATGATGAGGAAAAAATTTTATTTTGCTTTATATATTATATATAAACACATTTACATTTGATAATTTGAATATGGATGTTATAAATATATTTTCATGTTTTGTCTGTCCTCTCAAATATTATAGCATAAGTGATCCTTAAAGTAATAATTAGTTGCACATGTTCCAATTTTATAATAAATATAACATTTAAATATATATATTTTTCAAAAATTTTATATAATATCGATATATTTTACGAAACATGATACAATCCGATATACAATACATAAAAATGAAAAATGATTCACGATATAATTCGTATTTTGACAATTATGCATTTACTTCTATTAATATTTGACAGTTATGCATTTAATAATAATAAAAAAAAAAAGATAAAATCGTATTTAAGATTATTATGTAATAAAAAATTAAGTGAATTAGCTATCATCATCATTAAAAAAAAAAAAAAGATGTCAACAAAAACTAAATTAGTAATTTGCATCTTAAAAATTAGAAAGAATGATTTTTAAATAAGAAAATCTATTATATAGAAAGTTAAATATAATATTATTATAAAAATTGGCATTTAAATTTTTATACATAAAAAGTTCCAAACTTAAATTCATCACAACATGTTCTTTAACTATTAAATTATTTGTTTTAGAAAACAAAAAAGCCACAACGTTCTTTGCCGCCACTCAAATCGTTTTAAACGGTCACTATGTCCGCCAACTGCTAGTGCTTTACTGAAACTCTGCAGCAAAGCTAAGAAGCTCCACTCCCACATTATCAAAACCTTGGTGAACCCAGAAATCTTTCTCTTAAACTAATGTAAAAAAGAAACGTCATGTTTTTGAGTTCTCAGCATTATTAGCTAGAACATTCAAGTACTGTACATCAGGGCGTCTAACACTCATAATACATGTAGCCTCAACCGTGCCCATATTTAGTTATTTACAATGTCTAGCTTCTGAGTTCTGTCTACCAAAATCTGTGTGCTCAAAGCTCAACTCTTCCTTAGAAAGTTCTGTTTTTTTAGGTGATGGATCAAATGGGCCAAATTCCAATGAAAAAGTGGGCAGACATATGCAAACCAAGAGGAATTTCAACAGTGCTTTGCTTGCAAAATTGGGAAGGGAATGTCTTGACTGAAACTTTTACTCAATCCCAAAAGCAAATTCCATCTTCTGCCTGTGGAAGCACATTTGTGACAGTAGGAATCTCATCAAGAGAGCAAGCTGTGATCTCACTACAATTTAGTAGTTGTGGTAAACAAATACTACAAATATTTTTGGTGTGGTTTTGCCTGAAACAAAAGAAACAATGATTCTACTACCCTAGTAACAATGCCCATGTCTATTCAACGTGAATGAAACATCTTCAAAACACCAAATATCAAGTCTTTCATCCTCTACCTCATATTATTTAGGATAAATTACATTTTAAATCTTAAAGTTTTAAAAGTAATAAATTAAACTCCTAGGTTTTAAAAAATAACAAATTAAACACTATAGGAGGAACTTCCAGTGCTGTTACGGAATGCAAAACCAGCACATTCAGATGCAACTGACATACCAAGTTTAGATTACTTACAAATATCTTCCCTTGAAAATGGTGATCATAGCCGACTTCATTTTAATTGAGATTAAGGCTTAGTTGAGTTGAGTTAAATATTTAGCGAGGGCAATTTAGATGTAGCAGTTTAGGTTTTTTTTTAAAAATTTTATTTATTAGACTAGATGAACAATTCCAAGGATTTTGGGATACAACAATATAGAATGGTTTCAAATCCGACAATAAAGGAAAATTATTCATTTGAATGCTCTGTTTTTCTTCTTTGGATTGAAAATAGAACACCGTATGGAAGCAGATTTATATAAATGAGTCAATTTTCTTAACGGATATCTAGGCTTGATGTCAGTTTTACATTTGTCACATAGAGAAAGATTGATTCATCCTTTCTTGAGAACAGAGTAATTGAGTGCACCTTGTGCATATGAAAGCTCAAATCTCCAACTTTTATGATAAGATAACTTGCAACTTTTGTCTAGACAATCCTGCAAAGAATAAATGGGATTTGTTGCCATAAAAAGATCACAAGTGCGTAAATATTGCAACTAGTACATCATCAACATTCCTTATAAATTTGTGCATAGATAGGAGCGTGTGTTGAATAAGAGAGGTGTTGTTTTGCTGGAAAAATAACACATCTATTACGCTTCCCACCTTATATTAACCCACAATTGGAATTTTCACTATCAATGCTTTTCCTTCCCACTGTAGATTTATCATGTCCAGGGATGTCAAACCTGTATTTCAATTTTTTTTTCCAAAGAATTTATTGGTTGGATCTTTCTTGTTGCTCACACAGACCACTTAAAAATATAAATTATAAACAGATGGGACTTATACTTGGGATATACAAATTCAGGCATGTGATAGACATAAGTACCATGATGGCCCTCCTTACCGAGATTGTGCACCATTTAGTTTGAAGCAGTTATATCATTACAAAGGTTTGTTTTCTTTTGGAACCCCTTGAGGTTTTAGATACAGGTGAAAATAGTGGACAGAATGAAAAGAAAATTGCATATGATAATATATTGTTCTACAATCACAACCACCTTTCTTTATCAGTGTTATTCTTAAAATGCATTAAAGAAAATCGTTCAATTGATGAAATAATCTCTCCTTAAAAAATAAAAATGAAAAGAAAGTTTTCCCAACCATTCAATAATTTCATCGTTTGTTCTTATGTGAATAAATGATAAGAACTGTGCATTATCGGGTGTGCTACTCTTTTATAAACTGCATATAATTTACTGTATCAAGCTCAGAATACATTTAGGCCCAAAGAGCTTCTAAAATAAAAAGATGACATTAGTATTTCACAATTTTCCCTCTTCCAATTACCCTGGTTCAATTTCATCTCTTACTACAAATTTGAAATATAACAGGTTCAATAGCATTTCATTATCCTCCTCTTTTTGATATCTCTGGTTATATCTTATCACTCACAACAAACACTAAATACACTTGACCCAGTAAAAGACAGTCAACCATTAAGCAAGTATTTGTATTAATAATTCATTAATTCTTAAATTTGCTAGAAGAAAGAATTAATAACAAGTTTAAAACAGACCCAACAAAATCTCATGTTGCACCCTTCAAAAGAGTAGAAGTTCTAACTAGTACACCAAGATGCAACTTTGTAGTTATCATTAGCAACTTCTTTTAGCATGGGGAAATCTAAATTCTATCTAATCAAAGAACCACATCTATATATATATAAAAGCAGAGACCTCATATGAGAGTGCATGAGGTCCTGCCACGTGGCACTCTAATATTCCATTTAACATTTTTTTACCTTTTTTCATTAAGTTTTTTTTACCGTTATCCAATAGATCATAGTAACTTATTTTTACTATTATATAAATTTAGCATTTTTTACCTCTTTTTATTATTATTATTATTTTAACTATTACCCAATAGATCATAATAATTTCTTTTGACTATTATATAAATTTAGCAATTTTTACCTCTTTTTATTAAGTTTTTTTTTTTTTTTTTACTGTTACCCAATAGATCATAGTAACTTTTTTTTACTATTATATAAAATATAGCCTATTCTTGACAATTAGACAAATTAGACCAAAATTTATTCACTATAAAATGGACTACCTTTTAAAAGTAAACCAAACTTTATGAAAAACTCAAGCTCAGTTCTTACCTTACATATTATGACCAAAGTTTGACCATTCTCACGTGTAAATTAAAGCAAAAACTCTTACCCTCTTACAAACTCTCTTCTTCCCCCCCTCCCCCCCCACAACCCCTAACGTATAGATAATACTTCTAGAAAATCTCTTTCTTATGAAATCATGTCTTCATTTTTCCCCAATTTCAATTCAATATGCTTTTGTCTATTAATAATGTTCTATGCAATTTATGCAGACAAACTCTCTGTCATCAACCAGTGCAACAAAAATATATATAAATCTTAAGATCCCTAAGGTTGCTGAAATAATTGACAAGTGCTTATTTCTAAAATTTATAATAACAAAAAAGTCTAATAAATATCATATATTATCTCACAAAATGCCATTAACTTAATATTTTCTTTAAAAAAATTCAATGATAAGAATGGTAAAAAACATGATCCTATACAAGAAATACAAAAAATACATGCAAAACAATTTTCATTGGAGGATTTATCTTTAAATAATATGAAAAAAATAGTAAAAATAAAATGCATTGAATGAGATCCTACGAAAGAAGTTCATTAATCATTACAAATTATACTCATCATTTACGTAAAAAAATAATAATACATCATATTATTTACATTAAAAAAATAATACATATTAATTTCAAAGTTCATAGTAAATAATACATATTATTTACAAAAGGAACATTGATACAACAATAGGTTGGTATTACATTTTGTGAATACTTTGTGAAAGGAATGTCAAATCACAAGCAAAATCATTTTGGTGTGCAAAATGTGAGACAAAAATAAATCTTTCTGTCCTAAAGTTAGAGGCACTCACATTAACTACACACTCTCCAAATATTTATAATATATTTATCTCACTATAACTACTATATATATACAATTGCAAACTACTTCAGATACATGATTCAAATTGAAGTTTTTGATGCAACTAACAAAACAAATTTTGTGATATTTGATTGAGATGCCAAGAAAATCCAAAATAAATCTACAAGAGATATTGCTAAAAAATAAACTAAGGTACAACTTATTTAAATTATTGTAAAATATTGATAATGTGATTTGAAAAAAAAAATTAGGAAAAAAATGGATTTCTCTACTTCATTTGAATGAATTCAATCTAAATGATAATTTTGAAAATTAGATAGTTGCTAAGATTTTTTATACACCTTCAAATGATAAAAAGATATGGAAGAAAAAAAAATACACAATTCAATATGCTGTATTTATTCTTTTTGCTGCACTATTCCAAAATTAAAATAAAAATATTTACAAAAAAATGCCACATCATTGAAATTTAAGATAAATGCAAATACCTATGAAAAATCTTAGCGACAAAGTCCAAACTTTGTAAGATCCGATTAAGAATCTCTCGATGCCAATTCATTAGTGATTAACACAAATGATGCAATAAAAGGAAAAAATGATGAAAGCTTAAAAATTGAACAAATATGGATAGACTAAACTCAAACGTTGAAGATGGAGAAACTAATGATGATAGTAAGCGTCACCATACCGCAATAACAAAGATTGAAGAAAAAAAAATCGTAATGAAGCTTTTTATTTCATCATATAATAAAAATCAATAATATAGAATGAATTAATATGCTTTTATCAACTTTTATTATATAATATTACTCCAAGTTTTTTTAATTATTGCTTATTATTTGAACGAAATAATTATAATAATTATATGTGTGCAATTTATAATTGTTACTTTTTATGATGAACTCATTACTAACAAAGTTTTATAATAAATATGCTATAATATATGTATAATATTTTCTAAAAGAAAATTTACATAAAATATTACAACAGTATCCGTGCATCGCACGGGAAACTTACTAGTTATAACAACGTTAGAGTCTGCATTCCCCCTTGAAAATTCTCATAAACTATGTGAGACCCCCTTTTAATGTATTCTTGTGAGAACACAAGAAATGTCTCGTGCATGCTAAAATTGTACATCTCGGTTTCCATAACAAAGAACAGGTAAACATCTCACAATTTCAATCTCAACAAAAAATAGCATGCACCATCTTCTGAAGTAATACATAGCAGAAAAGTAACATCCATACGGTCTTAACCTAATTCAAGTGTAGTGTAGAAAAAGGTTACCAAACAAACACTTCCATCAAACCAATCTTTTATATTGTCAATACTTCCACAAGCTGACATAACAACATTTTATGAATAGCCGAAAAAAGCTGCTACCCACCACCAAAGGACCCAAAGAACATTTCTTCAAAAATCTTGTGTCCAATAGCTCACCCATGGTTCAAAACTAAAAACACAAGACCATATTGGATATCATGCCTTGAGAATAAAATGGCCCACATATCAGTCAATACAGTATTTTACAAAAGGAGGAAAAAAGGGTCCCAAAATAAATAAGGCTAGCATCTTGTAACATTTTGTGCTTGATTAGGACACATTCTAAATACCAAGTCATTACAAAACAAGCTAACATGAGAAGCTCTTCAACACCACTCAATTACAGACTTTGAGTAACAAGGGAAAATTTTCTCATTTTAAAAATTCCAGAAAACTTGGTCTCTTTTTTTATTTAAAGCAAAAATTACAAATGCCATTAGAGAGTTTAAACTTAGATGGTCTTCTGATAGATTCTTGTGCTGTATATAACAACAGTGCATGAATAAGATGTATCTACAAGGCCAAAAGTACAGAAACATAATTCTTCTTTCATTGAGAACTTCCCATTAGCTAGTCCTCCTGTATGCACTCATTTTCTGAAGTTCAAATTTATCATGTTTCTGACGATTGCTCCTCCTACCTCTCAAATTCTTAAGTTGTGCAAGTCCAATCTTGGTCATACAAAACTGGGAATTCCAACTTCTCAACAGCCTTCCTACCTGATCATCTCAATCCAATATCTTGGTTATAGTTGAGATTGCTTTACAATTTTTATAAAAGGCTCTATCAAATAAGCAAACTCTTCTCTTGCTTCTTCCAAATCATAACAAGC